>JASKON010000034.1:1760000-2960000 GCA_036010255.1 Myotis pilosus
GAGGGGGGGTCCCTCAGCCCGGCCTGTGCCCTCTCGCAGTCTGGGACCCCTTGGGAGATAACGGCCTGCTGGCTTAAGCCTGCTCCCGGGTGGCAGAGGGCATGCCCAATCCCTAGGTGCAGTCCCTGGTCGGGCTCAGAGCAGGGCTGATTTGGGAGTTGGAGCGCCGCCCCCTATCATGCACAGAGCAGGGCAGATCTGGAGGTTGTGATGCCACCCTCAGTCACACTCAAGGCAGGGTCGATGGGGAGGTTGCGGCACCACCCCCTGTCACTCACAGAGCAGGGCCCATCAGGGGGGTTGGGGCTCTGTACCCTGTCGCGCACAGAGCACGGCCGATCAGGGGGTTGGGGCACTGTCCTCTGTCACGCACAGAGCAGGGCTGATCAGGGGGTTGAGGAGCTCCCCCTGTCACTCACTAAGTAGGGCTGATAGGGGAGTTGGGGCACCGCCCCCTGTCACACACAGACCAGGGCCCGTGAGTGGGGCGGGGGTTGGGGCGCCACACCCTGTGACACACAGAGCTGCAGGGCGATCAAGGGGTTGGGGTGCCACACCCTGTCACACACAGAGCTGCAGGGCGATCAGGGGGTTGGGGAGGACGCCCCTATCAGGCACAGAGCAGGGCTGATCAGGGGGTTGGGGCGCCTTCCCCTGTCACAAACAGAGCAGGGTGGATAGGGAGGTTGTGGCCTCACCCCCTGTCACACACAGAGCCACAGGGTGATCAGGGGGGTTGGGCGCTGCCCCCTGTCATGCTGATCCCGGTGCCAGGAGGCCTCTCGGCTCCACTGATCCCGGTGCTGGGAGGCATATTACCCTTTTACTATATAGGATAGAGGCCTGGTGCATGGGTGGGGCCGGCTGGTTTGCCCTGAAGGGTGTCCTGGATCAGGGTGGCAGTCTGGGGTGCCTGGCCAGTCTGGGTGAGGGGCTGAGGGCTGTTTTCAGGCTGGCGGGTGACTAAAGCTCCCAACTGCTCCTTTTTCTTTTTTCTTTTTATTCTGAGCCAGCTTTAGCTCTGAGGCTTGGCTTCAGCTCTGAGGCCTCTGCTGCTGAAAGCAGGTATCTGATTTGTTTGGGTTCTATAACAGAAACACTGTATCAACTCCAGCTCTGAGATCCCGGTGGGCTGAAAGCAGGTTTCTGGGGTTTTGTTTAGCTTCTTTATTTGTAACAATGTTTCAAACTGCAAGCTCAGAGGCCGGCAAGGCAGGCGGGGAACATTGCAGTCCTCCGTCACTGAAGCAAGCAAGCCTCATGTTAGTTTCAAGCTGCCTGGCTGCTGGCCGCCATCTTGGCTGGCAGTTAATTTGCATATCGCCCTGATTAGCCAATGGGAAGGGTAGCGGATGTATGGCTAATTACCATGTTTCTCTTTTATTCGATAGGCTATCTTATAAATATATAAATAAGTAAATATAATAATACATGTATATCTCTACTAAGTCATTTGTTTTGAAAAAAAGCATGCAACTCAGAATTTTCAGGTTCATTGTGGTCACAATAGGCACATTTCATAGATTGAAGGCTCATTCTTAGACCCTAGCCCTGCTTTGAATGTGACTTCTGCATTTTGCTTGCACTAAAGTTGGGCAGGACTCTAAATCAGTTTGTCGGTTAACTTCATCACGTAAGCAAAAATGATGAGCTTCTGAAATATTGTGTCAGGTTTCTTGCAGGATCGTTTAAAATGTACGACTTGAACTTTTAAAAATAATGAGCGGGTGGGGTTAGCACCACACGTAAAGGACAGTGAGCAGCCATTTATTCAGACTGAGACCCTAATGAGGCAGGCAGAGCCGGTCCCCTCCCGGGAGGACGAGCGTCCCTCCCCACCTGCCCCATTGAGTCTGCTGAGTCATCACTGCAGGAAGCAGGACGGGGGACAGGAAGCAAATGTGAAGTGAAAATGGCCTGTGAGGCGCAGCTTGTGTTTCACTCAGCACCGTGCCTCCTGCTGCGCTCTCTTCTGTGATAAAGTGCTTTGCACAAGGTTAAGCTCCCAAAAGAGTGAACTGAATCTATCGATTAGGATATTGTCACACCTATTGAATCAGTGATGGCGAACCTATGACATACGTGTCGGAGGTGACAAGCGAACTCATTTTTTTGGTTGATTTTTCTTTGTTACCTGGCATTTAAATATATAAAATAAATATAAATCTTTGTTTTGCTATGGTTGCAAATATAAAAAAATTTCTAAATGTGACACAGAACCAGAGTTAAGTTAGGGTTTTTCAAAATGCTGACACACCAAGCTCAAAATGTTCTCCATCACTGTATTAAATCAATCCATTCAAATCAAAATAATTTAGTGCTCCTGAAAACACACACACACACACACACACACGTGAAGCAATGAAAATGTTTTTGGGAAAGTGTGAAAAATAGACATACTTACCAGCATTTGCTATTTGAAGAGAAAATCAACGTTAATGTCATTTCTTAATAGAAATTGGCTGTGGATGGAACTAACTATGCCCATCTCATTAATAACGTCCACATGCCATTCACGCTTCTGAAACAGAATAACAACGGCCACACGTAAACAAAGGAGGGATTGTTAGAATCAGCAGAAATTTAATCTTGTTTCTTCCAATGCAACAACACTCCTTCCTAGGTCTTTGTGGCTGGTGTAACAATCACGGAGACATCAAACAGATTCACAAGAGGAAAGGATCTGATTTAATCGAATGCATGTGTATGGCAACCCCACATGGATGAGTCAGACCCCACATGCATGAGAGGTTTGGGGACAGGGACACGGGGACTGTCGACATTCTGAGCTAAGGATCACCTTGGGCTTCAAAGGGGAGGAGGTCCGTGCAGGGTGGTCAGAGAAGCAGATGTTTAGTAATTAGCAGTTTGTCCTGCCCCAGAGGGTAAATATCACATGATCTCACTTATTTGTGGAATAAAATGAACAACATAAACTGATGATCAAAAATAGATCCAGAAAAGGAAAAGAAAGCTGGGGTAGCAATACTTATATCGGACAAAATAGACCTCAAAGTGAAGGCCATAACAAGAGATAGGGAAGGACACTTCATAATACTAAAGGGATCAATACAACAAGAAGATATAACCCTGGTAAACATATATGCACCCAATACAGGAGCACCCAGATTTATAAAAAAACTCCTGGAAGATATCAAAGGAGAGATCGACAACAATACAATCATAGTAGGGGACTTTAATACACCACTGACAGCACTGGATAAGTCCTATAGACAAACAATCAGCAAAGATACAGCAATCCTAAATGACTCACTTGATCAGATGGACTTAATAGACATCTTCAGAACGCTTCACCCCAAAGCCAGGGAATATACGTTCTTCTCAAGTGCTCATGGGACATATTCAAAAATAGACCACATATTGGGTCACATGCAAAGTCTTCCCAAATTCAAGAAGATTGAAATCATACCAAGCATCTTCGCAGACCACGATGGCATAATATTAGAAATAAACTACAATAAAAACAACCCAAAATACTCAAACACCTGGAAGCTGAATAGCATGCTATTAAATATTGATTGGGTTACCAATGAGATCAAAGAAGAAATTAAAAACATCCTGGAAACTAATGACAATGAAAACACAACAATCCAAAACCTATGGGACACAATGAAAGCAGTCCTGAGAGGGAAGTTTATAGCTCTACAGGCCTATCTCAAAAAACAAGAAAAAATGGTAGTAAATCATCTAACTCTACAACTCAAAGATTTAGAAAGAGAGCAACAAGAAAACCCCACAGTGAGCAGAAGGAAGGAGATAATAAAGATTAGAGCAGAAATAAATGACATAGAGACCAAAAAAACAATACAGAAAATCAATGAAACCAAGAGCTGGTTCTTTGAAAGGATAAACAAGATTGATAAACCCCTAGCTAGACTCACCAAGAAGCAAAGAGAGAGGACTCAAATAAACAAAATCAGAAACGATAGAGGCGAAATAACAACAGACCCCACAGAAATACAAATGATTGTTAAAAAATACTTTGGACAGCTCTACTCCAACAAACTAGACAACCTGGAGGAAATGGACAAATTCCTAGAAAAATACAACATTCCAAAACTCAATCAGGAAGAATCTAAAAATCTCAACAGGCCAATAACTATGGAAGAAATTGAAGCAGTCATCAAAAAGCTTCCATCAAACAAAAGCCCAGGACCAGACGGCTTCACAGGGGAGTTTTACCAAACATTCAAGGAAGAACTAAAACCTATCCTCCTCAGACTACTACAAAAATTCAAGAGGAAGGAACACTTCCAAGCTCATTCTATGAAGCCAGCATCACCCTAATACCAAAACCAGGGAAAGACAACACAATGAAAGAGAATTACAGGCCAATATCCCTCATGAACATAGATGCCAAAATCCTCAACAAAATCTTAGCAAATCGGATCCAGCAGTACATCAGAAAGATCATACACCATGACCAAGTAGGATTTATCCCAGGGATGCAAGGATGGTACAATATCCGCAAATCAATAAACGTGATACATCACATAAACAAATTGAAAGAAAAAAACCACATGGTCATATCAATTGATGCAGAAAAAGCATTTGACAAAATTCAACACCCATTTTTGATAAAAACTCTCAGCAAGGTGGGAATAGAAGGATCATACCTCAACATAATAAGAGCCATATATGAAAAACCCACAGCCAACATCATACTCAATGGACAAAAACTAACACCATTTCCCCTAAGAACAGGAACAAGACAGGGGTGCCCCCTCTCACCACTCCTGTTCAACATAGTACTAGAAGTGTTAGCCATTGCAATTAGGCAAGAAGAAGAAATAAAAGGCATCCAAATTGGAAAAGAGGAAGTAAAACTGTCCTTATTTGCTGATGACATGATATTATACATACAAAACCCTAGAGAGTCCATCAAGAAGCTACTAGACTTAATACATGAATTTGGCAATGTAGCAGGATACAAAATTAACCCCAAGAAATCTGAGGCATTTCTATACACCAATAGTGAACTTTCAGAAAGAGAGATTATAAAAACAATCCCATTTACCATCGCACCAAAAAATTAAGCTACCTAGGAATAAACTTAACTAAAGAAGTAAAAGACCTCTACTCAGAAAACTACAGGACGTTGAAAAAAGATATAGAGGAAGACATAAACAGATGGAAGAACATACCGTGTTCATGGATTGGTAGAATCAACATCATTAAAATGTCCATACTACCCAAAGCAATCTATAAATTCAATGCACTTCCCATTAAAATACCAATGGCATACTTCATAGATCTAGAACGAACTCTTCAAAAATTCATCTGGAATAAAGACCCCGAATTGCTGCAGCAATCCTGAAAAAGAACAAAGTAGGTGGGATCTCAATACCAGACATCAAGATGTATTACAAAGCCACTGTTCTCAAAACTGCCTGGTACTGGCACAAGAATAGGCATATAGATCAATGGAATAGAATAGAGAGCCCAGAAATTGGCTCGAACCAATATGCTCAATTAATATTTGACAAAGGAGGCAAGAACATACAATGGAGCCAAGATAGTCTCTTCAATAAATGGTGTTGGGAAAATTGGACAGATATATGCAAGAAAATGAAACTAGACTACCAACTTACACCATATACAAAAATAAACTCAAAATGGATAAAGGACTTAAATGTACGACAGGAAACCATAAAAATTCTAGAAGAATCCAAAGGCAACAAAATCTCCGACATATGCCGAAGCAATTTCTTCACTGATACAGCTCCTAGGACACTTGAAACTAAAGAGAAAATGAACAAATGGGACTACATCAAAATAAAAAGTTTCTGCACAGCAAAAGAAACCATTAACAAAACAACGAGAAAACCCACTGTGTGGGAAAACATATTTGCCAATGTCATATCTGATAAGGGCCTAATCTCCAAAATTTATAGGGAACTCACACAACTTAACAAAAAGAAGATAAACAATCCAATCAAAAAATGGGCAAAGGACCTAAATAGACACCTTTCAAAAGAGGACATTCAGAAAGCCAAGAGACATATGAAAACATGCTCAAAGTCACTAATCATCCGAGAGATGCAAATCAAAACAACAATGAGGTACCATCTCACACCTGTCAGACTGGCTATCATCAACAAATCAACAAACGACAAGTGCTGGAGAGGATGTGGAGAAAAAGGAACACTTGTGCACTGCTGGTGGGAATGCAGACTGGTGCAGCCACTATGGAAGACAGTATGGAGTTTCCTCAAAAAGCAACAAATGGAACTCCCATTTGACCCTGTGATCCCACTTCTAGGAATATATCCCAAGAAACCAGAAACACCAATCAGAAAGGATATATGCACCCCTATGTTCATAGCAGCACAATTCACCATAGCTAAGATCTGGAAACAGCCTAAGTGCCCATCAGTAGATGAATGGATTAGAAAACTGTGGTACATCTACACGATGGAATACTATGCTGCTCTAAAAAGGAAGGAACTCTTACCATTTGCAACGGCATGGATGGAACTGGAGAGCATTATGCTAAGTGAAATAAGCCAGTCAATGAAGGAAAAATACCACATGATCTCACTTATTCATGGATAATTGAGACCATTATAATCTTTTGAACAATAATAGATACAGAGGCAGAGCTGCCTCAAACAGAGTGTCAAACTGCAACGTGAAGGC
Organism: Myotis pilosus; assembly: GCA_036010255.1. Classification (NCBI taxonomy): domain Eukaryota; kingdom Metazoa; phylum Chordata; class Mammalia; order Chiroptera; family Vespertilionidae; genus Myotis; species Myotis pilosus. The sequence goes on from JASKON010000034.1 coordinate 1,766,661, forward strand.
CGGGGAGGGTTCGGGGCGGGAGGTAAGGGGGTAAGAGATCAACCAAAGGACTTGTATGCATGCATATAAGCATAACCAATGGACATAAGACACTGGGGGATAGGGGAGGCTAGGGGACTGTCTTGGGCGGGGGGGGAAAAATGGACACATATGTAATACCCTTTGTAATAAAAAATTAAAAAAAAACAAAAAAAAAAAAAAAATAGATCCAGAGACAGAGAAGCATCACACAGACCGTCCAACCTCAGAGGGAAGGCGGGGCGGGGGTGGGGGGAGGCACGGAAGTATAAGAGATCAGCCAAAAGACTTGGATGCATGCATATAAGCATAAGCCATGGACACAGACAGTGGGGGATGAGGGCCTGTGCTGGGTGGTGGGAGTGTCCGGGGAGAGGTCAATGGGGGAAAAAGGAGACATAGGTAATACTTTAAACAATAAAGAATTTAATTTTTTAAAATATATTTTATTGATTTTTTACAGAGAGGAGAGAGGGATAGAGCGTTAGAAACATCGATGAGAGAGACACATCGATCAGCTGCTTCCTGCACACCTCCTACTGGGGATGTGCCCACAACCAAGGTACATGCCCTTGGCCGGAATCGAACCTGGGACCCTTCAGTCTGAAGGCCGAAGCTCTATCAACTGAGCCAAACCGGTTACAGCAAGAATTTAAATTTTTTTCAAAAAGCTACCTCTGGTCATATTTCATTATGGACAAGGCCCCTACTTCAAATTCTTCTAGGGAGTTAAAGGGATAGGGCAGAGGTTTCTCTTGAGTCCACAGGGTCTGGTTGCCTTTAGCTCAAAACCATCCACACACCCCAGAGGCACCTCTTGGGGTGGCTCGTTCTGAACCCCTTTGACATCAAAGGGGGTTGACCAGGTGGCATCCCTGAAGCTGATGGTCTACAGGGTGTTACAGCAGAAATGACAGATGTGATCCCTGAAGTAGTGGGAGGAATGGGGCGCAGACAGGCCCAAGGGTTGGAAGCAGGACCCGTCATCCAAGTAACAGGATGAAGGGTGGAGCTTGGTAGTCAGTGACTTTGGGTCCTTTTCACTCCTTTCCCGTCACTGAGATGCAGGCCGCTGTTTGAGCAGAAGAGCAGGGGCTGAGTGACGCATGAGGAAAGAGGACGGCTGAGCTGCCAGATCCGGAGAGCAAGGGGATGCTGAGTTTTACGGGGCAGCGTTGTTGGTTAAGTGGACATTCCCGGGCCTGCATTTCAGTAAGCCTGGCCGACCGTCCGCGTGGCTGTGGCTCTGTTGCTTTCCCAGGTGTTCACCTGCCCCGAAGGCACTTGGGAGAAGGAGTCCGTGGGTTTTCTCCAAGGATGAGGCTGATGGAGGGAGAGAAGAGGACAGGAGTGGGAAGGCTCATACCATTCATTTTGATAAGGGGCCATAGACATGGCTCCAACTGGAGTGAAGACAGAGTGAGGGGGAGCTGGAGGGGAGACGATTTACTGAGTCTACAGGTTGAAGACGTTGAAATCAATGGAGCGTTAGTCAGGTAACTGATTTTTATTTCTTTTCTAGCCACCCAGCCATGATCGATCACACTAGTTCTTTGCCAGAAAAGCTGTAGCTACTTTTTCCATGACTCTTGCCAAGATTTATTTTAAGTAAAAAGTCTGGGTGCTTTTTAATGTAATTTAACACTTGAGAAGGTGGTGAAGTGACCATGAGGAATTAGCCAACATCCAAAGACCATGAGAAACCCATGGATGGCTTACCCAGACCCTCCTCTTGCTCCCCAGCAGAGGGCTCCGCACTGCTGAGGGCACATTTCACAGGCACAGACAGAGAGACATTCGTTAAAGAGCATGTGGGGCTGATAGCGGGGACCTGAACCTGATAGACAGAGCACCTGAATTAATCTGAAAAATAATCATATTATTTTAGATCTTAGAGCACATACACTTATGTGAACAGGGGGATAAGTTTCTTAAATGTGAATAGGGGGTTACCTTTTTCTTAGTTTCCTGTTCAAGGCCTGTGTGAAGCGATTGGGGAGGTGACTCAACTGTGAATCCAGCAAGCAAAACTGATAAGCATGGTCAGGCCGACCCACCAGGAGTCAAAACATCATCTCATCCACATCATCTCATTGCTTGATGCCTGATGACTACAATAGCTAACATCTTACAGACCCCAGGCCTGCACGTAGAACCCCAGTCCCTTCCCCTTTATAACCCTGTCCCCTGCCCCCTGAATCTTGCTGGAAGGCAGGATTGGATGATTGTAAGCGCCCTGTCTTCTTGGTTGGCCAGCCTTCTCAATAAACGTCTCATATGATCCAATACTGCCTTCATTATTGGACACAGTGACAGGCAGCCCAAGCCCAACTGGGAGTTTCCTGGTAACAGGGTTGGGAGCTCATTCACAGAGTCCTCACTCAGCACTTGTCCCAGAACCACCTATAAAGCCTAAACTTCCACTCCATGGCCGACACCGTCCGGGTCGTAAGGAAACAGCCCTCCATCTGGGACCAACCCTGTGACACCAGAAGAAAATTCACCTGCATGTGAGCACCATGGAGTTCACAGCCTGTGTCCCTGCCAGGGGCAGAGGCAGCAGGTACGTGGGGCTTGAGTGATGGATGTGCTTAGATAAGAGGGAAGACAAATTAATTAACTTGTCAAATCCCTCTTCCCAGAGAGCAAGAAGGCAATAGATTCGCGCATAATTAGGTATCGATTCCCAATAGGTCGAAACATCTGTTTTCTTGCTTATCTTGATGTTCCATTTGCCATTCCAGAGGAACTCGTGAATTAGAAATGATTTCACCGCGGTGGTAAATGGAGGCTGGTGTACATTTGTAATATTAAGCAATTCATCTTACTCTTGAAACCGTGCATGTGCTGTACAACGTAACATTCAAGAACCGTATGGCCATTCGTTATATTGTCAGACATGTACCTCTGAGGCACAGAACTGGAAGTAGTTCTACTTTGATAACATCGTTAATGACATTTCATTGGATGCAGAAAATAAAGACGGCTTTATGTAAAATTGCTAGCATCTTAATTATGTAATAGTATTTCTTTTCATCATAACAGATAATTTTAAGAATTTAAAAGGAAAATGACAAGATTACAAAGAAATAATCATTATGTACATGTTTTTCATTCACTTTAATTTACATTTTTATAAAAATACTAGAGGCCCAGTGTCCAAATTCATGCATGGGTGGGGTCACTCAGCCTGGCCGGCAATCAGGGTCGATTGGGGCTATCTCTCCCGGTCCCGATTGGGGCCCATCAGGACCGACTGGCTGGGGTGGGACCATGGGAGGTTGGCTGTGGCAGCACACAGATCACCAGCGGGCAGCTCCTGCATTGAGCATCTGCCCCCTGGTGATCAGTGCATGTCATAGCTACCAGCCAGTTGTCTAATCATCTATTCATAATAGTGGCTTAGGCTTTTATACATAGAGATATTCAAGGTTGAATCATGGGATACATTTTATTTTTAAGTCTTCATATTATTGTAAACAAGTCATGAGAGAATAATGTTATGATAGAAGGAAAACATGAAAGTGTAATTCATGGTGGGGGGAGCTTCAATGAAGAAGTGAAATAATGTTTAGAGAGCAAGACCTACATAAGATGTGTGGCCCAAATTGTGAATCAAGGCCACAGAAGGAATGTGTGTGGGCTCCACGGGGCCATGTGCCCCATGTCCTGCAGATGTTTGAGTGCCTGAGTTCCCTTTTCATCAGATCTCTGGTAGGGACATTTCCCCACAGAATGGCCACTGGGCCCATTGGGTCCCAGCGGCCTCAGGGACAGTGAAGCATCCAGAGCTGGACACACAGTCCCCATTAAGGAGATGTTAACATTAAACTATATAAATCCAGAAAACAGCCTTTTCAAATTTTCCCAGGATCAAAGGTAACAATTATTATCTATGCATAGGCATGAAGTCCAGGGAAATGTGGTGGTTTGGAAAGGGAAAAGTAAAAGATAAATTAACAAGAGTAACAGGGTCCTGAAAGAGAGGAAATGAATAAGAAGAATCATACCATAACCCTGACACTGACCCTAAAATGACACTGACCCTACCCCTAAAACTGACCATAACCTTAACCCTAACCCTGACACTAACCTTAACCTTAACCCTGACACTAACCCTAACCCCAACCCTGACACTGACCCTAACTCTAATCCTGATAGTGACTCTAACCCTAACCCTGACACTAATCCTAACCCTAACCCTAACACCCTAAAACTGACACTGACCCTACCCCTAAAACTGAACATAACCTTAATGGTTAAGGCTTAACCCTAACTATGACATTGACCCTAATCCTAACTCTGACACTAATCCTAAACTGACACTAACACTAACCCTAACACTAGCCCTAACCCTGACACTGACCCTAACCCTGACATTGACCCTAACCCTAACTCTGACACTAACACTAATCCTAACCCTGACCTTAACCCTAACCCTGACACTGACCCTAACCCTGACATTGACCCTAACCCTGACATTGACCCTAACCCTGACATTGACCCTAACTCTGACACTGACCCTAACCCTGACATTGACCCTAACCCTGACATTGACACTAACCCTAACTCTGACACTAACACTAATCCTAACCCTGACACTAATCCTAAACTGACACTAACACTAACCCTAACACTTACCCGTACCCTGACATTGACCCTAACCATGACCTTAACCCTAACCCTGACACTGACCCTAACCCTGACCTTACCCTAACCCCGACACTGACCCTAACCCTGACATTGACCCTAACCCTAACAGTTTAAGATTTTTTTAAAATCACCAAACAAGACCAATCACAGATGCGCACACACACAGACACACACACACACACACACTCCTCTTATCATTAGCTGGAGATACTGATAAACCATCCTAAACATACGTACTCCCTTTATTAATAAAACAGCACTGCATTGCCATGAATGAAGCTTTGGCTTCTCCTTTCAATGTGTGACTTTTAGAAGAAAAAAGTCTATTTTGCTTGCATGGGGCACCCTAAGTCCTGCCCAAGATAATGCCAAACTCACATATAAACAGAAGTTCAGAAACCACAGCAGTATTTTTTTTTATACTTTGTGTGGCCCAAAGGATTACAGTAACCCAGGGTGGTATTTCCCCTGATGGTGAGAGAGTAGGACAGGGGAATCCATTTAAGGTGGACGTCCACTTCCCTGGATATAGTGCACTCCTGACCTGCCCCTCTCTCTCCCTGGGGCATCTGGCTTGTTTCCCTGGGACCATTCCCAGTAAATTGGACTTTTTTCCAGGTCTTGCTGCCTTAATGTTGCACCTCTGTTTAAAATTCATCACCGATTTAATTAATCTCAAACAGCGCTCGTAGCCCAGCTGTCAGAGGCAAGAACTGAGTGGCAGCGGGGAGTCAGACCTAAGCGCAGCGGCCAGGCGGCGGAGCCTGGGGCCTCGGAGGATGACAGGGAGCACCTCCAGGGACAGGCGCTCTGGGAGAGCCACGTTTGCTGTTTGATGGGCTCAGAGCGCGTGGCGCGATCGAACCCGCAGGGACCTGTCTGGACGCTGTGGGGCAGGCGGGCTGCTGCCTGGCATTCACAGCTAGCGGTTCCGTGTCTTTGAGAAATAATGAGGCAGGTTGGACTACGCTGTTGTGCAGAACGCAGCGGTGATGGCGATTTTTATGTCAGCTCCGTCCTTTACATCGTCTCCAGCGTCTTTTCCTGAGAGGAATACCCAAATGTCCAGCCATGACTCCAGCACTCATTGTGATGGCTTCATGAGACACAGAAGAAGAGAAAGAGTGCCCCAGGTTCAAAGAGAAATGTGAAGGTAGACAGTGGGTTTTAATGAACAAGGCCATTAGCATGGGGGGGGGGCTGTCTTTGTAAATTTGGAGTTGGGACGTGACATGGGAAACATTAATGAACCATAGCAGGCGATTCTTGTCTGCCGGAATGAAGTTCAGGCTTGCAACCCACAGCAAAACATGACCAGCCACCAAGAAGTGCTGGGAAATAAAACCACCGGCTGCACAATAGTAACTCGGGGAGGTTTCGTTCCCCAGCAGAAGAAATTCTTTCCCAAAGGCCGTGATGCTGACCTCCGAACGCGGTCCTGGAAATGCTGACCGTCAGTTCAGCCACACACAAGGGCTCTGCCATGTACCCGCTGTGTGACCGGCACGGGATTCCGTACAAGGGTGCCTCACTTGCTGTCCTGTTAAAACAAGTAAGTTGAGCCCTGACCGGTTTGGCTCAGTGGATAGAGCGTCAGCCTGTGGACTAGAGGGTCCCGGGTTCGATTCCGGTCAAGGGCTTGTACCTTGGTTGCGGGCACATCCCCAGTAGGGGGTGTGCAGGAGGCGGCTGATCGATGTTTTTCTCTCACTGATGTTTCTAATTCCCTATCCCTTTCCCTTTCTCTCTGTAAAAAATCAATAAATTTTTTTTTAAAAGTAAATTGTAATAGCATCTAATGGCTATGGTTCTCTGGGAAAGTTAAATTAGCTAGCACGTGGGAAAGGCTCAGCAAAGTCCCATGTGAAGAGTAAGACTGCTTTCACTGCCACTGTTTGCATTACTCTTGTCATCATTCCAGTGAAGAATAAACAGTTTGATCTTGATTCATTTTAATGATTAATGGAGACAATTTTTATTAAGAGTATATTGATTTTTTTATGTTTTTAATGTTTTTATTGATTGTTATGGAGAGAGGAAGGGGGAGGGAGAGAGAGATAGAAACATCAATGATGAGAGAGGATCATTGATTAGCTGCCTCCTGCACACCCCCTACTGGGGATCGAGCCCGCAACCCAGGCATGTGTCCCAAATGGGAATCAAACCGGTGACTCTTGGATCATGGGTTGACACTCAACCACTGAGCTTATTTATACTTTAATATAAATTGGTAGCAGAAGCAATGAGAATATTTTCACAGATGTTAATTTGAATCTTCCAGATTCTTCTGAACAATAGAATTGAATACAAAAAAACATGTACTAAGTATTTACTTACTTACTGAGTATTTTATGTACTTACTCTAATTCTTCCAGTAACCTGTGATGTGGGTGACATATCCCTTTTTATTTTCTAAGGAGAATTCTGGGCTTAATTACGTTAGATGACCTCATTGAAAGCGTGTAGATGTAGAACTCCAACCCTGACCATTGCCTCGGTGGGTGCTCAGCCAGGCCCTGCTCCTCTGTAGGTCCGGACACAGAGTTGATTTTTCTTTCAACAGAAAAGGAGGAGATGAAAAACTGCGGGGAGCCGGTCCATCCTTGCTGTTTCAAGGGACCTGGCATATATGGCATGCTGTTCTTAATATGTTTGCTCACCTTCTTGGCACTATGTGTTTTAACCAAGGTCACCTCTCCGAGAAAGGTTGTTTCCCCAGGTAGAGATTTTCCCCTGAAGTTAGGGAGGGAATAAAACCTCTTAAGTGCCAGGCGGGTAATTAATCACTTTAACTATGAACAATCATTCTTAAGCTACATAATCTTTACTCCCTGGAATGGAGATAAGAAACACCCTAACCTTTGGAATAGAGATTGATAGGATTAGAATCACCTGGTATAAATACAGATGCAACAAGACAACAGGAGACAGAACTTAGCGGCAGACCTCAGAAGGCAGACCTCAGAAGGCAGACCTCCGAAGGCAGACCTCCGAAGGCAGACCTCCGAAGGCAGACCTCAGAAGACAGAACTTAGCAGACAGGACCTACACAGAACCTAGAACTTCGCTGGAGAGAACATGGCAAAAGATCCTGGACTGAACCTGACTACAGAAATTGGCAAGAGAACCTGGCTGGAGATCCGTGACAAGAGAACCCAACTATGCTGATGAACTGAACACTGCCTCTGTGCCATTCATTCCTTCTTCGCCGACTCCGTCCACACCTTTGGGGACCCCTGGACCCGCTGGGGCTGGACCCCGGCAAAAAACAAAGTAGTAAAAAATAGTTCATGAACTTGAGCATATAATCCAGTCAGTGCACTTCTCTTAGTTTGACTCAGCAATCTTTGTCAAAGGGCCAGATACAGGGGTGGGCCAAAGTGCATTTACAGTTGTTCCTATGGAAAAATCATACAATAATTAATAAATAATAATACAGGAATAAACTCTGTGTGTCATGGACTCACAACTGTAAACCTAGTTTCGCGCCCCCCCCCATATTTATATTTCAAAGACATTTTTTTCCGATTTCAGAAAAGTAAAAGCTTGCATTAAAAAATATGTACTTTCAGAAGGGAATGGTGAAGAAAAAAGAGGGTTAACTAATGTTATATACACAGTTGCTCTAGAATTCAATTTAGATTGTGTAGTCTGTTCCACACTTCCAAACAATGTTTTATTTTCAGAATATTTCACATTTCATAATGATGGACAAGGAAGAGTTGACTTGATTTCACTCAGCAGATCCATTGGTTGAGTTTCTAATCAGGAGTGTTTGCTCTTTGCCTTGGTAGTTCACCTTAAAAGAAAAAAACTGCCTTTATTGTTGAAAGTATTGCAGATGTCCCCATTTTTCCCCTTGTTGATGCCCTCCTCCTCATTCCTGTCACACTTGCCCCCAGGCCCTTAGGGTAATATTGTCTGTGTCCATGGGTGATGCATATGTGCATACAAGTTCTTTGGTTGATCTCCTCCCCGCCCCTGTCCCCCGCCTTCCCTCTGAGAATCACCAGTCTGTTCCACGCTTCTATGTCTCTGGATCTATTTTGTTCATCAGTTTATTTTGTTCTTTAGATTCCACATATGAGTGAGATCATGTGATACTTGTCTTTCTCTGACTGGCTTATTTCTCTCAGCATGATACTCTCCAGGTCCCTCCATACTGTCCCAAAGGGTAAGAGACCCTTCTTTTTTACCGCTGCATAGTATTCCATGGTGTAGATGTATCACAGCTTTTATCCACTCATCTACTGATGGGCACTTGGGCTGTTTCCAGATCTTAGCTATTGTAAATTGTGCTGCTATGAACATAGGGGTGCATATATCCTTTCTGGTATTTCAGGATTCTTAGGATCTATTCCTAGAAGTGGGATCACTGGGTCAAATGGCAGTTTCATATTTAATTTTGTGAGAAAACCCCATATTGTTTCCCCATAGTGGCTGCACCAGTCTGCATTCCCACCAGCAGTGAACAAGGGCTCCCTTTTCCACACCCTCCCCAGCACTCGTCGTTTGTGGATTTGTTGATGGTAACCATTCTGACAGGTGTGAGATGGTACCTCATTGTTTTAATTTGCATCTCCCCGATGATCAGTGACTTTGAGCATGTTTTCATGTCTCTTGGCCATCTGTATGTCTGCTTTGGAAAATTGTCTAGATAGGTCCATTTTTCAATTGTATTGTTTGTCTTCCACCTTTTTAAAAGCATTTTGAGCCCTAACCAGTTTGGCTCAGTGGATAGAGCATTGGCCTACGGACTGAAGGGTCCCAGGTTCAATTCCAGTCAAGAGCATGTACCTTGGTTGTGGGCACATTCCCAGTAGGGGGTGTGCAGGAGGCAGCTGATCGATGTTTCTCTCTCATTGATGTTTCTAACTCCCTATCCCTCTCCCTTCCTCTCTGTAAAAAATCAATAAAATATATTTTTCAAAAATATTCTTAGAGCTTTATGTCTTATCTATGATGCAGAATAAATTTCATGTCTTTCATATCTCCAGTCTCTTTAAAAACATAAAATCTAACCATTTTGACATTGTCTCCAATCTCACTAACTGGCTAATGAGGCCAGCTTAGGATGGTATAAATCACCATGAAGACAAAATAGCATGCTGACATCTGACAGCTGTCAATCATCTGTCCTCTTCCCACCTACCTCTTTGTTGCCTTTCTCATTTGCATGAGGAAATTCCATGGAGAAGTCCTAAAAATTAAGTTCCCGTCATCCCACACTCGGACACATGCTCCCTGGGGAGTTGGCAGATACTCTGACAGAAAATGACAAGCCATTGGCTTTTACATAAGGTAGGGCTTCTTAGCCCAAATCGGATGCTTAAAATGACCCATCCACCAAATTACAAGTCAATTTTTCAAATTTTAGATGCCAGGCAGAAACTAGAAGTTTTTTCCCTTTTAAAGGAACTTTTGCATTTTTCAGTGTTACAATAGCTAAACTCTAAACTTGGGCTGGAAGGTTTTGCAAACCTTTATCTTCCACTCCTTCCCTGAGTGCAGAAATGCCTTTCATATGATTATCTGGTCCCCTTAACCCTATATCTTCAGCAATCGAAGAGTAGATGACGGGGGATCTTAGTGAGTTAATCCTGAACTTGAGCTGCCAATATTTCTGCTACACGAGCCCCTAACATCATCAGGAATTTGAAGCTGCTGTTGGGTCTTGAATTTTAAGTTTCCTAAAGAGAACCGTCCCCTAAACCTGGCACCAGAGAAGCTAACCTTTAAAAAAAGTGAATTCTAAAGATCGTTCTGCTCGGCAATTGGGGGACAGAATAGGACTTTGGCTCAGGGAAGGCGCCTCGGTGAGATGCTCACCTGCCCGAATTGAAGGCGAGAGGGGTGCCTTCTTCACTGCGTTTGCTCTTCTGTCTGCTTCCGGAAGGAGCCTCCACGGGTTTCATATGGACTCGTCCTGTCGTAGATCATGTGGGCCCTGCCAGGCTGGTGCGGTGCTGACATCCACTCGGCCCCGAGCAGATGGTGAGGACGGGCCGCAATCTGCCCCAGCCAGTGCCGCCGGCTCTCTCACTTTCCAGGCGATCGATACACATTTCACTCACCACGGAGATAGCTCATCTCGAACATTTTCCAATCCTGAGTGGAACGCGGCCTCATTGCCTATTGATTGCACGCCCCCCGGACGGGGTGATTGAATGCGCTCAAGCGAACCAGACCCACAGCCGCCCAGCCCGTCTGCCGGCACCGATGTCCTCATGCCACTGGGTTTGCGCAGAAACGCGTTCAGTTCCCCAGAGCCCGGCTGGCTGCGGGGCGGGCTGGGCATCCTCAGGCCCTGACCCCGGACGGACGAGGTCCTGACACACCCAGGCTGACAGGTAGCCCGGACGGCACCGCAGAGAGAAGCGCCGGGTCACCAGCCGCCCCTTCGGGCTCCGTGAGTCACCTGCTCACTCACCTGCCGAAGCCACTGCGGTGACCTGTCAGCCCGCGGCCTGGTGGCTCCCCGTCCCTGTCTCCCGCTGGGTCATCCTGGTCATGGGCTCTTTGCGCACAGCCCCCCAGGTGACCCGCTCAATCCTGGCCGCTCCTGCTTGGGGCAGGACACAGGCCTGGGCCTCCCCAGCAGAGCCAACACTTAGAAGAAACTAGCAGCTGTGGCCGGTCGGTACTGAATTTCCCGGGACAAATGGGGTGTGTGTGGGGGGGGGGAGGGTGGTGGTGGGAGGGGGAGTAAGAACAAAGGACTGTGCACGGGACCAGCAGCCCAGGTTCCAGGAAGAGCCGCCCAGACAAAGGGAGGTGGAGGCGCTAGAAAAGGCCTCAGCCCATCTTTTTAAAGAACCGAATAGGAGACGGTGAGACCTGGGTGATGTCCGGGAGACACTGTGAACCCACAGTCCCCAGCCAGCGCCCCGGAGGAGGGACGCCCTCCTGTGCCCCCTGCCTGCCCACGGGCACCCGCTCTCAGGCCGCGCTGAGGGTCCCCTCGCCGGCTCCCTGGCTGCGAGTCCCTTGTTTGAATTCGGGCAGGTGAGCATCTCACCGAGGACCCTTCCTTGGCTCCCGGAAGCAACCACATGGGAGAAACGGGGCAGAGCTGGGTGCTAGGTCAAGGTTGTTTGCTCTTCACTCGGAGGACTTCCTATCACATACATGTGTCATACATCTTACAATCACATTTCCTACATCTTACTTAACCCCTTTGTCAGTCATGTCAGCTGCACACGTGGGAAGCTTGGACTTTAGCTGATATAACAGCACCTACTTCAAATCCACAGGGAGCCATGCCCAGGGCCTGCCATGTCCCTAGGGCACCCCTCGGCTCTGAGGGGCACTTCCTGCTGCCCCAGCGCCCCCCCCCCCCGCATAGAGGAATGGGGAGCCTGCCCTGGCTCCAAGGGCTCAGCCTCACATGCCCCCCATTCCCCGACGCACGGGGAAGGGTCACAGGCGAGGACTGCGGCGGGGACATTCTGGAATGCATGTGTCTGTCCAGTCAGGTTTCTGGGTTCAGTCCCAACAGCACCAGACACTTGACAATAAGGAAATATCCTCACAGTCTGTCCTTGGGTGTGAAGTGCTCTCTGTCACCATGGGAGAAACATCCATGATGAGAGAGAATCATTGATCAGCTGCCTCCTATATGCCCCCCATTGGGGATGGAGCCCACAACCCAGGCATGTGCCCTTGACCGAAACCAAACCCTAGACCAGTGATTCTCAACCTGTGGGTCGCAACCCCTTTGGGGCTCGAACGACCCTTTCACAGGGATCGCCTAAGACCATCGGAAAACACATATATAATTTTTGTGATTAATCACGATGCTTTAATTATGTTCAATCTGTAACAATGAAAGTACATCCTGCATATCAGATATTTACATTATCATTCATAACAGTAGCAAAATTACAGTTATGAAGTAGCAACGAACATAATGTTATGGTTAGGGTTCACCACAACATGAGGAACTGTATGAAAGGGTCGCGCATTAGGAAGGTTGAGAACCACTGCCCTAGATCCTTCAGTCCACAGGCTGACTCTCTGTCCACTGAACTACACTGGCCCGGCTGGGCTGGAGTTTTTTGCACAGTGGAAAATGGAAGGAGTTTGAGGAGGAAAGAAGGAGCCGCGTCCCAGCCATGGTCTCCAGCCGCCAGCGCCCTGGTCAGCTGCTCCGCCAGGTAACCTTGTTGGCTGGGAAAAACCCCAGGTTTCCCGGCTGTAGATCCAGCCTTGTGTCGTTTCCAGGAGACACTCGGGCGGTTTAGGATCTCACCCGGCAGACATCACGACTCAGACCCCACCTCGGGGCCAGCGTGGCCAGGCTTGCCTCTTGACTTGGGGACCGACTAGCTGTGCTTCCTTTTGGGGAAATCGCATGTAGCCCCTGTGCCTCAGTTGTCTTCATTTGTAAAATGGGGATGATGATGGAACTAACGCACAATTGTTATCATCTACATCAAGTTCTTAGAATAATGACTATTCATCCATCACCTTCATTAATCTTCTACATAAAAAGCTAAAATATTCCTTCCGTAGAACAATAGTAATTCAATGATACAGATTTCTCTTCTTTTCTGCTTAAGAATTATTTTGAAAACCCATGATAGACCTCAACTAGGTACAAAACAGGTGGCCATACGTTTATTCATTTAGTATGTAATTGGATTCAAAAAGATTAAGATAATATCAGATTCTAATAAGCATGCCTCCTCACACCCCACCCTCCACACACTCCCACACACACATATGCACCATCAGGTAAGTGTAATAATCATCTAACACTAACTCAGAGTGAATGTTTGTGTCCCCTCAGATTCATATGCTGGGACTGGGACACCCAATGTGAGGGTGTATCCAGGTGGAGCCTTTGGGAGGTAATCAGGGTTGGGTTAGGTCAAGTGGGTGGGGCCCCGGTGCAGGGATTCGTGCCCTCGTAAAAGAAGGAAGAGACGGGAGATGGCTTGGTCTTTTTGAAAGGCTCGTGAGGACGGAGCCAGGAAGAGGCTCTCGCAGAACTCGGCCACGCTGGGGCCCTGATCTGGGACTGCTAGCCTCCCAAACTACGAGAAGGAAATGTCTACTGTTCGAAAAAACACTAGGATGGGGAAATTTGTCGTCGAAGCCCAAGCTACGACAAATAGTATGTTAGTCTTAGTAACTATAATTATCGCCAAGAGAACTACTTGACTAAGTGATGAGTCATGAGTGTCTACAAAGGTGATAGTGGATCTATTTTTATGAGCCACAGTGGGTGTTAAAATGACCATATCTTTAAAGGATCTATGGGGTGTTTTCTTAGGTTCACTAAAAATGGGAATTCACCAAAATGTTTTAATTTCATAAAAACCTTAATGTATAAAAATAAATGTTGAAATCTGCTGAGTCTTTATATAAATCATAAAATAGTGAGAACACAGAGAGAAAGCTTGCATGCAGTCGCCAATCTGCATGCGCCCACGTATTCAAACTGCAATATTAATAACGGCACCACATCTGTTATGTTGGCGAAAGGAGATAATTGTTTTAAAACTTAAATTAGCTTAGAAATATGCATGATATCATTTTGAAGTATGTATATGACACGTTTCTGAAATTCTAACGGAAATTAAAATGTAGCTCAAAAATCAGAATTCTGTCTGTCCTTTCATTTAAAAAATCTAGATGTCAGATTTCATAATAAATAAGGGGTTAGGGCCTTGCATAAATACAGCTAATGGGGGTTACTATTCTTCTCTATTTTTCCAGTTTTTGTCATCGATTCTACTTCTTGTATAAATCGATCCCGGCCGAATGTTGTGATTTTCCCCTTAAATGGACACAGATGTGTGTTCCTTAACCTCTGTCAGCACTGCATTTTGATGCCTCTCTGTGAATCTGTGAAGGTTTTGATCCCTGTTACTTGGTCTCATCGCCTTGTTAGAGGTGACCTTGGGTTTGATTGGCAGCTGACCTCGATCCCCGGAGGGAGGTGGGGTGTCTGGTGAGCCTCGTGTATGGGGACAACGACGCCTGGTTCAGACTTCACTTGGAATTCCACAGCCGTGGCGCTGCCAGCCTGCGCGGCGTGTTGGCACCTACTAATTGTGGAAGAGGCGCTACTGATTGCACAGACAGGGCACGTTCTAATCATCCTCAGAGCACTGCATCGCCCGAGGCACCAAACCCCATTAAACGAGGATTAGCAACGTGGTTTAAAACTGGGCCCTGAGTTGCTTCTGGGTGTGGGGTCCACAGAAGCTCTGCGACGGCCATGGCTTATGAACATCCACCTGGTACATTCACGGCTCGTGGGCCTGACCTCAGATGGGCAGCTGCGCAGAGCTAAAGGGCTTGCTTCCCAACAGAAGTGTTTTCCTGGCTGAGGTCACCCCTCCCCCAATAATGCATCTCACCTGCTCCATTTTTTTCCATTTATTTTTATTCCGAAGCCTTTTTCTGAGCAGAAAATAACCTACTAACACTGAGACATGTTTATTTGATATTTTCTGTAATTTCACAAGGGGGATAATATTTTTCCAAAAATATTATTTGCAGACTCACAGCAGTTTGTGAGTGTGCGTGTGCTCACATGAGTACACACATGCGCGCACGCACACACACACTCACTCAGGTACCGCGGGGTGTACCCTTGCAGATCCCTGATTGGCTCATGCATGCTGACCTGCACATGGGAACATAATACTTAGTGTGTGTTAATAGAACACACATTTTCTTGTTATAAGTGGATAATTTACCTGTTTGATTCCATGGGAAACAGAGGTATGTCTTTAATTTTAATGTAATTGAACATCTTTTGAGTAAATGCTTTTATTTTACCTTTGAGGGAAAGGTGAACAGGTGTGCACAGAGCCTCTTTAAATCAGTGAGACTATCTGTGTGACACTAACATGGGTACACGTCATCACACATTTGTCAGAACCCCTGGAATGTACACCAGGAATGCACCATAACCAAGCGATGGCCTTGGGGTGACTATGACTTGTTTGAGAAGGACATCAGCTGTAACAAAGACACCTTCTGGTGGCGGGTGTTGATAGTGGGGCATGCTGAGCATCTGTGGGGGCAGGAGGTATGTGGGCGGTCCCTGTGCCTTCTCTTTAATTTTGTTGTGAACCTACAACGGGTCTAAAAAATAAAGTCTTGCCCGGCTGGCGTGGCTCAGTGGTTGAGCATCAACCTATGAACCAGGAGGTCATGGTTCGATTCCCGGTCAGGGCACAGGCCCGGGTTTCAGGTTTGATCACCAGTGTGGGGCGTGCAGGAGGCAGCTGATCCATGATTCTCATCATCAGTGTTTCTCTCTCTCTCCCTCTCCCTTCCTCCTCTCTGAAATCATTCAAAATATATTGAAAATAATAAATAAATAAAGTCTTAATTTTTAAAAAAAATAAGAACAGTAATCGCTCTAAAACAAAGTAATGTAAGCCGTTTGGAGGTGGGTCACAACATAAAGGTAACGAATGATTGGCTTGAGCAAAAGTAGCTAGAGGAGCATTTACTGAGCCCTCGGAGCAGGTCCAAGTGAGACCACGTGGGCCTGGGGAGGGAACCTGATCAGTTCCAGGGACAGACAGGCTGAGGGGCAAGGCATCGCCAGGCAGCACAGGATGGGTGGGTTTTGTTAAAATTTGGTTTTCATGATGAGAAATTGATCTTTTGGTCAAAGAATAACCTATGTGTTTTCTCTGTACTAAGTGGGTAGTGGAGGCTTCCCTGAGGAGAGTGAGCAGGTGACCACGCCCACTGCCTGACCCCCTGGGCTTCTAACACTCTCAGCGTATGATGCCCACTCACCCAGGGTTCTCAGGAGAGGCTGGCTGGCCTTTTGAAGGGATGTTTTATTCTTACTTAATGTCTCTGGAACTGGCATAATTCCTGGCTATTTTAGCATTAAATCCGTAGATTGACAGTGCATGGATAACTAACACGCATATTGGGGAAAGTTTCATCTGTGGGCTGAAATAATTTAAAAGGAGGACTAGTACCTGGCTGGCGTGGCTCTGTGGTTGAGCATAGACCTATGAACTAGGAGGTCACGGTTCGATTCCCAGTCAGGGCACATGCCCGGGTTGTGGGCTCCACCCTTAGTGGGAGGTGTGCAGGAGACAACCCATCCATGATTCTCTCTTATTATTGATGTTCTATCTCTCTCTCCCTCTCCCTTCTTATCTGAAATCAATAAAAATATATTTTTTAAAAGAAATGGGAAGAGAGGAGGGAGAAGTAGCTTAAGTGAAATGGCGAAGTAAGAAGGTACAGAAATCAATAAAATATATTTTTTTAAAGGAAGGACTAGTGATGACCTTACAATAAAGGAAACTGCCAGGGGCAGGCCCAGGACCCAGGGCAGGCCAGGGAGCAGGCCAGAGGGCAGGCAGAGGGCCGAGGGCAGGTCCAGGCAGAGGCTAGCGAGATAAGTGTGCTCTTGGGGGCTGTGTAGGTGCCGATTTCTAAATCCAGACAGGACGGTCTACGCTTTGAACTACCTAATTTTTTTTCTGTCTTAAAAAGAGAAACTAAATGCTCATTTATTCCATTGTGTTTTCTCTGCACACTCGCGCCAAACCTATTGAAATCTCAATGTCATTCTTGCAGGCACTTGCGATGCTGGGAGGAGATGTTAGAATTCCAGTCACTCAAGGCTTTCTTGGTGCGTCTAATGGTTGTAAATTAATTAGCAAACCTCAGATCATTACTTTTCTAATTTTTTCACATAAATTGAAATGTTAAAAAATCATCACCAGATACCAGTATCCTTTATTTCTTGCATAGACTTTTAAAACTGTTACTTAGCAGCTCATCCATATGACCGAACCCAAAATATTTAAACTTCCAATCAAATTCTACACACGGGGACTAACTGGGTAATGATACCATCATATGTGTTTGTTTCAAACGTCTATGAATTTAGTATTCTTATAAAATAATATAATATGCCTTCATTTATGTGTAGTATTTCATATAAGATCAAAAAGGCAAAAAACTATTATGAAATATTTATTTGTTCTTTGCTTCTGATTTTGAGTTGTTTTTAGAAATTTAAGCTCTCTAGGTTTAACTCGAGGCATGTGCAGAATTATTTAATCCCTATTAATATCCAGAGAAGTTCTACCATCTAAGGCTCAACCAAGAAAACGAAATGGATCTACCACAGTTAACTCACCCATGTTAGGTTTCAACCCCCATCATTCCCTGCACTCATTCTTCATGGGAAACACACACACACACACACACACACACACACACACACACACATCCTAGCCTCATGAGTGGAAAACTTACGTTTCCACCCAAATTTGGTCAAGTGTTGCCTACTACGCATGTACAGGAAAGTTTCCATGGACAGAGCTTCTTTCAAATGAAGCAAATTAAAAGTGAATATGAGAATTAGCACTCATCAGCTGTAGTCAACCTTTCTTACAGTGACCAGATCTTCATTCTTTTGTCATTAATGCTGAATTTTTTTCAATAAGGAAAGTGAAAATCACATAGAGGAGAGCTGCCTGTTCTGTGTAAGTCAATGTTTAGAATTGGTTGGAGTCACTCATGTGAAAAATTGCCCTGGCTTGTTACAGCCACATAACTTCCCTTCAGCCATCCCCCACTCCTCCTCTTCAGTTGAATGTGACCCTTCTATGTATTTACTATAACTCTTGCCCTAGAAGCTAAGCTTTGCCTATGCTGTCCATGGCATTTGGTGAAAGAGAACCACGTAAGAAATCAGGGAGAATTTTGGCCAACACGAGACCATGTCAAAACATCACACGTTGCCCTAGCTAGTTTGGCTCAGTGGATAGAGCATCAGCCTGAAGACTCAAGGGTCCTGGGTTCGATTCCGGCCAAGGGCATGTACCTTGGTTGCGGGCACATCCCCAGTAGGGAGTGTGCAGGAGGCAGCTGATCGATGTTTCTCTCTCATCGATTTTTCTATCCCTCTTCCTTCCTCTCTGTGAAAAATCAATAAAATATATATTAAAAAAAAAAAAGATCACACGTCCCTGATGGCCTTCGGTCAGACTCACTGACCAGTGCTGACAGGTCCAACATTCCCAGGAGCTTAAATGTTCAAGGACAGGCTGCAAGTCTCAAGCATGGGCAGCAGGTAAGTAGGGACAATGTCTCGTGAGTCAATAGCACAAAATCCCTGAGCGATGTTTCACACACATTTGCATCGTCAGTAGAAGTGGGAGGTGTTTGCTTTCATGGATGCATAGAAAAACCAAGAATTATTAGAGTACCAAATACTCAAATCACGTAATGTGGACCACAGTTTAGAAACGTTATAGCCTGGTTCATGTAGGAGATAATATTTACATGAAATATTCGCAAACATTTTAAACGCTATTAAAGATGACAAGGCTGCCTTTTCATTTTTTAAAAAATACATTTTTATTAATTTCAGAGAAGAAGGGAGAGGGAGAGAGAGATAGAAACATCAATGATGAGAGAGAATCATCAATCGGCTGCCTCCTGCATGCCCCCTACTAGGGATTGAGCCCACAACCCGGGCATGTGCCCAGACTGCGAATCAAACTGTGACCTCCTGGTTCCTAGGTTGACACCCAACCACTGAGCTGTGCCAGCCAGGCTGCCTTTTCATTTTTTAAAATGTTTGCCGAGTATGTCTTGGGCCTCTGCTCCCTGGCAGGCACTGTGGGGTATTTTGGGAGGAGGACTTGGGTTGTAACATAGACATTTCATATTAGTACTGGAAGGAGGTTTGATGTGATAGGAGTAGAAAGACGAGAGCGGGTAACACATGCATTATTGCTTCGATTTTATAAAACGGACCACAAGGACATGCTCTTACTCATGAGCTCAGGCGTCAGCACCCTTCCTGGTGAGCAGAGACAAGCGCCACTCTGTGCAGACAGGTGGCCCCCATGAGCCTCGTCACCCAATGCTGGAGGTTGCCCCGGGCGGTGACTGGGACATGGAGGAGAACCGACTGTGAAAACGGGCTCAGGGGGAAGAGCAACTGGTCAGCGTGAGTCAGAGGTGACCGTGACGACGGGTGATGGAAGCAGATGGAAATGAAACCGCCCAGGAGGGACTGACCAGGGAGACATGCCCGGGGCCATGCCCAGGTGTCAGGAGAGAGTGAGGCCTTGCTGTCCTGCTGTATTCCCAAGGAGAGAGAGCAAAACACAGGACAGAATTCATGTAGAAGAGGAGACTATTAAACCTTCAGAATGACAGGCTCTTATTCCATCAACTTAACATTACGAACCATTTCAGGGATCATAAAACTTCAAAACATTTCATAGAAATTGAGTGTGGAATGATTCTGTTTCCTCAAAAATGACTTTGGAAGCTTTAAGTATGCCTGCTAAAAGATCATTATTTTCTGTGCTACCAAGAAACTGTAATCAACATGATTAAAAGACAACAGAACAGCCCTAGCTGGTTTGGTTCAGTGAATAGAGTGTCAGTCTGTGGACCGAAGGGTCCTGGGTTTGATTCTCGGTCAGGGCACATGCCAGGTTGTGGGCTCGATCCCCAATGGGGGGCGAGCAGGAGGCAGCCAATCCATGATTATCTCTCATAATTGATGTTTCTACCAGTCTCTTCCTCTCCCTTCCTCTCTGAAATCAATCCTATATAATAAAGAGGTAGTATGCAAATTGACTGTCACACCAATCACACAAGATAGCCGCCTCCATGTAATCACAAGATGGCCACCCCAAGATGACTGGAAGGGGAGGGCAGTTGTGGGCGATAAGGCCTGCAGAGGAGGGCAGTTGGGGGCGACCAAGCTTTCAGGGAAGGGCAGTTGGGGGTGATAAGGCCTGCAGGGGAAGGCAGTTGGGGTGACCAGGCCTGCAGGGGAGGGCAGTTGGGGGCAATAAGGCCTGCAGAGGAGGGCAGTTGGGGGCGACTGGGATGGCAGGGGAGGGCAGTTGAAGGTGACTGGGATGGCAGGGGAGGGCAGTTGGGGGCAACCATGCCTGCAGGGGAGGGTAATTGGGGGCAATCAGGCCAGCAAGGGAGCAGTTAGGAGTCAATCAGGCTGGCAGGGGATTGGTTAGGAGTGATCAGGCTGGCAGGCAGAGCGGTTAGGGGCAATCAGACAGGCAGGCAGGCAAGCAGTTGGGAGCCAGCAGTCCTGGATTGTGAGAGGGATGTCCGACTGCCAGTGATCAGGGATGGTGCTGGCTGGCAAGCAGCAGGCCCTACTCCCCAGCCCCCTGATCGCCCCTCCACTGCCACTGGTCTCCACTGGCTCCCCCATCACTGGCCCCTCCCTCTGCCTGCTGGCAAGCACCTTGGCTGGCCTGGCACCAACTGCTGGCTGGCCCCACCCCCCTGCTGACTGGTCATTCTGCCATTTGGTCAATTTGCATATTACACTTCTATTATATAGGATAACATCTACCTTTTTAGGGCTGACATGCATTTGTGTTTCAAAGGACCGATGGTTGTTGGATATCATCTGGTTACTCATCCATTCATTTGTTTGGCCATTTGTTCATTTGAAAATATTTCCTGAAACCCTATTTCTGTGTTGAAACCTTTCCGTGAATTTTGGATACATTGGTGAGCAGACAACCCTCCCTGTCCTGGTCAAGCTTATACCCCAGCGATCACCAGACCAAAACAGTGGAGACAGCTCCCACACTAAGAGTCCCATAGAAACAGCACAGGGACCATGCGTTTGTGGACTTTTAAGTGTCCTGTTTGTGCATAACTGTGACATGTCTTAATAATTAAACTGAAAAATCAGCCCTGTAGATTTCAGTGAAGTGAAAATTGAGTGTAGTTATTTACTTACTTGCAATTATTTTAATTTAAAGTTTTGAATAACTAATTATCACATTTCTCATTGAGAATATTATAAACCTGTTTTTATTACTTCTTGAAACTTCTTTAAGTCTTAACCTTCCAACTCTTTTTGTGTGTGAGAGGCCTAGGTAAGTAGCCAACAATTTGAGTAATTACTAAGACAGCTTATTGTTTTAAAGATTACAGTATTTTGGGCACCAAATTGACAACAATTTTTTTTCTAACCATTGGTATTTTTCATCAAAGTTACTATAGGGTGTCCCAAAAAATGCACACACACTTTGAATAATTATAAATTCAGTGTTTATTAACATATAGTTCATTTTCAAAATTTAAAGGAATCTACAGAAATGAATTTTTTATTTTTTTTTTGGCAATGCCTGTTTTCAAACTGATGCCCGTTCTGGTCCAGGCACTGCTGATAACGCGAAGCAATGGAATCGCAAACATCAAGAATCATTTTGTTCGGTATCTGTGTGCCCTCCATTCGTCAACTCTTGCCCGTTTTGTAGCGTAAACGTTACCTTTTGTGTATCCCCATAAAAACGTCTAGTGGATAAATCGTCTTTGTCCAAAGCATAGTCTGGCTTCGCCAATTATTTCAAATCAGTTAAGTCTAAAAAGGTGTGAAATTTAAGTGAGTTATCAGCTGTTAAAGTGTGTATATTTTAGGGTACATCTGTGTACATCTGTGTACCCCCAAAATGTAGACACACTTTGAATAATTATAAAGGCAGTGTTTTTATTTCAACTGTTTTCAAACTCCCAGGAGCATTTTAGGGTGAATGTCCATTGTTCAAAGCTTAGTCTGGCTGGAAAGGAAGGAACATCAATTGAGCCGTCAGCTCTTAAAGTGTGTAGACATGTTCAGGGACACCCTCCATATGTTCAGCTGAAAGGAACGGAGCGGGCTCACTGGTTAGACATTTTCAAGGCCTCCCATCTGCCTGGTGAGGTAAGGCCTTGGAATATGCATCACAACCGTGTTGGCGTTATTGAAAGATGAAAAATAGCCCTGGACAGTTTGGCTCAGTGGATAGAGCGTCAGCCCTGGGACTGAGGGTTCTGGGTTTGATTCTGGTCAAAGGCTCATATTTAGGTCTCAGGCTCCATCCTTGGCCCTGGTCGGGGCTCTAGTGGGAGGCAACCAATTGTGTCTTTCACATTGGTGTTTCTCTCTCTCTCTCTCTCTCTCTCTCTCTCTCTCTCTCTCTCTCTGTCTCTCCTCCTCTCTTCCTTTCCACTATCTCTAAAAATCAATGAAAAAAATATCCTCAGGTGAGGATTAACCAAAAAGAAAGAAGAGCAGAAGGAGGAGGAGGAGGAGGAGGAGAGAAGGAGGAGGAGGAGGAGGAGGAGGAGGAGGAGGAGGAGGAGAGAAGGAGAAGGAGAAGGAGAAGGAGAAGGAGAAGGAGAAGGAGAAGAAAGATGACAAATGAAGGCTGAGTTGGTCCACGGCAGTAAACTATTGAGCCCGGTCTGACAGCACAGTTTATTGACCTGATCACAGGGAGTTGACTCTGGGCGCCAATGAGAGCGAAGCAGCGCCCTGTCTGTGAACGTAGCCACACAAAAAGAGAAGGGACACTGAGGCAGGGATCTGGCTGGCAGGCTCCTAGGAGGGCGGAGACCTCATGGATGCCAGCCCACGTTTCCCATCAGTCCCTAGTGGAGCATGTGGCGGAGTCTGCTGGGGTCCTGTGTAGGCACTTTCTCTGAAACGAGTGTGTGAAGCTGACTCTGCAAAAACGCACCGGGAACAGAGACTCAGTGAAAGCTCACCAGGACAGTGACTCAGCGAAAACGCACCGGGAACAGAGACTCAGTGAAAGCTCACCAGGACAGTGACTCAGCGAAAACGCACCAGGACAGTGACTCAGCGAAAACTCCCCAGGAACAATGACTCAGCGAAAACTCACCAGGAACAGTCAGACTATCACCAGTCCAGAGCGAGTGTTTTCTGCTGAAAATTCCTTCTTCCTAAAATGTGCTTTTGGACCCAGCAGGATAGTGACCAATAAGTTTCACAAAACTTTTCATTGTTTTTTTTGTTCCAAGTGCCCAGGGACTCACGCAGGCATCAGCCTCATCAGTCACTCTGACAGCTGTGGGGCTGGACCAGAGACCCATGAAAAGCCACCGCATGGATGAGAGCACCCCTCTGCAGGAAGCTGTGGAAAATGAAAACTTTCCATCATTCTATCACCGTCCACCTCCTTGAAAGTTCACGCTTCACCAAAACAGAGAGATTGGAATCAGCAAGTACAATGCCACTGAGAAGCCAGCATCTGACTTCCATACATTTTTTTAAAAAATTACTACTTTTGGGCAGAACTTCTCTGGAGATCCAGACCAGAACTTGGCTGGAGATCCTGGCTAGGCTGCTGATCAACTGAACGCTGCCTCCGTGTCATTCCTTCTTCGCCGACTCCGTCCACACCTTTGGGGACCCCTGGACCCGCTGGGGTTGGACCCCGGCATCTGGCGCCCGAACAGGATTCCCTTAGGTAAGTCCCCCCGTACTTGGGACGCATAGGACTGCACCGTAGGGTGCTTCAGACCCCCCCTATAGAGGATAAGTAGGGTAAGCGGGTAGTTAGTACAGAACTTAGATTGACAAGATGGGTCATACTGAGTCTAAAGAAAAAACACTCTGTATTAATCTTTTAACGCATATGCTTACTAGCAGAATTGGAGTTAAGGTTACTCCCAGTCAGACAGAAAGTTTTATACAAGACGTATGTCAATGGCTTCCTGAGGATGGAACTGTTAATTTAGAAACTTGGACTGAAGTAGGAAAGCAATTAAAGAACTATTACAGCTACCATGGATCTGAGAAGGTCCCGCCAAATATCTTTTCCCTCTGGGATTCAATCTGTGACACCTTGGCACCAGAGGCAAAAACGGTTGAACTTTCTCAAACTTTAAATAGTCCCTCGGCTCCACCTAGAGAGGATACATCATTATTGTCTCCAGCTCAATCTAAGAACAATGTAGCTATGCCTACTGATCGGGAGGAGAATAAATATCATAAACATGACCATTGGTCCTTTCCCGTCAGTAGAGAGGAGAGAGGCCCTCCCATTCAAAACAGGCTCCCCAAATTAGAAAGGAAGCCTAAACCAGATCCTGTGGCTCCTATGAGCTCCATGTCTAAATTTCAAAGGGCGATAAGAGAAGCTGAAGCTAATGGAGATCTTGAATTCTCACTCTGCTTCCCAGTTGCATATGAGAATGAGTTTGGTGAGGACAAAAACCCCACCTGGGAGCCTATACCTTACAAAGTACTTAAAGAATTAAAATTGGCCTGCTCTGAATATGGACCTCTAGCTCCTTACACACAAACCTTGGTAGAAACCCTAGCCAGTAAATGGATGACTCCTTATGATTGGTCACAGGTTTGTAAAGCCTGTCTCTCAGGAGGCGATTACTTATTATGGAAAATTGAATATGATGATCTTGCTAAGAAAGCTGTAGCCACTAGCAAAACAACCAGAAAAGGAATAACCCTAGACATGATATTAGGAGAAGGTGATTTTAACACGGCTCAGGAGCAAATGAATATGCCCACAGAGGCACTTACCAAAGTAACCAGTTGTGCAGTAAATGCCTGGAAATCCCTACCTTATACATCAGGAAAAACAACCACCCTTACAGAGGTTAAACAGAAGGTCGAGGAACCATATCAGGATTTCCTTTCTCGCCTCATGCAGGCAGTCAAGAGAGTAATCAATAACAAAGAGGCAGCCGATATCCTAATCAAACAACTGGCTTTTGAAAATGCTAATAATACCTGTCAGGCTTTATTAAGGCCGATTCGCAGAACAGGAACTATAAATGATTTTATAAAACAGTGTGCTGACGTAAGTCCAGCATTTATACAGGGTGTAGCTATAGCTGCAGCTCTCAAAGGGGAGACATACCCTCAATATGTGCAGGGTATAGGACAAGCCAGCAATAATACAGGTAATAAAAGAAATATGAACTGCTACTCTTGTGGCTTATCTGGGCACTTTAGCAGAGAATGCCCAAATAAAAATAATAATACTCAGGCCAGATGGCAAGCTCCTCGACAGCCTGGAAATACATTAAGGAATAATATTAATCCTCCAAAAACCGTTTGTCCCCGATGTCAGAAAGGATTCCATTGGGCAAAGGAATGTAGATCAAAATACCATAAAAATGGTCGGCCTTTAAACTCTACAAATAGCTCCCAAGGAGGTTATATCCCATCACCTCAATTGGGAAACTTGAGAAGGGGCCAGCCCCAGGCCCCTGCAATAATAGGGGCATCAATCCTCAACCCGTTTGCAAATTTCAATCAGTCAGTGACCTCTTCAGGGCAACCCCAGGCAGTGCAGGATTGGACCTCCACTCAACCACCCACGCAATACTAACCCCAGACTCGCCAGTAGCAGCCATTCCTACAGGAGTGTCTGGGCCGCTGCCTGAGGGAACTGTAGGTTTAATATTAGGATGGAGCTCCACCTCGTTACAGGGGATCTTAGTCATCCCAGGAGTTGTTGATGCAGACTACACAGGAGAAATACAGATTTTACTTTCCCCACCCACCACAACTATACAGATTCAGCCCAACCAGAGAATTGCCCAATTACTCCTGTTACCAATACATAAAATAGGGACAGCTGTTACCCAGGAAGCTAGAGGGGCCGGAGGCTTTGGATCTAGTGATGCAGCATTCTGGATACAAGAAATCCATGCTACTAGACCTACAAAAATTTTACAAATTCAGGGAAAACCAATTGAAGGTCTATTGGATACAGGAGCAGATGTTTCCTGCATAGCAGAGAAGGATTGGCCCTCTTCATGGCCCACGCACACCACCTCCACTTCCCTAGTAGGACTAGGCAAGGCATCTAATGTAAAAAAGAGTTCTCAGATTCTAACTTGGGCTGATGAAGATCAACATTCAGGAACATTCTGTCCCTATGTAATTACGACTATCCCCTTTACATTATGGGGAAGAGATATCTTGTCTCAAATGGGAGTTGTATTATATAGCCCCAGCGGTGTTTGATTTACTCCTGTTACAAAATATTACAAGAAAATGAGTTTAAGTATTCCTCTCCTCATCATGTTCTACAACATACTCTATTTGTAATTAATATACTAAATGTAGATTCTGAGGGAAATTCCCCGATGTACAGGCATTGGAACCCTGATCTAACTAAACCTAAAGCCCTCGTCAAATGGAGAGACTTGCTTACAGGAACCTGGAAGGGACCTGATGTACTTTTAACCTGGGGGAGTGGATATGCTTGTATATTTCCACAGGACGCAGACTCACCTGTGTGGATTCCAGACCATCTAGTCCGACCTTATGTCTCACCGCCCTCCATCTCTGCCTCACCATAGCACACCTGACCAGTGCCCGTCTGCAGCAGATGTGCAGCCCTGAGCTGGAACAATCTGTCCATTGGGAGGATCACATGTGCCTCCTTTTTGTCTTTCCACATGTCCCAGCTTTGCCCTACATCTCCTTTCCTTTTTCCTTTTTTTAAAAATCTAACTACTCTTTTGCTGGTTCTTTGGCCTTTCTCCTTCTTTCCTGAACACAGCCTTTTCTAGAATCTCCCTACCCTACTGTTCCCAGAAGGGCACCTCCCTTTTCTGCCATGACGAGGGGGTGTCTGGTATATGTCCCATACATGGAGTTGTCTTGTGCCAAGACCCTGACATCCTGGGCTGAGAAAGCCCTGTCCTGGGACTCTCCTTTGTCCTGTATTGGCCCCTCTTACCCTGTGTCAAGAGGGACCCTCTTCTTACAATCCAATTGCCCATAGCTGTTGCCTGAGCTCTCTGTTCATGCTGAGGTTGAAGCCTCATGGTGGCTGGTACCATGGATCTGTCTCTCACCCAATAGCGTGAGCTGGGCCCTCCTTGGAGAAGAAACCTGGGTTCCCCAAGATATGTGATCAATGCCGGGGTCCCGCCAGCAGGCAAGGGGATCCCAAGGCAGTTGCTGGGCATGGAGGCCAGAGGGACATAGGCTACCAAGGAGACAGAACTGAACCTCACATCACCCTACTTGGCCCAGAGATGGCTGGTAGTCAAAGACGGGTAAGACCCCACAGGGTGGGGCAACCTAAGACAGGCACAGTCGGGGGCTAGTAGGAGAGAACTTGGGGTTCAACAGAGGTGGGGCACAGATCCTCACCCCCCCCCCAATGGTTCAGGGGCTTGAACACTCACCCCTTCTGAGGAAAGTCTCCTGTCCCCATGGCTGCTTCCCGCTTCCCACGCCCAGCTCAGATCGGGACCCAGGTAAAGACAGAGACTGGCTGACAGCAGCTGCCTTCTCACTGAAACAGGACTTGTTTCCCATTTTTACCTTGGACCACAGGGAAAGGGGCAGCTGAAGGAAAGGGCTGTGTCAGGATGCTGCCTTCTTCCCTTTCTTCTCCCTCTTTTTTCTAAACACTTCCATGCCTTGTAGTTCTTTTGCTTTCTCTCCTTTTTCTACTACCCTTCATTTTCCATATCAGCTGGATCCAGAGGGCACAGCTTACTCCTCCTCGGACATCAACACCACCATCAACCACGGCCCTGATGGACCCTTTTGATGCAGCCCTTCAACTTGCTGATGCTTCGGGAAGCCTGTCGCCAGTGATAACACCCGCTAGCCAGACCAACAAAGACAATCAAACCAACAACTTGAGGACAGCTTAAATCCTTTGACTGAAGAGGCTGGCAACCTTCTACAGGAATGGGGCTCCTTGTGCGCTCCATCCACTATGTTTTTAGTTATGCTCACTATCATTGCTTGCCACTCTTCTTCTGAGACCTAAATGGCCCAATCTGAGAGGTGGCCACTGATTTGCATGCATGATCATTTAAAAAATAAAAAAGGGGGAATTTGCCGGAAGCCGGTCCATCCTTGCTGCTTGACACAGTCGCTGCAGGAAAGAAACATCTGCACAGCATATGTTTCAAGGGACCTGGCGTATATAGCATACTGTTCTTAATATGTCTGCTCCCCTTAGCGCTGTGTGTTTTAACCAAGGTCACCTCTCCGAGAAAGGTTGTTTCCCCAGGTAGGAATTTTTCCCTGAAGTCAGGGAGGGGATGCCTCTCCTAGAAAGGTTGTTTCCCCAGGTAGGAATTTTTCCCTGAAGTCAGGGAGGGGATGAAACTCCTTAACTAAGTGCCAGGCAGGTAGTTAATCACTTTAACTACAAACAATCATGCTTAAGCTACATAATCTTTACTCCCTGGAATGGAGATAAGAAACGCCCTCACCTTTGGAATAGAGATTGACAGGATTAAAATCAACTGGTATAAATATGGATGTAACAGGACAATAAACGGCAGAACTTCTCTGGAGATCCAGACCAGAACTTGGCTGGAGATCCTAGCTAGGCTGCTGATCAACTGAAAAAAAAAAAAATTACTACTTTTAACAATTGTCAAATTATAGCAAATAAGTCAAAGATATAGCAAATGGTGTAGGCGAAGAGCAAATTCCATTCCTCCGAGAGGAAGTCCAAGTGGGACCACTTCGCGAGAGTCCTGGACAGCAGGAGAGAAGAGGGTCTGTTCTGACTTGCCATGTGCTGGTGTCTGGCAGCAGCCCTCAGCTCGCTACTTGGCACACTGACTCACTGACACCTCAGAAAAAGCCTTTGAAGTGGGAAATACCATCATATCATCCCTATTTTTAGTAAGATAAACCCAAGGCCACGACACTTCATAGACCGCCAAGGCCGGCCACACAGCTGGGAGTGACAAGGACATCTGACCTCAGAAGTTGTACTCTCAGCAGCCAGACTCCACTGTGT
The DNA here is from genome assembly GCA_036010255.1 of Myotis pilosus. Taxonomy (NCBI): domain Eukaryota; kingdom Metazoa; phylum Chordata; class Mammalia; order Chiroptera; family Vespertilionidae; genus Myotis; species Myotis pilosus. Next base: position 1,795,892 of record JASKON010000034.1, read on the forward strand.
GTCAGTAGCATTTATGCAAACAATCACGTCTCATTTTTCTCTCCATTATTAGCTTCAGAAAGAGAAAACATTCTCTGCAGCGATTCTCTTTCCTCTGAATTTTGTTCAAAAGTATTTAGATTCTTTTTCAAAGACGTGTTAAGTAGAACTAACCTTTAAATTTCATTCTTTTCTTATGCATCTCATATATGGACAAATTACTTCCAGTTTATAATTATAGAGACAGCCCACCTCCACTGAGTAAAATCAAAATCTGATAAAAAGAAATTTTTCTCATCAATCAAAGAGAGTATTAAAAAGACTATGGAGCCTGGCCTGTGTGTCTCAGTGGTTGAGCATCGACCTAAGAACCAGGAGGTCAGGGTTCGATTCCCGGTCAGGGTTCGATTCCCGGTCAGGGCACATGCCCGGGTTGTGGGCTCCATCCCCAGGTGGGGCGTGCAGGAGGCAGCCGATCCATGGTTCTCTCTCATCATTGATGCTTCTATCTCTCTCTCTCCCACTCTCTTCCTCTGAAATCAATAAAAAATATATTCTACATTAAAATAAAAATACTATGGTGATTTTGCCACAGACTACAAGACACAGAGAGCATGTTCATTTGCTGGTGGCTGGATTCAGTGTGGCTGGAGAATGAGTCTCCTGGGCCTTCTGCTTCTGGAAGAGAATGGGCGGAGCCAACTAGCAAGGGACACTGCTGTATGTTGCACAGACACCTAATTGTAGTAATGTAAGGGCTTTGCCCGGCTGGCATGGCTCAGTGGCTGAATGTCGACCTAGGAACCAGGAAGTCACAGGTTTGATTTCTAGTCAGAGCACATGCCCGGGTTGGGGGCTCGACCCCCAGTGTGGGGCGTGCAGGAGGCAGCCAACTGATGATGTTCCTCTCTCGTCAGTGTTTCTCTCTCTCTCTCCCTCTCCCTTTCTCTCTCTCTCTCTCTCTCTCAAAATCAATAAAACATGTTTTTAAAAAGAATGTAAGGACCTGGATCCGCCGATATACTCTCTATTTGGAGATTTTTAATTTCTGGATTTGATTCTCTGAAGCATGTGGTAGAGTGAAAAACCATACCCCAGTTATAAGGAGAAAGACGAGGCCTTTAACAATGCTGCAGTTTGGAAGAGAAAGGCAGCGCTGTTTAGCGAGAGAATGAACAGGCAAACGGAATGTTCTAGCAGAACCAGGCGACGCTTTTTCTGAAGACAGCCCCATTCCGAGTGCGCACGGTCGGACTCCACAGTCAGCACTGCATGAGTTTCAAATACTTTAAAAAAATGATTTTTCTTTTTGAATTTTTTAAAATATTTGTTTATTGATTTCAGAGAGGATGGGAGAGTGAGAGAGATAGAAACATCAATCATTAGAGAGAATCATTGATCAGCTGCCTCCTGCACATCCCTTACTGGGGATGGAGTCCACAACCCAGGCATGTGCCCTGACCAGGAATTGAACCGTGACCTCCTTGTTCACAGGTAGATGCTCAACCACTGAGCCACACTGGCTGAGCTCAAATATTTTTAATCCTCACTTCTATGGAGACACATCTCCAGCCTCTCAAAATTCCAAACACATGTTATAAGATGCCTTGGAGTTCAAAGAGAAATGAAGGCATCCGATGCATAGCAATGCAAGACTATTTGTTTAAAACATTGACTATCTTTACTGCAACGTGTGTACTGCTAATCATGTTCCTCAGAAAAGAGACCTCAAAGTACAGGTGAATGTGAAAAATATTAATTATTGAATATTCCCCAGATTCACACCTTGTGGTTAATTAAAAATAAAAACCATAGTGAATATCGATTGATTTTACTGGGCGCATTCTTGTGTGATATGACTGGAAGTTGTGATGCTTGACCCTAAACTCATTATTTAGTAAATCTGCAGAATTTTTCTGTGAAGTCATTGGGGTTCTCACTGAATCCCTTCCCCCAGGGTCCTGTGTGTCACAGTTGATGGGAGAACGCTTTGTGAGGGGCTGTGGGTCACAGTGCAGCCTGATCACCCTTCTTGGGGGGCAGGACCAGGCTGATGTGGGGCGCCACCTGGCCCCAGACAGGTGTGACCTGCGTGTATGATGAGGGATTTGAGAGTTTGAGGGTTTGATGCCACAAATGTTTCCAAATTTGCAATAAACCACCTTAATCTTGGCTAAAAGGAAATGAAACTTCCCCGATGAGGGTCATTGAGATTTTTTAGCAGAAGAACAATGTGGTCACAGCAATGTTTTCAAAATGATTGAAGGTTAGAAAACAGATGGACGGAGGAAGAGAAAAGCTGAAAGACGGAAGGTGAGGAGAGAGGGAGGCTGAGCCAGCGGAGGGGTTTACCTCTTAGCATGTTGCACGTCGTGAGTGAAAGCTCAGAAATTAAAGTGCCTTTGAGTTCCCTGGCAAAGCGAGGGGCAGCAAGCTAATGAGAAAAGGGAGGAAGGAATTTTAAAAAGCTGCCATTGAGAAGGGATTCCAATGCAAGAGAATGCAACCAATTATTCATAAGAAAACGTAAAATATAAATGACATCACAATCGTTCATTATTCTGAAACCTGCAAGGGACCCAGAGGTTGACATTTTTAAATCCCAGGGCTTTCAAAGAGAATTTTGAGAAATGAGCAAAGCAGAACAAAAAGTTCTCTTCAATAAATGATGGCTCACTCAGCAGGGCCACCGGAGTGCTGAGCGATGACAAAATGTTCACGTTTGCATGCAAAATTCAAATTAATTGGGCAAATTACCATTTGTATTAATTTTACATTTAAAGAGTCATCTGCTCTGGTCTGGGCGGAGCGCCTCACCCTTTCTGTTGCTGGAGCTCTAGGGGGACCCTGGGTTAGCCAGGCAGCGCCACGGTCCAGCAGGAGGGAGAGGAGCCAGCAATTATTCGGGGATTAAATCTGCAAATCCGCTCTGAGTCTGCAGGCCTGAATGCTAAGGGGACTAGCAGGATCTATAATAATAAAAGTGTAATATGCTAATTAGGCCAGACAGCCAAACGACCTTCTGGACGTCATTCAGGATGTCCTTCCGGAAAAACCTGTGGCAGCAGGGGCCAAGGCAGAGGCAGTAGGGGTGATCAGGTAGGCAGGCAGAATGGTTAGAGGCGATCAGGTAGGCAGGCAGAATGGTTAGGGGAGATCAGGTAGGCAGGCAGAATGGTTAAGGGTGATCAGGCAGGCAGGCAGAGGCAGTTAGGGGTGATCAGGCAGGCAGGAGAGTGATTAGGGGCAATCAGGCAGGCAGGCAGAGGCAGTTAGGGGTGATCAGGCAGGCAGGAGAGTGATTAGGGGCAATCAGGCAGGCAGGCAGAGGCGGTTAGGGGTGATCAGGCAGGCAGGAGAGTGATTAGGGGCATCAGGCAGGCAGGCAAGGGAGGTTAGGGGCAATCAGGCAGGCAGGCAGAATGGTTAGGGTGATCAGGCAGGCAGGAGAGTGATTAGGGGCAATCAGGCAAGCAGGCAGAGGCGGTTAGGGGTGATCAGGCAGGCAGGCGAGTGGTTAGGAGCAATCAGGCAGGCAGGCTGGCCAGCAGTTAGGAGCCAGCAGTCCCAGATTGCGAGAGGGTGCAGGCAGGGGTGAGGGACACCCCCCAATGCACATATTTTGTGCCCTGGGCCTCTAGTTTTTATTATAATATACTCAGGTAGAAATTAAAATGTTATTTTCTTTTTAAATTTGGCAATAAGGTCACAGAGGGAAGCTAGATGGACAGGGACTGGGACCATGATGTGGGGATAAAACCTGGAAACCCAGCTTGGCAGAGTTACTAAGACACCCCAACTGGCTGGGGAAGAAAGGGCTCATGGGAAAGAGACATGAGCATTTGAATGTTGCTAAAACAGGAGGCTTGCAGATAATCAATCCCAAGGATGTTGCCAAGGCAGAATTTGTTTAAGAGACCAATCAGAAGCTAGCAAGGCTATATCCACACACACCCCCTCCCAATTAAAAATCATATGCTTCCTCTGGCCCGCCCCCTCCTTCTCCCCTGCAGGCAATGGGTTCCTGTTTGTTCCTGTGGGGGGAGCACATTCCTATACCTGCCTGGTTTATGGCCATGTGAGGCGCCACACTTGGACTATAGACTTTAATTCACACGGATGCTCTCAATAAACTTTGGTCCCACTAACATTCTTTGTCCATGACTTCATTCTTCGATTTCATGGGATAACGAACTCAGATTCACACCCCACGTTTTGGTTTAAGGATGATAAGCAATTCTTAATTAACTAGAGGCCCGGTGCATGAATTTGTGCACTGGTGGGGATTAGAGTCAGGGCCGGCCTGGGGAAGGGGCTGTGGGCAGTTGGCAAGCCAGCCCTGCCCCCTGGTCGAACTCCTGGTTGGTCAAACTCCCACCCAATTTTCATATTAGCCTTTTCTTATATAGGATAGACAAACAGAAGGTGTGGGCACCACTGCAGCCCTGGGACCCATTAGCTCTGTGACCTCAATGTCTTTGATGTCAGCCTCACTTGATAAACCTTACTCCTTAATTTCCAAAAGATTTGGGCCTAGAACATACTAGATAGGATGGTGTACTAGGATGTTCAGGCTCGGGTGGGCAGTTAGACAGACATGAGAAAAGCCAGGATGTGGACCAGGTACACAAGGTCACTGGGGGGGTGGCAGGGAGGGGAAGCCCCAGGTGCCTAACAATGAGAAAAACTGGGGAAACAAGGAACTCATTCCCAGGGTGACTTTTCCTCCCCAAGCACATCGCTGGCCATGTGGTTAGGCCCCTGACCTTCCACACCATTGGTCATGGGGGTGGACTCTCCCCTGAACTTTCACATTGCCGGTCTGTCGCCAACCTTTTGGACCTCACAGATCACCAGTGGTCCGAGGACCACCAGTTGGCGACCGCTGGTTTAGACCCTCTTCTGACCTTTCTCATCGCTGGTCATGTGGTTTAAACCCTCCCTTGTGCCGTGACCTTTGCGGCAGGGTCCAGGATCTAAAGGAGGGGCTGATGCACAAATGAAAATGCTATACAAGAAATATGAATTTAGAAGGCATTGGGGGCCAGATGGAGCCTTCTTTCTTGAAGAGACACACCAACTTGTTGCCTGGTCCACTTTTTATTTACTTGAATACACATTTGCCCTTTAGCAATGAATACAGGCAGATCAAAGATAACTCAAGCCCAGCCTTGTGGAAGGATGGGAGGGGCCTCGGGCCAGAGGCTGGGGCGAGGGACGCTGGCGTCTTTGCAGGCCGGGCTGAAGGACCCCGCCCCCGTGCACGAATTTCAGGCACTGGGCCTCTAGTGAGTAATATAAAAGGGATATTGTCTTTGCTGTACAATTTGCGGTACCTGTTTAAATAGTATAAATAGATTTTGGTCCCTGAGCCATTTTAATCGAGGAGTCTCAATTCTGTTAACCAGGCCAGCAGCGTAGGCAGAACCAGAAATAATATTAAGAGGCTCCTGAAAATTCTGTAGTGCAGCCTTGATAGCTTCTAATTCAATCCTTTGTGTAGAAGTGTCACTGGTCTCGATGACTCGGCCTGAATTTACTGTATGTTAAGCAGCTTTACTATTAGACGAACCATTAGTAAAAATAGTTAATGCTCCAGGAATAGGTTCCTGTCCAGTATTTTTTGGTATAATAATAGGGATGTAATATAAAAACTGTAGTAATTTGTTGTTTAGTAGGTGATAACTAAATTCCCCTGAATATTCACTTATTTCAATTTGCCAATTTAAATCAGTCTGAAATAAGGTTTATTTTCTAACTTCATTTGTCCTTGGGTGTGGACAGTAAATGATCCTAATTGGATTTCTGCTATCGGTCTTTTTGAGTATATTGACATAAGCTTTGTTTAGGGAGGCAAAATGCAAATTATTTACTTCTAAGTGTCCTTGGTTTAGGGACGATAGGATTGGCCAGATGGCCTCAAACCGCTTGGCATTTATATTTTTAGATGGTTGCAAACTGCTGTTACATGCTGTATTTGCCATTTTACTGCTCAAGTGAGGCAAGCCACGAAATTAGAAAATGATTCTGTAGGTCTTTGCATACACTTAATAAAAGCTTCCTTAGGATTCCCTAAGCATATAGAATAAATTAGTCATTTTTCCCATAGAGATTTTTAGATTAGGTCTTAATTAATTAATGTTCTCTTAATTAATAATTTCTAAAAGTCATTTAAGGTTTTAAGGAAATTCTTTTGTATTTCTACCTTTTGAGGCCTAATACATTGGTTTTCAATTACAGTTCCTGGGGATTTGAAGGGCATTTCTTTCTGTGCCTTTTCTGGAGTAATTTTTAAGCTCCATTTAGGGATTTTCTCTTCTAATTGGGTAAGCATTGCCAAAGTATGCTTTTCCTGTGGGCTTGCCATAAGTTGCTACATTAAAGACTTCTACTTTCTTTTAAACAGAACAACCAAGTGGGGTGTCCCCCAGAAAAACAGATAGGAGAGAAACATGCTGGCCAATACTTTAATGCATAATCTCAAGTAAAAGTAACTTTCTTTTTACTTATGGTGTCTCATTAATAGTGAGATTTAATGCTTGAATAATAACTTTTAGTTTACTTTGTAAATAGTAGCAGAAGAGATTTTTAAATTTTTCCTTATTAAGCTTAAATTTACTTCTAAACAGCATTCTTTTTGGCTAATGCTCATTTGCATATGTATGCAAATTTTACTTTGGACTTTGTTAGAACCAATTCCTCATAAAATATTGCCTTCTCATATAAATGAGTTTATATGAGACCTTGATTATATTGTAAAAAGCTCACTTATTAAGTGATTAAAGTAGGCACCTTTATTGAAAAAGCAAAGTAAAGCAAATTTATACATTTGACCCATGAATTACAGATGCCTCCCCACCCCCCAGCCAATCTGAAGAGCAGGCTGGGTGGGGGTCTGAGGCATTATGTGTGCTCCTGTTTTGATATTCTGGTGCTGGATATTCGGGTTTTGCTTAAGAAGTATTCAGCAGCCTTGTCCTGCCAAGCTTAGAGGCTGAAACCTTCATAACATTTAAAATATATGTATGTAAATAGAATACAGTTATTAATTTTTATTTGACAAAGCTTCCCATGTGATTTTGAGTATATTAGATCAGCCTAATTTAGTTCAAAAACATTTCTTTTAAGAAGAGAGAATAAATCCTTGAATCATTCCAGGGCCCTTGAAATGTCCCGAAGCTATCTCTCCGTTAGAGTCTTGAAATTTAACTTGGAAAGATTATCAAATATACATAACCCAAAGATTATATTATACACTTTTTGTAATTATTCTAAAAGATATCAATTAAATTTAAACTGGTTTTAATATTGAAAATTTGGTTCCGACCATAGAATTAATCCTCTTTTTTAATCAGGCCAATAAAATATTATATCCTAGGTTGAAGTTTTACCACACGTGGTACACATAAGGACTACAATATATTTTGAACTACTAATTTCTCCAGAGAAGATGCAAGAACTATTTTTCTCAAAAATGTCTACCCAATCATGACCCCTCTCTTGGGAATGCCAACTTTTAAAAGAGACGAAGCAACTTCGTTTCCCTTACATGGCGTTACGGAGACAGTCTCTGGGTTGACCAAGTGATTGATTTTGTTCTCTTGAAATCATTTCAACTAAATTAGATCAAGTGAAACAAAACAAGCAAGAAACCCCCCACTTGTTATCATTCTGAGACGCCAGACCCCGCCTGTAAGTGTGTGAGGTCTCCATGGACAACTGGATGCTGCCTCTTCAATACTGAGGCGCAGGTGTAACCCACCTGGGACAGGTACGCTTCTCTCCGCCCTCGGAGAGCAGTGCTGTGAGGAGAATTTCTCCAAGTCTGTGCAGAACGTGAATGGTACCCTTTCCTGGACTTCCAAAACAATAGGAACTATTTTAAAAACAGGACCTTACATATTAACAGAACTTATCTACCCTCTCTCCCCCAGCCTCCCCATGACCAGTATCTAACTCCACTAGAGCTGCTAACAACTTTTCCTTACATGCACTGAACGGGGAAAATACAGGCCAACTTATTTTACGTAACTCGAGTGTGAAAAACCTTTATTCTAAGCTAGTCTCATTATTTGAACTTGTTCTTTAGTGTCTTTAAAATGAAGGACTCTCAATAAGATACATTGCATTTTGTGAAGAGATCTGTTATGTACTTTTTTCCTTTACAATATGGCATTTCCTTTTAGCTGGTTTTTGAGGGGGAAAAAAAATAGTTGTCCTGAAAATTACAGCCGGTATCTGAGTCATTTTGCTAAAATAAGAAGGAACTTTTGATGACAGTAGGGATGGGATGTCTGTTGGTTATTCCTGCAGATGAAGTGTATGATGTGCCAAGTCTGAAATAAAAGGCAGTTGATGCGTGTTTGGAGAAATGGTAACTACAGGGTTTTGGAATTAATTTGCAGCTTTCTTGCAGGCGGGCTGGGCCTCACCTGGGGCAGGTGCTGGGGACCAGGCCCAAAGCTCACAGCTGCACCCCCTCTCACACCTACTCCACAGACTTCAGTCTCTCAAGGTAAAGTGCCCCGTTTAACAGTTATGGAATCTGTGAGCCTTCTAACTATCGTGTGTGAACTGCGCGGCGTATTAATTAAGCTCCTACCTTTATGTTTGTGTTGAGACGTTTCTGAGTGATACACGCCGAACCGCGTGATCCCCACAGGCCTTGCAGTTTATAGTACAGGCATTTCAGTGCTGTTTGTGTTCAGCTCTGCGTTTGTCAGCTTATAGCAGAACTGACTGTCCATGTACTAGTACATGCAGGTACCTTACTATGCCTCGTCTGAAATACACAACATCTATACTAATAAAAGGGTAATATGCTAATTAGACTGGGAGATCTTCCAGACATCCTTCCAGACAAAGCCATGGTGGCGGGGCCGAGGCAGAGGCGGTTAAGGGTATCAGGCCAGGAAGGGAGGGCAGTTGGGAGTGATCAGGCCGGCGGGGGGTGGGGGGCAGTTGGGGGCGAGCAGGCTGGTGGGGGGGAAGTTGGGGGCAAGCAGGCTGGCAGGGGTGGCACTTGGGGGTGAGCAGGCTGGCAAGGGGGGAAGTTGGGGGTGAGAAGGCCGGGGGGGGGAGCCATTGGGGGGAGGAGCAAGTCAGGCAGAGTGGTTAGGGGCTATCAGGCAGACAGGCAGGTGTGCAGTTAGGAGCCAGCAGTCCTGGATTGTGAGAGGGATGTCCAACTGCGGGTTTAGTCTTAAACCCGCAGTTGGACATCCCCTGAGGGGTCCCAGATTGGAGAGGGTGCAGGCCAGGCTGAGGACACCCCCCAATGCACGAATTTCATGTACTGGGCCACTAGTGTGGGATAAAGAGTGTAATTATATCCACTGCAACGCTGAGGTGTGAATGTCTCAGTGTGGATTGCTGTGTAACAAACAATCCCGAATGTGGCACCTTACATTACAAGTCAGTCAGAAGCTTGGTGGCCTTTCCCGCCTCTCCCCATCCTCTGGGTTGATGGGCGGGTCTGTGGGCCTCCTGGGAGCTGTGGTTCTAGCCAGACGGCAGCTGGGGGGAAGCGTCTGAGTCCCTGGCAGGTGGTGACCCTGGCAGCCCTCTCTCTGCCCGTAGCTGTGAGAAATGCCCACCTGTCCAAATGCAAATAATAGACTCGGAGACAGAGTATTGAGGAAATGAGACTTTTTTTTTAATCCTCACCTGAGAATATTTTGTCTATTGAATTTTAGAGAGAGACAGAAACACCGACGTGAGAGAGACACATTGATTGGTTGCCTCCTGCATGCCCCTGAGCAAGCCTGGGAGCCTGCAACTGAAGTACATGTCCCTGACCAGACTAGAACCCGGGACCCTTCAGTCCACAGGCTGACTCTCTATCCATTGAGCCAAAACAGCAATGGCAAAAATGAGACCAATATATTCTCAAGAGCATCTGTCTGGCTGTACAAGCTCACATGGAGCAGCGATCACAGCCTATTTATCCCGAGTGTGCGAGAGTCCCTCCTCCGGTCCCTCATTGGCTGAGCACTATGGGGTCCCCTGTGTCCACATACAGGTGTTGCCGAGGTCTTGCTGTCTCCCACGGGCCATTTAAAAAATTGGGCTGAGGCCTTCCAGCTGCCTCCACCTCCCCGTCTAGCTGAGGCGGGCGCCTGGAGGTTTGCACCGTGACGCTGGCCCCGCACACAGTTCCTTGTTCCTACATCCTCTCCCTCCTCCCCACATTCTGCTTGCCCTGCGGACACTCAGCAAATCCCATCAGAAGCCGACCTGCTGGGGAGGGAGCCCAGAGGCCACTTCCTCCACCTTCCTCCCGAGGGGGCCTCTTCTCTGCACGGGTGTCCCCCATATGTCCCCGGTGTGAGCCCTAATGGAGTAGCCGCATTCCTCACATGGCAACTCCAGGTCGTCAAGAAGCCCCGATGTGGATACTGCCAGACCTTCTGCAGTCAGGGGGCGGGGGGGCACAGCACCCCTCCCCCACCCCATGTAGGCTAAGCCAGTGGTCGGCAAACTGTGGCTCATGAGCCACATGTGGCTCTTTGGCCCCTTGAGTGTGGCTCTTCCACAAAATACCACGTGTGGTGCAATTGAAACTTCATGGCCCATGCACAGAAGTCGGTATTTTGTGGAAGAGCCACACTCAAGGAGCCAAAGAGCCACATGTGGCTCATGAGCCACAGTTTGCCGACCATTGGGCTAAGCGATTACAGGTCACCCTGGGCCTGGGTGACCTGGGCTGTCTTTAACCCACCGCGGAGTTCTTCACTAGTAATTCTGTAGGTAAAATCAGACTTTAAAGCCAGGTGCTTGTTAGCAATCACGTGGTCCAACATCGTCAGTTCACTGTGGAAGGTGCGGCTAGAGCCTGGCTTCTCCATTCTCCCATTTCTCACAGCCCCTGGGAATCTGCCTGGGACACAGCAGGTCATCTTACTAATAAAAGCTTAGGTGGTCCTCATGCCTTCACGCCGTGATGCCCTTACACCGTCACAGATGGCTATGCGCACAGCAGAGGCAGGGCGGGGCCGGGACACGAGTGGGGTCCCTCCACACAGCTTCCATCAGGGTGCCCATGGCCCCGTGCCTGCCGTGGAGGTGGGACCCCCACTGTGGCCTACCTCTTTGGGGAAATCCATTAAGGAGCCCTGGATAGGTGGGCACCGCCTACCTCTTTGGGGTGATTGATCACGGGGCTCCCGCACTGTGAGAAGGTACAGGCCATGCTGGGCCCCTCCCAAGTGCACAAATTTTATGCACCGGGCCTCTAGTAAGGATATAATGTTGACATGAGGACTTAATCATAAATAAAATGTAGGTTGCTAACATTTCACTTTAAGAAGCACCATGTTTCCTGGCCAGTGTAGTTCAGTGGTTGAGCATCAGCCCATGAACCAGGAAGTCAAGGTTTAATTCCTGATCAGGGCACATGCCCAGGCCCCGTCCCCAGTGTGGGGCGTGCAGGAGGCAGCCGATCAATGATTCACTCTTATCATTGATGTTTCTCTCTCTCCCTCTCCCTTCTTCTCTGAAATAAATAGAAATATATTTTTTTTTAAATAAACCTATTTGGAAAAGGTCATCTACAGCTACATGGGGGGTGTGTGCACATGTCTCTGTGGCTGTAAAATTACACAGTTAGAGAAATGTGTTGTTTGCCTTTGCAGACATAAATTTCCTTATCACTTGTCAGTGTTCTTCAAACGTAAGGGGGGATTTTCACAGTTGTGGTGGTTTTGTGTTGGGTTGTGTTGTTGCTTGTTTGCTGTTAAACTGACTGAGCAGCACAGAGGCAAGCACGGTCACGGGCCCATTGCTTCCCGCCCCCGAGGAGAGCTGTGCTAATTAAGTCCGTTAATGGGGAAATTAACAATTAATGTTCCCCGCCTGTGCTCTCCCAAAGCTACTTTTCTTTACTTACTGGTGCTTGTCACAGATTGTTAACCATGAATCCCGCATCTCAGTCAATTCCACCTGCCTTCTCTGCTGCCTGACACCACACTGACTTTACCAGGTAGAAAATGTGTGGAAAGCCACAAACCAGCCCAGCCGGCGTGGCTCAGTGGTTGAGCCTTAAGCTATGAAACAGGAGGTCACGGTTCGATTCCCAGTCAGGGCATGTGCCCAGGTTGCAGGCTCAATCCTCAGTAAGGGGCACACAGGGGGTAGCCGATCAATGATCCTCTCTCATCATTGATGTTTCTATCTCTCTCTCTCTCTCTCTCTCTGCCCCTTCCTCACTGAAATAAAAATATAAAATCTATATATATAAAAGGCTAATATGCAACGTGTCCCCTCAGGAGTTCAACCGGGAGACCAGGAATTCGCTCACTCGCTATGATGTGTGCTGACCACCAGGGGACAGCGTGGAATGGAGGAAGGCCCTGGCCGGCAGCTGGAAGGCCCTGATTGGTCCTGATTGCCGGCCATGCCTAGGGACCCTACCCATGCATGAATTTTGTGCACTGGGCACAAGCAAACACAAAACACATCCAAAAACACTGGCAACACAGTACACTGGAGTATCAGTTTTTTAAAAAAAAGTTACAAACCAGCTTCCTCGGAATTAAGTTGTTATTGAACAATTTCTTTTTATACTAAACTAGAGGCCCAATGCATGAAATTCGTGCACAGCTAGGGTCCTTAGGCCTGGCCAGCGATCAGGGTCGATCTGTGGGGTCACCAACAGGGTGATTGGGGTCCCCACTGGCACCCATCTTGGCTGGCCTGGGGCCTGTGGGTTGGGGGCAGCTCCTGCATTGAGCATCTGCCCCCTGGTGGTCAGTGGGCATCATAGCAACTGCTCGTTCTGCCAGTCATTCTGTGGTTTGGTCAATTTGCATATTAGGCTTTTATTATATAGGATATATTTGTATTGATTTTAAAGAGAGGCAGGGAGGGGGGAGAGAAAGAGAGAGAGAGAGAGAGAGAGAGAGAGAGAGAGAGAGAGAGAAACATCCATGTGACAGAGACACGCTGATGGTTATCCCCTGTGCACACTCTGCCCAAGGATCAAACCTGCAGCCTGGGTATGTGCCCTGATGAGGAATCAAACTGGAGACCTCTCGGTGTCTGAGACCTCACTCAACCAACTGAGCCACACTGGCCAGGGCGGAATCATTTCTTAAAGGGCCAGACCTCAGAAAGAAGTGACGGCTTCTGTGGATCCTGCACTGCTTTCCCCTTTCCTCCAGTGCTGCGGGCTGGGGCCTGCAGGGGGCTCTGTGCGCACACAGGGGCGGCAGGTGGAGGGCCTCGCTGGGGGACCCCTGCGGGAAGGACAGGAGCAGCTGCAGGTTCCACTGGTTTCACAGAGAGAAGCTCACCCGTCCTCGTCCCCTGTGGTGTGGTCCCCGGTAGAGCAGGTGTGCTCATGGGAGCGCAGGCGATCAGGGCAGAGTGTGCAGGGATCCCCAGCAGGTGGCCTGGCTCCTCCGGTGGAGAGTGAGTGCAGGAGAGGGAGCAGGACCCTGGGGTTGGGACACTCCCGGGACCGGTCAGTAGGTGGCTGGCCACCCCTGTGAGGTGGGGGCAGTGGGCGCGCAGGTGCAGGACGTGAGGGCGCTGTGGTGGGGGTTGGGTCCTCCACCAGAGGGGCAATGGCCATTTTTAAAAAATTTTTATTGATTTCAGAGAGGAAGAGAGAACAAGAGAGAGAGATAGAAATATCAATGATGACAGAGAATCATTGATCAGCTGCCTCCTGCACACCCCACACTGGGGATGGAGCCGGCAACCCTGGCATGTGCCCTGACCAGGAATTGAACCGTGACCTCCTGGTTCACAGGACGATGCTCAACCACTGAGCCACGCTGGCCAGCAGCAACTTTTAAACATGGTCACTTTTTTTTTCTTTTTTAATCTTAGGCTGGTGTGGGGTCCCAGATATGGGCGCCGTGAGCAAATATGGGCGTTTCCCGTGATTATACCGTCCCTCCGCTGCTTCTGCCTGTTTCTTCCTGTTCTGTAATCATTCTCTCTGTGAGCGTCCCTTTCCCATTGGTCTTTGTCTGCAATAGAAGAGAAAACACTTCCCTTTTGCAGGGAATAGTAATTGCTCTTTTATTAAAAGCTTTCTTGAAATTCTCCTATTTTAATTAGGCACCCAACTTGCATTTGCATTTACTCTCTTTTGATTTTTCACAGCTAATATTTTGTGTTTTTAATTATTCACAAAACAATGTCTGCGTTGTGTTTCGTTTGTTTGTTTCTGCAAAGAGCATCGCTTTCTCCGCTCGGGCTCTCCGCTGGGCTTCGGGGGACGGGCGCACTGTGAGGGGCACCCAACCTGGCCTCGGGGTGTGGGTTTAGAAGCATAAAATAGACTACTCTATACAATAAGCACTTACAGTTCTGATTTTGAGAAGGGGCTGCCGCATGCCCAGTGTTCGTTTCCGTTCGCTGTTATTTTGTTTGTATTTGTTTCATCAGGGATCATGGACGTGGGAGACAGGACACGTGGCTCCCCGAGTGGGGGGTGGGCAGGATTAGGCAGTCCTCCTCACTCCCTGGTCCTTACAGATGTTTACAGGGAATCCCAGGCCCCTGATCCTGGGCACGTGTGTCACCCCTTAGGTCAAAGTGATCGGATCAGAAAGATCTTCAGAAAACAATACAAACCACTCCCTAAAGCAGTGATGGTGAACCTTTCGAGCTCGGCATGTCAGCATTTGGAAAAACCCTAACTGAACTCTGGTGCCGTGTCACATATAGAAATATTTTGATATTTGCAACCATAGTAAAACAAAGACTTATATTTCTGATATTTATTTTATATATTTAAATGCCATTTAACAAAGAAAAATCAACCAAAAAATGAGTTCGAGTGTCACCTCTGACACACGTGTCATAGGTTCACCATCACTGCCCTAGAGCAAGGTCAGCACCAGTCCTCTGGGCTCCGGGGACTCCAAGCCCAGGCCAGGCCTCCCTCCTCCCCTTTGCTCCGGGACCTGCTGCGAAGTCCTTCCATCTGCAGATGTTCCATCCACCTGCACGGAACCATCCAGCCTCCGAGACTGGACGCAAACAATGCCTTTCCTCTAACACTTTCCTGAAAGCCTCCCAGCTTAATCTGTTCATTTTCCCTGTGTATTCCTTTCTCTTGGTGATAGTTTTCATCATCTATATATATAAAAGCCCAATATGCAAATTGTCCCCTCAGGAGTTCGACCAAGAGACCAAGAGTTCGATCCCTCGCTATGACATGTGCTGACCACCAGGGGGTGGCACAGAACGAAGGAAGGCCCCAGCCAGCAGCTGGGGGAAGGAATGTCCCAGCCAGCAGCCAGAAGGCTTTGATTGGCCCCGATCGCCGGCCAGCCGTAGGGACCCTACCTGTGCACGAATGCCATGCACCAGGCCTCTAGTTTTTAAAACTAATTGTTAAAAGCATTTCTGACACTATATATATTTTAGAAAAGGCTGTTGAGTGTGTAAATAGTCCTTCTGGCTTCCACCAGTCCCTGCAGGATTTCTGCGTCTCCGGGTGTCCAAGCGGCGTTGCTAACCAACATGCGTGAGTTTTTGGATTTTATAAAGTAGCTTGTTTTGTTAAGCGTGTGTGACAAGCTCTGAATCAGTGTGAGAAGCATTAATCTGAAAACTAAACACGTGCTCAGAGCTCCGTGGATGCTCTGATGGGGATATTCTGTGCCCCCTGGTTAAGCTTCCTCGGTGAGTACATTCCAGCGCACACTGGGACCCAAACAATTCAAAACAGGAAAAATGCCATCCCGTTGACTTCCCAGGCGTTTCTAAGATGCAAGACTCCATGTCACTCACGCATCGCAAATGCCCGTCGGCACCGCGTGCTCTACTGAGGCTGTGGCGAGGAGTCTCCCCCAGCCCCGCGCTGCGGTCCAGCTGCCCCCGGGGCCTCAGGTGCCAGGCTGACCCTCCTCTTGTCAGGTGGCCTCTAGCCAGGGCGGGAAATGAGATTCTTGTCTTGGTCCTAAGAACGGCCTTTCCCAGAGGACTCTGGTCATTCCCACCTGGTCCCTTTGCTCACCAATGTGCCGAATGCTTTCAACATAGTATTTCATTTAATACAGACAAAAGCACTGAGTTGTTTTCAGAAAAAAAATTTGTTTTAAAAATAACAGTAAAGCTATTCGTTTCAAAAGTTAAAGACCTGTCAGCTGTGACTGCTTTCTGGTCACTGAAGGGCATCAATTCGACAGGTGAGGAGTCAGTACTATATCGTGGGCATCCGGTTGTTTTGCCCAAGATCCTTCCCACCTTTCAAACGCACCTGGGCCTCTCCCTTTGGGGTCCAGTCATGTGCTCCAACCTACTGCACCACTTCCTATGACAAGTAATGGATTCACACACGCAACATACACACACATACACACTCACACACATACACACATACATGCATACATATACACACACTCACACACACACACTGCTGAATGTCACACACACACACACACACACTGCTGAATGTCACACAGATGCATACACACACACACACACACTCTGCTGAATGTCACACACACATGCATACACATACACACACACACACACACTCTGCTGAATGTCACACACACACACACACAGACACACACACACATGCCATGCTGAATCACACACACACACACGCGCACGCTGAGTGCCCACATCCTCCCCAGAGCACAGCACTCACAGTGATGGAAACAGCAGCATCCCCGAGGAAGGAAACGCTCGTGCCCAGTTCAAGTAACTGTAACACGGAGCTTCCGGCACGGTCCCAAAATAGGAGCTTGGATGGATCCCCCTAAAGAGGGTTCAGCCGGTACTTGAGGTGACCCAGTTTCCAGGCTCAGGGCTGACTCCTTGGCAGGCTGTCACCCCCTGGGGCTGCCGGCTGATTGGAACACCGAGAGCTGCGGGGTCACAAGGGGGAAGTGATTCTGGTGGCGGCTCTGAGGACGGAGCGGGCTGGGAGACGGCCACGTGCTGGGCGCGGGGTCAGTGGTGTGACGGTCACTCCTCCCTCAGCAGACATTTCAGGTCGGAGCCACCATCCCGTCTAACCCTCGTCGGCACGGGAGGTGGAGATGGACGCAGAGATCTCCTCTGATCCCGATGTGTGGTTTTCCTGAGCAGAATGACTGAGCAGCGTGAGTCCGTCTTCGCTCCGTGTGCTGCCATTGAAAGTCACGGAGCGAATGCCCTGCGTTGTGATCTGGAAAAATATAATGCAGTTCTTTAATGCTTCTTTCCCGCCCCCGCCCCCCCCCCCCCGGACAAATCAGATAGGTTAATATTTTAAAGTTTCACCTCCCAACGGGCTTCATGGGAAGTTCCTTTTTATCATATTAGTCCCTCACTATCGGTGTTTCTAGCAGATTTCAATGAGAAAGAGAATGAAGGGCTGGAGAGCAGCAAGGGGAGGAAAAAGGGAGAGAAAATGAAACACATAAGTTGGTGAGAAGATGATGAAGATAAAGGATGAGGAGCTGTGCTGGGTCCCCTTTGCAAACAGCCAGTGATGGGGACCCCAGGAGTGGTCATGGGGGCCTAGGCTGGGCGTGATGGCAGGTCTGACTGGCCTGGGGAGCCCCGGGCAGTCGCTGTTTTAACACAGCGGCTCATTCCCAGGGACCCATCACAGTCGTCTCAAAAGACCCAGCAGCACCCTGGTCCTGGCCCTGTCACCTCAGGCCCCTTTCAGAATGGGGATAACGAAGAGGTTGGAGCTGAAACTCCACCACTGGACAGATCCGGGACAGCCAGGGGAGGATCAGACCTGAGATCCAGGACAATCACAGGGAAGACCACGTGCTGCTACTGCATTACCTGAGCGGATCCCTAGGTCCCGCCTCCTCTGTGCACCTGCGGAGCTTGGTGATACAATGTGATTGATTTATACTGAAGGTGCTTAATGTATAGATACCATGGACTTGTTCATTTTCTCTAAAAAATGGTGGGAAAAAGTCAAGGAAACACTCAAAGGGAGACAGTCTTTGCCATAAGAGTTAGAAGAAAGTACAGCATGTAAAGGAAAAACCGTAAGATTAAAATGGGACAAATCTCTATAAAACTGGGGTGGTCACTTCCAAGCTGTGTGAACTGGAATAAATTATTTACCTCTCTGAGTCAGGGATATATATATTAGAGGCCTGGTACACAAAATTGTGCACTCAGGGCGAGGGGGTGTCCCTCATCCCAGCCTGCACCCTCTCACAGTCTGGGAGCCATTGGGGGATGTCCGACTGCCGGCTTAGGCCTGCTCCCCATGGCTTGATTGGGGGCAGAGCCAGCCAGAGGGGTCCAGGAGAGGTTGGGGGCGGGGGGGGGGTGGTGGCAGTCAGGGCCCATATCGGGCCAGTTGGCTGCCACAGTGCACGTCATAGTGGCTGGTCATTCGGTTGTTTCTGTCATTCTGCTGTTCAGGTCGCTGGGCTTTTATATATATAGAGAAGATTTGTTAATTTATTGACTCTTTTATAAAAAAAAATTTTTTTATTCATTTCAGATACAGGAAGGGAGAGGGAGAGAGAGAAAAACATCAGTGGTAAGAGAGCCATCGATTGGCTGCTTCCTGCCTTCCCGCTACTGGGGATGAAGCCCACAAACTGGGCATGTGCCCTGGGTGGCAATGAAACCATGACCTCCTGGTTTATGGATTGAGGCCCAACTACTAAACCACACCGGCCGGACTGAGTCAGGGTTTCTTAATAAGAAAAGGGAATAGTAACCTGTACTTCTTATAATCACTGTGAGATTTAAGTGAGATTATCTGTCTGTGGTGATAAACACATTTTACTGATTACACTGGGTAACTATTAGTATAATACTATTTTATAAATTCATAGCTGATAAAAGGATAACTTCTACAGCGATCACTTTAATGGCCAGAATTTCACATAATTCCAGATCTGTAGGCACAATGATATATCAAGATGAAGCCCTTAGGAATTCCTAACTTTAAAAAACCATTTTTTAAAAAAATATTTTTTTATTGATTTTCAGAGAGGAAGGAAAGGGATAAAGAGATCGAAAAATCGATAAGAGAGAATCATCAATTGGCTGCCTGATGCACGCCCCCTACTGTGGATGGAGCCTGTAACCTGGGCTTGTGCCCTTATACCAGTGGTTCTCAACTTTCCTAATGCCGCGACCCTTTAATACAGTTCCTCATGTTGTGGTGACCCCCAACCATAAAATTATTTTTGTTGCTACTTCATAACTGTAATGTTGCTACTGTTATGAATCGTCATGTAAATATCTAATATGCAGGATGTATTTTCATTGTTACAAATTGAACATAATTAAAGCATAGTGATCAATCACAAAAACAATATGTAATTATAGATGTGTTTTCCGATGGTCTTAGGCGACCCCTGTGAAAATGGTTGAGAACCACTGCCTTACACAGAATTGAACCATGACCTCCTGGTTCATGGGTAGACATTCAACCACAGAGCCATACCAGCCAGGCTAAACAACAATTTCTCTAAAACTGAGAAAATTGCCCTCATTTGTCAATTTCACATCACTTTCTCATAGCAGGGTAGCGTGGGAATATATATTCATGCCCCACATTGGGGATGGAGCCCTGTGCCCTGACTGGGAATTGAACCATGACCTCCTGGTTCATGGGTTGAGGCTCAACCACTGAGCCACACCAGCCAGGCTGAGTCAGGGTTTTCTTAATAAGGAAAGGGACTGTTTCATTCCAAGGGGGAGGGGGGGAAGGCTGGTCATTTCAGGCAGGCAAACATGCGGGACCTGTGACACAGCCTGACACACATCCTAGCAGGATCCATCTCCACTGTGGGACGGCCAGCATCACATACCGTGTTCTCCCAAGAGTGTGACAGGTGATGGAAGCTGCTACATCTGAGTGGTGACTGACAGCTGTCAGGTGCATTAGCTCCGCCCCCCTTCCGCAGGAAGCAGAAGGCTGTGCTGCTTCTAACTTCTCCAGTAGACCAGCGACCTCAGCTTAGTAAGTGACCTTCAGCTGAGCACATAGAGCAACTCTTAACACCCAGGAACAAACGCCGCTGGGCCAAGTCGTTTATGCAGATGTTCCTGGTTTTCTGTGTCAGGGGATTAACCCCAAACCCAGGGCCACCGTCTGGGCATCCGGAAGTGCCAGCTTCTGATGCCGGTGGCTCCTGAGGTGCGAATCCCGAAGGGACACGACATGACAGGACGGGGCTGCTGTGGACTGAAGAAAACAAAGTCATTTCCGAAAAGTACAACTGTCAGCGCGCTGCCACTGAATAGAGCTGACAAGGCATTTGGAAAGAATTGTTCATACATATTTAAATGGACTCTGAGGGCAATAATTAAGATTCAATTACATTAATGTGACTAATTAAATTTGTGTGGTTTTTTTTTCAATTACAGAAAAATCCATTTACTGAACAAAATAGTTTTGGCTTTGCCAGCTTTATTTTTTGCAGCCTAATGGTTTTAATTTTGCTTCTTGTGTCTACCCAGGCATTTGTGAATGCTGCTAATCCATCAATAGAAGGTGAATTTAATTTACATACTAAGCGGGAGCTGCTGATGGCCGACCTCGAGGAACTCAGTGGCAGTTCGTTGTGTCTCTGTGTTCTTTAACGGGGTGTGTGGATCATTCTTCGTTGACACCTGACATGAGAGAAAGAAATGAGGGGAACAAATGGCAGGTAAGCACATATCCAGAAAGAGCAGGAATTGACCCAAAATTGAGAAAATATTTATTCACAATGATATATGCACCCCTATGGTCATTGCAGCATTATTAGCAGTAGCTAAGACATGGAGACGGAAATGTCCTTCGTGAGATGATTGCTAAAGAAGATGTGGTGTGCCCTGACTGGTTTGGCTCAGTGGATGGAGCGTCAGACTGTGGACTGAAGGTCCCAGGTTCAATTCCGGTCAAGGGCGTGTACCTTGGTTGTGGGCACATCCCCGGTGCGGGGTGTGCAGGAGGCAGCTGATCGATGTTTCTCTCTCATCGATGTGTCTAACTCTCTATCCCTCTCCCTTCCTCTCTGTAAAAAAATCAATAAAAATATTTTTTTAAAAAAAGAAGAAGAAGATGTGGTGCGTATACATAATGGAAAGCCACTCAGCCATAGAAGTTGAAATACTGCCATTGCGACAACACGGGTAGATTGACAATATCATGCTAAGCGAAATGAGCCAGACAGAAAAAGACAAGAACCAAATGAGTTCACTCATCTGGGGTATAAACCTGAAAGCAGCAAATAAAGAAGAAAAACAAACAAACAAAAACTCCCAGACAACAGTTGGGTGGCGACCAGAGAGAAGGGGGCAGGGGTAGTAAAGGGTGAAGGGGTCACATACATCGTGTTGGAAGGGTATCTGACTGTGGGTGGTGGGCACACAACGCAATATACAGATGACGTATCACAGAATTGTACACGTAGAAACCTTCATCGTTTTACTAACTAACGTCAACCCAACACATTACATTTAGTTATTTAGTTATTTAGTTATTTTAAAATATATTTTTATTGATTTCAGAGAGAAAGGGAGAGGGAGAGAGCGATAGAAACATCAATGATGAGAGAGAATCATGGATCCGCTGCCTCCTGCATGCCCCACACTGGGGATCAAGCCTACAACCTGGGCATGTTCTGTGACCTCCCATCGAACCATAACCTCCTGGTTCATAGGTCAATGCTCAACCACTGAGCCACACCTTCCAGGCTGGTTCTTTTTTTTTTATATCAATCATTTGCCTTTTTCTCCTGTTTGTTCACATTTCTCATTGCATATTGGACACAGTAAATGAAAAATGTTAGATACATTTTTTAAATATACTAGAAGCCCAGCACATGAAATTGTGTGGTCCCGCCCACCTGTGCACATGCCTCACCGCGCTCACAGCCCCACCCACCCACCGTTTGGTAGTTACAGTGTTACAGCATTAGGGCCATTTGCTTTTTATAATATAGACTAGTGACCTGGTGCATGAAATTTGTGCATGGGGGGTGGTGTCCCTCAGCCTGGCCCGCACCCTCTCCAAAGTGGGACCCCTGGAAGGATGTCCTACTGCCAGTTTACAGGTATCGGGCCTAAACCGGCAGTCAGACATCCCTCTGGCAATCCAGGACCACTGGCTCCTAACCACTCACCTGCCTGCCAGCCTGATTGCCCCTAACCACTCTGCCTGCCGGCCTGCTCGCCCCAACTGACCCCGCTGCCAGCCTGCTCGCTCCCAAATGGCCCACCTGCCAGCCTGATCACCCCCAACTGCCCCACGTGCCAGTGTGCTCACCCCCAACTGCCCCCCCTGCTGGCCTGCTGGCCCCAAACTGCCCACCCACAGTCCTGATCACCCCCAACTGACCCCTACTGATGGCCTGGTCTCCCCCAACTCACCCCCCTGCTGGTCTGACCAACCCCAACGCCTCCCCCCCAACCAGCCTGATCACCCAGAACTGCCCGCCCCTCTTGGCCTCTATCAGCCTCTACCTCAGCCCCACCACCATGGCTTTGTACAGAAGAACATCCGGAAGGTCTCCTGGAAGGTCTCCCAGTCTAATTAGCATATTGCCCTTTTATTAGTATAGAGGCCTGGTGCACGGGTGGGGGCCGGCTGGTTTGCCCTGAAGGGTGTCCTGGATCAGGGTAGGGGTTCCCTTAGGGTGTGGGGAGGCCTGGGTGAGGGGCCTGTGATGGTTTGCAGGCCAGCCACACCCCCATGGAGTGAAGGTCCCCACTGGGAGTGCTTAGCCATCCTGGGTGAGGAACTGAGGGCTGTTTTCAAGCTGGCCACACCCCCTTCAGGGTGGGGGTCCCCTCTGGGGTAAGGGGCTGATGGCTGTTTGCAGGCTGGTCATGACCCCCAGTGGGGAACCTCACCCCATGGGGGTGTGGCCAGCTTGGATAATGGGCTGAGGGCTGTTTTCAGATTGGCCAGAACCCCTTCAGGGCTGGGGGGGGGGTCCCACTAGGGTGCCTGGCCAGCCTGGATGAGGGGCTGAGGGCCATTTCCAGGCTGGCCATGCCCCCCAGAGACCCAGGCCCCCAGCCCCTCCTTGAGCAGCAGCCAGGGCGGGCAGGAAGCTTGGCTTTCTCCATCACTGGGTGCAACCCAAGCCTCCAGCTCTATGGCCGCTGCCAGCTTTGTTGGGGTTTTTTTGCATACTCACCCTGATTGGCTGGTGAGAGTGGCAGAGGGATGGTCAATTTGCACATTTTCCTTTTATTAGTGTAGATATATTCATTGATTTCAGAGAAGAAGGGAGAGGGAGAGAGATGGAAGTATCAATGATGATAGAGAATCATTGATCGGCTGCCTCCTGCACGGCTCCACACTGGGGATAGAATCTGCAATTCAGGCATGTGCCTTTGACTGGAGTCGAACCCGGGACCCTTCAGTCCCCAGACTGACACTCTATCCACTGAGCCACACCAGTGAGGGCTGTTGGTGACATTTCATGGCTCCTGTAGATCTTTTTCCATAGAAAACTGTTCAATGGAATGGAGGGAGATCATCCTAGCTGGGCCAGGGCTGACGAGGGAGAAGCCCCCATTCAGCTCCCCTCCTCCTCCAGCAGAGCCTCTGACAGAGAGTCTTCCACTTGGACCCTTTTCTTGTCCAACAGGGACAGTCCTTTACCCTCCAAGTCCCACCCCCCATGATGTCACTCATGTGAGGCTTTCTCTCTCCCCAGACAGAGTTAATAGACTATTCACCTCATTTTCCATGGAACTTATGACCTCTCTGTGTAACAGCCACACTGACAGCATGTTGAATCCTATATAATAAAAGGCTAATATGCAAATGGACCCTACCAGTGGAACAACCGGTCGCTATGACACACATTGACCACCAGGGGCAGATGGTTAACACAGGAGCTGCCCCCTGGTGGTCAGTTCACTTCCACGGGGGGGGCTCTGCTCAGTCACAAGCCGGGCTGACAGCTGTGACCACAGTGGCAGTGGCGGAAGCCTCTCCTGCCTTGACGGCAATGCTAAGGATGTCCGACTGGGGGGGAGTGGGCCTAAGCCGTAAGCAGACATCCCCTGAGGAGTCCTGGACTGCTAGAGGGCCCAGGCCAGGCTGAGGGCCCCCCCCCCCCCCGCACCAAGTGCACAAATGTCATGCACCAGGCCTCTAGTGTTTATAAAGTGCTGGAACCCAAAGACAGAAACTGTTGAACATCCTTAAAGGGAAAGGGGGAATGTTATCAGGAATTATTTCCCAGAGGAGAACCTATTTGAACTAAGTGTCAAGAATACATATAATGGCCCTGGCCAGTTCAGCTCAGTGGATAGAGTGTTGGCCTGTGACTGAAGGGTCCCAGGTTCCATCCCAGTCAAGGGCACATGTCCACATTGCAGGCTTGATCCCTGGCCCTGGTTGGGGCATGTGAAGGAGGAAACCCATCGATGTGTTCCTCTCACATTGATGTTTCTCGCTCTCACTGTCTCTTCCCCTCCCTTCCACTCTCTCTAAAAAAATATCAATGGAAAAATGTCCTCCAGTGAGGATTACCAAAACAAAAACAAAATAGAAAGGAACGCACTAGACACTGGAGCCTGGAAAGGGAATTGGACCTCACACTGAGAAAGGGCTCAGATGGCTCACGCCCACAGCCAGCCATACTGGGCCAGTCAGTCATGGGGCAGGGGTGGGGAGGACTTCTACCTGTTCCCATGGAGCAGGTACATTTCTTCCCGCCCAGATGCGAGCTCAAGTGTATGCACAGCATTTCCCAGTGGTCTTAGGGTCAGGCACAGTCTATAGGTGGTGAGGGTGACGCTGTAAAACCAACCAAGACTCTAGTCATTGGACCATTACAGGGGCTCCTTCTCCTCCAGGGCAGCCCTGCTCCCGGCCTGTCTGGTCTCACAGCAGTGGCAGCAAAGGCCCTGTGCCCGGGGGTGACCTCCTCCTCAGGGCTCTCCTGCCCCACATCTCTATGCTCCCCGGTTCCTGGGGCGTGTGGTCCTCCCACCTCCCCGGGGACTGCCCAGCTCCCACCTGAGGCCCATGGAACTTGCAGGCATTTGCAGCGGACCCACCTGCATGGACCTTTTCACATGGAGTTTCTAGATGCTGCAGACAGAGGTGCACCTAGACCAGCATCTTCAGGATCAGGGCTCCCCAACAACCCCTGGTTGGTGGGAAATTTCTCGAATTTCCACAGCCCCCACCCACTGGGCAGAGCGCTAGTGAGATGTGAACCCCATTCTGTGAACCCCAGCTGCTTTGGGTCTTGTGCTGAGGAATAGCCAGCCATTTGAGCACCTTCCCTCAGAGGGAATCGGAGTTTCATGTGAAAGTCAGTGTGAGGTGTCTGAGAGCCCGGCCCTCAGTGTCTGCATAGCACCCTCCTAGTCCCTTCCGCCCATGTAGATCTCAAAAAAGACCACGTATTGCAAAACCTGTGTTCATATGGAACCGCCCGCTGGCACCAGATTTGGGCCCTACCTTTGCATACACATTGCGCTGGCCTCCCTTTTTCACCTGAACCTCCCTGCAAACATCAACTCAGGTGGCTGTTTCTGGCCGGGACTCTTAGGAATTTGGATTCCCCCTCCACCATCTACAGAGACGTTTTCCACCAAGGGGAGGGCGATGCTGTCACATATCCACACAGGCACAGTGGGGTCACGGTGCCTGTAAGACATCGTCAGTGGCTATGCTTGTCCACAGTCTTTGAAGAGTAGAAGCTGAGGGGCCTAAAGAAACTGAGAAATTAAGAGAGATGACTAGGTAGCGGAGAATCACATGCTAGGCTCTAGGTCTTTGCATTCCCAAACCACGTTTTCCACAAGTTAGTCTAGCACTCATGTTCCCCTGCCCCATCTCTCTCACGCTGTCCTACATTATCCAATGACATTACATAAGGGAGTAGAATTCTTCAGAGATGTAAAACATAGTGTTATTTACTTATGCCACACATTAAATACCAAACGATGCAATGTTAACGTAAAAAGCATTCAGACCTGTAAAGAGTGTTGTGAGTTTGTTTGAGCCAAACTGTCAATGTATGATGGGAAGCAGAACCTCAAGGAGTTGAGATAATGCTCTGGAGAATGGGGAGTTCATACCTGGTTTTTATAAATTCCCATCAAAAGGAAAATACATAAGTGGGTTACAGGAAATTCATTGGTGATAGGTTAGGGAGGCGGGAGAAAGCAAAGCTGGGGGGGGTGCCTCTGGGATTGGATAAAAAGTGAAATGATGGACACAGGCTTCTTTTACACAGATGGGTACAGGATAGTTAACTAGTTAACAGTTGAGGATTAACATGATTACAATAACAATGAGGGAATTAGTGGTCTCTGCCCAGGTACCATTTGTTGTGCCCTGAGTGGTCCGGGCAGGTGGGAGGCAGGGCGGAAGGGAAGTTACAAGTTACCCAGACATCTCGCAGATATGTTATCTTAGAGGCAAAAACACAACAGGCTCAGTAAAGATCTAAGTTGATCTTTGTCAGGGAAGATACTGGCCTAGGACATGACTACCCACTATAACCTGTTTGCAGTCAAATATTTAATTTTCAGACGATCCTTTGTGCTTATTTTAAGTCTTTGAGTTTGCACAACCACCATGCAGGCCTCCCCTGAACTAGTCAGGTTAGCATGGGGCCCCTTTCTTTTTTTTTTTTTTTTTTTAATTTTTATTTTTTTTAATTAAATCTTTATTGTTCAGATAATTACATTTGTTCTTCTTTTTTCCCCTCATAACTACCCTCCTCCCAGTTCCCCTCCCACCCTCCGCCCTCACTCCCCACCCACTGTCCTCATCCATAGATGCACGATTTTTGTCCAGTCTCTTCCCGCATCTCCCACACCCCTTTCCCCCCCAAGAATAGTCAGTCCATTCCCTTTCTATGTCCCTGATTCTATTATGATCACCAGATTATTTATTCACTTGATTCTTAGATTCACTTGTTGATAGATGCATGTTTGTTGCTCATAATTTGTATCTTTACCTTTTCTTCTTCCTCTTCTTAAAGGATACCTTTCAGCATTTCATATAATACTGGTTTGTTGGTGATGAACTCCTTTAGCTTTTCCTTATCTGTGAAGCTCTTTATCTAACCTTCAGCTCTGAATGATAGCTTTGCTGGATAAAGTAATCTCGGTTGTAGGTTCTTGGTATTCATCACTTTGAATATTTCTTGCCATTCCCTTCTGGCCTGCAAAGTTTCTGTTGAGAAATCAGCTGACAGTCGTATGGGGACTCCCTTGTAGGTAACTGAGTTTCTTTCTCTTGCTGCTCTTAAGATTCTCTTTGTCTTTTGCTCTTGGCATTTTAATTATGATGCGTCTTGGTGTAGTCCTCTTTGGATTCCTTTTGTTTGGGGTTCTCTGCGCTTCCTGGACCTGTAAGTCTATTTCTTTCACCAGGTGGGGGAAGTTTTCTGTCATTATTTCTTCAAATAGGTTTTCACTATCTTGCTCTTTCTCATCTTCTGGCACCCCTATAATTCTGATGTTGGTACACTTGAAGCTGTCCCAGAGGCTCCTTACACTATCTTCGTATTTTCGGATTCTCTTTTCATTTTGCTTTTCCAGTTGGGTGTTTTTTGCTTCTTCGCATTTGGAATCTTTGACTTGATTCTTGCACTCCTCTGGTCTGCTGTTGGGTGTCTGTATAATACTCTTTATTTCAGTCAGTGTATGCTTAATTTCTAGTTGGTTCTTTATCACAACATCGAGGGTCTCATTAGATTTCTTGTAGACCTCATTAAGTTTATCGGCAGTTTCTAGAAACTTATTGAAAGACCTTAAAAGTGTGGTTTTGAGCTCTGTATCCTCCATTTCTGTCATGTTTCTTTGTCTCCGCATTTTTTATGCTTTCTTGGTGCACCCCCTAGTGGTCTTTGTGCGCAGTCTTGTTGTAGTTAAGCCTTGATTGTTGTCGGGGGTGATTTGACCTCCAGGCTACCTGGCTATGAGAGTCCGCATGGGGCCCCTTTCGTCCACAGCCTCAAAACATGTATTTCAGGAGAACACACTCAATGCACCTTCCCCCATGTGCACACTCACGGAGCTACTCTGAAGCATCTGCAGGAACACAGCTCCTAAACTCTGTGTGTGCGCGCTTCTGCACACAGTGTCTTACCTCTCAATTTTAAGGATTTATTTTCAAATGTTCTTAACTGATATGGTTGCGGGAAGAATAGAATACACGTCGCTAGGGATGGGTGAGCTTGGAGGTCGGGACAGAGCCGGAGAGGGCCACCTGGGGAAATTACTGCGACATGGATGAAATGGAAGCTTTATAGGCAAAACGGCATCTCCGAGAGCCGGGCTATGAACAATTAAAAATAAATAAGCTCATTTGAATAGGCTTAGTGGTTCTGATTGATCTCCCAGAGTCTCTGTTGACTTACATCAGGAATCGATTCAGGATCCCGCTGCAAACAAAGTTGATAATCCTCACATAATGGGTTTGGAAGCCTGGGGCAGGACAGTGATATAAAAACGATTAGAGCGTGAGCGCGCCCCACTTCTGCCTGGTCGATAGCACCTCCCTCTCCAGCAGGTGAGCCTGAAGCCCAGCTCTGTGGGCGGAGCTGCTCTGTTCCAGCAGGACCAGCGTCCTTAGTTCCCCTCCAGGTCCCTCAGCCCGCTTCCTCCAGCTCCTTAGCATCCGTCTCCGCAACCCAGTCACAAGGCCACCCCACACCTGCATCACAGCCCCCCAGAAGCCTAGCAAACTAAAGCGCCGGGAAATGATGGAAAAACGGGCTTGTGCATAGAGTTAAGATTCTAACATTCTATTTTTTAAAGGCTGGGTAAATCAATTACTGAAATTGGGTAAGTAGAAGGGAATGAAAATGCCTATCACAGCGATTCTCAACCTGTGGGTCACGACCTCTTTGGGGGTCGAACAACCCTTTCACAGGGGTCGCCTAAGACCATTGGAAAACACATATATAATTACATGTTGTTTTTGTGATTAATCACTATGCTTTAATTATGTTCAATTTGTAACAATGAAATTGGGGGGCACCACAATGTGAGGAAGTGTATTAAAGGGTCGCAGCCTCAGGAAGGTTAAGAACCGCTGGCCTATCAGCTATATTACTTAAAAGCAATTTAAGTAATCAAATATGATGACCCTGAATTTCGATCAAACTTCAGGAACCTCTTTGTAAGTGACTCCAAATGACGAGGATGGGCGTGGGGCCTGGGTGGGTCCTGAGCCACAGGTCAGTCACATTCCTACCTGTAGACTCGGCATGGGCTGGTCAGAGGAGCCTGGAGCCGGACATCAGAATGCCGTGTGTGCAGGATTTTCAAAATAACACGAAGAAACTGGGAGACAGAGAGAGGGGGGTGGCTGGTGATGCTCACCATTAGATTTTTTTAAGAAATTCATTTCAGAGAGGAAGGGAGAGATAGATGGAAACATCAGTGATGACAGAGAATCCTGGATCAGCACATCCCCTACTGGGAATTGAGCCTGCAACCTGGGCATGTGCCCTGACTGGGAATTGAACCTGGGACCCCTTGGTCCACAGGCCCACACTCTATCCACTGAGCCACACCAGCTAAAGCTGATCACCCTTCAATTAGACCCGTCTTCTCAGTCCCTGTTCTAGTTTCTAATTCTGAGGCACAGGGTCTGCTCTGCAGTCGGTGTGACCTCTGTCTTCAGTCAAATACCCTTCAAATATTTCCATCCATTATAACGGTCAAAACCTGCAGGAATGTTATTTAAATCTCTGCATATTTGCATGCACATTTATATTATTACTCAAGTGTCTCCCTTAATCCTATTACATTTTATATATCATTAATGATTTTTTTAAAATACATTTTTATTTCAGAGAGGAAGAGAGAGGGAGGGAGATTTCATTGATCAGCTGCCTCCTGCAAGCCCCACACTGGGAATGGAGCCCACGACCCTGGCATGCACCCTGACTGGGAATTGAACCGTGACCTCCTGGTTCATATGTCAACACTCAACCACTGAGCCATTTCTTTATTTGAAGATTCTGCATGACGGCCCTTTGTCAGCTGTGCCTTTTGCAATTATTTTCTCCTGGTCTGGGCCTTGCCCTCTCATTCTCTTCACATGGTCTTCCTCGGACAGAGCATACATTTTAAGCATGATCAGGTTCTGCTTCTCAGTTCCTTCCCAGCCATGCCTGTGGCGCTCTGTCTTAAAGTGACCACTGTCTCCCAAGTTGTCCACATTCCTCTGGTGGTATTTCCCAGGACTGCTATGGTGCTGCATTTTACATTAGGACAATGGTCTATTTTTAGTTAATTTTCATGAAGGGTCTCAGCTCTTCTCTGGATTCACTTTCTATGGCTATGAGTATCCAATTGTGCTGTGATCTTTGTAAAAGTGGAAATGTTTAAGGGACAGTTTACACTGTAGAAAATGTAAGAGATTCTAACTAAAGAAAGAATTGTATTACATTGTGTGCAAGGGGATTAGCTAATCTCTATATATAAAAGCCTAAGCGACCGGCCAAAGGGCCAACCAGTAGCTATGATGCCCACTGACCACCAGAGGGCAGAAGCTCAATGCAAGAGTGGAAACCACAGGCATGGAAACATGGAACAGACTGATTAATCTCAGAGAGAAGGGAAGAGGGGAGAGGGTAGGAAGAAATTAACCAAAGATCTTATGTGCATACTAGAGGCCCGGTGCATTAATTTGTGCACTGGTGGGGTCCCTCAGCCGGGCCTTCACCCTCTAGCAATCTGGGACCCCTTGGGGGATGTTGGAGAGCCGGTTTTGGCCCAATCCCTGCAGGCCAGGCCGAGGGACTCTACTGGTGCACAAATCCATGCACTGGGACTCTAGTTTACTAATAAAAGGTGGAAGGAATTTTTAGGTGCTACAAAAACAACAAAAAAAGAATGGATATAAAAAAGTTAGACTTTGAATAACTACATATTTTTTCTTGAGCTTTATTTGTTTCTTGAGCTCAGTAAACTTTGTGGAGAAAGTGTGCTCATTTGCACCTCTATCTTGATCTTTCATAGGTTGCGTCGCATAGGTTGCATTGCTACTATATCAGAGATGATGGCTGGAGATGCTGCTAGCTGGGATGGAGATGAATCAACAACCTCGAAGTACAGAGGACTCCTCCTGGTAAAGCAGATATTAGTTATAGAGCTTCATACCGCTCTTCCAGTACATCCAGCATGATGTTACAGACCTTTAGAAACAATGGAACATCTTCACCTGTATAATATGCTTATTCTGTAATGTCGGCTTTTGTGAACGGTGTGTTCTGTACGTACTGAC
Organism: Myotis pilosus; assembly: GCA_036010255.1. NCBI lineage: Eukaryota > Metazoa > Chordata > Mammalia > Chiroptera > Vespertilionidae > Myotis > Myotis pilosus. The sequence goes on from JASKON010000034.1 coordinate 1,827,030, forward strand.
TGGACCTTGCTGGCTAATGAAGTTGACTTGCTCCGTGTCTTTGCTGATTTTGTTTCCAGTTCTTTCATCTGTTGCTGATGTTCTGTTTAGTTATTGATGGTGTTGAAATGTCCAACTGCAGCTGAGAGGTGCCTGTTGCTCCTCACAGTCTTAGAAAGTTCAGATGAGAAGCTGGGTAGCATGGGTGTTCGCACCTGTGGCTCGACCTGCGCACCTGGACAGCTAGGCTGGCAGGGGAGGGCAATTGGGGGTGATCGGACTGGCAGGGGAGCAGTTAGGTGTTAATCAGGCCGGCAGGGGTGCGGTTAGGGGGTGATCAGGCTGGCAGGCATAAGCGGTTAGGGGCAATCAGGCAGGCAAGCAGGCAGGCGAGCGGTTAGGAGCCAACAGTCCTGGATTGTGAGAGGAGCCCTCAGTCCTGGATTGTGAAAGTAAAAGATGGGCAGACACATTGGCATCCCCAAAAATGCATGTGGGGTGCTACGAGAGATCCTCAGAGTTTAGAATCTCTGGCTTTAAAAACTGCTGCAGTAGCGCAGACTGCGTATCCACAGGCTGAGAAACAGAAATTAGGAGGAATCTTGTCTGACAGGAAATGACACTCATCTCATAGGGAGCTTTGGATACATCAATTATGAATGATGGAGAAAATGTTTAAATTTCTTTCGTAAGTGAAGACACGAACAGAATGTCTGAGAGGCATTTTAAATGAAATACAAATCCAGAAGCCACTTCTGGTCTCTGGTATGACTTCCGCAAGTCACGGGGAATGTCAACAGGACCATAAAAATGCCATCCTATACATGTATATTGAAAATGAGGATGGGAAGGTTTTCTAGGAATATATCCCAAGAAATCAGAAACACCAATCAGAAAAGATATATGCACCCCTATCTTCATAGCAGCACAATTCACCATAGCTAAGATCTGGAAACAGCCTAAGTGCCCATCAGTAGATGAGTGAATTAGAAAACCATGGTACCTCTACACCATGGAATACTATGCAGCTGTAAAAAAGAAGGAACTATTACCATTTGCAACAGCATGGATGAACTTGGAGAGCATTATGCTAAGCGAAATAAGCCAATTGGAGAAAGATAAATATCATGTGATCTCACTTATTTGTGGAATATAATGAACAACGTAACCTGATGAACAAAAATAGAGCCAGAGGAAAAATATTTTAGAATATAATAGAAGTAATCCTGTTAATTGCAGAATTTTAATATTTCCTGCAACTTTTGTGATAGGTTAGTACAGTTTTAGTAATATTATTATACTTAAAATTCTTCTTTTCTTGAAATATTAATGTTTATTGCATGTAATATTTTAGTTAAGATTGTTTTTCTTGAATAACTGATGTTTAATGCATGTAACATTATATTTAAAATCATTTTTCTTGAGATATTAATGTTTATTGCATGTATTAGTATCTTTAAGATCATTTTTCTTAAAATATTAATGTTTATTGCATGTAACATTATTATATTTAAAATCGTTCTTCTTGAAATAAAAATAAATAAATAAACTGAAATTCAGACTTATACAAAGCTGGTTTGTATGAAAAACTCTATCTTTTTAGAAAAGCTGTCTCACTATCATCATCAGCTCTAGATGTACTGAAGTACACAGCTATTCATCTGGAAAGTAATACAATAATTAATAATAATACAGGAATAGACCGTTTCATGCACTCACAACTGGAAACCTATTTTTGCCAGACCCTGCATGTTTCCAAAAAGTATCAGAATCTAGACCATCGTTGTCCCAGCCTATAAAATACTCTTAACAATTTCCATAGCAGTTCCTCAGCCAAAGGTCCTACTCAAATTAAAAAATTACCAAAAATTATTTATAATCTTACATTTGCCAAGAGCAAGTGGTGTTGCCTTCAGTGGTAGCAAGTGAAAACGGGATTGTTAAAAGTAGAAATTTTGATAATCTAATAAAAATATTTGCAGAATATCGCCCTAACCGGTTTGGCTCAGTGGATAGAACATCTGCCTGCAGACTCAAGGGTCCCAGGTTCGATTCCGGTCAAGGGCATGTACCTTGGTTGCAGGCACATCCCCAGTAGGAGGTGTGCAGGAGGCAGCTGATCGATGTTTCTCTCTCATCGATGTTTCTAACTCTCTATCTCTCTCCCTTCCTCTCTGTAAAAAAATCAATAAAATATGTTTAAAAAAATAAAAATCATCGTTCTCCCCTTTTAGAAAAAAAAAATATTTGCAGAATATGAGCCAACAATATTTTTTCTTTTTTTTTTTATTGCTTAAAGTATTACAAAGAGTATTACATATGTCTCCTTTTTTTCCCCGCCCTTGACAATCCCCTGGACTCCCCTACCCCCCAGTGTCTTATGTCCATTGGTTATGCCTATATGCATGCATACAAGTCCTTCGGTTGATCTCTTACCCCTCCTCCCAGCCCCCCCACCCTCCCAAGCCTTCCTGCTGTAGTTTGACAGTCTGTTCGAGGCAGCTCTGCCTCTGTATCTATTTTTGTTCATAAGTTTATAATGGTCTTTATTATCCATAAATGAGTGAGATCATGTGGTATTTTTCCTTCATTGACTGAGCCAACAATATTTTATGATTGTTTACGTTATCGCATTCATAAAACCGTATATCGTATTATGTAAAATTATGATGCTCATATATTTTTGAAACTTTTAAGTTTATATTGTTACTCAGTATCTCCCTTAATCCTATTACATTTTATATATCATTAAAGATTTTTAAAACATATATTTTTATTGATTTCAGAGCAGAAGGGAGAGGGAGGGAGATAGAAACATCAATGATGAGAGAGAATCATTGATCAGCTGCTTCCTGCACACCCACCCTGGGGATTGAGCCTACAACCCGGACACATGCCCGGGCAGGGAATTGAACCGTGACCTCCTGGTTCATAGGTTGACACTGAGTCACTGAGCCACGCCATCTGGACAATCACTGAAGATTTTTAAAGGAAAATCTCTATATTTTAGTATGTTGTCAGCACTTGTTTCTCTTTTTGCACAAGGGGTCTCATTACCTGCAGAGGAAGGAGTTCTTCGACTTGCTCTCCCTGCAGCGCTGACATCCCATTGACATCTCCTACTGGCTGAGCCCAAAGCGGGAGCAGGAGACCAGGCAGCCCAGGTGACCCAACCTGGAGGTCCGCTCCTGAGACAGAGAAGGGAAGTGAGAGAGGCACACAGGATCTGAAAGCTAAAGTAAAGCAGCCCCTGCACAGTGGCGAGTAAACCTGCAAATGCACGTGCCATCCGCACCCTCAGACCTTCACAGGCTGATGCACATGCTGGAGACATTCAGGACTCCCACAGCGAAGCTGTTTGCAAGCATCTTCCAATGTGAATACATTGATTTTTTATATTCTAATTCATTAGTAAACGTGAGCCCTGTTGGAAGAGTTAGGAAACAATTAGATTAGAGATAAATTGTGCATACATAGGATTGTCATAGAAGGTGTAAGTAGAATATAATTTACACTAGAGGCCCGGTGCATGAAATTTGTGCATGGGGGGAGGGGGGTCCCTAAGCCTGGGCTGCACCCTCTCCAATCTGGGACCCCTCAGGGAATGTCTGACTGCCGGTTTAGTTCCGACCCCTGTGGGATCGGGCCTAAACTGGCAGTCAGACATCCCTCTCACAATCCAGGACTGCTGGCTCCTAACCGCTTGCCTGCCTTCCTGCCTGCCTGATTGCCCCTAACCGCTTCTGCCTACCAGCCTGATCGTCCCCTAACTGCTCCCCTGCTGGCCTGATTGACACCTAACTGCCATCCCCTGCTGGCCTGATGGCCCCCAACTGCAATCCCCTGCCGCGACCCACCTCCTCTGCCAGGACCTGCCTCCTCTGCTCTGTGTGGAGCCACTGGACCACCAGGCTTCACTGTGCAGAGCAGCTGCCAGACCCCACCTCTGCTGTGCATGTGGCCATCTGTGGCAGCCATCTTGTGGTGGCCATCTTATGATGGCCATCTTGTGATGACATCACACGTGAGGGTGTGAGGACCACCTAGCCTTTTCTTTTTTTTTCTAGTTTTTTTAATGTATTTTATTGATTTTTTACAGAGAGGAAGGGAGAGGGATAGAGAGCTAGAAACATCAATGAGAGAGAAACATCAGTCAGCTGCCTCCTGCACACTCCCCACTGGGGATGTGCCCGCAACCCAGGTACATGCCCTTGACCGGAATCGAACCTGGGACCCTTGAGTCCGTAGGCTGACGCTCTATCCACTGAGCCAAACCGGTCAGGGCTAGCCTTTTCCTAATATAGATGACAAATGAACATGGAGACACACTACCCCGGACATGGTCGTGTTGGTGGAGTGCATTATTATTTACGTGGAATATTAATGAGCGATTACCCCCAGTGAGGCCTATATCTTCCTGTTCATGTTTGTGTAACCACCGCTTCCCCTGCAAAGGGGGCTGAGCTTGGTGACTCCCTTCTTACACATAGGAATGAGCAGAGTTATGAAATATTACTTCCAAGGTTGTTTTACAAAACACCTACTCCTGCTTTTGTTAATTTCTTAGTTTTTATTTTTTAATTTATTTTTATTGTTGAGAATATTTCAGATGTCTGCCATCCCCCCTTCTTGGTCCCCCTACACTGGCTCCTGCCCCACCCCAGGCCTTCAAGCCACTAGTGTCTGTATCCATGGGTTATGCTTATATACATACAAGTGGCCTGGTGCACAGATTCATGCACATTGAAAAGAAATTAATTAGAAGAAATATTTTAACATCACTATTCACCCTTTCTCTATAATAGAAGTGTCAGAGATGAAAGAAAATTAGTAAAATGTGTATGAAAATCCTACATAATAAAGAGGTAATATGCAAATTGACCATCACACCCTCACACAAGATAGCCGCCCCTGTGTGGTCAAAGATGGCCACCACAAGTTGGCCTGCAGGGGAGGTCAGTTGTGGGGGCCAGGCCTGCAGGCGAGGGCAGTTGGGGGTGACCAGGCCTGCAGGGGAGCAGTTAGGCATCAATCAGGCTGGCAGGGGAGTGGTCAGAGGATGATCAGGCTGGCAGGCAGAAGCGGTTAGGGGCAATCAGCAAGGCAGGCAGGTGAGCAGTTGGGGGCCAGCAGTCCCAGATTGTGAGAGGGATGTCCGACTGCTGGTACAGAGATTGGGCCTAAACCGGCAGTCAGACATCCCCCGAGGGGTTCCAGATTGGAGATGGTGCAGGCTGGGCTGAGGGACACTCCCCCGACCCCTCCCGCCCAGTGCATGAATTTCATGCACCGGGCCTCTAGTCCTATATAATAAGACCCTAATATGCAAATTGACCAACTGGCAGAACATCCAGAAGAACGACCAGTTGTTATGACATGCACTGACCACCAGGGGGCAGATTCTCAATGCAGGAGCTGTCTCCTGGTGGGCAGTTCACTCCCACAGGGGGAGCACCACTCAGCCAGAAGTTGGGCTCATGGCTGGCAAGTACAGCAGCGGTGGCAGGAGCCTCTTTTGGCTCTGCTGCAGGCGGGCGGTAAGGAGTGAGGGGTCCCAGATTGAGAGAGCCCAGGACTATGAGAGGGATGTCAGACAGCTCCCAAGGGGTCCCGGACTGCGAGAGGGCACAGGCCGGGCTGAAGGACCTCTCCCAAGTGCAAGAAATTCGTGCACCGGGCCTCTAGTAATATATCCTATATAATAAAAGAGAAAAATGGTAATTGGCGTACGATGATACCCTTTTCATTGGCTAATCAGGGCTATATGCAAATTAACTGCCAACTCAGATGCCAGTTAATTGACAACAAAATGGCAGTTAATTTTCATATGTAGGCACAATGCAGGGAGGCGAAAGGGAAAGCAGGAAGAAGCCCCCTGCCACTGAGAGTGATCAGAAACCCAGGGGGGAGCTAAGAGCCCCCAGGGCCACCTTTGCCCTGCCCCCCAGCTATGATCGGAGAATCAGGAGCTTTTGCCGCCCTGGCCAGTGATAGCAGGAAGTAGGGGTGGAGCCAGCGATGGGACCTGGGCACGGTCGAAGCTGGCAGTCCCGGGAGCTAGGGGTCCCTTGCCTGGGCCTAAAGTGGAGCCAACGATCGCGGGGCCACTGCCACTGCGGGTCCCCGCTGCCCAGGCAGGACGCCTCGGCCAGAGGCGTTAGGCCTGGGCAGGGGCAGAGCGGGAGATCGCGGGGAGCTGGTAGTCCCCGCTGCCCAGGCCTAATGTCTCGGCCAGAGGCGTTAGGCCTGGGCAGGGACGGAGCCTGTAACCTCGGGGAGCTGGGGGTGCCCTGCCCAGGCCTGACACCTCTGCCGGAGGCCTCAGGCCTGGGCAAGGGACCAATCCGGTGATCAGCGATCGGATGGTGATGAGGGTCTACGCCTCTGGCCGAGGCATCAGGCCTGGGGGGGGGGGGGGCGGGGAGCCAGGGATTGAGGGGAAATGATAGTCCCCTTGCCCAGGCCTGAAGCCTGGGTCAGAGGCGTCAGGCTTGGGCGGGGGGTGGAGCAAGCGATCAGAGGGAGATGGGAGTCCCCTGCCCAGGCATGATTCCTGGGCCAGAGGCATCAGGCCTGGGTGGGGGTCAGAGCCGGTGATGGGGGGAGAGGGGGATCCCCTGCCCAGGCCTGAATCCTGGGCCAGAGGCATCAGGCCTGGGCTGGGGGCAGAACCAGTGATGGAGGGAAATGAGGGTCCCCTGCCCAGGCCTGACGCCTCTGTCAGAGGCATCAGGCCTGGGCAAGGGGCCGATCCTGCGATTGGAGATTGATGGGGGTCAATGCCTGAGGGCTCCCAGTATGTGAGAGGATCAGGCTGGGCTGAGGGACACTCCCCCTCACCCCCACCCAGTGCACGAATTTCGTGCACCGGGCCCCTAGTAAATTAATAAATAAACAATAACAACATGATAGAACAGCAACAAAGACATGCTATAAAAACAACATTGATAAAACAAAGACTGATAAAGTGATTAAACTTATTCTAACATCTCCCTGTACACCACATTAAGAGTAAAAACACTTTCAGAGTGCTTGACTAATTTTCCTTGTGATGAAGTATTTACAACTTTAACTTTAACATCGCACGCTCTTCAAACTCGAAAGAAAGCAACATATAACTGACCATGTGCGAAAACGGGTTCAGGTAGGAATATGCCTACTCTGTCTAGAGCAGCGGTTCTCAACCTATGGTGTCACGACCCCTTTTGTGGTTGAACAACCCTTTCACAGGGCTCACCTAAGACCATCTTGCATATGAGATATTTACATGATGATTCATAACAGTAGCAACATGACAGTGATGAAGTAGCGACGAAAATAATTTTATGGTTGGGTCACAACATGAGGAACTGTATTTAAAGGGCCAGAAGGTTGAGAACCACTGGTCTGGAGTTTTCCCTTGTGATTTGTTAATAGCCATTGCAAATGCTGGCATCATGGGAAATTGTCTTTGAATTAATTTAAATGGGAGGCCAGTGTCAGATGAGGACAAATCAATTCTTGGAATCAGAACCTCTCCATCTGTAGATCCTGTTAATACTTCAGCTTCGATTATGTTAGGTCGCAATCTTTTGATAATGAATCTAGTACCATTACAAAGACCCCATTTACTATTAAGATTTCTCAGTAGCATGATGATTACACCTACTTTCAATTTTAATTTATGACATGGCATTCCCGGAGGAGTAATACTGTTAAGAAATTCAATGGGAAAATTTTCCTTTTCGGCATAATCAATGGAATCATCACTCAAATAGGTATGAAAATCTCTATCGAGTATATCTAAAATTTCTTCATTTAGTTTATGAACATGTTCATTTTTAGGACAAAGAATCACACGTTTAGATATATTTTTAATATTATCTATAGATTTCCAAAAGTAGCTTCAATAATAGATCCGTTACAAATCATTTCATGGAGGATTTCAGTAATATCCATTCCGAGCGCTTTACATGTATCGTGCATGCAAGAGTCAACCTCTATTTTTAGATTGCCAGTGTGAGTCACATGTACCAACCGGTTGGTGGGTTGGACGGTCAGATGGATGGATGGTCCGTAACTTGGCCTTTTATATATATACTGTAGGTCCTTGGGTTACATCAGAGATCCATTCCTATGGTGTGATGTAATGCGATTTTCACTGTAAGTCGGAACCCACCTATATAAGCACCTACATCACTCACATGGAGCACATACACAGCAGTAATGAAGTGAAACAGTAAAAAAAAAAAAAAAAATTAAACAAAAAATAACAATTCCTGACCTTTACTTGTGGTAAATAAATAATAAAAAACATAAAGCTCATATATACATATGTTGATATGATGGAACTTTTTTTTATATATAAACAAATGGGAGATGGCGACATAACCACGAAACACTATACGTCGAGTCCGACATAACCCAAGGACTCTCTGTACATCAGTTCTTTGGTTAATCTCTCCCCCTCCCGCTTCCCTCGGAGATTCGTCTGTCTGTTCCACGTTTCCATGCCACTGATTCTATTTTATTCATCAGGTTATTTTGTTCATTAGATCCCTCCTGTGAGTGAGATCATGTGGTGCCTGTCTTTCCCTGACTTTGCTTAGTGTGATACTTTCCTGTCCCTCCATGCTGCCCCAAAGGGTTGGAGATCCTTCCTTTTTACTGCTGCCTCGTGTTCCGTGGTGTATCTACTCATCTACTGGTGGGCACTTGCTTTTGAGTTGTCTCTGTTGTCCTGGGGAACTCAGCCCTGCCTCCTGAGGACCCTGGGAAAGGCCAGAGGGCACCTGTGACCGAGAACAGAGCCTGCAGCCAGCAGGTTCGGCTGCCTCCGGTTCACCAGCCTCTGACCTTGGGCGTGAGCTTGGCTGTGAGCACACCCCCAGCGAGGCTTCCCCAGCCCCCCTCCTCAGTGGTGTGGGTTCCGTTGTTCTGAGCCAGCAGCCTGGCTCTCCTGACACCCTACAGATGTCCCCTTGTCCTTGCCAGTTGGACAAAGGAGCAGTTATTTCAATGCCTCATAAGGAGAAATCCATGTTAGAAAGGCGGGTTTTAGGGGTAAATGCAGGCTCCAAAATTCCAGCAGCTACCACATAGAGGTTGACATTTAGGTAGATACACAGGAATCTTGCACCCTTTTGTCTCTTGAGTTCTGTTTTCTGCAGCAGTGTGAATAGTAAATGTTATCTATTAAAAGTCATCCTTTTTAAAGGAGATTACCACACTGTCTTTTTCTGCTTAATTTTCCTTAAATACACTTTCTTCTTTGATAGCTCGTCATAAATGTTTGTGATGGCATTGTATTCAAATATTGTATGATCTTCACTGCCTACAGAAATACATATTTTCATTAACTTCTATTTCATTTATATACACATAATATATACATATATACATAATATATACATAAATACAAAATGTTTGTGCATTCAAATAAATATAAAGTTGTAAATGCAAATTAATTTATATGAGAAAATTCAACTAGTTAAAAAGCAATTTATTGCAATTTGCATCCCATAAACTGTAATGAATGTATATGCGTATGTGTGAATATGCATGTCATGTAAATTGTTCCAAATCTATTCCCTTCATTCATGTGTGAAACAAACTTTACCACTTAGCCTAAGCCTCTAAATATATAAATATGTCACAGTAAATGTTCTCTTTGTCAAGAGCTATTTCTTGACATTTTAATTTGTTTTTTTTTTTCTCTTTTGGATTCTAAACTCAAGCCTTTCCATAGATAGTTCCAGTTGACTTTCTTGGTGAGAATTTTATAAATCTGCTCCGGCTCTCCCCGGGGGCAGGGGTGGCAAGGAGCCTCCTTGGGGTGAACTTGAATCTTAACCCACCTAGAAGGACTCTTTTCAAAAAAATATTTTTATTGATTTCAGAGAGGAAGGAAGAGAGAGAGAAACATCCGGGATGAGAGAGAATCATGGATCGGCTGCCTCCTGCACGCCCCCTACTGGGGATCGAGCCCAAACCCGGGCATGTGTCCTTGACCAGAATCGAACCCGGGACCCTTCAGTCCGCAGGCTACGCTCTATCCCAGTGATGGCGAACCTTTTGAGCTCGGCGTGTCAGCATTTTGAAAAACCCTAACTTAACTCTGGTGCCCTGTCACATATAGAAATGTTTTGATATTTGAAACCATAGTAAAACAAAGACTTATATTTTTGATATTTATTTTATATATTTAAATGCCATTTAACGAAGAAAAATCAACCAAAAAAATGAGTTCACGTGTCACCTCTGACACGCCTGTCATAGGTTCGCCATCGCTGAGTTAGTGTCTGGTTCCTTGAGGCTTTTCGTGAACGTGAAATGCTTGGGCCAAGCGTTTCCCTTCTTCTGAAAGGAGACAGGAGAGGAGACAAGTTCGCATAGAAACGCACAGCAACTTTCCTAAACGAAGGTCTGACCTCAGCTTTTCGGAGGCTGTCCCCAAAGTCAGAGTGAATCTGACTCCACTTCAGGACACGGGGTCAGGGGCGTGACCCTGCTGCCTGGGGCATCTGCTGGGCAAATAGGGGGGAAGGAGCAATTCCTGAAAAGATGGCATCACACTGCCCATGTTTCTGCATCGTCGGAGGCTGCACTTTTTTTAATTGTTAAGTTGAAATAAATCAGGTGAGTTTGCGAGGCTACAACTTCTATTTAAAGAATTGTGCTAGAAATATTCTAAGACAAGAAGAGAGTTCAGTCAATGGGGGGAAACATACCCAAAGGGCTGGGGGAGATGAGACCCAAGCTACTCACTGCCCCTGAGTAATGCCCGATGCCCTGTGCCCCACCTTCGCGCCAGCTGAGGCATCCGTGCCAGGGCCCCTGGGATTCGAATCTATGAACCTGTTTGATCAGAGATAACAAATCACATCTAATTGATCAGCAATGTTAGAGTAGAGATGTTTAAATTATAAAAAGTAGATAAAAATGCAAGGATATAAATATACTGTGGACGAAAAGGGGCCACATGCTAGCCTGGCTAACTCAGGGGTGGGCTGCGTGGCGGCCTTGCAAACTCAGAGACTTAAAGTCACCACAAAGGATGGTCTGAAATTAAAACCTTCACTTAAAAAGCAGTTTATAGTGGGCAGTCATGTCCTAGGCCAGGATCTTCCCAGACAAAGATCAACTTCTGATCTTAACTGAGCCTGTAGTCTTTCTGCATCTAAGATAACAAACCTGTGGAATGTCAGGGTCACTTGTAACTTCCCTTTTTCCGGACCCTCAGGGCACAGCCAATGGTCCCCGGGCAGAGACCACTAATTCCCTCATTGTTATTATCGTGCTAATTGCTGACTGTTAACTACCCTGCACCCACCTAAGTTAAAGAAGCCTGTGTCCATCATTTTACCTTTTATCCAATCCCAGAGGTTTCCCCCCTTTGCTTTCTCCCGCCTCCCTAATCTATCACCAATGGACTTCATGTAGCCCACTTAGGTATTTTCCTTTTGATGGTAATTTATAAATACAAGGTATGAACTCCCCATTCTCTGGACTATTATCTCAATTCATTGAGGTTCTGCTTCCTGGCATATCTCAACAGTTTGGCTCAAATAAACTCACAAAAATTCTTTAAGGTTTCTATGGTTTTTTACCTTAACAACATCAATGAAATCGTGTCTTTCTTGGCGGTTCCGCCCCATCCGTCCCAATTGCATGACTGCCTGACGAGTTCCGCGCCTCATGTCGATTCGTGGAAAATGCCCACCACCTCTGCACCCCTCTGCAGTGGCCCCAGGAAGTGGGTACACCTGGTGGCAGGTGCCATGCAGGTTTCGAGACAGGAATTTTTAGAGGTGAAAAGGACAGATTTAGGAAATTTTAGAAATTAAGGGGACTGTAGGGGAAGCGCAGGGCTGCGGAGCAGCAGAAGGTATATGTCTATAGAATAGGGGAGCTGAAAAGCTGCCACAGGTGCATTTCCATAGAATGAGCTAGGAACAGCGGAAGGCCTATATTTACAACACAAAAGGAAGGAGAGAAGGAAAAGGAAGGAGGGAGGAAAAGGAAGGAGGGAGGAAAACCTCAATGTCCCATGGAGGTTCGGCCTTTGAGCTCAGGAGCTACTATAGTAACCAGTCCAAGGAGATAGTGACCAGTCGGAGGGGATATCAAGGCACCAGGACCTACAGCCTCTTTAAACCTCAGGGGAAGGAACTCAGTGGGCCTCTCCCCTCCCCACCAGGGAGTCTGGGCTGAGGGACTCTCCGGGCCCGTGTGGGATCCCCTGTGCCTCTGGGGTCACCTTCTCAGGGCAGGGCAGCAGGAAGGCGCCCTGTTTCTCCTCCTTCTGGTGAGAGGAGCCTTGTCCCTTGGCACAGCCCATGCACTGGGCATCGGCGCACTGTCTGGCCCGGCTCAGCCCTGGCTGCCCTCCAGCCTCCCTCCTGCCCGGCGCCCGCTCAGGCCCCCACCAGCTGGCGGGGAGCAGAGGGAGCAGCAGCTGTCACGCACATGCCCTGCCCACGTGCCAGCTCGACACTCACCAGTGAGTCGGGAAAACACAAGAAATCACCTTTCAGACGCCTCTCGTCCGGGTGAAGGGGACAGCAAGCCGGGGCCCAGGTGCAGAGCCCAAACCTGCACTTCCGGGCGAGCAGAACCCACAGGCCATTCCCTTCCAGATGGTAGGAGGGCAGCGCTCCAGCTGGAGTCTCCAGTGCCCCCACTGCCATGAGGGGCACCTCACAGCCATTACCAGACACCCATGGTCACAGCAGGCGTGGATCCCAGAGGGGAATGAGAGGAATGGACAGCAGGCGTGGCATTTAGGAAGAAAAGGGCCTGCGGAGGTCTTGTGTGGTGTCCACAAAAGGCAGGTGGGCACTGCCCGCCGCCCTGACTGTGCGGGACCATAGCCACGCTGTGCTGCCTGGAGCTGCGGCTCAGATCCCTGCCCGGTGAGCCTGCCCGGAGCGCTGGCCAAGGCCCTGGGGCAGGCATAGGAGCAGGAGGACTGGGGACTCAGTAGTGATGGCTGAGCTGACACCAGACAGCGGGCCGACGCCCAGCTCACGGCGGCTGCAGGGTCCCTGCTTCTGCCTCCACACTCCTGAAGCACCGAAAGTGCCTGGGCTCTCAAATGAAAGTCCCCACGGCTCCCACACCTCCCCCTCTGCTCCTTCATTTTCGTTTTGTTTTTTAATATCTTTTTATTGATTTTAGAGAGGAAGGCAGAGGGAGAGAGAGAAACATCCACGATGAGAGAGGATCATGGATCGGCTGCTTCCTGCACGCCCCACCCTGGGGATGGAGCCGACAACTGGGTCTGTGCCCTGACCGGGAATCGAACCCTGACCTCCTGGCTCCTAGATCGATGCTCAACCACTGAGCCACGCCGGCCGAGTTCTGCTCCCGTTAGAATACCGACTGCCTTGTGCTGATTAGAAGCAGTTCAATTGGAATGAACTGATTCATATGCTGTCCACAGTATCCAGAATTCTGTATTTTTTCCTGTTCTGTTCGCATTGCAGACACGATAGGACCCTAGATGCAAGTACCTACCTGTGTGTAATTGTTTGATTATAGCAGCCACAGTGTGCAGGCCAGCTGTGTTACCCGATGGCCATTGCTATGGGACAGCTCTTCGACCTGTTCAGCTCCCAGGAATCTGCAGGACAGAGAAGCGCTGAGCCCTTCGGTGAGGATGTGGGTGGGAAGGAGAGAGCCTGAGTCCTCGGCTGGCAGATCCGCACAGATTCCGATGATGCAAGGGCCTTTGTTTCTCCTGGGCCTTCTCCGCCCGCAGCCTGCAGCTCTTCCTCCCTTGTCTGAGGTCCTAGTTTACTCTCCCTCCTAGGAATGCCTCACCTCCTCCCTCCCTGGTCTCGGCCAGACTCACTGCCCATTCAGCTCACCCCCACCAGGAGGCCCAGGGCTCCCGTACAAAGTCTGGCATGGAGGTGTCATATCTATCAAATAACTTCAAGACTCTCCTGGCCAAGGTGGCTCAGTGGTTGAGCTTTGACCTATGAACCCAGAGGTCATGGTTCAATTCCAGGTCAGGGCACATGCCCGGGTTGTGGGCTAGATCCCTAGTGTGGGGCCTGCAGGAGGCAGCCGATCAGTGATTCTCTCCATCATTAATGTTTCTATCTCTCCCCCTCTCCCTTCCTCTCTGAAATCAATAAAAACCTATTTTTAAAGAGAAAAATAAATGACTGCAAGACTTAGCAAAACCATGCAGGAAATACATATGGGCGTGGATGCCTGGCGTGACGCACCAAGGTGAGAAAATACATAATCTTGGGTGAACCTAAGTGTGCAGCCACCGTGTCTGAGCAGAAGTTCTGTGTCCGTGAGTTAGAATCAAACGAGAGCGCCTACGTCACTGGCTGCGTGAAGGACTGAATTCTGGAACCAAGGTGGCCTCTCCCAAAGGGAGTAGGTGTCATGGAACTCCCTTACACGCAGACAAAGGTGCCCACAGGCCTGGTCACGGGAGGCCGGGGGGTTACTATGCACATGGCACTAAACACATATTTCCCTTTCCTGTGATAACGCCTCCCCCAGACCTCCATCATGACTTCGCTCTTTCAGTTATCATATTCACCAGTGCTGATTCTGACTAAGAAGGTCATTTTGGCCCTGGCTGGTTGGTTCAGTGGATAGAGCATCGGCCCACGGACTGAAGGGTCCCGGGTTCAATTCCGATCAAGGGCATGTACCTTGGTGGTCCATTCAATGGCCCTGGTCAGGATGCATGCAGAAGGCAACCAATGGATGTGTCTCTCTCACATCAGTGTTCCTCTCTGTCTCTCCCTCTCTCTTCCACTCTCACTCATGGACATCAGTCGTGTAACAACATCGTCCCTGTCAGGACATGCTGGCTTGATATGGGTAACCTGGCCGCGTCACTGTGTGTGCACATGAGGTGACACCTTCGAGAGGTGGGGTGAGACTCACGGGGTAGGTGAGCAAATGGAAAACGAACCCTATTTCCCCTGCCTAAGAGCACATTAACGTGGAGATGCTCTCTTCCCCAGAATCCAGCTTCCGTTAGCTCCAGACATGACTCATGTGTTCTGGAGGAAATGAAAGAGACGGTGGCTCTATTTTCTATAACGTGGGAAGCATATCTAAATCTGACTCCGTCGTTTGAAAGTGCTTCCACCCATGTGAGCTAAGACGTTCACCAACACAAATACTCGCCGAGGAACAAGATGCAGCTCGAAGCGGTCCTGGCACATCGCTCAGCCTCACAGCTTATGGTCAGAGGCCCCCATCTTCCTGCTTTAATAAAAATGTGCTGGTCTGCCACTCAACAATTCCCCCAGTTCCCAAACTTTTGAATTCTATCCGGTACATTCGCCTGCGTAATGACGCAAAGTGACGGAAAGTCCACAGTTCATCTCTGAGAGGTGGTTGAAGGGAACTTACATTTTAAATAAGCAGCATTCTTATTTGTGGTTGAGAGGGAATAAGGATCTTAGCCGTGGCTTTGCAGGTTGTGAGCAGAACAAGGAGGCGGCTTCCCTGTGGGAGAACAGCGGAGATCAGGTCATGGTCCTCGTATGTCAGTGCCGCGCTTTCCCTCGGCGCTCTGGTCTTGGTGATTCTGCGAAGTAAGTTCTCAGCATAAATATATCGACTAGATGCGCTTTCAGCCTGCTGTGCTGGGGAGACGTCTGTATGCCTTTGTTTTCTTAGGAATCTTATTATTTTCGCTTCCTGCTCTCTAAGTGAACACTCGTGTCACAGCCTCAGTTAACTAAGTAAAGCTGAGTAGGTCGAAATGCAGGCTGACAGCCTGGCCAGTGTGGCTCAGCGGGTGAGCGTCGACCTATAAACCAGGAGGTCTCGGATCGATTCCCAGTCAGGGCACATGCCCAGGTTGTGGGCTCCATCCCCAGTAGGGGGCCTGCAGGAGGCAGCCGATCAATGATTCTCTCTCATTTTTTTTTTTTAAGGAAAAGAAATGCAGGCAGCCATCTGCGCCGCACGGAGCTGGCTTGTATAGCAGCGATGTTTTCCCATCAGAACGAGCTGTGATTCTGTGAAGCGTTAGAACCGGGCGCTTCCCTGGCACAGGAAATGCCCGTGGAAACATGTCTCCAGATTCAGTAATTCCGCGAGTCTCTCAGGTAAGAAGCTGGACCATTCTCTCTGCGAGGCTCCCCGGCGCCTCCCCTCTCCCTGGAAGGTCAAGACCACAAAGGCTCCAGGCCTCGATGGGCGCTATATTTTGCAAACTGGCTCCCCTCTCCATCCGGTGACCACATAAAACAATGAACAACTGATCCATACGATGAACTTCACTACATCCACACAACACGCCTCGCTATGCAACAGGCACTAAATAACTCACCAAAGAAAACGAATCTTACATTCATGCCACCGCGCACCCCACTGCCCTGTTCTGAGGTGGGAGTGAAGCTGGTTCCCCATTAACGGCTCCAGGTTACCCTGTAAAGACTCCCACGGCCATCACTGCTCTCTGTGGACTGTGAGAATCCACCACACAGTAAAGAGATGCCAGACTCACGCTGGGCACCCTCATTCCCCCCAACTGGTGATTCTCTGCTTAAAACCGGCGCAGAGAGTAAAACCAGGGACTCCTCTTAAGACACAGGAGTTCTCTCAGAAAGCTGGATTGCAGTGATAGGAAAACTAATGAGATTTGCAATGACTCCCTGGTCCATTTTAGCGGTCCCTTCACGATATGGCAATGTTAAGGTGGAAAACAGTAGGGTATAATTAGGGAACGTCTTCATTTTAAGAGAGCCGGTAAAAACAAAGAGGAATGTTATTAGCACGATCCTGCCATGCAGAATACACCCCACGGAGGGACACAATTGGGTTGTCCCTATTACTTTGTGTTACACTGGGGAGT
Source organism: Myotis pilosus (assembly GCA_036010255.1). Lineage (NCBI taxonomy): Eukaryota > Metazoa > Chordata > Mammalia > Chiroptera > Vespertilionidae > Myotis > Myotis pilosus. Next base: position 1,843,834 of record JASKON010000034.1, read on the forward strand.
TTCGGCATTTATAATTATCAGCTCCAATTCACAGCGTAAGAACTGAAAATTAGCTGTCAGGTGGGGGATGACAAAATTTGGGAGTGAAGAGTTTTCCATAAGATAAACATTCACTGTGGAATTATGTGGGTTGGCTTTGTTTTAAATTCTAAGGTGAGCACAATGATGTAACATATTGTTAGCATCCTTAGGAGAGGAAGTGGGGCAACCTTGGTAAGTTTTATGAAATTATAAGTACTATGGTGGCTACTTGGCTTTAATTTCTGGACACGCCAGGAAGCTGAAGGGACTGTTGTGTGCATAGCATTTCGTGGACACGCCTGTTGAGAGATGTAACCTTCCTCAATCTAGAAACTCCGACCATTCCACGTGTACTTCCTAAAATCTGACAGCAATACAGAACAAGCGGTCAAACAGCATCACTTGGACACCACTCAGTAAAGTGTATTTTTTCAATCATGTAGACAAACCAAGTAATGCAATTTTTGTGCCTTCATTTTACAAAGCAAAGCATTTTTATAAAAAGAATAAATTTAAACTTTAAATTGCTGGTTTCCGATTGAATTGAGGTTCACAGTAGATGTTTCTCAATGCTGCCACTGGCTGGGCCATGAACCCCACATTTAAAACTGAAGGCAGACACAGGTGCTGGGGGCAGGCACGTGCCCGGGGGTACTGTTGTGTACAGTCTCTTACTCGCCAAAAAGCAAAGAAGCTCTCAATTATAGGGCATTTTGTATAAAAAGGGCTGAAATGAAAAAAAATTATGATTATAAAGGGATGTTTGGCACTTGAGCGACCAGTTAATTTGTACCTAATGTTAAGCAAGAAAGATATTCATGAGGTGGTACAGAAAGTGACTATGGCCTGGCCTGCATGGCTCAGTGGCTGAGCGTCAACCTATGAACCAGGAGGACAGGGTTCTATTCCCAGTCAAGAGCACATGCCCGGGTTGTAAGCTTGATCCCCAGTAGGGGGCATGCAGGAGGCAGCCGATCGATGATTGTCTCTCATCAGTGATGTTTCTAACTCTCTTCCTCTCAGAAATCAACATATATATATATATATATATATATATATATATATATATATATATATTTTTTTTTTTTTTTAAAGATGTCTGTTTCCTCTCTGACAGGCCATGGAAGGAGATCTGAGGGCTCATCCCTGGGAACATCCGTGTTCTTGCTGATTCTATGAACGTCCCTCATGGTCTGTCCCCTCCCGTCCCCCCTAACCCCCTGAAAGCCTACATCCCCGCGCCCAACACACACATTCTTTCACCCACCTGCCCAATGATTGCCAAACCGCAGACTTGGCTAGGGGTTCAGGTCACAGACACTGGCCCTAATGGTAATTAGCATAAGTTAATCCTACAGTTATGGTTGATGTCTTAGTTAGGACCAGAGCCTTTCTCATTCTCAGGCCCAGAGCACGTACCTTACCTTCAGGGAACGCTTACTGCAGTGCCTTCCACCTAAGGGTTTTCCCTAGAGAAATTGCATGATCTTTTCTTTTTAAATCCTCACCTAAGGTATTTTTCCATTGATTTTTTTTGAGAGAGAGGGAAATACAGAGAGAAATACACCTCTATTGGTTGCCCACTGCATGCGCCGCGGGCAGGGGAGGAATCTGCAACCAGAATACATGCCCTTGACGGGAATCGAACCCGGGACCTTTGGTCCACAGGCCCAGGCTCTACCCACTTAGCCACGCTGGCCAGGGCAGTGCATGTCTCTGTGGAGTGAATTCTGGTTTGAAAGCTGCCCCTTGCCGCGGAGCCTTCCAGCACCCGAATTTCTGGGTGGAGCTGTGACTCACGCGGGTATGAACACTCGGGGTCTGGGGATGGAAGCAGCTGCAGGGGGCCTAGGGGCGGGGGCCTGGGGGCGCCTTTGACAGGAGGGGGAAGGGGTCATCAGAGAGGCTGAGACAGGGCGGCTGGACCCCGGCTCCATGCCCATCACCCAGCCCTGTGTGCGCACAGCGGGGGGTGACCTGGATAAAGGCAGACACTGTCCCTGGGGGGAGATCTCCTTGGTCAGGGAGGAGCCTGGCAGGCGGCCCGCAGGGAAGGCAGGTCGCTGGTCAGCGATTCCTCAGGGGACGCAGCTGACTCCCTTGTGGTCCCCGGGAGAGTGTGGCCTCCAGCGGTTAGAGGGGCGCGTGCCTGGCTCCTGGGGGACCGCCACCTGCCCCCCTTTCCCCGGCCTCCCCGCAGGTGCGCTCCAGCCCCAGGACTCAGAGGCCCCGTCCCTTTGCGGACAGGACAGGACGGTCCTCCTGCAGGTCAGGTCCCTGCTGGTGGCCCCTCCGCAAGGAGCTCGCTCTACTTCCCTGCAGACTCCAGCCCCACGCGCAGCACCCACGCCTGTGGTTTAGGGCGCACCCCCCCACCTCCCCGACCTCCTGTCTCCCCAGCTTCGCCTCCCAGCCAAGATGAACCCCAACACGACACCCTCAGCGGAGCCTGATTGCTCAGCTCCCCGCGGGGCCCCCTGGTTCGCACAGTTTGGTGATTGAAGTGCCTATGACTCGGCTTTCACCGGAAGCAACTCCACCTGGTCATCTGCAGGCTGTCGGCGGTCTCCCGCACCCAGGTGGGTGTCCCGGGGGCTCTGAGGGTCACCTGTGCACGTGTCCCCGCACCCAGGTGGGTGTCCCGGGGGCTCTGAGGGTCACCTGTGCACGTGTCCCCGCACCCAGGTGGGTGTCCCAGGGGCTCTGAGGGTCACCTGTGCACGTGTCCCTGCACCCAGGTGGGTGTCCCAGGGCTGTACCTGCGCAGGTGTCCTGGAGCCTGGCCTCTGCCGTTCACCTGAGAAAAGCCCCTGATCGCCCACACACACTAGTGAAACTGTCTGAATTTCCGCAGGACCCATTTCATGCACAGCTAATGCGAGGCAATGCATTTCTTGGTACAACCGGTTTCCCTTTAAGATGTTTAAGATTTATCTTTAAATCTGATTTTAAACAGATCAGAAAGAGAGCCTGAGAAGTTTTACCCACGTGAAATAGACCACAGAATTAGGACAAAGCATTTCTGCTCATGTATTTATTCCTCCGTGAAAATCTCCGTTAAGTCCCCGTTATTACATATCTCTAAACTCTCTCCTCCCTTTATTAAAGTGCGTGTTTCTAGACACCATTGGCTTCTGAAAAACGTGCCTCGTGAGAAACGCTAATATTAGAGACTGAACTTGTTTTTCTTACTTTCATCTTTCCAAACGAATAAGAACCACTGAACCCGCACTTGAACTTTAGAGCCCCAGGATAGTTATCCAAGCTTATGACAATCAAACTACATGGTTCCCTTGGCATTATAATTTCCATACACTTATTTTTATCTTTAAATTCTTTATTAGTTAAGGTATTACAAATGTGTCCTCATCCCCCCCATTAACCCCCAACCTCCCCCCGACCCCCACTCATGCTCTCATCCCCCTGTTGTCCATTGGCTTGGCTTATATGCATGCGTACAGGTCCTTTGGTTGATCTCTTCCCCTTACCCCCACCCTCCCCTACTTTCCTTCTGGGGATTGATGGTCTGATCGCTGTTTCTCTGTCTTTGAATCTGTCCCTGTTCATCAGTCTGTGTTGTTCTCTATATTCCACAAATGAGTGAGATCATGTGGTATTTATCTTTCTCTGACTGGCTTATTTCACTTAGCATAATGCTCTCCAGTTCCATCCATGCCATTACAAATGGTAAGAGTTCCTTCTTTTTTACAGCAGCATAGTATTCCATCGTGTAGATGTACCACAGTTTTCTAACCCACTCATCTGCTGATGGGCACTTAGGCTGTTTCCAGATCTTAGCTATGGTGAATTGTGCTGCTATGAACATAGGGTGCATATATCCTTTCTGATTGGTGTTTCTGGCTTCTTTGGATATATTCCTAGAAGTGGGATCACTGGTCAAACGGGAGTTCCATTTTTAGTTTTTTGAGGGGACTCCATTCTGTTCTCCACAGTGGCTGCACCAGTCTGCATTCCCACCAGCAGTGCAGGAGGGTTCCTTTTCCTCCACATCCTCTCCAACACTTGTTGTTTGATGATTTGTTGATGATAGCCATTCTGACAGGTGTGAGATGATACCGCATTGTCGTTTCGATTTGCCTCTCTGGTATAATTAGTGACTTCGAGCATGTTTTCATGTGTCTTTTGCCCTTCTTTCGAAAAGTGTCTATCTAGGTCCCTTGCCCATTTTTTGATTGGATTGTTTATCTTCCTATTGCTAAGTTTCATGAGTTACCTGTAAATGTTGGAGATTAAACCCTTATCGGTGATATCATTGGCAAATATGTTCTCCCATGCAGTGGGTCTTCTTGTTGTCTTGTTGATGGTTTCCTTTGCTGTGCAAAAGCTTTTTATTTTGATTTAGTCTCATTTGTTTATTTTCTCTTTAGTTTCCATTGCCCTAGGAGCATTATCAGAGAAGTAATTCCTTCAGTATATGTTTGCGATTTCGCTGCCTGTGGATTCCTCTAGTATTTTTATGGTTTCCCATCTTACGTTTAAGTCTTTTATCCATTTTGAGTTTATTTTTGTGTATGATGTGAGTTGGTGGTCTAGTTTCATCTTTTTGCATGTATGTATCCAATTTTTCCAACACCATTTATTGAAGAGACTGTCTTGACTCCATTGTATGCTCTTGCCTCCTTTGTCGAATATTAATTGGGCATAGTGGTTTGGGTCGATTTCTGGGTTCTCTGTTCTATTCCATTGATCTATATGTCTGTTCTTGTGTACCAAGCTGTTTTAAGAACAGTGGCTTTGTAATACAGCTTGATATCTGCTATTGAGATCCCACCTACTTTGTTCTTCTTCTTCAGGATTGCTGCAGCTATTTGAGGTCTTTTTTTATTCCAGATGAATATTTGGAACGTTCGTTCTAGATCTGTGAAATATGCCATTGGTAATTTAATGGGGATTGCATTGAATCTATAGATTGCTTTGGTAGTATGGACATTTTGATGATATTGATTCTACCACTCCATGAACACGGTATGTCCTTCCATCTGTTTATGTCTTCCTCTATCTCTTTTATCAGTGTCCTGTAGTTTTTTGCATATAAGTCTTTTACCTCCTTAGTTAAGTTTATTCCTAGGTATCTTAATTTTTTTGGTGCGATGATAAATGGGATTGCTTTTTTAGTCTCACTTTCTGTAAGTTCACTATTGGTGTAAAGAAATGCCATAGATTTCTTGCATACACTTTTTATTTTTTACTATAAATTGTAAAAATTAAACCAAATTGCCATCCTTCCCAGTTGTAATCATCCTATCTAATAAAAGAGAAACATGGTAATTAGCCATACCTATGCTACCCTTCCAATTGGCTAATGAGGGCAATATGCAAATTAACTGCCAGCCAAGATGGCGGCCGGCAGCCAAGCAGCTTGAAGAGAACATGAGGTTTGCTTGCTTCAGTGACAGAGGACTCCAACGTTCCCCACCTGCTGCTGCCAGCCTCTGAGCTTGCAGTTTGAAACATTGTTACAAATATAGAAGCTAAACAAAACCCCAGAAACCTGCTTTCAGCCAGCTGGGATCTCAGAGCTGGAGTTGAAACAGTGTTTCAATTATAGAATCCAAACAAACCAGATATCTGCTTTCAGCAGCAGAGGCCTAAGAGCTGGAGCCAAGCCTCAGAGCTAAAGCTGGCCCAGAATAAAATAAAATAAAAAAGGAGCAGTTGGGAGCTTCAGTCACCCGCCAGCCTGAAAACAGCCCTCAGTCCCTCTCACCCAGACTGGCCAGGCACCCCAGTGGGGACCCCCACCCTGATCCAGGACACCCTTCAGAGCAAACCAGCCAGCCGCCACCCGTGCACCAGGCCTCTATCTTATATAGTAAAAGGGTAATATGCCTCCCAGCACCAGGATCAGCGTGACAGAGGGCAGCGCCCAAATTCCCTGATCACCCTGCGGCTCTGTGTGTGACAAGGGGCAGGGCCACAACCTCCCTATCTGCCCTGCTCTGTTCATGACAGGGGAAGGCACCCCAACCTCTGATCATCCCTGCTCTGTGCCTGATAGAGGGAGCTCCCCAACCCCCTGATCGCCCTGTGGCTCTGTGTGTGACACAGTGCAGCACCCCAACCCCGCCCCCCCATGGGCCCTGCTCTGTGTGTGACAGGGTAGAGCCATAACCTCCCTATCGGCCCTGCCCTGAGTGTGACAGTGGCGGTGCCCCAACCCCCTGATCGGCCCTGCTCTGTGCGTGACAGGGTATGGATCCCCAACCCCCCTGAAGGGCCCTGCTTTGTGAGTGACAGGTGGCAGCGCCCCAACCCCCTGATTGGCCCTGCTCTGTGTGTGACAGGGGTGGTGCCACAACCTCCCCATCGACCCTGCCTTGAGTGTGACAGGGGGCAGTGTCCCAACCCCCCAATCGGCCCTACCCTGAGCATGACTGAGGGTGGCATCGCAACCTCCTGATCTGCCGTGCCCTGCATGACAGGGGGCGGCAGCCCAACTCCCCAATCAGCCCTGCTCTGAGCCCGACCAGGGGCTGCACCTAGGGATTGGGCCTGCCCTCTGCCACCTGAGAGCAGTCCTAAGCCAGCAGGTTGTTATCTCCCGAGGGGTCCTAGACTGCAAGAGGGCACAGGCCGGGCTGAGTGACCTCCCCTCTCCCCGAAGTGCACAAATTTTTGTGCACTGGGCCTCTCGTATATAATAAAAGGCTAATATGCAAGTTGTCCCCTTGACTGGGAGTTCAACCAGGGGGCAGAGCTGGCCAGCCAACTGCCCCCCGCCCCATTGGGGTTGTCCGGCCAGACCCTACCCGTGCATAAATTTGTTCACTGGGTCTCTAGTGTGTTTTATAATATCATGTTGCTTGAATCTGGGTTGGTCAGGTGACTGGTTTGTCCCCAAAGAAGGCAGTGGAGGTGATATCAGGATTACATTTGAATTAGCCCTTTTTATCCTTCTCATTCCACCACCACCACCACCACCACCACCACCACCTTTGTCCCACAAGGTTCTCTTAGCCGTGCAGTACAACAACTATGGGATGTTGTGGTGAACATGGGCGATGACTGCTCTTAGCTGCTTCCAGCTGCAAAGGGGTGATGACAAAGGGGGTTAGCATCCTATTTTTTCTCTCAGGGGGGTTGTAGGGAATTCTTCTGGTTTGTAGGGCCATCTGAAGTTTAAAGGCATCCCCGTCCAGTTTGCAGGCAGGCAGAGGTAAGCCGAGGTCCCACACATGTAGAATGTTCCTGCAGGGGGGCACCAGGGGTAGGTGGTATTTTCAGCCTTGAGGGTGGAGTTGCATAGTTCACCTGGGAGGCGGCCTGTTGAATGTTGGCCCTGGGTGCTGCTGAAACAAATAGAAGCAGCATTAGTTAGCTGTGCAATGTCCGTGATAGGTCCTATTATTTTTCCCGTTCAATACAATCACCGCCCGCCCCCCCCCCCCTCCACGTGCATTTGGTAGTGGAGTCATAACATGCCGCAGGCTGACAGCTAACAAAAACCTGGCTTCGTGGGGCTTTTCCAGAGACTGCCTGGTCTAGCATATTTGGGTAGCGAGTTTCTAAGCAAGGACACATGGCAGTGGCCCCTATGGGAGGCAGGTATGTGCAGCTAATATTATTAGTGGGAGCACGTCATTCCTCTATGTCTGTTCAGTGGGGGTCCACAACAGTGAACCGCTAGGACAAAGAGTAATATTATGACTATTCCTGCCAGGCAGACGTAGCCAAGGATGGCATGACAAGGTGTAGTCCAACAATTCATGATGAGGCCTTTGTCCCTAGCTGCGTGGGAGACAGTAATTTCATGGTGCTTCTGTGTCCTAGCAAGAGCAGACGAGTTTTCCTCCTGGTACTAGCTTTGGGTTCCAGCAGCACTCATAAAAAGACAAAATGAGTATTATTAGAAAGATAAAACCAATGATTATCCAGAATTATCAGAGCATATTACCTTTAGGAGGAGATAAGAAAGAAAGATTAGTGTTAGGGAGAATTCATCAGGGTGTTATCTGAATTCTTTGGAGCAGGTTGATCGGCCAGGTCTGCTGTCTTCTTAAGGGTGATCTGCAGGGGGTGTTTCTGGTCAGAGGTCACCTTCCACTCAGGCTGGGCATCGCTTGACTGGTGGGCTGCCTTCACCCGGGAGTGGTGGATCCAGGTGCTCAGTCCTGCAACTTTGAGAGCTGTGGGTGTGGTTAATATGACTGGATAGGGTTCCTTCCAGGTAGGCTTGAGGGAGCCCAATCCTTTACCCAAACCTGGTCTCTGGGTTTATAAGGATGTACAGCTGTTCCTAGAGAGATGGGTAGTCAGTCAGTAACCCACCTGTGGACCTCAAAGACAGTTTTTCCAAGTCCTTGCAGTTGTTTCTGGATTTCTAAGTTCCCTATTTCCCCCAAATATCCCTTTGGCCGAATCAATGGAGAGGGTCTATCATATAAAATTTCAAAGGGAGAGAAACCTACCTTGGCCTTTGGCGCACAGTGTACCCACAAGAGTACAAGAGGCAAGATACCTGTTCAGGGTAAGGTTGTCTCTTGGCATAGCTTAGCCATAGTCTGCTTTATGGTCTGATTCACGCGTTCTACTTTCCCTGAACTCTGAGGCCTGTAGGCTGTATGTAGGTTCCATTTAATTCCTAAAGCCTTAGCTACCTGTTGTACTATTTCTGCTACAAAGGCTGGGCCATTATCAGACCCTATGGTCAGAGGCATTCCATACCACAGAATTAGATCCTTCAGCAATGCCTTCGTGACTTCTCTCGCCTTTTCTGTGCGAGTGGGATCTGCCTCGACCCAACCTGAAAAGGTGCAAACAAAGAGTAGCAGGTATTTATTCCCTCTGCTAGGCCCTATTTCTGTAAAATCTACTTCTAAGGCCTCAAAAGGAGCTTGCCCACAGGGCTGGACTCCTATCGGTCCCACAGGACCCTGTTTGGCGTTGTTCTGAGCACAGAGGAGGCAACACTGAGAGACTGAGTCACACAGGGAGAGAAGACGGGCAATTAGGTAGCATCTGCCTAACAAAGCTTCTAGGGCAGTCTTCCCTAAATGAGTAGTTCATGCTGCTGGAGGACTACCTTATGGGCTAACTGCTCTGGGACATAGACCCTATGATCTGGGAGTATCCACCAGCCTTCCTTTGTTCTCTGGCCCCCTTCTTGCTGGGCCCAGTCCTCCTCCTGAGGGGTGTATTTTGGGGGTTCAGGTAATTCGGGGCCAACATGATCCGTGACAGTGCCACTTGTTCTTTAGCAGCCAGATTGGCTGTGGCGTCAGCCCGTCAGTTCCCTTCTGACACCGAGTCTTTTCCTTTTTGGTGTCCTCTACAATGGATGACTGCTATTTCCTTGGGCTCCCAGACTGGTTTTAGTAACTTTAAAATCTCATTCTGATTTTTTATTTCTTTTCCTCCGGCCATTAAGAGCTCCCTTTCCTTATATATGGCCCCATGGACATGCAGGGTAGCAAAGGCATAGTGCAAGTCAGTGAAGATGTTGGCACGCTTATTCTTACTGAGTTCTAGGGCTCTTACTAGAGCCCAGAGTTCTGCCCTCTGCACTGACAGGGCCCGTGCCTCGATTGTCTCAAAGTTTGATACCACTGCGTATCTGGCTCATCTTTTTCCTTCATCTAAGAAGCTGCTGCCGTCTGTGAACAATACCAAGTTGGGGTTAGGCAGGGGCCTATCCATTAGGTCTGGCCGGAATAAACCTCCTCTAGGACTTCCAGGCAATCATGCTCAGGGGCCCCCTCAGCAATGGTAGAAAGGCGGCAGGATTAAGAGCTCTCACTGCTTCTAATCGTACCCACGGATTCTCACATAACAGTCCTCGGTATTAAATCATTCGAGCATGAGTCAGCCAGTGCTGCCCCCTTGCTTCCATCAGGGTGACAACAGCATGAGGTACTTTAACATTTAGTTTTGTCCTAAGGTAAGCTGATCGCGTCCTTGACTAACAATGCTGTGGCTGCAAGGGCCCTGAGACACGGGGGCCACCCAGAGGCAACTGGGTCAATCTGCTTGGAAAGATAGGCTACTGGTCTTTGCCAGGGTCCAAACTCCGGGGTTAGAACTCCTAGGGCTACCCCGCTGTTCTCGTGAACAAAAAGATTAAAGTCTCGTGTCACATCTGGTAGCCCCAGTGCCGAGGCCTCAGTGAGCTTTGCCTTTATGGTGGTGAAGGCTTTCTCCTGTTTGGGACCCTAAGCGATGGGGGCCTTCTCTTCTCCTCTTAAAGCTTCATACAGAGGTTTGGCCAGGTCTGACCCCGGGGTCCAGATTCGACAGAACCCTGCCACTCCCAGGAATTCCCAAATCTGCCGCCGGGTACAAGGGACTGCCTGCTCCCTTTCCATCCCTAGCCTTCGTTTCCCTTGGGTGATTCGGAAGCCTAGACACGACTTCTTCCTGACAAACCTGTGCTTTCTTCTTGGACCCTCTGTCACCTGTTTCAGTTAACAGTCTCAGAAGGGCTCGTGTCCCTCCCAGCACTGAGCTCGTGTGGAGCTGGCCAGTAGGAGATCGTCTACATATTGGAGTAGAACACATCCCAGGTCCTGTCCTGGAAACTTAGATCAGATGCTAGTGCTCCACTAAAAAGAGTAGGAGAGTTCGTGAACCCTTGGGGCAGTCTGGTCCAGGTGAACTGCTCCTTGGCCCCTGTAGTTGGGTTTTCCCATTCAAAAGCGAAAAGAGGCTGGCTGGAGGGAGCCAATCTGAGGCAGAAAAAGGCATCTTTCAGATCTAGGCATGTAAACCATTTCGCCTCTGATGGGATGCGCCCCAGAAGCGTGTTGGGGTTTGGCAGCGCTGAATGCAGGGTTATAACAGCCTCATTAACAGCACGTAGATCCTGAATGGGGCGGTAATCATTAGTACCATGTTTTTTCACAGGCAAGAGAGGCATGTTCCATGGAGACCTGCATCGCTTAGCAAGTCCCCACTGGAGCAGCCGGTCTAAGTGGACCTGGATTCCTAGGCGTGTTTCCCTTGGAATTGGATATTGGCGGATTTTAACAGGCTGTGCCCCAGGCTTTAAGTGGATTAGTATTGGGGCGTGGTCCTTAGCCAGGCCTGGAAGATTCCCTTCCGCCCAGACCAGCTGGAATTCTTCTAATTCAGGTTCTAATGGTGAGGCCTTTGACTAGGGCGTATAAAGTCTCCATTCTTCCTCCCTCAGCACTGCTAAAGACAGGATCATTGGGGAGGTCTCCCCACCTCAGCGAAGCTGTGCCAAGCCATCTGGAGTAAAAGTGATTTCTGCCCCATTTTGGCTAAAAGGTCTCTACCCATTAGAGACACTGGACAGTCTGGCAAGTACAGGAATTCATGAATTACTTGATGACCACCAAGTTGGCATCGGCGAGAGTGGCAGAATGGTCTACGGGTCTGGTCCCCAGTAGCTCCAATAATGGTGACCTCCTTTTCCGAGAGAGGCGCTGCTTTCTGTGTGACTGCTGAGTGCTCAGCCCCTGTACCAACCATAAAGTCCACAGTCTGGCCCCAATGTTCATTCTGACCATGGGCTCGTGGGGGCCCAGCTGAAAAGAGCCCGGTCTGTCCTAGTCGGAATCAGTCATCGATAGTCCAATGAGATCCGCTTCAGGTGGCTCTGGTTGATAGCAACTGGGTGGAAAAGCGGGCCCAGTTTTCTTACTTTGCCGTTTGGGACATTCCTTCTTCCCGTGTCCTGTCTCCTTGCAGTGGGCACACTGGTCTCGTCTCAGGCTCGCTCTTCCTTTTCCCCCTGGTCTGTATTCTTGCTTCCCTTTCTCGTCTGTCTGGGAGCCTGAGCCTCTAAAAGGCGCTGCTATTATATTGGCCCTTCTCTGTATTCTCTTTTCTTCCTCCCTCCTTGCCACACTGTCTTGGTGGATGAAAACCTTGTTGGCAATCTCCAGCAGTTCGGTAGTATTCTTTCCTGCAAACCCTTCCAGCTTCTATAATTTTCTCCTGATATCAGGCTGGGCTTGGCTTACAAAAGCGGCATTTACCATGGCTTGATTTTCCGGGGTCTCAGGTTTAAAGGGGGTGTAGATCCGGTATGCCTCACACAGTCTCTCATAGAAAGTTGCTGGACTTTGGTCAGGCTTCTGGAAGACCTCAGCGATTTTAGCCATGTTGGTGGGCTTCTTGGCTCCGGCCCTGACCCCCTGGAGGAAGGCCAGCCGATATCTTTCTAGCCCGGCCTTCCATCTTCTGAGTTTGGATTCCAATCGGGTTCCTCATCTGGGAAGGCCTCCCTGGCCCATCTGTCTGTATCTAATATTCCTGCCGGAGCCTGGGTCTGGAGCCACTTCGAGCCTCTGTTACTACTCTCATGCACTCCTCAGTGTGAAAGAATGTGAAAAGGAGCTGCTTGCAGTCCACCCAGGTGGGCTTCTGGGTCTGGAAGATCATTTCTAGGGAAGTAATTTCCAAATGAGAGTCCCGAAACATGCAGAGACCCTCATTTTATATCTCCCTGTGGTCTTTGTCCCGCAAATATGGATTATGCTTCCGGTCCTTCTCGAGGGCTTTGCAAGAGGCCCTCAGGTGTTGGGGGTCTCCTGGCCATATCTGATGGCCTGGCCTGGCACCAGCGATAACAACCCTCCCTCTGGGCAGTGCACTGTTCACAGGTTTATGGCCTCTGTAACAGATTATGCAGGACCAGTTTCTGGGAAGGAGGTAATGACTTAATTACAGGTTAGCTTGCTGGCAGGGATTCCAATTGCTAGCCCCCCAAATATCAGGATTACATTTGAATTAGCCCCTTTTAGCCTTCTCAATAGTCCAACCTGTGTAACAACTTTTCAGGTATTGAACAAAGCAGCCGGATCAATAGAGCGAGCCTGCATTTCCTAGAACAGCCAACAGCCGTGGATGGGGTTGGCTGTGGGCCTGTTCCTGAGTTGAGGGAAGTGCCTCCATATTTTTCCAGGGTGAGAATCCTCTGATTCGTGAAGGATGGCTCATCGGATACTCCACTGGGACTGGCAAGCACATGGCCCCACGTGGCCTCTCCCCGTGGTCCTGGCGTTGTCCCAGAGCAGCGGCGATGGGCTCCGAGACTGAGTTTTCGAGGGAAAAGGGCAGGCGTGGGGTGGCCTTTAAGACCTCGCACTGGAAGTGACCTCATGTGATTGTCAGAGCAAGCACAGCCTTTTCACTTCCAGGTCGGGTGGCGGTGGAGGGAGGGTCGAATCTTCGTAAGATATCAGCTCTTAATGAGAAGTGTACCAGGGCATCTGTGCCTAAAGGGTTTTTTTGTTTGTTTGTTTGTTTATTATTATTAGTTAAGGTATTACAAATGTGTCCTCATCCCCCCCATTAACCCCCAACCACCCCCGCCCCCCCGCCCCGCACACTCATGCTCCCATCCCCCTGTTGTCCATGTCCATTGGTTTGGCTTATATGCATGCATACAAGTCCTTCGGTTAATCTCTTCCCCTTACCCCCGCCCTCCCCTACTTTCCTTCTGGGGAGTGATAGCCTGATCGCTGTTTCTCTGTCTTTGGATCTGTCTTTGTTCATCAGTCTACGTTGTTCTCTATATTCCACAAATGAGTGAGATCATGAGGTATTTATCTTTCTCTGACTGTGTGCCTAAAGGTTTAAATAGTAACGTTCTTCCCTTTTCACATGTTTTTTGTTGTTGTTGTTTGTTTGTATGTTTTTTAAATATATTTTTATTGATTTCACAGAGGAAGGAAGAGAGAGAGAAACATCAATGATGAGAGAGAATCATTGATCAGCTGCCTCCTACATGCCCCCTACTGGGGATGGAGCCCGCAACCTGAGCATGTGTCCTTGACTGGAATCGAACCCGGGACCTTCCAGTCCACAGTCCAACACTCTATCCACTGAGCCAAACCAGCTAGGGCTTGACAACACGTTTTGTCTCCTCTTGCAAGAAATGGACACCATTCCTTCCCCATGCGAACTGGAGGTCTCATGCCAGGAGAGCAGCAAGCTCAAGTTCATTCCCCAGGACCTTGAAAGCTAAATGAGATCCAGGCACAGGAGGGCGCCTGGGTCCTCTCCTTTGTTCAACGTGTATCTGAAGAATCTTGAAGGAAAGAAACGAGGTTTCTGGCTCCCGCACACAGGGAGATGCAGTCGACACTTGGACACTTGCATTCAGGAAGCCGCCATGCGGATGCACACAGCAGCCCACGGTCAATAGTAATTAGGAGGTCTAGCCAGGGGAGTCCCAGATCTCGGGTCTGACCCCAGTCTCCCTCCCTGGGAAATGGTGGGAAACTTTTTCCTTGAAAACATGTCTTAGACATGACATGTCGATTCGTTTATGTTGGTTGGCTCATGTATTTTAAAAGATAAAAGACCCTAGAAGCCAAGTTATTTCTATGTCAATGTGCTAATGTTAATGGATAGTCTTTGCCTTTGTGATGTAATAGTCCATTATGCTGTTAATTAGAGTATTAATTATATTGTGGTACTAAGAGGAATTAACATTGTCAACAAATTTCCCGGGGAACCCAGAGAGAAAGGGGAGGAACCCAGTAGGAACACCTCACACAGAGAATTGCCTCACACCTGGCAAAGGAGCTTTTAAAATGCTGCATTGATTTTTGTTATGAGAAAGATTTGGTTTAAAGCAATTAATAGAAAGCCCCATTATAATTTAGGGACTGTATCCTAAATCAGTACTAATTATTAGTTATTTCTATTAGTTATACAACGTAAACGTTTGATGTCTTATCATTTAACATCATTATTTATTTGAATAGCTTAACTCAAAACAAAACTCTCTTAAATGATCTGTGTGCCTTGTTAAAACCATTTCCCGAAAGAGATACACTGACTTTAGTGCTGAATTTGTTCAAATAAGAAAGGACATTGGGAACTTTATAATACAGATATTGCCTCTTCTTCCTATATTTTCTCTCTCTCTCTCTCTATAGATAGATAGATAGATAGATAGATAGATAGATAGATAGATAGATAGAGATATATAGATATATAGATATATCTGGTATACCTCTGTCATAGCAACCTTTTAATCACTTAAGTTTGGATAATTCAATTGACGATTCAAATGCTAGAATCCCATAGTATTTAAAGTAGCAAGATACTTTGGAATAGAACTACTTCCAAAAAATCAAATCCAAGTCATTTTGAATAAAAGTTTACAAGTGGCAGTCATAAATGACTGAGGTCACCAGATATTAACAAAACATAACAAAGCATGAAATTACAAAGTCTCTTGAGATTTGACTGACGTGGCCTTGAATAACAAAATTAGAGGGACATTTGCCGCATGTGTGGCACGTTGGAATGTAGGCTTTAAAAAACCGAGTACGCAATACGAATGATTGTTTAATGGAATAAGGAAAAACCTCCATATAGCATTTCCAAATTCTAGGATGCTTATTTGCAAATGTATTTATTAGTCACCTAGCAAGTAAAAAAAATGAAGTGTTGTCTGAGAACAGAACTCCTAGAATAGATTAACATAGGCGTTTCTCTCTAAATACAAGAATTTATGAAAATTAAAATCATTATATAGTCATTTATCAAGGGCCACATTTACTGAGCAAAATAACGCTTGTGCCCACCCCCACGGGGCTTCTGTAAGACTCGGGGGCAATGGGGATGCAGACATTGTTGTGGCATTTGCAGATGGCAAGGGAAGAAAGGCTAGGAAGGAAGAAGACCAGGATGAGCAGGAACGTGGATGGCGATTGGGCGGGGTGGGCACGGGGCAGGAGAGCCCCCGGAACCCCCATGTTTCTGTGCAGAACTGTGGGGAATTGACTGCTGGTCTGCCCGGGAGGTGACGGACAGGGGACAATGCAGCATTTCCTGAACAGAAGCCAGGACCCCGGGCTCTGGAACGCGCTCGCCTTGCTCCAAGGCAAGGAATGGTGGACACAGAGAGAAACTCCCTGCAGGACTGACCTTATTTTCCTGTGTTTGTAACTCATTTCAAAGGGCTCCATTTAATCACTTTTATAACTGCGGGTCCCTCCTTGAAATTCCGACGTTGGGTTGTCCCCGCCCGGATGCCTGCAGGGTCTGTGTGCTCCCAGCAGGCCTGGTCCCCCTCTGTGCCCCCCAGGGTTCCTCTGTCTCAGGGCCTCTTGGGAGCAGCTGTGCTCAGGGCACGGGGCACCTCCCAGGAGAAGGGGCAGGGGCGATGATACTGTTTGCATCTCAATACCATTTCCCTTCCTTCGGATGGTTACCTGTTTTAGAGACCCCGGCTGTGCCTGCATTCAAAGGGGAGCTGATCATTTACATCTGGGCCTTTGGCCCTGAAACGTTATTCTATGTCCAGTTCGCCTGGACCACTTGGGGCTCAAGGACACCCTGAGTGTGTCTGAGCCCGCCCCTTAGCAGGCTCAAAGGCTGACTCTCTTGCCCAGCTGGTGTGGCTCAGTGGTTGAGCGTCTCACCCAGGGCATCAGGAGGTCACTGGTGGATTCCTGGTCAGGGCACATGCTGGGCTGGGGGCTCGATCCCCAGTCGGGGCGTGCAGGAGGCAGCCAAATCAGTGATTCTCTCTCATACATTGATGTTTCTCTCTCTGTCCTTCTCTCCCTTCTTCTCACTCTAAAAAATTTAATTAGAAAACAACATTTTTTAAAAACTCTGCCTCGCGTTGCCCAAGCCTGTGGGGCCTGCTCAGGGGCCAGCTTCCCCAGCACATGGGCCAGTTGCCCACACCTCAGGGAGCGTCTCCCTCCGGGAAGGGGTCCCCCAGTGTCTGCCCTCTGCTCTCGTGAATCAGGGCCCCCAGCCCCAACCTCACTAGCCACTCTCCCATCCCTTAGAGCTCACTGTCAACGCTGATCGTCAGCCTTAGGAATTGTTCCCCACTTTTGATCCATCAAGACCCCCGTACACAAGCACTGGAGTTAAGAATCACGGGTTCGAAGTAAATGCAGAAGACAAGTCCTCCACGGCGTCCGTCCCTGAGTGTGGAGAGGGTGGAGGTCAGTCCTTGGCCCGGATCCCGCAGCGGGTGTGGGTGTACACGTGCCTGGGCTGCGGAGAGTGCACAGTGCCGGCGTTTGAATGATTTCATAAATAAATGAAAGCGTTCTTCTTATTTTTCCACAAGGAAATTGAAGCCATCATTCCCGGGCAGGAATTTAGGGCATTGACAAGGTTTGGTGTAATTAAAAATGCGCATTTATCCATCCTGTTATTCTCGTCTCCCTGTCTGTTAATTAATTCTTTAGCAGTTTCTACAAGATGGCTTCGCCGATTCCGACAATCTGTGCTGTGGGAACAAGGCTGCTCTGAAATAAAATCAGTGTTCAGTTCTCCTTCTCCCCAGTAATTACCGCATCAGATTTGCAAAGGAAAAAAAGCATTTTATTGGTTGTAGCGTTGTTATTGCTCCCAAAATATTTTCTATACACGGGGCAAAATAAAGGATAGAACTCAGTTTTCACATGGACATTTTCCCAATACCCTCCATTTAAAAAGAAAATACTTCTCCTTCTCTGTGAAATGACAAATAGTGGATAGAAGCGAGACCTTGAGGAATATATAAAACCAAGTAATCTTTCCTTCAGGCACAGGGTTTATCTGTGCCTTCAGATTCTTCAACAAATCAAACCAGGAATCTCGGAGATGAACAAAACGCCAAAGGGAGAAGCGGGTGGCCAGAGGAATAGTTTTCAAAAAGCATCCCCCATTCTTTTTACCATAAATTATTCATAAAGAGAAGAAAACTTTGCAAAAACTATTCTTCAATTTCCATTTTCCAAGAACAGAAAATATATTATGTAAAGAAACAAACAGCTATTACAGTAATAAGAAAAAATACATTCCTTCAAGCAACCACTTTTATGTAAAGAATGTAGGACAGCCCTAGCTGGTGTGGCTCAGTGGATAGAGCATCAACCTGCAGACTGAAGGGTCCCGGGTTTGATTCTGCTCAAAAGCACATGCCTGGGTTGTGGGCTCGACCCCCAGTGTGGGGCATGCAGGAGGCAGCCATCCATGATTCTCTCTCATCACTGATGTTTCTATCTCTCTCTCTCTCTCTCCCTCTTCCTTCGTCTTCGAAATCATGAAAATATATATATTTTAAAAAACTATCTGAGTTCTGGTTGCTGGTCAAGAAGTCATGATTCCACCCCAATAAGTAAGGAGCTGGGAGAACTGGAGAATCAAGAGCCCTTCTTAGACGCAGGAGGGGATGGAGGTCACAGGGCAACTGCTGTCCCAGAACTGGACGGACAGACTGGCGGATGGAGTCACAGCCAACCAGAGCAGCGACGTCTGCAGGGGGCAGGCGTGGGGAGCAGGGGACGGACAGTCATCTGTAACTGAAAAACTGCTGGGGGCTCAGCGAGGAGGAGTCTGAGCTAGAGGTGCCCACAGTAAATACCAGAGCAAAGCGCCCCCTCTCCCAGCACAGGGAGGGGGAGGAGTCATTTTGGAAGGTGCTGGAACCTTCCATGGTTCTTGACCAGGTTTGCCCTCAAGAGGGAGGGACAGTTTTACCAGAACCTGAGCCACCTGAGCGGGGGGTACCCAAGTGCAGCTGGAGCTGATGTTCCCCAACCCCCACCCCCACCTGAGGCGCTGGGACATGCGCACGTCAGGGGCACAGGCTCCAGGACTAGGACCCGTCCCAGGACACAGGAAAGTCTCCGGCCCCCACGCACTGGGGCTGTTCACAGCAGCCCCTGTCCCCCAGGTGGTCACACACACCTTCCCGCAGAGCGTGAGCAGGTGAGCACATGGAGAGAGTGAGCGTGCATGAGGACCGGGCATGGCAGGTGCTGAGATACCACACCAGGAATTTCACAGACTCTCAGGACCAGGCTACGGGCTCTGAGGGGAAGGAGAGACCAGCAGAGATGGAGATGCTGAGAAGGCAGGGGGAAGGGACACTCCTCCTGTCTCTGGTTCCACAGGTGAGGACCTGGCAGTCCCCCTCCATCCAGCCATGAAACCTGCGGGACTGACACATCGGCACCCTGCTCTTCCAGGACCCAAGAGAGACCGGGAAACGGGGTCCCAGCCCCCAGGACTGGGGAGGCATCAGGACCAGTGCCCAGAGGGGAGCCAGAGCTGCACTGGAGGGGTTTGCCGGAGGCCCAGAGAAGATGAGTGTGAGAGTAACGAACTGGGGGGCGTCACAGGGTTCCATAGGAATGGGAGAAGCAACACTAGGAGCCCCCCAGATCTGCAGTAATAGCAAAGGAAATGTCCCCCTCCCCCCCCCACACACACACACAGCCGCAGCAGAGACAGGTACCAGGGATTCTGTCCTGAGGACAACCAGAGCCAGCCTGCTGGGCTGTCCCAGCCTCACTCACCTGGGGAGGGAGGCAGCCGGCTTGCTGTCCAGCCCTCCAGGCCCACCTGAGGGGGAGGGAGCAGGAGCAGGTGTGAGGGCCTCAGACCAGAGGTGCAGGCCTCCTTTCTCACAGGACTGGCATGTCATCACGGACTGAGCCTTCCTCACGGGACTGAGACCACTCATGCCAGGACAGGAAGCTGGTCCAGGGCCCCTGCCCTGCCCCCTGGCATCCGCTCTCAGGGAGCAGGTGCAAGGCGCACAGAAGGCAGAACACACACGGAGGAGAGGGAGCAAGTATCGGAACCACACATGGCAGGGATGCGGAATTGTGCATCCGGGAGCATAAAGCACGTGTAATTAATACAGCGAGGGTGCTCATGGGCACACAGGGAGTGAGCAGCAACAGACGGGCAATGCAGAGAGAGAGACGGATACCCTATGGCCAAAAAGAAATTCTAGAGACCAGGCAAAAGTAAAAGTAATGTGACAGAAATGAACAGCGTCTCTGGTGGGTTTATGTTACATATGCACGTCTATTTACACACATGTGCATACATTACATATCTATACTAATAAAAGGGTAGTATGTGAATTAGACTGGACATATTCCAGACGACAATCCAGATGTCCTTCTGGGCAAAGCTGCAGCGGCTGCCTGAGGCTCAGGCAAGCCACAGATGGCCGGCCCAAGGCTCAGAGAAGCCGGCGATGGCAGCTGCCCAGCAGCCCGAGGCTCAGTTAGGGGGTGATCAGGCCACCAGGGGAGCCATTAGAGGCATCAGACTGGCAGGCAGAGGTGGTTAGGGATGATTCAGGCAGGCAGGTAGGCAAGTGGTTAAGACCCAGCGGTCCTGGATTTCAAGAGGGTTTAGACCTGATCCTGCAGGGGTTTGGAGAGGGTGCAGGCCGGGCTAAGGGACACCCCTATATGCATGAATTTCATGCGCCAGGCCTTTAGTAATGTCATAATCTCTAAATATTTTAATACGTCCATTTATTTTCTGCAGAGAAAGTCTTGTTTGCTTTATACTAAATACGTCTTAGAGAAATGAGTCTACGGCATACAAATAAAGTGAAATCTTAGCGCTAGAATAGACTTGCTCGCCGTCTGGCCGAACATCTCCTTTTTCTTGGGAAACATATTCTTAAACGTATTATTTGCTTCGTAAATATTACGAGTCGCAAGGAGGCTGCGTGCGTTTATTGAAAAAGAAAACGGTTGGGCTTCGTTACAGTTAAACTGTTAAATGACCCAGCGCCAGGCCAGTGTACGGCACAGCCGGATGGGACGAGTACGGCAACGGGGCCCACGGGCAGGCTAGCGGTGAACGCCACGGAGCTGGGGCCTGGCGGTCTGTCCGGCCCCACCGTCACTAGGGAACGCCTACAGCGGCCACTGGCCCTCAGAAGGGGCCCAGGAAACAGTGCGAATGGGTGAGGCTCCCAGAGCCAAGGCAACCAGAGTTTGGTACTTAAGGTCCGGTCTCCAAGGAGAGACCAAACCTGAGCGTGAAAAATAGAGATGATAGGGGTCTCCCCTACCCTCTTCTAGCCGCTTCCCTAGACCCGTGGTCGGCAAACTGTGGCTCGCGAGCCACATGCGGCTCTTTGGCCCCTTGAGTGTGGCTCTTCCTAAGCCTTAGGAGTCCCCTAATTAAGTTAATAACAATGTACCTACCTATATAGTTTAAGTTTAAAAAATTTGGCTCTCAAAAGAAATTTCAGTCGTTGTACTGTTGATATTTGGCTCTGTTGACTAATGAGTTTGCCGACCACTGTTCTAGACTCAAACCTTTCATTCTCTTCAACATACAACTTCTGACACGGTCGATTCTGCCAGTGAAACCCAATTAAAGTTCTAACATCGAGCTGCCCTGAGACTGAGGCTCTTCCTACCTGCTTGGCCCCATCATTGCTAAAATAATTTCTTCAAAAATTAAGAATTAGCCCTAGCCGGTGTGGCTCAGTGGATAGAGCACAGGCCCGTGGACTGAAGAGTCCCGGCTTCGATTCCGGTCAAGGGCACAGGCCTGAGTTGGGGACTCGATCCCCAGTGTGGGGCGTGCAGGAGGCAGCCGATTCATGATTCTCATCATTGATGTTTCTATCTCTCTTTTCCTCTCCCTTCCTCTCTGAAATCGATAAAAGTAGATTTTAATTTTTTTTAAAATCAAGAATGAATCATGTTTCTCTTTGGCTTGCAATGCTTCGACGCTGTCTGTTGCTTTTTAATGACTTAGATTTAGGGTTCTTCCTCGGCCTGCCCGCTTAGACCATCTCCCCTGAGGCCAACAGGGACCCTTTTCTCCTTCTGCATCGACTCATGCATGTGCCTTTAATGGCCCCCACATTCCAATAGTTTCCCATCCCGGGCTCCTCTCCTACCTGACAACCCTCCTCCCTGCTCCCCACGGTCTCACCTGGGACCACGAAGAAGCTCAGCTAAAGTGTCACCCTTGATTCTCAGCCTTTCTCGACACCCTCGTCCTTGCTCACGCCCATCCAAGTCACTTGAGTTTTGTAAGGCTCATTTTTAAACTAAGAAAACACCTCTCTTGGCCACTGAACTTGGAAATCCTTCAGCAAAGTAGTCATAGCCTTTCATTTCTATGGTCAGTGTCCCCAGCCAAAAACCATGTATTTTGCTCTAGCTGGTTTGGCTCAGTAGATAGAGCATCAGCCTGTGGACTGAAGGGTCCTGGGTTTGATTCCAATCAAGGGCACGAACAGTTGCAGGCTCCATCCCCGGCCCTGGCAGAGTTGTGCAGGAAGCAACCAATTGATGTGTCTCTCACATTGATGTTTCTCTCTCTCTGCCAGAAGCCAATACTAGCGTGTCATAATTGCAAGAGTTTCATCAAAAGGTTGATGGAACTTGGGGACTCAACAAGGGCTGAGTCACACATGTGGTCACCTGTTGGGAATGACTGATGGCATTTCCCCAAACCTGAAAAGGGATGATTGTTGGCTGCCAGACAGCTCAGGGCATCTAATCTACATGTTATTGCCTCCTGCTGGCCAAACACCTGAACAGCCGTAGGCTAATTCCCAATTCTGACAATGGACTCTATATATACACGAAACCCTGATTCTTTGAAGTGTATATCTCTGCTCGCCTCAGGACAATTTGTGTTAATAAAAAGCATGGGGTCCTGAGATGAGGAGATCTTAGATTTTAGTTTCCTTTAAGCTAAGTTCCTCTGACCCCCAAATGCCTTTCAAAATAATGCTTCCTCTCTGGACTCCTATTTAATCTACGCACACCCTTCTCCAAATTTCCAAAGCCCTTCTTGATGCCGAAACAAGAACCCCAGCATCCCTCCCTTCCACTCTCTTTAAAAATCAATGGAAAAATATCCTCTGGTGAAGGTTGATAAAAACAAAACAAAAAAACATGTATTTGGTAGACACTTGGTAACTCATAATTCAATGAGCAGCTCCATTATTTTATCACTCACACCACGAATCGCACCTGTTAACATTGTCAAAAATCACACTGCATCCCCACACTGGCCACTGGAACTGGAGGGAAAGGAATGGATTTGAAGTCTCCGACCACCATTGAACGTTAAATAAAGCAGCCATAAAACAATTTCCACTTCCATTTCACTGTAGAATGATACACTTAGTTCTCTCAGTTACTCAATAATGGCTTAATTTGTATAAAGTTCAAATTTTAAAGGAAGGAACCCTTTTTCCTGCCCCTGAGATCGCAAAGGTGATGCCTCCAGGGCCACACCAGGTGGAGCCGGCATCCTCTGTGGTCAGTGGAGAGTGGGGTGTTCACACGTCTCCCAGTGTGGCGCTGCCTCTCAGGACTCCTCCTCGGGGAGCTGCATCTGCCAGCGTCTGCATGCAGACTGTGCCCTGGGACCAGGCCTAGAGTCACATGTGATCCCTGGTACCTGGTGCCACCTTTGCCATCTGGCCTTTGGTGAGGATCCGAAAACCCTCCTGCAGCTCAGGAAGGCCAATCCGAGTCCGTGGGAGAAGGGGAGGGAGGAGAGGGCGTGTCAGGGTGGATCCCTGGACAGTCCAGCTGGCGGACCAGGAGCCTTGTGACACTGCATCACAGAGCTGATCCGGGAGCCACAGAGGGGCTCTGGCTTCATCCAGAAAGACATCCAGTCTAATTAGCATATTTTGCTTTTATCATTATAGATTAACTAGGTCAGTGTTTGCCAATGGACCAACAACAGAGATTACTAATACATAATAATCCTATTTTTATCTCAGCACCTGGTGTGACTTCATGTACATAGTAGGAGTTCAATTAAATAGTTGGGTTAAGAAATTCAGAGGGAAGTGATGTATATAATGAGAGGAAAAATGATGAGGATCAACTCTATCTAATAAAATCATAGTGAGAAATAAAAATAAAATCCGCCCAACTGGCATGGTTCAGTGGTTGTGCATCAACCTATGAACCAGGAGGTCACAGTTTGACTTCCGGTCAAGGCACATGTCCGGGCTACGAGCTCAATCCCCAGTGTGGGGTCTGCAGGAGGCAACCCATCAATGATTCTCTCTTATTAGTGATGTTTCTATCAGTCCCTCCCTCTCCCTTCCTCTCTGAAATCAAAATATATTAAATAAATAAATAATCAAATCCACTCTACACAATCCACGTAGAAAGAAACCGGAGAAAAGGGGTTGGACCCTAAGTCTGAAAGGAAAGTAGTCACCTTCACAATTATCATCCTTAAACCCAGTGCCCTCCTTTTACAGACCAGACAGGATGCAGGACATTAGGGGGGGCTGATGCTTTAACCCTCCGACTCTGTGGGGGATGTTGTCCCACTGAGGGGCTCCCGTCTCCTAAAACAACAAGGGGCAGTTTCCCGGGTGCCAGGATTAATCTTTTGAAATCCATTTATTTTTTCTGAATTCGAACAGTGGTCAAACGCCAAGCTCAGACCACTTGGTTGTGAGGGTAGATCTAACCCATTTTCCACATGAATCGCTGGGCCCGACTGACTTGTGAGCAGCAGGACTGATGGCCTATGCGGTGTGAGGCTGTAGGCATTCCCGTTTCAGTGGAACTAAATTTTGATTTTTTTAAAAAAACAAGTTCCATCTAAAACAGAAACACTATAAATAGGTCAGGAAAACAATCCTAAGTTAGGCCGTGTTTATAAATATTTCATAAAATAAGATATAAATATTCCTAAACGGCTCTCCATGTCATAGATATTTGACTTATAAATACATCCTGCATCTTGGACAGATTGACAGATTGTGAGTGGGAAGACGGCTAATGTATGTGCACTTTGATTGGACAATGAGACAGTGGCATTGCCTCATCATCAAAATGATGGCCCGAACTTCGCTCAGAGCTAAGCTCAGAGCGCCTTAGCAAAACTGGAATTACAAAAGAGCGCACCTGTTTCAGATCAGATCTGGGTAAACCTCCCTTTTTGGCTTCCCTCAATCTTCTGACAAGAGCAGCTGTCATTTTTGTTTGAGGAAGTAACAATAATTCCCAGTGAATGCATTTGTGACAGGGTGAACTTTAAATCATCTTTGAGTCTTGCTGTCCGATCATTTCCTTCCTGTATATTATTACATGGGCACTCGTAGAAACCAGTTAGTAAAAGAGGCTTTTTAGCTTCAGGACTTCAGAAAAAAATGGCCTCGCTCCTTAGACTCCCATAAAACAAAGTAGAATTTTTTGACAGTGAATTTGAAGACATAGAAACATCCAAAATGAAATAGAGATTTAAAAAAAAAAAAACAAAGGAAAGAAGGAGCATCAGTGAATCAGACACGTTCTAAGAACCTTACATCTGTGTAGTCAGAGTCCCCCAAAGAGGGTGGGGTGTCGGAAAAACTACTTGAAAAAATCGTGGTCAAAATAATTCCAAATCAGAAGAAAATCATAAATGCATAGATTTAAGAAGCTCATGGAAATCATATCCAAAACCATGAAGAAAAGTGCATCAAGGCGAGTAATAACCCAATTGTTCTAAAAACCGGTAAGAACCCTTAAAAGCAGCCAGAGGAAAACAGACGCATTATATAAATGGGGCCAAACACAAGGGCGACAGCAGACTTCTTCTCAGCGATGAGGATAACAAGAGAGGAGGGCAGAGCACTGACAGAAAACATCCGTGTCAACCTAGAATTCTATACGTTGAGAATATTGTTCCACACACAGGCTTCCAGGGGCATACTTTTAGACACAGAAGAAAAACATTCATCTGCTACAGGTTCACCACAGGAATGTTAAAGAAATCTCCCAGGCAACAGAAAACGGGTCCAGGTAGAAACATGGACCAAACAATAGAGTGAAGAGCAATAAAGTTTTATTGGAACACACACACACACACACACACACACACACACACACGCACACGCACACGCGCGCGCGCATAAAAGCAGCAGAGAATGAAAAAGTGTCCTCCAGAGATGACATGTCAGCCCATTCCCTATTGAAAGAGTAACCCTGAAGCAAAGCAGCCAAAACTGTAAGAGGACCAGAGAGGACTTCGGAGACTCAAAAGAAACAGGAAGCTCCTTATTGCATGTGTGTGGATAGGACATTATAATGAAGGACCCGAGAATAACAACTGACCTAGAAAATGGGGGAAGGGGGAGCCATGCACCTGTCAGAACACAACAGGCTCCAGAGTCCAAAACAACCTGTATATGTTACGGTTAAAGACGTTCTTTTTTTTTTTTTTTAATATATATATATATATTTTTTTATTGAGTTTTTAACAGAGAGGAAAGGAGAGAAATAAAGAGTTAGAAACATCAATGAGAGAGAAACATCGACCAGCTGCCTCCTGCACACTCCCCACTGGGGATGTGCCCGCAACCAAGGTACATGCCCTTGACCGGAATCGAACCTGGGACCCTTCAGTCCGCAAGCCGACGCTCTATCCACTGAGCCAAACCGGTTTTGGCTTGAAGACGTTCTTGACAATTCTGTGTACGACGGAGGAAATCCCTCTACCACTTCAAGTCACAGAAGAGCCATCAACCCCCAACATAAACAGAGAGGGGCTCATTTTCACTCACATTGAAAAAGTGAGGGCGCCTGATACTCAAAGAGGTCCAGTGTGTTATAGGAGACCCCAAATCCGTTCCTTTCTCAGAAATATTGTTCTTAGAGCTTCCTTCCCCCTCCCCACTATGGCCTCAGGGTAGCAATGCAGCTCCAGGAACAACACTGGTAGTTGGAAGGAAGAAAGGAAGGAAGAAAGGAAGGAAGGAAGGAAGGAAGGAAGGAAGGAAGGAAGGAAGGAAGGAAGGAAGGAAGGAAGAAGGAAGGAGGGAGGAGGGAAGGGAGGAAGGAAGGGAGGAAGGAAGGAAGGAAGGAAGGAAGGGAGGAAGGAAGGGAAGAAGGAAGGAGGGAGGGGTTTCCTTTCATCATGGAGGGATGCTTCTCCAGGGACATCTTCCCGGATCCTCTGCAGGAGCATCTTGGCAATGGGATATCTGAGCCGTCCAGGGGCCACGGAAAGGAAGGCAGGGAGAAGGCCTCGGCAAGAACTCCAGGTGCCTGAGAGCCTCATCATCCCACAGGAGCCCAGCAACAAGGAAGCCCAAGTGTAAGCAGACCAGAGAGGAAGCTGAGCTCCGGAGGAAGGGAGGGCTCACTTAAAACAACACATGCATCACCATGTCTTCATGGCACTTACGGTCTTGCGATGGATGGTACAAACGGATTGGAAAGGTTTGCTAAAATGTCATGCAGTAAACTAGTGATTATAACAATGGAATACGTCGTAAGAGTTTTCAAAGCCCATAACATCGTCCCCTAGGAAGCAATCTACAAAAACATGCTGAAGAGTAAATTATGAATAGTATTCAGTCTGTGGCTCTAAACCTCTGCTTTGGGGGGAGAAGTAAAGTTAAAAATCTCTCTGTTTCTCTCTCTCCCTGTTTCTCTCTCTCTCTCTCTCTCTCTCTCTCTCTCTCTCTCTCTCACACACACACACACACACACACACACACACACACACACGAAAACCCTTCACTATGAACATGGAAACACTCCCACTACCCTAGACCAAGGCCTTTCATTCCTCACGGGAAACAGCTGGTAGGAGCTGGCCTGGTAGGAACTGTATTATTCAAATTTTAGCAACAACCCAAAGGAAACCAGCACAGCATCAAGTAAATGATAGCACGTGATTTAAAAAAGAAAAGAAAAGAAAGATGAAGGAAGGACCAATGCGGTCAAACTGATGGTGAAGAAAACTTTGAAGGCGATGTCATTGTAAAACAATGAACAGTCCGGATAGAAACAGACTGCTTTAACATGGAAGAGTTTGCTTAAATATTTTAGAATGTGTGGCATATAGATAAGAATGCAGGCAAGACATGACGAGGGAATAGGTCAGATAAAATATTAGCTTGCAGAACTCAAAAAAAAAATGAAAGAGAGAATGAAATCCGCACAAGATGGCAAGCTCTCTAGAGAACACTGGGTTTGCTGGAATACCTAGTGACCCACCTTCCTATTTGTTTGGGGCAAGAGAATGACTCTATCACCTCCCAAGGTGTGAGCCACATTAATTGGAATATTAATTGTGATATCAATTGGGGTGATCCATCTCTTCCATGCAGCAGTATTCTTATGGATGTGGTGCCACTAGGTTCCCAATGACCAAAGTGACTACACCACATGCCCATTGTGCTCCTGTCTGTCAAACCAGGGTCCAAAGCACGGCCAATGGCACGCTCCCTCCCTCCCTCCGGGGGCTCAGTCCCTACAGGGATAATTGGGAAACGTGCAAAGAGGTGATGAGTCGCTTCAAAAACAGGATGTAGTGAGCACACCGCAATGAAAGCAAAGTAAACGCCTTGCAAATGCCAACGAAGCAAGTGAAGTGAAGAGCAGAACGAAGAGCCAAGGAAGTATTTATCAAAAGTTATACTTCTGGCAACAATTACGATGAACCCCATTGCCAAATCCATGAAGGGATATTTTACTTAAAGTCAAGAATAATGTCATGAAGACTCGAGTTTTTCCTTTGATCAAAAGCTAAGGATAATTCTATGTTAAAACGCCTATGATCCCACATCCATCATATTGCTGCATTTTACTGAGAAATTTCAATTAAACATAATACCGCAGATGTAGTTTAAGCTCTTGGCTTCACTGAGTCTTCTGCTCTCTGATGAAGCCCGATCAGGAAAACTGCACTTTGACTTCGCGCTGTGGCCCGTAATCCCAGCCTCGAGGACACCTGGGGGGTTCCGGGGGCAGCACTGGGTCAGTTAGGGGGTTTTTATAATTGTCAGGTCACTAGTGGTCACCCAATTGGAAAAGACACGCGTACTTCCCTCTGCGTGGAAGAGGCATTGTCCCGAGTGAGTCCATGACCGATCAAGGACACGTTGTCCACGCAGCAGCTGTGGATGGAATGCAAGCTCACACACCATCTTACAGGCCTCGGATCTGACAGGGGGAAGAAGCCGCTACCCGCCCCACAGTCTGACCGTGGTTACAGCGACTACGTGGGAAGTAGGACTGTCGGGCGGCCGCAGTGATGTCTAGCCTGACCAGAGGGCCTTGGCGGGAACTCCATGGTCACAGTCACAGCCTCGCCCTCACGTCGGACACAGCTGCTCACTCAGGGCCACCTGGGCTTCCTGCCAGCCACTCAGATATAGGGACTCACGGGAAGGAGTCAGGGCTCAGGAACGTGGTACAGGCATGACTACAATGTTCTTACAGCAGAAAGTATGAAGTCAGGGCCAGCGAAAGAAGAGACGCACATGGTGAGGTGTGGGAGGGCCATGTCTTCCGTCTCTAGAGCCAGGACGTGTCCCCCTCCCAGCATCATGATAGGCATAGCAGCT
Source organism: Myotis pilosus (assembly GCA_036010255.1). Taxonomy (NCBI): domain Eukaryota; kingdom Metazoa; phylum Chordata; class Mammalia; order Chiroptera; family Vespertilionidae; genus Myotis; species Myotis pilosus. Next base: position 1,872,908 of record JASKON010000034.1, read on the forward strand.
TGCACAGACTACATCAGCCAGGGCTGCCGACCCCAGCTTCCCTCTCATTCAGATGCAGGTGGCTGAGTCACTGGTCACTGACTCCTACTCAATCCCCAGCCCCCAGGCCTCCCAGAGGTCAGGCCACTGTCACCTGGCTTCAAGCCCCAAACTTCTAATCCCCTGGGAGCTTTCTCTGCAGAGCCCGCCCTCTCCCGGGTCATCTTGTCTGCACTTGTCTGCACACACTAGCCAGGGCCCAATCTGAGCCACCTCATTAGCATCCACTCAGAGGACACGTGAGGGTCCCACCTGAATGCTTGAGGCAGCCTCCGTCCCTCAGGCAAGTGGAAGGATTTAGCGTTTCCTTCCCAGGAGTCAGGGACAAAGGCCTACAAAACTCTTTTCCCGTCTGGTCCCACTATGGCAACGAATGAATGGGCCCGGCTAGATGCTCATCTGCTTCTTTAAAATGAAACGGAGGTGGGCTCTGTTTTTATCGCGTCATATTATTTAGCATCGTCACTTTCATAATACAACTTACCTGTTATTTCACAGAAACATAAGCTGAGTTATAGTAAAACTGTTTTTCCACAATATGTATCTGTTTTTTTAAAAAATCCAGTGAGCCCTGGCTAGTGTGGCTCAGTTGGTTGAGCACTGTCTTATGCACTGAGTGGTCGCCGGTTCGATTCCTGGTCAGGGCACATGCCCCGGTTGCGGGTTCAACCCTCAGTTGGGGTGTATATGAGAGGGACCGATCAATATTTCTTTCTCACATCCATGTCTCTCTCTCTCTCTCTCTCTCTCTCTCTCTCTCTCTCTCTCTCTCTCTTTCCCTCCCTCTCCCTTCCTCTGTCCCTAAAGTCAATGAAAACATATCTTAAAAAAGCCAGCACAGTGTAATTCTTTCAAAAACCAAAACTCATTCAATACTTTAAAAGCTCCTCCTGGGGCCCCTGACTCCCCAGAGGGTCCTGGTTTCTTGTTTCCCTGCCAGCCGTGCCCACTCCACACAATGGGCTCCAGAGGCTGATGGGCTTGTAGGAGGCGGTTACACCTGACATTCCTGTGAAACTTCTCAAGGCTGAGAAGAGAAAACAATTACACCAACAGAAGCAGGTGGAAACCTTTATTATTATTTATTGATTAAGTTATTATATGTGTCCTTATCCCCACATTACCCCCTATCCCTCCACTCATGCCCTCACCCCCCTGTTGTCCGTGTCCATTGGTTAGGCCTATATGCTTGCATATCAGTCCTTTGGCTGATCTCTCCCCCTTACCCCAACCCTCCCCTACCTTCCCTCCGAGGCCCGATGGTCCCATAGATGAAAATGACCTCGCGGGACCTAGGGAGATGCCACATGATTTTTAAAGATTGTTGCTTTCTTAAGATTGCTTTGTTATGAAAACATGTTTATTCCCTTCTCTCCAAAGGTACATCTCTTTTTTCTGCAAATAAAGGTTTCCTTGTTCTGATGAAAGCAATCTTAAGAAAGCAACAATCTCTAAAAATCATGTGGCATCTCCCTAGGTCCTGCGAGGTCATTCCCCCCCCCCCCCCCCCCCATCTATTTTACAAAAGAAAAGCTTCCCTGGAAATTACCGTCCCCGTGCTCTGGGACGGTCCATACGGCTTGCACTCTGACCAGTGTAGACGCTTGTAAATGATTTCTGAATGTTTAGCCTAAATGATGGCTCAGTTTGCCGAAGGAACAGCAACAGAGAAGTCCTTCAGGCATGAGCCTGCGCTGCTGTGGCAGGTGCCGGTCACACTAAACTAGGACCCTCGGGCTGGTCAGGGTCCTGCCCAGGACAGCGCCTCCCGCCCCTTCCAGGTCCACACGCCCTTAGGTTTGAGGAAAGAACATCAGGAAAATCAAGCGTCCGTTCCTGGGAGGAGCAGCCGGGGGTACACAGTCAGGCACCAAGAGGATGCAGAGGAGAGGACGGCACCCGGACAGGTGGGCAAAGGTGGCACAGGTGAGCCACCCACACCCCACCGCCGGGGTCAGGGCGCACGGGCACCCGGGGGACGAGGAGAGGAGGTGGAGCGACTGCAGGGAGACCAGTCCTTCGGGCTTGTGGAGAGATGGACTGGCTCACACGTCGGCTGCTTCAGGTTCTGTCCGCCCCGAGGAGCACTTTTAAGTCGAGTGATTAATTTTGTAATGAGTGCTTAGAAGCCTGGGACTCTTGGAGCCATTTCAGAAAACACGGCTGCTTTCCTACGGGGTTTGGACAAGTTCTCACAGATCCCAGGGACACCAAAGTCGTCAGTGGGGGCTCCTTAAGAAGAAAAGTAGAGAAACCACAGGCAGCGGGGTCAAGGGTGTGTCCGTTCCAGGTCCCGGCCCAGCGCCGGGAGAGTGAAGCACAGGAGGCGTAAGGATCTCCTGTCTCCCCACCATTCTCAGTGCTCGGTCCTGCGCGATGAGATTCCATACGATAGCCACAGAGATTCTCTGAACATCCCCAGCATCAGATCCCTAGTTGACTAAGTGGGCTGCCCCACTCAGGGCAGGAAGGGGAACCCTCACCAGGGCTCAGCTTTTAGGATAAACAATCTATATTAATAAAAGGGTAATATGCTAATTAGACCGGGAGACCTTCTGGACATCCTTCCAGACAAAGCCATGGTGGCAGGGCTGAGGCAGAGGCAGTTAGGGGCAATCAGGCCAGGAGGGGAGGGCAGTTGGGTTGATCAGGCCAGCTGGGGGTGGGGGGCAGTTGGGAGCAAGCAGACTGGCGGGGGTGGCAGTTGGGGGCAATCAGGCCATCAAGGGGGGGGGCAGTTGGGGGCGAGAAGGCTGGTGGGGGGGGGAGTTGGGGGAAAGCAGGATGGCAGACAGAGTGGTTAGAAATGATCAGGCAGGCAGGCAGGTGAGCAGTTAGGAGCCAGCGGTCCCGGATTGCGAGAGGGATGTCTGACTGCCGGTTAGGCCAAGGATTGGGCCTGAGCCGGCAGTTGGACATCCCCCATGGGGTCCTGGATTGGAGAGGGTGAAGGCTGGGCTGAGGGACACCCCCCGCCCCGTGCACAAATTTTGTGCACCGGGCAACTAGTAGTTCTTATAAAGGCAGAATTTGAGATAGCATCTCATGAAGTGTTTTTAACAGATGTTCCCTGGGCTTCGACTCATGCTCCTTTTGCTGTCAGGAGCTAGAACATTCTGGAGAAGACAAACATAATTCCTGCCCAGGCGACCTGGCTCAGTGGTTGAGCATCAACCTTTGGACCAGGTGGTCACAGTTCAATTTCCGGTCAGGGCACATACCTGGGGTTTCGGGCTCGATCCCCTGTAGGGAGCATGCAGGAGGCAGCTGATCAATGATTCTTTCTCATCATTGATGTTTCTATCTCTCTCTCCCTCTCCCTCTCTTTTCCTCTCTGAAATCAATAAAAAAATATTTTTTAAAACAAAGAAAATAGTTGCTCATCTCCAAGAGTCCATGTCTGGAAATAGGCCCCCCAAAAAGCCAACAAGGAAACAAAGGAACACAACCCTGACCACGACGCAGGCCCAGAGAAAAGCACAGATACAACCACCTCAATCACACCCCGCCCTGGGAAAGCCACAGTCAGCCTCAGGTCAGCGGGAGGCGTGGGCTGCATGGGGCCTTTTGAAACATACATCTATGCTCAAGTTCGATTTGACTCTGAGGCACTGCAGCTTGGTTGTCTATTTTGTAATTATGTTGACACTTAAAATCATAATGTGAATACTCACTCAGAACAGCAGGACGCTACCCCTGACCCCCAGTTAAAGCCCACCGATGGGAGGCCGCAGGGACACTCTGAAAGTGGGTGATGCCAATGGGAAGATGACAGGAAACAGCAAAGATGCACGTGAATGAATGGGACTCTCTTCCCAGCAGCCCCTGGGTCTGAGAGGCAGGCAGGGCTAAGGGACCAGAGCAAGCATGTCAAACCCAAAGGCTACCACGGGCCAAATAAGCAAGGTTTACATGTATGTGGCCGCAAAAAAAACCAAAAGCTTCAATTTTTTAAAAAAAATTACATTTTATTGATTTTGCAGAGAAGAAGGGAGAGGGATAGAGAGTTAGAAACATCGATGAGAGAGAAACATTGATCAGCTGCCTTCCACACGCTCCCTACTGGGGATTTGCCCACAACCAAGGTACATGCCCTTGACTGGAATAGAACCTGGGACCCTTCAGTCCACAGGCTGACGCTCTGTCCACTGAGCCAAACCGGTCAGGGCTAAAAGCTTCAATTTTCATAGAAATGTAGGTTTATTTTGATAGAGACATGCTGAATACAAAGGGCTGAAATAAATGAGTCATCATCAACATAAAATAATAGAACATTTTAATAAAAATTAATATTTTTCTTGAGCATTCACTTATCAGACACTGAATAACTGCACAAATTAATAAACGTAATGCAAATAAACCTATTTTTCTTCTTCTACGAAAGGGAGATACTTCCTGTTGCGCACACCAAACAAGTCAGTCCAAGACTAATGACATGGCCATCGCTGCTAAAATATTCGCTGCTGGTATTAGTGGAGAGAAATGGTGCACCTGTGCATAAGGCATGTAAGGGAAATGAATGCAACACAATTATAGTCATCAGTCATTAGTGAACGTTGTAGTTCATTAATAATGAAATTATGTATAACAGGATATTGTAAAAATTAAGTAAAGAAATTTTTATTAAAACATTTCTTACGGACCATTATATTGGCTGGGCTGCAAAAATATTCATTGTGGGCCGTGAGTGGCCGTGGGCTGAGAGTTTGACATGCTTTGACTAGAGGGCCAGCTGGAGGAAGACAGTGTCTGAACAGCACCTAATGGTCTTGTCAGGAGGCAAATGAATGGATAATAATTTTACCAGGTGGACACTCCCTACACTGAAGAAGAAAAGGTGTATTTCCCGGGTATGTTCATTAAGAAGTGGAGAAATGTTTGGGAGTGTGTGGAATAAAAGACAAAGCAAGTCTCCTTCCATTAAAGATAGTTCACAGTAGAGTTTTATTAACATTTATACCTAATTACATTATTTTTAAAAATCAATGAAACCATCATAATTAACTTCATCACCTGGCTTCATTACTATTTCACCCGAGGCAATTCATCAACTTTCAATTTTGACTTTTTAATTGAAGTGGTTAATGGACTGTCAGTATTTGAAATAGGCTTACTAGTAATTCTATTGTCAAAGTATAATACCATCCACTAAGTGCAGTAAAGGTATTAGAAGTGAATATGCGTACAGCCTCTTCAAGGTCCCAGTCCAGAATCTGAGAGCGTCTACCCACTTTCCAGTGGGAGCAGAGCGCCTCTGAGAGCCTGGGTGTTGGGGTTCAATGTGCCCCTTTGCAGGAAAGCACTGCTGTCCTCCGCCAGCTGCCTGTCACAGCGAGAGGGTCACCTTAGAGCAGGGGCTGCATCTGCCTGCCTGTGCTTAGATTTATAACGTGGTTCCGAGCGTGGACGCTGGAACTGAGGTGCCTGGAATTGAATCCCATCTGCTCAGGGTTAGGGCCCTCAGCCTTGGGTGTGAGGGTGCTGGGTCTTGGGTATGAGGGTGCTGGGTTTTGGTGTGAGGGCGCTGAGCCTTGGGTGTGAGAGAGCTGGGCCTTGGGTGTGAGAGAGCTGGGCCTTGGGTGTGAGGGTGCTGGGCCTTGGGTGTGAGAGAGCTGGGCCTTGGGTATGAGGGTGCTGGGCCTTGGGTGTGAGGGTGCTGGGCCTTGGGTATGAAGGTGCTGGGCCTTGGGTATGAGGGTGCTGGGCCTTGGGTGTGAGAGAGCTGGGCCTTGGGTGTGAGAGTGCTGGGTCTTGGGTGTGAGGGTGCTCAGTGTGAGGGTCAAAATAGTAGCAAATCAGAAGTGCAACGTACTTGGCTATATATTCTTTAGATACAAGGGATTCATAACAGCATTAAAAGTAAAGCAATTATGCAAATGACACAGGCGCGGGCGCAGGCCTCACCTGGAGCAGTAAACCCGCTATCTTAGTCCTGAGTCCCAGGTCAGCATGGCGTCACTGCAGGTGTGTTAAGCAAGGCAGCCTTCGCTTTTAGAAACACAGTGACGAGCCACTGATCCATTATTTACAATCCCTGAGAAGCAGCCTTGTCTAAACACGCACAGTGTTTACAGGAGCCCCGCGATCTGTGCTGCGAAAAGAGGGGCCGCAAAGAATCGTTTCATGTTACAAAACCAAGGTCAAGCTTGCCTTTCGAATGTGGGAGACGTTTCTGGAAATTTGTTTTTAATTGAAAACTAAAATGACTATTTAGAAGTTAATTAACCCAGATCACAATGGCTGTTAATTCAAAAAATGAGTGACACTCCTTCACACTGATTTTCGAATTATCCTCATGCAGACGCTCTAGGCGTTGCCTTTATTTGCTGAACCAGCAATATAAGCCAAGGAATTACATCTTCCATGTGAATAATATTTTCTGAATCTAATTTAAATTAACACTCTGTTGTCTCAAATAGGGATATGCAAATTAATTCCAAATTTACTTGCATAAAATAAGGTTACATAGTATATATACGTGAGTGTGTGTGTATAATATTTTTATTAATTTCAGAAAGGAATGGAGAGGGAGGGAGGGAAGGAGAGAAAGAAACATCAATGATGAGAGAGAATCATGGATCAGCTGACTCCTGCACGCCCCCCGCTGGAGATGGAGTCCACAATCCAGGCATGTGCCCTGACTGGGAATTGAACTGTGACCTCCTGGTTCATAGGTTGACACTCAGCCACTGAGCCACGCTGACTGGGCCATTTAATTTTAATTAAAGGACTCCTGTTTATATATTGGAAGACTTTTAAATGAAGTAACCCATATTTACAGGTGCTCAAATGCATACGCAATATGATTGTTATAAATGTATGGACAAAATAACTCAATGATCACTTCTCCCAAAATCTATTTATTAAGTGCAGAATTCTTTAGGTTAAATAATATTTATGAACTATTATGCTTTTATTATTATAGACTTATAGAAATCCTGAGTTGTGTGTTTAGCATTAAAACTAGTTTATTCTTCCATTTATGACCCAGGAATAAAGACACACTCGTGTGACATGCTCTTGAAAATGTACTCAAAGGTGGCGAAAAAAGTAACCTACTGAAATAGTTTAAATTTGAATGTTTAGTAACGTCGTTTTCCAAGCGACGGACTCTGTTCTATGAATGAAATGATCATTTTTAAAGCTGTCTCGTTTATAAGTAAATTCCCATCCATCAGTGTAATGTAACAGTGTATTATTCTGGCCAGGCCGTCCTAACAAGTAGCATGGACTTGGTGGCTTCAGAGTTGTGGGGACTGCTGGAGAGATGGGGGTCGTCCTCAGGCCTCTTCTCTTGGCTTGCAGGCGGCCACCTGCCTGCTGTGAGCTCACCTGGCAGCTCCTTACCTGTCCGGGGCTGGGGAGCTCTCTGGTGTCTCCTTATGAGGACACCAATCCTGTCCCATCAGAGCCCCACCCACTGATCTCATTTCCCTCGATTACCTCATTAAAGGGCCTCTCTTCAGATATGGTCACAGCACGGGAGAGAGCTTAAACCGAGGGTTTGGGGGGACACCATTCAACCCGGAGCTAACAGTTGTATTTTCCTTTGTAATAACCCTTTCACAGCTGAGTGTCAGTTACAACATCATCAAATACATAGTTAACAGTTCCAAAGAGAAAATTTACATTTCATTTCAGACGTCTACAACTTGGAATTTGATTAAATCTTCCTATAAAATCAGTCTTTTTAAATATTTCTATAGCCTCAGTTGCTTTGGCTCAATGGATAGAGCATTGGCCTGGCCTGTGGACCGAAGGGTCCCGGGTTCGATTCAGGTCTAAGGGCACGTACCTCGATTGCAGGCTCCTCCCTGACCCTGGTTGGGGTGTGTGGCGGAAGCAACCAATCGATGTGTTTCTCCCACATCATTGATGTTTCTCTCTGTCTCTCCCTCTCTCTTCTAGTCTCTTTAAAAATCAATAAAAAATTATCCTTAGTTGAGGATTAAAATAAATAAATAAAATACATAAAATATATATTATAAATAGATAGATTATTTAAAATTATCATTACCATACATAAAATTATCCAAAACAGAAAAATAAAGATAAGGTGACACTACCAATGGAGAAGCTGGCTCCCAGAAACAAACCATCAGCAACCCCGTGTCACGCTCCACAGTCACTCCCTGGCATGGAGTGGCCGCACGTGGAGTTGTCGGCACATCTGAATGAGAACTACCAGCCGTGAACCATGAGCCTCCATTGGCTGTGAAATAAACAGGAGACAATGCTTCGCTGGCAAGGCCACCCGAGCCCCTCTTTTGTGATTGTTCATGGCCACATCAGCACGTGTCTTCGCTCGCCCTGGGAGCGGCCTCGTGACGCTGTTGTGTCCAACGCTCCTTTATCCCTGAAGCGATGGAGGCGCCTGGTGTCAGGACATCATAAGCCTGCCGTGGAGAGGCCCGTGGGAAATCCCACAGGAACGGTGCCGCCATCACTGATTCTCTCCTTAGGAGTCATGACCCCGCTACAGTTTCAGAGCCGCCGCAAGTAGCGTTCTCCGTCACCATTTCCCTGTGAGCATCTCGGGAAAGCACAGGAATGTACTGTAGACTCTGTGCGGAGAGGGGGCCATGTCCTGTGGGAAGATGAGTTTTCGCTGTTAAATTAAAAGTTGCAGGAGGAGAACACCAAGCCTGTCGGACCAGCTCACTGACACCCATGCCCGGTTGTGGCTCGATCCACGGAACGTGCTTTCTTAGCAGAGTCACTTCCTCCGAGTCAGGACGGGCTGCTGCTGCTGATGGCGCTGTACATCAGAGAAATCATTCTTTCTCGGCGCCTCTGGGGAACTGGAACAGGCCGGGGCCCCTGGCCACAGACCTGCTAGCAGGCGGGAAGAATATTTCCATTTTTCTTCCCAAAAAGGCGTTTCCTGGGATGGAGACAGTTGAAGATAAATCAGGAACGTTAGCAGTTTAAAGGCCCAGTGACCCACACTGTGGATTCTGCCCCCAGACTTAAGGATCACGCATGGGCCCTGAGACCTGTGGGGTGGCTCTGAGGAGCTGAAGAAACAGCCCTGCTCCAAGTCCAGGGGTCAGACATTGAACACATTGCACAGGGCCTGGCCAGGGGACTCAATGGTTGAATGTCGACCTATGAACCAGGAGGTCACTGTTCGATTCACAGTCAGGGAACATGACCCGGTTGCAGGTGCAGGAGGCAGCCGATCCATGATTCTCTCATCATTGATGTTTCTCTCTCCCTCTCTCTTCCCCCTCTCTTCCCCTCTGAAATCTATAATAATCCTATATAACAAAAGCCTAATATGCAAATTGTCCCCTCCACTGGGAGTTCAACTGGGAGTTTGACCAGGGGGCTGGACTGGCTGGCCAACCTCCCTCAGCCCCTCCCTCTGGCCAGCTCCATCCTGGCTGGTGGTGGTGGTGGAAGGCGGCCAGGGGAAGGGAGGCCCCGGCTGGCAGTAGGCAGCCACTAGGGATCCTACCTGTGCACCAATTTCATGCACTGGGCCTCTGGTAAAAGTATAATATGCTAATTAGACCAGGCGTCCTTCCAGCTGTCCTGCCAGATGACCTTCTGGATGAAGCCGAGGCTGCGAGGGAATTCCGGGTCCCAGGTGCCCGAGGGAAGTGGTGCCGGCAGCTGGGGGAAGGAAGGCCTACTCTTGCACAAATTTCATGCATCGGGCCTCTAGTCAATAATATTATTAAAAATAAAAACAATAAAGCAGCACACAGGCCCCACCCGGTGGGTGGATTTACTAGTCCATGAAGATTTCACAGGTCAAGGCAAGCAGGAGAAGTGCAGACCTCCTCAAAGAGGGTGGGGTGCCTGCAGGTGCAGCTGAGGTCCTCCCTTAGGGGCACCCTGTGCTGTGTGCTGGGGTTTCCCGGTCATATCTTTGGTCGACCAGGAGGCTTGTCTTATCTGCCTTGCATGGGTTTAGTGCTGTGCCTACGGTCAAGGGCCTTGAGCTGCTGAAACCCTTCCTCCGTGGCAGGCAGTCTAACGACCAGATGAACGTGTCTTATGCAGTTTCCTGAGATACAGTCCCTCTGAGAGACCAGTGCCTGACAGTCCTTTTCCTCAGCATGTCGCCTTCAGGGAATCCCATTTCACCCCAGGCTCCTTTGGGGTGCTTGGTCTCTGCTGGTTTGTCCAACACCTGCTGTCTAGTGAGGGTTTCTTTTTTGAAAACATATTATTGATTTCAGAGAGGAAGGGAGAGGGAGCGAGGGATAGAAACATCACTGATGAGAGAGAATCATGGATCAGCTGCCTCCTGCACGCCCTACATTGGGGATGGAGCCTGCAACCCAGGCATGTTCCCCAACTGGGAATCGAATCCTGCCCGTGACCTCCTGGTTCATAGGTCAACTCTCAACCACTGAGCTACCCCAGCCAGGCCAGTGAGTGCTTTTTGGTTGAGCACAACTTGGGATGTATTTTGGACCTCAACAATTTGAGACCCTGGATGATAGCTAATGTGCAGGTACCATTCACCCCAAAATTTATGTCAGTGCGAGTGAGCCACAGTGCGTCCAGGAGCTACCGTGGGGACATTGAGACTATCCGTGTCATCCAACCGGTCACCCCTAAACCAATCTGTCATGTAATCTTTCCTCTGACCATTAACCTTTATTCACAAAAACATCTTCTGTAGACATTGGAGCACACAAAGCTATGATTTTAATTTTTTGAAACAAGCAATAGAAAATTTCATGATTTGAAAATACATTTGCTCCCTAAGTCACTTTCTCAATTTCTGTGATAAATACAAAAACAAACAAACAAACAAGGACCAGTTGAGGAACTGCTACTCCTTTAAATGACCTAGCCCACTGTCACTTACAGAAACCCCAATGGGCCAATGAGCATCTCAACAGTGGGCATGCGGAAACATCTGGAAACACATGTGTCAGTGATGTACTGGCGGGTTATCCACTTTATCTCATCATTTTCCTTACATTTATTTTTATCAAAATCATAGCCCAGTAGCTGCTGCTTTTTCAATTTACAGATGTTTGCTCTTTAATTAATATAATTTGCAAAATGGTCATTATGAAATCTTTCAGCCTTACTAGAATTATTTTCTACCATATAAAATCTACTTCAGAGTTCAAAAGTATATATACATATATACCCATGAGAACCATACATTTCTGAATGAAGCAACATCTGTGTGAGTTAATCTCATTTTCTCATACAATGTTTAAACAGTTAAAAATTAATCAAGATCCTGGATTGAATAATAGTCACCATTTAACAGTTCTGTTCTGATGAGGATTCAATTTCTTATTGACTAGTATTTATGACTGCATATAACTATATTCCCAAACCAGAGGCCCAGTGCACAAAATTCGTGCATGGGTAGGGTCCCTAAGCCTGGCCGGCAATCAGGGCTGATCTGTGGGGCGACCAGCGGGGTGATCAGGGGACCCCCATGGGCACCTGCCTTGGCTGGTCTGGGGCCTGTGGGCTGGGGGCAGCTCCTGCGTTGAGCATCTGCCCCCTTGTGGTCAGTGCATGTCATAGCATCTGGTCATTCCACCGGTCATTCCGCCATTCAGTCGCTTTGCATTTAGGCTTTTATTATATAGGATTACAGTTCAAAGTGTGAAGAAGAACCATAAGTCCATTCTTTTTTTAAAATATTTTAGTGATTTTTTACAGAGAGGAAGGGAGAGAGATAGAGAGTTAGAAACATCGATGAGAGGGAAATATCGATCAGCTGCCTCCTGCACACCCGCTATTGGGGATGTGCCCACAACCAAGGTACATGCCCTTGACCAGAATCGAACCTGGGACCCTTCAGTTCACAGGCCGACACTCTATCCACTGAGCCAAACCGGTTAGGGCACATAAGTCCATTCTTGTACCACTTTTCTGTTGTACTCTCTCTGGGGAACTTCTGATATGCTGTGGTCCGGTAAAAGCATATCTCTTTGAATAATTCAGTCCAAGTCTTTTCTAAAAACCTTCTTCTTCATCTTGCATTCTTGGCCAGTCTTTAATGGCATAACTCACCAGTAAAATCATGTTGATGGTTGCAATTGTGGACATAAGTTATCAACCAGTATTTGTTTTAAAAAATCTGAATATTCATCAATAGAGAAGGCCTATTTTTTTCTCTTCTGCTTTTGTTGCCACAATTTGCTAATCCCATCTAATAAAAGGGTAATATGTGAATCAACCAAATGGCAGAACGACCAGTCGCTATGACATGCACTGCCCACCAGGGGGCACATAGTCAATGTAGGAGCTGCCTCCTGGCTGTCAGTGCATTCCCACAGTGGGAGCACCACTCAGTCACAAGCTGGGCTGATGGCTGGTGAGCACAGTGGCGGTGGTGGGAGTCTCTCCCACCCCCTCAGCAGTGCTAAAGATGTCCAACTGCAACTTAGGCCCACTCACTGCTAAGCCATCAATCAGACATCCCCCAAGGGCTCCTGGACTGCTTAAGGGCACAAGCCAGGCTGAGGGCCCCCAACCCCCACCCCCTGAGTGCATGAATGTCATGCACCAGGCCTCTAGTATAAATATACTGTATTGGTCAAGGTTTACCTTGTGACCTACAACAGTGCCATGACGTTAATATTTCAGGGGTTTTTTTTTTGTTTGTATCACAATTCTCAGTTTCTGAACCAGGGTATCTTTTTCAGAGCAACAAACTAGGAAACAATACATTTGCATGTACCTGAGTTACTTTCCCCAAAAGGGATTTCTTACATAATGCATAGACAGTGTTTCTAAGGGGAAAATGTTAAATTCCAGGTAACCATACGCATTGGTTGAAGCATAGTTTTGTTCCTGTCAAAGTAATAAACAAAAGCCCTTCACGACTTGCTCTTGGGCCCATTAGTCAGTGGTTTCTGACAACGTGTGGGCTTGGCCAGATGCACTAATTAAACCTGGGACCAAACCAGTCTCACATCCATCACTGAAAAAAAGCCAACCCCATGTAGCACAGCAAGACAGATAAGCTTATTAAAGTTGGTATTTACAATGGAGATATCATCGATCTTAAAATAGAAATGGTGGTCCCAGAATCACAGCGCATCTGGTGAATCACAGCTTCTTCTTTACAAGCTCATTTAATGATTGGAGGATTTATGATAAAGTTGGCGGATGAGGGATTATTATAGTACTAGAGGCCCAGTGCATGAAATCTGTGCACTCGGGCGGTCCCTCAGTCCGGCCTGCACCCTCTTGCAGTCCAGGAGCCCTTGGGGATGTTCGACTGCCAGCTGAGGCTCCCTCCCCTCGGGGAGCAGGCCTAAGCCAGCAGTCGGACATCCTTAGCGCTGCCACAGAGGCGGGAGAGGCTCCCACCACCGCTGCTGCACTCGCCAGCCCTGAGCCAGGCTTCTGGCTGAGCGCACTGACCACCAGGGGGCAGCTCCTACATTGAGCGTCTGCCTCCTGGTGGTCAGTGTGCATCATAGCAACCAGTCATTCCTCCATTCGGTCAATTTGCATATTAGCTTTTTATTATATAGGATTATTTGTTTTGGACTTACTTTTGAGCATTATTGGTGTTAATTTGAAACATAATATTAAGAGCAGTTGATTTTCTTGACTTTGAGTCATGTTTGAACCCCTTTGAAACATGGGGGTATTTTATTGGGCTTGGTTGCTCCGATAGAGACTTTAAAATAATCATGGATTAAGATCAACACTTTCTCTCTCAACTCACAATTGTAAGCAGCGTCCAGCATAGTTTGGGTAGGTCTGTAGAACTGAAGATGCAAACCACTTCCATCACTTACCTGCCTTTCTGGGCTATTGCTGTTATAAGTAAAAGATGCTGCCACCTAGAAACATTACAACGATGATGAAAAGTAACAGGTTTAACGGAGGACACGTTCAGCCTCCGCCATGGACCACTCCTTGGCCACCCAATAATCAGGTGCTGCTACATAAGTCGCCCCGACTGCCACAGGGAATATGTTTTCTCTCCATCGCCGAGCACACACTTTCTCTCATTCAAATGTAAGACAAGGAGAGTTGAATGGTATAGAGCTGTGGTCAGCAAATTGCGGCTCACGAGCCACATGCGGCTCTTTGGCCCCTTGAGTGTGGCTCTTCCTAAACCTTAGGAGTACCCTAATTAAGTTAATAACAATGTACCTACCTATATAGTTTAAGTTTAAAAAATTTGACTCTCAAAAGAAATTTCAATCGTTGTCCTGTTGATATTTGGCTCTGTTGACTGATGAGTTTGCTGACCACTGGTACAGAGAAATGTATATTTGGTGGCTGGGGCATTTAGCAGCCAAGCCAAGACTCCCCTCTCACTGAAACCCATTGTAAAAATGTATCCAATACGAGAGGGATCCCCAATTTGGAAATCGTCAAGTGTGTGAAACTTGTTTATGGGATAAGGTATCAATAGCATTAAGTGGTCTGGGCCTCACACCCTTCCAGGCTCTATCCCGCTCAGGATTGCAGCTCTGTACCCAAATCTGTATTTCTTAGCAGGTGGGTTGGCGGATCCAAAGGCAGAGACCGCAGCGTGTGGCTTCGATAGAGAACTTGGTCTGCGTGTGACAGGTTAGGGCCAAGCCCTCCAGGGCTGACGTAGGAGATGCCCTGTGCTCTATGCCCACACCATCTCGCATCTGCTTCTTTTTTACAGGGGGACCTATAACCTGACAGATAGAGCACCTGAATTAATCTATAAAGTAAGCATATTATTTTAACTCCTAGAACACATATACTTAGGTGAATAGGGGGTTAAGTTTCTCATATGAGAACGAGAGGCTTGTTGCACGAATTCGTGCATGGGTGGGGTCCCTCGGCCTGGCCAGTGATTGGGGCTGATGGGGGCTGTCTCGCCCAGTCCTGATTGGGGCCGGTGGGCCCGGTGGAGGGACCTCGGGAGGTTGGCCGGCTGCGGGAGGTTGGCTATGGGAGTGCAATGACCACCAGGGGGCAGCTCCTGCATTGAGCATCTAACCCCTGATGGTCAGTGCACATCATAGCAACCGGTCAACCGGTCATTCTGTCCTTTGGTCCTTTGGTTGCTTAGGCTTTCATATATATAGATAGGGAGTTAAGTTTCTTTTAAGTTTCCTTTTCAAGGCCTGTGCAAAGTGATTGAGGAGGTGACTCAGCTGTGAACCCAGCAAGCAGAACCAATAAGCATGGTCAGACTGACCCACCAGGAGTCAAAACATCATCTCAGCAACACCATCTCAACACCTGGTGACTACAATAGCTGACATCTGCAGCCCCCAGGCCTGCACATAGCACACCAGCCCCTTCCCCTTTGTAACCCTGTCCCCTACACCTGCTATAAGACAGGATTTGATGCTTGTAAGCGCCCTGTCTTTTTGGTTGGCCAGCTTTCTCAATAACCACCTAATATGATTCAATGTTAACAAAGTTACCCCAATAAATCCCATTAAATACAAAATATTTAAGAATGTCTAAAAGCACCTCCATATTTGAGTGGTTTAACAGCAGTTCCATCCCTCGCGCACATCACAGTCTGGAGCCTGTGCAGGAGCCCCAAGGAGTGCTCCCCACTTTCCTGGTTCTTAGCAGGAAAGCCTGGTGCGCTAGCAATCTCAACCCAGCGGCTTCTGATCTCCCCAGTCACACTCATGCCTGAAGTTCCTGTCCTAAATCTTTTCTTAATTAAATATTTGGAACCGCTTCTAGTTCCTGCAGTGAGCTATGTGGGTGACCTTTGAGAGTGAGACTAATTTCATTGCCGTCTAATAAGAGCACAGGGAGCATCTTCAACTCCAAAGGCCTGGCTGCTTTCCTCAGACCAGCGATCTGTCTAAGGGACTGAACGGCCGGATGAAGAAGTGGGGAACCTGGGACAAACACAGAAGCTCCCGGGGTTCATAGACTAAAACCACAGAGTGTGCGACGGGATGTGTCTTAGGGAACATGGATGTGACCACCTACGGGTGTTCTCAGGGGAGACACAGCGAGAGCGTCGGGCAGCACCGAGACGCGGCACCCCCAGCTTGGCACGTAGGTGTGTGGAATGGGCACGTAGTGTTCCCTGCTTCCCACAGTCACAGAGAACAGTCATTTTTGGGTCAATAATTTGGGGTGACTTGTGTGAGTGGGTCTGCTTAGACTTTAAATCCACAATCTGAAATGTTGTTTAAAAAAATCACATTTTCCCATTTTGTTGCACAAAGTAATTTATGTTTCAGAAACTGGTTCATTTCTGATTCTAAGTCTCCTAACACAGGATCCCTAGGGGTCTCCCAGCCACTCAGCAGGGGTCTCTGCCAAGGAGGTGTTCACACAGTTTCCTGCTGGGTCGCCCTTGCCCTGTCCTCCCAGCCCTCACCAGGGACCCTAAGGCCTCCCTCTCGGCTCGGACCCAAGACTCCTTCCAGAATTTCCTGGGCTGGTGTCTGGGCGCTCACTGCCGAGGCGTGCATGGAGCTGCCACCCGTTCAACATGCATCATGCTCTACACCCACATGAGCTTTTATCCAGGGCGCACACTCCTCCGGTTTTGACTGACATTCACTCCATCCTTCTGGCTATTTCAGGCCCTGAGAGAGCAAAGGCGTCCTCCCCTGGCAGCGGGCAGTGGGCAGGAGGCAGTGGGCCCTGGCCTGGCACCGACCCGGAAGCCAAGGCATTTCCTGCTGACGCGGGTCACCAATCAGAAAGAGCATATGCACTCCTGTGTTCACTAGAGAGATTTTAAAAGACTCACCAGGCAAATTTTTTCTAAACAAAATCAATGAAAGGACGTTGTTATTCTAGAGTGACCCATGGGAACATACATGTGACTCTGTCTTCCATTTGAGGATTGTTTGGAATCCACAATTTTTTCTTATTAAATAAAGTGATAGTGCTAATTCCTTAAAACAAATATAGGCTGGCTTGAGCCGGTTTGGCTCAGTGGCTAGAGGATTGAGCTGCAGATTGAAGGGTCTGGGGTTCAATTCTGATCCAGGGCACATGCCTACCTGCGGGCTTGATCCCTGATCCATGATTCTCTCTCATCATTGATGTTTCTATCTCTCTCTCTCCCTCTCCCTTCCTCTCTGAAATCAATTTAAAAAAATTTAATTAAAAAAACAACGAAAAAGAAACAAACGCAGTCTGTTCTTCAACAGTGCATAGCTCTGTAAACAGATGATAGACAGTAAGTGCAATTGACAAGCACCTGAGTGATGGAATAACTCAGAAATAGCATCGGCCCCATACTGTGCTCAGCTCTGTGTGGCTTTTTGCTGCCGGGACTCCCAGCAGAATGGGGGTTTCCTCCAGCCCTTAAGGAAATGCCCCGGGCAGCGGAGCCGTGTGGCCAGGGACACCCGTGTGTGTGTGTGTGTGTGTGTGTGTGTGTGTGTGTGTGTGTCCTCGGGCCATGTGGGGAGGTGTTCCCATGGCTGTGTGTGTGCAGAGGGCCAGCCTGCCCCACCTGCCTCCTCCGGGGTTTCATTGCTCAGGACTTCCTAGCAGCCCCCATCCTGCCGCCCACCCCTGCCCAGGAAACTATTTCCTGTTTTACAGTCACTCCTGAATTTACTGGGATGTTCTTCACATCCTAGGAATTTTGCTGCATTATGATTCTGCTGGTTGAGGTCTGGTTACAAGGTTCCATAGTCCCCTAATCTCCTTCCACAGATGGGCATTGTTCAAAAGCACCTAAACAATATTAGAGCAGGGCCCGGCAGGCGTGGCTCAGTGGTTGAGCATCAACCTATGAACCAGAAGATCATGATTCTATTCCCAGTTGGGGCACATGCCCTGGTTGTGGGCTCGATCCCCAGTGAGGGGCGTGCAGGAGGCAGCCTATCAATGATTCTCTCTCATCATTGATCTCTCACTCTCTCTCCCTCCCTCCTGCTCCCTTCCTCTCTGAAATCAATAAAAATATTTAAAAATGATATTATTATTAGAGCAGGAACCCTCTACTCCTAGGGTTTTAAGGGGTCTGACTGAAAACTCCATAGCGTGGGCCCTTCTGACATAATCACAAACACGTCGTAATGTGTAAAATGCATCTCCTTGTTTCTAGGAGACGAGTTTTACATACACAGTGATCTCTAGCCTAGGTTTTCATCATCAACCAATAGCAAAACTGAAAATACATGGAATTTACATGAACTCACCCAACGGACACCTCGGTGACCCAATCTGCAGCTTTTTAACCCGTTACTCACACCTGTGAGGAATTTGGGGGGCAGGGCGAGAAGCTCTGCAAATTTCGCCCCGTGCTTCGCTGTGAGAATCGCTGTAAATAAGCCATCGCTGGTCAGCATCAAGGGATCCGAACACCACCTTAAACTGTGCATTTTCTGATATGAGACCATCTCCCCTCACGCTGCAGGCGCCTGTGAAAATAGCTTAAAGACGCTCCATGACCTTGTTACCAAGGCTACAGGGCCTTTAAATTCCCTGAAATCCTTCTGGTCCTTTAAACACAGAAGGAGCTGGCCATGCGGCCAAAGGTAACATTGAGCTCTATGTCATAAAAGGAAAGAGAAAGAAGAACATGATTGCCTTTCGGCAAAGCTCTAACGCTGTTCCAGCAAAACACTGGAAGAGAGAGCGCTGCTGTCCCGCTGTGCGACTTTCCATTCGGGATTCATCTCCAGTTCACCGTGGGTTTCGTCTCCCTGCTTCCGCAGTGCATGATTGATTTCATGCCCGATTGACAGCACAGCCAGCACCGAATCCCCTCCAAATGGAGGAGGCAGGTCCTCTGAGCATCTCGGGTCTGAGGTGAGGTGACCCCTCAGGAGCAGAGCTCACAGGGAGACAAGGTGTGGGCAGGCGTTCCTAATTCCCACCGGGAGCAGAGGGTCACTTTACCAACACATGAAGCTGCGTCTCAGCTCTCACGGATCCATTGCAGCTGACGCATCCCGGGGAGGGGAGTTAGGTTAGAGCAGTGGTCGGCAAACAGCAGCTCGAGAGCCACATGCGGCTCTTTGGCCCCTTGAGTGTGGCTCTTCCACAAAATACCACGTGCGGGCACACGCATACAGGGCGAAGTTGACTTAAAACTTAAATAAAGTTTATTAAGTTAATTTTAGGGGACGTTGTGGAGTGAAAGAAGATGTAGTGTCCAGGATTGAGAAAGGCATGTTGAGATGGTTTGGACATATAGAGAGGATGAACGAAAGGAGATACATGAAACAAGTCTACAAGACGAGTGAGGATGGGAGAGTTGGAAGGGGTCGACCTCAGCGAACGTACCTCCATCAGACTGAGGACGTTCTTAGCAAAGGCCAGCTTAGGAGCACGCTAATTAAGTTAATAACAATGTACCTACTGATATAGTTTAAGTTTAAAAAATTTGGCTCTCAAAAGAAATTTCAATCGTTGTCCTGTTGATATTTGGCTCTGTTGACTGATGAGTTTGCCGACCACTGGGTTAGACACACTCTCTTTGTGATCATCAGTAAGTTCTTTAAAATGGGGAGGGGGATGGCACCCCCTCCCCCCCCCCCGCATGGGAGCTGGCACCAAGCCAGCCTTCCCTCTGCCCAGCTGTGCCCAGGGCACCAGTTTTGGAGGAAGAAAATCATCCAATACCCATTAATGAGCCAGGCAATCAGGCACGACACATGAGCGGTTCCCAGAGTAACTTGTTCAGGAACACGTATCCCCGAGGGCCTCACGCAGCTCACCGTCAGCAGGAGGAGCGGTAACTTGCATGTGAGGGCGTGGGTTTCCTTAACAAGGTGGCACACAGATCCGCTCAAAGCCCCAGAGACACAGAGCCTGTGGCAGCCTCGAGGGCACCAGCTCGGCCAGGGCCTGGCTATCTGGACTCAGCCCCCACCCCCCCCACCCCCCCACCCCCCCGCGCCACCCCACACACACCCAACTGCACTGGATCCTTGTTTACTCTCCATCAGATTAGCTGAGCAGGCTTTCCAGGCGATGAGAATGGAGAAGATAAAGCAGAGCTAAACCAGGATGATCTTACCGCTGGTGTGGGATGCGCATTTTAATGAGTTTTAGCTGCAGGTCTGTATGTGTGGGTTACTGGTTCAGGGTTACTGGTTCTAATTTGCAAGTTTTAAAATAGCACGGGTCTCAGGGTCCTACACGAGCTACGCCCCAACACGGAGTACTACAGCCCGTGTCTCGGCTGCCACCGAGGGCTGGGGTGACTCCTGTCCTTCTGTGAACCTGACATGTTCGGCCTGAGCTGAGGAACCAGAACCACTTGGGCCTCCCTGAATCGCCCTCAAAGATGACGTGAAAAAGGAGAACTTGGACCACGGAGCTCTCTTCCCATCCCTTTCTGCCACCAGAAGAATGACCGCAGCAACCCGGCCTCCTATCACCAGGAGCAACGCTTGTACCGGAGCGACGGGGAGGACCCAGGCCGTCCATCCTCACCACCCACCCCGAGGTGAGCACGTGTGCCACTTTTCAAATCAATACATTTCTTTCAATTCTGCAAAGACTGCGGCGGGCTGGCTCACAGGTCCGGCTTTCTGCTGGGAGGGCAGTCACGGTAGCCTCTCTGGCTGCCCGCACGGGCCCTGCCCAGGGGGAGGAATGAGCATCGCCTGGAGGAAGTGCCTCAATGCCCCTGAGAACATCTGGGCAATTTGAGAAACCCCATAATCCTAAGGACCTGGAAGCTTTTGGTCGCCTATCAGAGAATCCTGATTTTCATCCGTTTCCCCCCAATGCTCAGGGAAGCATTTTTATCGGCCTGTTCTGTCTGCCTCTTTCTGCGGGAGCCTCGCTTCTCGGCAGGCACTGGGGGAGACAAAGGGGCGGGAACATGTGTGACAACACCAGCACCGTGCAAGGGGAGGGATGTTCACACACGTGTGCTTCTGAGGATGTGAAAGGCATGTTTGAGTTTTTAAAGGTATTTCGAAAGTATAATGAAGATATGAATCATTTCTTTAAATGATTAATAACTAGTTGATTGCAATGGTATCTGGGTCCTTTATAGAATGTAAGCAGTTTCATTTTCTTACAAATATCTGTTGACCTATCCCTCCTATCAGCTCTATTCCTCTGGAGAACCCTGACCCATCCACCGTAATGTATAGATGGCAGGTGGTATTGTTCCGTGTGTGAATGTTTAGAGTATAGGTGTACAGGGCGTCATGTTGTAGGAAGCATTCGGGGACTGTTTTTACTCAAACTGTTTCGGGATCTTGCATGTTCACTGTAAACTGTTTCTATAAAAAGAAATCCATGCTCTATTCCCTGGGCCAGAGTGTTCCATCGTGAAAGTGGCATTTTCTCGATGCAAACGCAGAGTGTTTTTTTTTTTGTGTTCTCAGGTGTTAGTGTTCCGGTGGGTGTACATTTTTAAAGCACTAAATGAACCCACCCACTGTGAAATACCACCTATTAAATGTTACAGACTTGCAAGTGGAGCATTACATTTACCAGATGAGGACGAAGTTAAGATCGGCACATAATGGAGTAGCAAAAATGTGAAAGAAATCAGTGATTTGAATTTTTTGTTAATAGAGGGTTCAGTTTCTGCAAAGCTGCAAGCCTGAGATTAGCACCTCTGAGTTTCCTGTTGAGGAGAAAGTCCACACGCCTCACACATGGTGACTGCATCCCAGGAAGATTCAGTATCTCCAGGATCTACAGCTCAATGTGCTGGGGTGGACTGGAGAATGTGAGAATCCACCTCATTATCCCTCCCCTTTAAGTGTAATAGTCACGCCTGAGACTGTTCAGATCCAGGTCGAATGATTTTCCTTTTAATTCCCATCAGTTACATCCCCTTGGTCATCACACTTATAAAAATTTTACAACAACACAATGAAACCGGTTTATCAAATTTCTCTTAGTTTAACAACAACATACTCCACTACATTAATAAAGAAAACTGTGCCACGGGTTCGATGAGCCTGGGGCGGGGGGGGGGCAAAGGATTAAAGAAAAGACAGACAAAGAGAACATAGCTGGGGCTCAGTGGATCTCCTGTGCCTGGATGAGGACACAGTGAAGGATCCAGACGGCAAGCTGAGCCTTTATTTTATAGTCAGAGGAAAACAAGGTAGTGGTCACCATAGTTACAATGTTCTTGTGAGTTTCACTTGTTTGGGCAGCACTTGCTGCACCTCCCACAGCCTATTAGCTATCCAGGAAGGATCTAGGGGGCGCTCTAAGGTCAGGCTTAATTATGCTAGGAGGGCTCTGCCCTCTAAGCTGGGACTTGTTTGTGGCTCTGCCACAGTTCAATACAAGGCTTAACTCTAGAGCCGCTCCCTACAGAAAACCATGTTGCAAGATCATTTTTTTTCTTACAAGCAGTTTTTGTTTTTATTTGATGACCCAGTCCGTTCCTCATAGGAGGTACAGTCCTCTGTTACAACGAAGAGGAATGACTCTTGAAAATGGAGCTGAGGAAATAACGAGGGAGAGCATGCATGCTCCTTTTAAAGAGGCAGGCCCCCCACACTGCCCACAGGGACCCCGCATGACGGGAACAGCTGTCTGAACTTGAACAGCAGGCGGAACACTGATTCATTGGTGACTGAAGCTGCATGAAAGTGACGGAGGAAGAAGTCAAATACAGTGAAAGGAAAAGTGGGACCCTCGAACATGGACCAGAGCGATCGCTGAGTGTCCTCAGGGAAGAGGCCTTGTCTAGTCCTCCACCCACGTCACGTGACTCTGTAGAGTTTCTGAGAAGCCCACTCCTGCCAGGTGACACAGGTGCTGTCTCAGGTCCATCTCTGTGTTGTGCATGTTTAACGGCATTTACATTTCAGCACTAACATGTATGACACATCGAACATCGCTCATGAGCCCTGGCTGGGTGGCTCAGTAGGTTGGTTGGAGCCTAGTCCCATACACCTAAAGGTTGTGGGTTCGATCCCCAGTGGGGCGTGTGCAGGAGGCAACCAATCAATGTTTGTCTCTCACATCCATGTTTCTCTCCCTTTCTTTCTCTCTGGAATCATTGTAAAACATATCCTCATGTGAGGATTAAATAGAAATGTGTATGTATGTGTATATATATATTTATATGTAGCTAATGATGTGTGAACTGAAAAACCATTTCATAATTTTTATATACTCCAAGTTTGTTTTAAGGTGAATCATACATATTTAAGTCATTGAGAAACATGATATTAAAATTTATAGCCAGCTATTATAAATTGAAACAGAAAATGAGTCATTACATTGTAGCACTAATGTGTGAAGCAGACTTTTTTTAGGAAGGAAGAGTTACAGATTTAATTAAAATGTTGAATTGTTTTGAAACAATGGTCATAATCATAAAATATAATTGAAAGTTCATTGCCTCGTACCCTAATGTGTTCTATTTCAAAATGTATACTGCATGTTTGCCATTTGAAGAGTAAATGGGTGTCATTTTATTTCAGTGGATGAACTAAGACAATAAGAATTGTTATAAACTATAACCCCCTCAGGGAATGAATTTTTCAAATATGCACTTTCTCTGTGTTATGCCATCTACTCTCTTTGGATTTCTGGTCTTGTACTTCTTTTTATAGTGTTAGGGTTTAGGACTGCGATGGGTTTCAATACAGTAACGCTTTCTTTACATGATGTAAGCATCTTTTGAGCCATTAGATTATAAGCTATTGTTAACTTCTTATTAAATTTATGATTATGTATATCAGCCATTTTCAGCAGGTGTGCTGCAAAAATGTTTAAAACATGCAATATGTGACTATTTAGAAGAGAATGACAACAGCCAACATGACAATAGCTGTCTGGTGTGAATGAACCAAAATGATACCTATTTTCTTTTGTCAGATCGGCAAAAACTATATTTTTTTGCTGTGCTGCAGACTTTTAGTAATTACTTGCTGTGTGCATGCGATGAAGAGGTTGACTATGGATGGTCTTCATATTCCATGTGAAATGACGTCAACTTCACCCCTCTGAGCCATGAAGCTAGAGGTGGAATGTGCTGGAATCTGGAAAGGGGTGGGGTAACCAGACCATGGACAGCGCATTCCCGGGGGGCAATGAGGGCCCCTTCAGCTGAGTGAACAGGGGCCTCTGAGAACCACTCCTCTCCTCGCTATGTAGTGTTTCTAGTTCAGCTTAATTTGAACAAAGGATCTCAGCTTTCATCAGACTCCACCATCCTGTGAGCTGGGACATTCTCAGGGAAGGACTCGTCTTAGGTATGTTCCTCAACCTGCTGGTACCCTCGGCCACGAGTTAAATTAATTTAAGTAAATTCTTCCGAGGTTTGTGCAATAAGGTTTATAACTTTTTATTCATATTTACCTTCTGCTGTGTTAAGCGTGAAACACCAGCCAGCCTACAGTTCTTCAGCCTGGCTCCTGTTAGCAGACGCGTCTCCGCGTCCTCCCAGCTCCAGCACCGAGGGAAGTTGAAAAAGCCTCCAGGTGGTCCAACCCCTGGTTTCCCATCAGATCCATACACTGCAAAGGAGCAGGCAGCTCCATCATCCATCTCCAAGACTTGGACCACAGCTCTGCTGAGTGTAGTAACAGATGCTTCTAAGACGCTAAATTTTAGGCAAACACAACTGGTCTATGAGTCTGTCATTGACAAAGGCCTTGTTTCTCACTTGAAGTCGTTTTCTAACTCTAGATCGTGTGTGGGGAAGCGCGGGGCTTGGTGGGAGAGTCTGTGAGGAGGAGTCTCCAAAAGGTCTGGGGCCTCTGAGGAGTCCTTGCTGAAGGCGGCAGCCCCTGCCTTGACTTTTCCAAACAAGTCCGAGCCCCCGGGTGTTTTGCTGGAGTCTCTATGTTTAGTCTTTGGACCCGACTTTGTAGAAGCATATACTTTCTCCAGGATATTTACCCTGCTGATTGTAACCAGCGGTTAATTTGAGTTCCAGGTGTTGTTACAATAAAGCCTAAGGAGGCAGACAATCAGGGCTGTTTTGGTGCCTCCTGCCAAGCAGCCCCTTAGCCTTCTCTTTCACAGAAACATGTATCAGAGTCATCCATTCATTTTCCTTCAGGGCCTGCTGGTCAGTCCCAGCAATCATGAAGTTATAAATAAAGGATATATAGTTTACCAGTTTCTCCCAACTAATAAGGCTGACCTAAATTTCATGTAAAGAACAGATGAATGCCACCCTTGTCTCCAGCAAAAAATTAAAAATTAAAAAATATATATTAGTACTTTTAATGTGCCGAGGAAATAAACAAACAAACCGCCTTCTCCAGAAGCTCCCAGCTCCGAATCATTGCTCTACTGGAATCCAAGGTCATGGAGTCCATCTGAATCCTTGGACAGATCAAACTCACTGGGTAAGTGGGGTTAAAAAATAGCTGTGTCTTTTCCTTTGTCTTTTTTACCAGAGTATATATCTACTTTTATACATAAGATTTGTGTTTGCTTTTTCATGAAGAGTCTATTTAGTCTGATCCTCCTAAACTTCTAATACTTGCTTATAAATCCAATAAGCCAGTACTAATATTATACCTTATGTTACATATTACTTAAAACTAAGAGTGAGATATAATTTTATTTATTTATATTAAATTAATTTGGAAAAAATGTATATTAGCAATAGTTATATTTTCTGGTGTTTCTGATTGATTTCATATAATTTTTAAGATCCTTAATTGACTTTAAAATTTTGATGATCTCTCAGCTTGTTAGTATAAACCTAGAGGCCCAGTGCACAAATTCGTGCAAAGGTGGGGTCCTTTGGCCTGGCCGGCGATCGGAGCCAATCGAGCTGGCCAGGGGGAGGAACCTCAGGAGGTTGGCTGGCCGTGGGAGGTTGGCTGTGGGAGCGCATTGACCACCAGGGGGCAGCTCCTGTCTTAAGCATCCGCCCCCTGGTGGTCAGTGTGCATCATAACTACCTGCTAGTCATCTAGTCATCTGGTTGTAATGGTTGCTTAGGCTTTTATATGTATATAGATTGCATTTTGTCCTCCTACTTTTGAAATAAATTTCTGTCATCTATACTAACAAAAGGGTAATATGCTAATTAGACTGGGTCGACCAGCCGTCTTCTGCATGTCTGACTTCCTTCTGGACAAAGCCATGGTGGTGTGGGCTGAGTCAGAGGCAGTTAGGGGCAATCAGGCAGGCAGGCAAGGAGGTTAGGGGTGATCAGGCAGGCAGGCAGAGGCTGTTAGGGGCGACCAGGCAGGCAGGAAGGTGAGCGGTTAGGAGCCAGTGATCCCTCCCAGATTGTGAGAGGGATGTCCAACTGCCAGTTTAGTCCTGATCCCTGTGGACCAAGGGTTCCCCAATTGGAGAGGGTGCAGGCTGGGCTGAGGGAAACCCCCCACCATGCACAAATTTTGTGCACTGGGCCACTAGTATTTATACAATATATATGCATTCAGTTGTATTTATGTATTTGATTTTACCATGGTTTTTTTTATTGATTTATAACTGACATAACATTAATTTCATGTGTACAGCATCATGATTTAATATTTGTACACATAGCAATATTTGTAAATATATCAGGTGTATGAAATAATGATTCAATATTTGTATATAGGACTATAATAAATCTTAACAGCCATCATCACACATGGTTATACATTTTCAACACTTGCTATTTGTTGAATTTTTTATAACAGCCCTTCTGACAGGTGTGAGGTGGTACTGCATGGTGGTTTTGATTTGCATCCCCAGGTAATTAGTGATGTTGAGCATCTTTTCATGTGTCTGTTTCCCGTGTGCCTGTTGGCCATCTATCTGTCTTCACAACCACACACATCTGTCCATAAACATTTTCGTCCTTGTTTTTCCTCAAGCCAATGCAGCTTAGTGTTTCGTCTTTACTAAAACTTGCACTTTCCACATGCGCGTCATTCTTCCGCTGTCTTTCCCATTCATTTCAGTTCATTGTCCAGAGCCTCGCCCTTTAACGGCAGCCTGGATAGTGCGGATGTAGGGGGAGGAATGCTTCGTGCTTCCTACATGCTCCCCGGAGAGTCTCGTGGGCACAACACGAAACACAGAATAGCTCTGCTCCGAATGAATCCAGAAAGTCGCATCTTCCAAAAAGGAAGGATTTAGAAAGACAGGTACTTGCTCCAAGTCCTTGGCATGAACCATAAAACAGATACAAACGAAAACATAATTTATCCTGGGCATCAACAAGACCCTGGTTTTAAGCTGATTACTATGACTAGTGCTTGCATGACTAGTGCAGTCACTTGCCTACTAAACTGCACTTTGCTATTAGGGAAAAGTCAACAATAGCACCGACTTTATGCTGCTCAGAGACCCAACAGGATAATGTTAGAGCCCTGGTAGCGTGTCTGGAGACGCAACAGGGTAATGTTAGAGCCCTGGTAGCGTGTCTAGGGACCTTCTGAAAGATATAAACACAGAACAAGGTTAGCTTATCATTCTATTAGGTCACTGCGTTCTATAGTTAAATTTCAGAAATGTCTTCTTAATAGAATAAAAGGATAATAGTGATCTGGTATCCTATATAATAAAATGGTAATATGCAAATTGACCCTAATAGTGGAACAACCGGGAATGACTGGTAGCGTGTCTAGGGACCTTCTGAAAGATATAAACACAGAACAAGGTTAGCTTATCATTCTATTAGGTCACTGCGTTCTATAGTTAAATTTCAGAAATGTCTTCTTAATAGAATAAAAGGATAATAGTGATCTGGTATCCTATATAATAAAATGGTAATATGCAAATTGACCCTAATAGTGGAACAACCAGGAATGACCGGTCGCTATGACACACACTGACCACCAGGGGGCAGACGCTCAATACAGGAGTAGCACCCTGGTGGTCAGTGCACTCCCACAGGGGGAGCTCTGCTCAGCCACAAGTCGGACTGACAGCTGCGAGCACAGCAGCAGTGGCTGGAGCCTTTCCCGCCTCCTCGGCAGCACTTAGGCTGTCAGACTGCAGCTTAGGCCCACTCCCCATGGACAGTGGTCCTAAGCCATCACTCGTACATCCCCCGAGGGCTCCCAGTTTGCCAGAGGGATGTCTGACTGCCAGCTTAGGCCCAATCCCCAAGTGTGAGCTGGCAGGTGGATATCCCCTGAGGGGTCCCAGGCTGCAAGAGGATGCAGGCTGAGCTGAGGGACCCTCCAACCCCCAAGTGCATGAATTTTCATGCACCAGGCCTCTAGTAAATACATATTTTGATATTTAAAGAAACAGCCAACATCATCATATAAAATACCATAAAACAATGAAATCCATTAAAAGAAGTTTTCCAGGGGTGAATATGTTTTCTGCAGCGGCCAGGCACGTGGTTTTGTTATCTTAATGATAATTAGCTTGAATGTGAAAGTGGTGAGAATTAATTGTTATTAAGATAAGGCTATTTGACTGGTTATCAGGTTTTAATCACAGATGGAATGGGGGCATCTGTGCGTCAGCAGTGGGATCAGGAATTCACAGACAGAATGGGGGCATCCGTCAGTCAGCAGCGGGACGAGCAGGGTGAGAGGACTTCTGATGAGGGCCACGTTGTGAGTTTTAACTGTGGAGACATGGCCAAGTGCTTTGAAGATGTGAATGGCAACCTGTGTGGCAAGTCAGGGCCCAAATTAAACCCAAGCGACTGACAGGCGCAAACCCTGAGTGACAGGCGGTTGAGCAGACATCTGAAGTCGGCCAGCTGCTCAGTGACAGTCAGCATGCAAACAGAGCTGCCCACCCTCCCCCGGGGCCTGGCGCCTCTCCCTAAAACGTCAACTTCATCTTAACGGGAAATAGGCCTTTAGTTCCTGCTAAAACAGTAGACTTAGTATCACTTGTCTATTTTAAAAGAGAAATTTCATAATTATAAGTTTTATACTTAAGAAGCTGTATACTAATTTCACCATAATCAATGAGTGTGTGTCTTGTTCACCCTCACCGAGGATGTTTTCATTGATTTTTAGGGAGCGTGGAAGGGAGAGGGAGAGACAGAGAGAGAAATGTGGATGTGAGAGAGACACATCGGTGGGTTGCCTCCCGCACAGGGATTGAGCCTGCAACAGAGGTGCGTGCCTTTGATGGGAGTCAAACCTGAGACCCTTCAGTCCACAGGCAGACTCTATCCACTGAGCCAGATCGGCTAGGGCATCAACTTACTTTTCAGTGCAGCAGTTTATAGTTTAATGAATCTGGTGGAAGGTAGTGTAATGTTCCATGACCAGAGGAATGGGTCTCTGGCCTATTCAATGGCCGCTTTTCCAATCCTCCTGTTTCCCTTGAAGTATTTTCGGACAGAAGTAATAGACTTGGTTTAAAACGTGCAACCCCAGGAAATTTTAGTACATTTTTTTATTAATCACACCACCAGGGTCATTTCATCGTCATAACTGCAGACTAAAGGTGGATTGATAGCAGTTAGCAAGAAGAAAATCACTGAAGTAGAAAAAAAAACGGGAATTTTAATCACGGGAAATGCATTTTTAATACGAAAGGTACAACATTTCATTCTAAGAACTCTTAAATTTTTTCTTACAAGCTTTTAAAAGAACAGTGGAGGTCATATACCATTTCTAAATAAGTTCTTACATCATTTTTTGACACAAATTATTTTAACTCTGCTTCTGAAA
Organism: Myotis pilosus; assembly: GCA_036010255.1. NCBI lineage: Eukaryota > Metazoa > Chordata > Mammalia > Chiroptera > Vespertilionidae > Myotis > Myotis pilosus. The sequence goes on from JASKON010000034.1 coordinate 1,902,382, forward strand.
CGCCTATTTCTTCCATGCATGGTCTTCTCGCCCTACCCCCTCTCCCCCCCTCCCCCACCTCTCTTTTGCGGTTACTTTCTGCTGAGAAAGCCATGTTCGTTTCATTTTCATCCCACGAGGACTGAGGCTGCAGAATGGGTGGCCGCTCAGGACGTCACCCGGCTGTTTCTCTTTGAAGGTTTGCTTTCCACCCTCTGCGATGGGTTTATGCCTTTGTGTCTTTTGTGTTTTGCTTTAGGTGCCCTAGTCATTAGACAAAACCAGAAGGTCGCTAGCCACGTAGAACACTGCCTGCCTCAGGCCCACCACCACCAGGAAGACTCCCCCAACCCGTGCAGCCTCCGTATTGTAGTCCTGGGCTGGTGCGTAAGGGTGGCCCTGGCAAATGTGCAGGTTGAAGGAACATTCTAGACCTCCGCACAGTCAGTCATTAGCATCAACTGCTAGGCTTTCTATTGCCCCACCTCACCCTGCTGGTTGTTTTGTTTTGTTTGTTCTTTAATCCTCACCAGAGGATGTTTTCCCGTTGGTTTTTAGGGAGAGTGGAAGGGAGAGGGAAAGACAGAGAGAAACATCGATGTGAGAGAAACACATCGATTGGTTGCCTTCTGCATGGGCCCTGACCAGGGCCCGGGCAGAGGAGGAGCCTGCTACTGAGGTTCGTGCCCTTGACCGGAATCGAACCTGGGACACTTGGGTCCACAGGCCGACCTTCTATCCACCGAGCCACACTGGCTAGAGCATCCTGCTGTTTGCACCATGGAAATGTCAACCAATAATAGCAAGGTGCAAGGTCTGTCCGCCACAGCAAAAGGAAGAAAGAAAAATCCCTGACGGAACCGGAAAGGCGGAGGAGACCCACTTGGAAAGGTTACAATTCCGTGCTGCCGGGTGGACCCTGTCGGAGTGGAGCCTCCCTCTGCTGCCGCCCGGGTAGACCTGAGTCCTGGCCCTACACGGAGCGGGCGCTGCTGCAGCCGGAGCCAGGGATGGGCTCCCAGTCTTTTACTTTGGGATTTTGAAATTGAACCACTGAGACCAGTCTTTACTTGTATGTATGTATGTATGTATGTATTTATTTATTTATTTATTTATTTAAATGCATTGTGGTGACATCCGATATAATAAAAGCTTAATATGCAAATTGACCAAACGGCAAATTGACAACCAGTCACTATGAAGCTCCCTGACCACCAGGGGCCAGGTGCTCAACGCAGGAGCTGCCCGCAGCCCGCAGGCCCCAGGCCAGCCAAGGCGGGTGCCAGCGGGGTCACCCAATCGCCAAGACAGTCTCCCTGCAGAGGGAGGCAACCAGCAGTGGCAGCAGGTGGGGGGTGGGGTTAGGCTGGTGAGCAGGCAGTGCCAGGCCAGCCAAGGCAGGTGCAAGCAGGGAACCCCAATCACCCCACTGGTTGCCTCACAGATTGGCCCTGATCGCTGGCCAGGCCTAGGGACCCTACCCATGCACAAGTTTCATGCACCGGGCCTCTAGTTGGTTAATAAGAGTGTACAGATTCCAAGGGTACATTTCTATGATATACAACCTGTCTATTGCAATGTGTGCCCACCACCCATTAGTCAAATCTTCTTCTGTCACCATATAATGGGCCCCCTTTAACCTTGACTACCCCCCACCCCTTCCCTCTGGCAACCACCACACTGTGGTCTGTGTCTATGAGGTTTTGTTTGTTTGTCTTGTTTGTTCATTTGTTGCTTTCAGTTTTACATGATGCACAGGAGGGAAACCATATAGCTCTTGACTGTTTCTGTCAGACATTTGCTCAACATGTAGCCTCTGAAACCCTGCTCAGCATGTAGGCCATGGAACCCTGCTCAGCATGTAGGCCATGGAACCCTGCTCAGCATGTAGGCCATGGATCCCTGCTCAGCATGTCGGCCATGGAACCCTGCTCAGCATGTCGGCCATGGAACCTTGCTCAGCATGTAGGCCATGGAACCCTGCTCAGCATGTAGGCCATGTAACCCTGCTCAGCATGTCGGCCATGGAACCTTGCTCAGCATGTAGGCCATGTAACCCTGCTCAGCATGTAGGCCATGGAACCCTGCTCAGCATGTAGGCTATGGAACCCTGCTCAGCATGTCAGCCATGGAACCTTGCTCAGCATGTAGGCTATGGAACCCTGCTCAGCATGTCGGCCATGGAACCTTGCTCATCATGTAGGCTATGGAACCCTACACAGAGTGGTGGGCTATGGAACCCTGCCCAGAGTGGTGGGCTATGGAACACATGGTAGCCTATGGAACCCTGCTCAGCCACAAGAAACCATGGGAACTGCCCTCTGGACAACCAGGCGGGGCTCTCAGATTCGCCTGAGCCGGGCCTGGATGGCTGTGTTTATTCTGGAAATAGATGCTTCCCTTAGCACATAATTAACTAATTAAAATCCACTAAATACCTCGTTGGTAATCTTGCAAAGGCAGTCATCACTCCTAAGGGGACAATAGATGATGTAGGTCAACATGTCCAAACGGTGTTCATCAATTTACCTTCCAATGAACTCCTTGCCTGTATCGTTATTGCATTTTTATTGCAGTTAAATCTCTCACCATTAATCTTGTGTCTTGACCTAGAAAATCTCATCATGTTAAGTTATACTCATTTTCAAGTGGGGAATGCAGACATGAGAAAGAACAGAACAGGTTTAACTTCTCTCTAATCTCACCAACACGTGTAGCCTCTCCACTCCCTTTGCCCCTGGTATGAGTCAGGCCCTTCCGTTCAGACCAGAAACACCCCACCCCCAAGGGCAAGACCTGCTGGCCAGGCCTCCAGTGACGCCAGGGGAGTCGTTATAAAATTCTCGTTTCAGCTGCGTCCTCTCCTGAGCAGAGTCTCTCTATGCCCCCATCACTGAGCACCCCCTCTCCTCGTGGCATCTGTACCTGCCCCTCACCTGCCCCTCATCACCGCGTGTTCTCACTGCATGGAACACGTCCCCACACGCAAATGGTGGCAGTGTGGCTCCCAGCTCTTTGGGCTTCAGGTTTACCATTGTCTGTTCCATGTCCGCATAGGAATTCCCTCCAGCCACACCCTTCACTGACCCACTCAGATCAATGGAAGGAGAACAGCGGTTAAAGCCATAGAAACTGGAGCCCAAATGTTTATTTCCAAGCTACAGGATTTTAAAAAATTAATTTCCTAATGTCCATTTCGTATCTAAAATACATTTAGTAATCTCACCCTTAGCGTGAAGACGAAATGTACTAAGGCTGAGAGCTGAGCCTCCCAGGTACCCCCTCTCCACATGGCGCCTCCTCAGTGTCTCCGCATCCTGTGGCCGAGGGTCCCGACCTCAGCCAGTATGAGACCATCCCCAGAGTCCATTTCCCCCCACAAAGAAGCCAGTTTCCCAATCAAAGCATGTCATTTACCCTCTGCCACTCATGTCTCCCCAACAAGCAGGTACGTGGAGTTCCAGCTCAAATATACCTCGGTACGAGGGAAGGTGATTTATTCTGGAGAACCATCACCGGGATTGCTGTTCTGTCCGCAGCTCAGGCAGAGGGAGCACTCCTAGATAGAGACTTGCTTTTTAAAAAGGCAACATTTGCCCAGCCCCGTGGTCGGCAAACTGCGGCTCACGAGCCACATTCGACTTTTTGGCCCCTTGAGTGTGGCTCTTCCTAGGCCTTAGGAGTACCCTAATTAAGTTAATAACAATGTACCTACCTATATAGATTAAGTTTTAAAAATTTGGCTCTCAAAAGAAATTTCAATTGTTGTACTGTTGGTATTTAGCTCTGTTGACTAATGAGTTTGCCGACCACTGGCCCAGTGGTTGAGCGGCAACCTAGGAACCAGGAGGTCACGTTCTATTCCCTGTCAGGGCACATGCCCAGGTAATAGGCTCGATCCCCAGTGTGGGGAGTGCAGGAGGCAGCCCGTCAATGATTCTCTCTCATCACTGATGTTTCTCTCTCTCTCCCTCTCCCTTCCTCTTTGAAATCAATAAAAATGTATTAAAAAAATTTTATAGGCAAAATCTCCACACTGTTTAGAGCGAGACACAAAGCTGGCCCGGAACAGCTTCTGCTGTATTTTACTGTGAAACAGACGCAAATTGACTAGAATCCCTGTGAGAGGCACAGGGTGTGGGCCCAGGAAGCTCACGGTGGGAACTGCCACAGCCCACTATCCAAATGATGGTTATTAATTAGTGTTTTCTTACCCTGGATCAGTTAGAGTCTAAAGAAAAGTTTACAGGATGGATGCCTGGAGCTGAAGTTTTGGAGCATTTCGGGAAAGGCAAAAGCCAGCAGAGAATGAGGAAGATGGGAAAGGAGGGGAGGGTCCGGAGCGTGAAAGGGTAAGCATGGTCCTCTGTGGGCGCCGCCACCAGGGGTCCATCAAGGACGGAGCTGTGGGGCACCTTAGCTGAGGACTGTCTGCAGCCAGGAGGCCTGTCGCGGGCCAATGTCAATGCCGACAGACACTCCAGGGCAGAGCGAGCCTTGAGCGGGTGCGGGGGCTGAGGGGGAGCTGGGGGACCAGGAAGGCAGCGTTATTGGTTCCTTATAAAAAGCCATAAGGAACGTTATTCAGAATAAAAGCACCTGAGAAAGCAAAGTGACATCATTATCACGAGGTGGGGGAGTCCTCTCTGCAGGGCGGCTCATCTATGACGATCCCTGACCAGGCCAGGCGTGCCGGGCCCAGGGACCCCTGCCCCTGGGGGGCAGTATTGGGGGGGTGACAGCTCCCCCAGTGGCTCCAGCAGCTCTGGTATTTGAGTTTATCCCTTTGGTGCAGAGGCATTCAGACTGTGCATGTCTGCAACTGGTCAAACATGTCGAAACATGTGCTGAAATATGTGGGACCTAAAAGTGATTCTGTTCACAGAGGGTAAAGAGCACAGCGGGTCTCGGGGCTCCGTTCAGCTACACACGGTGTTTTCCATGGCGATGAGCTCGGCACCCGGGCGACCGTCCTATTGATCTGAGTCCCACGGAGCGGCTGCCTGACTGTGAGGCCGGAGGGGCCGCGGAGTCTCCGCTAAAGCTGGCCGCCCTGTTCCCCTGTGACCCTTAACCTGCCTTAGATGTGATTAGTTAGAAGGAAAATTTTACATAAGTAAATGTTAAGATAATGCTATCAAATCTGTGGACTAAATAAAGTTTTTAATGTATTTGGGATTTTAAAAAGCAAGAAAAAAAATTTAAACTATTTTAGTTTTTCTTATTTTACGAATTTACAAAGAAAAAAATACTACTCTTTTTCACGTCCAGTCCAAGATGTGTAGTAGAATGAAAGAAATTACACATATTCTGGTGATTTTTCACTTCTATTTGAAAGTGTTTCAGTCTTTTATGGGTGTAAAAATATACTGCCAAAAGTGCATGCCAAATGATACAAATGTGAAGCTTTAAATTATCTACTTTATATAGACATAATAAATTACCTATTTTACATAGAGATTAGTTATAATCTGTTACAGAAAGATAGTTTAGTAAATCCTAACATTTATTTGTGGTTAATTTGAATATATGCATTTTGTCTTCATTAACTTTATTGTGGTCATTATCCAAACTGACTTAAAGCAAGAAACACTATATAGGATAAATATGATCAAATAGGAAAATGAGAACATTAGATAACTTGTACCATATTCTGTGTGTGTCTTTTTTTTCTCTTTTTAATCCTCACTCAAGGGTATGTTTTTTTGTGGGGTTTTTTGTTTCTTTGTTTGTTTTTTTGGGGGGTTTGGGGGGTTTTTTGGAGAGAGAGGAAGGGCGAGAGAGAGAGAGAAGAGAAACATTGAGGTGAGAGAGAAACATCCATCAGTTGCCTCCTACACGCACCTGACTGGGAATCAAACCCATAATGCAGGTATGTGCCCTGACTGGGAATTGAACCGACAACCTTTTGGTATATGGGATGGTGCTCCAACCAGCTGAGCCACCCAGGTGTGTGTGTGTGTGTGTGTGTGTGTGTGTGTGTGTGTGTTAAGATTTTACTTTTTGGAGAAGGGTTAGGTTTCCAATAAAATTGAGCAGATGGTGCAGAGATCCCCATGTGCTTGCTCCCTGGCCCACAGTGCACAGCGCCCCGTTATCCCCATCAATCCCCAGGTGGTCCTTTCCTACCCAGGAAGAACCCACAGTGACAAATCATAATCACCCGAGTCCACAGGCCACCCTTCGCCCAGTGCTGTGCAGTCTGTGGGTTTAGACATACGTGTAGTGACATGTACACATCATTACAACGTCATACAGGGAGTGTCCCTGCCTGAAGCCCTCCGTGCTCCAACCAGTCACCTTCTCCCCACCCTGGCAACCACAAGACTTGTCTCCTAGCTTTGCCTTTTCCCGGTTGTCATAGAGTTGGGATTACACAGTGTGTAGCCTTTTCCGATTGACCTCTTTCATTTAATAACATGCACTCGATTTCTCCACATCTTTTCATGTCTTCAGAGCTCATTTCTTTTCAGTGCTGCACAATATCCCACTAGACGGACCACCATGTATCCGCCACCTGCTGAGGGACATCTGGTTGACCCCGAGTTGTGGCGATCATGAACAGGGTTGCAATACACATCCTGGTGCAGGCTTCGGTGGGGACATACATTTTCAACACCTTTGGGTAAATGCCAAGGAACGTGATTGCTGGGTCATGTGGTAAGAGCATGGTAAGGTTTGTGAGACATCATCAAACTGCCCCCCAAGGTGCCTGCACTGTGTGCATTCCTGCCAGCAGTGAGAGTTCCCACAGCTCCACATCCTCCGGCATCTGGTGTTGTCAGTGTCCTGGATTTGGCCGTTCTGCTAGGTGTGTGATGGTATCTCCTTGTTGTTTTAACCTGCATTTTCCTGATGACTTATGATGCAATGATGGCTCAACATCCATAATCAATATCATACATCACATCAACAGAATGAAGGAAAACAATTATGTAGTCACCTCAACAGTCATAGGAGAGGCATTTGACGAAGTTCAATACCTGTTAATGATAAAGCTCCTATAAAGTGGGTGTAGAAGGAGAGTACCCCACCATAATAATGGCCACATACAGCAAACTCAGCTAACATCATAACAATGACAGATCGGAAGCTTTTCCTCTGAGATTGGGAGCAAGACAGAGGTGCTCACTCTTACCACTCCTATTCAACATAGTACGGAAAGTCCTAGCCAATCAGGGAAGGCATCAGAACTGGAAAGAAATAAGTAAAATTGTCTAAGGATGACATGATTTTATGTATACAAAATCCTAGCGCCTCCATCAAAAAGCTATCCTATATAATAAAAGCCTAATATGCTACGTGTCGGTCATCCGGTAGCCCTGGGCCTGCAGAGCAGAGGGGGAGGCAGGGCCGGGGCTGCTCTGACACGCGAAGGCCTTTGCAGGTGCGTGAGCGGGGAGAGGGTCCCAGGTCAACCACGCACCTCAGAGTAAAGAAGACCAACTCGCTTCTCCACCGGCAGGAAGGAGGGACCGCAGCTACTTTGTGGCGACGAGATGCACAATGTGTGCTCAGGATCGCAGGCTCCTCGTCGCTTATTTGGATGAAATTAAACACATGCATCACCCTCACAGACGGATGCCTCCCTGCAGACGGTGACCTCGGCGGACAGAAAGAGGCAGGAAGGCAATGTGTTTGCATTTGCGTTTGCGTTCTTCTGTCTCGGGGTTCAAGTTCTTTCCTGTAAAGAATTTATGTTTCCTGTCCAACAGGTGTGGGTCGGCCATTGTATAAACATCACTAAGGCCCTGGAAAAAAATGACCGTCCGAAACCATAAACTCAACAGCCACTTTCTACCTAATTGTCCGACAGGCCTAACAGCCCATTTCAAAATAGCAGGCAGGCTGGGGGGATGGGACAAGATTCTTTGCTGTCACAAAGCTGTGATAAGTGCTGGTCCCAAAGGGATGTCAGCAGCCAGAAGGAAATGCGTCAAACGCATGAGAGCTGTGGCTGGTCAGAAAGGCAAGCTGGAGGGAATGCCAGCTCAGTACACATGGCCTTCCTAGCTTCAGCCTGCCTACACAAGGCGCATCTATAATAATAAAAGGGTAATATGCTAATTAGAACAGATGTCCTTCCAGACGTCCTTCCGGACGACCTTCTGGACGAAGCCAGTTCTGTGAGGGAAGCCTGGGTCCTGGGTGCCAGAGGGAAGCTGGTGCCAGCATCCAGGGAAAGGAAGGCCTGCTCTTGCACAAATTTCATGCATCGGGCCTCTAGTCTTTAATAACAGGTACAGCTAAGACTGACTTCAGAATTACTCTGTTGCCTAAATTTGGCTTAAAAGGACATATATGTGTGTTTAACATCATATGCCATACATATGATATGCATCTATATGTATGATTTTTCAAAGGGTGAAGGTAACAGTAAAAGCCATGTCATTTGACATGAAATAAGAAATTGGGCTATAAGACAGTGAGTCATATTTTAGAACCAGCATCTTTAGAATCAAATATGTGTGTTTATACGGAGACCTCTTAATCCACAAGTTCCGAAGTGAAAATGCCATTCCACAGACTCAACCATTGCATCCATTACACGAGCAGGCCCTGGTTTTCCAAAACATGTATTTTCCCCTTAATTACATTCCCTTTCTGGAATTATATTCCAACTGGGAGCCTCATTCGTGCCCTCCAATATGTACGAGTTGCCCTCTGGGGATCTATTGCTTCAGCTGCCCCAGGAATCATTCACAGTCTCTAGTTCATAACTAAGAGAAAGTGTTAGTCTTACTGTCCTGCTCCAAGGAGCTGTGGGCGTGAGCTGCTCACCTAACCCTGCAGGTCCAGACTTCCTCACAACATAAAAGACAGGTCCCCCCCAGACAGGTTGACGTCCTCACTTCTCAAATCGTTGCTTACAACAATTCAGACCAGTCCTGGCTAGGATTTCCATCCAAGAAAAGAATGTTAAGTGGGATTCAAAGTTTCCCCGCTAAGATACTGAAAAAATATTTTATAGTATTTTAATACTAGAGGTCCGATGCACAAAATTTTCTAAGAGTAGGCCTTCCTTTCCCCGGCTGCCAGCGCCAGCTTCCCTCTGGCACCCAGGACCCAGGCTTCCCTCTAGCACCTGGTACCCGGACTTCCCTCCCAGCCTGGCTTCATCTGGAACGTCATCCAGAAGGACATCTAGTCTAATTAGCACATTATGCTTTTATTATTATAGATTAATCCCTCTACCAACAAAAATTAATAGCTTTGTCTACATGCAGAACTTTCTGATGATGACAAAGACTCACAATCAACTCTGTTGTGGTTATTGGGGAAGGTCTTACAAAGTCAGGTGAGGTGAGTCCCCCACAGAAACGGTCCTCCGATGCTGACGTACATAACAACTCAGCTGATCCTAGAAGTTTTCATTAATACTTCTCGGAGGCAGTCCCTGCACTTCTGACATCCTCCCTATGCCAGGATGCCCCTGCCCACACATAAGATAAATTATAAGAATCAGCCAGTGGGTGTGCAAGGTGTGCGTTTACCTGGATTGTCTACAAGGCATGTGTTGGGTGATTTCTTTTTTTTTTTAATATATTTTATTGATTCTTCACAGAGAGGAAGGAAGAGAGATAGTTAGAAACATCAATGAGAGAGAAACATCGATCAGCTGCCTCCTGCACATCTCCCACTGGGGATGTGCCCGCAACCCAGGCACATGCCCCCGACCAGAATCGAACCTGGGACCCTTCAGTCCGCAGGCCGACGCTCCATCCACTGAGCCAAACCGGTTTCGGCATGTTGGGTGATTTCTAATGCATTTGTAAGCTTACGAAAATAAGAGAGATCAGTGAACTGTGTTGTTTTCCCCTACTGCTGCTTTACCAAATGACTGCACATTTACAGCTTCAACTACAAGCTCCTTCACTCACGTTTCCGGGGGACAGAGCCCCAACTCGTCTCAGTATTTACATCAGGCAGCACACATTTTCTTTATATTTTTGCTCCAAAGAAAGAAAGTGCCCCATGAGGGAATTCGCTTAGAAAACGTACAAGAGAAGCCACTTTTTAAGGAAAATATTATCATTTTAAACAACGGAAGTGAAAAGGATGGTATCTATTGCAGTGTGTCTTCTCTGTGAGACCCCAGAGCTGGCAATTCCATACGGCATGGCCTTGCCAACTCTATCCTAAATAGAGGGATTGGAACTGATACTCAGATGGAACTGGTTAAGGTCTTCACGTCTCTGGTACTCAACAACAGCAGCCTGATATTTCTGGCTAGAGGCCCGGTGCATGACATTCATGCACTGGAGGGGAGTAGAGGGGGGGTCCCTCAACCCAGCCTGTGCCCTCTCACAGTCCGGGGCCCTGAGAGGTCCTTAGCACTGCTGCAGAGGTGGGAGAGGCTCCCACCACCACCACTACGCTCACCAGCCTTGAGCCCGGCTTCTGTCTGAGAGGCACTCCCTCTGTGGGAGCACACTGACTACGAGGGGGAAGCTCCTGCCTTGAGCATCTGCCCTCTGGTGGTCAGTGCGCATCATAGTGACCGGTCGTTCCATCATTTGGTCGATTTGCATATTAGCCTTTTATTATATAGGACTAGAGGCCTGGTACACAAAAATTTGTGCACTCAGAACGGTCCCTCAGCCTGGCCTATGCCCTTTTGCAGTCTGGGACCCCCTTGGGGAAGGTCCACCTGCTGGCTTAGGCCCATTCCCTGGGGGATTGGGCCCAAGCTGGCAGTCAGACATCACTCTGGCAGCACAGGAGCCTTCGGGGGATGTCCACTTGCCAAGGGGAGCAGGCCTAAGCTGCAGTCGGACATCCTTAGCACTGCTGAGGAGGCGGGAGAGGCTCCTACCACCACCGCTGTACTGGCAGCCGTCAACCTGGCTTGGGGCTGAGCAGAGCTCCCCCTGTGGGAGCACACTGACCACCAGGGGGCAGCTCCTGCATTGAGCATCTGCCCCCTGGTGGTCAGTGTGTGTCATAGTGACCAGTCATTCCCAGTTTTTCTGCTGTTAGGGTCAGTTTGCATATTACCCTTTTATTATATAGGATAGAGGCCTGGTGCATGGGTGGGGGCAGGCTGGTTTGCCCTGAAGGGTTGGGGTCCTGCTGGGGTGCCTGGCCAGCCTGGGTGAGGTGCTGATGGCTGTTTGCAGCTGGTAACCCCCCTTTCAGGGTGGGGGTCCCAACTGGGGTGTGCCTGGCCAGCCTGGGTGAGGGGCTGATGGCTGTGTGCATGTTGGTCAAGGCCTTCCCCCAATGGGGACACTCACCCCATGGATGTTTGGCCAGCTTGGGTGAGGGGCTGATGGCTGTTTTCAGGCTGGCTACCCCTTCTTTAGGGTAGGGGGTCCCCACTGGGGTGCCTGAGCAGTCTGGGTGAGGAGCTGAGGGCCGTTTTCAGGCTGGCCAAGCCCACCGGCAACGGAAGCTCCCAGCCTCTCCTTCTTTTTTTCTTTTTTTATTCTGGGATTTATTTACCTTCTACAATTGAAACTTTGTTGCCTTTAGTGGAGCTCAGAGCCAGCTCCTGCTCACTCCAGCTCTGTGGCCACTGCTGGCAGAAAGCAGGTATCTGGGGTTTATTTATCTTCTATAATTGAAACTTTGTTGCCTTGAGTGGAGCTCAGAGCCGGCTGGGAAGCTTGGCTTCCTCCATCACTGGAGAAACTAAGCCTCCTGCTCGCTTCAGCTCTGTGGATGCCGGCCACCATCTTGGTTGGGTTAATTTGCATATAGTCACTCTGATTGGCTGGTGTGCATGGCTTAAGGCATAGTGAAGGTATGGTCAATTTGCATGTTTGTCTTTTATTAAATTAGATATTTTTATTGATTTCACAGAGGAAGGGAGAGGGAGAGAGAGATAGGAACATCAGTGATGAGAGAGGATCATTGATTGGCTGCCTCCTGCATGCCCCCTACTGGGATCAAGCCTATAACCCAGGCAGGCACCCTGATTGGGACTTGAACCATGACCTCCTGGTTCATGGGTTGGTGCTCAATCACTGAGCCACACTGGCTGGGCCCTTCCATCCTTTTAAACATCATGTGTCCTGTTTCTCTTTGGAGAAAAAATAGACATACAGCATAGTCTATGCTTGCATCGGCCAAAAATAAAACCCACTCCGAGGCTATGACAATCATGTTTGTGAGGTTGTGTGGGAAGAGGCTATTTTAAAAGATGCCACTTTTAACACATTCTCTACCGGGAGAAGACCTTCAGCAAAACAAAGCCCAGAACCCAGGCAACCAGTTCCCGGGGGCCTGTGCCCCTCCGGCTGCTCCCGGCCCTGCCCTCACCAGCCAGCCTGGGGCACTGCCTGTGCTGACAGCTGCCTGTCCCACCCCCACCGTGTGTTCATTCACAGCCTCCTGGGCTTTGCCCTGCCACCAGGAGGAAGTGTGCATAGCGGCCCCTCCCCTGGTCGGACAGATGGTCAGCGGTCAGCACTCAGCCTCACCGGGCAGGACCTCGCAGCATGAGCGGAACAGAAACACAGTGTCCGCAGGGAACGAGATGCCATCTGCACTCAGGGCCAGGTGGCTGTTCACAAGCGTATCTGTGCCTGGTCCTGAATTTCAAGGGCAACGCATCTCCAGTTGCAAAACAACCTCCCAAATCTGAATATGGGACACAAAGGGGTCAAACACGTGAGCTACTGACTTGCGTGTCACCACAAACCACGTGTGGCCAGGAGAGTCCCTGGGTCCCGAGCTCTGCCTTGGATAGTAAGTCTAGTTCAGTGGTTGGCAAACTGCGGCTCATGAGCCACATGCAGCTCTTTGGCCCCTTGAGTGTGGCTCTTCCTAAGCCTTAGGAGCACCCTCATGAAGTTAATAACAATGTACCTACCTATATAGTTTAAGTTTAAAAAATGTGGCTCTCAAAAGAAATTTCAACCGTTATACTGTTGACATTTGGCTCTGTTGACTAATGAGTTTGCCGACCACTGGTCTAGTACATTACAAAGGCCTCATTTACTATTAAGATTCTCAGTAGCATGATGATGGCACCTACTTTCAATTTTAATTTATGACACGGCATTCCCCAAGGAGTAATACTGTTACAGAAAACCGGAGAAGAACCAAGCAACGCTTAGAGAGATGGAGTTATATTTATTATTATTATTATGCACAGGCCCAGAGAAAAATGTCTCTAGAATTCTGGGCCCCATCACATAGGAAGTTTCCTGTGTTTATACCTTTTTACCCTCTTTGTCTCGCAAATATGGGGTTTTTCCATTCCCCTTTGCAAGTTCTTAAAGAGCCCCTATGTGCTGGGGCTTTGAGACCTCGATCAAAGGCTTGGCCTGGTGCCAGCACAGATAACTTTGTCTGGGGAAGGTTTATGGCCTCTCTGAAATGGGACTAGTCTTATTTCCCTTATTATTTAAGCCAGCAAGCATTTACAGAAGCCAAATAGCAGGGTTAAAATTTCAAACAGCAGTTTTTATATAAGATGGATGCTTCAATACTATTAAGAAATTCGTAGCAGGTAAAGTATTATCAGACCATATGGAATGCAAAGGGCTGAACACAGTATTTATGCCCATAGGAGCCGTGTGGTACCCGGGCCCTACCCCATCGCCCCAGCACCAGGACCCAGAGAGCTCCTGGACCAGCCCTCCCCTCCCGTGGCTTCCCCCTCACCTATGGCCTCTGTTTGCCTCCCCCTCGGGGCCCCTCCTCACCCCACACCTCCCCCGAGGGCCGTGTGGACACGTCTCAGGAAGAGCCCAGCGATGCAGCCAGCGAGCCGGGGTTGAGCTCCGCACCAGCGTGGCGGCCGGTCGGCCCCTGGTCCCGGTGAGCGCGGAGCGCAGAGCACGGAGCACGGTGGCTGGTGGCGTGTCCCAGGCTCAGCTGCGTCCCAGGCCCCAGGCGGCCGTGAGGGGAAGTCCCTGCAACCTCGCCGTCCGCGATGGAAGACCCCATCCTGGAGGGCGACAGCCGGACAGACAGACAGACAGACACGCCTTTTGTTGTTGTTAATCCTCCCCCGAGGATATTGGTCCATTGATTTGTAGAGAGAGTGGAAGGGAGGGGTTGAGAGAGGGAGACACATCGATGGGTTGCCTCCCGCACATGCCCCGACCAGGGCTGGGAGCCTGCAACCCGGGCATGTGCCCTTGACGGGAATTGAACCTGGGACCCTTCAGTCCGCAGGCCGACACTCTATCCACTGAGGCACCGGCCAGGGCTGCCCTCCTCCCTGGCTGTGAGGGAGCCATGGACACAGCCACACGCAGGACTGTGGGCCCACGGAGCCCAGTGTCCTGCCATCAACCAGCAAGAGGTCCACAGCCAAACCCCCACAGAGAGTGAGTCATGTGAGGGGTGCCCTCACCCCAAAAAGCACGAAAGGGAAGCTCCCCCATCGCCTCGGGAGCAGGTGAGGGCAGGGGCAGGAGCCTAGGGGTGAGTGGAGGAGGGGGAGGATGCAGGGGGAGGGGGAGGATGGGGGAGGGAGAGGATGGGGGAAGGGGGAGGATGGGGGAGAAGGGGAGGGGAGGATGGGAGGAGGGAGAAGATGCAGGGGGAGGTGGAGAATGGGAAGGAGGGGAAGGAGGGGAGGGAGAGGGAGGGGAAGGGGGAGGATGGGGGAGGGAGAGGATGGGGAAGGGGGAGGATGGAGGGAGGAGGAGGATGGAGGAAGGGGAGGGGAGGATGGGAGGAGGGAGAGGATGGGGGAAGGGGGAGGATAGGGGAGGGAGAGGATGGGGGAAGGGGGAGGATGGAGGGAGGAGGAGGATGGGGGAAGGGGAGGGGGAGGATGGGAGGAGGGAGAGGATGGGGGAAGGGGGAGGATAGGGGGAGGGAGAGGATGGGAGGAGGGAGAGGATGCGGGGGCAGGCCCTGACCTCCCTGCAGAGACCCGGGAACCCTGCTGCTGCAGAGGCTGGAGGTGGGCCTGTCTCTCCTGCAGCACAAGACTGGTGATGCCTCTGGTCCCCTGAGCACCTACACTTGTCCCCGCTGAGCCGTGGCTCCCGGCGCCCTGTTCTCCAGGTCCCTAAAGGACCCCTGTGCTCGCTTCACCCCCACAGCCCTGCCCCTGAAGGTGCCCCTGGCCTGGGAGCTTAGGGCAGACACACTTCTTGAGAGCCAGGGTGCGGTCAGGGGTCAGACCAGAATCTGGGCGCTGCGCTCTTGTCCAGGCTGTGTCCCACCTCCCCCAGGCCCCCGCGGGGGCAGTGCGTACAGGGAGAAACATCCAGAGGCAGGCGGGGCTGCAGGAGCAGCCGTGAAGGATGGACAGACTCAGACCCCCACCTCCAGGGCGAGCCGCCTGCATTTTCTGCGCCTCCAGGAGTGTGAACAGCTATCCCGTGTGAGAGCCCCCTGGTAGCTGTGCTCAGTGAGCACTGCCCTGGCCCCGAGGAAACAGCCCTGCACTTACCTGGATCCTCCCCACCTGAGTGTGGCCCAGCCCAGCCTCCTCCGGACCGCCTGACCCAGGCCCGCGTTTTATTACAGTTTCTCGCTTCCTCCCCAAACAGAATGCGAACTCCTAGCCAGGGCCCTGGATTGGACGTCTTCTATACAATTAGACTGTGGAGGGTCATCACTGTAATGACAATAATGCTGATTCATTGTGCACACGCGCTTACAAGAATAAGTTACTGTATTACACATCATTTATCACACACACACCTTGACCACATCACTCATTATAGACGGACAATAAACATCTGTGCACTGAGGGGCAGGCGTGGGAACCTGTGCTCCCCAAGTTCATCCCTCTTTAAAAATATATTTTCTTATTGATTTCAGAGAGGAAGGGAGAGGGAGAGAAACATCAGTGATGAGAGAGAATCGTGGACCAGCAGCTCTCTGATGAGCAACAGGGAATGCAGACCAGCTTCTAAATGAGGACAAATAATGAGAGCTGTTCCTTTCGAATGTGAAACCGTTTTAAAATAAAAGTTGACCTTCATTTTTTAAGTGTAATGTTTACCAGGGAGTGCATTCTAAGCCCTCAATGTTGCATTCTTTTTTAAAGAGTTTTCACTGCTCATTTGCTTAGTAAACCCTCATTTATATATGTTCCAGTTAATAATGTGGGTTATTTTCCAATAGATGGAGTTACACATACTATGTGATATAGATGTGATTTGCTATGTATGCTATTTTGTTGTATTGACAGCAAGCTTCAAAACTTCATATGTCAAATTTGCTGAAGGTATTAACATCATAGATATTTTTACACTTAAAAATGTCAAATTTTGTGCCAAAAAATAGAGCATTTGCAGGAAGTTTTAATTCATTACTTTATTTTGAAGAAAAGTGCTGCTGAAAGTTATTGTCTACTTCGGGGAGCTTATGGTGAACATGCTCCATCTCAAGATACTTGTGAACGCTGGTTTAAACGCTTTAAAAGGGATGATTTCGATGTGAAAGTCAGAGAACGTCCAGGTGAACCGAAAAAGTTTGAAGACCAACAATGACAAGCATTATTGGACGAAGATGCGTGTCAAACTCAAAAACAGCCTGCAGAAAGATGAAACGTTGCTCAGCAAACAATTTCCAATGGTTTACAAGCAATGGGGAAGATTGTAAAGGAAGGAAACTGGGTGCCACATCAACTGAAGAAAAGAGAAATGGAAAACCGAAAAGTCATCAGTAAAATGTTGCTTCCACAGCACGAAAGAAAGGGTTTTTTGCATCGAATTGTGACGCGATGAAAAGTGGATTTATTTTGAGAATCACAAAGGCACAAAACCATGGGTTGATCCAGGTCAACCATCAACATGGACTGCAAGGCCAAATCGCTTCGGAAAGAAGACAATGCTCTGCATTTGGTGGGATCAGGAAGGTCTGGCGTATTATGAGCCTCTAAAACCAGGTGAAACCGTTAATACTGATCGATACCGGCAACAAATAATCAATTTGAACCACGCTTTGATCGCAAAACGACCAGAATGGGCCAGAAGACACTCAACGTAATTTTGCTTCATGATGACGCACCATCACACACTTCAACACCAGTTAAAGACATGTTAAAAGATCTTGCCTGGGAAGTATGAACCCACCCGCTGTGTTCACCAGACCTTGCTCCTTCAGATTACCACTTGTTCCGATCGATGGCACACGCCCTTTCTGAGCAGCACTTCAAAACGTACGAAGAAATGAAAAATTGGGTATCTGAATGGTTTGCCTCAAAACAAAAAAAGTTCTATTGCGACGGTCTCCACAAATTACCTGAAAGATGGGGAAATGTGTAGCCAGCGATGGACATTACTTTGAATAAAGCACTTTTGATGTTTCTCTTGAAATTATTGTTTTCTTTGATTACAAAATCTGCATTATTAACCGGTACACCTATATCTTTTATTGATTTCAGAGAGGAAGGGAGAGGCAGAGAGATAGAAACATCAATGTGACCAGAGAGAATTATTGATTGGCTGCCTCCTGCACACCCCACACTGGGGGACGGAGCCCAAAGCCCCGACATGCGCTCTGACCGGGAATGGAACTGTGACCTCCTGGTTCATAGGTTGATGCTCAACCACTGAGCCATGCTGGCCGGGCAATGTTGCATTCTTTATTTCAACCCCACGACAGCCCTGAGAGGAGAGAGCTGCTGTCATTACCCGTAGAACAGGGGAGGCGCCTGTCAGGCTCAGGAACGCACTGGAGCTACGAAGTCACTGCGGGAGTCACAGATACGGGGACTCAGCGCTACTCAACTAGTCCGTAAGGAATGCATTGAAAGGAAAACTTACCAACATCACCATTTTCATTTATTCACATGCAAACCGACATGATGAACCTCCTGTAAGAACTAACCCTGAGGCAGGGCTTCACATTAAACATGTATCATCCGACATCCTAGGCTTCTAAGGTACTACAGTGAGTCTTCATTACTTTTCCAAACATGGGAAATCTGCCTATTTAAGAAACTCTCATATTTTTCTGAAGCTTCTGTGTCAACGTAGCTTACCAGTTATAAGGAATTGAGTTAGAAACCTAATCACTGAATAAAGGAGTTATCGAAGGTATTTACCCCGGTCACATCCCAGGTGAGTTAACTGTCATGCACTCGCTCAGCTGTATTATCTGTTGCGAATGGAACAAATATATCTGTTCCGAATGGAACAAATATTGGGCAACCCCAGGCAGTTATGACTACCAAATAGGAGAATAAAAGCATAAGTAAACATTAATATAAAGCACGTTGCTCATCTCAAAGTGACCGGTGCGATGTTCATGACTGCCTTGCCTTTTACCTGCCTTTTCTTTTTAAATGCTGTGGAGCCCTAACGTTCTCTTTAAGCCCTAAACAGAGAAACTTGTAAATAGTAAGTGCACAGATATATTAAGTTGTTATTTTTATCAGAGATTTATTTAAAGAAAGACAAAACCCAGAGAAAAGTCCTTATTTTAATTATTTCACAAAGTCAGAACCAGGGCCAATTTTTAAAGTAATTGTGCTTTAAAGAAAAATGACTTTTTAGTGTTTATAACCAACTCCTACTAACAATAGTGTAAATCTGGGAATACGGACTTCACACGGTCACTCACACAGCTAATGGTGCACACTGGTATTGATCTGAGAGGCAGCATCTAAATTATCCGGGCGTCCCATTGATCTCTTCCAGAATATCAAATGCTTCTTATAACCCTCAATGAGGAGCTTAGAGACATCTGGCCAAGCCGAGGCCACTCTGTTAGCAGCGCTTGTCGAAACGTCCCCAGCCCCATCCCCACCCCCACCCCCATCTCCATCCCCATCCCCACCCCATCCCCATCCCCATCCCCACCCCCACCCTCACCCCATCCCCATCCCCACCCCACCCCAGTCCTCGTCCCCATCCCCATCCTGTCCCTGTCCCCATCCCCATCCCCAACTCCACCCCCATCCCTACTTCCGTCCCCATCCCCATCCCCATCCCCATGGCCACCCCCATCTCCACCCCCATCCCCATGGCCATCCCCATCCCCATCCCCAACCCCACCCCCATCCTCATCCCCGTTCCCATCTCCATCCCCCATCCCCGTTCCCATCTCCATCCCCATCCCCATCCCCATCCCCATCCCCATCCCCATCCCCATCCTGTCCCCATCCTCATCACCATCCCCATCCCCATCACCATCCCCACCCCCACCCCATCCCCACCCCCATCCCATTCCCACCCCCACCCCATCCCCACCCCCACCCCATCTCCACCCCCACCCCATCCCCATCCCCACCCCCTCCCCACCCCCACCCCATCCCCATCCCTATCCCCATCCCCACCCCCACCCCATCCCCATCCCTATCCCCATCCCCATCCCCATCCCCATCCCCATTCAGTCCTGGCCACAAATCTGCTGGTGGGGAGATTAATTTGCAGAGCCCTGAGCACACACACATCTGCTCAGTGACAATGGGAAGAGGCTCAACTGCCAGCACAGAGTGAGAGACACATCCCAGGGCGGTAAGTGCTGCTGATTCCCTCAAAAATAAAACCGTTATTTTAACAAGGTTGTTTTCAGAGGCCACTCCCTCTTAAAATAAACAGAGATACAGATACAAGCAGGTACCCCAGATGTGGTCCCAGTTCAGGGGGTTCGCACGCCTGCCCTTCCCATCGAGTTAGAAATCTGTCCAGCATGAAGAGCCGGCCTGTGGCTGAACAGCGAGTCCACCCACCTCCCCACTTTGTGGATATTATCATTATAACCAAACACATCGTGTTGTCAAATCGGATTAAATGTTATCCACTAACCACGGCTGAGAGATGGGTTCACACCTTCTGGTATAAACCTGGGGGAGGTTTTGTGTGTGTGTGTGTTTTTTTAAGTAAATATTTTGACTAAAAATGTACTTATTAAATTAAATGTAGTTATTAATTTCAAAATGATTTTCAACATTTATGACGTTCGTTTTCTACATTTTCCATGTTTTTGTGTACACGCACCTGCAGCTTCCCCGTTTGTTTCCGTGTGTGTGTGTGTGTGCATGTTTATGAATAAATTGACGTAACCGTTACTTTCAAGTGTCAATATAAGAAATGGGGAAAATAGTTATAAGGTGTTTGTTTGCTTACTTATCTTCACACCTATTCATTGCAGGTAAATATCAGCACTTACCTATTTTTGGGCATTCCTTACCTAATCATTCACATATGGAAATACATATGTATTATTTACTAAAATGTCCTTTTCCTTTTATAACTCTTTTGTGTGTGTGACCAGCCAGCTGGGAGGGGGTCAGGGCAGAACTTCCAGGTGCCCGCCTGCCCCCCTGCTACCGGCAGGACTGGGATAAACGCTCGCGTGGGATGCAGCCCTGTCTCTGCTGAACTGGCCCGAGGAGTGACCGGCGGCCGGGCCCCTTCTGTCCAGTTTCAATAGGGTCAGTGTGTTTGAGGAATTAAATTTTATATTTCATTTTATTCTCACCAATTTGGCTTTGGCCACCACATTGGGCCACGAAGTTTCAATCTCAGTGTGCGTGCACGCCTGCACATGGTATTTTGTGGAAGAGCCACACTCAAGGGGCCAAAGAGCCGCATGTGGCTCACGAGCTGCAGTTTGCTGACCACGGCCTTAGGGAGACGTCACTGCTGACAAGAGAAGCCAACTCTCCAAGTTTGAGTTTTAGGACGATTATATGCGAAGCCGCATCTGTGACGTGTGAAACGTGAGATGCTCATCTATGACAGCCAGAAGAGGCCATTCTGCTGGCCTTCCCCTCCCCCGCTGTGGCCACGCCCTCACTCCCAGGTCCCCAGAGGAAAGTCCTGTGGCCAGACTCCTCAGTAGGTGTGCCCCTGCACTCCCAGAGCCCCGTGCCTCCTTCAGGCTCCTCTCACCCCCGGGTCACATGGTTAGGTGCCAGGGTCTGGAAGCTTCCTACCAGCCTGCCAAGACAAGTCCATCACACGGGAGAGACTCCAGGACAGCTCTGCCTCACTCACAGGGCCGGGATCACTTTCTCCACACTCTGAGGCTGACGGGTCAGTGTCACATGAGCGCGTGAGGAGGTGACGTGTCTCATTCATTAAGAAACATATTGCACACACCTACGCGCACGTCTGTCCTCAAGGTGTGTGGGGCCAGTGCGGCACTCGGGTTCCTGAGTAGGGAGCGTGCCAGTCGTGTCCCCTCTTTTCCTTTTGGTTTGCTCACCTCAGGGGAGTGCGGGGTTTTATTATCCAGATAATTATTTCTGATTTTTTTTTTCTGCAGCATAGGGCTGCAGCTTATCCACTCGTTCTCATTTCGGATTTTGAATGCACTAGAGGATCGCACCGTCTAACAAAAAACCACCACCCCAGGAAATGAGTTGTAAAAACGGAGACTATCTTGCTAAGCAAAGTAAGTTAGACAGAAAAGACCAAGAACCATATGATTTCACTCTTATGTTGGGTATGAAACAAAAACTTATGGACACAGACCACAGCATGGTGGTTACCTGGGTGAAGGGGGTCAGGTATATGGTGACGGAAGATCTGACTTTGGGTGGCGGGCACACAGCGCAATATACAGATTATGTGTCATACAACTGTGCACTAGAGACCTATATTATTTAACTAGAGGCCCAGTGCACAAATTTGTGCACCAGTGGGGTTCCTCGGCCTGGCCAAAGGACAGGGATTGGGCTGAAACTGGCTCTCCGACATCCCCTGAGGGGTCCGGGATTGGGAGAGGGCACAGGCCAGGCCAAGGGACCCCACTGGTGCATAATAGGGGCCAGGGAGGGATGGGAAAGGTTGGCCAGCCAAGGAGGGACTGTGGGAGGGCTCCAGGGTGTGTCTGGCCCATCTCACCCAGTCCCGATTGGCCAGACCCCAGCAGCACTACCAGTTGGAGGGTCTGCCCCTTGGTGGTCAGTGCACATCATAGTGAGCGGTTGAGCGGCCTTAGCATATTACACTCTGATTGGTTGAACAGCCGACCAAATGACTGGACATTTAGCATATTAGGCTTTTATTATATAAGATTGCCCAATGTCACCCTGATAAATTCAATTAAAAACCATCCAGTTATCCAGGCCTGTGTAATTGACTATCTATGGCAGTGGTTCTCAACCTGTGGGTCGCGACCCCTTTGGCGGTCGAACGACCCTTTCACAGGGGTCGCCTAAGACCATCCTGCATATCAGATATTTACATTATGATTCATAACAATAGCAACATTACAGTTATGAAGTAGCAACGAAAATAATTTTATGGTTGGGTCGCAACATGAAGAACTGTATTTAAAGGGCCAGAAGGTTGAGAACCACTGATCTATAGCCTCCTGGCTGAGAATTCTCCAAATGTAAATGGTACTAGTATAGCCCCACCGGCATGGCTCAGTGGTTGAGCGTAGACCTATGAACCAGGAAGTCGTGGTTCGATTACCAGTCAGGGCACATGCCTGGGATGAGGGCTTGATCCCCAATGTGGGGAATGCAGGAGGCAGCCAGTCAATGATTCTCTCTCATCATGGATGTTTCTATGTCTCTCTCCCTCTGAAATAATTTGAAAAAATTAAAAATAAAGAACGTTCCTGAATAGCACAAGTATAAAGTGTAGGCGTGGCAAATAGGATAAACCCTCCTATTCCAAGTATGGCAGCAGACACCAACACTCACAGGAATCAGTGAATTCAGAAGGACTTCCCGTTCCTTTCCATGCCTCACGCGGAATAGGATTTCTGGTTTATGAGCACATCTGTGAGAAAAGTACGTAAACTAACCCTAAATAATGAAAGAGTAAAATTCAATCTCCCAAAGACAAAGAGGTCCTCCCCATCCCCTGAGGCCGGTGTGGAGCCCTGTGTCGGGAAGTTCTGCCCACGGGCATTCCCTGGCCTGAACTAACACGGCCAGACCCCGGGGATGAACATGAGCAGCGGGGACCCTCTCCCTCCAACAGCAAGCACCCGCGTCCCAGGGCCACGCTGGATTTGACATTTATTTTTTTAAGGCATCTTAACATAGGTCTCCGCAAAAAAATTAAAATTAAAATTAAAAAAAACAAACAACCAGGTTGCTGCCACAAAACCAATTCCATCTTATTTGAAGCGGAGAAATATGGATGCCCCAAAGGCAGAGCTTTTATAAGAAAAGTGTCACTGCTCTCCCTGCAGGAAACGGCGAGTATTAAAAATAGTGCATTTTGACCAGTTTAGGGTATTGGCCTGGGCCCAGGACACAGACAACAACAGTGTTTATTGAAGAAGCTGAGCTGCTATAAATAAATGAAAACACTATTGCTGGCTGTTTGGCCACGTTCCATCAGCTCAATATAAAAGATATATTTACACACACATGCACACACCTGTATACGTGTGTGTATAGAGATACACTTATTCTCATATGCCTATATATATATATATATATATATATATATACACACACATATATATACACATATATATACATATATACACATATATACATATATATACATATATATACACACACACACACACACATATATATATATATATATATATATATATATATATATATATATATATATACACACACACACTAGAGGCCTGGTACACTGATTCATGTACCAGTGGGGGTCCCTCAGCCTGGCCTGCAGGGATCGGGCTGAAACCAGCAGTCCAACATCTTCCAAGGGGTTCCGGATTGCGAGAGGGTGCAGGCCAGACTGAGGGACTCCCATCGGGCCTCTAGAATGCATATAAAATGTTTGGTTAACCTCTTCCCGCCCTCCCCTCTCCCCCCTTCCCTCTGAGATTCATCAGTCTGTTCCATGTTTCCATGCCTGTGTGTTGAGCATCTGCCCCCTGGTGGTCAGTGCACATCATAGCTACTGGTCAAACAGTCAAACGGTTGGACTCTTAGCATGTTAGCCTTTTATATATATAGATGCTCAGGGAAAGGTTTTAGAAAAGAAAATGGTACTTGAGTTGGATTTCACAGGCGAACAAATACACATATATATACACTCTTTCCATAGCATAGTGATACAAAGAATCAATGTTTCATCGTATCGTCAATTTAACCAAACAAGAAGTTGATATATGTAAACGTATCAAGCTAATTTTAAAAAACTTTGTTGGGTAAGTAATGTTGTTCAGTATAATGCTATTGGGGATACTAGGCTTATCTCTGTTTGATGTTTCACAGCATGAGGCAAACAAGATTCTTTATGAGACATTTAATTTCAAAATATTCAGAAATTGGTGAGAAATACACACAATGTACAGTACAGTTCAAATGCTCACCCTCTTACCATCAAGTGCAACATCTTCATCTCAGAGTCACCTGCCCTGCTCAGCACGCCTGACTCACCGACCCCCAGTCCTCTCCACAAGCAGGTCCCCAGGCCCCCGGGCACCCCAGAACCCCTGTGTCAGCTCCCCTCTAGCTGGAACCATGGTGGGGCCTGCAGACCGAGGGGCAGTGTCTTCTCCCAAGAGGGCCTGGGGTTGTGCACCGGCTTCCCAGACCCACTCACGCCCTCTTCTCTGCTGTGCGACAAAGCCCCTGGGATCCGCTCCAGAAACTGCACATGTTCCCAGCAACGCGGGGTGCTGCTCAGCGCTGCATCCTGACGTCACCACGCTGCTCCCTGCTGCAGCCTGATGTCACCATCACCTCGGCTGGTTTTTTACCCTCCTGACCTCATCACCCCCTCCATCCTCTCACTCTTCACGAGGTCCCTTTTCCCATGTTCACAGGAGCCCCTAATTCCATGCTGAGTCACTTTATTCCCAATCCCCACCCACAGCCACTTCCGATGGCAGAGGAAGCCTGGCCTTCTCTCTGCTGGGGTGGCAGTCAGAATTGCCCCCGTATCCCAGAGACAGAAGACCTCGGGCATCCATAAACAGCTCTCTCAGTGGGATGCTGGTTTTTACAATGGGACGGTGGTGAGGCTTCCCCGGAGAGGGGCCCAGAAGCAAGTGTGAGCAGCAGGACTGGGGGAAACTTGGCAGGACCCATTCCCATGCGGTTCCCTAGGTGCCACTGTCCCTCCAGGAACCACTTCCAGACTCTGCAAGAGCTGCACACACCTGTGTGCCCACAGGTCAGTGTCTGCAACCAGGAATCATTTGAGCAACACACCAGGGGACTGCCAGGCAGGGCTGTAGGCCAGTGTGAAACTGGAACCCATCCATCCACCCCCTGTGACAGCCTGTAAAGTCATTCCCACGACCCAGAGGAAAACAGGGGGGTTTGGAATTACTGCCTTGACAACTGGGGATTAGAGGGGGAAATGCTACATAATGAAAGTATAATGTGCTAAGTGTCCGACTGAGTGGTTGACCGCTCAACCAGTTGCTATGTCACACACTGACCACCAGGGGGCAGACGATCTGACCAGTAGGATAGCTTGCTGCTGGGGTCCGGTGGATCGGGACTGGGCCAGAGTGCCAGACACACCCTGGAGCCCTCCCACAGTCCCTCCCCAGCCAGCCAGCCCCCATCAGCCCCGATTGGGACAGGGCAAGATGGCCCCAATCTACCCTGATTACTGGCCAGGTGGAGGGACCCCCTTCCTGTGCACAAATTCGTGCACTGGGCCTTTAGTAATAATAATAAATGCAAGAGATGAAGAATGTGGAACCTGTAATCGTTTACAGCTAATTGAGCACAGAATTGATCTGGAACAAGGAGGCTGGGGTTGTGGGGTTTGAAGAATCCATCCTGGTTTAACTCAGTGAGACAGGGAGGAAGAGAAAATGTTCCAAGAAAGAGGACCTGCAGGTCAGCAGTGTTTTACATGGTAATTGAAACCCCACTGGCGCTTACGAAGCGGTGAGGAAGCTATGCCCAAGGCTGCGGGAGTGAGCGCCACCCATCAGGGCTCAGCTCTGCCCAGACCTCATGGGCACGGAGGCAGGTGTGCTCAACTGACTGGACAGATGGGCAGCCAAAGGCCTTGGACCGTGGGGCACAGCAGAGGGACGGTCGCACTGGGCTTAGTGACTGGGGTCACCCCTCCTTGTCTGTCACATCCTGTGACCTAGCATCCATTCAGCAGCAGCTCAGTCAGTCACCTCCACACACTTGGAACCCAAATCCATGTCAGTAAAAATAAAATTGAATATGCTTCTCATCTAAACATAACATGTATTTACTTTATGAACATCCTATATAATAAAAACCCAGCAACCGAAATGGCGGAATGACCAGAATGACCAGAGACCAGAATGACTACGGCCCCTCACCCTGGTCAGCCGCTCCTCAGCAAGCGGTTGGAGGCAATCAGGCAGACAGGAAGGCCATTAGGGGCGATCAGGGAGGCAGGCAGAGTGCTTAGGGGCAATCAGGCAGGCAGAGGCGGTTAGGGGTGATCAGGCAGGAAGACAAGCAGTTAGGGACCAGCAGTCCCAGATTGCGAGAGGGATGTCCAACTGCCGGTTTAGGCCTGATCCTCAGTGGGAGGGATTGGGCCTAAACCAGCAGCCAGACATCCCCCGAGGGGTCCTGGATTTCGAGAGGGTGCAGGCTGGGCTGAGGGACAGCCCTGCCCCCACCCCACCCCTCATGTGAATTTTGTGCACTGGGCCTCTAGTATGAACATAAATATGATACCATGAGTATAAGAGTGGGTAGAAATAACTAGATCCAGTAGACAGTGAGGTAGAGAATATCTCAAGGACAGACAAAGTGGAAACAGCATCTTGGAAACAGTGAAATCCGAGGAGGAGTATGCCGTTTCTAAGCAAGAGAACCCAACTGTATCATGGGCTGCCACGTCGCTTACCAGTTAATTCAGTGTAAGAAATCGCCGGGAGAGAAAAAGAGCTATGATGGCAGAAATATACAGCTAAACTCCAGCCACGGCGAGGTACCAGCAACACTCTTCTAATACAGACCACACACCTGACAGAGGCAAGCTGTGGGTGATCATGGGGCTCCCTCCCTCCAGACAGCCAGGAAACTCCGTCTCATTGAAAGTGTTCTTTTCCCAGGGGCTGGAGGCATGTGCAGCCAGGCCTGGCAGCCAGGCCCTCCAACACAGCCACGGGGGCCCTCGGCTGACTCTAGTGTCAAAGTGCTTAAAAGGAAGTGAAGAGGCAGACTGAGCAGGCACAGCCTTAGTCTCGGGCTGGGAATAACGCAGTGAACACAATGCATTCCAACAGGGAAATAATGAGACGGTCTTTGTGGGAAACAGGGTCAGTCACTGAACATTCACTGGTTCGTGTCACATGAGTTCACGCCTGTGAAAAAGGAGGGATTCGTTGGGCAGAAAGGATGCCACCTCGGGAGAACCCCATCTGTCCCTGTAAACTTCCAACAGCCATGAGCTCGAAGACTGAGCGAAGTCACTACCGGTTCCCAGGTTTGGGGAAGACGGACTGAAAAGTTTGGGAATAAGGAACGTGCATTCCTGTCTCAGAAATGAGACCCGGGCCGACCCGGATGCCCTCGGAGACAGTGCTCCTGGCGTGGCAGCGACATGAGAGGAAGAAACACAGAGTCTATCTTCTTGACCAATCTCAGAGGGAAGGGGAGGGGGAGAGTAACAACAGAACTTCCATGCATAACCCACGGACGCAGACAACAGGGCGGTGAAGGCCTAGGGTGGGGCGGGAACCGGGTGGAGCCGGGCGATGGGGGGAAATGGGGGACATCTGGAATGCTCTCAGCAAAGATTTTTTTAAAAATATATTTTATTGATTTTTTACAGAGAGGAAGGGAGAGGGATAGAGAGTCAGAAACATCGATGAGAGAGAAACATCGATCAGCTGCCTCCTGCACACCCCCTACTGGGGATGTGCCCGCAACCAAGGTACATGCCCTTGACCGGAATCGAACCTGGGACCCTTGAGTCCTCAGGCCAATGCTCTCTTCACTGAGCAAAACTGGTTAAGGCTCAGCAAAGACTTTTAAAAAATAATTTTATTTAAAAAATATTTTCATTGCTGTCAGAGAGGACAGGAGAGGGAGAGAAAGATAGAAACATAAATGTTGAGAGAAAATCATGGATCGGCAGCCTCCTGCCGGACCCACACTGGGGATCGAGCCCACAACCCGGGCATGTGCCCTGACCGGGAATTGAACCCTGACCTTCTGGTTCATAGGTCGACGCTCAACCACTGAGCCTCGCCGGCTGGACTTAAAATCACTTCAATTACATCTGAGTTTTGTGAAAATTAAATGCAGGGAGAATATATTAGGGCAGAATTAAGAGCCTTTAATAAGATGGAAATGAGACACAAAGCCAATACGAAGAAGATGAGAGAGCGTCGCAGAATTGTAAGAAGGATATCAGCTGGGCTTATACCAACTTGTAACGGCTCAGACGCCGCTTCCCTGAGAGGCGTGCACAGCGTGGGGAGGGCGGGGCGACGGCGACAGGTCACCTTGCAGACATGCATCTTCCTGCTTCCTGTTCCCACAAAGGAGAGAGTTCTCAAACCACAGGAGAGACAGCGGACATTTGGAAGGAGAAACCGAGACAACTAAAGAGTGCGCCTCGTGCCCATGAGATCTCCTGCCTCAGGAGAAGGTGGTCCCCGGAGAATAAAAGCAACTGCACGTAGAATTGATTGGCCATTGCCAACGATCTCTGAGTCGTCGCGAGGAAGTGAGGTAACACCAAACGCTGGGAATGGGCAAATTCCGTTACTTTTCCCCCTGAAACGGAAAAAGACTTCTGAAAGGACAGACAAGATCAACTGATACTTTAAAAAGAACAGCTGCCCTAACCAGTTTGGCTCAGTGGATAGAGCGTCAGCCTGCAGACTCAAGGGTCCCAGGGCATGTACCTTAGTTGCAGGTACATGCCCAGTAGGGGGTGTGCAGGAGGTGGCTGATCGATGTATCTCTCTCATCGATGTTTCTAACTCTCTATCCCTCTCCCTTCCTTTCTGTAAAAAATCAATAAAATATATATTTTTTAAAAAAAGAACAGCTGCCTGCAGAGGCCGAATGGGCTCGTTAGGAGGACATCCATGACAATTTCCACTGAGTGCTTACAGCCCTGGGACGTTAAGAATCCTCAGTGATCATCTGGAGAGAGTGAAAGGGAGCGTCCAGGCTCTAAGCACATGCAGCTGAGGTTTGTGGACACAATTCAAGGCTGAGACGGATGCCTGGAGATGGCCAGCGGAGAAGGGGAAGGGCCACGTTGACTAGAAAGCATCACGTGGTGTGACTGTTAGGACAACTGATGAAGGGATACTGGACATCCGTGAAGTTGAGGAGACCGGGGTCTGAGGGGATGGTTGCCTGCACCGCCATTCAGCTGGTGACGGAACAGGAGACTCAAGTCCGCACGTTGTGCTTCAAAGCCTGAACCAGCTTGAACTGGTCCAACGGCCACTTTCAAAGACATGGCTAAAGGGATTCGGTCCCATAGGACATACACGCTGAAAATATCAACTGGAGAAAAACAGGAAAGAGACTGTTTAGGAGCAGCACCTTTGGTGTGAAAATACATCCAGGTTCACGCATTCATCCAAGTGTCTATGAACCTTCATTCTCCCCCAGGCACTGTTCTAAGCATTCAGGAGGAAACGGCGAGCAACATGGATGGACGCTCCTGCCACCGGAGGTCCACTTCTAGAGAGAAGAGGCGGTAAACACCATCATGACCAAATGGTATAATATGTTCAACGTGGAATTACATGTTGGGGAGACAGAGTGAAGCAGGGGACAGACACGGAAAGTTTGGGGAACAGGCTCAGTTTCTAGTCGAGCATCTGAAAACCTTCCCAAGCATGAAGGGCCGAGAAAGGGAATGAGACAGAGACCAGTGGAATAAAACTCCAAAAACAGAGTCAAGCCTTAGCTGGTGTGGCTCAGTGGATAGAGCATCAGCCTGTGGACTGAAGGGTCCAGGGTTTGATTCCAGTCAAGGGCACATGCTGGGGTTTCCTGCTCCATCCCCAGTAGCCAGCACGCAGGAGGTAGCCAATCCATGATTCCCTCTCATCATTGATGTTTCTATCTCTCTCCCTCTCCCTTCCTCTCTGAAATCAATAAAATATATTTTTAAAAGAGGGAGAGGGAGAGGGAGAGGGAGAGGGAGAGAGAGAGAGAGAGAGAGAGAGAGAGAGAGAGAGAGAGAGAGACTAGTTCTACCCCTTTGGCTCAGTGGATAGAGTGTTGGCCTTGTGACTGAAGGGTCCTGGGTTTGATTCTGGTCAAGGGCATGTACCTGGGATGCAGGCTTCTCCCAGCCCGGGCCCTGATCCAGCATGTGCAAGAGCCAACCAATCCATGTGTTTCTCTCCCGTCAGTATTTCTCTCTATCTTTCCCTCTCTCTTTCACTCCCTCCAAAAAAATCAACGGAAAAATATCCTCAGGTGAGGATTAAAACAAAAATATTTTTAAATTTTTAAAAAGAGGCAATGAGCCAGTTCAAAACCCCGACAGCAGTGCCGTCATTGTGAGGCATGTGGGATGTGAATGAGGAGGGAATTAGAGTGAGCGGGAGGAGAGCGAGGGGATGAGAGAGCACTAGACGCACAGCGGTGAGGCCGAAAGGGCCCATCAGGTGCCAGGCAAGCTCACCCAGCTCAGCTCTGCAGGGAGGCAGTGCCAGCTGGGACTGCCCTCCTCCTCCTCGGATCCCAGGGGCGTGTTCTCCCGAAGTCCATGGGCAACTGCAGACTCAAGGGGAGCAGCCCAGGAGCCACCCTGCAGGGAGCTGAGGTCCAAAGCTCAGGTGCAGACACGGGCGTGGCCCAGGGTCAGTGTTCAGCGGCTGTTTGTCGACTGAATGGGTCGATGCACAGACGTCTGTGGAGTCCGCAGGCTGCTGCCGTGGAGCCCCACGAGGGAAGCCCAGAGGGAAGGCCTGGGCAGGGGGTCCCCCTCACCCCGGAGTCTGGCCACGGCCTCGGCACTGGGAGGTGCCCCCGTGCCTCTGGGATGTCTCGCCTGAGAAGAATGCCTTGATGATGCTGAGTGAAAGGAGCCCATCAGAGAAGGTTTCACATGATCTCACTCAGATGTGGGATCTAATGAGCAACAAAAACTGAAGAACAAAAATAGAGACATAGGGGCATCGAACAGACAGTCAAACCTCAGAGGGAAGGCAGGGGAGGGAGGGTGGGAAGAGACCAACCAATGAACTTGTATGCATGTAGGCATAACCCCTGGACACAGACAATAGGGAGGCGAAGGCCTGGGGTGGGGGGAGGGCAGCCTGGGAGAGGTCAATGGGGGGAAATCTGTATACTGCAGCACAGTAACCTCCATCTTGTGTAAAAAACTGCTGTTTGAAATTGTAACCCTGCTCTTCTGGCTTCTGTAAACGCTTGCTGGCTTAAATAATAAGGAAAATAAGACCACTCCCCACTCCAGAGAGGCTGTAAACTCCGCCCCAGACAGAGTTGTGGGTGCTGGCACCAGGCCAGGCCTTGAGATACGGTCTCCTGGCCCCTTCCCAGAATGCAGGCCTTCTTGGTCAGAAGGCCCGGAAGTCTCGTTCCAAATTTGGGAGACAAAGAGCTGAAAAAAGTATAAATAGAGAGCATTTCCTCCATATGGGGGTAGGGGGGGGTGCGGAATATGAAAGACACGTTTTTCTCTGGGCCTGCACAGAATAAAATGTAACTCCCCTTTCTCTAAGTGCGGCTTGGTTTTTCTCCTGTCTTCTGTAACAGCACTTTCAACATTAAAGATTCAAACAAACAAGAATGCCCTGGCTGACCGAGCCCGTGCACAGCAGGTGGGCCCCACTAACAGTGTGATCCGCGCTGAGGGCTTCGGGCCACCAGGTGCCAGCGCCACCTCCCAAGCTGCTGGAGACGGAGGCCGGCCCCTGGGCAGCCAGTCTCACCTCTCGGTCACACCTGTGTGACCACGGCCGAGACAGGCGTGGGCGAGCTCTCCTGGCGGTCACTGCTTGTGCCGATCGATGGTCACACCCACTGCTGGAGGAGGTCAGCCCGTGGGCTCGGCGGGGGAGGACGCCGGGAGGTCATGTCATGCTCGGACCCTGCCGCGTGCATCCCTCCCCTCGGCCGGTTTGGATCTGTGCCCTTCGCTGTGGTGCCTGGTGACCAGGGACACAGCAGCCCTGAGCTCTGTGAGTCCCAGCGGGTCATCCAAACGGAGGGCAACCTGGAGGACCCCGGACCGTGGTGTCAGACACGAGGGTGACCCTATGGACCCCTCTCGCTAAATGAAGGAAATAATGGCCGGAAATTCGGGGACATACGTGAGGGTGGCATGAGGAGTAACATCAGGGCACAGAGATCGCAGCAGGATTCTCAGAACGCCTCGGAGGGCTCAGGACCTATTCTGACGGGTCCATGAAGGTCCCTTTAAGGGCTCAGTCATTCAATTAAAAGTCGTTCAATTAAAATCT
This sequence comes from Myotis pilosus, assembly GCA_036010255.1. Lineage (NCBI taxonomy): Eukaryota > Metazoa > Chordata > Mammalia > Chiroptera > Vespertilionidae > Myotis > Myotis pilosus. Next base: position 1,934,557 of record JASKON010000034.1, read on the forward strand.
CTCTGGGCGCGAGTGGTCAGCCTCGCCTTCGTCTGAGACCTGCCCCGAGGGGTTAGTGGGGCAGCCTGCCTGCTTCCTGTGCTGGGACCCCAGCCTGTTCCAGGGGCAGGGAGAGGGGGCAATGGCTTTGTTTCAAGTTTGATGGGAAATGACCTGAGAGTGGTCGGAGTGTCTGGGTCGGGCTGAGCCTGGGGGAGGGGAGCCCACAGTGCCCACCACTCAAGTGGGCAAACAACACAGGACACAGGACCACAGCGCCCGCCGCTGGCTCTCAGTGGCCTGCGCTGGGTGCCTGGAGTGGAGGAGGGAGCGGCTCTAACTCTGCAGGTGGAGGTGAGGCACCCCCACATCTGGAGGTGGACAGTAGGCCTGCTCCTGGCCACAGACGTAGAGCGCGGTGCCTGGGAGAACACGGGCCCAGAGCCCGGCCAGGAAGCATCTCCGCCAAACAAAGACGAGGGTTCGTACGCGCCCGGCACTAGCTGAGCCTGCTACTCAGTGAGCTATTTTTCATTATGAAATCTCCCTGGGCGCGGGCTCAAAGGCATTCTGCATGGAAACTGGGGAGTGGGCATAAGCAGCACTCGTCTGGCTGGCTCACCCGCCGGACGGAATAAACCCAGAACCATCAGGGAGAAACGCAGGACACGTCCCTCCGTCCTCACCTCACCGGGGCCGCAGGTGTTCCTTAGAGCTGGCTGTAGCCAGCTGGTCCTGTTTCAGAAAACAGCTCCAGCCCTGGTTGGTGTGGCTCAGAGGATAGAGTGTCAGCCTGCGAACCGAAGGGGCCCGGGTTCAATTCCAGTGCGTGCAGGAGGCAAGCAATTGATGTGTTTCTCTCCCATCAATATTTCTCTCTGTCTTTCCCTCTCCCTTCCATTCTCCCTAAAAATCAATGGAAAAATATCTTCATGAGGATTTAAAATAAAAGAAAAAGAAAGGAAACAGTGCCCCTCACCTACAGCTCATTCCCTGAAACGTCTGGCTCTCTGGTGTGAATGGGCGGAAGGAGGGGGAGGCCGTGGAGGGACACCCCTGCGTCTGAAAGTCTTGGTCCTGGAAGAGCAAGTCCCTCCCACTCAAGCTCCACCATTCACGCTTCAATCATCCACTCGTCTCTCTGCCCGCGGGCCGGAAGGGGCCAGAGGTGGCTCAGAGAGAAGGGAGAGCTGGCGTCTCCCCGAGGACCCACCGGCAGCGTCCTCTGATGCTCCATCACCACCCAGCCCCGCAGCACCAGGGCCACTGCCTGGCAGCCCCATCCACCCCGGGCCGGGACTCTGGGCACAGGGAGGGCAGGGGGTGCCGAGGGCAGTGCAAGCAGAGGTACCAAGGGGCAGGCCTGTGATGCACCCGGGTCTCGCTCTGGGTCTTTGAAGTTAGAAAGCTAATTCAGCAGGGACTTTGGAAACGTCTTTCCAGATATTCGATTGCTCGGGAGAGAAATGAGAAGCAGGTTAGAGAGGAGTTAGGTAAAGTGTGGCCTGTTCTAACAGCCTTCCTCAGAAGGGTCTGAGCCATTGGGTGTCGCCCAGGGGGCGGAGAGAAGAGGAAGGGGGAGGCCGGGGGTGGGGTAAGGTATCTCTAATGGGGTTCCAAGGACTTCAACTTGACCTGGACTCATGGAAATGTCTGTAAATGCCTCTGATGAGCACATAGACATTCCGTTTATCAAATTGTGACTGCCACCAAGTGGAGTGAAGATGAATGGGTTCCTACCATCAGACCCTCCGAAGCCTTCAGCAAACAGGTTATGAATAAGCCACCCAGGCCCGCGGCGTTCCATTGCACTTCACCTGACTGAGCCCACAGGTGAGCCTTTTGCAGACTGAAGCCAAGACCATCCACCGGCAAGAGGATCAGAACTCTCTTCGTCCCGCTCGTCTGGAGCGGACCACAGTTTCTCCCAGGTGCTCCCCCCAACACGGTGAAGCTTGGTGTGGGTGAGAAAGTGCCTGTTTTGGGTTTGAACACATCAAGCCCACATCTGCAGCTGGTGACTAACAACGAGAAACTAGCCCGGCTGGTGTGGCTCAGTGATTGAGCGTTGACCTGTGAACCGGAGGTCACGGTTCTATTCCCGGTCAGGACACATGCCAGGGCTGTGGGCTCCATCCCCAGTGGGGGGCGTGCAGGAGGCAGCTGATCCATTATTCCCTCTCATCATTGATCTCTCTCTCTCTCTCTCCCTCCCCCCTCCCTCTCTGAAATCAATAAAAATATATTTAAAAATAAATAAATACATCACATCTCTTCACATACCGGTGGGTGGATGAGGGTGGGTGTGTGTGCCATAGAATTTTTTTTCTGAGAAAACACGTCATATGTTGGAAACCTTCTGCCTCCGAACGGACACCCGCAGAGAAAGGGAAAAGCCATTTGCGGGTGATTTATGTTTCCTTCCTTTTCCATGTCCTTCCCGCTGAGCAGCTGCCTAATGAAAACCTCAGCGCCCCCAGTACCTCCTGCTGCTTCTCACCGATGGGACTTTTACATAAACCTGTGCCGTGACCCCAGCATGGCCGCGGCGTGGCCGAGCACCGTGGGCCAAGGTGACAGCGTCCCTGCCCTCCGTTTAAAAGCCAGGCCGGGGTCGGAGGCTCGGGCTAGAGAATGCAGACATCTAGGGGAGCTGAAATAAATAAAGCCGAAGGGATGGAACGGAATGGAACCCCTCCCCTCGGCTCTGCCTGGAGCAGCCGGGAGCCTCCAGACAAGCTGACTTTTGAGATGAGTCCTGAACAGCGAGGCGTCCTGGCCAGGAGAAGGGTCGGGTAGGAAAAGGGCAAACGTGCATCGAGGCCAGCACTCTTCCTCCTGACATCGTCTCATATGTGACACGGAGGCAGTTTGTCTAATCCCTGGGAAACGCTGCCTGTGAGTGTAGCTCGAGGAACTAGTTCAGAGCCGGAACGTGGCTTCCTTTGCCCGCGAATGGCGCGACCCCAGCTGGCGGCGGAGGCGGGGGCTGTGCTGGAGGGAGGACTGGGCAGCGCAAGCGGCCAGGGGGCCTCGTTGATGGGACACGTTTCAGAGAGAAATGGGAGGCAGGTGGTTTTTCGAAGAGTCATCTCTTAGGACGTCACTCTGTGATCTGAAATTTTAAAAAGTGTAATAGCGCTTTGTTGGCCTCCATGCAGAACCCGTTCGTGAGGGGACCCGGTGGGTTTATGCGCAGCTCCATCCGACAGCGACCCCAGTGAGGACGGCCTGTTTCTCTTCTCCACGCGCTTCTGGGACACCTTGTGGACACCCTTTCATCCAACACGGTTTTCTCAGGGGGCCCTTTACGCATTTCACTGTTTTACACCTATTTTACATGTCTAATCATTTACATTTCCAATTTATGACCTCTACACTAATAAAAGGGTAATATGCTAATTAGACCGGGTCAACCAGACATCTTCCAGTTGTCCCTCCTTCCTTCCAGACAAAGCCACGGTGGCAGAGGCCAAGTTAGAGGCGGTTAGGGGTGATCAGGCTGGCAGGGGAGAGCAGTTAGGGGCAATCCTGACATGGGGGAGCAGTTAGGGGTGATCAGGCTGACGGGAGAGCAGTTAGGGGCAATCCTGACAGGGGGGAGCAGTTAGGGGTGATCAAGCTGACAGGGGAGAGCAGTTAGGAGCAATCAGGCTGGTGGGGGGAGCAGTTAGGGGTGATCAGGCCGGCAGGCAGAGTGATTAGGGGCGATCAGGCAGGCGGGCAGGTGAGCAGTTAGGAGCCAGCAGTCCCGGATTGCGAGAGGGATGTCCAACTGCTAGTTTAGTCCTGGGGAGATGCGCGTGTGGCTATTTTAGAACATAAACTCGATCCCCAGTGTGGGGCGTGCAGGAGGCAGCCGATCAATGATTCTCTCATCATGGATGTTTCTATCTCTCTCTCCCTCTCCCTTCCTCTCTGAAATCAATAAAAGTATATTTTTAAAAAAGAAAAGGGAAGAAATACATCTGTTGCTGTTGAGACAGAGGCCAGTGCGGCGTGTGGACTACCCTGCTTGTTGTCAGTGAGAAGACACGTCAGTGCCTGCTGCACGGTGGAACCATGGGCGGCTCAAAAACCATTGTGCTCTTCCGTGTTGGCTGTGTGTGAATGTGTGTGCACGTGTGTTTGTGCATTTGTGTGTGCATATGTGTGTGCATGTGCATGTGTGCACGCACACATGTGTGTTTGTGTGTGCGCGCATGTGTGTTTGTGCATGTGTGTGTGTGCATGTGTGTGTGTGGTCACAGCCTGGAGAAGGGCCCAGGACTGCAGAGACAGGCTCGTGGGTGGTCGGTTCACCCCTAGTGAACGTGGAGTCACTGGGATGCATGTGGGTCTATGATGCTCTGTCACCCCCAGGCCGTGTTCCAGTCCCATTCTAGCGCAGCAACAGCGAATGTGCGAGAGCGGAAGGCATGACGAGCCCATCAGCCAGGCTTCGTGTCACAAACACACACCTGTGTCTGGCCCGCGCTGCCCACCTACTCTCCTGGACCTCCCACCCACAGAGCCGGAGATGCTGAGTGTCTGCAGCAGGAGTGCTGGGGGAGACAGGGAGGAACAGGGAGAATAAATGCACAGAAATCTCCAAACCACAACAGGCCCGGGCGCACAGAGCTGGGCCTGTGATGGCTCAGTGTGGCTGGAACACTCTGAGGTCAGACGGCTTAGACACGGTCATAAATATAGCATTAAAACGCCATGGATTGTCAATACTCAGCTGCAAAGCAAAATCGTTTCTTTGCTCCATATAGCGATGTCCTTGAGTCACGTTAAAAGGTTATTACCTAAACGCTGAATAGAAACGTGAATATCTGAAATATCAATTCTTCCCATAATGCAACTTCAGAAAATAAATCTGAACCTTTAGCCACCTCTATTTATTACATCGACGCAAGTTTCTGATGCATCTTGGAATTGTGTGAAACGAGGGAGGTTGCTTAATAGAAACCTGAAAAATTGTGTCACAGCCGTAAGACACCCTTGGAATATTCTCACTCAGGTTTTACGACCTGGAGGTTGGACAGAAATTTCTTGAATTTCATTATTGTTTCCTTTTGTAAAACACACATAATATTTACATACGCTTTAAATTTCACAGGTCTGTAATACACACACACACACACACACACACACACACACACACACTCCAAGCTAATGCATCTAAAAGCACCATTATACTGTACAGTGATATTTAAACATAATTACCACAGCATAGAAAGTAGTGGCAAGCTATCGTTTGTGTTTTCTCCATAACGCAATTATGTAAACAAACCAGCTAAAGGTGGGTATTTTAAATCATGGTTTTGAAAGCTAATGTGGCCCTGGCCGGTTTGGCTCAGTGAATAGAGCATTGGCCCTTGGACTGAAGAGTCCCAGGTTCAATTCCCTGCCCTGGTCGGGGTGCGTGCAGGAGGCAACCAATCAATGTGTCTCTCTCATGTCGATGTTTCTCTCTGTGTGTCTCTCCCCCTCCACTCTCTCTAAAATAATCAATGGGAAAATATCCTCAGGTGAGGATTAACAAAAAAATTAAAAAATTAAAGTATATTTACTTCGATTATGAAGTAATTTTCAAAAGCAACAGACATGTGGCATTATTACAGAGGAACATCTTGCTGCCGGGTCAAGGTATGCACTCAGGACATCAATATGCAGAATCAACACTGGGTACGATGTCACTGATGTCACGTAAGAAAGTAGGCGTGAGGCCATGGCCTGTTGGCATCAGTTAGAACAGCAGGACTTCAGCGCCCCCCAGTGGCAAGCCCAGCGCGAGGCAGAGGACGCAAAGACTCAGCCATTTACTTCCTGGGATTCAGGATTCTGTAATGATTTACAGATTCAGTGTTTTACTGAATGTTTTTGCTTCTATGAGCAATTCCAGGTTTTAGTGATTAGGAAGGGGGAGGAGCAGCAGGCCGAGGATCCAGGAACACAGCCCTCGCCCCTCATTCAGGGCCCAGGAGAGGGCACTGGAGTGAGCCCCAGCCACGCCGCAGGCTCCCTCGGGAGCAGAGAGAACAGCCCCAGGGCGGCCCCTCTCCCCTCCCATAACTGGTTTCCAAACTCCAGTCCAGTAGCTGCACACTCCAGCTTATCACATTGCCACCGTGCCTCCCATACTAACGTTGTCATACTCGTTCTTAGACAAAAGCAAAACCAATTTCCCTCAGCCACGAATTTATCTGTGAACTAGAGGCCTGATGCACAAAATTTGTGTGGAGTGGGGGCGCGGATCCCCTCAGTCCAGCCTGCACCCTCTCCAATCCGTGACCCCTCAGGGAATGTCCAACTGATGGTTTAGGCCCAATCTCTGGGATTGGGTCTAAACTGGCAGTCGGACATCCCTCTCACAATCTGAGACTGCAGGCTCCTAATCACTCACCTGCCTTCCTGCCTGTTTGCCCCTAAATGCCCCCCCTGTTGGCCTGGTTGCCCCTAACTGCTCCCCTCTGCCAGCCTGGTCATCCCCAACTGCACCCCCACCACCAGTCTGGTCATTCCCACCTGCCCTCCCGCCCCCGCAGGCCTGGTCACCCCTCACAGCCTTCCCACTGGCCTGGTTGCCCCACGCAGCCTGCTATTCAGTCATTTGGTCACCCCTCACTAACCCCCCTGCAGGCCTGGTCATGGGCAGCCATCTCTGTGAGGGTGTGAGGGTTAATTTGCATATTCCCTCTTTATTATATAGGATAATATTCACCTCCCATTACCTGAGTCACAGCCCCATACTGCTATCCCCCAGCCTGTGGCCAGCTCCGGGTCCTGCGAACTCTGAACCATCAACTTGGGTCCCACAAGCCATGTGCTGGCTTGTTCCCACTGAACTCAGCACCAGTGTGTGAGCGAGTCCCACTGGTGTGTAGCTGGTGTCTCGGCTGCTGGCTGAAACACGCTACCGTTATCTGGCCAGTGTCTCCAAGGAAAGAACACAGCGGGAGGTGCTAGTCCACCCTGACCAGCCGGTCCCGGGCCCACCTGCTGCCAGGAGGCAGGTGCAGACAGACCCGCCACCTCCTGGGGTGCTGGGAGGGAGACGGTGGTGCCCTGTGAGGGGCCAAGTCCCGGTCTCATGCCCCGCCCCCCGCACCCTGGCAGCTGACCCTCAGCAGGGCCCTCCCCTAGCTCACTCACTGCTTGCCTTTTGTATGTAATCTCATGGTTTGCTAAGGCCTTTTTTTGCTTGTTTCTTTAAATATATTTTTATTGATTTCAGAGAGGAAGGAAGAGGGATAGAGAGAGACAGAAACATCAGTGATGAGAGAGAATCATGGATCAGCTGCCTCCTGCACTCCTGCTACTGGGGATGGAGCCCACAACCCTGGCCTGTGCCCTGACCGGGGATGGAACCGTGAACCCCTGCTTCACAGGTCGATGCTCAACCACTGAGCCACGTCGGCCGAGCCTAAGGCAGTTTGTAACGTTTCTAATGTGTGTTTTAACATGTTCTTGCTTCCCTGGATCCTCTGCTGAAAGGAAGAGCTGTGGGAGGTAGAGGTTTCCGACTCTTCACAGAAGCCCGTGGGGGAAGATCAGAGAATTTATTAAAATCCAGTCGGAGCAGGACAAACATTCGCCTGTAAATTTATGAAAAGCTGCAGGAAGGAAAATGCGAAAGAGAGAGTATTATTATGCCTCAGAAAATGAGAGTTGCCCGGAGCCAAGGGGGGGAAATGCATTTAGACGACAGGGACGGGTCTTATGAAATAACGTCAAATACAAAGCTTTTGTGCCCAAAATACACAAGTAGGAGCCCAGGGATGAAGAGGGAGCAGGGGGAGCCGGAGAACCTGGGGGTGTCGGACCGCTCGGTCCTGCTTCCATCTCCCAGCCTCCCCCTTGGGGCGGGGCCGGGGATCTTTGCAGCAGTAATCGTGCCACGTCTGGTTCCTGTGGGAGGAGAGGGAACACGCGTGTGCTGTGTGCTGGAGCCACAGGCTTTCAAGCCACAGAAATACCAAAGCTGGCGTGTCATCGCCGGGAGGTCCTCATCTCATCTCAGAGTCTTTTCATTCAACTCAGAAATGAAGGAGGAAGGAGACTTATGCCCCAGCTCAGGCTCTTAAGCTGAGTGAGAATAAGTCATGTCTGAAAAGGTGCTGTGTATTCATGGCCAGTAAAACGGGGGTGAATCATAACATCTCCACCAGACATTGTTGGGGGACTTAGATACGTGGAGAACAACGAAGTGGACCATTCTTTTCTGGCTTTCGTGGTAAGTGGTGCATATATAGGAGTTATTATTTGTTTGATTAAAACAAATAATCTCACTGGGCTTAAAGGAGGTCTGCACCATCCGGTCTGCGCTGGAGGAGGGAAGCGTAGACCCCACCTGTCCGCCGCCCTCGGGGCCTGGGGGTCTAGCCCTGCACGCAGTTCGCCTTCCCCGCTTCAGTGCTTACAAGCCCTGCTTTATTTTAAAAATATATACATTTTTTTTATTGATTTCCAGAGAGAAAGGGAAAGGAGAGAGACAGAAACATCAATGATGAGAATCACTGGATCTGCAGGCCGATGCTCTATCCACTGAGCCAAACCGGCTGGGGCTCCTTGTTCCTTTTAGAAACAAGGGGGGGAAAAGCTGTTTAGCTTTCAGGAAAAACAGAGTAATTCCTTGAAATGAAAGGCGGAGTTAAGAAGAAGTCTCAGGGACTGAAATCATTTTGAGAAATGTGGGCCTCTGTGAGTGAAATTCGAGTTCTAAGAGGTCGTCCTTGAGGAAATAGTTCCTCTCTGAAAAGTTTTGTCTGAAACAAAGCAGATACAACAAAGCCTTCGCTTAGTCCTGTAAGAAGTATTTCCTTGTAAGTCCCCATGTGTGCTCAGGTGCCTGGGGTGTGGGGGCGGCTCTCTCCTCACCTGGCCCGAGGCAGGACTGTAATAGGCTGGGGTGGCAAGAGGCCGTTCCATCTGTAATGAGCGCACATTCACCCAAGGGAACTGCAGGGAAACGGGGCGCGATGGGCCGGCGGGCACCTGATCGCTCCCTGGGAGATTAATAAGGCGACCACCGTGCTGCCCGTGGGTACCGCTGGCTGCCGCCACCCCTGCTGTGACTATACTCAGCCCTCAGGCCTGAGAAAGGCCCTCTGTGTGGAGAGCATTGTAAGAAAGGCCATTCATCACTCTGATTTTTTTGAGGAATCAAATAGGAAAGGCCTCACCCAGATAGTCTTTCTCTAAATAAGAAGGAAATGGGCAAGTTAGAAGAATGTAGAAAACGACAATATCCCTGGGCAGATCTCAGGCCCCCGGGGAGGGGCAGGGACGGATTGCAAAGTTTTCCCTGGGAGATAGTATAACCTTGAGAAAAGGGGTCCTTTTCATTAAAAAAGAAATCAATTAGATTCAAGTTAAATCATTCTTTATTTTGAATGTCTATGTGTACTCTAAGACAGATGATAGATATAGATGACACATAGACAGAGATAATCCTATATAATAAAAGCTGAATATGCTAAGTGTCCAGTTGTCCGGTCATCTATTCAACCAATCAAAGCGTAATATGCTAATGATATGCTAAGGTGGCTCAACTGCTCAATATGATGTGCACTGACCACCAGGGGGCTGATGCTCCAACTGGTAGGTGAGCTTACTGCTGAGGCCCTATCAGGACTGAGTGAGATGGGCCGGACATACCCTGAAGCCCTCCCTCAGTCCCAACCTGGCTGGCCAACCTCCTTTGTCCCTCCCCAGCCCCAATCATGCACCAGTGGGGTCCCTCGGCCTGGCCTGTGCCCTCTCGCAATCCGGGACTCCTTGGGGGATGTCTGAGAGTCAGTTGCAGCCCAATCCCACAGGCCAAGCCGAGGGACCCCAGTGGTGCACAAATTCGTGCACCGGGCCTCTAGTAGATGATAAATAGGGGTATAAGCAGAGATGATATGTGACAAGTAGATATAAATCGAGACATCCATAGGCCCATGCTAGATGCTAGATATAACACTGCATGTTCTAGCTCCACAGAGAGTGAAATCCCCTTTGTTCATTGAAAATCACAAAACTAAAGCAGCTGGGCTAGTAATCGCGTTTGCTCGCCTTGGCGACCTCTCAGGGTTCCGTTACAGAAAATCACCTTGGGTTGCTGCGCGTGATGAACTAGAGAATTCGCACAAACCCCCAGACCTCTCCCATATGCACCTCCGTTCACCAACGAAACCATGATCAAGTCTAGACTGTGTTTATTCTGGCTGTCGTCACTTTGTGGCTGTACTTCGCTCTCATTGGTACAAAGCACCCGTCGCTGGTTATGGTGTGGCACCGCTGGACTGTGGCCCCATCGCTGCTGCCTCTGCCTCCCTGTGCACACGGCCTGCCCGCCTCGGCCTCTGCTCGCCTCCTAAAGACACGCACCGTCACCCAGGGCCCAGGTCACCAGGACGGTCTCCTCATCTCAAGTCTTGACGTAATTCCACCTGCAAAGCCCTTTTCTCAGCCAGGCGCTTCCATGGGCGCCGAAGATGGACACATACAGCTTCTTCACAGTCCCCTGCGGGCGGTTGGGGTGGCTCCAGCTCTGCCTGTGGGAAAGGCCACTGTGAACATCCCCTACGCGCTCCCCGTGCGGAGCGGGGTCCCTGACCAGAACCCCAGAGAGCGGGCTTTTTGCTAAAAAGGCACTTTCCAGTTTCAATTTTTTAAAAAGAGCAGAGTCAGAGCATTCCTGCAGCAATTGGAGTGCGGAAGTGATTGCGGTTTCTAGGTAACGCCTTCCCCTCCTCCCAACCTGTTATCGTGGCTGGTCTGCGAGTATTTGGGAAACAATTTTACTTTATTTTATTTTTATTTTTAAATATATGTTATTGATTTTTTTTTACAGAGAGGAAGGGAGAGGGATAGAGAGTTAGAAACATTGATGAGAGAGAAATATCGATCAGCTACCTCCTGCACATCCCCTACTGGGGTTGTGCCCGAAACCAAGGTACATGCCCTTGACCAGAATCTAACCCGGGACCCTTGAGTCCGCAGGCTGAGGCTCTATCCACTGAGCCAAACCGGTTAGGGCGGGAAACAATTTTAAATGACCTCAGGCCTCAACTCTATCTAATGTCGCTAAATACTTCATCTTAGCTTTTATGAAAACAACCATCTCTGTTTCACATTAATGATTTCTTATCTACATAATCTTTACTGAAACAAATAGGGTTTGAAGCAAGTACGACCAAGTCCTGTAAGCAGACAACCGGTGAGACCACCCACCCTGCTGGGGCCTCGGTCGGTGGGGGAGTGGGGAGACCACCCACCCTGCTGGGGCCTCGGTCGGAGGCCTCACAGAGGATGCGGAGTAACTGTGATTCCAGAATGTCTGTTATTGGAAAAGGCGCGTCTCTTCGTTTCCTTGAATTCCGTTACTTTGCTTTATTCCTCCTTCACTTCTCAGCAGGAGTGAAGTGCCCATTAGGTAAGCTGCCCCTGCAACCAGGCAGGGTGAAGGAAGGAGGGAGGGGTGAGACGTAGGGGAGGAAGGACAGCTTAGCTCACGGGGGGTCCCAGTCAGTCATTCATGTCACGCTCTCAACTCCAGGACACCTTCCGAAGCCACCGACCTGCTGCTGGTCACCTGTCGCAGGTGCTGGGTGGTCTAAAGCAGGGAATGCAGCCTGAGCTGGTGTGGCTCAGTGGATAGAGCATCAGCCTGCAGACTGAAAGGTCCCGGGTTCGATTCCGGTCAAGGGCACGTACCTTGGTTGCGGGCACATCCCCAGTAGGGAGTGTGCAGGAGGCAGCTGTTCGATGTTTCTCTCTCATCGATGTTTCTGGCTCTCTATCCCTCTCCCTTCCTCTCTGTAAAAAATCAATAAAATATATTTTTTAAAAAGACCCAGGTACAGAAAACCAGGGTTCGCCTCATTGTTCATTTGCACACAATAAACCAAACCAACAGTCTGTGTATTTACGACGAACCCCTGAACAAATGGGATTCGGAGGAAAGGACGGATGCAGTGAGAACTGGCTCTTCCTCGGTGATGTCTGTGTTCCTTAGTTGTAACATGTAACTTAGATCATTTGAAGAGGACAAGGTTTGTGCGACCGGCTGGCACGTGGCCAACCATGCAGACAGGTTTGGGCATCTGTCAACAGAAAGGCACGGGGTCTGGGTGAGAACCGGGAAGTGTCCGATCGGGGATGAGCTGACCTTCAGAGGACAGTGCGGAGGGGACGGATGGAGGCCCCTGTGGGTCCCAACTGCCCTTGACCCGGAGTCTCCTGCCATCGACACAGGAAATGCAGAGCTGTGGGCTTCCTCGCTGTGTCAAAGCAAACATGGCCCCAAAGAAAGGACCAAGGAAGGAGGACTGTAGTCATTATTTGTTCTTCTGTGTATTCCTTTGTTTGTTTTCACTTGGTTTCAACAAACGTCTCATGCCCCTCGAGTTTCTCGTTGACTCGAATGTGTATTCACTCCCATAAAACGAAGGTCTTTGCGCCGTCATCCAAAAGTGCGGTGGAAGGAAAAGGAACTAGCTGCTCTCTCACTGCTTGGTAGACAGTTAGCCTGGAGGTTAGCCATTTAGAATCACCTACTACAATGTTGCCCTCCATGGCTGGTGTGGCTCAGTGGGTAGAGTGTCACCCCGCAGACTGAAGGGTCTCAGGTTCGATTCCAGTCAGGGGGACGTACCTTGTCTCCAGGTACCCCAGTTATGGCCGGGGCACATGCAGGAGGCAACCAATCGATGTGTCTCTCTCACATCGGTGTTTCTCTCTGTCTCTCCCTCGCTCTCCCGCTCTCTCTAAAAATCAATGGAAAAATACCCTCGAGGAGGATGAACAACAGCAGTAAGGGCCGTCCTCATCTCCGCTCTGGTTTCCCGGACAAATGCTGCGTGGACACGCTGCTGGGTAAGATGTGGGCGCCACCCTCAGAGCGCAGGCCCTGCAGGACCTGAACAGACAGTGAGGGTGTCTGATGGCAGCCCGTCCTTGCTATTTGCAAATTCCGTCTCTGTGAACTCCCCACTCCCTGAAGGCTGTCTGTGGGCCGATCTGGGTGCTTTAAACATATATATTGTTATTGATTTCAGAGAGGAAGGGAGAGGGGGCGAGAGAGAAACATCAATGATGACAGAGAGTCATGGATCAGCTGCCTCCTGCACACTCCCCACTGGGGATGGAGCCTGCAACCGGAGCATGTGCCCTGACCGGGAATCGAACCGTGACCCCCTGGTTCATAGGTCGACACTCAACCAGGGAGCCACACCGGCCGGGTAATCCGGGTGCTTTCTGAGCTGCATGGGCCGCACAGAGCAGCACACACGGGTCACCGGGCACATGGGTGCCCCGCTGAGGGAAGCGCGGCCGTGTCCTGCGGTGTCTGACCTCCCCTCCCACAAGCAGGTCCCTGTGGGGTCTGCAGAGCCACGTTCCTCACACTGTGAGGGTTTTGTCCGTGACTTTCCTGTTTAAAACGGCCCCGGGTGTAGAGTCCTGAGCACAACAGGCGGACCCAACGGGCACTGGGGACGCTACCACCGGGGGTTCCCGAAAGCAACCTCCAGAGAGACCCCAAGTACAGCACAGCCGCCTGCCCCAGGGCACCCCAAGGGCCTCCCACCTCCTCCTGCCCAGCGATGCTCGGGGGCGCTCTCGTTCGGGCGTGATTTCTGAACGGGATCGGAGAGCCCTCGTGTCTGGTCTCTCAGCTCAGGACCCACCTGGGATCGCCCAGCCAGCCTCTCCCGCAGGACTCAGAAAATGCCTTCCTTGCCCAGCTCGTGTGGCTCAGGGGTTGAGCACCGACCTATGAACCAGGAGGTCACAGTTCGATTCCCGGTCAGGACACACGCCCCGGTTGCAGGCTCCATCGCCCGTGTGGGGCGAGCAGGAGGCAGCCCATCAGTGCTTCTCTCTCATCATTGATGTTTCTCTCTCTCTCCCTCTCCCTTCCTCTCTGAAATCAATTTTAAAAAATTTAAAAAATAAATAAAATAAATGTGTTCCTTGCTCACAGGCACAGCCGAGTGGGCAGAGAGCTCACGGTCCCCCCCCCCCACCAACCTCCTGACCTGTGTCACCTGCTGGAAACCCTAGCAGCACGGAGCACATTGTGAATGATCCGTGGACGGAAAGGAACTAGAGAAAGTACTGTGAGCCCGTATCTCACATGTATTTCCTATAACGACGAGTCTCTAACAACCACACGTGCGGGCAGCTCGGGTCTAAACGTCTGTTCCAACAGCCACAAAGCGCAGGGTGACAGCACAGCCCCCTGTGAGCACCTGCCCATCAGTGATGGGCGTGCAAGCAACGTGCACAGTCATGCGGCCTGGCTCACTGTGCATGTATGTTCAGCGTATGACCAGGCGGGTAGTGGACATGAGGAGGGCACGTATGCAGCAGGCATTTTCCAAGCCCTTTGCATTAGTAATGTCATTTATTCTGCGAAGGTAACTTCAGGCTGGTACGATAACCCCCCACTCTCTCCCCCACCTTCTCCCTATCGCCCCCTCCTCTCCCCCTCCCCTTCTCTCCCTCTCCTCTCCTCCCTCCCCTCCCCATCTACAAATGTTAGCCTTCCCTGGTCCAAAGCGGTGAAGTGATTTGTCTCATTCACCGTCGCCAGGATGTGGGAGAAGTGGGATCCCCTTTGGGACACAGGTGCTTTGAAATCGAATAATTAAATAGACTTCAATGCCCCTCTCTCAGTTTAAATTTCAGTCTCAAACATGGTCCAGAATCGTGTGGACTAACAGCAAATTACAGGCCACCTTCTGCAGTTCTCATTGGAGGCCGGGACCCCTGGACTAGTTCTGTGGATGCTGGGCCTCATTTACAAATCCCACTGCTGTTTACCTCTATGAAGGTCACCCTGATACCCCGCACCCCCCCCCCCGCATCCAGCGCACGGAGCGCTGCAGAGGGACCCCTCGCTGTCCGATGCTACCTGGGCTCCGGGTTTCCCACCTGAGACACATTCCGTCCCTGGACAGAGCGCCCTGCCCCTGCGCTGCCCTGTGGCCCCTGAGCCCCGACAGCGGGAGATGGACGGCTCTCAGTGCCCGAGATGACCTCGTCAAGGTCACGCTCCTCCTTCACCGATGGGCGGTCTGAAACTGCGTCCAGGCACTCGGCTTACAGGGCATTCCCACGCCTGTCCCTGGATGACCTGGCTGCAAGGCACCCGGCTCTCCCACTGTGTCCTCACCAGCAACTTGGGGGCACAGCACGGGGCACCTGGGGGGCAGAAGGCGATGCGTTTCTCCACGGGCGGGAGGGAGCTGAGATGGCAGCCTGTATCCGACAGGAGGCTGCGGGGAAGCACCCACGCAGAGGAGAGGAGGGCAGCCGCCCGGTGCTGGCCCGTCCCCCCCAGAGCCCAGTGCTGGGCTGTGTCTGCTCCGGCTTTTACGCTGCAGGGCATGGCTCCCTGCTGCTGACTGCTATTGTCCGGTGAGGGAAGCAGCCTGGCTGTGGGCCCAGTGACAGGGCGAGTCTGGTAGAAATCAGGGGCTCAGAGGGTCTAATGGTCCCACAGAGACAGGTGCTGTCTGGGGAGCAGTCCTGGGAGTGTGAGGGCAGCAGCTGCTGTAAAACTTGGTCTGGTCTCTAGAAAGGATCTCCATGTCGTTTCTGTCAGCTTTTCCTTCTGAATTTAGGAAAATGTGTAACCGGGTAAGTCAGGGAATGATCACATTCTCCCCTGAGAGTCGTGTGGGCCTCCGTGTGTGGGCCTCCGTGTGTGGGCCTCCATGTGAGGGCCTCCGTGTGCCGGCCTCCGTGTGCCGGCCTCCATGTTCGGTCCTCCCAGTGAGGGCCTCCGTGTGCGGGCCTCCATGTAAGGGCCTCCGTGTGCGGGCCTCCATGTAAGGGCCTCCGTGTGCGGGCCTCCGTGTGCGGGCCTCCATGTAAGGGCCTCCGTGTGCGGGCCTCCATGTAAGGGCCTCCGTGTGCGGGCTCGGCCGCACTGAACGAGTCTCCACGGTCCCTGAAGGAAGCGAGCAGGACACCTGGCCCGGGATGGGAAGCCAAGACCCTCAGTTGGTTTGTAATAGGACATTACAACAAGTGTTTCCTCAGAATTCCTCCAGGACATTCTTTGCTTCATTTTTTCCTATTTTTTTCATTGTTTCCTAATATATTATCCATTTAGCATTTGCTGTGTAGCATCTGCTCTTTTTTATTTATTTATTTTTTATTTTTTTAAATATATTTTATTGATATTTTACAGAGAGGAAGGGAGAGATATAGAGAGCTAGAAACATCGATGAAAGAGACACATCGATCAGCTGCCTCCTGCACACCCCCTACTGGGGATGTGCCCAGAACCAAGGCACATGCCCTTGACCGGAATCGACCTGGGACCTTTCAGTCCACAGGCCAACGCTCTATCCACTGAGCCAAACCGGTTACGGCAGTATCTGCTCTTTTTTAAAATTTTTATTATTGATTTGAGAGAGGGGGGTGGGGAGAAGGAGAGAAACACCATGCGTTGTTCCACTATTGATGCGTTCACTGGTGGCTGCTCGCATGTGCCCTGAGCAGGGACTGAACCCACCACCTTGGCGTGTCAGGAGGATGCGCTAACCAGCTGAGCTTGTCCAAACACGTTAATGATTATGTGATTACAGATAACCTTTTAACTCAAAATCTGCTGGGTTCGTTGTGCACTTCATTGTACAGAATATAATCGTTAACCAGCATTTAACTCCTTCCTACAAAACTCCTGGGTGGTTAAAAGGGGAAACTGAATGGACCATCGATTGCTGTCCAGTGTTCATAATGTGCATAGGGCAGTGATGGCGAACCTATGACACGCATGTCAGAGGTGACACATGTGTCAGAGGTGACACGCAAACCCATTTTTTTGGTTGATTTTTCTTTGTTAAATGGCATTTAAATATATAAAATAAATATCAGAAATATAAGTCTTTGTTTTAATATGGTTGCAAAGATCAAAAAATTTCTATATGTGACACGGCACCAGAGTTAAGTTAGGGTTTCTCAAAATGCTGACACACCAAGCTCAAAAGGTTCGCCATCACTGGCCTAGGAAGTAAAGGTCATGTAACTGTCTATCTGTTCCCTGCTTTTGTCCTGGCTCATGTCTAAGGAGGGAGCCATCCTTATGGAGATACCACAGTGTCATGTGAGCCCTGTGCTGTGGCCCACCCGACTGTACCCCACTGTCCCCCGCCCTCCAACGCCCTCCAACTCCCAGCTTAGGACTCAGTCCGGCTCCCATGGGACTCGGCACCTGGCGCGCAGGTCATGGGTTCATTCTCACGTCTTCGGTTTGTCACAATCGCTGACTGTCCGGGTTTCTTGCTCCTTCGCATCTTGCACACTCTTTCAGGAATGCACGCTGCTGGGGTGACAAAGTACAAAAACGATGTCGGCACCAAATTCCGTGGTCTCTGCCCCACGGTTCCGTGCGGGGCCTCGGGGAGCCGGAGCTCAGTAAATGTTCTGTCAATAGCCCAAATCTATTTTCTGCCAGGCTGCTGGGGAGGGGTTCTCGGAGTCCGCCACTGCCCCCAGACGTCAGAACCTCATCAATGCGAGAGCGTGCGGCCGGCGTGATGGACGGGACGGCTCGGCGCTGCGAGAACAGTGAGCGGCCTGCGGCTCTGCCCGAGGCGAGGAGCCCCGTCCACTCTTCACCGGGCCCGGCCATCGCAGCGAAACCCAGCGGGCCCAGAGCTGCCGATCTCCTGCCCCCGGAGCCCATGTGGCCGGGCGGGTGCGGCCCTGGGTGCCCCGTGAGGGAGAGAGGGACGGTCCTCCCAGGCACCCGGCTCCATCCCGGGACCTGGGGCTCAGGCTGCTCCCTCCACTTCTTCCTGGACAAACTCCATCTCTTGGAAGCAAAGAAGCAGCTATTACATCAACTTTTCTACTTTCTTTCCCGCGCTCGGCCGTGCTGTGAGGTAAAAACGGCGGATCTGGAAGGCACGGGGTAAACTGAGTCTGGGCTGAGCTAAGATCCGACGTCCTCTCATTCCACCTGTGGAGGGAGTTTTCTCCCTTCTCCTCCCCAAAGGCCTCCGGAAATGCAGGATGTTGGTCATATGTGGGTCCCACCTCTGTTTTATTTTTATGGTTGTGATGATAAGCAATAGAACTAGTCATTTTCCAAATCAGGAGCAGATAGAATTCATACACCGAATGTGAGAAAAAAATTTTAAAAAATGTTTACACTTGAGCAACAGTTAAAAATATATGCTTGGAGTTCAGATTTTCGTGTGGGTGTAGAAAGTGTGGCAGGCCATCACTGGCATTGCAAAAACTAGAAAAAATATATTAAAACACATTTAAGGCAGCTATGATCTTTGTGTGCAAAATATTCCAAACTAACTGGTAGGACTGCATGGCTGGTGGCCTCCCTGGGTCACGTCCTGGTGCAGGTGAGCTGGTCAGTGGCCTCCAAGGGACCCAGTGGGACGCTGATGCCCATCAGGTGGAGGTGGGGGACAGGCACCTATAGAAAACGCTGACCCAGCCCGGCAGGTGAGGCTCAGTGGTTGAGCATTGACCTAGGAACCAGGAGGTCACGGTTGGATTCCCAGTCAGGGCACATGCCCGGGTTGTGGGCTCAGTCCCCAGTGTGGGGTGTGCAGGAGGCAACCGATCTATGATTCTCTCTCATCATTGATGTTTCTCTCTCTCTCTCTCTCTCTCTCTCTCTCGCTCTCTTTCTCTCTCTCTCCCCCTTCCTCTCTGAAATCATTAATATATTTTTTAAATAGATTTAAAAAATGCAGACTCAGCTCAGTAAAATCCAACCTGACTAATGCATTTAAAATTCATTCACATTAAAATATTCACTCATCAAAAGACATTAAGAAAGTGGAAGGCAGAAAGGAGGCCGGGAGGAAGTACTTGCAGCACATGGTATGTCTGACCGAGGTTAAAATCCGGAACAGAGGAAAGAAGCCACTCAATTGAAAACAGCCAAGACGGACAGGCATGAAACCAAAGACAGGATCGAGCTAGAGGTTCAGGAAGCAAGCGTTGTTGCTACCCAGCGTGCCTAGCGCTTGGCATAAAACGGCATATAACACGTCTCCCACTTTCTACATAAACTCTCCTTTGGAATACTCCGACGACAGTGCTCACACGTGGAGGGTTATTGCAAATTTACAAAGCAAGTTAGGGGTTTTCCCCCTCGTTCCTGAGAAAACTGAAAACTTAATTTTAAGGGTAATCACAGTTTAATGGAGACATTGCTTTTCTTTTGGAAAAACTTTGCTCTAAATAAAAATAAATGTTCTTTGAGTTCTATAACATGTGTACATAGTCAGTGCAGATAATTGTAAGTAATTTATTTGTAATTAATTGCAAAATTACTTACACAAATAAGTAGATGACGGTGGTTGCCGAGCCTGGTTCTCGGTTATGAGGTCATGGAAAAGCGGGGTGTGGACGGGCCCTCAGAGCAGACGCCGTCTGAGCCTGGGACCAGCCATGTGTGCCCTGCGCCTGCCAGTCTCACCCGGCGCCCTCTCTTCAGTCCCCTCAGCGCAGGCTTCCCACCGTGTTCCTCACATTGGCTCCTACCTCCTCAAACACCCCTGCCTCACAACAGATGTTGAAGGAATAGGAATAAGAATGAGAATACTTTGAAGACTTTTTATAAAACATTGAGCATCATGGCTGGGAGGAGGTGTTATCTGATCTAAAGTCTCCCCAGTTACCTCTGACTCAAAGTTTCTAACCCAGTTAAGTTGCTAATAATGCACCCGGCTGGCGTGGCCCAGTGGTTGACCATCAACCATGAACCAAAAGGTCACTGGTTCGATTCCTGGTCAGGGCACAGGCCTGGGTTGCGGGCTCGATCCCCAGTAGGGAACATGCAGGAGGCAGCCAATACATGATGTTTCTCTTTCATCGATGTTTCTATCTCTGTATCCCTCCCCCTTCCTCTCTCTCTCTAAAAATCATTAAAAACATATTTTAAGTTAATTACCCAAATTGCCCCTCCTGGCATGCATTCTTACTTTGTCACGGGGTAGCACTGGGGGAGTTCACCCTTGAAATTTCAAGGAGAGAATAACAAGTGAAAATCATTGAGCTGTCTGCCCAGCGACCGGGGCTCCTGCACGGGGGTCTGCCACGCGTGCTGGGGAGCCCAGGTCAGCGCCTCACACATGTTGGGACCACATGTCAGCTGCCCAGGCCTGGAGGCGGCCACGCCCACCATGAGGCTAAAATCATGGAGGTGTCGGTGCCCACAGGCCAGAGAGGAGGGGCCCCTGTCTCCCCATCATCTGGCTTCTGCCATTCCCTGTGGCTTTAATTTGTCAGAAACATTTCCAAGTGACCTGCAAGAGAGACTTGGACCTAGATCAAAATCTCAACGTTGTCACTCTCCGGTTTTGGAAATTTTAAGAAATCGGTTACTTACAATTCAGGCCCCACCCACTTCCTTCCGTGTTTAGGTCTGAACGTGGCAGAGAAACACAATGAATAACACGCTTGTTTTGAAGACAGGAGGGCTGGGGAGGAATTTGAATTGTAAGAGCTCTGTGTAGGCCACTGTGTTTCATTCGGAAAAACCTCTATGGGCTTCTATGGAGGCAATGACTCCAGTGAAAGAAATAACCAGGGTCAACCAAGAGCTGCGTTCTGTAAAACACGCTGCTTTTCTTATACAAATTAAAGAACCAATCAATGAGCAGGATGCCGAGTTAATCCCAGCGTTTTCCATGTGAGATGATGGGCAGGAAGTGTTTCGTGTGGAGATGTAGGTAGCCACGGGCTTCCCCGGCGTGGGCATGTCTCACTGTGCACAGGAACAACGCCCTTTACAGCCTGCCACACGCGGACGCCCCTCCCTGTGACATGTGTCGTGCAGAGTGCGATCCCTGGCGCAGGTATGACAAAGGCTCTTGTTTTCATCTCTCTGGGGAGATGGACCCCCGGCCCGGAGGCTACTCGGAGGGAGCAGAGCGATCGATCCTGCCTCGTCCGCTTTGCTGGAAACGGTCTCCAGGGCGCCCGAGTGTCCAGGGATCTCAGGTTAACAAACGCGCATCGCATCACGGCCCTGGCGGTGCTGGAACATAATACCAGTTTCAAATGCTTACAAGCCCCGAGTCACATTAATACAGTAACGTATTTGCAGGTCTGGTGAAATCTCACAAACTTAAACACTTCATTTAAAATTCCTAATAATCGCCCGGTCGGGCGTGTCTCAGTGGTTCAGTATCAACCTATGAACCCAGAGGTCACGGTTCAATTTCCAGTCAGGACACATGCCCGGGTTGTGTGTGGGGGGGAAGGGAGGGTGCAGAAGGCAGCCAATCAATGATTCTCTCTCATCACTGATGTTTCTATCTTCCTCTCCCTTCCTCCCTGAAGTCAGTATACACACACACACACACACACACACACACACACACACATATATATATATATATATTTTTTAATTCCTAATACTTAAAGTCATTGCTATGACGTCTGGCTCCTCTTGGCTTCGGACCGTAATTTAATAGAAAGAACCATTCTTAAAGCAGAAGCAATTTACACCTCGGCAATTCCTGACACGGTGTTGTGACCACAGACTCCTGACTGTACAGAATTGTTAATACGGGACGTTCCGCTCATCTTCGAGGCTAATTTACATCATGACCACGGGAGAAGCTGAGTTAGAAGCTGCTCAGACAGGTGACGGCATAGTGGACATTTTCCAACTGGGACTGCAACAAATAAAAGAAAAGACGGCTTATTCTTTCAGAAAGGGGAAGGAGGAAGTGGGATGGCTCCCCGGGGGGCACAGCCCTGGCCTGGGAGCGGTTAGGAAGCAGTGAGAACTGGATTCTGTCCTTGTGGGAAGAGGAAGGCCACTTGCCCTCACCCCCCTGGACGCCAGTTCAAGTTCGCACGTGGGGGCTGCTCAGGGGCCAGGCTGTCAGTGAGGCGCCTCGCTGCTCTCGCTCCGTGGCTCGCTGGCCGGAGGCAGGGGAAGGTGCCGTGTCACAGCCTCTTGGGGAGGAGAAAGACCAGAGGACTAGCAGTCACTCTATTCATGGTTTATCGATAAGGAATATGTGGGGGATTGGAGTCTTGACAATTTGCAATGCTGAGATCAAATTTGAGCCTCTGGTGAAAAACAAACAAACAAAAAAAACCCACTTACAGAATAAAGTTGAGACCTTACACAGATCCTCCCACAATCACATTGTCCTAACGCCCCGCGAAAGAGAAAACCTCAGGCCCAGAATGGCGTGACTCGTGAGAAAGCCCAGGACTTACTACCTGATCTAATGGCCATTCAACCTTCACCAGGGCGGCCATCTGAGTCACCAGCCTGGCACTCTCCGCCAACACCAGGAGGCCGTCCGTCCCCGGCCCTCTCCATCCCCTGGAGAAAGAAGAGACGATCGCCTGGCCGGCATGGCTCAGTGGTTGAGCATCAACCTATGAACCAGGAGGTCCCGGTTCGATTCCCGGTCAGCGCACACATGCTCAGTCTCCAGTGCGGGGCATGCAGGAGGCAGGTGATCCGTGATTCTCTCATCATTGATGTTTCTCTCTCTCTCTCTCTCCCTGTCCCTTCCTCTCGGAAATCCATAAAAAATATATTTAAAAGAGAAAGATGCACCCCTTGCCTTCCCTTGCCCCAAACATTGGAGGCCCTGGTCTGAAGTTATGCTTGCTCCTCATTTGCTAAGAGCTCCCGGTTCTCCCCCTTCTTCCTATGGAACCCTCCTATTTTGCACAACCCCTGGGAGCGCCTTCTGCACCCCATTCACGAATCACTTCTTTTTTTTTTTAAATATATTTTATTGATTTTTCACAGAGAGGAAGGGAGAGAGATAGAGAGAGTTAGAAACATCGATGAGAGAGAAACATCGATCGGCTGCCTCCTGCACATCCCCCACTGGGGATGCGCCCGCAACCCAGGTACATGCCCTTGATCGGAATCGAACCCGGGACCTCTCAGTCCTTAGGCCAACGCTCTATCCACTGAGCCAAACCGGTTTCGGCACGAATCACTTCTTAAAGCCAATGAGAGCTTCAAACGGGCTCCGCTGGAGATTGCTTTTTAACAACCAAACCCCCGCCGCTGAGAGAGGAAGGCCGTGCGAGCCCAGCACCGCCTTCCCTCAGATCACGGCATGTTTACAAACCGTGACTTCCTCAGGGATGCGCTGTGACTACATCACGGGCGCGTTTGCTCCGGCGCCCAGAGTGAAAACACACGTTACCGTCTCGGTGTAGGCGGTGCTGGTGAAACAGGGCAGCGCGGGCCCTGTCACCGTGAATTCCATTCCCCGCGACACCACGCGGCACGGGCGCTGACCCCCCGGGTGGCGTGTGCACTCTGCACACGGAGAAAAGCGATTAATGCAAACCCCAGCGTTTCAGGAAAACCTTTGCCTGACCGCTCAGGCTCCCTCCACCTGCGAAGGAGGCTTCAGAAAAGTCCTGGGCGCTGGCGGGCGCTGTGAGCGCTGGGACAGGAAGCCCAGAGCTGCGACTGCAGCTGTGACACTCTGGTCTCCCACGGCCACGGCAGCCCACGGACGCAGCCGGCCCCTTGCACGTTGCCCTCAGCTCCCACACGCGTGGAGAGTGAGTTTATGGAAGGGAATGTGTCTGAGAAGAACGAAGGGGAAGATGGGAAGATTTTATGCAGCAATAGTTCTTCTGTTCCACATCCTTCTTGTCTATAGTCTTTTCACAAACTGCAGGTTGAAAGGAGGGGAAGCGTCCGCGTGACTGAAGCCCTCCTTCCCCTCACTCTCCGAGCACCGAGGCAGCTGGTCCCGACGCAGCCTGAGCCGTCGCTATTGTTGAGCAGTCACCACAACCGCAGCTTCGTATGCTGCATGGCGGAGCTCTAAGAGCCTTTGCTTATGAAAACGCTCCTTTTCCTTTGTTACGAATGTCAGCGTGTCTGCGCTGCCAAAGGAGTTTTTTCAAAAAAAAATAAGTTGACTCGCTTAACGATGTAATTACTTTCATTGTCATTTCAGGGAGGACTTCACCAGGCATCTGGGCGGTAGCGATTCGTGGGGCTCTGGCTAGAAGACAGGGAACTTTTGTCTTTTTGGAACTAAATGGAAGGCCCATCCATCAAGGGTCTCATCGGTGCTTTCTTCTCTCCCAGCACCTGGGACATCGCCTGTGCAGTGACGCTGGGAAGCTGGGAGCCAAGTGTCTCTTTTTAGTTCATTACTAGTGGCCCAGTGCACGAAATTCCTGCACATTAAAAGGGGGTTAATTAGGGGGAATATTTTAATATTGCTATTTGCCCTTTATAATAGAACTATTGGGGATGAAAGAAAATTAGTAAAACGTATATGAAAATCTTCCTCCTATCAGAGTCTGGGGCATGCCACGGGACCCCAAGTCAAGTCCCCACCCACCCACTTGCACCTCAAAATCATGTGAGACCCAGACCCTGCCAACCCCACCACCATCAAGCCCCGATGGGCAGAGGGTGCAGCCTCAGGTCCCCAGGCCCGACGCCGGGGCAGGGAGAGCGGCCTGAGGTCCCACAGCCCAGGTCAAAGGGTGAGCCTTGAGGTCCCCCGTCAAGCCCAGCTGGGTGGGGGGTGCAGCCTGAGGTCCCCCATTAAGCCCCGCCAGGTGGAGGGCATGACCTGAGGTCCCCTGGGCCAGTGCCAGGGTGGAGGGTGCAGCCTCAGGTCCCCCAGCCTAGGGCAAAGGGCACAGCCAGAGATCTCACAGCCTGGCACTGGGGGAAGGGACACAGCCTCAGGTCCCCCGCCCCGGCCCTGCACCACGCAGCCTCAGGTCCCTGCTGATCGCTCCTTAAGGGAACCTGTCTCCACTATGGGTGCAGCCATCTTGTGACTGCGTGAGGGTTAATTTGCATATTGTCTCTTTATTATATTGGATTTCCAGTGGGTTCTCAGAACATCAATAGT
Organism: Myotis pilosus; assembly: GCA_036010255.1. Lineage (NCBI taxonomy): Eukaryota > Metazoa > Chordata > Mammalia > Chiroptera > Vespertilionidae > Myotis > Myotis pilosus. The sequence goes on from JASKON010000034.1 coordinate 1,959,381, forward strand.
CTTTTTCTTTTTAAAGATAAATTTTTTCTTTTGCTAACGTGGCCCTGCATTGCCTTTAAATGGGCTCATGCATTAATACACAGGATGTGACAGAACTGTCCTATGCCTGCCAGAAAAGACGTGTCCTTTTCCTGACGTAAAGGCTCCTGATAAATGTAGAGAAGAATGCCAGTTTTCTCCGAGAGGTATCTGCTCCTTTCATGTGCAGGGATGTTTCTGAGTGCCCACCCGGCAACAACACCAAGGCCCTAGGGTTGAGCTATAAATAAGTAGGATTGTTTTTCTGAACGTCTTGGCAAGACATCAGAGCTACAACCGAGACCTTGACCTTCCCTGACACTGAACAGAACAAAACAGATGCTGCCACGAACCGGGAGCCTGGTTCTGCTGCCGGAAAGCCACGGGACCATCGCCGTCCAATCCCTCACTCGTTTTCCCACCTATGAACAGTCCAGATACTCTCTCCTCTCGCTGCTGGACATGTTTGGAAGATGGGGAAGAACCCAGCACTAACGTGGATAATGAATGTGTCTTAGAGTTCCTCCTAAGACGAGCAACGGATTCTAAAAGAGAAATGTTATGGCAGACGCAAATTAAATTCCAGCATGCAGCAAGCCTTTGTTAAATATACTTAAGGAGTCAGGGAATACACTACGTGGGAGAAAGGCAGTGTAACTGAATTTGATCCACCGGCAAATCAGAATATAGAATTTAATCGTTTTCAAATACACGAGCTGTCCAAACACAGGGAATGGTAGACAACTATGCCCCCTCCACCTGGGGACAAGGCAGGCGGCGTGGGCTCAGAACTAGCAGCGTGTGCAGCTTGAGGTGGAGACGCCAGCACTGAAGGGCGGGGTGGGGTGGGGTGGGGAGGACCAGGTGCTGTCTGCACGAGAATGTGCAGGGCGCGCCTCTCTCTGAGTTATGACTCTGTCCAACTCTTTCTTTCTCTTTGTCGTTTGTTGGTGGGATTTTGTTTGCTTGCTTGTTTTGCCTTGTCGACAGGACCAGGACCCCACTCACGAAGAGAGCATTTTCTATGCAGTCATGTGGGGAAAATCACGTAAGGACCGTTTTTCCTTATTGGCAAGTCACCCTGCCGCCTGGGACGGAGCACAGCACAGAGACAATGACCTCTTACTATTGGCTGATTAATAAATAGATGGAGGATCAGCCCATATTGTGGTAAATGTTTCCCTCCACGTCCCGTGTGCTTCAGGGTTCAGGATCTGGAAGAGGAGCCGCACACAAATGAAAGAGAAGAGACAAGAGATAATTTGGAAATACTGGGGGGCCAGATGGGCAAGTCCAACTCAAGGAGAAGGACTTCCCCTGGTGCTCAGGCCGCGCCAACCTTTTATTGGTTTGGGATCCACCCATGGCCTTTAGGCAGGCAATTCCCAGTAATAGGCAGACTAGCCCATCAGCAAGGATTTACATAATAATAAACAGAGAAGTTGCTTCAGCTACCATTGTCTGGACTAACAGTGGGTGCACAGCCCTGACCTTTGCAAGGGCTTCAAGGATCACCAGCCTTCCGGGTTCCTTGTCCACACCTCTCTGCTAGTGAAGACAATAGGCAGTTTCCTACAATGGAGCATTCCATCAACTACCAGGCCAGGGCAGGCAGGTGTCCCCGTGGCTCCCCCCTTCCAGCAGTATGACCCCGGGCCAGTGCCTTTATTTGCCTGTGCCCTGATTTCCTCATCTATAAAATGGGACAGCAATAATTAAGTAACATTTAAGAATCTAAGAGGCTGAACAGTAAAGAAGCAAACACAGCCCAGCCGGTGTGGCTCAGTGGTTGAGGGTCGACCTATCAACCAGAAGGTCATGGGTTCAATTCCCAATCAGGGCACATGCCCGGGTTGTAGGCTCGATCCCCAGTAGGGGTGTGTAGGAGGCAGCCAATCCATGATTCTCATCACTGGTGTTTCTCTCTCTCCCTCTCCCTTCCTCTCTGAAATCAACAAAAATATATTTTAAAATAATAATAAAAGGTTAGGCAAGAATAGGAACAATGGGGAATAATTAATTACTCTTTAATTAACATTTAAAACTCACCAAGGCCCTCTACTGGCACACCGCTGAGATAAAGTGGTTTGGCTTTCTGAGAAGTACAACCTGCAGAAAAAGTGCTTGTTTTTGAGAAAAAGAAAAAAAGAAAAAAAAAGGTAATAACACTGAAAACTGTAGGTCAGACAGAAGGGGTCGATCTAACTGCCCAGTCAGCTGACATCTCAGTCCCCATTCAGGCTCCTGCCCACCCCCTCGGTGAGGCTGTCCTGACCACTCTGCTTAAACCTCACCTCCAGCCCACCCCACTCCCCTTCACTGCTTAGCTTTCTCCACGACACATACCAGCATGTGCCCAAGCGGTTTATCACAAATGTCTGTCAAAATGTGTGGGCAGAGAGAGCTTTCCACTTTTTCACTCCTGTGTCCCCATGTGGACGAAAAGGGGCCCCATGCTAACCTGGCTAACTCAGGGGGGTGGGCCTGTGTGCCAGCCTTGCAAACTCAGAGACCTAAAAGAACCACAGAGGAGGGTCTGAAATTGAAACGTTTTAATTAAAAAGCAGTTCATAGTGGATAGGCATATCCTAGGCCAGTGGTTGGCAAACTGCGGCTCGCGAGCCACATGTGGCTCTTTGGCCCCTTGAGTGTGGCTCTTCCATAAAATACCAACTTCAGCGCATGGGCCACGAAGTTTCAGTCACACTGTACGTGCGCACCCACACGTGGTGTTTTGTGGAAGAGTCATACTCAAGAGGCCAAAGAGCCGCATGTGGCTCGCGAGCCGCAGTTTGCCGACCACTGCCCTAGGCCAGTATCTTCCCTGACAAAGATCAACTTCAATCTTTACTGAGCTTATGGTCTTTTTGCATCTAAGATCGCACACCTGTGACACGTCAGGGTGCCTTGTCACTTCCCTTTTTCAGAACCCCTCAGGGCACAACCAATGTGCCAGGGCGCCAGGACGGAGACCACACGTCCCCTCATTGTTACTGTTATCTTGCTAACTGTTGACCGTTAACGCCGATGTATCTTGCACCCACCTATCCCAGAGGTTTCCCACTTGGCTTTCCCCCGCCTCCCTAGTCTACCACCAGTGGATTTCACGTGACCCACCTACGTCTCCTCCTCTGAATACAATGTACAAAACGGGGTGAAAACCCGCCATTCTCCGGAGCATTCGCCCAGTCCGTGGAGATTCTGCTTCCCGGCAATTGTCGACAGTTTGGCTCAAATACACTCACAAAATGTCTTCACGGGTTTGAATGTTTTCTGACGCTAACACGCAGGTTTCTGTTTCCTTTAACAATGGTCACCATAGGCTGTGGCACAAACTAACTCGGGCCTCGGTGACTTCAATAGTAACCGTTCCACCGCCACGGTCTTTCGGGTCAGTGAGGGGTCTGTCCCGTGTCACATGTCTGTGTCCACAGGGCATGTGGGTGTCCCATCCCTCAGGTCCTGCTGGGGTGCTGGTATCGGGCCACATGCTTCAGGTTTGTTATCTCTTCTACGTCTTCTCTCTTCTTTAATATACATTTTACAGAAACAGCACTGTTTTCATACACTCACCAAATCGATGCACCTAATCTTAACATTTAACCAAAAAAAAGCGCTACCTTCGCTCAAAGGTAAAACGCAGAAAACGAAAGGTCCCGGTCCCAGAGCATCTTCCGTGGGTGTTGAGCCCGTGCAGATCACAGACATCATGGTGAACGTTTCACACCGCAGTCCCCGCCCGTGGCTTCAGGAGTGATTCTCAGAGAAACGTGTGAGAATGCGTTTCCATTTTACCTAGATCAGTGGTTCTCAACCTTCTGGCCCTTTAAATACAGTTCCTCATGTTGTGACCCAACCATAAAGTTATTTTCGTTGCTACTTCATCACTGTCATGTTGCTACTGTTATGAATCATCATGTAAATATCTGATATGCAGGATGGTCTTAGGCGACCCCTGTGAAAGGGTCGTTCGACCACCAAAGGGGTCACGACCCACAGGTTGAGAACCGCTGACCTAGAAGCACAAAGACTTTACTTATGGAGGGTTTCACGTTTCCATGCAGACAGGCTCTTCCTCTGATGCTTCACAGTTAAAAGCAGAGCGGACACGGCTCGTTGGCCTCGGGCACTTCCTCCCCAGGGAAGTGGACAACAGATGGTGAGCTTTTAATGGCTTCTCACACGGAGGTGCAGGGTTGGCCTTTCCTATCTACAGAACCCAGAGCAGAAAAGCTCTTCCAGAGAATCCACTATAGGAAACACTGATGTGAGGGATTCACAGACGAGTAGATTTAAGGTCATGAAATAAAGTTGGGGGATGTATTGATTTCTGAAGAGGACATAGTGAACCCGGGCAGGGTGGCTCAGTGGGTGGGAGCATCGCCCTGTACACCAAAAGGTAGAGTGTTCAATTCCCTGGACAGCTCACATACCCAGGTTTCAGTTCAGTCTTCCATCTGGGCGGGTACAGGAGGCAACTAATTGATGTGTCTCTCTCACATCAGTATTTCTCTCTCTCCCTTTTCCTTTCTCTAAGAGCAATGAACACATCCCCAGGTGAAGACAAAAATAATGTTAAACTTGAACACTTAGTTAAAATTTATCATATCATTAAAATGTTTCTACTTGTTTGACTATATTTAAAACTACATGCATACTTCTAATGATAATTTCCTTTATTTGTCATGTTAGTAACAAAAACCATATTACATGGAATTGATTTTTTTTTCAATTTTGCAAGGACATTTAGTCAAAATGAATATAACTCAAGCCAGAATCTTGATAATTACACATATTTTTTCTGATTTTTAAAAATGTATTTATATTTATTGTTGAAAGTATTACAGATCCCCCCTTTTTCTCCCCATTGAATCCCTCTACTGTGTTCTCCCCTCCCTCTACCTCCACCCAGGCCTTCCACCCACTATTGTCCGTGTCCATGAGCTATGCAGGTATTTCGACTTCATTCAAGTACAAATATCAACCTTGGCACATACGTGCATATATGCAGTGTTTATGTAGTCAGTGTGAGGGATTATTAAAATTAGCCTATTCCTTCAAGTATACTAAATAATGCCATACACAACAAGAATAAAATCGCATGTGTCTGTCTTTAAAATTCCAAAGTCTTTGAAAAGGAGCATCGCATTTTTAGCTAGTGATGGAAAAATTTCCAGATGGTAAAAAATGTGAGCGATAAAAATAGGCAAATTGAAATTCGAACTGCGATGGATTAATTTCCTCTGGGTTGTCCTTCTGTTGTTGTATTCAGGCCAAATACATGAGCCAGGAGTCTCAAAAACACAGACAGTGAAGAAAAGGAAAGAAAAATGCCTAAAGCCGCTTCTAATAACATTACAGGCTGAAAATCAAAGTAACCACACACGAAATCTTGGTTCTCATGTCATGTTTAGGTTTTCAAAATGGATGCCTTAAGCAGAGGGAACCCTTGTACACTGTCGGTGGGACTGCAAACTGGGGTAGCCCCTGTGGAAAACCGCATCGAGTTGCCTCACAAAATGAAAATAGAGCTATCCTGACCTGGCCGGTGTTGCTCAGTGGATAGGGCATCGGCCTGCAGACTGAAGGGTCCCGGGTTTGATTCTGGTCAAGGGCACATGCCTGGGTTGTGGGCTCCATCACCAGTGGGGAGACAGGGGGTGCAGGAGGCAGCCTATCAATGATTCCCTTTCATCATTGATGTTTCTATCTCTCTCTACCTCTCCCTTCCTCTCTGAAATCAATAAAAATATATTTAAAAAAAAATAGAGCTATCTCATGACCCAGCAAGTCCACTTTGGGTATTAAGGAGAGCAGCCTTATGCTCATGGGAGCTCCCTAAGTGTGCAGCCACAGATGAATACAGATGTGTACATCGAGGCAGTGGAATATCACGCAGCAACAAAACAAAGAATGAAATCTCGCCCTTTACAACAGCATGGGTGAGTCCGGAGGGTCTTATGCTGAGGGAACTGAGTCAGACAGAGAAAGACAAACACCACATGGTTTCACTTATATGTGGAATCTAAAAACAAAACAAAACCAGACTCCTGGAAACAGACCAAAGGGGCGGTTACCAGACAGGAGGGGTGGGTGAAAGGGGGGCGGGGAACACAGTCAATAATCTACAGGAAGTAACAGGTGGCCCTGGCCAGTGTGGCGATGGACATAGCAGCCGGCCTGCCCGGACGCTGGAGCAAACACACCCCAGGCAGCGCCAACCCACGAACCGAGGCCATGACCTTGGTGACCGCGCCGCTCAGAGCCCACGTGTCGGGAATTCACAGCCACAGGGAGCGTCCCGCGTGCGATGCCCTCCAGGCGGCCCCGCGCCCTCCCCGTGGCTTCTGAGAAGCAGCATCACCGTCACAGGCGCCGAAGCCCCACAGGGACACTCGGAGGGGAGTCCAGAGAGGAGCCACCTGGGGGCCACATGCGCTGTCACTGCGGCTCTCCCCCATAGAGCCGACGTTTAATATGTGAAGATCTGATTACATCTTATTAAATACTTCAATGAGCTAACATTTAAACTTTTTTCCATCACAGTTGGCATTCAATGTTATCTTGTATTAGTTTCCGGTGCTCAAAGTGTTCCCCAATATTTCAAGCACCGCCTGGCCCCCCACACAGTTATGACATTATCCACTGCTCCCCCTGTGCTGTGCCCACTTCCCTGTGCTGTGCCCACATCCCTGTGCCAGGTCTGTAACCGCCCCCCTGGACTTCTCATGCCTTCCCCTTTCTCACCAGCCCCCAGCCCCCTGCTCTCTCTGGCACCTGGAGGTCTGTCCTCTGTGTCTGTGAGTCTGTCTGTTGACCTTTGTAGCATCCTTTTGATTCAAAGGCACTTGCAGGATGAACGGAGGGAAGGAGATGGTTTGGAGCTAATGCTTCTACCACCGCTGGAGCGGCCGTGAGGTGTGGGACCTGTAGGCCTTGGAGCCCCATACAGTGACTGTGCCCCTTGAAACGCCAGCCCTGCAGGCGGCGCCCACTCTTATTAACAGGAACCCCCCCTCGTCTGAAGATGCACCCTTCATTGTATCCCGCGGTCACTGTTTTATTGAGATGAACACTAACTCCACAGGTCCTTTACTTCTCTCACTTTACACACTTGAGCAGAACACTTCCTGAGACATGTCCCGGCACCATCTACATGTGACCTGCCCCACCCAGTGCCCGGATATATGGCCTCAGCCTGCCACCCTCTGCCCTTCACAGCAAGTCTTACGTTCTAAACCCAGACCACAGCACTGAAGGACCGGCCACCTGGTCTCGCACAGCTTTAACCAGGTCAGGTCAGTAGGGACGTCTGACCCACGGACGGCCACACGCTCTTTCTGCGATGGTGCGCCGCTGTGTGCTCCATCTGCTTGAGAAACCAGCCCCCCCCCACCCCAGCTCCCCGTCACTCTGTGAGTCAGTATTTGTAAACCCTCCTCCCGCTGCTCCCTCTGCCCTCTTCCCTGACCATCTCGGAGATCGTTTCCATCCTTCCACCAGCACAGAGAGGCGCGTCTCTGCTCTACAGCTTCCGACACGCGGTGCTGAGTGTGGTGAGAGAATGAGGACGCGCCATTCCGCAGTGTCCCCATTGACGTTTGTTAGTGAAGTGGGGGACCCCAGTGGCAGTGGGCGTGGGCCTTGGGGGAACGCGGGGGACTTTCTGATCTGAAATTAGCGAGGAGAAATAAACACAATGATGGTGGTAAAACTGCGAGACTGACCTGGACTGAGGTTGGGGGGTGGATTCCAGGGGCTGAAATGTTCCCTAGACAGTGTCAGGCACACAAGGCCATCGATAAATACTTCATCAGCCCGGCCGGCATGGCTCAGTGGTTGAGCATCTACCTGTAAACCAGAAGGTCACGGCTCTATTCCCGGTCAGGGCACATGCCTGGGGTTGTAGGCTCCATCCTCAGTGGAGGGTGTGCAGGAGGCAGCTGATCCATGATTCTCTCTCATCATCGATGTTTCCATCTCTCTCTCCCTCTCCCTTCCTCTCTGAAATCAGTAAAAATATATCTTTTAAATAAATAAATAAATAAGTACTTTATGTTCATCATACTCACCCCAAGGACAAAGCATTTGGTGGGGACAGCATGAATATTCAACACGAGAGATTTTTTTCTTCATTCCTGATTAATAGTCATCAAAATACCCTCTTATAGGCCCCACATTGATCCAAGAGAAAAACAACTATGGGATCATTAATCTCTTTTGCAATCCGATAAGACAGTTAAAGGACATCGGATTAAGGTAGGTGGGGAGCCTGCCGGCACACATCCTAACTATGGGTGTGAGAATTAATTCCTAGTGCCCACTAGGGTTTTCTGAGCATAGGAAACTAGAGTACAATGAAATAAAAAGAGAATTTAGTACTTTGTAAGTAATAAACCTATAAAGAGGCATTAAGTTATTCTATCATTTCATTCATGTGATACACTGGTGGTTAGTTTTAAACCCATCCAGACACATTTTCAGAAATGCATTTCTCATTAGCTTCCCTTGAAGGCTGGTGGCTAGAACTGTAAAGTGTCTGAAAGTTAAAACTTCAAATGTTTTTAGCGACATAAATTGTAAAATGCCCTGGAATGCATCAGCTCCTTCAAAATAAAGAACTCAATCATTCCCAGGCAGCGTGGCTCAGGGGTTGAGCGCTGACCCAGGAACCAGGAGGTCACGATTCAATTCCCGGTCAGGGCACATGCCTGGGTTGTGGGCTCGATCTCCAGTAGTGCAAGCAGCCATTCAATGATTCTCTCTCATCATTAAGGTGTCTATCCCTCTCTCCCTCTCCCTTCCTTTCTCTGAAATCAACAGAAACACATTTTTTAAAAAACAAAACTCTATCATAAAATGTTAGTGACAAAAAATGTGATTAAAAAAAAACACAAGTTCAGAAACAACATGTGCTCATTATGTGTGACTCGTGATCTTAAAAAGAATTCTATATAAAAACGGGTAACATGCCCTGGCTGGTTTGGCTCAGTGGATAGAGCATCGGCCTGCGGACTGAAGAGTCCTGGGTTCGATTCCAGTCAAAGGCACGTGCCTGGGTTGCAGGCTCCATCCCCAGTGGGGGGCGTGCAGGAGGCAGCTGATCAATGATTCTCTCTCATCATTGATATTTCTATCTCTCTCTCCCTCTCCCTTCCTCTCTGAAATCAATAAAAATATATATTTTTTAAAAAGGCTAATATGCAAATAGACCAAACAGCAGAACGACCGGTTGCTATGATGCACACTGACCACTAGGGGTCAGACACACAGTGCAGGGGCTGCCCCCTGGTGGTCAGTGCATTCCCACAGGGGAGTGCCGCTCAGCCAGAAGCCCTGAGCCAGGCTCATTGTTGGCAAGTGCAGCGGCAGTGGTGGGAGCCTCTCCTGCCTCTGTGGCAGCGCTAAGGATGTCTGACTGGTGGGGAGTGGGCCTAAGCCGTCCGTCAGTTGGACATCCCCCAAGGGCTCCTGAACTGTGAAAGGGTACAGGCCAGGCTGAGGGACCACCCTCCCCCCAAGTGCATGAATTTTGTGCACCGGGCCTCTAGTTTAAAATAACTCCAAAGTTACTGATTTTATTCATCATTTTATAAAATCTAAAAGTTCAATTTTAGAATATACAACGGAAAATGTTTTTAAAGAATACAACTAACAAGGAGTTTGGGTCCCCACGAATTTCAACAGGAATAAATCCATCTCTTGAACAGGCCACTTTAGAATTCTTTTCTGACATTTGAAAATGTGTATATTTTGGTATTTTTCACTGAAAGACACACTGTCGCTAGCCTTCCAGACACACTTGGTACTGCATTCTGGTGCACGGTATTCATAATGTCTCCATGTATGTTTTGGTTTAAATGGATATTGGATTTTTTTGTTTTGTTTTTTTGTTTTTTAAATATATTTTATTGATTTTTTACAGAGAGAAAGGGAGAGGGATAGAGAGTTAGAAACATTGATGAGAGAGAAATATTAATTTAGCTGCCTCTTGCACACTCCCTACTGGGGATGTGCCCGCAACCAAGGTACATGCCCTTGACCGGAATCGAACCTGGGACCCTTCAGTCCGCAGGCCGACCCTCCATCCACTGAGCCAAACCGGTTAGGGCTAAATGGATATTGTTAACGGTGGCCTTTGGGCTTGGTTGTTTAGCTGACCTAGGTTCTAAGAAGGTGAAGAATGAGGTGTCTGATGAGCCTTGTGTATGGGGACAACAACGCCTGGTTCTGACTTCACTTGGAATTCCACAGCCATGGTGCTGCCAGCCTGCGCGGCGTGCTTGGCACCTACTAATTGTGGGAGAGGCACTACTGATTGCACAGACAGGGCACGTTCTAATCATCCTCAGAGCACTGCATCGCCCGAGGCACCAAAACCCATTGAACAAGGATTAGCAACGTGGTTTAAAACTGGGCCCTAAATTGCTTCTGGGTGTGGGGTCCGCAGAAGCTCCGGCCGATCCATCTCAGGTGCGAAGGCACATAACACCCACGGCTTAATTTTCAGCGCACGTGGGCCGGCGGCTGCTCAGAGCTCCAGGACTCACTTCCCAGCAGGCGTCCCATGTTGGTTTTCTCTGCAACCATTTCTCTCCCAAGGCCACCAACCCAGTCTACTTTGTACACTTGCGCTTTTCATTTATTCTACCTACCCTTAAAAAATGCCCTAGAAATGGTCCCCAGAGATGTCACCTGGGTCCTTCTCTGCATCTGTCTAAGAATAAGATGTTCTGTGAGTTGAGCGGTGAAATACGCTGTGTAACATTCACAGACACACAGAGAAATGCCTCATGGGGTTGTGTTCTCACGGGATCTCAATGGTTTAACAAGACTGCCTCTCACCGGGGGCAAACCTAGATCGTGTGTTTAATGGCATGTAAATTGTCTGGTTTTAAATGGTTACTTTGTGTTTGATGTATTACACAGACGTGGTATTACTGCCTATACCATTGCCTAATACATGTGATATACTTATTAAAACGTAAAATAGCTCTAGCCAGTTTGGCTCAGTGGGTAGAGTGTTGGCCCTTGGACTGAAGTTCCTCTCTCTGTCTCTCCCCATCTCTTCCATTTTGTCTAAAAATCAATGGAAAAATGTCCACAGGTGAGGATTAACAACAACAACAAACAAAAGTAAAATGTTACAGCTCTCAATTCCCACTGAATAATCATGTGACCAGCAAGTTGATTCATTGCTTTGGGCCTCCATTTCTACATCTGCAAAATAAAATTAAAATGGAAATAAAACAAAGGTAGGGGAATTTGAATCTCATTGTGGCAATACATGGCAAAGGCTGCTGCTTCCTCGCCCTGGAGGGCTTGGCCCCTTGGTTTGGGATAGAAGGATGAAGATTACCTGGGGAAGTAGGCAAAAGGGTGGTATTGTAAGTGACAAAATTTATGACTCAGGCCCTAACCAGTTTGGCTCAGTGGATAGAGCGTTGGCCTGCAGACTGAAGGGTCCCAAGTTTGATTCCGGTCAAGGGCATGCATCTTGGTTGCGGGCACATCCCCAGTAGGGGGTGTGCAAGAGGCAGCTGATAGATGTTTCTCTCTCATCGATGTTTCTAACTCTCTATCCCTCTCCCTTCCTCTCTGTAAAAATCAATAAAATATAAAAAAAAAATATGACTCAGTGACTCCAAAAAGACAAGGCCCATATCTTCAGGGAGGATACAGGACACAGCAGGCGATGGAGCTGTGACACATCAGAGCCCGGCAGCATGAGAAGAAAACTAGAGTATATTACTCTACAAGACTATTTCTGACGCATTCACCAAAAACGCATAATGGAAGCTTTTGAAGAAAAAAAAATATATCAAGCAAAATGAAATGGAAAGAAACTCTCATTGAAGGAAAAACAATCCTATATAATAAAGAGGTAATATGCAAATTGACCCCGACACCCTCATGTCACAAGATGGCCACCAGGGGAGGGCAGTTGGGGATGACCAGGCCTGCAGGGGAGGGCAGTTGGGGGTGATTGAGTCAGCAGGGGAGCAGTTAGGTGTCAATCATGCTGGCAGGCAAGTGAGCAGTTGGGAGCCAGCAGTCCTGGATTGTGAGAGGGATATCCCTGTGGGATTGGGCCTAAACCAGCAGTCAGACATCCCCCAAGGCGTCCAAGATTGGAGAGGGTGCAGGCTAGGCTGAGGGACACCCCTCCCCAGTGCACAAATTTCATGCACCGGGCCACTAGTTAAATAAATAAAATACACAGGTATTCTTGGATCTCTGATTTTTTACTTTATCCCAGAAGGACTGGCCAGCAAATTTCAGGAAAGAAGCGCATGGGACACACACCTGGGTGGGCAGGGGGTGTAGAATTATCATTATTTGTAGAGAATATGATTATTTTCTGGGGGAGGGCAAGAAGATAACAGAAAAACTACAGTTTTAAGAGAAACCACTCAGATGGCTGAATATGAAATGAATTTCCATAAACCACAGTCTTCAAAAAGGCAAATAAAAAATTAAAAAGCTAGCGGAAGAAAATGTCACTTACAATACCACCAAAATGGTAAAATACCTAGAAATGAATTTAAGAAATATGTGAGCTCTGGATAAAATGATAACTTGTCAGTGTTACCAAAGGACATGGGAGATGGAAAACGTGGACAGCCACGCCATGTAGGACCCTTGATCACACAAAGATGTCAGTCACTGAATGAGTCGGCAATCTTCATGCAGCCCCAACAGAAACCTCACTTTTAAAAATAATCGAACCAGACAGTTGAAATTATGCAGAATCAGAATGAAATAATAACTGAGATAATGTTAACAATAAGGGGGGAGGGGAGACTGGCTGACCAGATACTCAAATATTTTATAAAATTAGTTTAATTAATAGTATGGGCTATTTATGCATGACTAGAAAAACAGGTCAACAGAACAGAGATCACAAAATCCAGAATTGGACCTACTGCATACAGGAAGGCAGTCTGGTGACAATAGTACTTCAAATGAGTGTGGGGAGGATAGATTATTTAACAAAGGGTTTTCAGGAAACAACAGAGACATGCAAAAAAATTAGATTTATTTCTAACTCATGTCCTATACAAAATAAATTCCAAAAAATCAAAGACTTAAACATGAAGATACTCTAAAAGTACTAAAAGGAAACATAAAATAAATAGATTTATAATCTCAGAAAAGGGATGCCTTTCTGAGTGCATTGCGAAACCAGAAACCATAAAAGAAATAATACATTTAACGGCGTGCAAATTTACATTTTCTGCATGTAGCGAAAAAGCCACAAAAAACAAAAGATGAGTGGCAAATAGGAAATAAAAGTTACAGCGTATATCAGTCACAGAGGACTAATTCCTTAAACATTAGAAAGTTATAAATCAATGAAACAATAACCTGATAACAGAAATGAGCCAGGAAAGAAAACGGCCGTTCCCAGCCAAGGCGATGCCGCCGGCTGTCACCCAGCTTCGTGAGGAGAGAAGCCACAGGAGAGCGCCGCTCCGATGGCCACGCTGAGCTAAGAGGTTGTTGCAAAGCAAAGCGCTCACCTCCTGAGCCAGGCAGGAGACTCCCTGGCACACAGCCCACCAGGGTGCCAGTTAGAGAAACTAAGGATGAACTCCAGGCCCTTTGTTTGGCAACGTGCTGGCACATGCTCTGCGGACCAGGACCAGAGGGAACGGGACGCGGGGGACAGTTCCTGCTGCACAGTCGGTATCAGCAAAGGCTGAAAAAAAGTGCCCAGGCCTCAGCCAACCCCCTGCCCTGAGTGCTGGCTAGATAACGGGTGGCGTGTTCCTAACGCGGGTACCACGCCGACGTTTAAAATGCCGATTCTATCACACATTTTCGCGTGGGGAGATCTGGATTCCCCGGCGAAAAGCACGGTGTGAGCGGGCAGAACGGCACCCATCACGAGCTGCTGCTGCTGCCGGGGCTGTTTTGGACATATTATGGTTACAGAGCATGGGTAGCTCACATGTCATATGCTACATGTATGTACACGCATGTGCACACACGGCATCTTTGAGCAGACACAACGCAGCTGTATCCCCGGTTGCCTTTGAAAGAAGGCCTGGGACCCCTGTATCAGCGATGCCACCAATAACGGGCATGGCTTTAACTGCACGTGGAAACTTTTGAGGACACGGACGTGGTTGACACGGATCTCCCCCTGGAACCGTCTCTCCGGGGCCTGAGCCCCTCCCCGCGGGAGCGTGAGGACGGCTGTGCTGTGTGCGCTGGTCGGTGGGGATGATCGACTGTCTCTCCTGGGCAGGAAGAGATCGGATTCGGAAAAACGCAGCCATAAAAGGTGAAGTGTTTTCCGGTGAGGAGTCTGCCGACGTGTGCACCACAGAAACAGCCAGCTCCCAGCTCCGACCGAGCTCAGGACAAAACCCAGAAAACAGCAGCAGCCTGGGAAATGGGTGCTGGGCACAGGCGCTCTTTCATCCGCTGGGTCACTTCCCACACTGCCCACGCTGCCCGCACTGCCCACACTGCCTGCACTGCTCACACTGCCCACGCTGCCCACGCTGCCCACGCTGCCCACGCTGCCCTCACTGCACATGCTACCCACACTGCCCACACTGCACACACTGCCCACGCTGCCCGCACTGCCCGCACTGCCCGCACTGCCCACACTGCACACACTGCACACACTGCCCACGCTGCCCGCACTGCCCGCACTGCCCGCACTGCCCACGCTGCCCACACTCCCCGCACTGCCCTCACTGCCCACACTGCCCACACTGCCCATGCTGCCCATGCTGCCCTCACTGCCCGCACTGCCCGCACTGCCCACGCTGCCCATGCTGCCCGCACTGCCCACGCTGCCCACACTCCCCGCACTGCCCTCACTGCCCACACTGCCCACACTGCCCCCACTGCCCGCACTGCCCGCACTGCCCACACTGCCCCCACTGCCCGCACTGCCCTCACTGCCCACACTGCCCGCACTGCCCGCACTGCCCACGCTGCCCGCACTGCCCGCACTGCCCGCACTGCCCACGCTGCCCATGCTGCCCACACTGCCCACGCTGCCCACACTCCCCGCGCTGCCCCCACTGCCCGCACTGCCCGCACTGCCCACACTGCCCCCACTGCCCGCACTGCCCCCACTGCCCGCACTGCCCGCACTGCCCACACTGCCCGCACTGCCCACACTGCCCACACTGCCCCCACTGCCCACACTGCCCATGCTGCCCACACTGCCAACACTGCCCACACTGCCCGCACTGCCCACACTGCCCACACTGCCCGCACTGCCCACACTGCCTACACTGCCCGCACTGCCCATGCTGCCCACACTGCCAACACTGCCCACACTGCCCGCACTGCCCACACTGCCCGCACTGCCCACGCTGCCCACGCTGCCCGCACTGCACATGCTGCCCACACTGCACGCACTGGCCACACTGGCCATGCTGCACACAATGCTTGCACTGCCCACACTGGCCACACTGCCCACGCTGCCCACATCAGCACCAGAGTGAGGACCAGGCCAGCCCACTCCAGTTTCCCAGGGAAGGAAGACGGAGGGGCGGCCCTCCTCTCCAGCCTGTCCGGAGGCCTCTAACTCCTCTCTGGAAGTTCTATTTCACTTTAACGACCAGCATTTCCATGAACACAAAGTGCTCGCTACTGAAATCCCTGTTCTATTGTGAACCGACAGCCAAACACAAGAGAGTTTTATCTCCATAAAGGCTGGCGATCATGTTCTTCTCCATATTCTTCTCCGTCATGAGGCAGAGGAGTCAAATGGAGACCTACGCCCAGAGATTTGCACAGATCTAAGCACCTGTTTCTCCCTTCTCTGCAGGGAGTGTGTGTGTGGGGGGGGGGGTGAGGAGGGAGAGGGAGTGCCTGGAGGGCTTCCTTCCGTGAGTCACAGGGAAGTACCAGTGTGGGTGTTGCCTGCGTCAGAACTGAGGTCATGTTGCCCAGGCCTGTGTTGCTCAGTAGATAGAGCGTCGGCCTGTGGACCAAAGGGTCCCAGTTCGACTCTCGTCAAGGGCACGTACCTCAGTTGCAGGCTCCTCCCTGACCCGGGTCCTGGTTGGGGCGTGTGCAGGAGGCAACCAGTCCATGTGTTTCTCTCACACCGACGTTTCTCTCTGTCTCTCCCTCTCCCTTCCACTCTCCCTAAAACCAATGGGAAAATGCCCTCGGGGGAGGATTCACAGAGCAACAAGAAAAAAAGAACTGAGAGGATGCTGAGCCTGAGCCAGGCCCTCACCAGCGGCGAACATGGGGCGGGTCTCGGGAAGGAGTCCCGCTCTCCCTGTCATGGGGGAGGGATGAAAGCCAGAGGGAAGCGGTGCCGGCAGCTGGGGGAAGGAAGGCCAACTCTTGCACGAATTTCATGCATCGGGCCTCTAGTCTCTCTCTATAAAAGCCTAAGGGACTGACCAGTAGCTATGATGACACTGACCACCAGGGGGCAGATGCTCAATGCAGGAGCTGCCGAGTGACAGCAACTTTGAAGAGTGCCCTCTCACACTCCAGGACCCCTCAGGGGATGTCGGACTGCCAGTTTCAGCCCCATCCCCGCAGGCCAGGCCAAGGGACCCTGCCAGCCCGAGGGACCCCACTCACTTCACAGGTGCCTTTCAAGCCTTGGCACCGTCCCAGGTGCAGCCAGCCAGGGAGGGACTGCAGGAGGTTGGCTCTAGGGTGTGCCCGGCCCGTCTCACCCAGTCCTGCCCCACTGGCCACCTTCTAATTAATTTCCTTTCGCTGTGCATGAATCCATGCACTGGGCCTCTAGTGTAGTAATACAGATGTACCCACCATTCTCCGGAGCATTATCTCAATCTGTAGAGATTCTGCTTCCCAGCAATTGTCCACAGTTTGGCTCAAATAAACTCAGAAAAATTCTTTTCAGGTTTAAATGTTTTTATGTTAACAAAACTCAGACCTTTATTATGATGTTTCCGAGAGTCACCAGAGAACAGGCTCAAAGTAAAACAATTGGATCTGGGAGCTTCCACTGAAGGAATGAAACTGAAAATGGACATGAGTCCCTCCCCCCACCTCAGCAGGCAGCCGCAGTCTCAGTCGTGAGGTCCCTCCAGGTGAGTGCTCCCCACCAGGAGGCAGAGACTGCGGCCACCCTTCCGCCCAAGCTCCTCCCTGGGCCGCCTCGCAGGGACAGGTGGCTGTGCCCTGAGTCCCAATCCCCCACCTCACCTCTCCCCCAGCTCACTTTCAGCCCCACTTCCTCCTTTTCCAGAGGCTCCTGTGGTCGCCAGTCCTCCTGGGAACAGCCACTTCTCAGCCCTTCCCACACCTCAAGTTTCGATGTCTCATTTTGGGTTAATTTCCACTCATTCTTCCACTTTTAACGTTCCAAACTTCCATCACTCTTTCTCGTCTCCTCTTCCTTTTTCCTGTGGCTTTAACCTGATGTGGGATTTTGGACTGGAACAGGCGGTGTTACCCTGGGCAGGGTGGCTTCCCCGGATTATTTGTCCGAAGAATGAATCCACTGATGGCAGGTGGTATAGCAAAGGTGGAGATTTATGGAAAAACAAGTACAGACTCCCATGTGGGGAAGGGGAGAATCTCACAGCACAGACTCCCATGTGAGGAGGGGGAAGAGTCCCGCTGAGTTCCTTTTCCCCATTTATAAAGGCTGCAAATCTTTGTGCCTTGATATCCCCTCTGATTGGTCACTACAGCAACTTCTGAGCTCAAAGGTCTAACCTCACAGGGGACTTGTGAGGCCCTCCCCCCTCATTGTCCTCCTATTCCCTCTGGGCTTTCTTCCTCCTCCTTTATTTTGTAAATATAGACCTTTGGCTACTCCCAGTTCCCTTGTCTTATGGAAATGTAACTTCTGCCTCTCCCAACTCCCTTGTCTTATGGAAACGTACCCTTTTGCAACTCTATAGCCCTGTGA
Organism: Myotis pilosus; assembly: GCA_036010255.1. NCBI lineage: Eukaryota > Metazoa > Chordata > Mammalia > Chiroptera > Vespertilionidae > Myotis > Myotis pilosus. Next base: position 1,977,280 of record JASKON010000034.1, read on the forward strand.
TTTTTTTCCCATGGACCCCCAATTCTAAAAATTCCCCAAACCCGCCTATTTCACCCCTAAAAATTCCCAGTTCATGCCCTTCTAACATCCTTTTAGTGAATTTTAGTGTGATTTCTGGTAAGAGTGGATTAAATGCAGGCATTCAGCCATGCTTAAGCCTGTGGTCCAAACATAATTACACATCAGCCGTGTGCTGGGGATGTTAAGGATTGAATGTAGCCTGACTGTCCCCGGCAGGGCTTTCTAATTAAAAACAGAAATCTGAAGTGCATCCCAGGTGAGACAGTGTTTCAAGCGCCTGACCCCCTACCGAGGAGAGAGCGATGCTCACTGGTCCTGGGAACCGCCACAGCTCTGCACCATCCTGCGCCTCGTGAACAGGCGCTGAACGTGAGCGCTGCGGGGGGACCGTCCGTTTCCTGTGTCCGCAGTTGCTCTGGGAGAAGCCCTGCCTGGGATGGTTCACCGAGAGCCCTGCCCTGAAACAGACCGATCTCCAACCGCGTATTTCAATGCGTTGCAGTGAAGCGCAGTCCTCCCCAGGCAGGGGGGCTGGTGGCACCCTGGCACCTAAGGGAACTGCCTCCAGGACGATGGTTGGCTCCCTGGGAGGGCTAATGGCAGCTGCGGCAGCCGACCCAGCACCCGACACACGGACATGACCCAGAAAACCGAGGGCACAGGCAGGAGCCCAACCCAAGGAGGCAGAGGTGCGTGGAACCTGCCGTGACCCTGCTCACCTGCCTGCCTGCACATGTGAAGGTACAAACACTCATCCCGATGCTGGAAGCCCCCAGCTGAGCATCCGTCACGTAGCATTTTTTCCTGAGCAATCCGCCACCCGGTCCTATGCTGTCATCGTGCTGCACCGATCCGTGGGCTCCCGGCTCGTGGGCTCCTGATCCATGGGCTCCTGACTGTGGGGTCCTGGTTTGTGGGCTCCTGATCCGTGGGATCCTGGTCCATGGGATCCTGACCGGTGGAATCCTAGTCCGTGGGCTCCTGGTTCGTGGGCTCCTGATCCATGGGCTCCTGGTTTGTGGGCTCCTGATCCGTGGGCTCCTGATCCGTGGGCTCCTGATCCATGGGCTCCTGGTTCATGGGCTCCTGATCCGTGGGCTCCTGGTTCGTGGGCTCCTGGTTCGTGGGCTTCTGATCCATGGGATCCTGATCTGTGGGCTCCTGACCATGGGCTCCTGATTCGTGGGCTCCACAGCAATTCTCTAAAAGGAAAGCACCCCAGAGGACTGCAGGTGACAGGGCCCTGTCTGCGCTCTCCACTCAGCCACCAGCCGCCCCCTCGGAGCAGAGCTAAACCCACCACAAGGCACCCAAGGGTTCCCCACCACAGCCTGAGTGCATGCTCTACTTGGATAAAGACAACCATATCCACTTTAATTCTTAAAATATATTTTTATTGATTTCAGAGAGGAAGGGAGACGGGGGGAGAGAGAAACATCAGTGATGAGAGAGAATCATGGATCGGCTGCCTCCTGCACATCCCACACTGGGGATCCAGCCCACAACCTGGGCCTGGGCCCTGACCGGGAATCAAACTGTAACCTCCTGGTTCATAGGTTGACGCTCAACCACTGAGCCACGCCAGCCGGGCCATTTCCATTTTGTAGGAAAACAATGGGAAGACGGAGGATTTGTGAAGTGTGTTTGATGGTAACACACCTTGCACATCTGAGAGAGTAATTGCGGGCAGAGGGCTGAGTGAGGAAGGGGTGCTGGCCAGGTCAGAAGGCGGCTGCCGCTGTCCAGCCGGGGACAGTCTCCTTTCCTTCCATTGAAGTCGGCTTACATCCCTGACCTCGGCGGGCGGGAGACCATGGCCATAGCTGGCCCAGTGAGCAACCTTTACCTAACCCCTTTTCCGTCAAACATCACCCGTTTGCCAGGTGGCCAACCCTGTGAGCACAGGACCAAGAAATCAGCTGTGACGTCTGGGACAGGAAGAGAGCCGTTCGAGACCTGCAGGCACCAGTCTGGCTTTTGAACAATTAAGGGAAGCGTGTCAAACTCAAAGGCTCACACGGGCCAAATAAACAAGGTTTGAGTGTATGTGCCGCAAAAATACAAAAGCTTCAATTTTCATAGAAATGGAGGTTTATTTCGATAGAGACATGCGCTATACAAAGGGCTGAAATAAGTGAATCATCGTTAACATAAAATAATAGAACATTTTAATAAAAATTAATATTTTTTCTTGAACATTCACTTACCAGACACTGAATAACTGCACAAATTAATAAGCATAATATAAATGAACCTTACTTTGTGTTCTCTGAAAGCGAAATATTTCCTGTTGCACACACCAAACAAGTCAGTCCAAGACTAATGAGGTGGCCATCGGCTGCTAAAATATTCACTGCTGGTATTAGTGGAGAGAAATGGTGCACCTGCACGTAAGATGCCTAAGGGAAATGAATGCAGCACTATTACACTCATCAATCATTAGTGAACGTTGTAGTTCGTTATTAGTAATTATGTATAACAGGATATTATAAAAATTAAGTGACAAAATTTTTATTAATATGTTTCTTACAGACCATTATATTGGTTGGGCCACAAAAATATTCGCTGTCCACGGTCCAGTCTCTTACCAGGACTTGTAATAACATCAGCCCCCGCTACCTCCTGATAATCCAGGGTGCTCTGTCCACCGGGATCCTCACCACAATCCCGTCTGCAAAGACCTTTCTTGCCGTGTGAGTGACATTCACCGTGTCCAGGCGTTTGGACGTGGACATTCGGGGCCGTTAGTCAGTGACCAAAGCTGCCTTCTGCGTCTGACTCGCTTCAATCACCCCCCTCCACCCCTCTGGAACCAGCTCTCACATGCTTGCACATCCACCTTGTCCCAGAGTCTGCCTTTGACACAGGGGGCTGCAACCCTTTATCGGTGACACAGCCACACAGCCTCTGCCTAGATTCCAGCAGCAAAACATCTACAGAGACGGTTGTCTTGTTTTTCTTTTCTTTTTTTAAATAGCAACTCCACTCTTTTTTAAAAAATATATTTTTATTGATTTTAGAGAGAGAGGAAGGGAGAGATGGGTAGAAACATCAGTGATGAGAGAGAATCATGGATCAGCTGCCTTCTGCACACCCCACACTGGGGATCGAGCCCGCAATCGGGGCCTGTGCCCTGACCTGTGCCCTGACCGGGAGTCTAATTGTGGCCTCCTGGTTCATAGGTCGATGCTCAACCACTGAGCCACGCCAGCCTGCTGTCTTGTTCTCACGGGGACAATCCTGGTGGTCCTTTTCCAATCCCATCGTCCAGCTCGATACTTAGGTGGGAAGGCCTTCCAACCCTCAGCTAGGCTGCGAGGCAGACAGGGCCTGGCCGGCCTCCCCCCACTGATCCGCTTCCGAGCGCTCTGGATGAGTTCATCTCTGTAAGTGCACCGAGCCTGTCCCTCCTGCCTTCGATATTTTGGTCCTTCTGCCCCAAACCGAAACCCTCCCATTCCTTGCTCAGGGAAGGCAGCTGATCCGTGTGGTCTCACTGAAAGTCTGCCCCACAAGGTTCTTCCATGATGCCCCATCAGAATTAAGTCTCCCAACTCTAGCAGCTCAAAGCACCTTCTATTTTCCCCTTATGTCTTGTCACAAGTATGTGTGTATCTGATTAGTCCGAGGCATCTGTTACCTTGGGAGCCGCTAAGCTCACAAGTCAAAGATCACACGTAATAAGTTCAACACAGCGCCTCCTGCCACGTCTGGCCCATGGAAGTAATCAACACACATTTGGCAAATCTAATCTAAAAAAAGAGAGAAACATGCGGAGTCCCTGGTGGTCTAGTGGCTAGGATAAAAAAAAGAGAAACATGCAAATTAACCACACCTCCACTGTTCCCCAAGACACGCCCACCATCCAATCTGAGCGACTATATGCAAATTAACCCAACCAAGATGGCGGCCAGCAGCCACGGAGCTGGAGCAAGCAGGAGGGTTGGTTGCCCCGGCGATGGAGGAAGCCAAGCATCCTGCCTGCCCTGGCCGGCTGTGGGCTCTGCAAAAGTTTCAATTATAGAAGATAAATATAATCCAGATACCTGCTTCCAGCCAGCCTCCACTGGGAGCTTGAGTGGCTGGGGGCCGTGGCCAGCCTGAAAATAGCCATCAGCCACTCACCCAGGCTGGCCAGGCAATCCAGCGGGGACCCACACCCTGAAGGGACTGTGGCCAGCCTGCAAACAGTCATCAGCCCCTCACCCAGGCTGGCCAGGCACCCCAGCGAGACCCCAACCCTGATCTGGGACACCCTTCAGGGCAAACCAGCCGGCCCCCACCCGTGCACCAGGCCTCTATCCTATATAATAAAAGAGTAATATGCAAATTGACCCTAACAGCAGAATGACTGGGAATGACTGGTCACTATGACACACACTGACCACCAGGGGGCAGATGCTCAATGCAGGAGCTGTTCCCTGGTGGTCAGTGTGCTCCCATAGGCAGAGCTCTGCTCAGCCACAAGCCAGGCTGACGGCTGCCAGTACAGGTGTGGTGATGGGAGCCTCTCCCGCCTCCTCAGCAGTGCTAAGGATGTCTGACTGCAGCTTAGGCCTGCTCCCTGCTGGCAAGTGGGGCTCCCAGGCTGCCAGAGGGATGTCTGACTGCCAGCTTAGGCTCAATCCCCCGGGGAGTGGGCTTAAGCCAGCAGGTGGACATCCCCCAAGGGGCCCCAGACTGCAAGAGGGCACAGGCCGGGCTGAGGGACTCCCCTGTGTACAAATTTTGTGCACCGGGCCTCTAGTCCTATATAATAAAAGCCTAATATGCAAATCGGCCAAAAGGTGGAACAACAGGTCGCTATGAAGTACACTGACCACCAAAGGGCAGGCGCTCAACACAGAAGTTGCCCCCAGCCCGCAGGCCCCAGGCCAGCCAAGGTGGGTGCCAGTGGGGGCCCCTGATAGCCCCGCCAGTCTCCTCGCAGAGGGAGGTGACCGGTGGCGACTGCACAGGGTGGGGCTGGTGAGCCGGTGGCGCCAGGCTGGCCAAGACAGGTGCCAGTGGGGGCCCCCGATTGCCCTGCAGGTTGCCCCACAGATCGGCCCTGATCGCTGACCAGGCCTAGGGACCCTACCTGTGCAAGACTTTTGTGCACCAGGCCTCTAGTAAATGAATAAAGAGCAGAGATTGGATGGTATGTTAAAAGTCACCTCAGACTTGTGATTCCTCCTCTGGACTGGAGGTCTCCTATGGAGGGAGGGAGGGAGAAAGCTTGCTTTTTATTTTCTCTTATCTGTTTTTGTCAGGACTGTGGTACAGAAAACCTTTTTTAATGCAATGCATAAAATATTTAAATTCTACAAATAAGCTTTTCTCCTCAGCTGTATTCTGTAACTGTAAATATTTAGTGTATTCCTTCACATTCATGTTTTGCAGCACAAGCTCATTTCTCATTTCTGCAAACAGGTAAGTGGTGTGGCGTCTGTGTGAATAGGAGGCCCTAGCACTCCTCGCTCCTCATCTAAGCGGAGCGCTGGCCTCCATGAAGGCCGTCTGTCTTCCTCTTGTTTCTCCCCACTGTTTGTCCTAGCCTCTGTTTTCATTTCTATATGCTAATTTTTCTCTGGGTTGCCTTTTTTTCTGGGCGGAGGCAGGGAAGACAAGAACTATCATTATTCGTTTAAAATTTGCACAATGCAAGTCGAGAAATTATTCACTCTTTATTTTTTTATGATTTTCTTCTCTTTTGCTTTCTTCTTTGATTTACAATGAATTTGGCACATCTGTGCTGTCAACATTTCCTGCTCCTTCCCACCACCTGCCCCCAGTGTCCAGCTAATCTCTTTCCCACAGCTTTCCCAGGACTCAGTCATTGCCAAAGAATTTTCGATGTCAAGGTGACTGTACTCCTCTGAGAAGCAGAGCCGTGAAATGTCCAGAAACGCTTCAAGTAACCAGATCACCCTGCCTCCTGTGGGTGGGCCTCAGCCTTCTCTCCCTAGTTGTGTGGGCGTGTTTGTCGTGCTTAGATGTTGAACTTTGTCAAATCCTTTTTCTGCATCTATTATATGATCAGGTGATTTTTTCCCCTCCTTTATTCTGATAGTGCTGCTAATTGCATAAATCATTTTCAAATGTTGAACCATATTGCACTCCTGTGATAAAACCACTTGATTGTAATGCATTTTTTAAAAATCTTATTGAATATATTGGGGTGACATCCTATATAATAAAAGCCTAATATGCTAAGTGTCCAGTCGACTGGTCAGCTGTTCAACCAATCAAAGCATAATATGTTAATAATATGCTAAGGCCACTCAACCGCTTGCTATGACATGCACTGACCACCAGGGGGCAGATGCTCCAACTGATAGGTTAGCTTGCTGCTGGGGTGCAGCCAATCAGGACTGAGTGAGACAGGCTGGACATGGCATGGAGCTCTCCCATAGTCCCTCTGTGGCTGGCCAACCTCACACATCCCTCCCAGGTCCCTTGGCTGGCCTATGCCTTCTTGCAGTCCGGGACCCCTCAGGAGATGGCAGAGAGTTGGTTTCGGCCCAATCCTGCAGGCCAGGCTGAGGGACCCCTCTGGTGCACAAATTCGTGCACCGGGCCTCTAGATGGTTAATAAAATTACATAGGTTTCAAGTGTACAATTCTATAATACCTCACCGGTATATTGATTGCATTGTGTGTTCACCACCAATAGCCTCCTTCTATCACCATTTATCCCCCTCTACCCTCATCTACCTCCCCCACCCCCCTTCCCCTCTGGTAATCACTGTAATGCTGTCTTTGTCTATATGAGTTGTTGTTTTACTTTGCTTAATCCCTTCGCCATTTTTGCCCAGCCCCACCTCTCCCCTCCCCTCTGACAGCTATCACTCTGCATTATCTTTGTAATATAATTCTACGTGTGACTTGCTAAGGCATTGTTTCGGATTTTGTGCCTATGATCATGACATGGATCTGTAATTTTATGTAATTTTTTGTTTTGTTTTGGTGTTATGTTCTGGTCTCATCACAGGGATTGGGGTGACCTCCAAGCCCCCCGTTTTCTGCAAGACTTTTCACGATATTGGGATTATTGCTTCCTTGAATGTTTTATAGCCTCCACCAGTGAAGCGATCTGAATCTGACTTTTTTTTTGCAAATTAAATTTCTTAAATCACTGTAGAGCTCTTCATATGATATAATTTTTCCTAAGGCACTTGTGGTAAATTGTACTTTTCAAGGACTTTGTCCATTGCATTTAAGCTTTCAAATTTATTGGCATAAAGTTGTTGGTATTGAATTCTCTTTGTTTTCATTTGAATAGAAATGCCTTTATTTTACCTCAGGTGTGACAGATGTTTTGCTCGAGAGAGAAACCTGGATTAGCAGATTATTTTTCAGCACTTTAAGTAAATTCATTCCATCGTCCCCTCCCGCCATTGTTTCCGAGGTGAAGTCAGGTATCGTCTGCACATGTTCAACTGTTTGTAATCAACTGAATAATATTTCTTTCCTTCTCTGCTGTTTCCAAGATTTTCTCATTATCTTTTGTTTTCAACAGCTTTACTACGCTGTGCCTAGTTATAGATATTCTGCTTGGAGTTTGCAGAGCATCTCAGACCCATAAGTTGATGTGTTATAATTAAATTTTAGTAAAAAAAAATTATGTTATTACTTCTTCAAGTATTTTCTCATATTTGTGGAACTTTACCCATATGCCAGACTTTTTTATATATTTATTTCAGCTGTACATCATAGTGACTAGACAATTACATCATTTACAAAGAGATCCCCCTGATAATTCTAGTACCCACCTGGTCCCATATATAGTTATTACATTATTAGAGGCCCAGTGCACAAAAATTTATTCACTCCGAGGTGTCCCTCAGCCTGGCCTGTGCCCTCTTGCAGTCCAGGATTCCTTGGAGAATGTCCACCTGCTGGCTTAGGCCCGCTCCCCAGGGGATTGGGCCTAAGTTGGCAGTCAGACACCCCTCTGGCAGCCTGGGAGCCCTGGGGGGATGTCCACTGGCCAGTGGGGAGCAGGCCTAAGCTGCAGTCGGATACCCTTAGCGCTGCTGAGGAGGCGGGAGAGGCTCCTGCCACCACTGTTGTGCCAGCAGCCGTCAGCCTGGCTTGTGGCTGAACAGAGCTCCCCCCTATGGCAGTGCACTGACCACCAGGGGGCAGCTCCTGCATTGAGCGTCTGCTCCCGGGTGGTCAGTGTGTGTCATAGTGACCAGTCATCCCCAGTCATTCTGCTGCTAGGCTTAATTTGCATATTACCCTTTTATTATGTAGGATAGAGGCCTGGTGCATGGGTGGGGCTGGCTGCTTTGCCCTGAAGGGTGTCCCAGATCAGGGTTGGGGTCCCGCTGGGTTGCCTGGCCAGCCTGGGTGAGGGGCTCAGGGATGTTTTCAGGCTGCCCACAGCCCCTTCAGGGAGGGGGCAGGGGGGTCCCGCTGTGGTGCCTGGCCAGCCTGGGTGAGGGGCTGATGGTCGTTTTTAGCTGGCCACGCTCCCGGCGACCCAAACTCCCAGCCTCTCCTTTTTTTTTCAGCACCTCCTTGAGCGGAGGCCAGGGAGGGCTGGAAGCAGGTGTCTGGTATTTATTCATCTTCTATAATTGAAACTTTGTAGCCTTGAGCGGAGCCCAGGGAAGGCCAGGGCAGGTGGAAAGCTTGGCTTCCTCCATCGCCGGGGGCAACCCAAGCCTTCTGCTACCTCCAGGTCTGTGGTTGCCACCATCTTAGTTGGGTTAATTTGCATACTTGCTCCTGATTGGCTGGTGGGGGTAGCGGCGTGGTGGAGTGATGGTTAATTTGCATCTTTCTCTTTTATTAGTGTAGATTATTGACTGCATTCTTTATGCTGTATTTATTTTATAATTGCCAATTTTTAGTTCTTAATTCCTTCACCCAGCCCCGAACCCCCTCCCCTCTGGCTGCCATCAGTCCGTTCTCTCTATCTATGAGCATGTTTCTATTTTGTGTGCCTCTTTTGTTCTTTAGATTCCACTAAATCTAAATGTGTCGTAACATCACCATAGGCCAGACTTTCGATATGTTGCTCAGAGCATGGACGCTCTGCCCATTTTTCTTGAATCTCTTTTTCTCTGTGTTCATCCAACTGGATAATCTTGATTGATCTGTTTTCCAGTCAACTTACCTTTCTTCTGGCAGCCCTAATACGGATGAGGGACCACAAGGCTTTTCTAAGTTTCTAAAGAAACACTTTATCTCTGATAGCTACCAGGTCAAGATTTCTGAAAACCTGAACCAAAGTGTAAACCTATGGGTGTCTGATCATCCCCTTATGTACCACTGAGCACACGATAGTATTTCCAAAGCGCAGTCTGAGACGGCAGGGTCTGTATGTTAGAAAATCACCTTCATTACAACAGAAGTCCTCCTTCTCAGTTATTACCCTGTTCTAACAATTCCATGTGCACGATTATTACCTTGATGTTTGAAACTATAAAGTAAAATTACCAATTTATTTCGACTTATGAAAATTCTCAAGTGTCTTCTTCGGCCATCTGTCAGGCCTTTTCACGGCAACTTGCACGTTGGCGTGGCTATTGCAGTGTCTGCTCACAGTTCATGAGAAAAGCAATGCATGTCTGATTGAACAGGATCGATTCTATCGCCGCTTCGTCCATCTGTGAACAGGAGGTTCTAAGTGGAAGAGGAATAGGTAAAATTGAAGCCATTTACCGTCGATCATAAAGCCTTTTTGGTATAATTCAGCAAAATTGAGAAAGTGAATGGCTTCGTGCTTATGGTACAATTATTTTTTTTTTTACAAAATGAATGACTTCCAGTTCTTTGTTCTAACAAATTGAAGGAGTACCTAGTCAAGTCATCAGGTGAGAAAATATTAAAAGTAGTTTTTAGAGATTTGCCAGGAAAAAAAAAAAATGAAGAGAACTGAGTAACATCGCTAATACAAGACTCCTTAACATCCCATGTCCTCCGTATGATAGTAAGAAATTTAAATATTTAGTTCCAACTCACAACATACTTTGTGCCAGAGAAGCAAACTGAGCGAATTATGAATAAAATGCAGCGAAGAGCTACAGGACGCCCGCGCTGCGCGCACCAGGCGGCTTGCTGTGGCTTCCCAGCGGCGGCCCCTGTCGGGCAGGAACAGAGAACCGGACCCCCCCCTCTGATCAGAACAAAGAAGGCAGCACCTCGTCCCCGAAAGAAGTGGCAGCGCGAAGAATGTGACCGAATCCCAGGCGGGAAACGCACCAGCGGGGCATGGGGAACGGGGCCCACGGTCCTTCCCTCACTGTCCCTCTGCGGCCAGCGCGTGGCTGCGACACAGCGGTCACCAGGGCACGAGGCTCTGACGGGTCACGAGGCCACGGCCACGGCCGGTGTGGGAAGCGGCCTCAGGCCAGGCCACGGCTGGCCGACCCACCCTCGGTGTCAGGGCTCCAGCCACGCTCCCGGGATGGAGAGGGGAGACGGAGCCCCGAGGCTCCCTGCTGACGGCCAGGCGGTGGGCCCGGGTTCCCACGGGGGGAGCAGCCGCTGGCCCGCGGGGCTCCAGGCACAGAGGGCAGAGCGTGGAGGGAGCCATCTCGAGAGAACACGGGGGACCCTCGGAAACTCACCGTCCCCGAGCCCCACTGCTCCCTGGACCCCAGGCCTGGCTGGGGCGGCGGGCAGACCGCAGGCTCCGGGGGGACACAGCTCTCTCCGTGTTGGTCCGAGGGAGCCGGCGGGCCAATGGGCAGGGACAGGCCGGGACCAGGCCAGGGAGACAGACGGACACACAGCCACACCCGGTCGGGTCTCGCTGGCCACCGGGAGCTCGGCATGGGCACCGCTCAGCCCAGTGCCAGGGACCACGCTTCCTGCAACCGACATGTCACGCGTGATGCACACAGCGGGCCGAGGGGACTGGCTTTCTTTTCTCCGTTCGGTAAATCATCTTCTGGGCCTGAATGTTTCCCGTGTCGCCCGCTTTGAACAGACGTGCCAGCTCGCCAGGCCATGCACGCGCAGGGCGTTGGCGTATCTTTTCAGAACTTAATTTGTGTCCCTCAAAGCACAAAACAAACAAACAAAACTTCTAAAGGCACACAAAACACGCATGCACTATCAAAAAATAAAGTTTACTTTGCTTTCAGATGAATAAACTGACAAACTTAGAAGTTGAAGATTATCAGTTTAAAAAACAATGAAAAACTATAAAAATACAATATTAACAAATCCCCCCTGTGATCAGCGCAGTCAGTGGCAGGGTGTCCCCGGGACAGCTGGGATGACCAAGGGCACAGAGTGGCCCGCAGCCCAGGATCAGCTCACTAATCCGCACCGCGTAGCTCGCTCTTTCTCTGGGGGCTCAAAGCCCCATCTGTCTATGGAAAAAGTCAAACGTGACCCTTGGTAACTGCCTTTCCCCCTTTATCAGCAGTTATTGCAACACTGGACTCTCCTGCCCCCCATGGTCTGCCCAGGGCAAGCTGCCCCCCGCCCCAGCCGGGCCCCCATGGTGGAAACGTTGGAAGCAGAGGTTGGGCCTGAGTGGCTGGACCCCTCCTCCCTCCCTTCTCTCCAGGGACCACCCTGCCTGCTTTGGGCCCCTGGTAGAGTCAGCAGAAACCTGGTTCAAGGACAGTGTGTGGCGTCACAGGCATAACCAACAGAGCTGGACACGAACCTAGAAGTACAAGCGCCTGCTCCAACACGAGGAGGATGAGCAAGCGTGTGCATGAGGAAGGTGACGGAAATGCCTCATCCTTCGTGTGGGAGCCAATGGCTCTGCTTCAAGCCGACAGGCCCAGGAACCAGGTGAGAGAGGCTGGGCTGCGGAGGTCACCCTCACACCCGAACAGAAGCAGTGAGCGATAAATGGAACTCGAGCGCGGGACCAGAGAGAAACATTTGCATTTGTATTTCCAAGTGCATGTACTACTTTTTAATTTTTTATTTTTATTGCTCTTAGGGAAGGATGAGAGAGAGAGAGAGAGAGAAACATCAATGGGAAAGAGAAGCACTGATGGTTGCTTCCTGTACATGCCCTGACCAGGAATCAAACCTGAATCTTAGCCCTAGCCGGTGTGGCTCAGTGGATAGAGCGATGGCCTGCGGACTGAAGGCTTCCTGGTTTGATTCCTGTCAAGGACACATGCCTGGGTTGTGGGCTCCATCCCCAGTAGGGGGCGTGCAGGAGGCAGCCGATCCATGATTCTCTCTCATCGTTGATGTTTCTATCCCTCCCTCTCTGAAATCAATAAAAATATATTTTAAATAAGCAAAAACCTAGGTATGTGCCCTGACCAGAAACTGAGCCCGCCGTCTTGTGGTGTTCAGGACGATGCTCCAACCCACTGAGCCACACCGACCAGGGCCATGTACCACTCTTACAACCAACGCACCAACGGTAACCTATCCCGTACAATATATACGTCTGATGTTCGTGACCGCCCGTGTCCAGTCTGGGGGGGAGATCACAGACAGAGATCTCAGCACCAGGTGACCTTGACATCAGCAGCTGGACGTCAGCCGTGAGAGGGGCCGTGAGAGGACCCACCTGTTGCCGTGGGCAGCCTCCCCCAAAGCCTTCGTGCGCATTGAGGGCGCTGGTGCTCCAAGTGTCGTCTGTGGGCCCTGGCGGCCCATGTCCTCTTCAGGGGGCTGCAGGGTCAAAACTATTTTGCATCCCTTTGTCACTGCGTTGACTTCCACTGACTTTGCAACAGCAATGAGGGGCCCACAGGAGCCTGAGTCAGCGCTGCAGCCACGGGTTCCTCACCAACACACTCGGGACCCAGTCAGCTCACCGGGGAGGCTGGTATTGAATTAAAGGCCTCGAGCACCGGTCCTGCTCACGTCCCCGGGCAGGCGTGGCGGACGCCCGCACACTTCTGCACCTGCCACCCTGGGCAGTCACCTCGAGAAAAAGCCCTTGAGCCACTGTGTGGGCTGCAAATCGAACGAGGGAGCGGCTTTATAGCTTTACAATTCGTACCCAATCGCCTTAAACCGGAGGAGACCTGGCTGCTCCCTGCGTGGGCCATCGTTTCTCCGGGGAAGAGTGACAGGCAGAGAGCCCTGGTCATTCGGACTTGAGCAACTGCCAGGCATTTTTGGAAAATGAACCAAGTGCGCGTGTCACGTCGAGACAAACAACTGGCAGTATTGTGAGCATTCGAGGGAACAAGAGAATCCTGCAGGCCCCCACCCGCTCCCGGCAGCCTAGCGCGGCCGCAGAGACACTGGGACACTCTCTCTGAGGAGATGAATAGAGGGTGACACGTAGGACCCACTGGCACAGGATGAAATGTGTCAGCGGGGGCACATCTGCATGGCCCAGGGGCCCGCGATCTCCGAAGGACCAGTGCAGGAGGCCACGAAATAACTGCACCGAGTGCAGTCGCTCTAATGGGGAGCGATCCATTCTTAGGGCGAGAGGAACTCGCGGCTTTTAATAGAGCGGAGTATGAAAGGTCATTGCCACGGTTTCAGATTCCACGTGACAGGCGCCCTCTAGGGAAATGCCACGCGTCACGGTTTCCTGTCGTATCCAAGGGAAACAGCCACGGCTTCCCAAAGGCCACAGATAGACACGTCCATTCCCCAAACACGCATCTGTGTGCGGTCACATTTCCTCTAGATACTTCCACAAAGACAACGCTTCAAAACAGACCGAGTGAAAAGTAGCTATCAGACGCCAGCTGTCTTCTGTTCAGCCGCACGTTAATGAGACTGGCAAAAAGGCAACACGATGGCACTCTCCTCACTGATTTTTGTTTTGGAAAACATCGTTATTTTTCATTAAAAGTGCAGTATTATGATGAGTTTGCTCCTATTACTTTTAAATCACTTAATCTTTTTAATGCCTCAATTTGAATGTCTAATGCAGTGAGCACCGACCGGCATCATCCTATGAGCACACGCCTGGAGGGCCCTCGTAACCCTTTTAAATGGAGGGCTCCTGGGACGGAGGGGGTGAGAGCCACGGCTCAGGAGGTGCCAGTAACCTAAGTTCCAAGAGCCACGCTCCCACCGCAGGCAGCGGCACAGAACCCAGGAAAGGGGCCTCTGGGCCGCAGGGATGTGGGCCTCTGACCTCACAGACTCTGACCGTCGGGAGGAGGAGCCCAGAGGCCGCTCGGTTCGTCCGGTGGGGCGAGGACAGACCACGGCTGGGGACCAGGCGTCTCCGTTTCCCATCCTTCCCTCAGAGCCTTGAGCTGCACTTGAGGCCCTGGCCCCGCCCCCTCTGTCTGCAGCAGGTGGACTGGCACCCTGGCCGACTCTCTCTGAGCCCCAGCTCCCACAGATGGCACAGCGCTCACTCCTGCGATCTATTTGGCTCTTTGCTCAAACGACATCTTTTTAAAAGTCCAACACCAACAACCTGACATGAAAATGCAGCCTTTCCCCCTGCCCTGCACGCCGGGTTCCTGTCGCCTGACCCATTTTCACTGTAACCTTGTAACCTTATAACTAACTCCATAATCCACTGACTTCGCTACCTCTGTGGTCTCCTACGCAAATAAGCTCCTTCTGTTTGTATTTATTATTATTATTATTGTTGTTGTTAATCCCCACCCGAGGATATTTTTCCCACTGAGTTTTAGAGAGAGTGGAAGGGAGAGAAGGAGGGAGGGAAGGAGGGACAAAAGAGACACAGAGAGAGAGAAACAGACAGACAGATAGAAACATCAACATGAGAAAGACACATCAACTGGTTGCTTCCCGAACTCAACCAAGGCCAGGGATCAAACCCGAAACCCTTTAGTGCAGCGGTTCTCAACCTGTGGGTCGCAGCCCCTTTGGCAGTCAAACGACCCTTTCACACGGGTCACCTAAGACCATCCTGCATATCAGATATTTACATGACGATTCATAACAGTAGCAACATTACAATTATGAAGTAGCAATGAAAATAATTTTATGGTTGGGGGTCACCACAATATGAGGAACTGTATTTAAAGGGCCAGAAGGTTGAGAACCACTGCTTCAGTGTAAGAGATGACACTCTGACTGAGCTAAAATTTGTGTGTGTGTGGTTTTGTGCTGGGGTCCAACCCCAGCAGGTCCAGGGGTCCCCAAAGGTGTGGATGGAGTCGGCGAAGAAGGAATGACATGGAGGCAGCATTCAGGTGATCAGCACCCTAGCCAGGATCTCTAGCCAAGTTCTGGTCAGGATCTTCAATGAAGTTCTGGTTAGGATCTCCAGCCAGGTTCTATGTCCATGTTCTCTTGCTAGGTTCTCCAGGTTCTCCAGCCAGGTTCTGTAGCCATGTTCCCTCTTTAGGTTCTCCAGCCAGGTTCAGTCACCAGGTTCTTGTCAGGTTCTCTTGCCATGTTCTATCCAGGTTCTGTAGCCAGGTTCTGTCTCTAGGATCTTCAGCCACATTCTCTCGCTAGGTTCTGTCTCTAGGTTCTTCATCTAAGTTCTGTGTCCTGTTGTCTTGTTACATCTGTATTTATACCAGTTGATTCCAATCCTATCAATCTCTATTCCAAAAGTTAGGGCGTTTCTTATCTCCATTCCAGGGAGTAAAGATTATGTAGCTTAAGCATGATTGTTCGTAGTTAAAGTGATTAATTACCCGCCTGGCACTTAGTTAAGAGGTTTTATTCCCTCCCTAACTTCAGGGGAAAATCCCTACCTGGGGAAACAACCTTTCTTGGAGAGGTGACCTTGGTTAAAACACATAACGCCAAGAAGGTGAGCAAACATATTAAGAGCAGTAAGTATGCCATATATGCCAGGTCCCTTGAAACAGCAAGGATGGACCGGCTCCCGGCAGTTTTGTCTTGTTTTTGTCTTTCAATTTTAATAGATTATTTTGAAAGCTTTGGGAGAAATAATTTTTAATTGAATTTATTGGGTTGAAATTGGTTAATAAAATTACACAGGTTCCGGGTATACAAATCTTACATCGTCTGTGTATTGTATTGTGTGTTTGTCACCCCACGTCGAGTCTCCTCCTCAAATAAGCTTCTTGAGTGCAGGTGTACTTGTCTGTTTCTCTCATCGATGTCCCCTCACACCGATGGCCCCGTCTCTGACACAGAACGGGGGCTCAGTAAATACTTGTGGAATGAGTGAACTGATTTAGCAATAAATAATGGGGAAGGAAAAAGGGCAAAGGATAAAAGTGTTAACATTGCATTTTCTACATTTAAGTATCAGAAAAGGTATACATTTTTTTAAATCAATAGATTTAATTAAAAAAGATATATATTTCCCCAATCACGCAAAGACTTACAACTCTATTCTTTCTTCTCAGTAACAAGAAACAAATGCAGACTTCAAATAATCATGCACTCCTGAAAAGAATTAAAATTAGCAAAATAATTGTAAATGTAAGACAAAAAAATACACACACATACAAATCCCCACCTGGCCTTTACAGAGCGCTCTCTACTTACGCGGAGATTCTTAGGATTTACCTAACAGCAGAGGGAGACATGCCAGCCACCTTCACAGATGGAGAAGCGGGCTTGGGAAGACGGACGCCGCTCACCAGGCTCACGGGAAGCAAAGTCAAGTCTGAGATCCGAGCTGAGTTCCATTCACCTTTTCCCCAAGACCCTCCTGCCTTCCAGGCGAGCAGGTGACTGAGCGAGTGGGCCTGTCCCCATGTTAATCACAGAATTTCTCGGGGCTTCGATTTGCTCATCTGGCAAATGGAGATAATGACAGGGATCCTCACAGCTGCCGGGAGGAGTGTGCCATGAATGCCCAGAGAGGTGCCCATGAAGCCCCAGCTGTTGTCATTCTCACCACGTCCTTGCGGCATCGGCCCACTTCCCACCAATTCCCTGCTCGGACCTCCTGGGCCATCGCTGCTCAGGGCCCTAAGGAATGAGAGTGTCCGCATTTCCTAGCTGCTTTCATCAAACTGACTGAATTTCGGGGATTTCTTTCAGGATTCTTCGGATTTCTAAGGCACACTCCCCATTTACATAAATTACCATACAGATGGGAGGGTTTTAAATCAGAAGAATGTAAGAGTCACTTCTCTGGTCCTAATGTAACAGGACAAACCATGGGTCCGGCTGCCTGTCACTACCTGAGCCAAATCAGCAGAGACAGGGCCGGATCCTATGTGAGCGCTTATTCCAGTCCTGCCGGCAGCGGGGGGAGCAGCAGGCCACCCACAGACATCGCTCTGCCCCCCCATACGCCAGCTGCTTATATTGGGAGAAGGAGGAAGGAAAGTAGACAAAAGGGCAGTTTACAGCTATGCAAAGGGGCTGGGGTGACCTGGGGAAATAGCCAGGGTGGGCCAGATGGGCAGCTACCAGGTGAGCAGGTGGAGATTTGCAAAGGCCTGTGGGTATGCAGAAAGGGCTGGCGATTCCGGTTTCTGCAGCAAAGTTGGTCATCTTCCCACGATAACAGCTCCAAATGGGGAGGGTGGCTGCACCTCCAGGTGAGCCCCCAGGCCCAGAGGGCACCTCCCAGCCAGGTTAGAATGTGCTTCTTTAATCAGAACAATGCAATCACGGCTAACAGGGCACGATTCATATTTCTTACAACTCTAGCTGGTCCCCAACACTCTATTTCTGCCCCCCTTTACCAATTCTACTTGGTTTTCTATGCCTTTATGTGGGTAGAATTAAGAAATAGCTACTCAAACACCTTACATACTAAATTGAAGTATTCTCATCTACCATTCAAAGTTTTTTATTTTCGTTTTAAAGTAAGAGAATGGTATTTCTAGATTCAGCTCAAGCTTAAGTTTTTCAGAGAGGATCAAATAGAAATTGATCACTATAGTCCTTACTGTCTCATGGAGAATATAAACCTCTAAGCCCGAGATTCAAGGCACTGAAAATCTATTCCAATTATAAATATCGACTAACAGGAATCAGGTCCGAAGTTGGCCGTTAAATTTTCTCTGTGAAATGATTTCCATCATAAAATTTGAAATGTATTCTCACAGGAGGGGAAAAACAAAAAACTCAATTTAAAACTTTGGCAAAGACAGAGGTAAAGATGTGCCCAAGGTCAAAAAACATTCGTCATGCCCTAACCGGTTTGGCTCAGTGGATGGAGGGTTGGCCTGCGGACTGAAGGGTCCCAAGTTTGATTCCGGTCAAGGGCATGTACCTTGGTTGTGGGCACATCCCCAGTGGGAGGTGTGCAGGAGGCGGCTGATAGATGTTTCTCTCTCATCGATGTTTCTAACTCTCTATCCCTCTCCCTTCCTCTCTGTAAAACATCAATAAAATGTTTAAAAAAAACCACATTCGTCATGTTTGCTTTAATCTACTCCCTTACAGTTCATTTTTCCTTTTCAACAAAGAGTGTGATTTCCCAGAATTCTTTTTTACTTTCATCAGCCCACTTCCCCGCTGGGCAAGGCAACCCCTCACTGAGCTCGCACCTCGCAGCGAGCACTGCGCCGGGGGAGACGCGGGCACTGATGCCCTTGTCCTGGGTGGACCGGGCAGAACCCATGGACTGTGGCACACCCCACCCCAAAAGCAGCGACTCAGGGAGGACTAGGTAATACTTTCAACAATCAAGATTTAAAATATAAGAAGTCGAAAGTATCAACCTAAATACCTCAGATCAGGAGGCACGTTAAACCTCTAATTGGCTAGTTTAGTGTTTTAAAAACCTACATGAAAGTTCGCGTGCAACAAAGGTGTGTGGTGTTCCGATTTTATTAGATTCCTTTCCAGGAGCCGAAGGTTTTCAATACTCACGATGGATACTGGTCAGATGAACCCGGAGCCGAGATGTAGGCTGCTAGAACCATTATATATGCTGACCGTTTCAGGTCATTACCCACATGTTCATTTACAAAACATTCATGCACAATAATAAGTGAGTGTATCTAATTTTAAAACTTTAAGGTTTTAAACAGACCTAAATAATGGGGTAACATCGCCACCGAATGGCTTCATGAAAATTAGATCCTTTTAATTTTCATTCCATTTATCTATATAAATATAAGCTTATATAATATAGATATTTATGCCCTAGCCGGTTTGGCTCAGTGGATAGAGCGTCGCCCTGCAGACTGAAGGTTTGGTTCCGGTCAGGGCACATACCCGGGTTGTGGCTCGATCCCCAGTAAGGGGGGGGGGGGCGTGCAGGAGGCAGCCAATCCATGATTCTCTCTCATCATTGATGTTTCTATCTCCCTCTCCCTCTCCCTTCCTCTCAGAAATCAATAAAAATATAAAATAAATAAATAACTTCATTTTTAAAAAATTAAAAAATATATAGATATTTATAATCCTTATAGATGGTGGATCAGAGGAATTTTGGATCTGAGTATTAGAGTAAATCATAAAACATTTATATATACACTGAGTGGCCAGATTATTATGACCACCCCATCAGTACAGTGAAGTGAATTAGTTATGCAAATAATTATAATAATAAAATCTTGAGAGTATTTGCTTAGGAAGTTTTCAATATTCCGTATTTTTGGAAGTGTCAGTGAAGTACTGATGGGGTGGTTATAATAATCTGGCCACTCAGTGTATATTATAGAGGAAAACAAAGAAACACAAGGAAAGAGAATTTTAGCAAGTGATGATTAAATTTCCAAATTATTTTAATGTCTAGCATAAAAGCATTAAACATTTTACAAATATCAGTTTGTAAATACTCTAAAACAGTAATAAGACATGCTGTTCTAATGTAATATATTGCTATATTAAGTATTAAATAAACAATCTTTTACATAAAGGTGTGCAAACCAAAACAAACTAACAAAAAGGCCTCTGTAGTAAATAGATTAAACCAAAGGTTCAGGATCACAAATCCTCTGAGAAGAAATAGGAAGTCAAGCTTTTGCCCAGCCAGTGTGGCTCAGTGGTTGAGCATCAACCTATGAACCAGGAGATCACAGTTCAATTCCCAGTCAGGGTACATGCCGGGTTGCTGGCTCTATCCCCAGTAGGGGGTGTGCAGGAGGCATCCAGTCAATGACTCTCTCATATCATTGATGTTTCTCTCTCCCTTCCTCTCTGAAATCAATAAAAAAATATTTTTAAAAAAGTCAAGCTTTTGAGAAGTTAAATATATTTTCATATATATATTATTATTAATAGTATTACAGATGTCTCTCATTTCTGCCCCCTTCACTCCCCTTCTCCCAGCCCCTACCCAACACCCCCAGGTCTTCACCACACTATTGCCTGTGTCCATGGGTTATGCATATCTATAATAATAAAAGTGTAATATGCTAATTAGACCAGACAGCTGAATGACCTTCTGGATGTCCTTCCGGATGAAGCTGTGGCTGTGAGAGCCAACCACCTTGCAGGAATTTCTTGCATCGGGCCTCTAGTTGGTATGCAAGTTCTTTGGTTTATCTCTTCTCGCCCCCAGCCCCACACCAAGGTTTGTCAGTCTGGTCCATGCCTCTGCTTCAGGTCTTATTTGGTTGGTCAGTTCATTTTGTTCATTAGATTCCACAGATAAGTGAGACCATGTGACATGTGTCTTTCTCAGTTTGGCTTATTTCACTCAGCGTGATGTCTAATGAATTGAAAGGCCATCTCCCACCAACAAGCGCATTTTACAGCCAAGCCGGGCCAACCCCGTCCAGGTGACACGGAGAAGCCAGCCAACCCCCTCCAGGTGACACAGAGAAGCCAGCCAACCCCCTCCAGGTGACACGGAGAAGCCAGCCAACCCCCTCCAGGTGACACGGAGAAGCCGGCCAACCCCCTCCAGGTGACACGGAGAAGCCGGCCAACCCCGTCCAGGTGACACGGAGAAGCCGGGCCAACCCCCTCCAGGTGACACGGAGAAGCCGGCCAACCCCCTCCAGGTGACACGGAGAAGCCATGGTAGAATAACCAGCCGCTATGACGTGCACTGACCACCAGGGGACCACAGGACGCCTGGGCAGCTCCACGTCTATGCTAAACCACACAAGGCTCAGCATGACTCTGGCTAAACTGCTCAATGAACGTCTCCGTTACGGGTGTTAAATGGAGGCACGGACTGTAGAGCCCCAGCTCCACATTTCCTCTGACCCTCCGTGATCTTGAATCCACAGATCTTACATTTCCACGTCCCCTGCTCCTCTCAGGAGTTACCACCCTCCTCACTGGGTTAGAGTCCATGGCCGCTCCACGGACCTCGTCCCTGTCCACAGCCCTTGCCCCACTCACTCTGCTCACTCTCCTGGCAAACCCCAGCCTTCGTTCATTCCACCTCTTCGCCGCCTGCACCCCTGCTCCGGTGCAGCTGGGCTGGGTGTGCAGACAAGGCACAGTCCTGCTCCTTTTCAAACGGAAATGAATTCAAGTTCATTACAAGACCCCACGCAGGCCCTGGTGTGGCCCAGGGACCCTACTGCCCTTCAATGCACTCACACGCTCTCCTAACGCCACCCCCGCCTCTCTGCTCGGCATCCAGCACTCCCTCCCGCCCTCACTTTGTCCATGAACTTGCTTTCTATTGCTCGGGGGAGAGGGGGGCAGATTAATGGATGAGAAGACGAAAAAGGTCCCAGAACACAGCCTCCCCTGCCAGCATCTGGGCCCTCGACTGCTGCTTCGCAGGTGAACTGCTCACGGGTCCCAGGCCACTCCCACTGTGCGCCCAAGACCCACCTCCCCAGCCCGGCCGGTCTCCCCGCACCCACTCCACTGGGTCTTTCCATCAGGCACAGATGTGCCTGATGCTCTCTGCTCAGAAACAACCCATTCTTGATCCCACACCCCTCTCTGGAGACCGCCCCATCTCCAGTTCTCCCCTCCCCCATTCTCTCTGAAACGGCTCTTAACACGCCCTACAAGCCCTGCCCTGCTGAACCCCAGGTCACATCTCCACCCCCCTCACTGGCACCACACACAGCGGTCACTCCCTCGGGTTTGAAACACGTCCTCCTGGCTTTCAGGACACACTCCCCTGCTTTCCTCCTGACCGCACTTAACCTCCTGTGCGGTTTCCTGCTGGGTTTCCTCGAAGGTCAATGTCGACACGCCAAGGGCTCAGTCTTTGGTCCCATGTTCTGTCTACAGGGTCCCCGCGGTACGAGCGCGCCAAGTCATGGCTTTGAGTGCCGTGCAGTCGACAGCTCCATGTTTGTTTCTCCAGCCCTGAGCCCTCCCTCGCGGCCAGGCTCACAGACTGGACTCCCCCCCCAACGATCCTACGCGCGCTGCTGTCTGAGCAGCGTCTCCAGCTCAGTGAACGGCCCTGTGCTCCGTGCCTGGGCCCAGCTGCGGCTCCGCCAGCCCATGAGCAGAGGCCTTGCGGCCACCTTCCCATATCGCACCCCTTTCCTTATGTCCCACAGCCAATGCACCAGCAAATACGTCAGCTCCACCCAAAACACAGCCAGAACGGATCACGAGTTTCCTCCCCGGTACCGGTGAGCCCACCCGTTCTCTTATCTGTGTTCTTTTTATTTAAAAAAATTTTTTTTATTGATTTCAGAGAGGAAGGGGGAGAGAGGGAGAGAGAGAGAGAAACATCAATGATGAGAGAGAATCATGGATCGGCTGCCTCCTGCACGCCCTCCGCTGGGGACCGAGCCCACACCCCAGGTATGTGCCCTTGACTGGAATCGAACCTGGGACCCTTCAGTCCCCAGTCCAACACTCTACCCACTGAGCCACACCAGCCAGGGCTCTTACCTGCGTTCCCGCTCTAACCCCAGCCCACCCCTGCTCTGGGGCTCCTCCCCACAGAGCTGTGGGACATGGAACCTCAGGTCCCACCTTGTCACTCCTCTACTCAAACGCCCTAGTAGCTGCCACGCTCACTCCTAAAACCCGAAAGACCCTAAAAACCGCACAAGGACCGAAGGCCTCAGTAGCTGGTTCCTTTCTAGCGTCACTTCCTGCCTGCTCACTGCACTCCAGCCACCCCGGCCGCATTCGCACCTTGAACGGGCCCAGTGTAGGAGTTACAGATGCGGGGTAACGAGTCACCGAATTCACCGGCTTTAACAATACTCCTCGCGCTCTCCACGGGTCCCAGAGCCAGGGCGGCTGAGCAGCCTCTCGGGTGCAGGTCTCCCCCGGCTGCCACCCCCGGGGGGCCCTGGTCCTCTCGGCCCCACCCCCAAGCTCACTTCCTGGGTGCTGCCGGGATTCAGTTCCTCGTGGGCTGCTGGTCTGGCGGCCTCGGCTCCTCCCCGATGTCGGGAGAGGCCTCCCCAATACAGCAAGCAACTGGCTTCATCAGAGCAATTCAAGGAGGGAGGCGAGGAATGGCCACAGACACAAGTCAGAGTCCTTCGCAATGGCCCCCAGGGTGACGGCTCACCATGCGGACCCTGGAGGGAAGGGGGAAGGGAGGGGACGGGGAGGGACCACTGAGAGCCTTGGGAGCAGCAGGTGCGGCCCCTCGGGGTACCGGCTGCTCAGAATGTTCCCCCTCCAGGTACCCTGGCTTCTCCCTCACCTTCTCCAAACTGCGGCCTAATGGCAGCTCCTCGTGGCCTGGACACTCCTAAAATCTCAACCCCGACCCCCCAATACTTCCCGTCCCCCCTCCTCGCTCTTTTCCTCTGTGGCCTGGATGGCTGCGCCCTGTAGCTGACAACTTCCTGGGCAGGGCCTCTGTTCCCATCCCCTTCCCTGGACAGGGGCAGGTTAGCGTGGGCCAGAGGCGTTCTGCATGACACGGGCGGGGGAAGCCAGCGGGGGTGGGGGGGGGCGCTGAGAGGGTGAGGCGCACCTGCAGGCCAGGCGCCTGTCCCTTCTGCACCTGCCCGCCGGCCGGTGTGGGGCCCCGGCCAGGTCTGCGCCTGCTTCGGCCGCGGCCTCTCCCCGCCCACTTCAGGGCCTCTGGTCTGACGGGGGACCAGCTCCTCCTGGTGTCTCCTCTGCTGTCAGGTGCGGCCTGGGGCCCAGAGAGAGAGGAGAGCAGGTGCCAGGCACCTGAGGATTCGGGTCACGCACAGTCGACCTATCACAGACGTCCTCCGCTCGCGGGATCCCAGTCCTGGTTCCATCTACTCCCGCCACTAAGACGAGCCCTGGCACAGATGATGTGGCTGTTCTGGGCACTGCTCTCGCCCTTGCTCCCAGAACAGGGCCTGTGTGTCGCAGGAACGCATTAATCACTTAAGGCACGCGTGAGAAAAAGCCCTCCGGCCACTTCCTGTTTCCTCCTGAGATGTGCAGTCAATTCTGTTCCTCTGATCGTCACCAGCGTCTCTATCCAAAAACACGCAAGGCCAGGGTGGGGCGGAGCAGGGTGGCTGAAGGGCAAGCATCCTGCACCGAGCCGCTCCAGCCCCGTGCCAAACGCAGAGCTGAAACCCTGCCGGTCCCCCTATACCAGGCCTACAGCTCGCCTTGCGTGCTACATGTAAAATCCTTGAGCCAACCTTTATTTACAGTCAATTATTCTCCTGTTTATTATACCACATGCTCTCTCCTGAGTCTCCCAGGTCTCAAAGACGGGGCTTCACAGTGGGAAAACCCATTAGCTTTGTTCCCAAATCCCACAAATTTATTGCTAGCTAAGCCACAGATTTCGCACTAACCGTAGACAGGGACGGTCCCTAAAGCACTGCTCAAAGTGAAACTAGAATAGACTGCAAAGTTATGAATGCTTTTTTATTAGCTTTATTTCCAAAGTTTTACATTTACAGAAAAGTTGAAAAGCAAGCTCACGTAGGGAGACAGACCAGGGGTGGCGGGCGGGGGTGCGGGAGTCAAAAGGTACGAACTTCCGAGACCATTGTAATTAACTAGTTATTAATGACAGGAAAGGCACAAAGGGATGGCCGAAGACGAGTTCCCCGGTCAGGCGTCCAGTTCAAAACCAGTCGGTCCAGGGCTGGGATGTGCGCATGGCGGCTACCGTTAATGCTACTGTGTTCTGCGTATTTCAAAGTGGCCGAGAGTAGGTTTTAGAAGTCCTCTTAAAAGAAGAATATTGCAACTATGCGTGGGGCTGAGTTGAACTAGGTTTGGTGTGATCATCTCACAACATACAAAATATCCATCACTATGTCTACACCTAAAACTAATAGAACGCCCCATGTCAGGTCTATCTCACCTGTTAAAAAGGAAGAAAACGGATGGAGGACGCGCCGGGTGGAGAAAAGGGCTCCCGGAGTACGGGGACTCTGTCTCGCTCTCTCGTGGTCGTGTTTCAGCTCCTTCACCCAGGGGATGCGCCCATGGAAACACCTCCGGTCGTGTGTACGGCTTAGTGTGCTGATAGTGCCATGGCTGCCTTTTCCTCCCGACCCCCAATCCATTTGTGGGAGCCCTGACCCAGAGTCTCAGGTCATGACTAATTTGGAGGGGAGGGCGTTAGGGGTTAAGGTTGAAGGAGGTCATTGGGATGGACCCAATCCCACAGGGCTGCGGTCTTTACAGAGCAGGGAGCCCGGGTGCGGGGAGCCGGGGTGGAGGGAGCCCGGGTGCAGGGAGCACAGCTGCAGGGAGCACGGAAGCGGGGAGCCCTGGAGCAGGGAGCCGGGGTGCAGGGAGCACAGCTGCAGGGAAGACACGTGGAGGCGCAGGGAGGGGCGCCATCTGCCGGCCGGAGAGAGGAAAGGGCGCCGGGGACACCATGACGTCAGACCCCGGAGTCCCGACAGGGCAAGAGGCATTCCCGCTCACGCCCCGGTCCCGTGGTCCCGGGCAGTTCAGACGGCCCGGCTGGAGACTGGAGATAAAGCCCCGCTCGCCGGCGGCGCAGGGCAGGGCCGGGCCTCTGCGCTCACTCCTGACGGGGGCAGGGGGAGCCGGGGAGCGCTCTGTCCGCCAAAGGGACCCGACTTCCCGGAAACGGGTCCGCCGAGGCCCGGCGCCCGGCCTGTCCCTGCGTCAAGCCGAGCCGCCGGAAAGCCCTAGAGCCCGGCCCCGCCCCCGAGCACCGCGCCCCTCTGTGGCCTAACCCACCCGAAGGTGAACTCGCGGGGACTCGCCAACCGGCCGCTTCTACGGTAACTACCCGGAAGAGGCTGGACTCAATCACTCCACCCGTCAGCCCAGCGCCCTCCCGCGTCGGGATCTCCAGTTCTCGCGAGAACTTTTGGGCTGCCCCTGTGTGCGCATGCGTCCGACTCGGAAGCCTCGGGCGCTGCCCCGCTGCCAGGGGCGAGGGAAAGAGGCGGAAGTCATCGGGAGGAGGGGGCGGAGCTTGGGCGGGGCCTGCGCGCTCTTCCCTCCAGCCCCGCCCCTCGCGGCGCGCCCCGGAAGGCGTCATCGGCCCTATAAGAGCGCGTGCGCAGGAGCGTGCGGCCTTTCCCCGCTGGGCAGCGCTCTGTGTGGGTCGGTGAGCGGCCGTGATTCGTGCGCGGCCGCGTTCTGCCCGCTAAAGCGATGATTGGGACGGAGCCCTCGGGCCTCGCCAACATGCAGCCGGCGCGAGGGCCTTGCGGCGGCAGGCGGAGGTCGGCGGCGGCAGCCCGCGGGCTGGGAGGCCGGGGCGGACTCGGGGCGCCCTAGGCCGCGCGGCCGCCACGTGCAGCTCTAGGTACCGAGTCCCAGGCGGCGCGCATGCGCCCTGCGCCCGGGCGAGTCCCGGACGGTCGGGTCCACGCGGCGCCCAGTGGCCGAGCGAGCGGGACGCCTGCAGCCGGCGGGTGAGTAGCGTCGCTCGCGCCCGGTCGCGGGCGGGCGGGCGGGGTCTCCATGTGTCTTTGGGACCTGTCTCTGTGGCAGTCTCCCTTCCTAGCCATGGAAGAGCATCCTCTTGTTTATTGGCAAAGCTGTCACCATTTAATTGGTATCAGATTCTGACTTGCACAAGTGACATTCTTCACGTCTGCTGCCCGGGGGTGCGGGGTGACTGCGCGGAGATGTATTTTTCAAATGTTTCTGCGAGGTTGACCTAACGGCAGCAGTGGGCGATGGAAGCATACGGTCCGGTACGTTCCTTTCCGTCCTGTTTCAGAGTCGGTGTTACCGCGAAGGACCCGGGAGGCCGGAACTGGCCGTCCTGCCGGCGGTTTGTAACTCGGGAGGGGAATGAGCCGGCTGAGCGGGGGTAACCGAGCGCCCAGCTGCGGCCTCCGCCCTGTGAGTTAGGGGCGCAGACGGGATTTTATAAAGCTGTTCTTCCCTTGCAGGCCCTGATACGAGTGAGGTCTCCGGGGGCCGCCTGCATGCCCAGGACAACGGGATTTCGAGTCAGCAGCTCCAGGATGGCCGGGAAATGATGTGATAGAACAAAACGGTGTTCTGGGAACTGCAGGAAGTATTTTCGGTTATGCCTGGATGTTGGCAGATGAGTGCGTGCTTGTTAGGATTAAATAAAGTGCTGGTTCCTCTGGCTGCTCCGTGTGCCCTGGCTGGTCACGAGGTGGGAAGGTGCTTACAGGTGCTGGTGCTCTGTCGGGAGACCATTTGGGGAAGCGGATACAGGAAAACCAGGTCACCCCTGAAAGGTTCCATTCCGAGGTGTGCGGGGAAGCGAGATAGCCATCTCCGGCAGTGATTAAAGAACATTGAACTTAAGGAGAACGGGGATATTCAAAGGGAAGGGCTACACAGAAGGGGGGCCTTGGAGGCAGGTTCGGGGGTTAGCCTGGACGAGCTGCTGCTGCCCATTGCTCCCCTGGGTGGAGTCTCATGGGACCCTTAGAGGTGGAGGGGGTGGCACTGGTCCTTTGTCCTGAGCTATTTAGCTCTTATAGGTGGAAATCTTAGGTGAGGGTATTAATAGAATATTCATCAGCTTTCCAGGTGTGATCACTGATGGGATGGTGCCAGGGCAGGGGGTCCCGAGGCAGCCGTGTACCACTGTCAGGTTTTGCTTTTCTGGGCCTGGGGCTGAAACAACGGGCCTGTGTGTTGTCTTTAGGGAGAAAAAGGTGAGGGTCCAAACTGCATGACAGTGATATGCTAGGGGAGGGGAGGTTACCCTGGGGGCGAGGTTCTTGTTTTCCCAAGGTTTTTTAAAGTATATTTTCATTGGTTGGCTGCCTCCTGCACCAGGGATTCAGGGAACTAGCCCACAACCCTGCACATGCCCCGGTGGTTCATAGGACTGGGCTCAACCACTGAGCATGCTGGCCAGGCATCTGGAGCTTTCTGCCTCCAGTCTATCCAGTAGCTCCCTTCCGTCGTCCGTGCTCTGTTCATGTCTAACCGCCTCTAGGGGAGGAGTCACGCCACTCAAATTAGACAACTACACAAGGTGAAAGGCTGCACTTTATTGACACATTTGTATCGTAACAGAGGTCACAGTCAACAAATGAGAAAAAAAGGCATGTTTTGAACCAAAAGTTTCACTTGGAGGTTGAAGGGAACTTTACACCACTCTTAAATAAAAGTTCCTTTAACCCCTAAAAGCTCAGGCTTTTGATAATGTTG
This sequence comes from Myotis pilosus, assembly GCA_036010255.1. NCBI lineage: Eukaryota > Metazoa > Chordata > Mammalia > Chiroptera > Vespertilionidae > Myotis > Myotis pilosus. The sequence continues at coordinate 2,005,492 of JASKON010000034.1, forward strand.
CTCTACGTGATACAGCATTGCAGCTCTGCAATAAAGCAAAGCACCGTGAGGTTAGCACCAGTTTTACGGAGCTCAGGATTTACAGACAGGACACAATCTGACGCGGAAGGAGGGAGAGGTCCCTCCTTAGAAGGATCATTTAACCCAGCGGTTCTCAACCTGGGGGTCGAACGACCCTTTCACAGGGGTCGCCTAAGATCATCGGAAAACATAATTACATATTGTTTTTGTGGTTAATCACTGTAACAATGAAATTGGGGTCACCACAACATGAATGTATTAAAGGGTCGTGGCATTAGGAAGGTTGAGAACCACTGCCTTAACCATTCTGAAGCCTAAAGTTTGCACTGACCTCTGCCCTTTTCTATGACTCTACTCCTGGGATAGAGAACTAGACTACCTGGGGTTTGGGAAGGGTACTGGAGTATCCTGGGCAGAGACCACACTGCCACCGGGAATGTCCTGAAAGGTTACTGGGGCAGCTAGTCATTAGCACTTTGGGAAATGAGCCCGAGGGAACTCCCCTGTGGGCAGGAGAACAGCACGATGCCACTGTCAGCTTTGGAACTGTCTCACTCCCAGGAACTTTCCTGACCAGCTTTTTGTAAGCAGTGCGATGCCCGGGCACACCGGTGGGTGCGTTACACCGGATAAATAGCTTTAGAGCTCTCCCCACGCAGGCAGGGAGAGCACTGTTAGTGTTTATTAAACGGGATCGTCAGGCTGGTCTCGGGCCATTTACAGGTAAAGCTGCAGCAGACAGCCCTCAGGTCGTGGTGCAGGAAACTGCTAAGAAAGAAACGTTCACCAGTTAGGTGACATGGTTAAAGGTAACCAGAGTAGATGTGCTAACAAATCGGGTGGGTAAATTGGGTTGTGCATCCAACAACTTGAAGACATTCTTTCCTGTGTTAGCAGGAATTCTTCCACATTTTCCTAGCTACATACAAGGTGGCTAGAACACTGGTGATTGCCATGTTCATGCATGTGCCGTGACAGCCTATCCAGTAGGTCCCTTCCCTCAGCCCTTATCTCACCTGACAGGCCACAGAGATCACACGCATGAAGCTTTGTCAGCCTTTAGCTTAAACGTATGTAAACAGGAAACAAGGGCACTCTTACTCTGAGTGAGGTAATGAGTATTTTTTCCGTCAAACATGGGCACTTAAATATGAATCTGTATATCACTGATTCAGTTATAAGTTCTCCAAATAAAGGTAAAAACAGCGTTATTGCACAATCAGTATATACAGTAATACCCAGAGGATTCTGAGAAAAGAGTTCAATAAGGTTCAAATGAGAATAAAGTTGGTCCCCAGTGGAACTAACTTAGGAGGCGACAATGCCAATTCAGGGTAATCAGTACCACATGGAGGTTCTACAGAAACGTCCACACCACAAGTCCTCCCAGGCAGCGGAGGGGCCACGGTCCTATCAGCACACCGGGACCTCGGGCCCCATGGGTGGGCCTCTTGGGCTGAGGTTGAAAGTTGCCAACACGTTTTTTAAGTACTATTTACTTGAGGGTTCCACCAATTACAGTTTGGTGACACTTTTTATCCAAGGTACAAAGGCTGAAACTTTGGTATAAACGCCGGGCGAACCCTTGGCCCCACAGCCGTAGCCCCAGGAGGTCACCCCGTACACGGCCCAGCCGGCTCCCGGCCGCTCGCACACGAGGGGCCCGCCACTGTCCCCCTGGCAGCTGTCCACGCGGCTGTGTCCCTGGAGGCTCCCGGCGCAGAGCATCCTTCCCGTGAAGCGGCCCTGGTAGCGCTCCGCGCACCGCCTCCGGGGCAGCAAGGGCACGGCGGCCTGCTGCAGCGTCCTGGCGTAGGCTCGCCCTGCAAACCAGACGGCAGTTAGCCTCCCGCTACCGTCCTGCAGAAAGCTGCCCTGGGCAGTTCAGGAACATGAACATCTTTCAAATAAAAGCCCTGTGACGCGAGTGCAGTTTAAACGGCACCCAGGCCACCACCTGCCTTGTCATGCTGGCACTCGCACCTTCTTACCCGCCACTAACCCGCTTCTCAGCACCGAGTCTGGACGACGAACTAGCAACACTGGACTCGCTACAGACGGAGCCCCCGAGAGCAGGGGTGCAGGCGTCGGCGCTGAACTGCACATAGAAGGTGGGGGCCGCTCGGGCTGGTGTGGGTGAGCACGTCCACCCTAAGGCCCGTCTGCTGCACTGACGTGAGGACTGGTTACAAGCGACAATTACCCGTCAGCATGGAAGGTGACAATAACTCCTACACAGAAGCCGGATCCCATGCGTGACGGGCTTTGGTTCCACACCCAGGATGCGAACCCAAGGCCATGACCTCACCCAGCAGGACTTCCTAACAACTCGCCCGAATGGCTAAGATTCTACAACCGACCTGGCCCACCTCCCAACCTGTCGTTCCCGTTACCTGTGTCTCCCCAGCCGGTGATGTGGCAGCCGGCGGCGGTCCGCTGTGGCCTCTCTCTCCAGAGCGGCAGGCAGGCGGGCAGAACGTGGCTGCTGAGCCTGGCGCACTGCCCGTCCGGCCCCTGCAACCTGACCAGGGCGATGTCATGGTCACTGCTGTCCGGCCGGTATGCCCCGTGGATGACAATCTGCTGGACTCCGATTTCTTCTTCAAACTCCTCGGGCACCAGCGTGTGGTAATCCCCGACCCGGACAGCGTAGCTCCGCGAGCCGTTCCCATACCTGAGGGGCGGCGCCAGTCAGCGCGTCAGATGCTGGAAGCGTCCTCGCCCGAGTGAGGCCCCTAGAGCGACTGCAAGCCCGTGTCCCACGTCGCCCGCCCCCCTAGATCCCCCCTTTCCTTCCATTGCTCTGCCCCCACCGCTGCGGGACGCGAAAGCCATCCTTCCACCCACGGGACCTCAGTCCCCTGACCCTGACCTCCCTCTCCCCAGGCTGCCCCGTAATCCCTCCGTCCTTTCATCCGCCAAACACGGCTCAGCTCCATGGGCACCACGTGCTGGGCTGCGGAAGGGGAAAGGACACTGAGCAGCTCTGCTTCACTTCTTCCCGGAACATGAAAGCGTCCGCTGGGTACCAGGCCTGTCCTCGGGTGTGGACTTAGAGAAGCTGGCCTTCTCAGTGACCGCCCACCTGCACGGCAGACCCTCCCACTTGCTCCCGTCTATTCCTGGGAGCTAGACGCTGCCAAACATGCGAACAGGCTATGCAGGGCCCTGACCACCCCGCCGTGTGGGAAGCAATTTAACTGCCCAGCTGAACACTAGGCAACGCTACAGAGATGATGTAGCTATCAGCCACCTACCACAGACCCGTAACACCATTTCCTGTGCCTCCCTGAGGGTCTCCATCTCCAACCTTAATTCATCTCCACCTTTAACACCCAGGGGCCTTCCACATGGTGCACCTACAGAATATCACCTGCTGGGCTCCACTTCAAAATGGAGGCAACATTTAGGGCTATTTCACATCCTGAGACTGTAGAAAGCAATAGTGGACAAGAATCAGATATTTAGATAATTCTCACTTAGCTCCCACTTTCTGTGTACTGATAGTACCATTATAAAGATTCAATACGCCTACTTAATGTACTCAGGTTTTAAAGTAATACCCCAAGTGATTTATTTCTTTTCTAATGAGAAAAATTGGGGTTGCACTCTTGAAAGTACTGCTCAAATGTTTCATGTATCTTTGGAATAGAATTTAAAAGCCTTCACTGGCCAGTACAGCAGCCAGTAGCCACCTGTGTCTATTGAGTAGAATAGCCAGTAGCCACCTGCGTCTGTTGAGTACAGTAGCCAGTAGCCACGTTACTGTTAAGTACAGTAGCCACGTGTCTGTTGAACACAGTAGCCAGTAGCCACATGTGTCTGCAGGAGAACTTGAGATGTGGTTAGCCTGAATGGATACATGCTAAAAGTATAAAGAGACTCAGGACTTTAAATATTTAGTATAAAAAAAGGGTTCTATATATAATGTTTCTATGGATAATAGGAAAATTAAATAACTCAATTTTTATATTTTGCAATGATAATGTTTTGGACATATTGAGTTAAAGTGTATTATTAAAATTAATTTTACCTGTTTGGTCTTTTTATCTTTTAATGTGGCTACTAGAAAATAAATGTAACGCTACATGTATGACTTGTATTTGTGGCTCATTATACTCCTACTAGACAGCACTGGCCTAGAGAAAGAGGTTGCCATAAACTAGGCATCCATTTATGATATATCTTTACCGCAGTCTCCTAGGCTGCTTATAACTTAAGCTGGACTTACAAGACATTCCCTTCACATGTCAACACGTTATGTCCTTTAAGATAATTACATTCTGTCCCAGCCAGTCCGTGGAAGGCGCTGATGCATAGCTGCACTAGGCCTTGCATCTGAACTGGCCGCAGAAGTAAGTCCCCCACGATCCAGACATGGGCCACAGGAGGACCCCACTGCACAGGGCGAGTCATGACTGGAACGCGGTGAAGCCGGTCAGCCTCGCTTCTCGCATCACCTCCTGCCTGGACCACGGCAGCGGCCCACCACATGCCTTCCTCTTCGCAAGTGTAACCTGAAAGGCACCTTCCTCGCTGCGGCCAGAGTGACGTTTCCCGCAGACAAAGCATCTGCCCTTCTGACGACCCTTCGCGGGGTCCCCACGGCCGACCTGCTGCAGGTCAGACCCTTAAAGGATCACCCACCGCCCGAGAAAGGCCTGTCCCCCCCTCACCCAGCCGGGACCTGTGCCGGCTCAGCTGCTGACATGGGAGCCTCCCAGCAGGCGGCTGCTCAGCAGGTGGGGCGTTGCCCATGCCGGGAGAGGAGGGGTCACAGGCTCCATCCCCAGCGGGGGCGTGCAGGAGGCAGCCCGACCATGATTCTCTCATTGATGTTTCTCTCCCTTACCCTCTCCCTTCCTCCATCTCTAAGATCAGTAAAAACATTTAAAAATTAAAAATAAAAAGTGCCTCACAGCCTCCTCCTCATCCAAACCATTCGCAAAGCACCCCCCCGCCCCCCCACCCCCAATCCTCCTGAGGCCAACACAGACTTGGTCTCTCAGGTCTCACGTCAAGAACACACAGCAGCCCTGCCGCCCGGGGACAGCAGGCCTCTGCGCTCCCAGCAGCAGGCCCTTCGCCTTCCTCCCGGCTTCTCGGACTTGCTAAGAGATGACTGGCCCTCGGGTCAGGGCCAGGCCTGCTCGCTCGCTGCGCTGACCACTCGAGGGACCCGTGGCCGAGGTCCCCGTGCGATTGGACGTGCACAGCTCACTGTGGGCCGAGATTCGCAAGGAAACAGACTGAGGGACCCTCAGTGATGGCCGTTGCTGAAAGGCCTTCGACTGGCCCTCAAATGAAACGGAGGGAACCCCCAGACACACGGCAGGAGAAGCCGGCAGCTCAGCAAACCCAGCCCCACCCGCTCTGGGAGCCCAGGTGACCCCCAACAGCAGCAGGGGCGAGAGGGAACAGAGCCGGTCACGCAGGGGCAGCCACATCTGTGCTCGCCCCTCCACCTCCTCCAAGGCCAGGCTTCCAGCGGCCCATGCGCGGCTGCGACGGGCTCTGCTGTCCGATGGGCCCACAGGCTGACACGCGGCTGTGTGAGCGGCTCCGTGGCTTAGAGAGAAGGGGCCTGTGTAGCGGGACCCGTCACACCGGAGAGTGAGGACCCACCACCCACGTGAGCGAGGACCTGCCGCCCGTGCCGAGCGGGGACCCATCACACAGGCCGAGCGGGGACCCGTCACACAGGCCGAGCGGGGACCCACTGCACATGGGGACCCGCCGCACACGCGGAGGCCAGTTCAGCCGGAGACGCCGCTGACGAGGGGGCAGAGCTAACGTCTAAAGGACCCGAAAGGCCACCCTTGGAACCGAGCGCTCGGTCCCCCTGCAGCCTCTGCAGTCCGAGGGGGAACCTGTCCCCTTGGGCCTCCTTCAGAGCTTCTGATGGTTAAAGGGGGGCTGTGTCACCCCACGTCCCCGAGCCCGGGAGGACGCCATCTGCAGCTCGTTCTGGTCCCTGGACACTGTCCCGCGCCTTTAGGAAGCTCACTGCACTGAAGATGTGAGTCGCAGCCGCCGTGGGCACCTCGAACCGGAGGCCCACGGCCCCGGGGAAGGCCAGGGACCGAGTCCCACGGATAAGGCAGCCCATTTGCGAAACAGCCTCTCCCTGCTCGCAGTCAGGTGACACCTGTCGGCAGCCACCACTGGCCCCGCCCGCATCCGCCCCTGCTCCCTCAGCGGGGCACCCTCCGGGCACACGGGGGAGACACTCGAGTGACCAGGAGGCAGCGGGTCCGGGTGTGACATGCACTGCCCGCTGCCTGCCAAGAGCGCAGCATCTCAGCCGGACCCACCGCCTGGCAGCTGAGCCCCGTCGCCACGCAGCAGCCATGTAGGAGCCTCTACGACACGCCAACTAATGGACGAAACGCTGGTTGACAAACACAGGAGAGATCACTGGCTTCAGCAACAACCGAGGCAGGCCTGGGGCCGTCCTGCCGTGTACACAGACAAACCCAGACGAGTGCTACAGAGACCTTCCAGGAACCCGAGAGTCAGATCGAAGTCTTCAACCTCGAGGGGAACCTGGGGGCGATGTCCCCACTTTTGTGCTTTAGCCTTGAACCCCAAGTCTGTCACTCCTCGCAGAGACTCAACGGGAGGGTCAGAGTGAAGCGCTGAAGCGTTTGCTGACTCTGCCTGTGGCTTCTCTGGTCCCCGGCACCACCCCCTCCTCCACTCACAGAGCAAGGCCGCCGATCCCCCACTCCACTAATGATCATCTCCGAGTCCTCTTCTCGAACCCGACCCCTACCAGCCAGCGCCGCTCTGAGCTGCTCGGTGTATAAAAGCCTCCCGCGCAGCCACCGCTCCTCGCCATGGACCGTCCGGCCTTCACTGCGTGGCTGAGGACCCGGCTCCGAGAGGCAAACCCCAACGCAGTCCAGCAATAACGAGAGAGAACCCAACAGAAGAGCAGGCAAAGGACAGAAACAAGAATCATCGGGCAAATGGGTGTTTTAAAATCCCAAACCCCGGGGAAGGCGGAATTAGAAATGTTGATGGCATCACGCGGAGACGGGTGAGGAGCGGCCACGTCCCTGTGCCATCACTGGCACCGGCACCTCCGGCCCTGACTCCGAGGCCGGGGCGCAGCAGGAGACCTCGTGAAGGAAAGACGCCCCGGCCCAGGACCGGCCAGCCTGCCGCGTGTCCCGGTGAAACGGGCAGCGTGTCCGCCGCAGCCCCGCGCGCCCACGGAAGCCACCCCGCCAGCCGCCGCAGGGGACACGGAAACAAGCCGGAGCTGAATCCGCTGCAGCGAGCAGTCCCCACGGATGGACGCGGGCCCACAGGAGGCCACAGCACAGCTCGTGGGAACACAGACGTCGAAGGTTTGCATGGGGGAACTTCTTCACAACATGGCGCCCAGTTTAGTTAAAGTGTGGTTAGGGGCACTTTCAAACGCACAGGATGAGGAGCGCATAGTGGGACTCCGCCCTCATCACCTGCTTCAGTCATTCCCAGCACGTGCCAAGTGCAGGCTGGGAAATGGCCATGAGCGGGACCCAGAGCAGGGACAGGGGGAGGGGAGACAGCTGGGACCCCGAGAAAGGACAGGGGGGAGGGGGTTGGGCTGGGACCCCAAGCAGGGACGGGGGGAAGGCCAGCGGGCTGCAGAGCAGACCCCCCTGAGCACTGGGACCCCACTCCCCGACTTCCTGTGTGTTTGGGGGGGGGGGTGCCTCTGAACTGGGAGACTTCAGCTGGAATGAAAAATGTGTGACAGGAGGAAGTGATCAGGATGCCACCTGACTCTCCAGAAGGTACAGAGAAACTAAAACACACAAACACGTGATCCAAAGGACCAGAACCGAGCCTGTCCCCTCCCCGCCTTCCTCACCACATATCCAGGGGTCTCCCCCCGCTCTCAGGCAGCCTGTCACCTCGGCCATGTTCTCGGGAAGCTCTGCCCTGGCTGCCTCCCGGACACCATCTTCTGTCCCCCGAATCTATGCTTTGCTAACCCCAGGGCAGCAGGGGGCTCCCCGAGGGCCCTCGCTCCTGTGCCCCTCCCTCGCTCCACGGAGCCCCGGTGCTGGGGGAGGGGGGGGAGGGCCGGGAGCCACGCTGGGCCGCTGGAGGGGACGTACCTCTTGAAGCAGTGCGCGGCCGTCAGCACCCAGCAGCTGCTTAGCAGGGTGGCCCCGCAGAGGAGCCGGCCGTCCCCGCGGGGGGACCTGAGGCGCAGTGACACCTGCCAGGGCCAGCCGCCCCTGGAAGAAAGCAGGCGGCCATCAGGGTCCGGAGAGGCAGGGGCGCGTCCTTAGGGCATGACGGCGGGCTTGGGGGCATCGAAGGGCCCCATGAAAGATCCCCCTGCCATGGGAACAGCGCCCCCCCCGCCCTGCAGACGGGCACCTCGGCACCCCCTTCCAGAAGCCGGCCCCTCCTCTGGGCCTTGGGATGAGACGTGCTCCCCTCCTCACCCCCCCCACCCCCACCCCCACCCCGCCCCAAGCAGCCTGAAGAGCATCCACTGGGCACAGCGCTGGTTTTCCCTTAGCAAATCCAGCAGCGAAGTAACGGGGGGTGGGAGGGGACAGGGGGCAGGGCCAGAGGAGCAGGCACTGAGCTCCGTGAATTCTGCATCTGCAGCAGCGCCTCCAGGTCCCCAGGTCTGGGTGGGGGGCGGGGGGGGGAGCCGGTTTCTGCCTTGAGCGCTCAACAGCCCAGAAGCAGGACTGCGACGTGAGAACCCGCCCAGGCCCGGAGGCTGAGCGTGGCTGGGGGGGGGGGGGGGATGGGAAAACACGAGGCCATCACGCCCCCAGTTTGTACCCGTGTGCATCCCAGCATCCCAGCCCTCTGCCCTGGAGTCCGCCCGAGCCTGTACCTTAGCGAGTTCTTCCCGCCAACGATGCGCTTCTGCCGACGGTGCAGCGGTCGGAGCCCACAGCTGGGGACGGGCACTGGGCGGAAAGGGGAGGAATGACTCTCAGGCCGAGGCGAGAACACACAGCCCTGCTGCTCCTGCCGCTTCAAATGCCTCCCTCAAACCACAGGCTGCTTTCCCATGGGAGCCAGCTGCCTGTCAGGCCCTGAGGCAGCGCCACTCACAGCAGGCGGGGCACTGGGCTTCCCCTCCAGATGTGACCCATCAGCACCCACACCTCCTCCTCTGCTGGCCAGAGGCTGTTAGGGCTTCGGGAACGTTAACCAAAGGGCAGTGGTCTCGTCACCTGCTTCTCACACACAGCCCTGTGCCAACCCCCTGTGCCCATGCCACCCTCAGAGGGCATCTGGCCCAAAGGCACACAGACTCCCACATTCACATATCAAAAGGGCTTACTGTGCCCCTTCAGGTGGCAAACTGTATTTACTTATTTTATTTTATTAGGGCCTTCCTGTAAAAACTAGACCTGCTAGACAAATTCAAGAAGAGCTATCTATAAGCACTTTTTAAATAATTTTTTAAAAAATATTTTTATTCATTTCAGAGAGGACGGGAGAGGGAGAGAGAGATAGACACATCAATGATGAGAGAGAATCATTGATCGGCTGCCTCCTGCCCGCCCCCCCGCTGGGGACGGAGCCCACAACCCAGGCATGTGCCCTGACTGGGAACTGAACTGCGACCTCCTGGTTCATAGGTTGACGCCCAACCATTGAGCCACTCTGGCTGGGCTGGCAAACTGTATGTCATCACACTTCCAAGATAATAAACTTTACAGCAAGAGCATGAACAAAAGAGCCAAGTTAAGAAGATGTAAGTGGTGTGAAAAGCAGATGGAATCGAAGGTGTGGCTAATGTTCCATGTTTCAGAAGGTAGAACTGATAGGCGAGCATTCTGCTCTCTGGGGAAGGCATGTGTAGAAAGGGTAGGTAGAGACTGACTGTCTATCTGGGTGTGGACCTGGAGCCCTGGCAGCACCAGTGGCTGCCTGGTGACCAGCAGAGGGCGGCCCAGCAGGAAGCCAGCACTAGCCCGTCCTATGGAGGAGGTCCCCCAGGTCCTCAGAGGACGGAGTGCCGCGTGAGCTCCTGCGCAGGCCGGGTCCTCACCGCAGGACACCAGGCCGCTCACCGGCTCTGCCCACTGTGAGACCGGGGAGAACAGACGGTGCAGGAACCCCCCCGAGCCAGGCCAGCGGGGTGCTGCCAAGCGGGAACCAGGTAATGCTGAGCCGGCGGGGCTGGCGGAGCACCAGCTTGCAAGGAAGGAAAGTCTATCGAGGGCCACAGAGTCCACTGTTACAACGATTAACAGGCAAAACGAAGCTCATTTATAAAAGGACCCCCTCGGATGACCAACCGCTGAAGTCTGAATCACCTGCTAGCAGTCGGTCACTAGGTCTCGAGCCTCAACACGGAAGCAACAGGTGAGTGAGCCAGACTCTACAATCTGGGGGTCTGATATAAAAACCTTTTTATCTGACGTACAGCAGCACTGGGACCTTGGAAATGTATCAAAATAAACGTTGCTGCAACTCTAGCAAGGCCTGTCCTGGCTGGTTTGGCTCAGTAGATAGATAAAGCATCAGCCCATGGACCACAGGGCCCCAAGTTCAATTCTAGCCAAGGGCGCGTACCTGGATCACAGGCTCAATCCTGGCCCCAGGTCTGGGCACGTGCGGGAGGCAACCAATCCATGTGTCTCTCTCACATCTCTCTCTCTCTCTCTCTCTCTCTCTCTCTCTCTCTCTCTCTCTCTGTCTCCCTCCCTTCCACTCTCTCTAAAAATCAATGGGAAAATATCCTTGGGTGAGGATTAACTCTAAGAAGGCATAAGAACAAACGCATAAATCATAGAGAAATAAATCTATGTCATACTTTAAAATAGGTTTACGTGGGACTATAGTAAAACATGTTACAATTACTGCGTTTTTGTGTTTGTCTTTTGCTTAAGGAATAATTGACAGAATGTTCTGAGTTATATTCAACTTGTAACTGGAGGTTAGATTACTGAAGGGAGTTTAGTTTAATAAAATAAGCTATAACCAATACCTAGGAAGAACTGGCTTGCCAGCTCGTATTTGTCACGGACATAAATGCATGTGTCCCCAAGCACAGAGGGGTGTAAATGTTTCTCTACTTTCGAAAGCCCCTAAGAGAGCGAAGAACCACATGAACAAGATCCAGCACGTTCACTGTCTGCTGCCGGGATGCTATGAGAAGACGTTAGCGGAGAACGTCCAGGTGTTGATACACCCGCTTTGCAGAAAATCCAACACGTCACGACCGTGACCTTAGTGCATGTAAATAAAGGGGATTGTTCTTTCCATGAAACAGGGCCCGTTTCCTCCGGAACAGCTAGTGCCCGCTCGCTCCCGCACCCCGTGTGCGCCATAAGGGGGGCCTCCGTTCGGAGGCGTGGCAGTGAACGGGCTGACGCAGAACTTGTTTCATAACGTTACACTCGGGGCTTTCAAGAACCCTTCGATTTAGGCACAACACACGGTGCCTGTCCCCTATGAAAAGACTCTCCTTTTCCTGACATTTTTAATTTCATAAAATAAAACCTACAAAAAATAATTTCTTCCTCTATTTAAGAAACGATCCCTGTTGTTTTAAATATCAGGATGCGTAGCAGTGCCTTCCTGGCATTCCTCTTCAGATTTTAATTTCCTTTTAGGAAGTGAATGTCAACGAGGGCCTTTGGGACACCACCGACTGGGAGGGTCGCTGCCTCCAGGCTCCCCGATGGCCCCCACGCCCCCAGCAGCCCGGGGCGGCCGGCATTCCCGGGTGTGGGGTTCGGCTATGGGGGTGCTGCTCCCAGGCATGGCTGGGGGTGCAGGGGCCAGAAGGGGCCTTACCTTTATCTCCATCACCTGGCGCTTTCTTGCCAAAGTAATCACAAATCACGCCCGCGTCTTCGCTGTGGCGGCAGTTGTGCCGGCCGATCTCCTGCTTGAGGCAGTCGGCCAGGGCCCGCTCGCCGCCCGTGCACGCCACGTTGTCCAGGTGGATGGGCCCCCGTCCTTCCCCGAAGTACGCCATGGCCCGCGCCCGGGCGGGGCCCCTGCAAGACAGCAGCGGCCTGAGGGCGCCCACCGCGGGCCAGGGCAGCGTCGCCTCGGGCCTGTGCCCGCTGGCCGGGCCGTCCCCGCGGGTGGCCTCAGTGGGCGAGCTGAGGGCACGGCCTCTCTCGCTGTGTCACCGGGTCCCTCCTGCTTAGTGGGCACACGGGGTCAGCGTCACTCTCGTCCGAAGTGAGGATCCCAGGAACTGACTGCTGCCGCGTGAGGGCTTCCTCATCCCCTTGCTTACCAGCCCCCAGGACCGAAGCCACTGCCCGTCTTCAGAGCTCAGTGACGCCCCGGTGGCAGCGCCTTAGAGCAACCTTCGGGGCTTTTAAAATTAAAATGCAGCCACACCCATCACCGGCCTGGGGCGGGCTGGTTAGGAAGTGGAGGACTGTCTCACCGCCACGCTGTACACTCGAAACTCACACAAAATCACACTGAATGCAAACTGTGATCGAAAAAAACTAAAATTTAGCAAAACCCGAGCCCCACCTGACCGCATGGAAGGGGAGCCGTGGCTGGGGCCAGGCCTGGGCAGGGTCTCTACATCCCCGGTGATTTAAGGGGACGACCGAGGCCAATGCCGCTGCTGCCGGGGGTGTCGCTGGCTCTGTGCCTGTGCCCGCGGCCATTTATTAGGTCTTCTACCTGCAGTACAGACCTAGTTTTTTTCACATCGGTCTCAATGATTGCCACGTGTATTCCTAGATTTTTGTTTGTTTTTGTACCTTCTATAAAGGAGATTTTTTTTTTCTTTTTATTTTCTACCTAGCCTATAGGAACATTAATGCTTTTAAAAATATTTATAATTTACATTAATGAACACGAGTTCTACTGTCTTTCCAGTTGATTCTCTTGGGTTTTCTAGGTGGGCAATCATCCTATATAATAAAAGCCTAATATGCTAAGTGTCCAGTCATTCGGTTGTCTGTTCAACCAATCAAAGCATAATATGCTAATGACATGCTAAGGCTGCTCAACCGCTCACTATGACATGCACTGACCACCAGGGGACAGACATTGGACCGGTCGACCAGTCGCTATGATGTGCACTGACCACCAGGGGGCAGATGCTCCGACCGGTAGGTTAGCTTGCTGCTGGGGTCCAGCCGATTGGGACGGAGCGAGATGGGCCAAACACACCCTAGAGCCCTCCCACGGTCCCTCCCCAGCCTGATCGTGCACCAGTGGGGTCCCTCAGCCTGGCCTGTGCCCTCTCAGCTCGATCCCACAGGCCATTCCCCTTGGGAGGGTGCCAGACGCAGGGCTCATGGCTGGTGAGCGCTGCTGCAGCGTGAGCCTCTCCTGATCAGGACTGATTGGACGTGTGAGCCCGCGGCAGGCACAGTGGGGCCGGGATGAGTGAGAACAGCGGGTAGGAGCTGCCGGCGGTGTTGGGACTGGGTTTGGGCCTGATCCCTGCCGGCCACCCAGAGGGACCCCACCTGGGCACAAATTCAAGCACCGGGCCTCTAGTTATCTACATTACAGTTCTGAAGTCCTTTTCAGTGCTGATACTTCAATTCTACTTTTAAAAATATGAGCAAAACAAGAGAGAGGAAGGGGGGACAGATAAAAAGTATCAATGAGAGCCCTAGCTGGTTTGGCTTGGTGGATAGAGCGTTGGCCTGGAGACTGAAGGGTCCCAGGCTCGATTTGGATCAAAGGCATATATCTCGGTTGCAGGCTCCATCCCTGGCCCTGGTCGCAGAGCTGTGCAGGAGGCAACCAATCAATGTCTCTCTCACACTGATGTGTCTCTCTCTTGTCTCTCCCTCTCCCTTCTCCTCTCTAAAAACCAGTGGAAAAATCCCTTGGGTGAGTATTTTAAAAAAAGAAAATATCAATGAGAGAAACATTGATTGGCTGCCTCCTACATCTTCCTACTGGGGATTGCGCCTGCAACCGGGGCATGTGCCCTGACCCAGAATCAAACTGCGACCTCCTGGTGCATGGTGGACGCTCAGCCACTGAGCCACGCTGGTGGGGCTGACACCTCACTTACTGGTGATGAGCGTGACTTGCTGAGTCGTGACTGTTGTAGCAGGCACCCTTGTTTTGTTCCTATTTGATGCGTGTTCATGACATAAAATTAGGTGGTTTTATTTTATGCTCAGGTTCCTAAGCAATATAAGTATTACTGATTTTAATAACTTTTCAACATTAAGATGATCAGATTTATTTTTATTTATAGACAACTCAAGCACATTAACTGAACGCCTCAGCTCTAACCACTCATATTCTTCAGAAGATTCCAGCTGTTTGTGCTAAATTGCTCTTTTATGCTGTTGGGTTGAACTTGCTAATATTTTGTGTAGAATTTCTTATGCAAATCCATGAAGCTGGGTTATGGTTTTCTTTGTCTATGTGCACTTTGTCTTGAAAGCAAGTCATAGTAGCCTTATCAACTGGATGGAAATATTTGTCTGTTTCTGTTCATTTTTTTCATTTTTATTTCTTGGTCTGCAACCATTTCCGGGACTTAGGCACCTTCTGTCTTGAAGACAGTCAACTCTCCGGTAGCGGATCAGAGTCATGTCTCCCAGGGCAAGTCATATGTGTGGTTCCTATCTGCTGCTTCAACTCTGATAATTATATTTTTGTTGAAAATGTAGCTTCCGAGGTAACCGTCCATATCGTGTACATTTCCAGAGGTCTTCGCTAAAAGTAGTTCACAGTGCCTGCGATTGTTAGCCTTTCTGTGTATCTGGGTTTATATCCCTTTTCTCATCTCTACTGTTTACTCTGTCTCCTCCCTTCTCAGTCAGAATCGTGAGAAACTGTTGCTTAGTAACCTTTTTTAAAAATTAAACTAAAAAAGAGAGAAAAAAACTAATTGTTGATGTGGATGAGTAATGTGCAGCCATTTGAAATTCCAATAGGCATAACCTGAAATTGAACAATTAACAGCAGGCAGAAACTAGTATCACAGATGATTCTCATGCGTTTGAGGAGTGAGGATGAGTGGAGGTAGAAAGTATATAACAGGGTGCTACACGTCTTGATATTTTTCAGGAAGCAGAAGGTACAGATAATAATTTTTGAAATGGGTAAGGAAACATGGCAGTATGTTTGCTAAAAATTTAGAGAACTTCTCGTAAAACAGTAAGAATGCTGAACTTCGGTACATTAGAGAGAAAAAAAATAGGAAATTGGATTGCCTGCAAATAAAAAGGCATTAGGGTACAGAGAGACAGTAATGCATGGCATTAGCATAACTGTGGCAAGTAAAACCAAATAGGTAGCAAATGAAGTTAGGACTCACTCAATAAAACAAAAGGGTAATTGGTTAATAATTTATCAATCAACTTACAGACTAAAAAGAATGCAGCAGCCCTAACCAGTTTGGCTCAGTGGATAGAGCGTTGGCCTGCGGACTGAAGGATCCCAGGTTCAATTCCAGTCAAGGGCATGTACCTTGGTTGTGGGCACATCCCCAGTAGGGGGTGTGCAGGAGGTAGCTGATCAATGTTTCTCTCTCATCGATGTTTCTAACTCTCTATCCCTCTCCCTTCCTCTCTAAAAAAATCAATAAAATATATTTTATAAAAAAGAATGCAGCATTCAACAAATAGGAATTAGAGAACATTTTTACTAATAAAAGTGCATGATTAAATGAAGACATTCTCAATGATACAGTGAAATCGAATACATTTTTCTTTGACTTTTTATTTATTTTAAATATGTTTTTATTGATTTCAGAGAGCAAGAGAAAGGGAGAGATGGAAACATCAATGATGAGAGAACCATGAATTGGCTGCCTCCTGCACACCCCACACAGGGATCGAGCCCACAACCCGGGCATGTGCCCGGCCCGGCTGACGTCTGTTTAATAAGTAAGGGCTGTGTCATCTGTAGCAAAGAGAGAAGAGACTCCATCCCCCACACCCCCAGGCGGGGTGGCAGTGACGCACAGAGGGAACTTCAAGAAGACAGGAGGCTCTAACATTCACCCTTAACCTGGGTGTCAGGGCTTAGTGGGAATCGATATTCAGATCCTCAAATTCACGTTCAGTCTCCCTAAAAGCTGGTCTTGCTGAAATCAAGACGAACTTCTCTTTCAAAAAGTCCCTTCTCCCCCTCACAAGAGAAAGGCATACCGTTCACCGTCCAGAATCCTACCGTAGCACGTTCCTCCAAGACTTAAGCCTCTAACGTGGCCAAACAGTTCAGAATAGATGATGCAATGGTCCCTTCCTTACTACAAGCACCACAAAGCCAGTCCACCCGTCTAATTAAGTGGGGGCTTGAGTCAACTCTTACCTCCTATGTTTAATAATTATTTGTTGTTTTAATCAGTTGTGCACTAGAAATTTAAAAATCCAGAGAGGAACCTGTTAGAAGAATTTGCTTTCTCTTTTGTGCACTGTGTGTGTGTGTGTGTGTGTGTGTGTGTGTGTGTGTATGTATATATAAGTACACACACATTTTTTAAAGCATAATGAATTCTGTGGGGAAAGCAATTTAAATGACAATTTCAAGGAGAAAAACAAGCTATGTAAAATTTGTGAAGGTCAAAGAAGAGCTTGCTCGTGTATTTTTAAACTCAGTGACAGAATGTCACCCCGTGATATTTATATTTCATTGGATGTGATGAAAGAGGGATGTGACTGCTCTATTTTTAAATGTCATGTACAAATACGCCAGACCTGAAACCCTTTGCAGCTACTGAGGTGTGAGATGCAATTAGATATACTTTTTTTTTTTTTGCAAGACAAACAGCTCTCCTCTTGCAGGAGGGTGTGCACGCACACAGTCTGGGGGCACGCACACGGTCTGGGGGCACGCACACGGTCTGGGGGCACGCACACGGTCTGGGAGCACACACCTACACTGGATGCACTTGATGTCAGGTCTCTGCCTAAACAGCAAAGGCCCACAGATTCTAGGTTGTGTGAAGGGAGACAATCGTGCAGTTCCGGAAGAATGCCACCTAGAGGCCTGTGCTAAGGGACTGGCAGGAAGTTCAAAGGGGATGGACGTCTTTCTGCCTCGGGCTTAGTCCACCTTGGTGAGTGAGCGGACGTCAGGACCTCTCTCTCAGCCTCGGAGACCGTGTGCCATGTGCTGGGCCTCCAGACATCACGTGACCCCTCAGGGACTAAGGCAGCTGGCTTGCTGGTGACGGTCAGCGCGTCGAGGTGAGGTACCACCACCTTTCCTGGTCCATCACTTCGGTTCTGTCTCTCCCATGAAGGAAGTGCATTTCAATGCTATTTGGACTCTCAGTGCTTCCAAGGACCCACCCTCCACTAGCACAGAGCTGGCTCCGGACGGGCCTCCGGACTTCTTACCCAGAAGGCCCAAGCCTTAGCAGCTGTAAGGCTTTCTTGATTGGTGTCTACAAACGAAGGCTTCACTGGAGACTTTTAACAATTCAAACACGGGGAGACGACCCCTGCTCTAGTCACAACCCGTTCACCGTTCTGTGCGTGTTCTCCCAGGAAACCCCACTTCCTAGTGGGAAGGCATTAAAACGCTCAAGTGCATTCACAGAGCAAATATCTGAATGATTCTCATTTAAATACTATTTGATGGGAAAGTGTGGATTATGCACTAGAAGGTGATTATCCAATTTGTTATATAGGAACATTAAATTACTCTTTTACTTACTAAGGGACTTTATTAAAAAAACAATTACAAAGTAAAATATTCTTCCAATGCTTTTCCTGATTGTTGTTATAGAAACACTATGGAAAATTGCTGCAGATGTTCATTAATCTGGACTATTTCTCACTTCAGTTCACCATTAGAGTTGATCGTACAATGGACTAAGCCAGTGGTTCTCAACCTTGGCTGCACATTAGAGTCACCTGAGAATCTTTTTAAAATCCTGATTTCTGAGCCTCATCCTCCAGAAATTCTGTTTCTTTGTTACTAATGTTGTGGTCCCACCCCATAATAAAGAAACAGAATTTCCGGAGGATGAGGCCCAGAAATCAGGATTTTAAAAAGATTCCCAGGTGATTCTAATGTGCAGCCAAGGTTGAGAACCACTGGACTAAGTGATGGTAAGTAAAAAGCAATGACAAACGGAGATGGAAGTGAAAATGCATGATGGGTGTGCAAAGGCACTTCTTCCTTCCTTAACTGTGGCTCCAACACATGTGAGGATCAAACTTGGCCTTTCCCTGCATATTTCAAACATACTATGAGATTTCCTGGATCGTGTCTACAGAAAAACTGAAGTATGGCCCTAGCCAATGTGGCTCAGTGGTTGGGCATCATCCTGTGCATGTAGAGGTCACGGTTCCATTCCCAGTCAGGGCACAAGACCAGGTTGCCAGCTCGATCCCCAGTGGAGGGCATGCAGGAGGCAGCTGACTGCTGTTTTACTCTCACATCGATGTTTCTCTCTCTCTCTCCCTCTCCCTTCCTCTCTTTCTAATAATAATGTTTTTTTTAGAAAAGGAAGAAAAAAAGAAAAACTAAAGTATGAACAATAAAACAGTCTCAAACAGCAAGGTTCTTTAATGGCTGATTGTAAGTAAGGAAATTCCCTGGGAAGGTAATGGAAGAACAGTTATATGTGTGTGTGTGTGTGTGTGTGTGTGTGTGTGTGTGTGTGTGTGTGTGTATTCATGTTCAAACGGAGGAAGGAGTGTTAGAAATGTGTGATAACGGAAACAAAAGAAATCACTGACTCAGTGCATGTGGGCATCTGAGGGAGGCTCCTCCTGCCTGCCTCTGCGGCCTGCGTTTTCAAAGCTGGAAATCCACGTCCCATGCCAATCGCGGACACTGACAATGTGATCACCAGTAACGCACTCACTGTCCAGCGGGCGACTGCCATTGTAACTGGGTCCAAAACTGAACAGTAACTCAAAGTAACAGCTGAGTAACAGGAAACAAACTTTGAATTAAAACATTAGAAAAATATTTTTTAATTTTAATTAGAATAGAAATAATGCAGTCCTGGCTAGCATGGCTCTGTGGTTAGAGCGTCAGCCTATGCACCAAAGGGTGGAGGGCTTGTTTCTGGTCAAGGGCATGTAACCGGGTTGATGGTTCGATCCCTGACCCTGGTCGGAGCTCATGCAGGAGGCAACCAATCCATGTGTCTCTCTCACATCCATGTTTCTCTCTCTCCCTGCCTCCCTCCCTTCCACTCTCTGAGAACACAATGGGGAAAACATCCTCTGATGAGGATTAACAAAACAAGTAAATAAAATAGAAATACTTTTAAAAATAAAAATGTATCCAGCATAGAACCACTAGTTAAATGTACACACAGATGTATACAAAAGGGTACAGCTTAAAATCCAAACCACTATTCGTAACCCACCATGAGCCGGGCAGTGTGTGCGCATTAGCTGAAACGTCCCAGCTCTCTATACAGAACACGTTTCCGATATTTGCACACTCACTGTACACCTACACGAAGCCTCAACCCCCTGCATGGCTGGGGGAGGCCACAGGAGGGGCCCTGCCTCCCCGTGTCCGCTCTCACAGTGGGCACAAGCGTCCTCCTGCCGGCTGGTGAGGGTGGTGTGATCGCTGGGGCTGGGGCTGAGCGGAGCCTGGGAGCCTGGGAGCCCGTGGACGCTCCCACACACGCACACAGCCCCTGCGCTCCGGAGAGCGAGGCACCAGCGTGGGCCATTGAGGCAGTGAACGTGTCCACAGAGACAGCACAGGGAAGGCAAAGACAAGGGGAGCTGGAGACGGCCCAGGCTGGCCATCTGCAAGCCCAGGAGCCGGACGAAGGCCTTAATCCAGAAGCACGGGGCTCGCTGTCCATGGTTTACAGAGCGTTACCGCCCTGTACACTGAGAGCCACTCACTCTCATAACTCCACAGCCGCTCACGGCGACCGCATGAGACGGACACCACGCAGGAGGGGCTAGCTTCGCCCCTGCTGGCAGAGCAGTATCTGGAGTCAAGAGTTATTACACGACTAGAGGCCCAGTGCACGAAAATCATGCACGAGTAGGCTCTCTAGCGGCTGCCGGCTGCCGGCTGGGGCCTCCCTTCCCCAGCTGCCGGCTGCAGCCTTCCTTTGTTCCGCGCTGCCCCCTGGTGGTCAGCACACATCATAGCGAGCGATTGAACTCGTGGCCGGTTGGTTGAACTCCCAAGGAGACACTTTGCATATTAGGCTTTTATATATAGAGAGAGATTTGTTATCAAATAAAAGCTACATGTGTATGTGACATTGTATGTCTCTTGTGAGAAGACAGAAAATTTTAAACACTCTACTTAGTATTCTTTACAATTCGGAATGAGATCATGTAAATTAATTTTCAAGAAATAACTCACTGGAACTGGGATTTAAAGACTCAGAAGTGTCCCTGAAGTACCCAGCCGAGCAACCAGGCTCCCTTACCTGTAGCCGAGCTGCCGGCAGGTCACAGCCGCGTCCCGGTCAGTCCAGCCGTCGTCACAGATGGTTCCCCACTGGCCCCGGAGGAAAACCTCCACGCGCCCCTCTCTCTCATTTTCTCCGTCCACCAGTCTGATGGGAAAACCTAGGGCATGACCCGAAAGTATTAGGGACGGACGCAGGAGACTTCCCCATACGTAACCTGCTCTCTTTTTTAAAAAAATGTATTTCTGTATTGATTTCAGAGAGGAAGAGAGAAGGAGAGAGAGATAGAAACATCAATGATCAGAGAGAATCATTGATCAGCTGCCTCCTGCACACCCTCCACTGGGGATCAAGCTGCAACCCAGGCATATGCCCTTGGCTGGAATCGAACCTGGGACCCTTCAGTCCACAGGCTGACGCTCTATCTACTGAGCCAAGTCAACTTGTTTTTAAAATCAGCTCTGAGTCGCTGGAACAGCCACGCTAAGACCTTCGGGAGCATAAACAGACACGCGGGCCCGTGGCTGAGAGAGTGCTGAGCCTGGGAGACAGCAGCCCCGTGCGCAGAGGGAGCGAGCAGGGAACAGAGGAGACACCTGGAACACGGGCTCTGAGGGCGCAGGAGGGCGTCGGCCCTGCCGGACCCGGAGGGGCAGGGGGGCCCCAGGATGGCACCGTTAGGTCCAACGAGGCAAAGCCGTGCACCTTGACCACCTAAGTGCCCAACACGGTGAACCCGGGGGCCCCAGTCCTGCGTTTTACAGCGAAGCTTCAGCTTCCCCGCCTCAGGGCAGGAGGACGCCCAGGGGCCAGCGCAGCCCGCGGGTAAGAGTGAGCAGCGCTGGTCATCAGCCTCTGTGACCCGGCAGGAGAGGGGGCGCGGCCGCCTCGCTCCTCCCTCGCTCAGATGTCTCCCCCCTCGCTCAGATGTCTCCTCCCTCGCTCAGATGTCTCCCCCCTCGCTCAGATGTCTCCCCCCTCGCTCAGGTGTCTCCCCCCTCGCTCAGTTGTCTCCCCCCTCGCTCAGAGGTCCTGGCCGCACACGTTTAGGAGGAGACCTGGCTCTGGGTAAAGGAACGTAACTGAGGAGCAGACGTCTGACAGTGTTGGTGGGAAGACTCCGATTGAAATGGGAATGACTGGCCGTGAGAACAGGAGGAGACAGTGAAAGGTCCAGGCGAGGACCGTGCCCTGCGCCTGGGACGGACAGCGCAGCGGCCGTGTCCTCACCCAGAGACGGCCGGTGTCCCTCGCCGCGCGGGGCACAGGCCACACCCACGTCCTCGTGGTGGCTGCAGTCATGGCGCCCCCACGGGGGCCGGGAGCACTGCAGGAGGCTGGTCTCCCGCCCGGAGCAGCTGACCTCGTCCAGCCAGATGGGCCCGGCGCTCTCCCCGAAGGGGCCGGCGGGCGCCTGCTTGCCGTACCTGCACAGCGAGACAGACACACGTGGGGGGCTTCGCCTGCCCCCCAACCCACGGAAGCCAGCAGCCGGCCAGGTGAACTGACCAGAGGACACGGCTCCTGACAACTCCGCACAGAGCACTGTCCGGCCTCACACGTCCCACCCTCGTGTGGGCGCTGGCTGGCAGGGTGCAGCTAACGGGCCACCCCCCTTTCTCCCTGCCCGTTCTTGGGTTCGGTCTGCCCTTTACCTGCCAACTGAGAGAACGCGGACCAAGAGCTAACCCTTGGGTTCCTGGCCAGGCAGAGCACCGGGCCCGGAGCCGAGACCACCGGCCCCACGGGGGCCTCTGACCAGCCTTCTGCGCTCCTGGTTCCCATCGGCTGTGCCGGCCCCTCTGGTCTCCTCTCCCCAAGAAGGAAAAGCGGGAGCAGCTCAGCGACTCCCCCACTCCGTGCCCGTCAACATCAGGGCACTGACCACGTTCCCTGAGGGCACAGGAGCCTGATCTTTTAAGCTTTTATGGAGGACACTTGCGTCCCAGCTGACTGTACCTGCGGCCCTGCACCGCTGAGACCTGACGCTCTAATAGCCGCTCCTGCACTGGGACCTGCGACCAGCTCCGCCTGCGCTCAGCGCCGCCCCCAGCGCTTCCTCTCCCTCTGTAAGCGCCAGCCGCCAGAAGTCACCGGCTGAAGCTGGCTAAGTGCTCCCGGCCCCGAGTCCCTGTGATTAAACTCACTCGCACAGGCACGTGGTCATTCTGTACTGAGAACACGAAGACACCTCTCCGTGTGGCACGAATCGCCCTCATCCTCTCCCTGTGCACTTAGTCATCACATGTGCTCAACAAGAACAGCATTTGAACAAACTAAAAAAATGAAACTCTTAATGACTCATTCTAAGACCTCCTATTTGGCCGACTCATCAAGGCTGGGCTAGGAAAGAAATGGGCCTAAATGCCGTCTCACTGTCACTGTCCACAGACACCGCCCTCCCACCTGGTGCGCCCACCCGATCACCCCCGTCCACAGCAGCCACACCACGGGCCCCTGTACACAGAGAAGCCCGGCCCAGAGCTGCTCAGACCCTGACCAACATTTTCTTCCAACGATTCCCAGGCAAACTGCAGGTATACAGAGCACACATGCCAATTCCAACAGTCATCCAGAACTTTCACAAATACTAGTGAGAACATTTTAGAACGTTGTAGGTGCAAAAACCAAAAACCAAAACAACCTAAATGGATTTGTGAAACAAAATAAATAAAGTAAGGGGAGCCCTAGCTGGTTTTGCCCAGTGGATAGAGCCTCGGCCTGCAGACTAAAAGGTCCAGGGTTCGATTCCGGTCAAGAGCGCATGCTCATGTTGTGGGCTCGATCCCCAGTAGGGGGCGTGCAGAAGGCAGCGGATCAATGATTCTCATCATTGATGTTTCTACCTCTCCCTCTCTCCCTCTCTGAAATCAATAAGAATATATTTTTTAAGGATGTATGGAGAAAAAAATTAGTGTCACTTGTTTACCCTAATAAAGAAAAATATAAAATAGCAAATAGAAGTTTTTATGAATCTTTCTAAATCTATGAAAATGACAGATAGCCCTCAGTCTAACAAATCACCTTGGAGATGAAATGACATTTATTAAGTACTCTCATTCTTTAAATATGATTATTTATTTGGCTGGTATGTCATGCCCCTTGACCTAATAACTACAGCCATAGTGCCCACAAAAATATTGGGCAACAACATGTGTTGACAGTACGATGGCAGTATTTATAACAGAAAAACTAACCTAAATGTTAAACAAATCATGGCATACACATTCAGTGGAAACTATGCTGTCACTAAAAATTATGACTATGTAGTAAAATAATGGTGAAAACGTGGATGGAAAAAGCCCATGCCCGCTGCTAGAACGATTATAAAGTTACACATGCAAGTTATGCTGATGACTTGTAGCTGCACTGATATAGGAGTGGGAACATTACGGGCACTTTTAATTTTCTTCTTCAAACTTGCTAGTATTTCACATTACTTTCACAAATTAAAAAAATACGTATCCACCGTGGCCATGCCTGGCCTGAATGAAAGTATATTTTAAGTTTAATGCTTATTTGCAGTTAGCTTTGTCCTGAGCTGCAGTGAAATGATTTCGCCAGATTTCAGCACAACAAGAACCTAGACAAGAGGACAGACAGGCCCATGAGCCCAGTGAGGCGCCGTCTGCAGGACTCCTGCCTCCTGCCCTGGAGGGCATCGCGGGGGGCACCAAGCATGTCACCCAAGCGTGACACCAGCTTTCACAGGGAGGTCGAGGGTGAGCTCCCAAGGCCACCTCATGACAAGGAGGCTGTCTTCTCGATGAAAGTGGGCAATGTCCTCGCATTCTGAGAAAGGGAATAAGGGAAGCCCAGAGCCTGGCGCGGGCGCTCTGCCACGAGAGGCAGTGACGTCAGAGCTGGCAGCATCCACGTAGGGGGCACAGGTGACACCGGGCACCCACAGCGCACGGCCGACTCGAACAGACACCACGGGACAGGAAGCCACCCGCCTCTAAGCCACCATTCCAGGAAAGGCCGCGGCAGGGAGGTGAGGGAGACAAACAGCAAGACAGGCTACTTGTCAGCAGGGAAAATGTCCCTGTTTCTATTTCCTGCCGCATGGACAGGCCCGGGGGGCGGCCGGGGAGAGAACGTGCGTTCCTGGAGCGGGAGTTACGAGCAAGGACTTCAATCGGCTTAAACAGACGTGGCCGCGGGGCTGCGTGTCACCGGCCTCACCTGAACCCCAGCTGCCGGCACACCACGTGCGCGTTCAGCTCCGTCCAGCCGTCGTCACAGACCGTCCCCCACTGGCCCCTGTAGTACACCTCCAGGCGGCCCTCGTGGCTGTCCTTCCCCCCGGCGAGTCTGAGGACGCCGTCTGTGAGGAGGAGGAGACACAAACATGAGCAAAACAATTCTCAGAAAAGAGCAAAACGACGTCTCGTGTCACCAGAAGCATCGCCAGGCGCAGGTCTCTGACTCCAGGCCCGAGGCCGCTGGGTGTCTCCAAGCACGACACACGCATCCCTGTCGTCCCTGCTCATCTGCGCTCTCGCTCTCCGAGCAGGGAAACATGCTGATGTAATCCCGTGGTAGCTGTTCGGGTTTCTCTGAATTAAATATTTGGGAAATGCCTGAGGCTTCAACCGCCTGAGGTCTGAGCAGTATTTGTCACGTAAACTTCAAAAGTACGAAAACTAGTAACTTGGAAATAGTTCACAACTTCAGCTGCAAGGGGAAGAATTAAACATGGAGCCCGGACATGGCTGTGGCCGAGAGGAGGCCCCAGTGATGCACTGGCTGCCGCAGGCGCCGTGGACCTCAGACCCGGCTCAGGGCGCGCCTCCGGGCGCCTCCTCATCACACAGATTTGAATTTGAACCTTGTGAACTCAACGAGTGTCAATTCCCAGAGAACCCTGCAACGACGTTCTAAGCAGATTCACAACACGACAAATGTATCCCCAGAAAGTAGACTTAACAGCCATTTCCACCCAATATAGTCCAAATACTGTCCCAAATGGAACGTATAAATAATCTTGGGCAAAAGTCACACTTTCCATGAGTCTCGGATCTTTTAAAGCACAAGCATGCCTCTTAGAAGGACCGAGTGTAACACTGCAGTCCGCCCAGCGCTCGGCCTCGCGGCCACACCACAGGCTGGCGCGCGGACGGGCAGGTGCCCGGCTCGGCCTCGGCAGAACGCTGTGCTCCTACTGCGCTTAGTGCACGTGTTGTTCTGCTGATGAAAACAACAGTATGAACAGACCTTGGTAATGAAAAACTGGAACTCCAGCACTTCGTAGGCCCTAAGGCTTTTTAGAAATGTCTTTTAAACACAGTTTAAAACCCCACATTTTCCAATTTTTTACTATAGACACAGTGGCTCTGTGGTGACCTGCCTTCCCTTGGTGTGCACGTCCCTCTTCTGCCCCAAGATGTATAAGTGTGTGCGCGCGTGCGTGTAAGTGTGCATGTGTGTGTGTGTGTGTGTGTGTATGCGTGCGCACACGTGCATGCGCACACACGCATCAGCCCTCCAGCACGCCTTTCTCCGGCACGTGGCGTGGCGGGTGGCAGCGCTGTGGTCTGGCGGTCTGACAGTGGAGCACATCACGGTAGGTTGGTTGCCTTGACGGTGCTGGCTCAGGACCCCACCATGCAGTTCCACCAGCTGCAAGCACACTCTGAGAGTCACTACAGGTTCAGAGAGGAATGGACTAGAGGTCTGATACCTAAAAGGCGACGTTTACCACTGCACGCGATTTTCTTATTGGGGACAACTAGTATATAAGGAAACAAAGTCATATTTTGCAACAAAATCATATATTCTGAGCTACCTTTACAGGACTGTATACCCTTTATTTTTTAAATATGTTTTTATTGATTTTTTTAGAGAGAGAGAGAGGAAGGAATTGGGAGAGATAAAAACATTGATGAGAAACGTCATCGATCGGCTGCCTCCCGCATGCCCCCCACTGGGGATCAAGCCACAACCCAGGCCTGTGCCCTAACTGGGAATGGAACTCGTGACCTCTGGGTTCATGGGTCGATACTCAGCCACTGAGCCACACCAGCCGGGCAGCACTGTATTCTCTCCCAGTGAAAACTCAGCAATGTCCATAAGTAAGTGGATAGTGTTTTAGCAGACCATCTCTGTTAGGTTTTGTTGGCGTGTTTACTTTTATGCTCAGTTAGTAAGACTACCTACATTGAGACAAAGCAAACAGCAGCCCACAGGAGCTGGGCCGGAGCTGCCGGGGCCGGGGAAGCCTACCCGTCAGAGGGGTGCAGGACACGCCGGCGTCCTCTCCGTGGCCACAGTTGTGCTCGCCCCAGGAGCCCTTCGGACACTCCTCGATGGCCAGCTCGTTGCCGGTGCAGCGCACCTCGTCCAGCAGCACCGGGCCGGACCCCTCCCCGAAGTAGGCCCGCGTCCACGCTCTGGCGACGCCACTGGCAGGACAAGAACTGCGTTAGACACGGAGGGTCTGGCGTCCTGCGGCTCCTGGTGAAAGTTTAACGGGATGAGCCCACACTTTCCCTCCCGCACCATGGTCGCTCTCTTTACGTTCTTGGCCGTTACAAGTGCTCCCAAGGCCCTGGTGTGCACAACGGCCTCTCCTTTCAGAGGAACACACCTCGGCCGCAGGCGTGCAGGCTGTCCCGGGAAGAGCTGCACCCCGGCTCCCCTCCCGGAGGACAACGTCCACTTCTTTGTTGTAAAATATCCGTAACGTAAACCTACCATGTTGAGCATTTCTTAAGTGTGCACTTCAGTGGCAGTAACACACGCACACTGTGCAAGGGCACACCATCGTCTGCAGACCCTGCCAGCACCCCACGCGGACTCCCACCACCTCCGCGCAGCACGGCTGGCCTGCGGCCCTGGGGGAAGTGCCATGGCCCTCCTCCCGCTGACCCAGGCTGGGCGCGGCTGCAGCCCCTGCACCATCAGGGCCCTCAGCGGCCAAAGGAGACAGAACTGTGAGGAGGAGGAGGAGCCTGGGCCCAGGACTGCAGACCCGGATCCGGACCCGGACCCGGACCCGCCCTAGCGGTGCCCCTGGTCCCGTCCTGAGAGAGAAAGAAGCTGCTGTTCTCAGCTCTTACAGCCAAACGCCTTCCTAAGGGAAACGCCGCCTCACTCGGGTCACTGTGTAACTGTGCCTCTCCACGAAACCGAGTGCCGCGGCACCGGGACCCTAGGCTCCGGCCAGGCCTCCCTGTCAGCGCCAGGCGCGGCCAGGACACCACAGGCCCAGCTCCCCTCGGCCTCTCACTCTCAGACCAGAGCATCTCACTGCCGTTCACTGCTAATGACGCTGCACCCACCCCACTATTTTAGCCGCCCTTTCCCCAGAACATTACAACTGCCTGGAGAATTTACAACCAAATGTACTGAAAAAAGCGCGCTAGTTACAATACCCCAGGAATGGTGAAGTCTCGCAGAGTAAATTTATGGTTAAAGAGGAACTTGTGTGACTCATTGCACTAGATACTATGGAAGTTTCTCGTAAGAGAACACGTCTGAAGTAATCTGAAAGTAAACCCTGTAGATGCCAGGAAAGCCCCCACCCAGCCTGGGTGCCCTGCAGATGGCGCCGCAGGGAAAGGAAGGAATTCACAGGAGGCGGCGGAGGAAACAGACAAAGGGAGCGGCAGGTGGAGGAGGGTGTTCGGGCGGAGTTAACACTTTACAGCTTAGAGTCCGACACTGACCGCTGGCTGACGGCTGTCATACAGTGAACACCGAGAGTCTGCCCCAGCAAAGGTTAAAGGTGAGCATCTACCGCTAACTGGCCAGATTTCAAAGGGAAAAGGAGCATTTTCCTAACACAAGTGATACTGTCAAAGCAACCGGATGTTGTGAGCGGATGTGTTTGCTTTGCTAAGGACGCCATCTCTAGTCTCCTGGACAGAAGCCGCGAACGCTCGGTTAACGGGGCTTTTAAAGCCATGTGTTTGGTGGCTGCAATGTGGGTCTGAGTGCCACAGAAGAGAGCCACGGACATCACAGGCCCACGCTCACCGACCGGGCCGACGCCGACGCTCCGGGCTGAGGCTGCAGAGCAAAGGCCGATGTGGGACGGGCCTTCGGGGCAAGGCTGGGCTCTGGCTGGGCTCCCCCCACAACTTACAAAACTTTCCAGGCCCAAGAGGCTTCTTTTAAACACAGGGTGAGTAAACAAATAACTAAATAAATAAACACGGGGAGGCCCGATCCTTCGCACACTGTGAGGATGACCTGAAGCAGGGCCCCGCCTGGTCCCGCCCGACGGGCACGTGAGCAGCGCCCCCTGCAGTTGGTGAGTGACACGCCTCCCGGCCGAGCAAAGCGCCCGCTATCCACCGGGCACCGCGCTCCGCCAAGGCTGCGCTGGGCAGGTGGCGAGGAGGGAGAATCCACTAAAATCCCAGCACGTCCCGGGTTCACGTGGTAGATGCTTTTCCTCATCTGTGTGGTTTAAAGCGACTTTACAATAACACGTCTGTGTGGTCACTGCAGCCTCTGAGGCACGGGGCAGGGCGGCGTCTTATTCTCATTAGACGAGGCGGGGCCTGGGTGACCAGGGCGGACACGTCAGGGGCTCCCGCACGCACAGTGTTTCTCAGAAGCCGCTGCCGTGGACAAACAAAACTCAGGAAGCATGCATGTCCCCAGGAAGGTGCTTTTATGCCAAAATGTCCTGCAATCGTGTCCATAAGGCTGTGGAGAAGTTACAGGGTTTTAAGAGTCAGAGTGGAAGAGCTCTCCCCTCCACAGGGAAACCTGCTCATGGCCACAGGGGGCAGCGGGCCTGTGACCCCCACTGAACACCACCCCCTCGCCTTCTCCCCTGGTTGTGAGCTGCTCCCAGAACCCAGGGTGTGAGTAATTAGCAGCCTGTGGGCATTGGCCCTGGGACGGTGCTAGGAGAGGGAAGGATGTATGAAAACATTTTCAATGGGCACAATCCACCGAGCCAGGATTTGGAGCTCTACGAACACCAGGGGCCAATCTGGGAGGATATAACAT
This sequence comes from Myotis pilosus, assembly GCA_036010255.1. NCBI lineage: Eukaryota > Metazoa > Chordata > Mammalia > Chiroptera > Vespertilionidae > Myotis > Myotis pilosus. The sequence continues at coordinate 2,034,779 of JASKON010000034.1, forward strand.
CTGATCCCAACCTCAACAGCAACAATAAATTCCAGAAGGTTCAAAGACCCATGTGTGGGAAGAAAGAAAGGGGGAGGGGAGGAGCAGGGAGGGAGGACAAAGAGAAGGCAGCAGGCAGCTTAAGAAGTGCCTAGAATAAAAACACTTCCCAGAACCTTGGGAGTAAGACCTCCTGAACAATATTAGAAACCCAGATGTTGGAAAACTAAAAGTAAAACTAAGAGTTAAATTGAACCACATGCAGATTTAAACTTCTGTAGAGAAGGACTGTTGAAACACAGTGTATCTCGGGTCCTCTGTCCTAGTCAGAATGAAAAGGCAAACTGACCATCTGGAGGAAATATCTCAACTATGTAACAGCAACCAAAGGGGAAAAAACAAACTCCTAGAAATTAATATTGTGGTGAAAGACAAAATAACTGATACACCCCAAAAATGGGGCAATGGAGAAGATCAAGCTGTTCCCACAAAAAGTGTCCATGGCCACTGACCATGTGGGAAAACGCACAACCTTACAGTGGCCACATTAAAGCAATAGGAATGCATTCTTCCCTCTTCCATTTTTAGAGTTTAAAGACTCATATCATCTTCACACAAGATTTAGGCTAAAAGGTTACAAACTCAATTCTTGTTATCATCAAGCAAAAATAACAAACCAACCCAGAATCACCCATTGGCTGAGAGTGACTCAAGATAGGCTGGGCAGAGCACAAGGACTGGGCAGAGCCCCAAGATACATTGTGTTTCAACAGGCGGGCAGAGCACCTGGGATACACTGTGTTTCAAACCTGAAAGATGATGTGTGTGCACTCTTTCAAAGGTGTTTTATTTTCTTCCTTATATTTCCCCACACTTTCCATTGTTTATAAACATCCTTTTAATGATCACAAAAAGTGTTTAATTAATCAGAGAAAAACACACACAATAAACTTGAGAAAAAAATAGGGATATATACATATATATATATATATACACACATACACACTAGAGGCCCGGTGCACAAAAATTTGTGCACTCAGGGGGAAGGGGGGGCTCCCTCAGCCCGGCCTGTACCCTCTCACAGTCTGGGACCCCTCAGGAGATAACGCCCTGCTGGCTTAGGCCTGCTCCCGGGTGGCAGAGGGCAGGCCCAATCCCTAGGTGCAGCCCCTGGTCGGGCTCAGAGCAGGGCCAATTGGGGAGTTGGGGCGCCGCCCCCTGTCATGCACAGTGCAGGGCGGATCGGGAGGTTGCGATGCCACCCTCAGTCACGCTCAGGGTAGGGCCGATTGGGGGGTTGGGGCACTGCCCCGTCACACTCAAGGCAGGGTCGATGGGGAGGTTGCGGCACCACCCCGTCACGCACACAGCAGGGCCAATCCAGGGGTTGGGGAGCTCCCTCCTGTCATGCACAGAGCAGGGCCCATCAGGGGGGTTGGGGAGCTCTCCCCTGTCACTCAGAGAGTAGGGCCAATAGGGGAATTGGGGCACCACCCCGTCACACAGAGAGCAGGGCGGATCAGGGGGTTGGGGCGCCACCCTCTATCACCCACAGAGCAGGGCGGATCAGGGGGTTGGGGTGCCGCCACTCTCACACTCAGGGCAGGGCCGATGGGGAGGTTATGGCTCTACCCTGTCACACACAGAGCAGGGCCCGTGGGGAGGAGAGGGGGGTTGGGGCGCCACACCCTGTCACACACAGAGCTGCAGGGCGATCAGAGGTTGGGGAGCTCCCCCTATCAGGCACAGGGCAGGGCGGATAGGGAGGTTGTGGCCCCGCCCCCTGTCACACACAGAGCCGCAGGGCGATCAGGGGGTTTGGGCGCTGCCCCCTGTCATGCCGATCCCGGTGCTGGGAGGCCTCTCAGCTCTGCTGATCCTGGTGCTGGGAGGCATATTACCCTTTTACTATATAGGATAGAGGCCTGGTACATGGGTGGGGCTGGCTGGTTTTCCCTGAAGGGTGTCCTGGATCAGGGTGGGGGTCCCCAATGGGGTGCCTGGCCAGTCTGGGTGAGGGGCTGAGGGCTGTTTTCAGGCTAACTGAGCTCCCAACTGCTCCTTTTTTTCTTTTTTTTATTCTGGGCTAGCTTTAGCTCTGAGGCTCCAGCTCTGAGGCCTCTGCTGCTGAAAGCAGGTATCTGGTTTGTTTCGATTCTATAATTGAAACTCTGTATCAACTCCAGCTCTGAGATCCCGGCTCGGCTCGCTGAAAGCAGGTTTCTGGGGTTTTGTTTAGCTTCTATATTTGTTACAATGTCTCAAACTGCAGGCTCAGAGGCCTGCAAGGCAGGCAGGGAACGTTGGTTTCTTCCGTCACTGAAGCAAGCAAGCCTCATGTTAGTTTCAAGTTGCCTGGCTGCCGGCCGCCATCTTGGCTGGCAGTTAATTTGCATATCTCGCTGATCAGCCAATGGGAAGGGTAGTGGTCATACACCAATTACCATGTTTCTCTTTTATTAGATAGGAGATATATATATATATATATATATATATATATATATATATACACACACACACACATATATATACACATATATATATATATACACATATATATATGTATATATATATATATATAAATATTTCACAGTGTTTCTTTAATTGACAGACAACATCTGACCTCAGAAGCAGCCCTTCTTCAAGCTGGGCATGATTGCTCGAACCCCACAGCAAGGGCCCGTAGTGAGGTGGGGGTGGGGGTGAGAGTGGGTGTGGGGAGACCTAGTCATCATGGGGGAAGGGGGCAATGAACAGCGTGCCTGGGACTCCGGTGGGATGCTGGGCCCCTCCTGGGGGCCTGGTTTCCAGGGTCTGACTGAGCCCAGCGCTTCCCCTCATGACTAGAGCGTGGGCTGGGGCAGCCCCTCCACCTGCCACCTGCAGGCCCAGGCTTAGGGGAGAGACCTGGGCAGAGGAGAGGGGCGTGGGGGGCAGCTGCACCCCACCCACCGGCTTGCCTGGGTAGGGGTTGGGCAGAGGCCTATGGTGACAGAGACAAGTTCCAGCCCAAGGATGTAAGAGAGGAGAGGGAGACTGAGTGAGAGAGAGAGAGAGAGAGAGAGAGAGAGCGCGCACAGGTCTAGGAGCTAGTAGAGCAGAGGTTCTCAACCTGTTGGTCGCCAACCTGTGGGTCGCGACCCCTTTGGGGGCCGAACGACCCTTTCACAGGGGTCGCCTAAGACCATCGGAAAACACATCTATAATTACGTATTGTTTTTGTGGCTAATCACTATGCTTTAGTTATGTTCCATTGGTAACAATGAAATTGGGGGTCACCACAACATGAGGAGCTGCATTAAAGGGTCGGGGCATGAGGAAGGTTGAGAACCACTGCAGCAGAGCAAGGAGGCCAGGATGGACGGGCCATGAACTTGCATAAAGGTGAGCTGAGGCCCATCTGAGGCCAAGGATGCAGACCAGGCCAGTGAGGGCTGGGATCCGCAAGTTCACGTGAGGGAGGAATGGGCCCCAGGCAGGTGCGGGGGGGCTTGTTTTTCCTTCGGGTAGTTTATTTCCCGGTCAGAGGAGAAGCAGGGACAGGCTCCTGAGCGTTCCAGCCGGGCCTGACCTGGGCGGGGGGGGGGAGGGGGGAGGGGGCGCAGGGGACGGCTCCAGCTGTGCACACTTGGTCCCACCGTGGTCCTGGCTTCGTCCGGGGGGCCTGGGGATGGCGGCATGGGGCCTGGGGGTGGAGGCAGCAGGCCAGCGGGCCCAGAGGACGGCACCTACAGAGGCAGTAAGTGCCCACAGGCCAGCCATGCCATCGGGCCCGGGGGGTGGAGGGGGCGATAAGGCTCGGCCCTGGCTCTGTCCGAGGGCTCTGTGGGGCCGTGGACTCTGGTCTGGCGCTGCCCACCGGGGCAGAAGGAAGAGGCGTGAGGACACCCAGCCTCTCAGATGGTGCTGGAGCCACTTCTGTTTTGGCAATTTGGCTTTCCCCAGGCCCCGGAGCTGCCCCTCAGCCCTGGCGGGGGCAGGGATGGGAAGGTTTGGGGGGGGGAAGGGGGGCTGGCCCGGCCCTGGCTGGGGGAGCAGCGGCGTGTCCACGCCTCCCGGCCACGGGGACTGCAGAAGGGGTGGCAAGCCTGGGAGTCCACATGCTCAAGCAGACACAGGGCTAGAGGTTACTGACGGCCCCACAGCACACATCCTACATGTTAAGGCATCATGATTAGACGGTCACAGACAGCAATGGATGGACTGACCAGGGAGGAGCGGGAGCTAGAAGAATGGCCGGCCCCAAGGTCCTGCATGGTGCACCCCACCCCACCCCGGAGGGGAGACAGACAACTGAAAAGGCCCAGGGGATCTGCTCCCCACTCCCTTGGGAAAGCCATGGCCTCCGGTTGGGTGGGGACAGGTGGGGACCCTGGAGAGACCCAAAGGGAGGGGGCCTGAGCTGCGGCTCCCCACCCACAGCGCAGGCGGACGCAGCGGGACACTGGACTACCCAGGAGGCAGGGCTGGGGCTGGGCAGGAGGTGGACGGGGCCCTGGCAGCACTTTATTCTGACCACTCAATAATATGGTTTTGTATGATAATTTTACAGCAGAAAAAAAATAACTGTTTGAAACTGTTAAATTCCTATGAAATTACAGCACAGCCACACCATAAACTAGGACGTCACAGTCCTGAGCTGTGCTGTTCGGGCTCTGAAAGGCACAGAAAGGCCTTCACGCTCCTGCACGAAAGCAGCTCTAGGGAAGGTGCCCCCAGAGCTTCCCGTGTACCGATGCTTCCCCAGGCTCCATTGGCTAACATCTGGCTGCCTCCCTTCCGCTCCCTCCTTGTTCGCCAAGCTCGGGGTTAATCAAACCTCGGTACCTTGAGCACAGTCATTCCTCTGGTGTCCGGGAAGCTTGCCAGCCAGCAAACGCCACAGACGCCATGGGAAGAGCAGGGCCCACAGAGGCAGCACCTCGCAGAGAAATCGCAGCCCCTGCCGCGGGCAGGCATGGCGTCGTCTCCCTCGGGGCAGCAACAGATCCACCAAGGCTGAGATGCAATTTGCTCAAGAACAAACCACAAATGTGGACAAGCAACCATCTGTTGTCTGCCTTCCACCAAGTGCCACTAAAAACACTCACCTACGGAAAGTACTGAGCTGGTGAATGAGCAAACACATTCTAGAGAAGGGCGGTTGCCGGCGCTGTTTCAGTGCAAGCTTGTGAGAGAATTGGAAACGGCAGCTCAGGCTGGGGGGTGCCGCCAGGCCCGCGGGCGACCTTCGCTGTCGTGTATGTTTGGAGACATTTTCCCTTTGAATCATCTCCCAAACCCGCGTCCTCACACAGACGATAGCAATGAGCTAATGCTTAGGCTGTAAGCACGTGCCGACACGTGAGAAAGAACCCCCACACGTGCTCGGCATGAAGAGAGTCGTCTTGTGGTTCTGTCTGTATGTTCTTTCCATGTGCGGGCTGTTGGCAACATGGTCTTTGTATAAGAGCTGTTGATGTGAGTGAAAAAAATCTCTGCCCTTTAGAATCACTTCTATAACTGTAAATACAATTAATATTCACAGTGTGTCATTTAAATTTTCTATTCATTTTTCTGAGCAAAAAAAAAGGCCTGCCTTTTTCTCCACAGAAATATATTAGTGATTTTTAAAAATGCCTTATAGCTTAAATTTAGATTAACCCATACTGTAACTGGTAATGCTAAATATGCTATTACTTACTATACCCTCGAAATCCTTACCACTTTTTTTTTATTGCTTAAAGTATTACAAAGAGTATTACACATGTCTCCTTTTTTTTCCCCCGCCCTTGACAATCCCCTGGCCTCCCCTACCCCCCAGTGTCTTATGTCCATTGGTTATGCTTATATGCATGCATACAAGTCCTTCGGTTGATCTATCCTTACCACTTTTGACAAAGACATAGGTTTCTCAGTAACTCACGTGAAAACCAATTAGCACACCACTGACCACGTGACTGATACGCAGTGAATACACATATTAACAAGAGTGTTTTAAAATGGCAACTTCATAGACACCTAACTAAATAGAAGTTCTGGATAAAGGAATGGTGGCTGATTAGCTCACCACCAAAAGGTCAGTCTGCTTTGAATGTTTAATAACATCCTCCAACGATAACAGTCCCTAATTAGACTGCCCTCCACTGCCAAAGCGTGCCGCGTGCTTGCTACGTGCGCTAACGAGTTAGTCACTGAACCCCCCACATGAGATGCGTCACAGAGGGGGCCGCTGCCACTGAGCGGTATCCTGTGACCCCTGTCTCCAGGCGGACCCACCGCAGCCCACACCCAGCCCCACGCTACGCTGACTCCACCGCCTACAATCTGAGGAAAACTGGTCCTGAAACTGACACCCAATCAGAGCAGTTTCAAAATATAATGTTTAGTCCGGCCCGTGCGGCTCAGTGATTGAGCGTCTACCTATGAACCAGAAGGTCATGGTTCGACTCCCAGGCAGCGCACATGTCCGGACTGCGGGCTCGATCCCTGGGTCCCCAGTGTGGGGCGCGCAGGAGGCCGCCGTTCAGTGATTCTCATCACTGACGTTTCTATCTATTTCTCCCTCTCCCTTCCTCTCGGAAATCAATGGAAATACATTTTTTAAGTCTAGTCTTAAACATGTAAGGATTAGTAAGTTTTCTCAGGAAGAGCTAGTTGGCCTCACTCCTGACCCATCCAAAGACAGTGACCACAACGACCTCACGGTGCCCGCCACACGCCGCGGCCGTCAGTCCTGCAGACACAGGCTTGGTCTCGCCTGTGCCAGGCCACACGTGGACTGGGGAACGGTGCTGAGGCCCCGGGTCAGCGGGTCAGGGGGCGGGGACGGCGGGGAAGTGTCGTTCCCAGGTGGCCCGAGCTGCGTCCTGGCGGGAGGCGGGAGGCGGGCATGTCGCCTGGGGGACGATCATTCAGCCAGAGGCTCCCGTTTAGGGGATTGACACTGACCCAGGAGGTGGGCGCTCTGCAGCACATGAGGCTGGTCCCTCCCACAGTCCCTGTCACTGTCACAGAGGCTCTGCCTGGTAGAGAGACCTCAGGGACCGGGCAGCTCTGCCTGGGAGAGACCTCAGGGACCGTGTAGCGGGGCGGGGGCTGCCGACCTGCCATGGTGTCAGGCACCGTCAGGAACGGTCACTTGTGATAAGGGTCAGCTGGCCGCACAGCACAATGTCCTTATTCTAAGAGATGCACAGGGGAGTATTTAGAGGTGAACTGTCTATATTTTATTTTAAAATACTTCAATATAAACATAGAGTTTTTCAAAAGAGGCGAGTGACTTACAAAAACAACTGCCAAAGACAAACGAGTGGAGACAGTTCACATTCCAAAGACGACCACTGCCAGGGGCAGTCCCTGACGGCCGTGCGGACAGAGATGCCCCCACAGGGCTCAGTGACAAGCCCCAAGGTCAGGGAAAATACCAAATATTAAAAGCCCCCTAACAGAAGGTCAGAGACACCTCAGCTCGCTGTGCCTACATCCAGAACCACTGGAGGGGGGCTGGTGGACCTGGGGCGCAGCACCGTGTCCCGGGCAGTCCCCCCCGCGCCGTGCGGCAGGGAGCATGGACTGCCACACTCTCTACGGCACACCTGCACTGCCCGCCCATGGGGGCCATCGCCTTGGCACACCAAACAACACTGTTTGTTCTACACACCCCGACAGATAAGGAAGCAGAGGTCAAAGTGCAGACTTCGGGAGAAGCTGGATGCTGCGGTGTCATCATGTGACTGACAGGTCTCTGTGGCTGACAGGTCTCTGTGACTGACAGGTCTCTGGGACTGCCAGGTCTCTGTGACTGACAGGTCTCTGTGACTGACAGGTCTCTGTGACTGACAGGTCTCTGGGACTGACAGGTATCTGTGACTGACAGGTCTCTGTGGCTGACAGGTCTCTGTGGCTGACAGGCCTCTGTGGCTGACAGGAGCAACGCAAAGCTACTATGAGAAGCAGTGCAAGGTTCAGCTTCCCTGGGTATAAAATCCTCGGAGCTCCGACAGGACAGAGGGGACCACGGAGCACACGTCCTCCCTAGGGAGCCGCAGGCGCTAGGAAGCACAAAGCTGGCATTTCCCACTCACCCAAGGACGCGCAGTTTGAACACATGGCACCTGACGACGGACAGGAAATCCCAGGTTCAAACGGTAAAGCGAAACGGAACAAGGACGAGGAGAACCAACCTGAGGCCCAGCTGCCTGCAGATGACTTCCGCGTCGGCGTCGTCCCACTGGTCGTCGCAGACGGTCCCCCACCGGCCGGCATGGTAGAGCTCCACGCGGCCCTCGTGCGCGCTGCTCCCGCCTGCGAGGCGCAGGACGGGGGAGGCGGGGCCTGCGCCTGGGAAATCAGACAGTGACACCCCGTGACACAGGGCGGAGGAGGAGGGCTCCCAGTCTTCCCCAGTCCCCACAGTGAGGGGGTGTTCACTCAGGCACGTCCGTGATGCAGCTCACACTCATCCCCTTCGCGCTCATCTCAGCCAGTGGGCACGCTCCACACTGAATTCGCTCACACAAGCCGCTCCTAAGAGGAAGCCATCCCCACGCATCTTTCCCAGCGGCCTGGCCTCGGGAACGAGGGGGACCCGCCCGCCCCTGCGGGGAGCACGCTGGGTGTGCATGGCAGTGCCATGGGCAAAGACTGTTCTCCCGACGCCTGGGCATTCCCGCCCTGTAACCACCGTGACGGGCACTGAGTCTGCAGCAGCCTGTTTGAGCGCAGACGTGCATGGACATCCCAGAAACCAAGGCCAGCGGGCGCCTGACCCTTCATGCCACGGTGGTGGGTGCCTCGGGCAGGAGTCGGTCAGAGTCCCATCCTGCGCCTGGAACCACGGTCCTCCCCCCGATCCCTCGCTAGCCTGTGCCCTGAGCTGGCACCCTCGCTCTCAAGTTCCCTCTGCTCCTGCCTCAGTCAGGACGGCCACCCTGCCCTCCTCCCAGCCCCGAAACTCCTGAGGCTGGACCGGCCTCGGGCCTGCACGCCAGCGGCTCCTTCTGTGGGAGTGATGGCCCCACAGGCCGTCACAGGTGCCCCCTCTCCGCAGTCCTCCACTCCGAACACCCTCCTGGGAGCCTCCCTGGGACCTGCCCACTGCCTGCCCCTGTCTCCCTCGGGCCGCCTTCCCCTAAGTGCGTGATGGGACGGTCACACGCCACGTGGAGTGCAGCACAGAGCGCCTCTCTGTCCCGGCGCCCAGGCACCCAGCACCGAGCACCCAGGGGCTGGGACACAGGTGCGCGCAGGCTGGAGAGGCGCCTGCTTGTGCCAGGGGGTGCCCAGGTGCTGCAGGGCACCCGGGGGTCCTGGGCAGCCCTCACCTCCAGGCGCTTCCTGCCAGAGTCCTCAGGAAGGCCATAGGCGGTGGAGCCCGGAGCTTGCTCACCAGGGAAGCGGGCATCTGTTCTGGAGAAGCCTGGCTGAGGGCTGCCAGGGGTGGAGAGGCGGGGAGGGGAGAGAGTGCGGGACTTCCGAGCCGCAGAATGTGCCTGGGACACAGCAGGCGGCCTGCTGGTTCTGGAATGAAGGCTGTGATGTGGTAGCAGGGTCAGAACAGCTGGGTCCCTATTAGGAGGCTCAGTGGCACCTCCTGCCAAATGCTAACCCTTGAGCCACAGGAGACACAGGAGACACACTGGCTGGCCCGGAGGCTCTCAGCCCGGCACCTGGACGTGTGCGTGCGTTTGCAGCACCAGCCGAGCTCGGGGCAGGCTCGGCCCACGCGCTCGGCACACACTCGTGTCCACTGCGTGCGCGTATGCAGGTCGCGGGCTCTTATTTGCAAATAAGAATAAAGACAGGCTGAGTGAGCACGGCTGTTCCCAGCCTCGGGTACTGCTCCCATAATCAACTGATGGCCCAATTATGGTAGGAAACAAATTTGCATAAGTCATGTGTATTTTTCCTTTACAAGGCTTGGAAAATACAGAAAAATAATTTTAAAATGTGTAAGTTTCGCCATAACTGGTTTGGCTCAGTGGATAGAGTGTCGGCCTGCGGACTGAAAGGTCCCAGGTTCGATTCTGGTCAAGGGCATGTACCTTGGTTTCGGGCACATCCCCAGTAGGAGATGTGCAGGAGGCGGCTGACCGATGTTTCTCTCTCATCGATGTTTCTAACTCTCTATCCCTCTCCCTTCCTCTCTGTAAAAAATCAATAAAATATATATATTTTTAAAAAGTGTAAGTTTCTTAAGTTATTGCATTCTCCCCTGCCTCCCCTCTCCTCCCCTTTGCACATAGGTAAGCTTAGAGAACAGAGAAAAACGAAATATTCTCGGAGGAAATTTAAAATCACCTACAGCCCAGAACCATTACGGCACACCGCCCTGCATCTTTAATGCCGTGTTTTATTTGGAAGCCTGTGGTTTCCTGGCTGTGTGAGTAATTGTAAAACAGAGAAAAGCTGGAGGACAAAAGGAAGTCAACATCCCACATCCTCCCCACAAACACACGACATCGCCGGACAGAGACCTTCCGGAGGCAGCTGGCTCCTGCTGGGCTTGCGGACCAGGAACTCCCAGAGGCTCTCACGGAGGCAGCTGCTCCCGGGCCGGTGCCCGCACAGAGGCCTCCACACGCGTTGGGACGGCGGCAGGTCCCAGAGCACGAGGCACAAATGTCACCTCCCAACTGCAAACACGCACGGAAAGTCTACGCGGGCCCGAGGCGAAGTCGGTGTTCACTGGTCCAAGCGACTTGCTTCCGTACTCCCGTGTCATTTACCATAAGAACCTCTTTTTGTCCTTCTCACTTCAAATCTGTCTCAACTGCCTATGTTTCATATACGGTGATAAGTGACCTTAACTCTGTCTTTGCAACCAGAGTTTAAACAAGCGGATTGCTTACAGAGAGCAGAGAGAACTTTTTTAAGAAGTAGAGAAATATCCTGAAAGAGAGAGAACTGCTGTTTCTAAGACTTCACTTCCTCTCTACTTGAGAATGTGACATTGTATCCGTCCCGGTGAGCACAGAACACAAGCAATGATGGAGGAAAGCGCAGTGCTCCGTGGAGCCCCATCCGCTCCACGCTCGCTCCAGGCCGCCATGCAAGCACATGCTCGGCCAGGGCAGCCTCCCCACAGGTGGGGACGGGAAGGGAAGGGAAGGGAACTACCAGACAGCCGCTGGCAGACCAGACCGTGCCCGCCGGCGGGAAAGGGCTGCAGGGCGGAGAGCGCACCCCCTGGCCCCCGCCCCAGCCTCGGGCTTCCGGCCAGCTCACCGGGAGGCCCCTAACCTGGGCCTCCGTGGTTCTGGGGTGGGAGCTTGCCTTCCTCCTGACACCTGCACTCACACAGGCCCGCTGCCCTGGGGCAGCTCCGAGGACAATGAAAAAGGGGTTCTGTGAGGTGCGGTGGCCCTGGGTTGCCCATTAAAATACGCCCTGGTCCCCGGAAACACATCAGCCTTTGTGACGGCAGCTGCTCCCTCCTCGACTTCCGTCCCTGCGAGCACAGGCCTTGTGGGCTGAACCCATTCTCCCGGTCGCCTTGTGCCCAGTACCTGGTGCTTAACGAAGGCCGTACCCACGGGGGAGTCATCCTGAAAACCCACAGAGGACACGGGTGCATGACCCCCTCTCGCCCCCGTGAGCACAGCTGGGGCTGCTGCAGGTTCCCTTTGGCCTCCGGCTGACTTTCGATCAGGCATCCATCATGATTTCCCATCAACAAAGCGAGTGTGTCCTGCACAGCACATACTGTTTCTGTCAGCGAACCAGGGAAAACAGAAAACACGCTGAGTGTGCGGCCGAGTGGCGAGCACAGGAGACACACTCCCAGGGCAGACTGACCAGGACCGAGCAGGGTGATGCCTGGACTCACTCTCACGGGAAGTAGTGTAACAGAGACAGCCATCCCCTGGAACCAGGCTGACACCACCATGGAAGGAAACACGGATGAACCCCTTTACCGTGGGACACGCTGCACCTGACGGCGGCCGCCTCCGGACACGCCCCGCCCCGCCAGGCGTCCCTGGCACACAGCTGGAGGCCCTCCTCGTCTCCTCGGCAGCGGACGCCGCTCCAGTGAACGGGGATGTGGCCCAGCCCGGACAGCGGGGTGTGTTCTGCGACGCCCTTTCTCCTGGAAGTACAACGATCGACGTTAGGTTTAGCAAAGGGGGGTGCACTTTTGGCACATCATTTGGATTTTTAAAAATGGAAGAAACCCATAAACATGGATGTGGAAGAGAAAGGAAAACACGTGGGTTACCCAAGTTTCAAGGAATGACAACACAGGTGGGTTACCCAGGGCCATCTTCTCAGTCAGTCTTGAAGCCACGGTATGCATGTGGCTTTAACGTCCATGGCAGGTTTTAGAGGAAAATGGGCAGATATACCCACATAAAGAGGGACCGGGGCTGTGGGAGGAGCGGGTCACGCACGTGAGACCTGGAGCCCAGTCGGACTCAGCTCAGATCACTCTTAGCTGGGCCTGCACACCCCCGGCCTTCGGACGTGAACAGATCACTCTTAGCTAGGCCTGCCCACTCCCGGCCTTTGGATGTGACAGATCACTCTTAGCTGGGCCTGCCCACTCCCGGCCTTCGGACATGACAGATCACTCTTAGCTGGGCCTGCCCACTCCTGGCCTTCGGACGTGACAGATCACTCTTAGCTGGGCCTGCACACGCTCTGCCTTCAGATGAGGAAAAGGAGAAGACGGAGCCTGAAGAGTGTTTCTCGCTCCAGCACTTCAGCCCAGCATTTCTAAATGATTACCACCACTGTAGCTAAGCAAGACATACCGAGAGGCAATCCGTTCACATTTAAAGCCTTCTATACAGTATATGCCAGCACGCCTTTTACCAATTAGTCCGTTAATAACAGGCAGATAAGCTCTGCGTTTAGCACAGCTAATGGACATACCTTTATATGTACAGATGGATGTTGCATTTAAAATAGAGGAGACGGTTGTCTGATTAACATGGCACTCTCTCTGCCTGTCTCCACGCAGCAGCTTCCGCCCATGCAGCAGTACATGTCGGAAGCATGTCTGCATCCTGACTGTCCTGCCGGCAAGGAGTCTGGGCTCCGCTCGCCCTCCTGGGCACTGTTCACAGCGGGCACTGGGGAATGTGAGCCCGAGCCTGCCCGAGTGTGCGTCTGCGGAACGGAGGCCAGCCACCCTTCCGTCCGGCAGCGGACGGGTCGCCTCATGGAGTCCATGGCCCCTCCGGCGCTCCTGCCTCCCCAGGTCAAAGCCTCAGGGGACACGGTTCCTCCCTGGTTCTCAGGGAACCAAAGCACAGGGAGATGTGCCCGTAGGAAGACGCGGACACCGCCACCCGATGCTCACACCCTCAGGCTCTCCGAGGAGACGCTCAAGCCAACATTCTTTGAGACGGAACCCTCATTGATAAAATCAGAATTACCCTCCTACCAGCACACGCTTACAGGCCCCAGCTTCCGCCTCTCCTCCTGATTCAGGCCAACGCTCACATTTAAAATCAGTGAGTAACTAGGTACATTAACCCTACTTGCTGCTCTAATAAAAGATCTCAACAAAACTTGCCTTCAAGGTTTGTCTCTCCTGAATACTCACGCCTCACCCACCTCCATGGGAAGCAAGAGGAAGCTGGCAAAATCTCACTGGTTTCACTGGGGCTGAGTAACCTTTTCATTGGTATCATCCTATTAGAGACTAGAGGCCTGACGCACGGAATCTGTGCAAGAGTGGGCCTTCCTTCCCCCGGCTGCCGGCACCGGCTTCCCCCTGGCACCCGGGACCCAGGCTTCCCTTGCAGCCCCGGCTTTGTCCAGAAGGTCATCTGGAAGGACATCTGGAAGGACGTCCAGTCTAATTAGCATATTATGCTTTTATTATTATAGATTATCACTCACTGATTATTAATGCAAAATATTTCTAAATTGCAAACTGTTCTTTCAGTCTTTTAGACCTGCATTTTTCTTTAAAATATATATATATTTATATATATACATTTATATATATATATATATATATCCAATATAATAAAAGCCTAATATGCTAAGTGTCCAGTTGACCAGTCAGCTATTCAACCAATCAAAGTGTAATATGCTAATGATATGCTAAGGCCGCTCAACTGCTCTCTATGATGTGCACTGACCACCGGGAGGGAGGCAGACCCTCCAACTGGTAGGTCAGCTTGCTGCTGGGGTCCGGCTGGTCAGGACTGAGCGAGATGGGCCAGACACACCTGTAGCCCTCCCTCGATCCCTCCCCGGCTGGCCAATCTCCTGTGTCCCTCCCCGGTCCTGATCATGCACCAGTGGGGTCCCTTGGCCTAGCCTGCGCCCTCTTGCAATCCGGGACCCTTGGGGCAGCAGTTCTCAACCTGTGGGTCGTGACCCCTTTGGCGGTCGAACGATCCTTTCACAGGGGTTGCCTAAGACCATCCTGCATATCAGATATTTACATGACGATTCATAACAGCAGCAACATGACAGTTATGAAGTAGCAACGAAAATAATTTTATGGTTGGGTCACAACATGAGGAACTGTATTTAAAGGGCCAGAAGGTTGAGAATCACTGCCTTGGGGGATGTTGGAGAGCCGGTTTTGGCCCAATCTCTCAGACCAAGCCGAGGGACCCCACTGGTGCACGAATTCGTGCACCGGACCGCTAGAGTGTGTGTGTGTGTGTGTGTGTGTGTGTGTGTGTATTTTTTTATAGACTTCAGAGAGGAAGGAGGGGCAGAGAGAGAGAGAAACATCAATGCTGAGAGAGACTCATGGATTGGCTCACTCCTGCACTCCCCTACTGGGGATTGAGCCCGCAACCCGGGCATGTGCCCAGCTGGGAATTGACCTGTGACCTCCTGGTTCAACCACTGAGCCACACTGGCAGGCTAGAAGATGCTTTGTGAAGATCTCTGGTCAAAAAGGCCAAGAAAAACAAATGGAAGGTGACCTTAGGAAACAGAAAGCAGACAAAAAACCAGAACAACAGGAGTAACAACAAAAATAAAACTTTTGCTCCAAAATGGAGGGGAGGGACGGTGGGCGCTGGGCCACTTTAGTGAGGTCACAGGGCTGCGGGGAGTGGGCAGCTCCTTGGGGGGCCCACGTCACCCGACCATCAGGGATGAGAGCACAGGTGAAGGTCACCTCTTTCTTACACAGCACGGAGCTTGGGGGCTGAAGGGAGTTCAGAGCAAGTGGCAGCAACCAGGGCAACCTCCTCTGAGGAATTCCCGTTCTTAGAACCCAAAGTCCTTGCTTCCTAGGACTAAACAACTATCTGCTGAAAGAGAAAGACCAAGAGGCGCTTTCACTCCTGACCAAGGAACAGGCCCAGGTGTGGCCAGCGGGGGGAGTGCCGTGGCCGGCGGGGGAGTGCCGTGGCCGGCGGGGGGAGTGCCGTGGCCGGCGGGGGAGTGCCGTGGCCGGCGGGGGAGTGCCGTGGCCAGCGGGGGGAGTGCCGTGGCCAGCGGGGGAGTGATGAGGCCAGCGGGGGAGTGATGAGGCCGGCGGGAGAGTGATGTGGCCAGCGGGGGAGTGCCGTGGCCGGCAGGGGGAGTGCCATGGCCAGCGGGGGAGTGATGAGGCCGGCGGGAGAGTGATGTGGCCAGCGGGGGAGTGATGAGGCCGGCGGGAGAGTGATGAGGCCGGCGGGAGAGTGATGTGGCCGGGGGGGAGTGCCGTGGCCAGGGGGGGAGTGATGAGGCCAGCGGGAGAGTGATGAGGCCGGCGGGGGGAGTGCCGTGGCCGGGGGGGGAGTGCCGTGGCCGGCAGGGGGAGTGCCGTGGCCAGCGGGGAGTGATGAGGCCAGCGGGGAGTGCCGTGGCCAGCGAGGGAGTGATGAGGTCAGCGGGGGAGTGCCGTGGCCGGCGAGGGAGTGATGAGGCCAGCGGGGCGTGCCGTGGCCGGGGGGGGAGTGATGAGGCCGGCGGGAGAGTGATGTGGCCAGCGGGGGAGTGATGAGGCCGGCGGGAGAGTGATGAGGCCGGCGGGAGAGTGATGTGGCCGGCGGGGGAGTGCCGTGGCCAGCGGGGGAGTGATGAGGCCAGCGGGAGAGTGATGAGGCCAGCGGGGGGAGTGCCGTGGCGGGCGGGGGAGTGCCGTGGCCGGCAGGGGGAGTGCCGTGGCCAGCGGGGGAGTGATGAGGCCAGCGGGGGGAGTGCCGTGGCCAGCGAGGGAGTGATGAGGTCAGCGGGGGGAGTGCCGTGGCCGGCGAGGGAGTGATGAGGCCAGCGGGGGCGTGCCGTGGCCGGAGGGGGAGTGATGAGGCCGGCGGGGGAGTGATGAGGCCGGCGGGGGAGTGATGTGGCCAGCGGGGGAGTGATGAGGCCAGCGAGGGAGTGCCGTGGCCAGCGGGTGAGTGCCGTGGCCAGCGGGGGAGTGATGTGGCCAGCAGGGAGTGCCGTGACCAGCGGGGGAGTGCCGTGACCAGCGGGGGAGTGCCGTGACCAGCGGGGGAGTGATGTGGCCAGCGAGGGAGAGCCGTGACCAGCGGGGGAGTGCCGTGACCAGCGGGGGAGTGCCGTGACCAGCGGGGGAATGCCGTGACCAGCGGGGGAGTGCCGTGGCCAGTGGGGGAGTGCCGTGGCCAGCGAGGGAGTGATGTGGCCAGTGGGGGAGTGCCGTGACCAGCGGGGGAATGCCGTGACCAGCGGGGGAGTGCCGTGGCCAGTGGGGGAGTGCCGTGGCCAGCGGGGAGTGCCTTGGGCACACAGAGTACGTGAGGGCAAGAGCTCACTCCCTCCCGGCCCTTTCTCAGCAACTCTGCTGAGGAGAGTGGGATGAGGAAGGAGGACGAACCTTCCCACAAGCACCATGGTGCCCACTCGCTCCCGGTCATGTGCCCAGCCCGGCGAGGTCGCGGACTCACCCCAGCTGTAGCTGGTGACAGACAACCGCAGCGTCCGCGTCGTCCCAGTGGCTGCTGCAGACTGCGCCCCATGCGCCATTGGCGTACACCTCCACTGTGCCTTCCACCCGGTCGGCGCCGCCACGAAGCCGGACGGCCCCTGCAGCGGGAAGAACCCCGAGCCCTTCGATGCAGTGACCGTGTGGACGCCTGGTGTCCCCACTCAGCGTCCCTTCTTCTCCGAGGTCACAGGGACCGGCCCCCACGGCTCAGGCTTCTGCCCTTACATGAGGGTTCGCGGGGGTGGGTGGGTTTTAGTTTTGTTTTGTGTTGGTAATTACCATCCGCATGTCAGTGCTAATTATACAGAGCTTTTATCTGGGCAAACAGAAATCCAGTGGGAACTCTGAAAGGGGAGAAGTTCTCATCGCTCGCAGTCCCCTCCTGCCTCCCCGTGCGCTCCTGAGCCCTGAACCCAGTGCCCTGCCCGGCCCTCCGCTCCCGGGCGGGGCGCAGCCCTTCTCCCCGCCTCCTCCTCCACCAGAAGGAGGAAGGGCTTTTCCCCCTTTAGCCTCAGGCAGCTCGACCTAAAGATCACGCAGTCATCCCCAAGCCCTGTGTGTGGGACAGTGGCCACTGTCGGCCTCAGGGGCCATCGCCGGGTGGGGTGGCTGGTGTGCTTCCCCCGGAGCACCCCACTCTGCTGCTCTAGAGGCCACAGTCTGCCTCACTCTCTTCTGTCTTTAAAGGAGCGGAAATGTCAGTGCGTTTCATCCATTCAGTGTGGGCCGGGCGAGGCCTGTACTTGTCTTCGCATTGGTCTGGTGGACGGCAGGTGCTCAGGAGAGCAACTGGGACATGGACATGAGAATCGCACTCAGACAACCGCGGGAATTTCACCAAGTCCTGTGACAAGCCTCCTAGACAGGCCTTCCTTTCAAAGGTAAGGAAATGAAGAGATTAAATCCCACCCACAATCCTGACATGTTTTGCATATGTCCAAGTTATTACGTGTGGATTTAAAACGATTTTCCAAAAACATCAGGTTCACCAACGACCCGTTCATTCCACTTGCTCCAGCCCTGTCACCGAACACCATCGCCTCCCGCCAGCATCCCTGAGCATGGAACGAAGAGACACGTCCAGTTCCTCCCGACAACACGCTCACCCCACGCACATGGAAGGCGGCAGTCCATGGAGATGAGCATCACGGCCACGCCTGCCTGTGGGGCCCTGGGGCAGTCCACCTGGCGGGTAACCTGCCACGGTCACACTCCGACCCCAGTTCAGGCTGAGCGGGGGCGGCCCTCCCTGCGTGTGAGCTGTCTGGAGAGCTTGCTGAGCTGCAATGTGTTTTCATCACACAATCTCGCCTACAAAGACCCACACAGGCCATGGCAGCACGCACAGCACGCATGCCAGCAGCTTATTTCATTCCAAGGACTCCATTTGCTCACCTCAAGCAGACAAGTGAGAGAGGTATTTAACCTATTACCTCTGTTAACCCAACACACCGCCACTGAATGACACATGTCAAGGCCGGAAGGAAGGTCTGGTCGTGACAACAAACTGGAACTCTTACGCAGGTGAGGTAACCACAGTGCACGGTAAACCAACGCCCAGATCGCCACGCGGCTGCAGGAGAAAGGGTGCATGCAGCTGCCAGGAGAAAGGGTGCATGCGTGCCACCTAAGGGTCAGGGCAGCCGGGGGCGGGAAGGAGGACTGCATCACGTGTATGGCCGCCACGCATGGGTCTAAGGCAGAGGAGCGCTGCCGGCCTCCAGCCATCTCCTCCCCGAACTTCTCAGCGGCTGCGCAGGTGCCGAGAGCTGGGCCCGCGCTGAGCTGCACCTGCTGAGGACGGGACACTGGCAGCCTCACCCGCCTCCCTTCAACCAGGGATCACAGTGCGACAGCTCTGCAATGCACCTGCTGTCAGTGACTAACACACTCTCCTTCAGAACCCACCCAGTGCCACACCCCCAGGACCACACCCCTGCGCCACACCCCCAGGACCACACCCCCAGTGTCACACCCCCAGTGCCACACCCCCAGTGTCACACCCCCAGAGCCACACCCTCCGCGCCACACCCCCAGCGCCACACCCCCAGCACCACACCCCAGTGCCACACCCCCAGCACCACACCCCCAGCGTCACACCCCCGTGCCACACCCCCAGCGCCACACCCCCAGCATCACATCCCCAGTGTCACACCCCCAGGACCACACCCCCAGTGCCACATTCCCAGCGCCACGCCCCCAGTGCCACATCCCAATGCACACATGCCCCGCACAGTTCACCCTTTCCTCGTGCGTGGCCACAGCAATTTCTAACGTATTCTGAGAGATCTACCTGGGACTCAGAGGATTCCTTAATGGTATGCAATTCCATGAGGTTCCCAATTCTTCTAACAATTTTTTGAAAGAGTTTTTTATTTTTTTAATCAATATAGCCCTGGCCTGATGAAAAGCCAGGTTGATTGGAGAATCTTCCCATACAACGAAAAGATTGTGGGTTCAATTCCCATGTCAGGACCCAGACCTCGGTTGCAGGTTTGACCCCCCAGCCTGAGCATGTGTGGGAGGCAACCAATCATTGGCCCTCTCTCTCTCTCTCTCTCTCTATCCATCTATGTATATAAAAGCCTAAGCGGCCTTCCGACTCTGACTGATAGCTATGACGTGCAATGACCACCAGGGGGCAAACGCTCAATGCACAGGCATGGAAACATGGAACAGACTGATGAATATCGGAAGGGGGGAGGGGGAAGGGAGAAAGATAGTAAAGATCTTATAGGCATACTAGAGGCCCGGTGCACTAATGCACCGGTGGGGTCCCTCAGTCTGGCCTGAGTGGGTTGGACCGAACCTGGAAGTCTGACATCCCCCGAGGAGTCCCGGATTGCAAGAGGGTGCAGGCCAGGCTGAGGGACCCTAGTGGTGCACGAATCTGTGCACTGAGCCTCTCGTGTGTGTGTGTGTGTGTGTGTGTGTGTGTGTGTGTGTGTGTATTTATTTTCCCCTCTCTTTTTCTCTCTAAAATCAATAAAAAAAATATCTTTGAGTGAGGATTAAAACAAAATAAGCATAATAATATGCTCCAAAATGATAAAGTGTGAACACGCCATTTATACTATCTGTATTTAAGGTAGGTGGTAGTTTTTTATTTGGTTTTGGTTTCCCTTTGTCCTCGCTTCATTTATTCTCTTAAAATGGCTGAGGTGATTGTCACCTCCACATAAGAAACATTCAAACCCGTGGAAAATGAGTGTGAGTTTATTTGAGCCAAACTGTCGACAGCTGGCAGGAAGCAGACTCTCAAGGGATTGGGATAATGCTCCAGAGAACGGTGGGTTTTCACCTTGTTTGATACATTACAATCTAAATAGATGTAAGTGGGTCACATGACATCCATTGCTGATAGATCAGGGAGGTGGGAGAAAGCAAAGGGGGGAACCTCTGGGATTGGATAGAGAGTAAAATGATAGACACCTGTTTCTTTTACTTAGGTGGGTGCAGGGTAGTTAACAGTCAGCAATCAACTCAATAGCAATGAGGGGCCCTGTGGCCTCTGCAGAGGGGTGCCTGTGCTTTGAAGGGCCCGGGAAAAGGGCAATGACTTTGACCTTCCAATGCTACGCTATGTGATGGCAGGTGCACAAAGACCACAGGCAGGCTCCGTTAAGGTCGAGACTGACCATTGTCAGGAAGATTCCGGCCCAGGACGTGACCACCCACCATAAGCTGCTTTTACTTTAAACAAACATTTTCATTTCAGACCCGCCTTTGAAGTTACTTTAGTTCTGAGTTTGCAGGCCTCCCCCGAGTAGTCAGGTTAGCATGTGGCCCCTTTCCCCCCACATGATGGAGGCCCTCAACACCGTCATTCATCTCCCTCAGCCGACTGTCGAGGACCAGTCACGGAGCAGCTGCGGAGCCCTGGGCACTGCCCCCGGGAGCCCCTGTGCCTGCTCCTAGCTCCAAACTCTGCGAAGAGCCTGCAATGCCACAAGCATCTGCTCCTGCTGCGGGTATCAGCCACCTCACGCCTCACGCCATGTCACGCTCACCATGCTGCGTGAGCTATGACCGCAACCCGCCAGCTCCCTGGGAACCATCAGCCAGCAGGAGCGGAAAAGTCAGTGTGTGCGGAACACCCTGGAGCAGGCTGCCTGGCTCTCCGCGCCGGAGGCCGGTCCTCCAGGGGGCGCTGCTGTGCCCTGTGAGCTGCACAGCTGTCAGGAGCACGTGTCTGCACGAATCTGTAAGTGCACAACCACCAGGTAAAGGGGACGTACCCTTAGCTCCCTGGAGATAATGGGAACCGGTAGAGCAACCCAGCAGGATCACGCCTGGTGAACTCCCTTCCGTTGCTACCCTACTAACAACAAAATCCTCAATAAATTCTAGACCAATAGCTTTTGTTTGGCAAATGTTGCTCAATTGTCACCATCTCTGATTATCAGAACTTGAGCCCCTGCTCGCTCCTGCTCACCCCTGCAGCTGCGCACCGGCCGCGCTCCCAGCCTCAGCCCAGGCCTCTGGACCACACCCAGCCAGCCGGGCCTGGGCTGCCTTACGTCTCTCGGGTGCACTGGGTAGAACTCTTCTCTTCTAATGGCTCCCATCTTTAAAATGTGCACCGATAATAATTTAAAATCTGAAGTCTCAAGCGGGGGTTGTGGGTCAACAGTAAGAGGCACAGTCAACATACAGACCCAACCAGGGAGAGCAGAAGCTGGAATGTGAAGCTCCACGTGACGGCAAGAGCTCTGCGCTCATGGGAGGAGCCGGTGCAAAGGCCACAGGCCGTGCGCCGTGCCCGTCGGCTGGTGGTGCAGCCGCTGAGGTGACACACGTCCAGGTGCCAGGATGCTCGGAACTCTGCTACCTTCACTGTCTGCCAGACGTGGAAGTCACTGTCCTTTACCGTTATTTTCCTTCCATGGAGATGTATCTCCAGGCTTATAGAGCAAAGGGCACATAAACACTTCACGTTACAGAATGTGCTTTATGGGCAACTTGGCTGAAGAACGGGAATTCCCTGAACAGACAGGCACTGCAGGGGGCTCCCTTTACCGCGGCCCCCCTCCATCGACGCAGGTGGCCGAGAGAGGCGCAGGGCCAGAACAATGCCCCTCGCAGGCTCACGGGGTCTCAGTTCTTCAGGCTACGGTGACGGCTTGAATACTGCCCCCCAAGAGCTGCCAACGTCCTGGCACTGGGACCTCCGAGCGAACATGACCTCATCTGGAAGCAGGGTCTTCGCAGGTGGTCATTTACGATGAGGTCACCGGGACGGGCTCTGACCCGGTGTGACCGAGGTCTGCAGGAAGGGGACACACGCAGGGGAGAGCGCCCTCTGACACTGGAGCCGGGGGAGGTGGGGGAAGAGCCCGGCACAGGGCCTGCCGGGGCCATGGGAAGCCTGGCTCAGCAGCCACCTTCGTCCTGGGCTCCGAGTGTCCAGAACTGTGAACCAGAACGTTCCTGTGGGGTAAGCCACTCAGTTTGTGGGGCTCGGTACAGCAGTCCAAGCACCCCTTCCTGGGCAATGCACCCCTCACCCTCCAGATTCCGGGGCCTGCAAGAACCAGGAGGAGAGAGACCACGGGCAGCTGTCCTGTTCCCCCGGGTCCAGCTCTCTCCAAAGTCAGCCGGAGGGAAAGACGGGCCTGCGTAGTGACCTTCTTAAGACGCACTTACAGAACAGCACTGACTCCCTGGAAGAGGGGAAAAAACCGGCAAAAACAAAGACCCATCTCCATAGTGTTTTCTGAGCAGAATTAATAATAAATATCTTTAGTCTTTTAAAATCACAGTTTGACAAATGAGTAAAAGAAATTTAACATTATCACACATTATCCTTTCTCATCTATCACTGAACTTCACGGAGTCACCAAATAATTAATTTTAGGCATTTTCATTGTCCTGATGGAATCAGAGAAAATGCTGGTGACATCAAGCTATTATTCCGATCCTTGATAAAAGCGTATGTCAAACTGAAAGTGATATAGAAATTGCAGTTTATGGACTATTAAGAAAACACCTATTACACGTTAAACAATTTAATACACATATTTGACAAATGAATTAAACATAAACTATGTCTTATACTAAAAGCAACACTGGGAAAATATGCTAAATGGTCATTTCCTATATTAATTATGAAATATACAAAAAAATTCACATTGCCTAAGAACAACTGAACGGGGGGCTGTTAGCTGGATTTTTCAAGTTCGGTCGGGGAGGCTAGGTTAGTTTTGATGTTGTTTTTTCCTACAGCCCACCGGACAGTACTAAGGTATAATTTTTGTCTATGATTAAATTTCCCCATAACTGAAACCTGTTTAGGCACGACGAAACAGATATATTATAATCACGCCTCATCAAAATGAAATAAAATTACTTTTAGCACACGGAGCAGTCCGGAGCCGAGACCCCACTGGACTGCATCTGCCTCCATCGGTTCCCATCGATAATTCATTCTAACTGCCATGCATTATTCATGCAGGTGCCATCTGTACTGAGAGCAGTCGGAAGTGCTCTCGCTCAGAATGAGAAAGCAGACTCTGCATAGCAATTCTACCCACTTACACTGGCTTATTAGAAGCTTGTAAATCTTATCACTTATTCTTCGGTTTAAAACATTATACAGCATTATGCAAAAGGAGATTGTCCACATTGTTCAGTTAGGTTATACTCACAACAGACGCATGCGCCACCCTAGCAGAAAATTTCACAAACTGAGCGTCTGAACTGCTCACACATGAGCAAATGGCATGAGTGTCACCATTCTGCTGTCCGTCACTGGGTGATGACCTCACACTCTCCTGTCTCCCAGAGGAGCTGTCACAGGAAAGGTAACGAAAATGCTCAGGGTCCCGCTGACACTCGGCCAGCCTGTGGTGTCCGCAACCAGAGGACGGCGGTTTCTGTCAGCCCGTAGGTGCTGCTCCCACTGTGAGCGTGGCACACACTCAGTGACGCTATCCTTGCCTTGTTACAAGAGTCAGCAGTCGCCACTCTGTGATCCTCACTGAAAGTATGGAGGCTGAGTGTCCATGCGTGGCTTGTGGGAGGAAAAACGCTCATGACCTAGTGCTTTGCATACAGTAATTCTTACCGGTACTGTGCTGATTGGAGGAGGAGGGGGAGGAAGATACTCCTCTAGAAGAGTAAGATGCCAAAGAGGCTACACACTTCCTGGCTTTCAAGTGTACATTTCTATGACACATGACCTGTACATCCTGTGCTCACCACCCAAAGTCAGATCACCTTCCATCACTATATATTTGGCCCCCTTTAACCTTTACAACCTCCCCCATCCCGCTTCCCTCTTGTTACCCCCATAACTATTGTCTGTGTCTGAGTTTCCATTTCATAGCCCTCGTATGAGTGAAATCATCTGGTTCTTATCTTTCTCTGACTTATTTCACTTAGCATGATATTTTCAAGGTCCATCCATGTTGCTGCAAATGGCAGTATTTCACCTTTTTTTTAATAGCTGAATAGTGTTGCGTTGTATATATGAACCACATCTTCTTTACCCAATCATCTATCGCAGGGCACTTTGGTTGTTTCCATGGCCACCGTGAATAATGTTGCGATGAACATAGGAGGGAATATATATTTGCAAATAGACGTTTTTGAGTTTTCCAGGTAGATACCCAGAAGAGGGATTGCGGGATCATATGCTAATTCCATTCCTAATTTTATGAGGAACCAGCATACTGTTTTCCACGGTGGTTGTACCAGTTGACATTCCCACCAGCAGTGAATGAGGGTTCCTTTTCCTCCACACCCTCTCCAACTCTTGTTATTGCTTGTCTTGTTGGTGATGGCCGCTCTAACAGGTGTGAGGTGGTATCACTGTAGCTTCGATCTGCATTTTCCTAATAGCTAGTGAGGTTGAGTATCTTCTCATATACTGTTGGCCATCTGTGTCTTCTTGAGGGAGCTGTCTGTTAGGTCCTCTACCCATGTTTTAATGGGCTTGCGTGTTGAGTTGTATGAGTTCTTTATGATGAGAGCACTATCAGGTGCTGAGCCTGTCTCACCCTCAGGCATCAGCCACCTGCGGCCGGGACCACATGTGCTGTCACGGAGAGGACCCCCTGCCGCAGTGAAGCGACCTGCCCGCCTGCCACGGCGGGGGAGGGGAGTGACTTCCCTTCCTTGTGGGGGCCTCACTGCTGTTGGCTCCCCCTGTAGACGTGTGCACACACCTGGCTCCCGCTACGAACCGCACTCTGTGAGCCAGGCTGCCGTCACCTCACACCAGACAAGTGGACACCGGGGTGCTGCTGTCTAGCCCACACACAGCCAACATGCCTGACCCTCACCCAGCAGGCCACAGAATGGGGGACCCTAGTGGCCCCCTGACCACCACTGTGCGTGTATTCAGGGGGCTCTGATGCCTCTGGCCAGGGTTTCCCTGAATGTAATGGGTGGGGGTGGGGGG
Organism: Myotis pilosus; assembly: GCA_036010255.1. Classification (NCBI taxonomy): domain Eukaryota; kingdom Metazoa; phylum Chordata; class Mammalia; order Chiroptera; family Vespertilionidae; genus Myotis; species Myotis pilosus. The sequence continues at coordinate 2,060,002 of JASKON010000034.1, forward strand.
GGGGGTCTTCAGCATCTACAGCACCTTGACTGAGCGGGTCCAGGGATCACACAATTGGGGCCGCTGAAGGCAAGAGCCCAGGTCTGTGCGTCGTCACAGGCCCCGGTGCCTCCCAGGCCAGGCTCACGGTGAAAGCTGCTCCCGGGGACCCTTGAGTACTAACTGGTAAGCTTCCCTCAACCAGGGCCCAGGCATCACCTTTCTCCTTCTCAGACGTTCCTGCCCCTGGAGCGCCCGGGTCTGCCCAGCTCACCTGGGATCCCTGCTGCCCCTTCAGCGAGGCCTCAGCCAGCTCTCTGCCCCCAGGCCGCTTCCTCTTCCCCCTGACGCCACTCAGCCGTGGCTCTGCCTCCAGCTCACTTAGAGGTGAGATCTCATTACTACAGATGTCTTTCCTTTTGTCCTCGTTGTTTTTTGTAAAAAAGGAAAGGAAGACAATCCTGGACATTTGTAAATCATAAGAGGCTAGAAATCTTATAGCCTGGACCGAACACAGTTCCCTTCCTCCTTCCTTTCATTCCAGTTAATCCTGGGGCTCCAAAAGGAGGCCTTCCGGCCACACGGGCTGTGCTGCATGATTATGTAACGGAGGGGGAGAGCAAAGTGGCTGGGGGAGAGGTGCTCCCGGGTAATGCTGCCATGAGGACGCCATGAGGAAACCGACATGCAGCACGCTCTGCCCGCGCCCGCACAGAGTGGATGCCCGTGCGCCCAGCTGTTCCCACGGGCCAGGCTGCCTTCACCTGCTGGCGGGCCAGGCTGCCTTCCCCGGCTGGTGCTCAGCACTATGAAGGCCTCCGAGTGAACCCACCACCAGCCGCTCCTCTCCGGACACGGCACAAAGCCCGGGGTTAAGAGGGCCCCAGCACTGCTCAGCCCCCGCAGAGCCCGCAGACACCAAGGTTTCTAACGCACAGTTCCATACTCTTTCCGCCATCGGCGCGCTCAGCTCACACTCCTAAGTGAATGCAGGACCAAGAAAGCCTCAGGGCTCTGGATCGCCCGTCGTTTTCAAGGTATGAGTTATGCCCAATCAGTAAGCGAAGAGGAAATGACAGGATGAGTTACAAGACCGAGTCTGTGAAAGCAATGAAACGAGCACACAGCCAGCCGGTGGCTTCCTGGTGTGGGGTGTGGGGGGCGGGTGGGGGCATCTACCTCCCACCTGGGTGGTTTCTTTTGTCTCCCTGTGTCTGTCCCTTGACCCCACGGCTCGGGGTTCTGTCTGGTGGGATTCACCGTGGGCTAAGGCGTCGCAGGCTGTGCTGTGTCACCACCTCGAGCGGGCAGCCCACGGGCCAGCAGCTCCCTCAGGTGGGACATAAAGGCAGAGAGAGCCACAGAGCCTTACGGGCCCAGCTCTGAGTTCCTGCGTTTCCGCCTCCCTCCCCCTGCACATTCGCCGCGGACCATAACAGCAGCGGGAAATGAAAAGCAGGCGCTGTGCGCTGTTCGTTACACACGAGCTTTCACTACGAACAGCCTCTCTCGGGAGCCGATGGGACAGCGCGAGGGCTCGGCTCCACGCGCCTCAGATGTTTCACAGTCACATCGGCATTCTGTCCACGGAGCCCGCACAGCGATGACTTCATCCTGTGGGTGAAGGAGAACGGTCTCCCGTGCCTCTGTCTCCTTTCGGTCGGAGCTGATGCAATAGGAGGCGCAGATAAACGACCACTGGGCGGAGAGGATGGCACGTGAGCGCTCACCTCCACCAAGCACCCGCCCATCGGTCAGCCCCCCGCCCGTGGACTGCCCACAGCTCGCGTGGAGAGCGGCCTTTCTTCCTTCCTTTTATTTTTGAAGGAAAATTTAAAGTTTGAAGGACATACGTTTTTTCTTCCCAGCTACAGGAGGAGGGGAGGGGGGGAGGAGGGGGAGGAGCAGGAGGGAGGGGGGGAAGGAGAGGAGGAGGAGGAGGAGGAGGAGGGGGGGGAGGAGGAGGAGGAGGAGGAGGAGGGGGGGGGAGGAGGAGGAGGAGGAGGAGGAGGAGGCTCTCATAGGAAACAAAATCCCAAGCTCAAAACGAAGCAGTCTGCTAAGGCAGGTGACTCACCTTCACTAGATCTATCCAGGTGACGCCTTCATGGCCACAAAACTAGAACGTCTCACCGCCTTCCCTCACCAGCGGCCCCGACCCCCACCAGCACACACAGCGAGCAGAGCGTCCCTGACGCTGCCCTGGACTCTGCAGCTGCTTCTTCCCTGAGCCCTCTCTCTCTCTCTCTCTCTCTCTCTCTCTCTTTCCTTCACGCACTGATGATCTTGACCACACTCCGCCCCAGACATGGGCATCGTTTTCACAAGTTATATTTTGGCCCAGAAATGGCGTCATACTTTTCCAAATAGAGGTCAATGTTTGAAGTAAGGCAAAAACTCTACATGTTTTCAAATAGGGGTCTGGGGAGGGGGAAAGGTATTGATTGTCGTATTAGATTTAAAATTTCCCTTTCTGAAACAAGTAGTTAAAAACTTGCCACTTTTGCATAAACATTGTAACACCTTTAAGGCAAACTGATCTAGATAAAGTGCGCGCGCACACACACACACGCACACACACATGCACACACATGCACGCACACACATGCACACACATACATGCACACACATGCACACACATGCACACACGCACACACATACATGCACACACACGCGCGCGCACACATACACACATACACACACGCACATACATGCACACACATGCACACATACATGCATGCACACACATACATGCACACACATACATGCATGCACACACATACATGCATGCACGTGCACACACACATACATGCATGCACACACACATGCATGCACACACACATGCACACACACGCACGCCGGACAGAAACAAGACCACAGCCAGGCACCCGAGCGCAGCCCTGGCTGAGAAGCCGGCGCCCTGACGCCCGCACTGCGCACCTGGCGAAGTTACCACCAAGGCACCGGCACGTGGCTGGGAACTCGGAGCGGCCACCGGCCCTCTGGGCCACGCCAGCCGCCACCGCGCGCCCTCTCCCAGCGCCCCGGTCCCCGCGCCCCGGCCGCTCACCGTGTCCGCAGCCGCAGTGGCCCCAGTCCCCGCGGCCACGCGCGTTCCGGTAGAAGCACCAGGGGCGGCCCGCGCCGTCGGGGCTCCGGCAGAAGTTGTGGCGCTGCCCTCGCAGGGGAGCCCAGTCCGCCGGGGGCAATCGCTCCAGGAGGGGCGGCACGTCCGCCCAGCGCAGGCACGGGGCGCCAGAGTCCGTCACGTTGGCCCAGGGCCCCCCCGCAGGGCAGCCCCCAGGGGGCGTCGGGGGCGCGTGCGGCGCGTGGAGGGCCGGCGGGCGCTGCGCGCGGGGCGCTGGCCGGGGGTGCGGGGCGTGCGCCCGCGGGGTGGGAAGGGGGTAAGGAAACGGGGGGCCCGCCGGGGGCCGGTGGCGATGGCGGTAGTGGAGGGGGTAAAGGGGGACCGGGTCAGAGCCGACCACGGCGGGGAGCGCCCCCAACATCAGCGCCACCACGAAGCGGGCAGGCGTCATGGTGCCGGAGCGGCGGAGCCGGGCCCCTGCCCCTGCCCCTGCCCCGGGCTCCGCGGGTCCTGAAGGCGGGAGGGGAGGGGAGGGGAGGGGAGGGAGGGCGGGGCTCCGCGTCCCCGCAGCCCCCGACCCGCGCCCGCCGCCCCTCCCCGCGCCCCGGCGCCTGCCGCTCGGGCGCTGAGGCTGGAGCTCCGCGGACGCCGCGGCGGAGAGGATAGGCGGGCGGACCGGAGCCCAGGGAGCCGCGGAGCCGCAACGCCGCCCCCTGGCCGCGGGCGCCCACTCCGAGGGGCCGGCCCGGCCGCCCAGACCCGCCGCCGACACCGCCCGAGCCGAGCGGGCAGCACAGTCCGCGCCCCGCGGCCCCGGCCCTGCCGCCCTCCGTCCGGACCCTGCGCGCGCCCCGCCCGCCCGGTCTCTGCGAGAAACGCGCGTTTGGGTCCAGTCCCCCCCCCCCCCCCCCCCGCAAGTCCCGGCTGCGGCTGTGGAGCCGAGGAGGAGGGCGAAGCCGCTGCCCGGCGGGCGCTTCCTGCCGCGGACACGGTGCCGAGCTGCCCACGCTCGCCCGCCCCGACAACACTCGCTGGGAGTCAATCCGCACCCCGGCCCGGGGCGGGGGAGCGGGAGCCCGGAGCCCGCGCGTCCACTTCCCGCCGCCCCCTCCCCGGCGGCAGCACCGCTGTGCGGTTACGCTGGGCGCAGCGAGGGCTCCGACCACCGACCACCGCTTCCCTCTAACCTGGGACTCCCCTGGCCCGCACCCGACCCAGCAGCCCGCCTCCCACACCTGCCCTCCCGGAGCCAGGCCAGGGCCGGCCTGAGAGCAGGGGCTGGTGGCTGCCGGGGCTCGCCCTCCCTTCCCCGGAGCCGGAGCCGCCAACAGCTGGCTCCGAGCTTTACCACCACTGGAGCTGGCTGCCCGGCGCTCCCCTGGCGGCGGTCCTGGCTCGGCCCTGGGCAGGCATGTCCTCCGTCCAGGCCCGCGCAGGGTGGGGAGACACCCCTGCGCAGTGAGCCGGCAGGACACCGAGCTCAGCTGTTTATCCTTAAAACCTAGGTTTCCGGTGGGAAAGGCATGAACGCCCTGCACCTAGTCCAAGCCGCCCAGCTCAGCTCACCCTCTGCACAGAACCTCAGGAGGTGGCTTCCGCCCTGTTAATGGAACCGAGGATTTGTTGTAGGAGGAGGGTGGGCAGCGTATGGCACAGACCCTGGATGTGACAGGTGACAGTTAAAACGGGAGTCACACCTCCTCCCCTGCCTCTCCCCTGCCCCTCATTGCAGGCCCAGGGCAGGTTGGGTGGGTCCTGGCTGGCAGAGCCCCTGCCCTCCCCTCACCCCCCCCCCACCCAGTGGCTCCCACCCCCTGCTCTCTCCCCTCCTGGGGCAGCAGGCAGGCCCAGCCCCACAACTCTGCGAGCTGAAGAGGGGAACGGAGCCGTGAGCACAGAGGCTGCCGGAACCTGAGCGGGGCTGGAGGTCCTGGGGCTACTCCACTGAACCGGCTGCCCACAGAGCAGGGCATCGGGATCTCATCCCTTATGCCCGGGAACCCCTTTCTCAGAAAACAGCGGCGGTGGTGGAAGGGGCGCGAGCTCCGGGCCCTCAGTGGGGCCCTGTCCTCTCCTGGGGCGCAGACCTGCTGTGTGCACATCGCCCCTCCTCTGCCAGCATCCCTCCGGCTCCTCGGTCCGCCTTGCTGCTGCTGACCTGGAGTGTAGGGTGTCCCATCCCCCACGCCTCTGCCAGGCCCCTGTGTTGCAGGGGCGTGGGGTGCAGGGAGAAATCCTCTCCTGCTCCCGCTCCCGCCTCCACCAGGCTCTGCCCAGCACACTCCCCTCAGGTTCCCACACCCTCTAAGTCAAGGAGTAGGGGAAGCGACTCCATCTCCTTAGAGCTGTGAGAAGCCCACTGCCCCAGCCCCTCCTAGCAACCAGGGAGGCCGCCGCCGCCACCACCACCACCTGGAGTGACCAGAGTGGGGAGGACGGGGCAGGGGAGGCCTCGCAATCCCTCTGTCCCCTCTGCCAGCAGATTCCATCAGGCACCCCTGTGGTTCCGAGGCTCACCCAGCCTCTCAGCCTGAGACCCAGGGCAGCAGGCAGGTGGGCGTCTGGGCGTGGACGTGGGCACCATGCACCAGCCCAGCTGTCTCTCCCGAGGTGACGGTGCGCTGTAAGAAACGTTGGCTTGGTGGTGGTTTGGGGATCAGCTCACTTCACATACATATGGGCTGAACACCTCTTGTGTAGTATGGCTTGGAAATATAACTGAGAGCGTATTTTTTTTTTATAGAATTCCAAAAACCAACATATAAAATAACTTCGGGGAAAGGTCCATTTACAGTTTGGGTGCTGCCTGCATCTGAGAAAGCGAAGAGCTTTTAAACACGTGGCGTAACAGCAGGTTTGCTGTCCAATCCCAGGCAGTCACACCAAGGGCTGGCTAGGGACTGTGGGAGGCGACAGGTTACAAGACATGACCCGGACATTAGAGGAAGGAGCACAACAAAAGGACACAGAATACTTCGTTGAAAGTTCAATAAGTAAGAGGTCCAGCAAGTAGCAGCGAATTGCTGGACGAATGGCACAGTGACTCAGAGGCAGAGGCCGCCTGTGAGCAGGAGGTCACGTTCATGCCCCTGCCTTACAATGGCCACTGTCTTCTTTGGCCATGAAGACGTCTGAGGCCTGTGACAGCAACACCGCCCTGCGTGGGGCCATCCATATATATAAAAGCCTAAGTGACCGGTAGCTATGACGCTCAACACAGGAGCTGCCCCCTGGTGGTCAGTGCACCACTCAGCTGACCAATGGGCGTTAGCTGCCGGGCTCATAGCTGGTGAGCGTAGCTGTGGCAGCGCGAGCCTCTCCCGCCTCCACAGCTCTCCGCACCTCTGAGTGCATGGTGCCTGGCCTGGGCTCGGGCTCCTCCCTGGCCACCTGCAGCTTCACGCACTACTACATCCCTCGGGGGATGTTGGACTGCCAGTTTAGGCCCGATCCCAGGCCTGAGGGGACTGGGCTGAAACTGGCAGTCTGACATCCCCCGAGGGGTCCTGGATTGCAAGAGGGTGCAAGCCAGGCTGAGGGATCCCACCGGTGCACGAATCATACACCCGACCTATAGTCTACATATAATAATAAAAGCATAATATGCAGATTAGACCGGACAGCCGAACGTCCTGCTGGACAAAGCTGCCATGGCTGTGAGGGCCGAGGGCAGGCAGCCGCAGCGGCCAGCAGCAGCAGCAGCAGCAGCGGCAGGGTGATGGGGGCTGCGCCTTCCCCTGATCAGCCCAGTCCCCTCCACAGAGGGAGGCTCCCCTGGGGAGTGGGCCAAAGCCTAAGCCATCAGCTGACCAATGGGTAGGACATCTCCTGAGGGCTCCCAGTCTGTGAGAGGGGGCAGGCTGGGCTGAGGGACCCCCAACCCCCAGTGCATGAATTTTCATGCACTGGGACTCTAGTATATAGAAAAGCCTAAGCAACCCGTCGACCGGCAGCTATGATGCATACTGACCACCAGGGGGCAGACACTCAATGCGGGAGCTGCTCCCTGGTGATCAGTGCGCTCCCACAGTGGGAGCGCCGCTCAGCTGACCAACGGGCGCCAGGCTCATGGCTCCCAGTCCCGGCATCAAGACTGACTGGGTGTGAGCCCGTGGCCACTTCTCTGACACCACACAATGACGAGCAGTGGCTGCACAGTCATGAGCACGCCGGTATCGCCCTAAGACGGACGTGGAGGCCACAGCGGAGTGGCAGCGAGCCTACCGAGCGGAGACGGCAGGCGCAACGGAGCCGGGGTGAGCGGGACGGTGCAGCGCCCGGCCTAGGCTCAGGCTCCTCTGGGGCGACCTGCTGCTTCGTGCACTACTTCATGCTCTGCGGACTGACACGGATAGCGGGCTGGAGCCCAACGAGCTGGGGGGTAAGGCTGGGCTGCGGTGGCGTGGAGGTCACTGATCCCCGCAGGCCGGGCTGAGGGACCCCCCGTGCCCGAACCTGTGCGCTGGCCTCTAGTATCCTGTAGCCACGGGCAGGGCTGCTGACCTTGCATAGGGTGACCAGGAGCAACAGCCAGCTTCTGCTGACTCATCGGACCCATGTGCTCCCGAGAGCCACGTGATCTCTACTTTGCTCACTGTTTAAAATTGAATTTGATAAAACTCTTTTTTAAAAATATGGCCCTGACGGGTTTGGCTCAGTGGACAGAGTGTCGGCCTGCGGACTGAAGGGTCCCAGGTTCGATTCGGCCAAGGGCATGTACCTCGGTTGCAGGCACATCCCCGGTAGGGGCTGTGCAGGAGGCAGCTGGTCGATGTTTCTCTCTCACAGATGTTTCTAACTCTCTGTCCCTCTCCCTTAATCTCTGTAAAAAAATCAATAAAATATATTAAAAAAAATAAAAAAATATATTTTTATGATTTCAGGGAGGAAGGGAGAGGGAGAGAGATAGAAACATCAACGATGAGAGAGAATCATGGATGAGCTGCCTCCTGCATGCTCCCGGGCATGTGCCCTTGGCATGTGCCAGGATCCTTCAGTTGGCAGGCTGACGCTCTATCCACTGAGCCAACCCAGCCAGGGCAATAAAACTCTTTTAGTGTTGATAATGTTTTTTAAAATTCCTCTAACCTTGATATAATCCTTATATGGGAATTAATTCTACAGATTCATCTCCAGGGTCACGCAAATTACACATGCTAATAGATGAGGAAGATGGATACAGACGGAGGTTTAGATGGAGACATCACACACAGAAAGCTACTTCCGCCTCGGCACCCACTGGCGCTCAGCCTGGCTCAGCGTGCCTCCCTGTGGGTCTGGCAGTCCCCCTCCTTCCAGGGCCACGGCCGCAGTCACCCTGCCTGAGAGGCCTCTGGGAGCGGCACTGACGTCACGCATGTGAACTGTGGACGCGGTACCAGTAAATGCCAACCAGGTGCGGTACAAGAGCCTCTGTGCGGCCTGGACTCTCAGCCCCTCACACGCAGTTGCCATGTGAAAGAGCCTGGAGGAAGCAGGAAATCTGTCCCGATTCTGTGCCCCCCCCTCACCCTCCGCCCCATATCCTGTCTCCTACTGCACCTCCTAATTTCCTCTGAGACCCAGGACAGTGGGGAGCAGCCCGGCTCCCACCATGTGGACGCCTGACCTCTCGCTCCCTCTGAAAGACTCTGTCCATGAACGTTAATGGACACTAACGAGTATTTGGATCAAAACACTTTTCCTAGGAACGTGCCGGAGTGTGAGGAGTGGTTTTCAAACCCCGGGGTTGCAAGTGGGTGTGGCCACAGGTGAAAGACTAACCATTGAAGAAAGGTGGGGGATCTCAGTCTCACTGCTGAGGACGCAGAGCCCCGACTTCCTGTCCACTGAGGAATCCTTCCAGACTTCCTGACACGGGACTGCTGCTATTCCTTGAAAATTGTTGGTGGGGCAGTGCCTCCCTGGGAGCCAGCACACCCCTCTCTATAAGCCCCAGTTGTTGGGCAGTCTTCCCTCCTGCCTGCCAGAGGGTGCCTCCAGGCAGAACCCACCGCATCCGGCTGGGACTCTGGTTTTACCCTGGATTGATTTGTTATCGAGTTTGAATCCAGCAGACCTGGGTTCAAATCCCTATTAAATTATTGATTAGCTCTAAACCTAAAACTGCTAAACTTTAAAAAGCCTTAATTTAGCCCTGGCTGGTTTGGCTCAGTGGATAGAGCTCCAGCCTGCGGACTGAAGGGTCCCAGGTTCGATTCCTTGGTTGTGGGCACATTCCCAGTTGCGGGTGTGCAGGAGGCAGCTGATAGATGTTTCTCTCTCATCGATGTTTCTGACTGTCTATCCCTCTCCCTTCCTCTGTGTAAAAAAAAAAAAAAATCAATAAAATATATTTATTTTAAAAAGCCTAAATTTAAACAAAAGTGGCAGCCAATAAACAGTCATTGAACAATAAGATCTTCAAATAAAATGCAAACCAGCTTTTTAAAATGTTTTCTAATACAGTGTCTACAAGAGAATTCACAAGCTAGCAGCCAGCAAGATGGTCATGCCACCCAGGCATATTTTATTTGGTGCAGAATCATTTTAAAAATTGAAGTTCAGCCCTAACTGGTTTGGCTCAGTGGATAGAGCGTTGACCTGAGGACTGAAAGGTCTCGGGTTCGATTCCAGCCAAGGGCATGTACCTGGGTTGCGGGCACATCCCCAGTAAGAGGTGTGCAGGAGGCGGCTGATCGATGTTTCTCTCTCATCAATGTTTCTAACTCTCTATCCCTCTCCCTTCCTCTCTGTAAAAAAATCAAGAAAATATATTTTAAAAAATTGAAGTTCATTATTTAAAAACAGTAGCTCATTAATAAAGTTTCCATGTAACAGGGGGTCAGCTGTGAGCAATGGTGTCTTCATTTTCTCACAATTGCATCTCCTACTCTACAGCACAAGCAGGCTCAGTCTTGTCCTTCGGTTGCAAGAAAGCAATAGATTCTATCGGTGAATTCAGGTGTCCAGGCTCCTAGTTGCCTCATAAAACCTCATGTGTCGACCACCTGGAGCTAGCATTTCAGCAGGGACAAAGAATGCGTGGGATGGCCAAGGGGATTGTGGGACTCCAGGCCTCCCTGTGCTGGCCTCACGGGAGCAGGAATGTGGACAAGGAGATGCCTCCTGAGACTATACCACTTGCAAGGCTGTCCGTGACCCGGCTGAAGAGAGACATAAAACAAGACAAAAACACGGGCCACTCTGGTGCGATTATGAGCCTTTTTGGTTACATTGTATTCACCATCTGTAACGTGAACAACTCCCAGCATTTTGCAGTGCAACGGAGTTTCTTGTCCAAGGAATTATGCTGCACATAGTACTGTTATTGTCCTAGACACACTAACCCAAACACAAGCCCCAAAGCGTCAGAAGGCTTCTCTTTATGTCTAACACTGCTACAACTGGAAACCGCGTTTTCTGGTAGCGCTGAAATTAGAAAGCGTTTTTCTCCTGCCACTTTCATCAAACAGTGACCCTGTGAAGGACACACGGCCTCACTGCAGGATTAAAGATAGATGCAGTCGAAACAGACTCATTGGCAGCATGTACAGCTGAGCTGTAACAAAACAACCCAGGGCATTGGAAATATGAGGTTGCTCTAGACTCTTGTTTTTGGGAGGCTAGACACCTCCATCCCCTGTAACAGGCTCCCCATGCGACTGAAGCCCTCTGCCACGAGGTCAGCCAGTCAACAAGAACACAATACTCCCACACAGGATCAACTTTGTTGGAGCTCAAGCTAAGTTTAGGCAGCTTTGCGGAGCCTAAAATAAATCATATTAACTAGCAAGCTTTTGTTCCAGGAAAGGATGCCTGTGGGTGCAAGGCACATGTCTTGCAGAATGCTTCTCTCTAGAAATATTACAGGTAAATTATTTCAAAGACTCAACAATGACTCTGAATGGCATTAGCCTTTGGAAATTGGCTCAACGGGGCCTATAATGACTAAAGAGAAGGAATAAATCTGCTAAGAAACAGGGCTCTTGAGTCTGAAGTGTTTAAACACTGAAAAGCCACACAAATACCTGAACGATAACATCAGTTTTAAGAAGGTAATTGTTTGGCCGAAACCGGTTTGGCTCAGTGGATAGAGCGTCGGCCTGCAGACTGAAAGGTCACAGGTTCGATTCCGGTCAAGGGCATGTACCTGGGTTGTGGGCACATCCCCAGTAGGAGATGTGCAGGAGGCAGCTGATCGATGTCTCTCTCTCATCAATGTTTCTAACTCTCTCTCTCCCTTCCTCTCTGTGAAAAATCAATAAAATATATTAAAAAAAAAAAAGAAGGTAATTGTTTGATGCCATGATTTCATTTCTGATTGTGGTACATAATAGTCTTTGAAAGCTACACCCTTATTCCTTCAGGTCTGTCTGCCTGTTGAACCGCAGCTTAGGTTCAAAGCTCACTTTAGCAGCATCACCTTTTAGGCTGACAGGAAGAAAGGCGGCTGAAGAGTCAAAGTAAGGGGCCTGACATCTTAAATTAAATACAGGAGTTGACGTTAATGAACACTTACGTTCAAGTTCCCGCACTTTCACATTTTCAACCATTCATGGAACACATATGTATTAATCCTTCCCCAGTCCTGTAATATAGGCATTACTACCCCATTGAAAGGAAAGAAAACTGAGGTTCGGAAAGTTAGGTCAGCGTGCCTAAATCCGCACAGGTGGTGCGTGTATGACGGGTGAGGTCCTGGCCCGCTGCACTACACAACAAAACAAGCTTTCTCTTCAACCGAATTATCCTCATCATCTTCAGCACTAAATGTGAGTGCCGACACTCGGGGGACCGTTTCGCAAAGACAAAGACCCTGGTAGACTCCCTTGATTCCCCCACAAAGCCCCACAGAGCTGCAGACCAGAGCCTGGCTCTGGGAGCGCAGCCACACAACACACAGCTTGGAAAGTCGCCTTGGGGGCTGGTCCTGGGTCCAGCGCCCGAGCTTATGGGCAGGTGTCGCTCGAGCACCCACTGGCACAGACCTGCTGCTGACACCTGGGGACCGAATGGCGATACAGCTAACGAGAGGCCCCCGCCTGCCGCGAGCTGCCCGCCTCCTGGGCTAAGATCTCATCACAAGGCCGAGGTCCAACGGGGCAATCTGGTCGTCACCACGCAGGCCCCGGGGCAGGACGGCGGGTTCAAACCATCTCAGCAGCTTAGTCCTGATGGGACGGAACCCTCTCAGCCTCCTAGGCTGCTGGGAGATAAGGAGATGACTATCTGCTGAGAAAGGAAGGGGAAGCGGAAGGGTGGGCGAGTTGAGTTCGGGACTCGGCTTGATGCAGCCACAGCGTCCACACCAGGCAGACTCCTGCCCCGGCACAGTCCCCGGGGAGGCGTTAGGCTCTGCTCCCAGGTGGGTGCTGAAGAGCAAGCCTAACCCCTCCCGCCAAGCGACATGCCAGCCCGGGCCCCCAGGTGTCACAGAAAGAGGGCCAGCACTCAGTGCTTCTTTGTTGTTCAGAAGCGAAGAACTCGTCTCTGAATTCCTTAAGTGCTCACCTAGACGTCACATGAACCCCTAACTGCTAAGAGGCCAAAGGCATGAGGAGATCCCCTTTCCTTGTCCTCAGGGGACAGTGTGCCAGGGCGCCAGGGCGGTGCGTGGCTGCACGCGTTCTTGCCTCCGTTCCCGGCCTCCTGAGCCCATCGCTGGACTGTCGCCTGGGTCCTGCGGCTTCTGGCGGCTGGCCTTCCTGCCGGGAGAAGGCCGGTTATAGTCAGTGGCCCCGACAAGCTGAGCTCCGGGTCCCTCTCCGCATCGGGAGTGAAGTGCTCTGTGCACCGCCTGTGGCATCGAGGAAGGGACACACACTGCCTGGGGCAGCACACAGCCTGGCAGCTGCGGGCACGGAGGCCAATCCCACTCAGCCTTCCCAGCTCAGCCCCGGCCAGCTCCTCTGGGCTGCGTGCAGGGACAGAGCCACTCGAGGTGGGGGGGGGGGGGAGGGAGCAGAGGGGGACTACGCTGCGCGGGCTGCTGCCGGGACCCCACTGATGGGTGGGTCTGTCCCACCGTCCCCTCTGCAGCAGCTCAGTGTCCGTCAGCATCACCAGAGGCTGACAGTCCTACTCCCAAGCCCGTGTTGCGAAGCAGGTTCGCAAGCCGGGCACGTGGCCCTGCCAGGAAAAGAGGTTACAAACCCGAGAACAGGGCCACCTTAGAAACACCTCGCCTAAGGCGTCTGCGGGGACCTGGGGTCCAGTAAGATACATGAGGTTAATTCACACCCTAGCTTCTCGCCCTGACAGGTTTGGCTCAGTGGATAGAGTGTCGGCCTGCGGGCTCAAGGGTCCCAGGTTCGATTCCGGTCAAGGGCATGTACCTTGGTTTCGGGCAGTAGTGGGTGTGCAGGAGGCAGCTGATCAATGTTTCTCTCTCATCGATGTTTCTAACTCTTTATCCTTTCCCTTCCTCTCTGTAAAAAATCAATAAGATACATTTTTTTAAAAAAACCCAGCTTCTTTGTGGACGTGATCTCTGCCTTTTACATGGGCAGGCAGAGGGATTTAGAGCGAATCAGTGCTCACGATTTAAAACACCGATGAAAGGTTACCGCTAAGGACTGCATGAGGCACGGGCGCCCCGGTCCCCGCAGACACAGAGCACTTAGCCGCTGAGTTGTGTCTGTCGTGTTGCCTTTTAATGACGAGATCAGTGGCATCGCCTCCATTGTCCTCTGGACTCAAATGCCAACTGTGACAAGTGCAGCCTGGGGTCTGGGAGGCCCCTTCCCCCCCCCCCCCCCCCCCCCCCGTTCCACGCAGCAGTTCGGGGTGCCCTTTCCCTGGTAAAGTGAGGCCTGCGGCCACGAGGTGTTCCCAGGGTTTGGCTCTGGTCCCGGTGGCTCTCGCCCCGAGCTGCCCTCTTCTCTCCACCCACAGAGACCGACATGGACGAAGGGCTCTGGCTCCTCCGGGGTTTCCTCCCGGTCACAGCGTCCCCTCCGCATTCTCCTCGCAGTGAAAAGCCACTGTGTGCGCGTGGCCGCCCTGAGGACGCCTCCGACTTCTTGTCCTTTGTTCACTTGCTCTGGCCACACTGTCTTATTGTCCTGCTGACTTCGTCCCTCGTGTATCAAGGTCACTGCTAGTTCAGGCCTCTGGACTTGCTGCTCCTCCGGTCGGTGTCCCCCCCGGGTCTTCCCACGCTGTGTCTTCCCAGGGCCGGCCCCTCATCTCTCAGACCTCAAGCAAACGTCGCCTCCCTAGACCGGCCTCTCCATGTCCTACCTGAAGCCCTCCCCCGCGTCCCTCTCTCTCCCACAGGCGTGTCCCCTCCTCCACTGCCTGGAATGGCCGGCCTCCTGCTCTGCCCGCTGGAGGGCACACTGAAAGGCAAGGCCAGGAGGCAGGCATCTCCCATGCTGCCCCTACGGCACCCACGGGCTCAGTGCTCAGAACAAAGGAGGCATCCAGTCCTCACCCACCACCCGCCTCTCTAAATCTCGCCAAGTGCCAGAGGCCCCTTTCCTCCCTGCAAGTGCCCTGCCGGAGGGCCTGCCCACAGTGCTGGTGGGCACAATGGCCCACGTTTCTAAAAGGACTACACTGCCAGCAGCATGTCCCTGCTCACCCCTCCCTGCCCCCGCCCTCCCTCCCCCGCTCACCTCACGTTTGTTACCAGTCAACTGTGACTCAAACGAGTGCCCTTGATGTGGGTTAGGGCCCAGGCAGCTCCCAGAGGCTGTGCGGGGGGGACAGCACCCTTAGGCCTCAGCCCAGACTCAGCTCGGGACCTCGAGGGCCTCTGCCTGGTCCAGGGGAGAGGCGTAGACCGGGCTCCCGTACCAGCTGCCCAGGACCGTGCGGAACCCCAGCCAGGCCCAGGCCGGGCTCAGCTGCTGGCGGGGAGCTCATGGGAGCAGGTGAGCTGCAAAAAGCCCCGAGCGGCGAATTTCCCCCCTCACTCCCAGCTGTGTGGTGCCCTCCGTCTTCTCTAGAAGCCGCCACCTGAGTTGGGCCCAGGGCCCGGTGCCCGGGGCTCATACCCCAGCTCCTCCCCACCATCCCTCATGGCCAGCACTTCCTGTGGACAAGACAGGTCTTAGAGTCCAAGTGGCTCATGAACGTATTCCTTTGTGCTGGAACTAGCACATCACCCCGGGCCGCCAGCACTCCTGACTCAGTCCTTCACGCTAACATCACCTCGGTGTGTCGCCCAAAGGAGCAGTAAGAGGTGGAGGCGGCAGCAGGCCGAGACGTGCCCTGGACAGCAGCCCGGCAGAGCTCGTGGCCTCTCTCCTGGGGTGACGGCAGCTCAGGGCCCCAGAACCGGCCCAAGCCTCGCGAGCATGTCCTCTGGGAAATGAAGTGCCCCCTCGAGGCCTTTGCTTCCTGGTCATTTCTGATCTCCGGTGGTTCCCCCCCGCCCCCCCCCCCACCCCGACCCCACACAGCTTCCTGGCCTGGGACTGTCCCAACTGTCTTCCCCTCCCCCCTCGCCTTTCCTCTTTCATGTACATCTCCACCGTCGTTTAAATCCCTTTTGAAATCTGCTGCTTGCGTAATGGACGTGCCAGCTCTGAAGCTTCCCCCCGGGAGCGGGCTGACGGGAAAGGAGATGAAAGGCGCTGGTCTGTTTCCCATGGTCCTCTGTGGGCGGTGGCGGTGGAGGACAGAGAGGGGGGGGAGGCAGAAAGCAGCCCCAGGAGCTCCCCACCTCCAGGTCCCTCCTCGCCCTGAGGGGCTGGGTCTGTAACTAACTATCTAAAGCCATTTGGCTGCTAAAGACCGTCTGCCCTTTATTTCTGTTCCACTCCAGCATCATCATCACTAACACTGATCATAATAAAGAGAAATGATGAATGTGCCCACATTCTTTAACCTTCTTAACGTTGAATCCAGCCATAACTTTCAGCTTTCATTAGAGTACAGGGGTATGAAATACCAAGACTAAGAAAACCACTCTTTTAGTCAGGCATTCTCTAAGATTGTTTATTTCAATATCACTTTGAACACAAACTTAAAATGAAATGTGAAATTCAGCTTCTTGAGTGGAACAAACCCCTCTGCGGTGTGACTGGCAGACTCCCGTGTGCGTGTGCGTGTGTGTGGCCTGGAAGACAGCAGCCTGGTCACCGCACCGAGCCCGGCTCCGACCTGGCGAGGCTGAACCCGTGTAGTAACAGGGCGCGGAGGCTCTCGGAGCCACAGGTGTGCGCACAAAGGGCTGGGCGAGGGCTGGTGCTGGGCCCTGTGCAGCAGGAGAGGCAGGAGCTCGGGCGGTGAGCGCCCATGGGAGCTCATGCCGCCCGTGAAGAAAGGGAGCCGCTGCTTTTCCCACAAATGCTGATGGAGACACACAGCAGGTCCCGGGGAGAAGGTGCCGCACACTGACCCGGGGCTGAAAGGCTGCCACGGGACAATCGCAGTCGCACCGCGGACTGACTCCTGCGGCGGTAACAGAATTCACATGTGCTCTTCCCCTTCACCAACACTGAAGCTCTCGCAGGCGGACATTTTACATGAAGATGCTGAGGTTGGGGTGCCGTGTGCAGCAGCCTGCGGGCAGGACGGAGGGCATGCGATTTCTTCTCACTTTCAGACACACGTGCGCAGGGCTCTCCAACTCACCAGTGAAACCAACCCAGAGCGAACGGGAGCGCCCTGATGCTTAGGGAACCTAACCAAGCCGGCGGCTTCCAGGCTGAGCTTCCTCTGCTTCTTTGGTGATGAAACAGCACTGACCTGTGAGCCCCAGAAAAAGAGGCCTGCACGGGAGGGAATATGCAAGCCCGGCAGCCCTGGGGATGTTGTCTGGTAGACGCACCGTCTCTCTCGGACGGCAACAGCACTGCTCAGGACTGACACATTCTTGTTCAAATATATCCGAGTCCATTTAAGGCTCCAAAATGAGCACTTGGCACGGAAATAGAGCAACAGTTGTTAGCACCGCACTCGAGGCCCTCACGGGTGTCTGCGGACAGAATGTGGGTGCAGGGGCCGGCGCCTGAACAGAGGGCTGCCTTCCCCAGCCGAGGGGTCGGTGGGAGACAACGTCTGCAATGGATGCCTCAGTCCCATCACTCCAGTCACGCTGCAGCTTCACGCAAGGGGCCTCTGGGCTCGGCCGCTGCCTGAGCGGCTCCGCTCCTGCCAGCCCAGGGCCCTGCCTGTGCTCTGCTGGAGTGGATCGCATTCCTGCGGCGACCTGCTCGCCTCCTCGCTCACCGGACGCTCACTGGACGGTGAGCAGCGGAAGCAGGGCTGTCTGGTCCCACTGTGTGTGCCTAGGGCCTCAACAGTGCCCAGGAACAAGCAGGCACTGACATTTTCACTTTTTAAACACACACCTAGAACGGAGCTTCTCAACCTCAGCACTAACGACATTTGGGCCAGGTAATTCTTAATGGGGGGGAGGGGACTGTGCTGTACATGGCAGCCCCTATAACAGCCTCCCTGACATCCACTCACTAGATGCCAGGCCCAATCCACCCACCCAAATATCTCCAGATACTGTTAAATGGCCCCGGGGGCAAAAGCACCTCCAACTGAAAACCAATGACAACAGAAGAATGCACGCATAAGCGTAGATAAAAACATGATGTGCCCGGCTGGCGTGGCTCAGTGGTTGAGCACCAATCTATGAACCCGGAGGTCAGGGTTCGATTCCTGGTCAGGGCACATGCCCAGTTGCGGGCTCAATCCTCAGTGGGGGGCATGCAGGAGGCAGCCAGTCGATAATTCTCTCTCATCATTGATGTTTCTTTCTCTCTCTCCCTTTCCCTTCCTCCCTGAAATCAATAGAAACATATAATTTTAAAAACATGATGCTTTTATTAATTTACTGTCATACACGGCTTGACGCTCTGAGAAATGTGTCACTGGGTGATTTCATCGCTGTGGGAACATGAGAGTGCACTTGGACCTAGACGTCTAGCCTACTGCACACCTGGGCTGCCTGGCATGCCACCAGCGTAGGAGCGGTCCGCCACGGACCGAAACATCATGTGGCACAGACTGTCTTTTCACAAATGACTCTGAATAGGTAACAAGCGCTCAGAGTACAAAATCAGAAAGGGTAAAGATATAAAGTACAAGGTGAGTCTGTCCCTCTCCCTGCTCCCAGCAGCTCTCACCGGAGGAAAGGCGCTCGCCGGCACTCACCACCAATGGGGAGTGTGCACCGGCAGAACCTTCTCATGGACAATGCAGCAACAGCCACCAACAGTGAAACGTGCATAACCACGGTCTATGGCCCGAGAGGCTCTGTAGGCCCGGAGGCCCCTGCTGACACCGTAACCCCAACACCGATGGGTTATGGCTTAGTCTCTGGGAGGGGCTGAGTCCTCAGCAATGAAATCAGTGCTCTTGTAAGAGCCACCCCTACCCCCCACCCTCCCTTCCTGACCCCAACCCCCCAACCGCACCCCTCGCCCCTCCCACCACGTGAGGACACTGTGCGGGCACCTGACCCCAGACTTCCAGCCTCCTGGCTGCGAAGAACAAACTCTGCTGTTAGGCCCCCAGTCCACGGGTTTGCTCAGCAGCCCCCACGGACTACGACACGTGCTCTTATTCTTAGGGATTTCAAACATATTCAGAGAACTTCTCAAGGTCCCTGGGGACAGAGAACATGGGCAATGGAAACACTCCACTCCACTGATTCGCACACAAGCAGCAATTCCCTCATTCATTAAAGATTGTATTGTCTCCCAAGAAACAGCAAAAGGATGGACACAATCCTCTACTCTTTCCCCAAGCCACTGTTGACAGATGCACGGCTGAACAGCCAGCAACAATGAGACGCAGCAGAAACAAAATGCTCTATGTTCGCCAAAGGATCGTCAGCCCCTGAGGAAAAAGGTCTGTCTGTGCAGTAGGTGTCCCTTATGCCTCACAAGTCCCTCCTGCTCAGGCCTCTCATTATACCGTGCGGGTGGGTTGTACAGAGGACGTCTCCCCACAAGTGGCTCACGGTGGAGGGTGAGAGGAGTTTCAACGGGGACTCAGAATGAATTAAATGGTCCAAATGCAGAAAGAGAGATAATTAGAGAGATGTGAAACGGTTGGCCAGCGTGGACGTCTCTGATATCTCTTCAGAGACTGCCTTTATGTTCTTTTTATTCCCATAACAAATCAAACGATGAACCACACCCACAGAAGGCATTTCCCAATCATACAAGTGTCCCTACAGGCAACCGGAGTGAAAGGAATCAACGCTTCTCAGCTCAGTCCCCACCCACACTTTTCTTACTGAGCGGAGCTGCCAAAGGGGTCCCAGAGCAGCCGTCCCACCCCTCTGAAGACATGACACGTGTATGGTCAGCCCAGCAACAACTTCCACACGATGTCTACATTTTTTACCTTAAATATATATGAAACAAGAGGCCCTCGGCCCCTAGCCTGTGCCCTCTAGCCATCCAGGACCCCTCGAGGGATGTCGGATAGCTGGTTTCGGCCCGATCCCCGCAGGCCCGATCCAGACAAGAGGGAGCCTGATCCTGTGCATTGAGCATCTGTCCCCTGGTGGTCAGTGCACGTCATAGCGACTGGTCGTTCGGTTGACCGGTCACTTAGGCTTTTATATATAAGAGGTATTACTGTGTGTGTGTGTGTGTGTGTGTGTGTGTGTGTGTAGAGGTGTGGCAGTCCAGCCACAAGACAGAAAGCTGAGAAAGTAAAGTTACCTGAACAATTAAGACCTGCTTCCTGTAACATAGGACAGCTATCTACCTTCAAGATCCCAAAGTTTAGGGGATAAAATTAACATTGTTCTCTTAATGTTACTCTTTATATCTGGATTCATGTCTTTTACACTTAAATGCAATTATCAAATTAGACAAAATTTATTTTATAGATATCATAGTGTCTGAAAATATTTTCTCTTCTCCTTAAGCTATGTATTTTATTATTTTAATTGTTATTTTAAAGTAGGACTCCTTAAAGTGTTATATATTTTTGGAATGTAATCAATTACAACCAAACTATGAGCAGTGGCAGGACGACTGACAATTTTGGGGTGGTTTGTTACGCAGCAATAGTCGACAGATACAAAGTCATTCATCGCTGTGCTACTTCCTCTAATAGGAAAGTGGGAGCAACCTAAGTAGCAAGAGGTGAAGTTCATTAGAATACGTCTCCTTGGAGGAATGCGTCATGGCCCTGAAGCTGTTCCTGTGAAGTTAGCGCAGAAATCATGCCGACCAGAGGGTGGCATCACTGGATCCCACAGTAGTGGTATTTGCAATCTGGGGGGTGGAGGGGAAACCAGGCTGTTTCCCATAGCAGCTGCACCACTGAACCACCAGCTGTGTTCTAGGGTTCAAACTTCTCCACATCCTCACCAACATTTTTGTTTGCTCGTTTTTCTAATAATGACCATCCTAAAGGCTGTGAAGGGGTATCTCACTATGGGTTTGATTTGCATTTCCCGGTAATTAATGCTGTTGAGCATCTTTCCATGTGCCGGTCGGCCATCTGTATGTCTTCTTTGGAAAAATGTCTACTCAGATCCCCTGCCCAGTTTTTAACTGGATTGTTTGCTTTTTGCTATTGCGTTATATGAATTCTTTACATATTTTGGATACCAGTCCCTTATCAGATATATGACTTGCAAATATTTCCTCCTATTTGGTAGGTTGCCTTTCATTTTGTTGATGATTTCCATTTTTGTGCAGAGCTTTTTAGTTTCATAGTCTTACTTATTTTTTTAAAATTAACTTATTTATTTAATACATTTTTATTGGTTTCAGAGAGGAAGGGAGAGGGAGAGATAGAAACATCAATGAGAGAGAATCATTGATTGGCTGCCTCCTGCACGCCCCACGCTGGAGATTGAGTCCGCCCTGATCAGATTCAAACTGTGACCTCCTGATTGATAGGTCGACGCTCAACCACTGAGCCCCGCTGGCCAGGCCATAGTCCTACTTAATTATTCTCACTTTTGTTGCTTTTGTTTTTTGCGTCAGACTCATTAAAAAAAAATCATCACCAAGACCCAGGTCCAGAAGTTTATTGCCTATGTTTTCTTCTAGGAGTTTTATGATTCAGGTCTTATGTTCAAGTCTTCAATCCATTTTGAATTAATTAGTGTGTATGGTGTAAGATAGTGGTCCAGATTCATTCTTTTGCATGAGGCTGTCAAATTTTCCCAGCACCATATATTGAAATGTCCTCCCACCATTGTATGTTCTTGGCTCCTTTGTCTTAAGTGAATTGACCATGTATGCATGGATTTATTTCTGGGCTCTCTATTCTGTTTGATAGATGTCTGCTTTTATGTCAGTACCATAATGTTTAATTACTATAGTTTTGTAACAAAGTTTGAAATTATGGAGTGTGATGCCTCCAGCTTTGTTCTTTTTTCTCAAGATTGCTTTAGCTATTTGGGTTTTTGTGTGGTACTATACAAATTTTAGGATTTTTGTTCTATTTCTTTGAAAAGAATACCATTGAAATTTTGACAGGAATTGCATTAGAGTCTACAGATTGCTTTGGGTGTCATGGACATTTTAACAATATTGATTCCTCCAATCCATGGACATGGAATAACTTTTCATTTATTTGTCTTATCTAATTTCTTTCATTAATGTCTTGTAAGTTGCAACATATATGTCTTTCACTTCCTTGGTTAGGTTTATTATTAAGTACTAGAGGCCCGGTGCACAAAAATTTGTGCACTCGTGGGGGGGGAGCGGGGGGTCCCTAAGCCCGGCTGTGCCCTCTCGCAGTCTGGGACCCCTCGGGAGATAATGACCTGCTGGCTTAGGCCTGCTCCCGGGTGGCAGAGGGCAGGCCCAATCCCTAGGTGCAGCCCCTGGTTGGGCTCAGAGCAGGGCCAATTGGGGAGTTGGGGCGCCGCCCCGTCATGCACAGAGCAGGGCAGATTGGGAGGTTGTGATGCCACCCTCAGTCACGCTCCGGGTAGGGCCGATTGGGGGGTTGGGGCACCGCCCCCTGTCACACTCAAGGCAGGGTCGATGGGGAGGTTGCGGCGCCAACCGGTCACGCACAGAGCAGGGCCAATCAGGGGGTTGGGGCACTGCCCCCTGTCACACACAAAGCAGGGCCCATCAGAGGGTTGGGGAGCTCCCCCCTGTCACGCACAGAGCAGGGCCGATCAGGGGGGTGAGAAGCTCCCCCCGTCACTCACAGAGTAGGGTCAATAGGGGAGTTGGGGCACCGCCCCTTGTCACACACAGAGCAGGGTGGATCGGGGGTTGGGACGTCGCCACTCTCACACTCAGGGCAGGGCCGATGGGGAGGTTATGGTTCTACCCCATCACACACAGAGCAGGGCCGATCAGGGGGTTGGGGCGCCGCACCCTGTCACACACAGAGCCGCAGGGCATTCATGGGGTTGGGGAGCTCCCCCTATCAGGCACAGAGCAGGGCTGATCAGGGGGTTGGGGCGTCTTCCCCTGTCCCGAACAGAGCGGGGCGGATAGGGAGGCTGTGGCCCCACCCCCTGTCACACACAGAGCCACAGGGCGATCAGGGGGTTTGGGCACTGCCCCCTGTCACACTGATCCTGGTGCCAGGAGGCATATTACCCTTTTACTATATAGGATAGAGGCCTGGTGCATGGGTGGGGGCCGGCTGGTTTGCCCTGAAAGGTGTCCTGGATCAGGGTGGGGGTCCCCACTGGGGTGCCTGGCCAGTCTGGGTGAGGGGCTGAGGGCTGTTTTCAGGCTGGCGGGTGACGGAAGCTCCCAACCGCTCCTTTTTTCTTTTTTTTTTATTCTGAGCCAGCTTTAGCTTTGAGGCTTGGCTCCAGCTCTTAGACCTCTGCTGCTGAAAGCAGGTTTCTGGTCTTTGTTTACTGTCTGTATTTGAAACAATGTTGTGATCCTGCTGGCTGAAGCCCCACAGACTAAAGCAGGTTTCTGGGGTTTTGTTTAGCTTCTATATTTGTAACATAGTTGCTTAGAGTTGCAGCTCAGAGGCCGGCAGCAGCAGGCGGGGAATGCTGGAGTCCTCCGTCACTGAAGCAAGCAAACCTCATGTTCACTTTAAGCTGCCTGGCTGCCGGCCGCCATCTTGGCTGGCAGTTAATTTGCATATTGCCCTGATTAGCCAATGGGAAGGGTAGCGGTCGTACGCTAATTACCATGTTTCTCTTTTAATAGATAGGATTTTATTTTTCATGCAATTATAAATGGGATTGTTTTCTGTATTTCTCTGATAGGTCGATTTTAGTGTATAGAAACACATTAGATCACTGAGTATTGACTTTATATCCTTCAACTTTACTAAATTCATTTGTTAGTTTTAACAGTTTTGATTGAGTCTTTAGGGTTTTCTATATACAACATAATGCAAATAGTAAGTTTTACTTCATTTCAGATGTCTTTTGTTTCTTTGTCTTGCCTACCTGCTCTGGCTTTGTTGCGTGCTATGTTGAATTAAAATGGTGAGAGTAGGCATCCTTTTCTTGTTCCAAATCTTAGAGGAAAAGCTTTCAGCTTTAGACCTTTGAGTACGGTTTAGATGTGGGCTTGTCATAGATGACCTTTATTATGTGGAGCTACATTCCTTCTTTACCCACATTGTTGAAAGTTGTTTTCTATCATAAATGGATGTTGAATTTTGCCAAATGCTTTTTCTTCATCTATGAGGACGACCATATCGTTTTTATCCTTCATTTGTGTATGTGGTGCACCACACTGACTGATGTGTGGATGTTGAAGCATCCTCGCATCCCTTGGTGACAGGGATAAATTGTCACTTGATCATGATGTGTGATCCTTTTGATGTATTATTGAATTCGGTTTGCTAATCTTTTGTTAAAGATTTTTGCATCTATGTTCACCCGGAATATTGGCCTATAATTTTCTTGTGTTGTCCTTGTCTGGTTTGATATGAGGATCCTGGCCTCATACAATGAATTTGGAGGAGTTCCCTCCTAGTCTATTATTTGGGAAGGTTTGAAAAGATTTATATTAATTCCCCTTCATACATTGGTAAAATTCACTAGTGAGGCTGTCTGGTTCTGGAATTCTGTTTGTTGGGACTTTTTTTGTTTGTTTGTTTTTATTACTAATTCAATCTCCTTACTAATAATCACCTTGCTCAGATTTTCTATCTCATCATGATTCATTCTTGGTAGGTTGTAAGTTTCAAGGAATTTATTTCTTCTGGGTTATTGAATTTATTGGTGTGTAATTTCTCACAGTAGTTTCATAATCCTTTCTATTTTTGTAGCATCAGTTTTGTGGTATCAGCTCACTGTCATTTCTCATCTTCCTTGAGTCCTCTCTCTCTGTTCTTTTTGAATATTAAGCAGACTGGAACCCACACAGAAAAGCAGGTGGAGCTGACGAATGCCAGTGGCAGCACACTGACAGGGAGTCTAAGATTCTAGAGCGTGGACCACCCACCCCAGAGCTGTTTCAGCGCCTGTCCACTCCTGAACCTAGTTTACAAATGTGCCATTAATTCTGCGACCTATTCGTTACTTTTCCAATAAACTCCCCTGTTTGCTTTATTTTGCCAGAGTTTATTTTTTACTCTCACCTATATTTGCATCCATACTTTTCCATATTTTAGAATATTATATTAAATATTTTATTATGGCCAAAACCAGTTTGGCTCAGTGGATAGAGCGTCAGCTTGCGGACTGAGGGGTCCCAGGTTCGATTCTGGTCAAGGGCATGTGCCTGGGCTGCGGGCACATCCCCAGTAGGGGATGTGCAGGAGGCAGCTGATCGATGTTTCTCTATCATCGATGTTTCTAGCTCTCTATCTCTCTCCCTTCCTCGCTGTAAAAAGTCAATAAAATATATTTTTAAAAAAATATTTTATTATGTTAAACACAGACTTGATGGCATTGAAATTGAGTAAAATGTCTTGATTTTTTTTCTGGCCTTTGATATATATGCCTTTCTATGTCATTACAGAGGGCGAAGTAAACAAAAAGATTCTTCCTACTCCTTCAGCCACATAAACATTCTGCTTCCTGCAGGAAATAGCAGAAGGAATTGCTTTTTTTTTTTTTTTTTACAAAGTAGGCCTGTAGAACAAGAAAGGGGAATCGCTTTTTTATTCAGATGCCCTTCTGTGGTCATGAGCAGCTAGCTATTGTGAGTGCTGTGCTGAATGACTGTGGCTAGGCCCTTGAGTAAAGATCACTTGCCAACCATCAACTTCAGACAGAGCTTTATAGCAACGGCAGCCCCGTGGATGTGCGTGAGTGCGCAGTGTGGCTGGGTGGGAGAGGTGAGAGCAGAAGGGAGACAGAGAGAATGAGACACGGTGGAAACGGCAGGCTGTGGTTATTAACTGGTTCACCTCTTAAGGATGATTCTTTCTCTGCTCTGGAGGTCCAGTTACCAACAATAAATACAGCTGTGAATTTTAATAACATTTGTTTAAAAGCTATTCTCATCCAGTTCCTCATTTAGGTTTGTCTGGGGACTTCTGTTAACTGTGACAAATGCATTCCTATGCCTCAGAGTTGTCGGGAAACACAGCCAGGCTGGGTCTGACCCCGGCCATCTTATTATTTCTCTGTAGCTTTGCCCTTCCAAAAATAAGACTAAACAGTTTATCTTTGCACTGTTGAGACTTCTTACTCTCAGAAGATTTCAATTACACATTATTCATTGTCCAGGGGTAATTTTTATGGTGTGGGAATTTTAACATACTTATTAAGAACACAGCAAATGAAATGAAAAACATATTTGTAAGTTTCCATGAGGTTCAGGGAACCACATTCTAAAATCATTAGAATGCTACTTGGTTTAGAGTTGTATCTCTTTCATATTTTTAAGGCAAAACTCTTTAATTTACTTGGAGAGAAAAATACATGTTATTTTCTCTGTAGGCTTTGAGGTTCATGTTTCTTTCCTGTATAGATTTAGCTAAAGGTTTGATATACTCAATTTTTTAAGGGATAATAAAAATATGGCACTTGCAAGTTTTTAAACTTGGACTTATTTACAAAATTGTTCGGTATTTTGTAATATATTATTTCTATTGTATCAAATCTGAAAAACAAAGAATTGTCACTGTTTATTAACTCACTATTCATTCATTCAAATAGAACATTTATTGAGCTAGGCAGTGAATAAAGAGGAGAATGTGGGAAATCTGCTCTTACAGTAGAGAACGGCATGCAATCTATATATATAAAACCCTAATATGCAAATAGACCAAATGGTGGAACCGAACCACCGGTCACTATGACGTGTGCTGACCACCAGGGGGCGCGCACAGAACATGGAGGGATGGTGGAGCAGGTGAGTGGGGGCACCAGACCAAGGCGGGGTGCCAGTCACTGTTATGGGGCAAGCCTCTGGTGGTTACTGAAACTTTTTTGCTTCCATGTGCCATGGTCCTGCCCGGTGCTCACACCTGCTGGGCCCGGAGCCACCACTTGCACCTGCTGCCGGCGCCCCACACCAGTCCCGATCACTTAGCACTGTCAGCAGGTTCGAGCAGCGGCTGCTGGCCCAGATCTCCCCTGAGGGCTTCTCCACCTCCCCCCGCCCCTGAGGGGGAATTGGGGCAGCAACCACTGCTTACACCCACTGCTGGCACCAGCCCCAACCACTCTGCACCGTCAGCAGGTGCAAGCAGCAGCGGCAGGAGTGGGATGCCGGCAGAGAGGGAACCAGGGGCATGGAGGATGGGCCGAGACCTGCCCCTGTGCCCACCGCAGCCTCGTGGCTCACAGTTCCTTTCAAGGTGCACGAATTCGTGCACTGGGCCCCTAGCAACTACACAAATATAAAATTTACTATAAGGCAGATGGTGGTAAATGTTATGAAAAGAAATAAAGCAGGACAGGGGACAGGACAGCAGAGGTGACTATGGCGTTTACACAGCTCCACGGGACCTGAATCGCTGGGTTCATCATTTCCTGGTGGAGATGGACATGACTGAGGGTCATGCCAGTAACTCTAGTGGCAGAGCCCTCAGAGAACCCCCACACCCAGCACCCAGTGTGTACCCACACCTCTAGAAAAGACAGCTCTTCGTGTTTGACCAGGTGACGAATCATCCACCTGAGCCCAATGTTCAGTTTCTGCACATTATGCAGCATGAGGGCACCTAAGCAAGGGCGACTTCCCCAGGTCCCGAGGTCCCGAGATCCCTTGCTGCGGAGCGTGCTGTGCAGGGAGAAGTTCACTGCACACGTGTACTTGGATCTCTGGCACATTTCCCACAGAGACAATATTGAGCACAAGGATAACTACCTTCAAGTTTCCTCGGTAGCTGAGAGGCAGTTGATCAGAATAGTAGAAACAGCATTGTCTCCAATTACAGTTCAGCGTCAAGCGAGAAAGCTGCACCGAGGAACCGGGTTTTTCACTTGAAGGATGGCACTAAAACTGCATTCACTGGGAGGGAAACAGAGAGGTGAAGCAGACGCTGGTGACTGAGCGCTGCGGAGGCTGCTGGAAGCGATTGTACAGATGTAATTTCCCTTTATTTCTGAGAGGCCATGTCATTCGGCACTGCTCATACTTAAGTCATAATTAGAGCTGATTTCTCCGGCTCACAAATCTAATTAAGAAGAACCAAGAGGGTAAGACTTTCCTTAGATTTGGAAGTGATCAAAGTAGCAGGGGAAACGCTTATTTAAAAGAATGTTGCGTTATAGCTTCGTTTGAAATAATACGGCTGGAAACAAACCCGATGTCTAGCAGCAGGAAAATGGGAAAGAAACGCAGACTTGGAAGTACTGAAAGGAAGTTTCCGAAGAGCATTAACAGAGCAGGAAGCAGACAAAACATGTGCACGGGAGGGGAGCGCTGGTAACACGACTGTGTGAGCCCACACAGGTTTGTCTACAAGCTCTTCAACCAAAACGTGAAAGCAGTATCTCTAGGTGGTAGAATAACTGGTATTTTAAAGTTTTTTCTTTGTTTTTTTTTTTATTTTTGAGATATGCAGTATTGATTTTTATAATTTAAAGTTATTTCTCAGAGTAGGAGTTGCATAATAGGTAAAGTGAGTAAGTAAAAGCTTTTAGGGTTACTATGTTAAACAGATTTTAAAGAATGCATCTGTGGAGGCCTGGTCGGGGAGCTCAGTTGGTTAGGGCGTTTCCCAATACGCCAAGGTACAGGTTCAATCTCCGGTCAGGACACGTGTAAGAATCAACCAATGAATGCATAAATAAGTGGAACAACAAATAATATCTCTCTCTCTCCACCCCCGCTTCCTCTCTCTAAAGTCAATCAATAAATTAAAAAGAACGTATGAGGAAAATAATATGCCTAAGAAAGAAGCAACTGAGAAAGATCCGTGTCTGCTTTATTCGTCCCTCAATGAAGGACACAGCCCGGTGGCCAAGACACTGTGGCTGGCGTCTCCTGGGGGCCCAGAGCCAGGCCTCTGTCACAGGCTCCTGGGTGACATCCCCTCCGCCCAGCTGCCTGGGCAGGTCCTCTTTTCCTATCTGGCACTTTTCTTCTAAGCAGCAGCACTGCCCGGGTAACGAAAACCAGCCGTGCGAACCTCCACAACGGCATCTCGAGTGTTTCTGCCTCTCCTCCTGGTGCCCAGACAGCGCTGCAGCCTCCTCTGCACAGGCGGCAAGCCCCTCTGCATCTGCCACCATCAGCCGCAGCCAGGCACTGGGACCAAAAAAGGGTTGAATCTACCTCAGAAAGAGGACAATGGAGGAAGAAGCCTGTAAACGTTGTCTGGAATCCAGAGGAGAACAGTGTGCTCCCGAATGCCGCCCGCTCCTCCCGCAACTCAGTGCTCCCGGAACCGGGACCCTCATCTGGACTGTGCTCCTGCCCCGCAGCGAACGTGTCCACTGGCGCTCGCACCACCAATGAGCGCCACTAAATTGCAGGAATCATAGGATAATTGTCATTTCCTTGTATTTTGAAGTTTCCTTAAGTGAGCCTTAAGGAGCAGCAAACTTTTTTAATCATGTTGGTGGTTTCTAAAAAATGTCAGACTCAATAGATGGCTTTGGTCAAAACACTAAACAGAAACATCGCTTCCCCTGTAATTTTCTCTTATTATCTCTAAACTGGAAAGAAAGGCAATACAATAGTGAACCCCAGTTCCAGGGAGGACGCGGGTTCTAACACGCTGTCCTTCCTGGCGCCTCGTCTCGTCGCACAGAGCGCGTGTGTCCCTGTGGGGCCAAGGCCGGGCAGACAGGGACACAGAGCTGCGGCCGCAGGCTGTCTCCCTTCCTGCCCCCGGTGGTGGAATTCTTGGATCGATTGCATGGATCTGAAAAGCTGTGGAACCAGAAAAGGCAATTTGGAGAACCCAAACCACAAGAGCAACCTGCAACTCTGCACACCAGAGGCACCAGAGCCGCCTCGTCCCGGAGGACACCGCACCGGGCGCCACCATCAGCCGCCGCACAACGTGAGATGCAGGCTAGAAAGAGGCAGGAGGGCGGCCCCCCTCACCAGGGCTGCCGCGGGCTGTTAGAATTCTCACTCTATGCCGCCCTCAGGGTTCCCCATGCCTCATATGACCTCCTGAGGACAAACCCAATTCACCGAAGATGGGACTGTTCATGTCAGTAGCAAAACAATGTTCTATTTGTATAATTGTATTAACACAAAAGTGGAGTCTCAAAAACTTTTGTGCAGGGTCACATCTTTAGTGCGGCCAGCATCCCACAAGCAGTGTTTCCTACTTCAGTCCCTGGGCGACCAGCACTGCGGTGCCAGCTCACACGGGGGCTCTGGGCTGGGCCAGCGACGCGCACAGGTCCCGTGGCAGGTGGCAGGACCGCTCCTGCAGGGCCACAGGCTCAGTATCCAGGCTTCCTGCCTCCTCTGCACGCTTCCTGTCTCTCCCTGCAGAGCAGGGGCCTCACCTCCTGCCACACAGAACAGATCCCTGTAGGGTGGAAAGCAGCGCCCAGCCAGCTCCCAGCGTCAGAGCCGCCCTCTCCTGCCCTCCCTCCCCTGCCCTCCTCAGGTGAGTGCTCCATCGCCCAGCCTCCAGCACAGGGTGGAGTTAGTGCCTGGCTCAGGACCTCTGAGAGGGGCAGTGAGTGGAGCCACTTAAGGCCCAGCCCACGGTGGTTGTTAGCACGTCACCAAGTGGCCCTTGAGACAGGGTGTGTGAACGTGCACTCCTTAGAGGCAAGTGTTAAGCCACCACAATTTTGAGTCTGAATTTACTTTTCTGCCTCATATGACCTCGTGAGGACAAGCCCAGTTCCTGACCTGCTTCCGGTTCTCAGGTGCCCAACTGTCCCAGGGAGCCCCTTGCTTCAATGCCCGCAGAGCAAGTGCCCCGCCCGCGGCTCCCTCACCGCTGTAGAGGGCCTGCGCCAGGCCCCACCAGTCCCACCGCCCAGCGCTGAAAGCCACCACCGGATCTCTGCAGCGTTAGCTGTGCCAGAGTCACCGGTCTCCCCGGAGCAGCACCAGCGGCCTCCGAAGGCTGCCCACGAAGCCAGCGCACTGGGCTTCCCCGGCACTGACTGACTCACCGCTTACTGCGCACCTGCTCTGTGCAGACTGCGCCGGCTGCTGGGATGGGACTGAGGCGGGCAGTGCCAGCCTCCTAGGAGCCGCAATGCAGTCTTTGAACCACTCCCCACCACTGCCTCAGTACGTGAGCTAATCCTAGGGGAGGCAGCAGCCTCTGGACACACAGACAGCAAGTGCACTACGAGAGGGTGCCTCCACACGCCTCCAACATCCACCCGCTCCTCAGGCCACTCTGTCTGGAGGCAGAACAGCAGGCTCACAGTCACATCCCCCTCCTGACTCTGGGGCCTCCTGAGCCCCCCTGGAGCCCAGCGTTTCTGCACATTCCACAGGGCGGCCGGTGGGTGCAGGGCGCACTCTCCCACCAGGGCCTGCCTCTCCTGCCCCTCCTCCCGGTGTTGTGCCCCAGGAAGCCGGCCCAAGCCCAGCCTGCGGAAGTCCCACTGTACTCACAGCTGAGACTGTGGGGACCACGCTTCCCTTCTTCAGTGAGAAACTGAAACCCGGCCCCGAACACTAATGTGGCCGGCTTTTCATTTGCTGGTTGGGTGGTCGGGTGGTGACAGGGTTTGGTATTTACTTGCTGCCGTCTCTCCCTGGACCACCTGTGTCCCTCCCGATTCTCTCTGCTGGCCGGTCTCAGCAGGACTGACAGGTGTGCCCACATGGATTTGAGTTCTGTTGTCAGCCTGGGACCTTCACTCCATATGCTTATAAAAACAACCACACACCCCAAACTTTATAGGAACAATTATACCAACTCCTTAAGAAGTCTGTGTTGGCCCTAGCCGTTTTGGCTCAGTGGATAGAGCGTCAGCCTGTGGACTAAAGGGTCCCAGGTTCGATTCTGGCCAAGGGCACATGCCCAGGTTGCAGGCTCAATCCCCCCCAATAGGAGGCGTGCAGAAGGCAGCCAATCGATGATTCTCTCTCACCATTGATGTTTCTCTCTATCTCTCTCCTTTCTCTCTGAAATCAATAAAAATATTTTTTAAAAAAAGAGTAGCTATATGCTATTCTTTCCTTTGTCCTGCCATCGGAGGCTCACACCAGTACATTCAGGATGTGTCCTTGGGCATCTGAGAATACAGTCCTGAGAAAATAAAATACTGTCACTTTCTCTCCGTGTGTTTTAGCACATAAATTGTTTTACCCTATAGAATTCCCTCTGTATTTCTCAGATCTATCCCACTGGTAGATAGAAAAGTGATTAACTACTTCTCACTGCTGCACTGTGTTCCATACACCACCCACCACCCACCACCCACCACCCACCACCCACCACCCACCACCCACCACTCACCACACACCACCCACCACACACCACACACCACACATTCCAGCTCTCCGCTTCCTTATGGACAGATTTCAAGGCTTCCTGGCCTCTAGCTAACAAACAATGCCAGAACGCTGTCCCCAGAGAGGCCCCCTTAGGGACTGGTACGCAATACAGATGCTAAGTATCTTGAGTTTCTCCCACCATCAGAGCAGGAGGGTCCTCATTTCTCCTCATTCCAGCCCAGTGACAGGAGATGAGCAGCAGTGAGAGCGTTCAATCCGGGGAAAAACAGACGGTCAGACAGCTGGTGACCGGGGACCCAGGAGGCCAGTATTACCAGCAGCAAGAGGAGGGGCTGCTAGGAGGGCAGGAGGACGCAGATCGTGGACAGATCTGAGAGTCACCTGGGTGCTCCTTGACCTTCCAAGGTAGGTTCCCGGGGATCAGCATTCTTCCGTGCCCGTCCCTGGGTGCATGTAACCACCGTCACTGTTCCTGCCTGCCCTCCCCGCCAGGTGTGGAGAGGCTTATACAATTTCAGATTAAACTAACGATCCCCAGTGCTCATCACTTCACCGTGGTATCTATTCACCCATCACTGATCCATTTACACCAGTGGTTCTCAACCTGTGGGTCGCAGCCCTTTTGGGGGTCGAACGACCCTTTCACAGAGGTTGCCTAAGACCATCAGAAAACACATATATAATTACATATTGTTTTTGTGATTAATCACTGTGCTTTAATTATGCTCAATTTGTAACAATGAAAATACATCCTGCATATCAGATATTTACATGACGATTCATAACAGTAGCAACATTACAGTTATGAAGTAGCAACGAAAATGATTTTATGGTTGGGGGTCACCACAACATGAGGAACTGTATTAAAGGGTCACGGCATTAGGAAGGCTGAGAACCACTGATCTACACAGATAATCTCACTATTATTCAGCCTTCAGAAAACTCACCAAATATAACTATTTTTATTTATTTTGTTAATCCTCACCTGAGGATATTTTTCCATTGATTTTTAGAGAGAGTGGAAGGGGTGGGGAGAGACATAGAGAGAGAAACACTGATGTGAGAGAGACACAGCGATTGGCTGTCTCCCACACGCCCCCACCAAGGCTGGGGATCAAGCCTGCAACCGAGGTGCATGTCTTTGACCGGAACTGAACCCAAGACTCTTCAGTCTGAGGGCCAATGCTCTATCTACTGAGCAAACCAGCTAAGCAACATTCTTAACATAGTGAGAGAATATTCACTGGTGACAAGGAGTCCAGTTAGGCAGGACCAAGCCCCCAGCAGCGCCTCTGCAGGGGCTGACGGAGGCATCATCTCTGGCAGTGTCCCAGCCACCCCCCAACACTGACTATTCTCACAGGAAGAGGCAGATGGCGTCAACGCCACGCAGCCACTGGGTCAAGAGACTGCCGCGTGGGCCAAAGAAACTCCAGTTTCTGTGCAGTAAAGGAGAATGCCTGAAAAGGCCTCGTGTTAAAGGGTCACGGCCCTTTCAAACACCTGCACGAGGCCAGACTTCACCGACTGCCACCCAAACACCCGCCACCGCAGAACGAATGCAGAAACACCTGGCAGCCCAGCACCAAACCAGAGTAGACAGACCTAAAAAAGGTAAAGCGACGTCACTCTTCTCAGTCTTTGTCTTGGAAAATACCGTGATATTTTATTTTTCATAAAATATGTTCTTATGCTAACATACAACGGGATAGTTATTTTAAATGAGTTAATAAGTAATACATATTAAGTTTTTCTGTTTTAATTTCTGATTTAAAGTGACTGATTAACCCTCACAAACACAGACCGAGCTCTTTCAGGTCCCTACATTTTAAGAGGGACAAGGAGCTTTTCACCAAAATGTTTGGAAGACACTGAGTTACATCATCCCCTTGAACTGCGGCTGAGGGGCCTGCGGCACATACGGCTAACTGGCGCGCCCACGCCGTCAGGACCCTGCACGGGGCAGCAGGACCTGCGTGTCTCAGGCCAGATGATGAGAAACTCGAACACTGCTGCCCTTTCGGAATCAGGGTCCACCCTGAACAAGTTGACAATTCTTTTCCCACTTCTATTACTGTGTTGAGTTCCATAAGGTAGTGAATTCCAATAATATCAGAAAGTGTTTTCATTTCAAAATTAAGAATGTGTCTTCCATGTTCCATTTATACACTACAAATACACATAACTTTATACACTTACAAGTGCATAAGGTACAGTTCACTGATTTTCTCCTAAAGTTTTGAGATTATCTAAGAGTCCTATTCTAAAACACAATTAAAAATTATTTGAGACAATTTTCAGCCTAGCCAAATTTATCTTCAGATTTAATTGTAACACAATCAAAAATTAATCAGATGCATGCACCATAATCCCTCCACCAGCTCCGAGAGTGCGGCCCCTCCGTGGCCTAAGGCGTAAGGTCTTGACGTCACGCAGTAAACATGCTGCCCACCGCACAGACGCTGCTTTACATGGCATCCCGATGAGGTCAGCTCGCTGTGGCTGCGACACCGCGGACACTGGGCTGCGCAGACCTGCTCAGACTTGCAGGCTACGTCAGTGACTGGAATTTCCAGTTGGGGAGCTTGTGCCAGTCCAGGAACGGTCCCTGCCTTTGCGTTCAGAGTCAGGCCGCATTGGAGAGGCCTTTTGTTCTGCAGGTCGTCCTTGTACTTCATGCAGCGTGAACCAAGGAGATGACTTGGTAATACACGCTGAATTTATCCGGATTCAGGACTCCCTTCCCTTTGTTCCTCTAACTTACTAGTATCACTGTAAACAGTCGCTTCTGAGGACATAATGAATTCACCAGCAGGTGGACGGTCTAAAGAAAATCTGCTTTTCCAAAAGGGAATGGAAAAGCTCGGTATTCAGCAAACATTGACTGAGTCTGCTTAAGTGCTGGATGTTTGGGGCACAGTGACTGTGACAGGCAGGGTCACTGTGCTGACAGGTTACCTTTGAGTGGGCAGGTAAACAAGTACCTTAGCTGGTCAAAGATAAAAAACTATAAAAAATTTAGCTGGAAAAAATAAAGCAGTAGAATAATGACACAAAGTGGCAAGAGAAAGGCAGTTTCTTTTAAAAAGTAGGCCATCAGGCCCCGGCCCGGTGGCTCAGCTGGTTGGAGCGCTGTCCTAAGCACAGAAAGATGGCAGGTTCGATTCCAGTGGGGCAGGGGTGGGGGGGGGCAGCTGATCTATGTTTCTCTCTCACTCGGGTATTTCTCTCTCTCCTTCCCCCCCACCCCCTAAAATCAATGAAAAACATATCCTCGGGTGAGGGGGTGAGATGAGAGACAGTGAGGCAGCCAGACGGGTAGGCTCTCATAGGCTGTGGTGGAATGCAGACTCTATTTTCAGCCTCATGGGAACTTTGGGGGGATTTGAACTCATATCATATAAATTACAGTTTTAAAGGAGGGGAGGAGGGAAACAGATTAGGTGAACGATGATGGCGGTCTGAGTCTGGACACATTGGGTTATATGGTGGAGGTGGTACTTCAGGACCAGCCAATGATTTGCACGTGGAAGGTGAGGGAGAGAGAGGAAGTATTTATTTACTTCCTCTGTTAACTATTACTATACATCCAACGCAGGACCCAGGAAAATAGACTTCATCAAATTAAAACTTTCATTCTGTGACTCTGCTAAGAAAGCAAAAAGGCCAGCCACAGGTTGGGAGAGAAACGTTTGAAAACTGTGTCTCCAACCATGGAGCGCTACCTGTAACATATAATGAACTCCCAAACTCAACAGGGAGAAACCACCAAATTAGTCCACGGGCAAAGCCACGAAGAGTCATTTCACACACACACAAAGAGATAGAGAGATCTAGCTAGCAAATAGGCACATGAAATGACGTCCAAGGTCATTTGTCAGGGAAACGCAAACTAATGCCCCAGTGAGATGGTGTTAGTAACATCAGAAAGTTTTCTCATCTCAAAGGAAGAGGCTGTCGGCAGCACGCCACACCCCAAAGGTGCTACGTGAGCGCGCTGCACCCCTCAGAGGGTAAAACGCAGAGCGCAGAGCGGCACTGCCGAATGCCCGGAGGACGCGGACACACGCTCCCTCCCCGCTGCTGGTGGGAAGAGAAAATGACACAGAAGCTCCGGAAAACAGACAGTTTCTTCAGAAACTAAGCATGCAACTCCCATACAGCACGGTAAATAAATGCACTGCAGGCATTTATCCCAGAGAAATGGAGAATTACATTCATACAACAACCGTACGTGAAGTTCCATGGAAGCTGGATGGGAAACAGCAGAAACAAACACAGCGCGTGTCCTTCACCAGGTGAGCGGCCACGGCACGGCGCGGCCACGGCGCGGAGCATGGCTGAGCCGCTGGAGAGGAATGACCCACGGACGCCACACGGGAGGGGCCGCCAGAGAATCACGCCGAGTTGAGAACCCCGGAGACGGCACACCGTGTGAGCCACTCACAGAATATTCGTGAAATGACAAGACCACAGAAAAGGAGACGTGGACTGCCAGGGGCTGAGGAGAAGGTGGAAGGGCGACAGAGGGGCTGTGGTGGTGGAGTGTCCGGGGCGTGACACTGACTTAGTTCTGCAAGACGTCACTTCTGGGAGGCTCGCTCTGCATTATTTCTTACAACTGCGTGAGAATCATCAACGGTCTCAAAATAGAGTTTAATTTTTAAAATTCAGTGTTTGACGGGGTCCACTGAGCACAGAAGGACATCTCTACTTAAATGTGCCACTGGCCTGCGGAAGCTCTGGCCGGAACTCCCAGAGAGCAAGCCCTGAGCAAGGGTGGTGCCCGCCCTGCAGGTGTGTGCGCGAGAAGAGGCCCAGACGGCTCTGCCCACTTTGAAGGTCTCAAATGACGGAGGACGAGAGATTGGAGAAGGTTTTCAGAGGTCTCTGCTGTGACCATGTGATACCCAGCCCTCCCCTCAGAAAAGAGTGGTGGGTGGGCCTCTTCACCCTAAATGAGAGTGCGGCTTTCAGGTGACGCCGGGAGGACTTGATCTGCGCGCCCCGGGAGCACGTACCTCCCGTCTGGAGAATGGGAGGGCTGGGGAACGGCTGGCTGGGTGCTGAGGAAGCCAAGGGGAAGGGTGGGTGGCTGTGTGGGGCGGCCCCTGGGTCACAGCACTTGGTTCCAAGTCCCGGCAGTAAAACATGCTTCCAGAGTCTGGGGGAACCATGTGGCTCTCCGCCTGCCAACTGCAGGCCACTCACTGTAACGCGCCAGCCTGGGGCTTTCTTAGGTGACACCCCAAAGGCTGCCCAAGAAAGGTGAATGGTCCGCTGCAGAAAAAGCCAAGAAAATAAATACACCACGGACCAGTCAGCTCCTGTCCCGGGCAACCACAGGATGGGCAGAGAGGTCGTGAAGGAGCCCATGGGCACGCTCCTGGGAGTCCATTTCCAACGTCTGCAAGTCCAGGGTCCCTGAGGAAGACTGTGAATCCCATCGCCACCCTCCCAGGGGCCCCGAGGCCCGACTCAGACGGAGCTGGGCTGCAGGGAAAGGTTCCGGCAGCAGCCGGCTGCGCGCCTGCCTCCACCTCCCCAGCTGCCAGCGTCGGGCCTGTGACCGGCCTGGAGACGGGGCGGGAGAGAGGCCTTGGCTAAAAAGCCAGGATTACAAGAGACCTCCTATTCGAGTGTTAAACTGACACTGAAGCTTAAAGAACCAAGTAACTGTGTCTAATATTTAAGACGACAAAAAAAGCATGAAAACTGCCGACATTTTCATCGAGGGCCAGGGCCTCCCAGAAAGGGAAGTGGGGAAACATTTAATTTGCATTTTACAAATGAACATAACATGTCCTCCTTGTTCAGTAGCCCAAACGCAAAGGATCTTCCTACGCATCTTAACAAAACTGTTCCAAATCTCACTGTTCGAGCGCATACAGATGAGTGTGTGTACACGCAGAATTCAGTCCTCCCTCCCACCCCCCCACCCGGCCCATATGACAGAGTCTAGACTGGGATGCCATGTGGGAGCTGTTTCCTGAGTCAGTGAGACTGCGGATGCTGCTGGAGGGAGCCTGCTATGCACAACGCTCAGCCCTCAGAGCAGCAGCAGAACTACTCCAGTTGGAAACAGAAGTCAGGACCCCGCTCCTACCCAGGATGAAAAAATACCCGATGTTTTCCCTTCATGACACTTTTTATGCTTCTGTGGCCACTGGCCAAGGCTGTTTTCTAACTTTCACCAAGATCAACAGGCTCTGACTGATTGCACATTGGACCCAAAAACGAATGAGAGAAAACACAGCAGAGACCATTCCAACCAGAGGGAGATCTGAGGGCCAGTGCCTGGCCGGAGAACACACACCACATTCCTAAGTCAGCTGACATGAGGGCCCAGAGGAGGCTGGGAGTGGAGAGGGAGGAACTAGTGATTTCTTTGTATGCACTCATTCGGAATCTGAAACAGATTTAGTGTCTTAGCCATAATTTGGTTTTAATATCTTTTTTTTTTGAGCATTTATACAAGGATTGCCTTTGTATATTCATTTGAAAATTTTTTTAGAATTTAGAAATGTAATTGTAAGAATTACAATATTTGCACTGGCTACTGTCATATGTTTTGAAGAATGTACACAACTAAAACCATTTTTCTGGTGGTCAGGTATACAGTGACAAAAATGATTTTTACTATTTTTCTGATCCAAATCTCTAGAATAGAGGCTTTCGTTACAAAAATGACACAAAGTTCACTAGTACTATGTAAATTCTGAGCACAAATCTTCTACCATTTACGTCATTTTGTAAAATGATATATTTAAAACCCCAACGGATTTTAAAAAAATAAGTAGCACTAATGATGCTATTGTACCATCAGTCTCTTTGAATGTAGGGTTTGCCTTTGATTCATCACAGAATGCACTTTCTTTTCCTAGTTTTTACCATTTCAAGTTACTGAGAAAAACTCAACTTCAAAGTGTGAATTAAGTTATAAAAACAAAAAAACTTAAAGCCAGTATTAAAGCATTAAGGCTGTCAGTTTGCATTAGCTACACCCCAAAATGTCACAGGCTTTCAAAAACCACGGAGTAAGCTCTTAAAAGTACTTGCTCCATAAACAATTCCACTTCTTACGTGAGGACTGTCATCGTCCAGCGCTCTGGAAGCGCCGCATGTACAGCAGCTCACCTACCTGATAAGACTTAGCGCAACATTTTCTGTGCCACAGAGACAGTGACCTGTTAAAGAAAACGGATTATAAAAGAGGCAAGTTAGGAATAGATCAATTTCATGTCAAAGGGATAGTTCATTTCACTAACTCTGTCACCCCACAGATCTCTAAAACAGTTGCATTACTGGTGTTTTAAAAGTGGGAATTTACAGAGACTGTTTCAGAAATTGTTCAGTGATAATAAAACTTCGATAGAAAGTAGTACTGTTGTATCGTAAATCAGCGAGCTAGATCCAAGATGCCTTATAGAGCCAATTAATTACGAGTTTTTATTTCGTGTGGACCCAGGGGGAGGTGTCTCTCAAATCTCTGAGCGAAGACACAGAGGAAGTTTCCCGTATTTGTATCTTTTGGGCTCCTTTGTCTACAGATTTCACAAAGAGCTCTGTGTGAGCTATTGTTACAGACAGTTTGTAACCCTGAATACATAATGAACCAACACTTGGCATAAGAATATGGGAATGATTATCGGTATTAGTCTGTTACCTTAGATGGTTAGCTTGCAAGGTCAGACAGTTAAGTTTATCTTCTATTATTCAAACTAAAAACAAAGTCATTTTACAGAATAAGAGACTGTCTCAAAGTGACAGAGTTTACAGAACAAGGGACAATCTCACAATAGCAGAGAATGTTAAACAGCAGTTTTTATGCAAGATGGAGGTTACGATGCTTCAGTGCTGTGTGTGCCTTTCCTCCTAATTACCTAAAAGTGCTTCGAAAGCCTCCTTCCTCTCTTCCTGGTAGTTTAAACACTTAACAAATGCGGCGGGCGTTTTAAAAGATGGCTGCAATGCCACTGAGAGGGAACTAAGGAGAAATCGGGGCTGTCAGTCTGCCTTCTGGAAGGGCGCGTCCCTTCCTCACGCCTCCGTTGCATTGACCTCTGAAACAGCTATTCGGGTCTCAGAGGTAACGTATAATTGGCACCAGTGACATTTACACAACGTTAGAGTCAAACCCACTAGAGCCTTGTTGTCTTCTTCCCGTTTCCATAAATCAATTAGGAAAAATAAATCCCATATCTTATCTTTGGGTTTGCCTTTACTTGCCTATTTTGGTCTCTCA
Source organism: Myotis pilosus (assembly GCA_036010255.1). Classification (NCBI taxonomy): domain Eukaryota; kingdom Metazoa; phylum Chordata; class Mammalia; order Chiroptera; family Vespertilionidae; genus Myotis; species Myotis pilosus. The sequence goes on from JASKON010000034.1 coordinate 2,099,981, forward strand.
GTCTATTAACAGATACAATTTGTGAATGCCTTTCTTCTCTTTCTATGCCTTTAGCTTATGCCATATGACTGTACGTTATTATTTTCCTGTTTCCTCTAGCTGGAAACTACCTTGATGTGGCCTGCAAGGATACTGCAGGCCAAGCCATCCCCAAAGTCGTGGGACAGACAGGCTCACAGGCCAAACGGAGATGCTCACGTCCAAGTTTATTACATCGCTTTGAAGCAGGAGGGAGGAGATGGGGTACGCTGCCACACCAGGGTGGGTACAAGTGGGAAGGGCCACACAACATGGATCCCCAGTTATGAAATGTTTGGATGCACCTGATCCTCTCTCTCTCCTGCAACAGCCTGCCCAGCTGGTGGTCGGGGGAGAGACTGATGCTAGAACAAGGAGGCCGACAGACAGGAGGTGCTGGGCCAGTGATACACTTGCTCTGTTAGAGAGGCAGAGGCAGCTACGTCTTGCCACGGCTGTAGCTCGCCCAGTGGCCTGCCAAGAGCTTATGGGTTCCAGCACCCATTCTTAGGCAGAGCACCTCTGGGTCCAAACTAGGACCATGGTGGCCGAGGAAGGGTGATGTGGCTGAACTAATGTTATACTAACCAACAGTTACATAGCTTTCTTCATTTATTCAGTTAAATGGATTGCGATTACTTATGTTTTTGTGTTATTTTACTCCTTTCACCTTGCCCTTTCTCACTGTCCTCCCCATTCTGGTCATTTTGAAAAGGAGAGTATTATGCTAAGTGAAATAAATCAGTCAGAGAGAGACAAACACCACTTCACTTGAACAAAATAAACAACAAAATAGAAATAGTCTCATAGATACAGAGAACAGACTGACAGCTGTCGGTGGGGGCAGGGTTGAGGAGCTAGGTGAAAAAGATGAAGGGATTAAGCAAAACACACACACACACACACACACACACACACCCCACAAAAACACCTCATAAACACAGACAATAGTACGGTGACTGCCAGAGGGAAAAGGGGTGGGAGAGGGCGAAGAGGGGATAAATGGTGGCAGAGAGAGACTTGACGCCGGGTGGTGAGTGCACAATGCAGGGAGCAGAGGGAGTGTTATAGAGTCATACACCTGAAACCTGCATGGTTTTACTGACCAGTGTCACCCCACAGATTCAATGTAAAAGACACTAGACATGTTTTGTGCAAGGTCTTCCCTAAAGTCAAACTTATTCAATTATCCATATGTTTCTATTTGATAATAACATGTAGTCTGTGGAATATAACTCTCCTTTCTCCGTCTGAATTTCTTATGTAGTCCATTTATTTGACGCAGGAGGCTTCTGAAATATTCCCAGGAGCCACGGCCGTTCTAGACCTCAGCAGCTGTCTGCGGGGCACAGTAAAATGCAAACCTGGGAAGGAACGGCTGTGAATGCATCATGCATCGCCAGGGGGATGCAGAACCTACTGGCTGCCTCCTCCCTCCCCAACGCACGCACTTCTCGCAGTCTTCCCAACATAGCTCAAGTGCTTTCCTGAAAAGTTCTGCTTACCAAATGCTGTTTTTAAAAGTCATGTTGCAACCTACTTCTTTATTTTAGACTTTTTCTCTTACCCAATTATATGCGTAAAAAGTACAGGAAAGAAGTCATGTTTGGGGGAAAAAAGACAAAAACATTAATAAGCCTGGAAGATTGGGTCCGTAAACAATAGAATGAGGGTGCCCGGCCAGCGTGGCTCAGTGGTTGAGCATGGACCTATGAACCAGGTCAGGTTCGATTCCGGTCAAGGGCACATGCGGGGGTTGCGGGCTCCATCCCTAGTGTGGGGTGTGCAGGAGGCAGCCCATCCATGATTCTCTCTCATCACTGATGTTTCTATCTCTCTCTCCCTCTCCCGTCCTCTCTGAAATAAATTTTTAAATATATTTAAAAAACAAATAAACAATAACAAAAAATAGAACGAGACTGAGCAGGATGCAGAAAATTGTACATAATGCTAAGTGGCTAAGACAATGACCCCCCTGAACCGAGATGTGTGCTGTCCAATATGGTAGCCACTGCCACGATACAGCTAATTAAGTTTAATTAATTAAATTTGTAAAAGTAAGTTCCTGGGCATAGAAGCCACATTTCTGGTGCTCAGTAGCGACATGTAGCTAGTGGCTACTTTACTGATTAGTGCAGATATTCTATCATTATAGAAAGTTCTATTGGAAATGAAATTATAATTTCCTACAAATGTCTAGGAACAATTTGATAGTCTGGAAGTCTGGAAAGCAGTAGGCCAACTAGAATGAGTCAGGATACGTATCATCCATAGGTTGTGATAGAGGAGAGGGAGTGTGTGTGTGTGTGTGTGTGTGTGTGTGTGTTGGCAGCAGGGAGAGATGGTGCGCTCCCTATTCAGGAAACTGGGGGATATTGATCCTATTCTCTGAAATAGGAAACGCTAAAGGAGTGGAATTGATTTTATTTTCTAGAGGATGGGGTTAAAGGTGAATTTCTGTTTTATCTATTTTAAGTTTGAGATTGTGAGGGACAGTCTAGCGAGATGTACAAAAGACAGTTGGAATAGAAGTTTGGAGGAGTCATTCTCAAGTAGCCTAAAGTGAGAAGCACGCATTGTGGATCTCTCTTCGCTCCCTTAAAATAAGTGCCTAGAAGAGAAATTGCTTTTTCAGAGTATGAATATGTGGAGACTTTCCACATTTCTTCTCCCTGTCCCCGAGTGGCCCTTATGATGTGGTGATAAACAGGCATTCCCTAGTGGCCCTTATGATGTGGTGATAAACAGATGTTACTGAGGGGTGTGGTCAGAGTTACAGCCCTGCCTTTGTGAAAACGGCCAGGGCCCTCCGCTGTATTCCAGTGGCTTTGTAAACACCCTAAGGTAGTACCCATTTGCGCCCTTATCAGTCCAGGTTCCAGGCAGGAAAACAGAAATCCTCTAAGGAATTTTCAACAAGTAGCAGAACTGTACACAGAGGCGCTAGAAGATCAAAGGGCGGACCCTGCGATTAAATCACACACTCCTGGCTGCAGGACTGGCTCAGTCCTAGAGCTGGGACAACAGAGTGAGGGCGGTATTTCCTCATCAGAGCTCCAGAGCAAACTCACCGCGGGGGGCGCCCCTGAGGGGGGGAAGGGAAGACAGGCCACCAAGGAGGGGCTGTTGCACCTGGCCCTGGGGCTTTGTAAGGAACACAGCCGTTCCCCAGGATGCCACCTTCTGACTCCCCGCTTGGGCCTCCTCTGGGCCAGTTAGTGGGAGCACCTCGCCACGAAGGCTGGGAAATGTAGTCCGCAGACTCCCGGCCCAACCATCACCACGGAGCAGAGTATCCGTGAATACGGGGCTCAGAGACCACAGGCAAATAACCTGCACTTGGTTAGGGACACAGACTTTTCCTCCTTTAGCTGTTAATGAAGAAAATGGACTCATTTGGTCTTTGATCTTTTATGAACGTGGCAGACTCCAGGCAGGGTCTCTCACCATGACTACCATATAAAATGCTCAATAACGCCCGGCTGCCGGGGTCCAACCCCAGCAGGTCCAGGGGTCCCCAAAGGTGTGGACGGAGTCGGCGAGGAAGGAATGAATGGCACAGAGGCAGTGTTCAGTTCATCAGCATAGTTGGGTTCTCTTGTCAGGATCTCCAGCCAGGTTCTGTAGCCAGGTTCTCTTGCCAATTTCTGTAGTCAGGTTCAGTCCAGGATCTTTTGCCATGTTCTCTCCAGCGAAGTTCTAGGTTCTGTGTAGGTCCTGTCTGCTAAGTTCTGTGTTCTAAGTTCTGTGTTCTAAGGTCCGTCTTCTGAGGTCTGCCTTCTGAGGTCTGCCGCTAAGTTCTGTCTCTTGTTGTCTTGTTGCATCTGTATTTATACCAGGTGATTCTAATCCTATCAATCTCTATTCCAAAGGTTAGGGTGTTTCTTATCTCCATTCCAGGGAGTAAAGATTATGTAGCTTAAGCATGATTGTTCATAGTTAAAGTGATTAATTACCCGCCTGGCACTTAAGAGGTTTTATTCCCTCCCTAACTTCAGGGGAAAATCCCTACCTGGGGAAACAACCTTTATCGGAGAGGTGACCTTGGTTAAAACACATAGCGCCAAGAAGGTGAGCAAACATATTAAGAACAGTATGCCATATGCCAGGTCCCTTGAAACAGCAAGGATGGACTGGCTCCCGGCAAATTTCCCTTTTTTATTTTTTAAAAGCAGGCATTAAAAAGAAAAATCCCAAATGCTCTCTTTTATCCATTTTAAGAGTAGGATTGGCGCTTTCTGCTATCACCTGAGTCCGATCTATCACCCCAGGAGAGCTTGCCAATCCTGCACTTTCCCCGGTGGAAAGGGCTGCAGTGGGGTTAAGGATAAGGCTCCTTGGGCCTACCTTCTCCCATGCCTCTACATTTACCTTTCCGGCACCTTTCCTTCCTCAGAAAAGCATGGACATATTTCTTGTAAAAAATGTTCTATCTGACTGGGAGTAACCTTAATTCCTCTGCTAGCAAGCATATGTGTTAAAAGATCAATACAGAGTCTTCTTTCTTTGGACAAAGTATGGCACATCTTCTAAATCTAAGTTCTGTCCTATCCCCCTTCTTACCCTACTTATCCTCTATAGGGGGGTTTGCAGCACCCTGGTGGAGTCCTATCCGTCCCGAACGTGGGGGTTCTCAATGGGGGGGGGCTTACCTAGGGGAATCCCGTTCCAGGAGTTCCCAAAGGTGTGGACGGAGTCGGCGAAGACTATCCACCCTCTTCCTACGGTGGAGTCCTATCCGTCCCGAGTGCTGGGGGCTTACTCTAGGGGTCCCCTGTTCGGGCGCCCATATGCCGGGGTCCAACCCCAGCGGGTCCAGGGGTCCCCAAAGGTGTGGACGGAGTTGGCGAAGAAGGAATGACACGGAGACAGCGTTCAGTTGATCAGCAGCCTATGCAGGATCTCTAGTGAAGTTCTAGTCAGGATCTCCAGTGAAGTTCTGCTTAGGATCTCCAGCCAGGTTCTGTGGCCATGTTCTCTCGCTAGGTTCTCCAGCCAGGTTCGGGTTAGGCTCTCCAGCCAGGTTCGGTCGCCAGGTTCTGTAGCCGGGTTCTCTTGCCAATTTCTGTAGTCAGGTTCAGTCTAGGATCTTTTGCCATGTTCTCTCCAGCGAAGTTCTAGGTTCTGTGTAGGTCCTGTCTGCTAAGTTCTGTGTTCTAAGTTCTGTGTTCTAAGGTCCGTCTTCTGAGGTCTGCCTTCTGAGGTCTGCCTTCTGTCTCTTAAGTTCTATCTCTTAAGTTCTGTCTGTAGGTTCTGAGTTCTGTGTCTCGGGTCTGTCTCTCGGTCTGCCTCTCTAGGTTCTGACTTCTGAGGTCTGTCGCTAAGTTCTGTCTCTCCGTTCTGCCTCTCTAGGTTCTGTCTAAGTTCTGTTTTTCTCTGTCTTGTTGCATCTGTATTTATACCAGTTGATTCTAATCCTGTCAATCTCTATTCCAAAGGTTAGGGTGTTTCTTATCTCCATTCCAGGGAGTAAAGATTATGTAGCTTAAGCATGATTGTTCGTAGTTAAAGTGATTAACTACCCACCTGGCACTTAGTTAAGAGGTTTTATTCCCTCCCTAACTTCAGGAGAAAATCCCTACCTGGGGAAACAACCTTTCTCGGAGAGGTGACCTTGGTTAAAACACATAGTGCCAAGAAGGTGATCAAATATATTAAGAACAGTATGCCATATGTGCCAGGTCCCTAGAAACAGCAAGGATGGACCGGCTCCCGGCAAATTCCCCCTTTTTTATTTTGTAAAAGCAGGCATTAAAAAGAAAAACTCCAAATGCTCTCTTGTATCCATTTTAAGAGTAGGATTGGCGCTTTTCACTATTACCTGAGTCCTGATCTATCATCCCAGGGAGAGCTTGCCAATCCTGCACTTTCCCAGGGTGGAAAGGCTGCAGTGGGGTTAAGGATAAGGCTCCTTGGGCCTACCTTCTCCCATGCATTTACATTTACCTTTCCTTCCTCAGAAAAGCATGGACATATTTCTTGTATAAAATGTTCCATCTGACTGGGAGTAACCTTAACTCCTCTGCTAGCAAGCATATGCGTTAAAGGTCAATACTGAGTCTTTTTTCTTTAGACTCAGTATGGCACATCTTCTTAATGTAAAGATCAATACAGAGTCTTCTTTCTTTCGACTCAGTATGGCACATCTTCTCAATCTAAGTTCTGTACTATCCACCTTCTTACCCTACTTATCCTCTATAGGGGGGTTTGCAGCACACTGGTGGAGTCCTATCCGTCCCGAATGTGGGGGTTCTCAATAGGGGGGGCTTACCTATGGGAATCCTGTTCCAGGGGTTCCCAAAGGTGTGGACGGAGTCGGCGAAGACTATCTACCCTCTTCCTACAGTGGAGTCCTATCCGTCCCGAGTGCAGGGGGGCTTACCTAGGGATCCCTGTTCGGGCGCCAGATGCCGGGGTCCAAACCCAGCCGGTCCAAGGGTTCCCAAAGGTGTGGACGGAGTCGGCGAAGAAGGAATGAATGGCACAGAGGCAGTGTTCAGTTCATCAGCATAGTTGGGTTCTCTTGTCACGGATCTCCAGCCAGGTTCTGTAGCCATGTTCCCTCGCTAGGTTCTCCAGTCAGGTTCTGTCCAAGTTCTAGTCAGGTTCTCTTGACACGGAGGCAGCCATCGGGTGATCATCATAGCCAGGTTCCTCTAGCTGCCCTGGTCAGGATCTCCAGCGAAGTTCTCGTTAGGATCTCCAGCCAGGTTCTGTCTCCTAAGTTCTGTCTCTCGAATCTTCATCTGAGTTCTGTGTGTAGGTTCTAAGTTCTGTCTCTCGGGTCTGTCTCTCGGTATGCCTCTCTAGGTTCTGACTTCTGAGGTCTGTCGCTAAGTTCTGTCTCTAGAGTTCTGTCTCCTAAGTTCTGTCTGTAGGTTCTGAGTTCTGTCTCCTAAGTTCTGTCTCCTAAGTTCTGTGTGTAAGTTCTGTCTGTAGGTTCTGAGTTCTGTGTCTTGGGTCTGTCTCTCGGTCTACCTCTCTAGGTTCTGACTTCTGTGTCTCGGGTCTGTCTCTTGGTCTGCCTCTCTAGGTTCTGACTCTCTCTGTCTCTCGGGTCCTCATCTAAGTTCTGAGTTCTGTTGTCTCAGGTCTGTCTCTCGGTCTGCCTCTCTAGGTTCTGACTAAGTTCTGTCTCTAAGTTCTGTGTTCTAAGTTCTGTGTTCTAAGGTCCGTCTTCTGAGGTCTGCCTTCTGAGGTCTGCCTTCTGAGGTCTGCCGCTAAGTTCTGTCTCTTGTTGTCTTGTTGCATCTGTATTTATACCAGGTGATTCTAATCCTATCAATCTCTATTCCAAAGGTTAGGGTGTTTCTTATCTCCATTCCAGGGAGTAAAGATTATGTAGCTTAAGCATGATTGTTCATAGTTAAAGTGATTAATTACCCGCCTGGCACTTAAGAGGTTTTATTCCCTCCCTAACTTCAGGGGAAAATCCCTACCTGGGGAAACAACCTTTATCGGAGAGGTGACCTTGGTTAAAACACATAGCGCCAAGAAGGTGAGCAAACATATTAAGAACAGTATGCCATATATGCCAGGTCCCTTGAAACAGCAAGGATGGACTGGCTCCCGGCACCCGGCTGGTGTGGCTCCGTGGAAGGGCGCATGCCTGGACTGCAGACTCGAGGTCCCCAGTGGAGGGCGTGGAGGAGGCAGCCGGTCCCTGATTCTCTCTCATCATTGATGTTTCTAGCTCTCTCTATCTCTCCCTTCTTCTCTGAAATCAATGAAAAAAACACATTTTTAAAAATAAAGTGCGCAATAAATATCACTAAACATTTGAGCAAACAAATGCCTATCTATTCCCATCATTGATAAATAGTTCAAATCAGTACTCAAATTACATGATGGGCAGGTAAAGTGATTTTTTAAAGAACACTTTAACTCCTATGTACAATTTAGTATTTTCCATTACAGTTGGGATTGTGCTTCTGGACAACTGTCGACAGTTTGGCTCAAACAAACTCACAAAAATTCTTCACCGGTTTGAGCGTTTCTTGCGTTGCCTACGGGAGGCAACATAATGTCTCGGTCCACTCCTGACACTGAGTTTGCAATAGGAGTGGACGAGACCGGTAGTAGCCTTCCAGTGGAGAGGGGAGCACCCCGCTCCTGCCCCCCAGACCCAGGTGTGCAGGGGCCGTTTCCACGCCGGCGGTTATTCCCACTAAGACAACTGCACACGCACAACAAGCGGCCCCCGGGCCTCGGGGCCGCGGTGCTGCCACCCGCCCGATCCCCTGAAGGGAAGAACCACCGGACTTCCGGGGCTGCTCAGGCGCCGCCCGCTGCCCGGCACCGGCAAGAAATGATGCGGCTCCAAGGCAACCAAGCGCGGCCACGGCGCATGCGCCAGGCGGGGTCACGCTTCCCATCCTCCCGCTCTGAGTGGCAGGCACCGTGCACCCCCGGAGGCCACGGCCACTCAGGAACGACGGCGCCCCCCGGGGGTGCCTCCCAGCCACGGCCACTCAGGAACGACGGCGCCCCCCGAGGTGCCTCCCAGCCACGGCCACTCAGGAACGACGGCGCCGGGCTCCAACCTGCCGTCCGGCTCCAGTGGTGCTTTCGGGAAGAAACTGATACCTGGCAACTTTTTAAAACGGAATTAACGGGAAGGGGAACGAAGAAAGCGGTGCACACCTGGGAAGCGGGGCTGACACACCAAAGGTGTCCGACGTCCCGGGAGACGCGGCAGCGAGGAGCCGCCCACACGGCTCCCGCGTCAGGGCTTCGGGGGGCGGGCACTGAGGCCCCGCCCACGCCACGGCGGCTCTCATTGGGCCCCTTCCCGTGGCGTCAAACTGCGGCGTCTGGAAGGAGGCGGGACTTCCTGGCTGGAGAGCCAATTCCGGCCGCGCCGGAAGTGCCCATTGAAGAAAGGATGAAAGGTGCCCGCCGCCTGGCGCTCCAGGCAGGTCTAGTGTTCCGCGGGCTCGGAAGGCAAGTTGGGCGGAGATTCCTCCGCTAACCGCCGAGTCCCGGGGGAGCGGGGAGCGAGAGCCCGGACATGGACAGCCGCCTGCAAGAGATCCGCGAGCGGCAGAAGCTACGGCGGCAGCTCCTCGCCCAGCAGGTCCGCGGCCAGGGAGGGATCGCCGTGCGCGTGCGCGGCCGCCGCGGCCCATCCGCGCTCTCCGTCCGCTCCGCGGCCCCGACCCGTGGCCGAGCCTCCCCTCTGGTTCTCCGCCCCCGCGGTGGCGTTCCCATTCCGGGTCGCGGGTCGCGGTGGCGGTGGCGATGCTACACCGGACGCCACGTCTGGTTGTCAGCGACCTCACTCGGTGCCCCCCAAGCCCTGGTCTTGGAGTGCACTCCCGCCCCCCGGAAGTGCCTTGTCCCCTACCTGCCTCTTCACCGTGTGCGTGCTCCTCTGTGTGTTGCCTTTCCTCGTGGTCAGCACCTGAGCCTGAGATGTGGGTTCCTTGTGAAATGGGTGTAGAGAATTTGGGGGTGGGGGGTGGGGGGAAAGGTCATGTCTAAAGGCTGTGTTGCAGGTAGCCTGAGTGTGTTGAATGGTAAATCGGCGAGATGGATACGAGTCGCCTTCATGAGCCAATTAGGAGTCTTTATCCCAGAGGGCGGTGTTTCCCAAATCTCTGAACAAACACATACAGGAAGTTCTCTGTTTATACCTTTTTGAGCCCTTTGCCTGCAGATTTCACAAAGAGCTCTGTGTAGACTATTGTTACAGACAGTTTGTAATCAATACTTGGCATGAGAGTATGGGAATTACTATCAGTATCAGCATTGGCCTGCTACGTCAGACTGCTAGCTTGCAAGGTCAGACAGCTGAGTTTTCATCTTTTTCTATTCAAACTAAAACAGTTACTTTACAGCATAGGGGACTGTCTAAACATAGCAGAGGTGACCTACAGAATAAGAGACTGTCTAAGAATAACAGAGTAGTTCAAACAGCAGTTTTCCAAAGGAGGGATTAGTATGCTTCAGGTGTACATTCTAGATCCTGCTATTGCAGCCCACCGTGCACTGTGCAGTGTCCTCCTGGTCACCCACAGCTAACATGTGAATTTGTATTCTATGTCACAGCACACCCCTGCTGTGAGTAGTGAGTATTATCTTCACTTACAGGAGGCTCTAGCGCAACGGTTCTCAACCTGTGGGTCGCGACGCCTTGGGCGGTTGAACAACCCTTTCACAGGGGTCGCCTAAGACCATCCTGCATATCAGATATTTACATGACGATTCATAACAGTAGCAACATGACAGTTATGAAGTAGCAACGAAAATAATGTTATGGTTGGGTCACAACATGAGGAGCTGTATTTAAAGGGCCAGAAGGTTGAGAACCACTGCTCCAGCGGTTCAATGATTGTGGCATAGGGGTCAGTCGCTTCTGGGCCAGGAAACGGAACCCAGTTTGTTTCTCCAAAGCGTGTCTCCGCTGCTTCGTGTGTGTAAGTTAACGCTTGCTGATGTGTAGAGTAGGCGTGCAGAAATGCTCAAATCAGAGTCTGTGTTCACATTTTACCGTTCAGATCAGTCGGGGTGATGGAGAGGCCTTAATGAGGCATCTTAATGTATTGTTGTTGTTTTCAGTAGTAAATCTTGGTTTTAGTTCATGGAAATCTGAAACCTCTCTTATGATCGGATGAGAAGATTGATAGTATAGTGTTACAAATGTGGGGATTTGGGATCTGTCAGTCCCTGTCCCTGTGGCATTACAATCTTAGACAAATCAGGTCTCTTTTTCTAAGCCTTCTTTGTCCCAACTTTCTGTGTCATGTTATCTTCAGTAGCTTCTTGTTGCCGTCAAGTAAAGTCCTTACACTTTAATTTGAATTCAAACTCTGCCTGACTCTAAATACATTATAGAACAGCGGTTCTCAACCTGTGGGTCACGACCCTTTCACAGGGGTCGCCTGAGACCATCGGAAAACACATATATAATGACATATTGTTTTTGTGATTAATCGCTATGCTTTAATTATGTTGAATTTGTAACAATGGAAATACATCCTGCATATCAGATATTTACATTACGATTCATAACAGTAGCAACATTACAGTTATGAAGTAGCAACGAAAATAATGTTATGGTTGGGTCACAACATGAGGAACTGTATTTAAAGGGTCGCGGCATTAGGAAGGTTGAGAACCACTGTTACAGAACAACTAGAGGTCCGGTGGGGTCCCTTAGCCTGGCCTGCACCCTCTTGCAGTCCGGACCCCTCGGGATGTCAGACTGCCGGTCTTGGCCCGATCCCCAGTGCCGACATTCCCCAAGGGAGATAGCAGGCGCCGCATGCTCCCGCTCCCGCTCCCGCTCATCCTGGCCCTGCTGCGCCTTCCACTGCCGCTCAGTAGCTGCTGCCATGGAGGTGGGAGAGGCTCGTGCCCTGGCAGCTGCGCTCACCAGCTGTGAGCCCAGTGTGTGGCACCTGTCAGTCAGCTGAGCAGAGGGAGCCCACTGACCACCTGGAGGCAGCTCCTGTGTTAAGCGTCTGCCCCCTGGTGGTCAGTGCATGTCATAGCACCCTGTTGTTCAGTCGTTCACCTAGGCGCTTGTATATATAGGCTATAATTCATTTAACTATGAATAATAGCTAGCCCCTACCCTCAAAGAACGTACAGAATGCAGGAAAACTTGATGGCTGCCATTTACTAAGTCCCTTCCATGTGTCAGGCTCAGCTGAGCTCTTTACCTACATTATCTTCGCTGGTACAGATACACATCCTACAGATGAGAAAAAATGAAGCTCAAAGAATTTCAGTTAAGTGCTCAAACCCACAAAGCTGGTGAGTTTTCAAGCTGCAGTTTTAGATCCAAATGCTCCTGGTCTTCTAGTGGGAGGGGTACATCCCACCTAAGTGAGGGTGTCCAGTGTAACCAATGACAGATTCCACTTTAGCCCTCACTTCGCCTTTCCTCACTTTTCTCTATATGAACGAGACAGACAGACATGTTTTTACTTAACCCAGCCACCCCACAATTTTTAAAAAAGGTTGGAGCACGAGAAGGCAATTACATGTGTAAGCAGAATTTTGATTTAAAGCATTTCTCTGCAGTATACTGTTTCCTAACGTAGGCCCTAGTAGGAAATCTTATTGGTTCCCTCACACATTTATTGAGCTTGTGCTATGAGTCAGACATTATACTGCTGCTGGACATACAGATACAAACGGGACAGACAGTGTTCCTGCCAGGGAGGTTACCGTTCAGTGGGGAAGAAATAAACTGATAAAACAATTGAAATATACAAATAAAGTACTTAGAAGTTGTGATAGAGGTTGTGAAACAATATACTTTGGGAGCAAACAAAAGTGAAATAAAATAATTGAAAGTTACGTTAAGTGCTATGGTCTGAATGAGGGAAGGGGGTGGAAAAGAGAACCATGGGAGGGGGTCCTTACTCTACATGCAGCGTTCATGGGGACCCCTCCGAGGAAGCAGCTCGGACTCACTGGGTATGAAAAGGGGCGCGGCCATGACTAGGGTAGAAAGCTTTCCCGCTTCCTCCGGGGGGAGTGGCTGTGTCTCCTGGGTCAGGAGAATAGGGCCAGGGAGATTATGGAGCAGTTAAAACTCCAGGAACAGATACTTTGGAAAAGCATTATCCCTGGAGAGACATGGGTGGACGAAACAGTGGTGACTATTTGAGGTAAATGCTGGGGACTTGTGGCTGATGTGCTAGTACGCCTTCCCCACTTCCGGGCTAAAGGGACTGTTTAATACACATTTCCTCACGCCCCTCTTGTGCATGAAAACAGATGGTTCCTCATGGCCTGTGGGTTGCATTCTGCGCTCCGTGGTCCGGCTCCTGGATTTCTGTGAACTGATCCCACACGACGTAGCCCGTCTTCGGTTTGTTTACGTGTGTTGTATTGCAAAATCTTCCTAACTGCCAGTCAGACTGCATTACTGTTTTTAAGGAACTGGTAAAGTTCAGTATTGCGCCTATAATCATTCTATAAAGACGTGGCTTGGATAAAAGCCAGTACGCTGTGTTAGACTGAGCATGGGTGAATACGGTATCGCATGTGCGTGGGTGGACGCGAAGTGTCGAACACAGGGCCGACCACACTGGGCGCTGTGTGTGAGCTTTCCTGGCCGTTGCAGCTATTACGGAATCGTGCTTTACTTTAAAGGAGAAGATTGGCAAAGGGAAGTGTCTTCATTTCAAATTTGACTAAAAGGATAAACTGGCGAGTGGTCTCTCTTCTGGTTTTTGTTTTTCTCAGTTGGGAGCCGAGAGTGCCGACAGCATCGGCGCCGTGTTGAACAGCAAAGAGGAGCAGAGGGAGATTGCCGAAACCAGGGAGACCTGCAGGTCCGGCAAGTGGTTTGTTTTTGTTGCTTTACTGACAGCTTAACATTGTGAAAGGGTTATTGTTTTAATAAAATGGCCCTAGGTATGAAGTGTGCTCTTCTGAAAGCACCAGAATAAAGATTTCAGAGCCATTGGTTTGTATTGTTCATGAATGATAAACTATTTCTTTTCTGGCTGCAGTAACTTCTCATATAGTAGGACGTGGAATGTTACACTAAGGGTTAGCTTATATGCCATAAGTAAATAATTATTTTTAAGTTCCTATAGAAGTAAATAGACTTTACCCTAAAAGTGTTCATCATTTCATAGTTCACAAAGCATTTCAGAATTTTTCAGTTTCTAGTTATCAATTTGAGCACTAGTTTTGCCAGAGACAGATGAGAATGATACCTAATTTAGAAGTTCCTTCTTGCCTTATATCCCTATAAACAGCTTATTTCTCAGTTGGTTGCTTACCAATCAAGTTTTGTGGCTTTTTAGGTGATTTATAAACTGGGTGAATAGATACTGTTTAGTCAGGAAAAACGTGCTTCATTCTGTTTTTATTAAGTTGCTCCGGGCTGCTAGATGCATTTATACACTGTGCACACCTGTGTGTGATGCATCAGTTTTCCTTTCCAGGGCTTCCTACGATACCTCCGCTCCAAATGCCAAACGGAAGTCTCAGGATGAAGGAGAGACCGATGAGGACAAAATGGAAGAATATAAGGCAAGTGGAGACTCGGGCAACTTAATGGTCGAGGAAAAATAAGTCCTTCCGATAATAGGTTCTTCTTTTTTTTTTTAATATATTTTATTGATTTTTTACAGAGAGGAAGGGAGAGGAATAGAGAGTTAGAAACATCAATCAGCTGCCTCCTGCACACCCCCACTTGGGATGTGCCTGCAACCAAGGTACATGCCCTTGACCGGAATTGAACCTGGGACCCTTGAGTCTGCAGACCGATGCTCTATCCACTGAGCCAAACCGGTTAGGGCCCAATAATAGGTTCTTATTGAGAAAAACAAACTTGACCGAAAGCTGAATATGAAAGTGTCTGAAATCATTGTCATAAGTATAATACATGTATAAGCATGTGTATAATCAGTTAAATGAAGACTTTGTATCACTTTCCTCATTTTAACAAGAGTGTATGGATTAAACTGGGTGATGCACAGAAAGCACTTAGCATGCAGCCTGGTAACCACTGGGCAGTACTGTTCTTCAGGAACAGGAAGGAGGGAAGTATATCAGAAACTGGGTATTTGGGTCAGATTTCTAAAGGCTACATACTTTCTTTTGTGATTTGTGTTCATCGGTGTTAACAATATATGGCAATAGAATTAAAATATTTTGAAAATCCATGAGCTAGCCAGCGGTGTAGAGCCGTTTCTGAGAGGCCCAAAGGAAAAAATCCAACTTGTAAATTTGTAATTGCAATATTAGTTGAAAAGGAAGTATAATGAGAAACCGATCTCCATTTCTTAAAATTAATTGTCCAACTATACTTAATAGAGAAGAGCATGCATTGTTTCAGTCAATTTCTACGTAGTTCAATGATACAAGTACTAATCTTATTAATTCTGTCTTAGTTGTATTTTGATATATGCTAGTATATAGTTTAAATATTTGTGACTGTTTCAGGTCAAACGATATGCAGTTCCCAATATTTGGACAGTTTTGCCCTGTAAAGGTAGCTTCATGTGGTTCAATTTAATAGAAATAAAATTGGCCCATTGGTGGTTATTTCTTTTGATTTAAACTAAATTCTAAAATTTATAGTATTATATTTGAGATTAAATAATTCTAGACAACTTGGTCAACAAAGCAGTAGTAATAGACTTTTATTGATGAAAATTTTTATTTTATTATGAAAAGAATAAACTAGTTATACCTAATGATTTTAATTTTCCACTGTAACGATAATGTGAGAAATTGATTATCAGTCGGGAAATAGAACGTGTTGTCTAGTCTTAGTCAAGATACAGTAGCACGTGGACCGTTCCTTCTCTGCTTCAATGTCCACTCCCCTCCGTTCCCAGGATGAGCCTGAGATGCAGCAGGAGGAGGAGAACCTGCCGTACGAGGAAGAGATTTACAAAGACTCCAGCACGTTCCTCAAGGTAAGTCGGTGATTCCGGACCTACGACCCTTCACGTCTCAGCTCTGTGCTGCACGGGTTTTAAATGCCTGTTTGTTTTCACGGTATTTTAGACATTAAGGAATCATTGTTATAAAACACAGGTCACTTAAAATTATTCTGTAGCTACTGAGGAAAAACACTATCATTTTAGTTGTGGTGTTTTAATGTCAATCAACTTACATTTTATATGGCATCATAATAAAAAACAAAGTTCAGAATTAGGATATCAGAGTACATGCTATTAATTTAATTTTGATTTTTCTTAGGGAACACAGAGTTTAAATCCCCATAATGACTACTGCCAGCATTTTGTAGACACTGGACATAGACCTCAGAATTTCATCAGGGATGTAGGTATGTCAGATTCATTGGACTGTGTAATTTATTTAACTTGTGGATTATTTCTCATTAGGGAATAATTCTTTTTTTTTTTAAATTAAACCTTTATTGTTCAGATTATTACATTTGTTCCTCTTTTTTCCCCCCATAACTCCCCTCCTCCCAGTTCCCGCCCCACCATCCGCCCTCACTCCCCGTCCACTGTCCTCATCCATAGGTGCACGATTTTTGTCCAGTCTCTTCCCGCATCTCCCACACCCCTTTCCCCACCCAAGAATAGTCAGTCCCTTTCTATGTCCCTGATTCTATTATGATCACCAGATTCTTTATTCACTTGATTCTTAGATTCACTTGTTGATAGATGCATGTTTGTTGTTCATAATTTGTATCTTTACCTTTTTCTTCTTCTTCCTCTTCTTAAAGGATACCTTTCAGTATTTCATATAATACTGGTTTGGTGGTGATGAACTCCTTTAGCTTTTCCTTATCCGTGAAGCTCTTTATCTGACCTTCAGTTCTGAATGATAGCTTTGCTGGATAAAGTAATCTTGGTTGTAGGTTCTTGGTATTCATCACTTTGAATATTTCTTGCCATTCACATTAGGGAATAATTCTAACTGGATTTGTCCTGGGATTTGTTTACAAGGCATAGCCCATTAATTTAAGATCATCATCAGCATTTCATCTCTACTATTTTGTCTCTTCTTTTATCTAATTATAAAAAATGAAAGAATACTCATTTTTACTAGATTCTTTAGGAGATATTTTTTTTTCCAAAAGAGGGGGAAAAACATGAGAGAAAGGCACTTGTTGCTCCCTTTCTCAAGAAGAGAATGATTAAACTTGATATTACCAGCAGATTATTTAACTTAATAAGTGGGAGACATTAAATGATCGTTGACTTGAACTTGGCTTTGGACATCTGGGTGTTTATCTGCCTACTTGAGGCCCGATGCACGAAAATTCGTGCAAGAGTAGGCCTTCCTTCCCCGGCTGCCGGCACCGGCTTCCTTCTGGCACCCAGGACCCGGGCTGCCTCCCTCCTCTGGCCGCCAGCAGGCACCTGGGATCTGGGCTGCTTCCTTCCAGCCACCCACAGGGACCCAGGACCCGGGCGGGCTTCCCTCGGGCCCCATCTTTGTCCGGAAGGACATCTGAAAGGTCTCCCGGTCTAATTAGCATATTACCCTTTTATTATTATGATGGAGGGAGGATCGTTAGATGTGAAATGTGTGCTGTTTCCCTGGGAGGGCTCATCACCTCTGCTCTCTGCATTGGCTGCGAGTGTGTGACATGTGCTTGCCGCCCTCAGGTCTGGCGGACAGGTTTGAAGAGTACCCCAAGCTGCGGGAGCTCATCCGCCTGAAGGACGAGCTGATAGCGAAGTCGAACACGCCGCCCATGTAAGCGGTTCCCGCCCCTTGTCCTGCTCAGCTTCCGAGGCCAGACTTTCCCTCTGGCACCTTTCCGTGGGAATCACTCAGCACCACATGAGCTAACATCATTACGATTCCTTCTTTATGGTCAAATATATTCATTTCCTGCTCAGTGCTGAGTGCACAGGAGGTTCTCATTTCATTTGTTTTCAGTTTTTCAGATAATTTGCTTAATTTTTTTTTGAAAATCATTCACATTTATTCTTGAGTTTACTTAAAATGTTTTAAAATAGCTTTTCTTCTCAAAAAGTTATTTATTGGTGGGGAAAAGAAAGAAAATTAATAGCATCCAGGGCTACTATGGACATTTTTGGGATATGGTAATTCATTTTAATCTTTGCTAAACAGAATAATGCTTTCCTTAAAAGTGTGTATAAGGCCTTTGAAATTGGAGACTGTTTATTTCACACTTAGTTTACTTTGAACATTTTGTACATTTATTAGTTTGCTGACATGAGTCTATTAATTAGAACAGCCACAAAGAAGTCTGAGTATTGGGGAAAATGCTAGCAGACTTTAGTATTCATCCTATTTAAAAAGACTTTACATTTAAAGTATTTTATATTTAAATATTTTATATGCAAAATAGTTTCATACTCTATGGAAATAACTTTTCAGTGAAGGCTAATGATAAATTATACTAAGTGGCCAGAAAAGACTATTAATATTTTAAAAAGAAAATTTAGAAACTTTTTTAGAGGGAGGAATTTAAAATTTACAGAGAAATAGTTTTTCCAAACTAACTAAACAATTAGAGAAAAGCAGTGTGACCTTCCCTAGGATACTCAGGTGGTGATGGAAAGGGGTTGAGTTTTACAGCTGAGCGTGGATTTTCAGTGTGAAACAAGGAGGCTGCGTGGGAACGGACTGCTTTGTGGTGTGCTTACGTGCATTTCCTGGGGAGGGCGCTGCACCGTGCGCACTGGCGAGAGGCGGGGCCCGCAGTGGTTCCCTCGCCACAGCTGTGGGAATGGCGTCTAGTAAACGGGAAACCTCTCCCCACCGCCTGCAAGTGCTCGAAGCCTCTCCTCACTGTCTGTGCTTTCTCACGTAGGTACTTACAGGCAGATATCGAAGCCTTTGACATCAGAGAGCTCACCCCCAAGTTCGATGTGATTCTTCTGGAACCCCCTCTGGAAGAGTATTACAGAGAGACCGGCATCACTGCCAACGAGAAGTGCTGGACTTGGGACGATGTACGGTGAAACGCCGCCTGTGGGGAGCAGTTTGTTCCAGATGCATAAAGGCCGTGAATGTCACTCCTCCTTGTGTGGGGCAAACATGTAGACGTGTAGATGTTGTGGCCGCAGGCCTGAGGGGCATTGACAAGTGTGCCAGCCTTTCGAGGCAGCAGTTGTGCGGGCGGTGAGAACCTGGTTCACTGGAGACCCAGCCGCAGCATCCTTGGGGGTGAGGCTGGGAGGGTCCGAAATGGTCCGAACGGCCGGGAGCTCGTTCTGCATTGGCATTTGGTTAGATGTAAACATCAGGAATAAACACATATGTCAAGTATAGTGTCTACCCTTTAAGGAGCTGACAGTGTAATGGATAAAAAAGCATGAGTAATTTCAGAATAAAATAATTGTGATAGTTATATTTTCCTAAATAAAATTAAGCAAACTGATAACTTCCATTAGTTACAAAAGTTATGTGTTTGTTATCAGTAACAAACACAACAGGTGTTTCCTGAGCGCCACTCTGCCCGAGGCAGTGCTGTGCTGGAGAGTCAGGTAATAAGACTCGGTACTGAGATGGCAGATTTCATTTGAATTTTGCCCCCAACTTGGAGGTAACTTAACCTGTTTTCATCTCAGTTAGTTTTTCTGTAAATATTAAAGGGTTGTTCTCACGCTGCAGCTTATGGAATCCTGTAACTGGCTTCCTGTGGCCTCTCCACACGCGTCGGTGCCGTTGTACGCGTGCACGTGTGGTTTCTACAGGAGGAAACGGCCGGAGAACGAGAAGGCTGCGGGTGGACGTTCCCCTTATGCCCCTAATTACAACGAGAGCCTCTAGTGAAAGCTGACACACCGTGATTGCTCTGGGACGAATGGGAAACAATTCTTTCAGGCCCCATTGTTTCTGTTTCTTTCAGATCATGAAGTTAGAGATCGATGAGATTGCGGCCCCTCGGTCGTTTATTTTCCTCTGGTGCGGCTCCGGGGAAGGGCTGGACCTTGGGAGAGTGGTAAGCTGGCGTTTTGTAAAGGGGGTCTTTAAATTCACGAGGGAAAATGCAATAGGATGCATTGCCTCAGACCTTTCAGGATGGGCGTTGTGTCTTGTTTCTTGAATGGCAATAACATGTTCAGAAAACATATTCAGGACAGAACGTGTGAAAGGCAGTACCCACCCTTAGTTGACAACAGTGGTCACCAGCCGGTGGTCCCCGGACCACGGGTGGTCCATGAGGTCCGAAAGGGTGGCGACCGCTGGACGAGTACCAGGGGTGAATCCAAATGGGGTTTATAACGACTGCAGGAAGAGAGCGGTTTCGAGATTTAAAACTCCAGCTCACATCTCAAAAACAAGCCGCCTGGTGTCACTTGCTGCTCTAGCTGAAAAGGGCTTTTCCGAACTCCGTTAACTCCCGATTCCAAACGGAAGTCAGACGGGATGGGGAAGGAGCCCCGCGCCTGGGATGTCGTTTGAATGAACGAACGAGAATGACAGGAGGTTCTCGCACCTCGGTTGATAAGTACCTTGTATTTAACTGTGTTTAGAACTTTCTTCTGTTTGATCGGGGTATCCTGTCGAATGGCTGTATAATAGAGACCAGGACTCTCCCACATCTCACTAAAGCAGTTCCCGTGACACCTGGGGATTGGGTATTTCAAGCCTCTAGGAAGGTTTTAGTGCTGGCTGGTTATTTTAAGTGTTTATTGCTTTTAGCTAAGGACTTTTTAAAATTTCCGTTTCTAGTGTTTACGCAAGTGGGGCTACAGAAGATGTGAAGATATTTGTTGGATTAAAACCAATAAAAACAACCCTGGGAAGACGAAGACTTTAGATCCAAAGGCTGTCTTCCAGAGAACAAAGGTATTGCTCTACGATCTAGTCATCTTTATCTTTATGTTCTCGATCATTATTTTTTAATTTTCATTATTTTCCAAATGACTGCATATTGTTTAATTAATTTTGGTGGAAAGGTCCTTTTCTCAGACTTGTGCAAATGGCACTGAGCATTCATAGGAAGACACCAAGTTAGTGTTTGATTGCAGCATAGCTGCTTACAATATCGTATTAACTCAGGTGTAGAAATGGTGGCTCGAGATTTACATTGTTGCGCAGTGGTCACAAGTGCAGCTGCTTGAGTATTAGTGACTGCAGCCTCCGTGGTGTTCGTCACTTCCTGTGACGGTCTGACTTCACAGCTGGAAGTGTGTGCTCCCAGCCCCTGCCCCTATTGCGTCAGTCCCCCACCCTGTCCCTCTGGCGACCTCCAGGTGGTTCTGTGTCTGCATCTGTTTTGTTTTGGTTATTTTGGTCTTTAGGTTCCACATCTAAGTAACATCCTGGCATTTATCTTTCTCTGAGTCATTTCACTTAGTTTCATACCTTCCGGGCCGTCCATGCTGCTGCAGATGGCAGGCTTCCTTCTCTTCTCTGGCTGCAGCGTCCAGTGCGTGTTCTGTGCAGCGTCTTTAGTCAGCTTGCCCTCCGGCAGTTCCCTCAGCGGAGCCGTTGGTGGGAGGGTTTCTTCTTTAATCGTTTCCTTGGACTGGAACATTCTTTCTAAGGGAACCCAAGCCACCCGTCCATGTTGGTTTGTGGAATCAAGTGGGAGGCTGTCTGTTCCATCCACACCCTGCCATCAGGTGAAAGAGCGAGGGTCTAAAACAGACAGCAGGGAAAAGGGTTTGATTTGCACATTTCCTGTGTCAATCAAGTATTTGGAGTCTATCCAGGCTTAAAGCCTCTTCTCCATATAAAAAGGCTTATATCTTGTGTGTAGTTTGATCTTGGATCATAGTAAGCCCAGCATAACATCATCTTATAGTTCAGAGGTCAAGTTTCATGTTTCCATACCTGTTGAAACAGGTATGGTTAAGTTTTAGAGGGAAAAGACTCCATGGTCGTTGACTCTGATCTAGAATGTGGTGGCTCCAGTCCAGTCCTCTGGTCTCGCCTCCCTGGCCATCTCCCCACACCCGGGAGCCCAGGTCTTCTTGCTGTGTCCCCCAGAGCACCGTGTCCTAATGATCCGGAGGACGGAGGGTTGGTCAGGACCTGGGCCGGGGGTGTCGGAGGCTGAGCAGCGTGACGGGGAGGACGTGACGGTCTCTCCTTGCTGCCCAGGAGCACTGCCTCATGGGGATCAAAGGGACCGTGAAGCGCAGCACAGACGGGGACTTCATCCACGCCAACGTCGACATCGACCTGATCATCACGGAGGAGCCCGAGATCGGGAACATAGAGAAGCCCGTGGAGATTTTCCACATCATCGAGCACTTCTGTCTGGGCCGGCGGCGCCTTCACCTGTTTGGAAGAGACAGTACGATTCGGCCAGGTAGGACCTCAGGATGAGAAGAGAGAACTTGGCCACGTGGGTGCAGGTGTCCGGAGCTCCTGCCGGGCTGGGTGCAGTGAGGCCTGCCAGGCTCACCGGGTCCCCCTGCTGCAGCCGGTCCACTCCCCTCCGCGGCCGCTCTGGCCCCGTCTGTTTTCTGTTTCCTCACGTCCTTACATCGTTGAATTGTAGATTCCAGGAGGCAGAGCTGTCTGCGCTCCCTTCTCCCCGCACGCAGGGCCTTCGGTGACTTCGGTGACGGCGGAACGAAGACGCGTGAATGCTGGGTAGTCCTGCAGGAAACACCATGCATTTGTGCGATCCGGGGCGGGCTTTCGTAGAGGCCGAAACGCCTGGCTTGTTCCTTACGTGTGTGGTGGTGGCCTCTTTTCAGAACCGTACTGATCACTACAGTGTGCATTCGCTATTTTAAAACAATTCGCCTCTTAGGGAAACTCAGGCCCAGCTGCAGATGAGACCACACAGGCCTCCTGCCCGGAAAGGGCACAGTCTCCCTGCCCTTCTCCTCAAATCTGTATGCACTTCGATACGAATGACGTTCTTACACGGTGGACAAGGGAGTGTGCGGAAAGGCTGCTGCCTCATGGACTGTGATCCTGGTCACATGCCTTGCTTTCTGGCGTTCTGTGATGGATCCATTGCCTGAGGATGAGCGTGAGGGCGATGGGCAGGGTCTGTGAGCCTAATTCATGGAGATCCCCTGCCCTGTGCTGAGGGATCCCGGCCCACAGCACTCAGAGCAGATTCCCAGTCTCTTCCCAGACATGCGTCAGCTATGAGACCGCCCCTGGGAACCCAGCCCCGAGGCACAACGCCCGCGGGGCACTCAGTCCTTGTAACCTCGCTCAGGCGCTTCCCTGTGAGGGTGTGGGAGACTGAGAGCGCAGCCGCCCAGCAGGGGGGCGGGCCGGAGCCTGGACCTGGGGGACTGCGTGGGGGTCTGAGAGAAGTGTCATCCATAGGAGGGTTCCCTGGACCTGCGCATGGAGGGGGCTGTCAGGGCTGACGGATGGAAAGAAAGCGGGTGCCGAGGCGGGGACAGCCCTGTCCGGGTCACTTTCTCCAGTGAAGCTGCGTGGACAGGGACTGAGTGAGGGCAAGACCTTAGAGGCTGCGCTGGACTGTCCAGGCAGAGGAGCCCCTGGCTGAGCTTTGCTGGCAGCTCGGGCTTTCAGAGGGAGGGGTTGGGACTCAGGATGCAGGCTGCCTGTCTGAAGGGAGGGGCAGGCGGTGGGGTGTGGGGTGAGGAGCAGAGGGGGGCAGGGCGGGGAAGGTGGGGCACCTCTGGGGCCGCTGGGCTGGTGCGCAAGGAAGGGGGTGGGGGCTGCAGGGCCCTCCTGGGAAGGAGGCGCAGTCCCGGTGGGAAGGAGCGGGAGGTGCTTTCTTCCTGAAGGTGCAGCAGTGAGGAGCTGGGCTTCTGGCACCGCCTAGGGAGATGCGGGCAGGGCCGGATCTCAGGTCTCCCCCTCCTTGGAAGGGCGGTGGATGGGGGGTGCTGGGCGCACTGGGTCGGGAAGATGGGGCGGGGCGGAGCGGGGCAGTCGAGCTGAGAGTCATCCTCCCTCCCCACAGGCTGGCTCACGGTGGGTCCCACGCTGACCAACAGCAACTACAACGCGGAGACCTACGCATCCTACTTCAGCGCCCCCAACTCCTACCTGACGGGCTGCACCGAGGAGATCGAGAGGCTGCGGCCCAAGTCGCCCCCGCCCAAGTCCAAGGCTGACCGGGGCGGGGGCGCTCCCCGGGGCGGGGGGCGAGGAGGAACCGCTGCGGGCCGTGGACGCGAGCGGAACCGGTCCAACTTCCGCGGAGAGCGCGGCGGCTTCCGGGGGGGCCGCGGAGGTGCACACCGGGGTAGCTTTCCACCCCGGTAACCAGGCCGGTCCCTCCAGCCCCGGCCTCCCCCGCTGTGGCCCCTGCAGCCTTGGCCTCCCCCACAGTGTCCGGGACCTCCATGGGGGCGGCTTTGCACAGCGCTCCCCATGGGCGCCGTACACAATAGTTCTGCAGGCACCGCCTCCCCGCCGTGTCCAGGCCTGGACCCCAGGATGAGCAGCACAGCGCCTTCCCATCCCAGGCACAGGCCTGGGGCACCGGCCTCTGTGTGTGGAAATGGAAACAGGCGGGGGGGCGGGGGGCGGAGGCCCCGCGGGCACTGTCTGCAGCCTGCGCAGCAGCAGTGGCCAGGTGAGCTTCTTGGTGACACAATAGACACTTTTCTTTTTAAAAACCTTGGACTCAGATATAATTAAACTGCAGAGGAAATGGAAAGACTAAACAAAATCACCTCCCAAACCGAAATCTGCTCCCAGCGGAGGCGCTCCCGAGGCTGACTCAGCCCGCAGCCCTCATGGGCCGACTCAGCCCACAGCCCTCATGGGGAGCTCGGCCGCCGCAGGACTCGGCTCCCAGGCGCAGACAGGCCCACTGGCGTGGAGGACGGGACAGAGGGAAGGAG
Organism: Myotis pilosus; assembly: GCA_036010255.1. NCBI lineage: Eukaryota > Metazoa > Chordata > Mammalia > Chiroptera > Vespertilionidae > Myotis > Myotis pilosus. The sequence goes on from JASKON010000034.1 coordinate 2,124,181, forward strand.
GCAGCGAGACCCTGACCCAGGCACCCGCCTGGGGAGAGCCCTCCTGCGGAGCACGGGGCGTCTGGCACACTTCCCGTGGGGGAAGCGGTGGAACCGCTGACCGGGACAGGAAGGAGCGCTGCCCTGGCCCCTCGGGTTCCCAGGGCCTGGCTCTGCTTAAATGAACTTCACGAATGAAATACTGTTGTCCTTGATAAATATCTTCTATTTTGTGCAGGATTTTTCTAATAAAAGCTGAAACTCCAGGACCCAGGAGTCTGTTTTCTGTTATGGAATCGCCTTTGTTCCACGTGGAGCCTGACCTCTCTGGGCCTGGGGCCCTGACAGCAGCTCCTTCCACCCACGCCTCGGTTTGAAGAGAAGAGCCGAGTCATAGGAAGAGAGTTGAGACCTGCAAGGCCGATGAGGTTGGCTGGCCCACCCTGCCCATCCTGGTAGTGCAGGTAGTTCAATGCCTTTCTTTTTAAAAAAATAAGATATCCTATCTAATAATAGACAAACATGGTAATTGACCGTACCTTTGCTATGCCTCCCATTAGCTAATCAGTGTGAGATGCAAATTAACTGCCAACAAAGATGGCAGCTAATTTGCATACTGCAGGCAGGGCGGGCCAGCTGGGCCCCCCATGTACAGCCCTGGGCAGAGGGACCCCCATGTGCGGCCCTGGGCAGCTGGGACCCCCATGTGCGGCCCTGGGCGGTGGGGCTTGGCGGTGAGATTGGCCCGAGGAAGCCCTATTCTTGCAGGAATATTCCTCCAATGGGCTTCTAATATATATATATGTTTTTTTTATTTTTTATTTTTTTTCTTCATTGATTTCAGAGAGGAAGGGGAGAGAGAGAAACATCAGTGATGAGAATCTGATCAGGTACCTCCTGCACGCCCCCTACTGGGGATTGAGCCCGTAACCTGGGCGTGTGCCCTGACTGGTAATTGAACCGTGACCTCCTGGTTCACAGGTCAATGGTCAAACACCGAGCCAGCTGGCTGGGCTGACTGGTGCCTTCCTTGGTGAAAACCTGGGGTGTCACCGTTGGTTGGGGCTTTGCTGGAATAATGGTGTGTTGTCAGCCTTTACAAATCATCGGGAGCCAGGACTGTCCACGTTCACTCGGGTGCGACGAACATGGAGGGATGCCCAGTGGCCAAGGTGGGTCCTGAGAAGCACCGGCTAGGAAGTGCCCATCCCATAGACAGGACTGGTGCGTGGCCGTGCCCTGGGCCCAGCCGCAGGGCAGCTGCTGGGCTGCCCGGGCCTGGTCGCCCGGGAGGTGTGTGTCAGTGCCCCTGCCCAAATTAGGAAACCTCCTTGTAGGTTGGAAGTTAGAGGGAGCCCGCCCACCGTGGAGCAAATAAGAGGAGAGGCTGGGGCGTGCATAGCCTCGATGACCCCGTGCGGCCTGCGTGGCCTTTACAAGAGGAAGGAATGGACTCGCTGGGTCCCCTTCCTGCCCGCTGAGGCTGCAGCCTCACGTCTACAGTGAAATCTGTTCACCGAGGACGGTTCCCGTGAGCACTAACCCTTTCCTCTGGCCCCGTCCGCTTTCCATCAGCATTGCCTTTACCTGCCCCGCGTTTTCGCAAAGTGGTCCAGGAATCGCCAGGAGCGCTCCTTCGCTTCCCTGACCGATTCCTTGTTGGGGCAGAAGCTGGCAGATCGCAGAGTCTGACTAGAGAGGTGCGAACAACATGAAGTCGGATTCTGAAAAGAGCCCACATTTTCCCTAAGTTCTAAAAGTTCTAAGTCGAGCATCGCTGACATACGTGTCCCAGGCCTCGCTCTCTCGGCCCCATGCTGATGTTTACCCTCAGTGGCTGTGTCTCTCCCTCTCCCTGTGCCCGTCTCCCCGGACGGTGGGCTCAGGAGGCCCCAGGCACTCGGCTCCTGACCTCCCCTCGCTGTGTAGCACCGGAGGAAGGGATGAGCTGGTGGCACCGGCTGGAACAAGTGAGGGAGAGGATACCAGACCCTAACTCTGCTGAAACAGCCCCGTGGAGGCAGCGAGGGTACAGAGTGGTCCCCAGGACGCACCCAGGGAGAGGCGTCAGGACGGGGACCGCGTGGAGGCAGCGTGGCAGCCGGACTGTCCACAGCGAACGGACCGGCACTGGCGGCAGTGCGCTGCTCAGATGTGAGCAGAAGAGCCTCCTGCGCCGTGAGCACGCGTGGGAAGGGACACCCCCTGCCTCGCAGCGGTGCGTGTGGGCGGGGCTTGGTGAGCGGGTGACGGAGCGATTCCTTTCATGCTGTTGAAGTGCTTCCTCCCATCGCAGTTGCTGAACGGCCAGCTGCTCCTGATTAGCGCCAGCAGCTCACGTTAAAGCCCCTAGTGCCCTCCTCCTGGGTTTAATAAATGTGGTCTTTGAAGTGTACAGTTCCAGATTTTGCTGATTTGTTTCAGTCGTATTGACTCGACGATGGCCCGTTGGGACTCACTGTAATTGGTGCTCTGTGGTCTGAGTTTCCCGTTGCTGTGGGCGGTCACCGCCAACCTGGGCCCACAGCAGCCACCCTCACAGCAGCCCCGGAGGCCGGGCCCTGAGGCCCTGCAGTGCCCTGGCATCGGTGCCTGGGGACCGAGTACAGGTCTCAGCTGTGAAGCGGACACCCAGGCCTTCGCAGAGAGCCTCCCCTGGCATGTCCGCCCTGGAGACGCCTGCCCCCAAGGCTCATCGTCCCCTCGGGGAACCACCACCTCACTGGATGGGGCAGCCCCCAAGCCCGTCCCCAGCGCCGGGCACCCTCCGGCAGATCGGGCTCTGACTGGAGAGGTGCTAACGACATGAGGTCGGACTCGGTAGGTTTTTCCAAAGACACTGAGTAGGTGAGAATTTAGGCACCCACACGGGAGCGAGCGCGTGGGAACAGTCAGTGGGGAAGCGTGAGTGAGGGAGACGGGGCACCCACCTGCTCTCCCCTCTCCCACTGGTCTCCGTGCTGTGCCCGCTGGGAGGTGTTCTTGGCTCCTCAGAAAAGCAGAGCGGCCAGCACCTCAACAGACAGCGATGGACCTCGGGGCCGAGGCCGGTGCGGACAGGAGGGCCCCCACCCCGCCAGGTGGGCATCCGGCTGCGCTCCAGCCGAGGTCACCGCGGAGGGAAGCGGGTACGTCTGATGTTCCTGCGAAATCCCTGCCTTTGCCTTTCATGGAACTAAATTTCTGAAAGTTAATTTTGCTAAACGCTGCACACATAGTGTACATTCTGCCCCGTGAATACTACGTAACCAGGCTCACTGGACGAGGAAAACGGTCCGTTGGGGCAGGACACCGTCCCCTTTGAGCGCGTGTGACCGGGACGCTCTGGGACACAGGATCGCAGCCGCGGACGGACACTCGGATGCGACTGTGCATTCACCTGCCCATGGGGAGGCCGGGGCCGGGGCCGGGCCTGGGAGGAAAGAACCCCCAGCTTCTCCTGCCCCTCCGTGGGGTTTCCACTTTGTCTTTAAAGCAGAGGATGGAGGGTCAGGGCGGTTGTGTTCAGAGATGCCCACAGTTCATGCCGGTGACACCACTGAGGTCACTGGCCCCTCACAGTGCTGGCATCGGGCAGGCGGTGCCCACACGGCAACATGAGGGAGGCTTGGCCCATCATTCAGGGGGCTGCACGGGTGGGTGGAGGGGTGGCTGTCCCAAAAGCGAGGCTTAGGGGTCTGGCCACAGGGGGTCAAGCTTAGAGCTCACTGGCCTGGCCGGTAGCTCGGTTGATTATCACATCGTCCCGATGCACCATGGTTGCGGGTTCGATCCCCGGTCAGGGCACAGACAAGCAGCAGCCCATGAATGTGTAACTAAGTGTGACGACAAATAGATATTTCTCTCTCTCAAATCAGTTAAAAACAGGTGAGAGCTTACTTTTCTACTGTTCTGTCTTATTGAAACAAGATTTTTAAAGCACACAAGCACGGTTAAGAATATTGTCTTTAAAGCAATTTTATGTATAAACGTAATTCTAAAGCAAAATTTTAAGAAATATAAGCTCAAATGTCAGCTTTTCAGCCAACTGACTCCCTGCATTTTAAATCCTGCTGCCTCCTGGGGGCGGTGCTGACAGGAAGGATGGGGCGGCCTCAGAGCTGGGGGTCACGCCCAGGCGGGGTGCCTCCACGCCCTGACCCCCTGACCTGGGGGAGGGGGGCCATCACAGCCAATACCGCCTGTCTCCTCCCAGGGGCTGTGCATGAGCCGGCCGTGCCCTTAGCACCCGGTGCTCGGCACCACAGCACGAAGTTGGAGGGTGCTTCGGCCTCTGAGTGGGACACCGTCAGGACGGATGGTCGGTTGGTCGGTCGGCCGGCCGGCCGGAGCCTGCGGAGCCTGGAGGTAGCTCCCGAGGTGCTGCTCGCCCTGGTGGAGGCCGCCCGGCTCTGCGGGAAGGAAGCCTGTGCACCTGGTGTGGACTTTCCTTCTTACATGAGAGCAGCGTTGAGGCTCGGGAGACAGTGATTTCCACGGACTCCGTGCACCGATGGGCTCACCGAACCAATCGCCTGGCCCTGCCCTCCGAGGCCCTCTCTCCTCAGGATGTAGGTTTGTAAACACTTTCTGCCAAATGCGACCTGTTCCAGGAAGGACAGGGACGCGTCCACGTCTGTGTGGCCTGTTGGTAGGAGCTGGAGTAGGAGCTGGACTAGCTCCTCCCGGTGAGGAGTGGGGCCCAGGGCAGGTGGCCACGGGGCCTGGCGGGGAGGGGGTGGTCCTTGGGAAGTGCTGAGTGTCGTCCCCACGCCCCGAGCTCAGTGAGGAAGCAGAGCAGCCCCACTTGGGCCCATGAGGAAGGCTCCCTTTCCCCCTGCCGCCCCCCTCCCCGGTCAGTCTATGTGCTGAACCTCATTTCCCCTAATTCATAAATGTAGTCTTTTTGCCAAACCAGCATTAAACCCCACAGAGCATCCTAAAGCTGATTTCTTCAAACATGGGGAATATGTTTTTATAAATACAATTTTATTGATTTCAGAGAGGAAGGGAGAGGGGGAGGGAGAGAGAGAAACATCAGTGATAAGAGAGAATCATGGATCAGCTGCCTCCTGCACACCCCCTACTAGGGAGTAAGCCCACAACCCAGGCATGTGCCCTGACCGGGAATCAAACCGTGACCTCCTGGTTCATGGGTCCCGTCCTGTCTGCAGCGACCATGTGGGTCACTGAGCCACATGGGCCGGGCACAGATACTGTTTTTAAGGAAACCGTTTTTCATGGCCCGAAGGATACCAAAATTTGAAAAACTACAATTTAAAAAGACTGGCTTAATAAACTAAAGCCTTAGTCTATAAAAGGTGTTAAAATGAAAAGCTCTTATTGCAAAAGAGTTTTACACAGAGAGCTAACTGGTAACACTTTAAAGAATATTGTCAAGAGAAAACCCACCGACCTGCGCAGCTCACGCTGCAGCCACCGCGCTACCAGGACAGGTAACCGGCCTCGCGTTCTCCTCCCCGCATTCCGTTTTGTTGTGACTAACATGGGACCTCGGGTGTGAGGTGAGGGGGCGAGGGCTCTGGGAGCCGTGCTGTGAGGACACGCTTCCGGATGGTATGCCGGCCGGACAAGGCGCGACGGGAGGGGGTGACCTCTGAACATCTGCACACACAGGAGACGGCTGGGAGCACTTCCTGGCAGGGCTGGTCTGAATGGGGGCCGAGCGCCCAGGGCGGCGCGGGGATTCCCAGCCTGTCTTGCATCCGACAGCCAGCATCCCGTCCTGTCTGCAGCGACCCACGCCCACACACGTGTCAGCTCTCCCCAGAGCACGGCCTTTGCTCCCCACCAGCCTTCGGGGTGGGGCTCAGACCCTGCAGCCGCAGCGCCTCCTCCGGGGCGCAAGTCCGTTCCAGGTTATCGCTCCTCCCAACACATGATCTGAACGCGTATCTTTACTCTTTATTGCTTCATTAATGGAGAGACATGTTTCCATCTGACCAGACATTAAACAAATGAACATACATTCCCAGCGATTCCGTCTGTCCCTGGGGCACTTCCAGACGAAGGTGGCGCGTGAGTGACCCCCACACACGTGCGCCTGCCTGGCCCGCGGCCCCGAGCCCTGCGTGAGCTCCTGCGGGGCAGGCTGAGGGCCTGGCGCTGGCTGAGCCCCGGCTGAGACGGGCCTCCAGCGCCCAGAGAGCCGCACTCGGACTGAGGGTGTCTGTGCCGACAGAACGCACAGCGGGCAGAGTGGTACCGTCTGCAACACGTAATCTTGAAAAAACGTAGAACACAAACGGTTCCACTAATAGATCCCAAGGTCATTAAAAGTTTGCTATGCAAACCTCAAGTTGAAAAATGTGTTCAGGGGGGTTACATGATTTTAAAAAATATAATGTAAAAATTAAGTTTTCCCCTCACTGCAAATGGGAGAGGAACCAAGACAAGTTTTTACCCCGATCTGTACATTTGAAAAATAATTTATGTGTGTGGCACAGAGAGGGAGCAGGGTGCCTGCAGCTCTGTAAACTGGTGGAACGGCCGCCCGCGTCCACAGCCGCCCGCTGCGGCCTGGCAGACGGTCCCTGCGGGCGGGCGGGCGGGCGGTCTCCACGGCTTCCCACTGGGCACCGCCAAGCCGCCTGCCAACAGCCAGGACCCGCGTTGCTGCTGCCTGTGCCGGGAGTCGGGCGCGAGGAGGCATCAGTTGAGCAGCTGGCAGACGCCCTTGTGCAGGCAGCACAGGAAGTCCATGTAGGACGGGCCTCCGTCCAGCCCCTTGTCCTCCACCAGCAGCTGCCGGAATGCCATCTCCGGCTGCTCTCGCTGCTTCACGATCACCAGCTAGGAGACAGCACAGGCAGCGGTTACACACGCTCTGGGCTCTGTTTCGTATGTTCCCACGTCACCCACCCACCGTGTCCACTGCGAGGCCTGGGGGACGTGGAAGTGCCGTGTCCGGCCAGGTGGGAAGCACCAGCGGAGAACGGAGGGCCCGGCTTCCCGCGGCCCGGCCTGCAGTCCCGCACCCCCAGCCAAGGCGGGAAGGGACGCCCCCTTTGGCCAGGAGGGCCCGGCGGCCCCACGCTGCTTCCTCGGCCTCCAGTCGTCCAGCAGGACAATTCGGTCAACACCGCTTGCTCGTTCCTGTTACCTGGCCGGGGCCCTGGCCTGTGAAAATGCTAATCCAACAGCAGCTGCTGCTGCGTCGGGTCAGCAGGCCTGTGGGCAAGGACATGGAAGTGCCCGGTCCCCGTGTGGGCTGGGCTGGGAGGTGACCCACAGCAGCGTGGAGCCCTGCGTCCTGGTGAGCCTGCAGCCAAGGCTCTTGTCTCACTTGGTTTGTGTCTGCCTTCCCCCACGTGCCCAGGACTCAGCTGCATCCATGACAGGTGGCGGCATGAGTCTGGCCTCCGTGCCACAGGCCAGGCAGAGCCGGGCAGGGAGACACTGGGCGGAGGACTCGAGGCTCCAGGTCTAGGGCCTCATTGCCCAGGGGACCTGGGGAGTCCGTGCTGCTCCCTTTGGGCATCGGCTCTCCACGCCCAGGACCTCCTGGGAGGTTGGCAGGTGAGGGAGCCCCTTCACGCTCACCTTCACCTCTGCGCCAGGGGCTGAGGGGGCTCTGTGCATGGAGGGGGGCTGAGGGGGGCTCTGTGCGTGGAGGGGGCTGAGGGGGCTCTGTGCATGGAGGGGGGCTGAGGGGGGCTCTGTGCGTGGAGGGGGCTGAGGGGGGCTCTGTGCATGGAGAGGGCTGAGGGGGGCTCTGTGCATGGAGAGGGCTGAGGGGGGCTCTGTGCATGGAGGGGGCTGAGGGGGGCTCTGTGCGTGGAGAGGGCTGAGGGGGGCTCTGCATGGAGGGGGCTGAGGGGGGCTCTCCCTCACTCTGCAGCCCTAGATTTTCAAGGTCTCTGTACAGACAGGGCCCAGAGCGGCCTGAGGAACCTCACAAACAGGGGCATTTGCCAGGGGTACATGGGAATCGAGGCTTCTTTAAGTGCTCGGGCTACAATTATCTCATCCTGCAGCTGCTTAGACTCTGCCCACATGTCACCTTCACCCAGATGTCTTACAGCCAAAGCTGGCGTGGCTCCCTCAGGGTGGAGCGGCGGGAGGAGCAGAGGAGGCGCTCCCCCAGGCGGAGGGCTCTGGAGTGACGGAGGCCGCTTCTCTGGGGAGGCGGCAGTGCAGCTGGGACGGGTGTCACCGCTGTGCACTCCGACCCTAGCGCCTCCCACTGTGTCAGGAGACCCCCCTTTGTCTACATCCCCAGGGGTCAGTGTCCTGGCAGCAGCGTCTCAGGGTGGGGCTCCCCTGCCATCACTAGGTCTTGTCCTGAAACGGCACCCAAGCAGGCGCCGTGTGGAGTGAAACTGTTCTGGAAGGTTCTGTGTTCACCTGCAGCTCTCCATGAGTTCACCGGCCTCCGGAAGCCGATGTCTGCCCGAGGGCACCTGGCCCAGCACAGGGGCTGCTTGGACTGGCACCCAAGTCAGGGACGCTGCCTGCAGTGCGGGGCTGGGGAGGGGGCTGCCGCCAGGTGAGCTTCCTGTCCCGCGGGACTGGCCGTCTCCCGAACCCCAGGAGGGGCCCTGGGCTGGGGAAGGAAGCCAGGTGGGGCTGGCCCCAGCAGCAGGCCAAGCTCCCTGAATCAGAGGCCTCGGCAGCCCTTCCACTCAATCTCAAAAAAGGCCCGAAAGGGGCTTCGAAGGGCCAGACACTTCGCAGGCGTCAGAAACCTGAGGTCGTAAGGAAACTGCCCGTGTTCTGCACGAGGCTCTGAGTCAGCAGCCTGCGCGGACGGAAAGGCATTTCGGACTCTGCAGGGCTTCCTGGGGACGGGGCGGGACGCCCGCACAGGGCTGCCGGGCAGTGGCCGTTCACTCACGTATGTGTGGCTGGTGAGCAGGTGGACATCCTTAGAGGTGTGTGAGCTTCCTATCCCATAACGACTAGGACGTGCATTTAAAAAGTCTGTAATGAAATTCAGAAACTGAAGGAAGGAGGAGAGGAGTCCGATTGCCTCACCTTCATCGAGTAGGGCCGCTTACGCTGGAGAGCACCCACGATCGCCCGCAGCGTCTGGGAATGCGGGCTTCCCACCTCAGGCAGGACCGTCTAGGATTAAGAACATCAAGCAGACACATTAGTGTAATTTGTAACATCTGTGTGGAAGCAGCAATGAGTATTAGAATATTGAAGTTAAAAACATCCTTCTAAACCATGTATTTCACTATTGACTAGTTCATTTACCCAAACATCACAAACGTGAAACAATGCATTGAACAGTGCCTCATCCTGCGGGCACGCGGGCCAGTGGGCTCTGCTCTGCCCAGGCCTCCTGACGACCCAGCGGGCTCTGCTCTGCTCTGGGCTCCTGATCACCCAGTGGGCTCTGCCCAGGCCTTCTGATCACCCAGTGGGCTCTGCTCTGGGCTCCTGATCACCCAGCGGGCTCTGCTCTGGGCTCCTGATCACCCAGCGGGCTCTGCTCTGGGCTCCTGATCACCCAGCGGGCTCTGCTCTGCCCAGGCCTCCTGATCACCCAGTGGGCTCTGCTCTGCCCAGGCCTCCTGATCACCCAGTGGGCTCTGCCCAGGCCTCCTGATCACCCAGTGGGCTCTGCTCTGCCCAGGCCTCCTGATCACCCAGTGGGCTCTGCTCTGCCCAGGCCTCCTGATCACCCAGCGGGCTCTGCTCTGGGCTCCTGACCACCCAGCGGGCTCTGCTCTGCTCTGTCCTCCTGATCACCTAGCGGACTCTGCTCTGGCCTCCTGACCACCCAGCGGGCTGTTTATGAAGAGGGCGTCCTCGGGCCGCTAGCCGGGTGTGCTATCCCTGTGCGAGGCGTGTTTCCAGGCCGCATCATGAGTGATCGGCAGGACCCTGTGGCACCCCGAGGTCTGGAAACCGCCATGAGTACCACTGCTGTACATTAGGCCCAAACACTGATTCCTCGGGGGAGTGTGGCCCCCAGAGTCCCCTACATCTGGCTAACGGTCCACAGAACGCACAGCCGTGGGGACGTGAGCTCTGCCCAGTAAGACAGTAAACGCTGCCTGCTTCTCAGAGAGCCCCCGAGCGGCACGCCACCCGGTGGGCGGCACTGAGCCCCAACACCGTGCGGAGTCACACATCCCAGCAGCCCCTCGGCCGTTCCCACAGGATGTGAAACAGCAGAACTCGATAGGCAGTCACAGGCCCCTCCCACGTGTATTCACGATGTTAAGGTTACACGTGGTGAGTGTCCCCGCGTGCATGCCTGGAGGTGCCAGCTGCCTCTACAGAGAGCGACAGGCGGCGCTGTGTGCATTTCTGATGAGGCTGAGGAGGCGGTGGAGGGAGCAGGCCCGCTCTGTGGAGGCTGGCGACTCACCGACTCGCCCGCACCCCACGCTAGTCAGCAGAGCGGCACTGACAGCTACTGCATCAGCGCACTGGCCGGTTGCTCAGTGGACAGAGTGTCGTCCTGCAGACCAAAGGGTCCCGGGTTCGATTCCGGTCAAGGGCACGTACCTTGTTGCAGGCTCTTCCCCCTCGGGCCCTGGTTGGGGCCATGCAGGAGGCAACCAATCAAACACATTGATGTCTCTCTGTCTTTCCCTCTCTCTTCCACTCTCTCTAAAAATCAATGGAAAAACATCCTCGGATGAGGATTGAAATAAATAAAGACTTAAAAAAAAGTAGAGGCACTTCCTCTGTCTCATAGATATAGCCTTGAGATTCATAGCGTTGTCTGCCTCCTGAATTTTTATTTTTATTAATTGCACTTTTCTTTTGAAATTGCATTTCTAACCATTCCTTAATTTCACCCCATGCAGATGACTTACCATTTCTAAGTCTTCACCCTCATCTTAAGACCAGCCTCTGGATGGGATGCAGCCCCTTTAATGCCTGAAAGCCATGCTGACTCCTCCTCCCATCCTGCAGCGTCAGCCCCCCTCCCTCCCGCCCCCCCCCCCCCCCAAGGTGCTGTGCACCTGCCCTCAGACCAGCAAGTGGGGACAGACTGGTTCTTACAGAACCACCAGCCAGCACAGCCGTCACAGCCGGGAGCTCACGGCAACGGTGTGAGTGAGGGTCCCAATAAACGGATTCAGGCAGCGGCAACCGCTGCTCCAACGCGTGCACCTTGAGGCCAGGGTGCTCCCTGCCACCCCCCGCCCCCCACCCCTGCACAGGGGCACCATGTTTTGGGGAGCGTTTGCGTGCAGGGAGCTGAGCTGCGATGCCTGCAGCTGAGTGTGGGTGAGAGATGTCTGCCCCGTTAGACGGGAAGTCAGCTCCAGCTGAGCCCCCAGCCCCAGAAGGGCCTCAGTCGCCGCCTTGGCCCTGCCGGGAGCCGGTCCATCCTTGCTGTTTCAAGGGACCTGGCATATATGACATACTGTTCTTAATATGTTTGCTCACCTTAGCGCTATGTGTTTTAACCAAGGTCACCTCTCTGAGAAAGGTTGTTTCCCCAGGTAGGGATTTTCCCCTGAAGTTAGGGAGGGAATAAAACCCCTTAACTAAGTGCCAGGTGGGTAGTTAATCACTTTAACTACGAACAATCATGCTTAAGCTACATAATCTTTACTCCCTGGAATGGAGATAAGAAACGCCCTAACCTTTGGAATAGAGATTGATAAGATTGGAATCAACTGGTATAAATACAGATGTAACAAGACAACAGGACACAGAACCTAGACACAGAACCTACACAGAACCTAGAGACAGAAGAACTTCACTGGAGAGAACATGGCAAAAGATCCTGGACAGAAACAGGACACAGAACCTAGACACAGAACCTAGAGACAGAACATGGCAAAAGATCCTGGACAGAAACTGGCAAAAGAACCTAGAGACAGAACCTAGCGAGAGAACCTGGCTGAAGATGCTAGCGAAAGAACCTGGCTACAGAACCTGGATAGAACATGGCAAGAGAACCTGACTAGAACCTGGTGACTGAACCTGGCTGGAGAACCTAGCGAGGGAACATGGCTACAGAACCTGGCTGGAGAACCTGGAGAACCTGGCTGGAGAACCAAGCAAGAGAACATGGACACAGAACCTGGCTGGAGATCCTAACCAGAACTTCGCTGGAAATCCTGACCAGAACTTGGCTAGAGATCCTGGCTAGGCTGCTGATCAACTGAACACTGTCTCTGTGTCATTCCTTCTTCGCCGACTCCGTCCACACCTTTGGGGAACCCCTGGACCTGCTGGGGTTGGACCCCAGCATGGCCCCACTGACCCGGAGGCACCCGTGCCCAGGCCACGGCGGACGTCAGTGAGGTGCTGCCGTCAGTGACTGCCTGGTGGGGAGGGCTCAGCGCCACCAATAGCTCTCCTCATGGCACGTTTTGTTCGTCTGTGTAATACTTTTCACCAACAACTTCACAGCTGCTAATCGTTATCAACCATTTCATGTCAAAACACAGAATTCTCCTGTTCTTATACAGAACTAACTTGCCCCATTTTCTTGGTGACACGTGGCTGCACATGAACAAAAACACTCAGGACTTTGTGTAGAAACAACGAAAAGGTGCCCACCATGTCCGCGCTGACATGCGCCAGGGAGGGCACATTGAATATGCCCTGGATGAGCTCGGGGGGGCTGCTGGCTCCCAGCCACAGGAACATGCGCAGCCCGTCGGCCAGGAGGAAGACGCCGTCTTCGGAAAGGCGGGCCTCCGAGCAGCGGACGGCGGCCGGCACCGCGGGGCTTGGGCTCTGGGTGACCGCTGTGTGCTGGGCAGACGGAGGCGAGAGTTAGAAACGCGTCCTCCCCTCCCTGCCTCTCCCCTACCCTCCTCCTCCTCTCTCTGCCTCTGCTCTCCTCCTGCCCCTCCCCTCCTGGGGGTGCTGTTCTTGTCCCTCAGAGCTCTACTTTCTCTCATGGAGACCGTCCACCATCCGATTTTATCGGAAAGGCAGCTGTTGGCAGTAATTTGTTTCTAACACTCTTGGTGACGGAAGAATCGATAGCTTATTTCCAACCTCGCAGGCCTCTGACTGCACTGATGTGCCAGCCTGGGCTGGTGTGAGCCCGATGAGAGAGAAGCTACCGCCAGCTCCCTCCTCCCCTTCCCTCCCCTCCCCTCGGCTCTCCCAGCTGGAACGTGACCTTCACAGGACAGTGCAGGGCAGCCGAGGCGTCAGGGCCGGCTTCCGATAAGCAGAACCACCGCCCGGAGGTGGAGGTTGGTCCCTCACCACGCAGGCGCCCTCACACGCTGACCCGCCGGCCACGGCCTTCGGTCAGGCCGCTTAGCACATGCCACAGGGTGTGACTGAGCCACGGACACGCCTGTGAGGCCCACGGCACACGCAGCTGTCTAACGCTCTCGGGGTCTCAGCACCGCCTCTCCACCCTCCCCCACCCAGAGGTGCCGCTGCGGGAGGAGGAGAGCGACCGAGCAGCCAGGGCAGGTGGCTCTGCCAGCCCCACCCCACACACACGGGAGCCCCTCCCAACGCCCCCCTCACCCCCCCCTCACCCCCACGGGCACTCACTATGGGCAGGAGCTGCGGGTAGAAGAAGAGCTGCGAGTCGGCCACGCCCATGGTCATGACCAGCTGCCGCTGGAAGGCCCGCTCGTCCGTGGGGATGTCGGGCCGGCTGAGCAGCACGCAGCTCTTCAGCAGGGAGTTCATGTACACGGGCAGCACCTTCATGGAGTCCGGCAGGATGAGCTGCAAGAGAGACGCTGCTTCAGACGCCCACCTTCTCCCAGCTCCGTTCACACTGCCCACCCTTCTCCCAGCCCGTTCACACCATCCACCCGTCTCCCAGCCCTGTTCACACGATCACCCTTCTCCCGGCCCCATTCACACCGTCCACCCTTCTCCCAGCTCCGTTCACACCAACCACCCTTCTCTCCCAGCCCCGTTCACACCGCCCACCCTTCTCCCAGCCCCGTTCACACTACCCACCCTTCTCCCAGCCCGTTCACACCGCCCACCCTTCTCCCAGCCCCATTCACACCGCCCACCCTTCTCCCAGCTCCGTTCACACACAGTGGCAACGAGCCGGCCAGGACCTCCCCCACCCTCCTGCCCCCGCATAGCCAGGGGCGAGGAAGCCCTGAGACAGACAGCGTGCTGAGGGTGATGGCCATCTGCAAGCAAGTGTCTGGCTGTGAATTCCTGGCGTCTTCCCTTTCCAGCTTAACAGTGAGAAAGAATATCCACCAGCGGACTCCACGCGGGGAGAGGGCCCTCAGGGCCTGCTGGGCTGGTCCTCCTTGTCCCTATCCCCACTTCCCTCCCCGTCTCACACCTGACCCAGCGACAGGGAAGGCGGGGACCCTCCCACCGGCTTCAGAGCAGCTGGGCGGCAGGGCTTCCCTCGTTCTCCCCTCAGAGCACCAGGCAGGCCAGGCACAGCGTCTCTCCGCTGTGAGATGTAACGGACCGAGTCTGCCTGCGGTGGGAGCTCAGGAAGTCCTTTCCGTGCTGTTTGTAGTTACACGTCTGAACCGCGCCTGGGCCACACGACCCCAGGGGCACCTCCTTCCATTCCGCACCCTATGCACCTCTCTGGCCTCGGCCTCGGCCTGGCCCCGCAAGTCAGTGAAAGCAGTGCCCGGGGCCAGTGCCCCCAGTAAGGCCGCTGTGTCGGGAGCAGGAACCTGGCTTCTGGTTAAACCGCAGGATCAGGTGCTGGTGCTGTTACGTGTGGGTGGGGCTTCAGGTCCGCCCTCAGCACCCGCTTTTGACAAGAACCACCCAGAGGTTCCCATCTGCTGCTCACGGTCGCCTTCAGCCCTCGTTCTGGGCTCAGAAATGTGGGTGCGGCTTGAGGAACGGCCTGGGTGTGACTGGTGGGAGGGAGTGGGGAGGAGAGGCGCGGGCGTGGGGGCGGGAGGTTCTGCCTGGGGTGGGGGGGGAGTGGAGACGCGGGTTTTAAGGAAGCGTCTGAAACGCCCACGTGCTGTGTGCCGGCCAGGCCATGCTTCACAGCTCCCTGCCATTAGCTTCTGAGACCTGAGGAGCTCCGACATTGATCCATTGCACCCACATCATAGAGACAAAGGGCTCACCCCGCCTTCGCTGGTGTCAGCTCGTTCGTTCACCTCAAAGTGCAGAGGCGCACAGTTCCCAGCACCGCGCCCTCGCAGGACAGGGAGCCGCGTGCCCCGTGCCCCGTGCGGAGCTCACAGGTCTCCTCGCTCGCACTCGCAGGCGCTGCCCACCCGACGGCACACGCTCTCGGCCACTAGCTGGACGTCGGCCATAAAGCTCGCAGCCCCGTCCGGTCCTGCAGGTCCCGGAGGCCGCACTACCCAAGCCCTCAGCACCCGCGCGGTGCGGGCGAGGAGGCCCCCGGCCGGGTGGCGCTCACCTGGCTGGCGGCAGACGGGCTGGCGCAGTTCTTGCGGTAACATGCCAGCATGTGCGAGGTCTGGTTGACCAGGATCTCCCGGATGAGCTTCAGGGGCTGGTGCAGAACCGCCTTGAAAGCTGTCGGCACAAACAGAGCGAGGGTGCGTTTAGCCCAGAAACGATCCCTTCACAGGGACGGAAATCACCAACTGCCGTCCCCGCAGACCAGACAGGGACGAGCAGCCCATGAAGTGCCAGCCCCTTCGCTAGCGCCTCCTGACGCAGCGTGACGCCCGCAGGGAGAACACGGCCACAGCAAGAGGCCGGGACGTCTGACTTCCCCAGGACGCGACGCGGAACTCCGCACCCAGAGAGGAGGCGCCTGCGGACACCCTGGTTCCTGCGGCTGGAGGCTGTTTCTAAACCCTCGTCAGCATCTCCACTGGGATTGGGGGGGGCGGTGCTCACCCCTGGCCTCTTCGTTTCGCAGTCCCCGTGGTCAGGGCCATCTCACTGATGCTGGCTGGTTGCCCCCCTCCCCCTTTGTGCTTATAAATCCTGCGTTGACCCACAGAGGCTGCACCAGCACAGCGCCTGTCACTACGACTGTACTAGCCACCAGGCTGACTGGTCACCGCCGCCTGCGGATTCACGGGTTCCACATCCGCGGATTCAACCAACCGTGGATGGAGAACTTAAAAAAAGCGATGCAGTTGCTGGCATGTCCTGTGTAGTCCGGCCAGCAAGGCCGGGGCACAGGGCCATCCTCGTCCTCACTGCCTAGCGAGGCAGCAGGGCTGTCCCACGGCATCTGCACTGGACAGGGCCTCTGGACAGTCCCCCGAGGGGACTCAGGTCTAAAGGGGTGTGTGCAGGCTGTATGCCAGCACCCCGCCATCTGTGCACCCACACGCAGGCCTTGAGCAGCCACGGATTCGGTAGCCGGGGAATCCGGGGGGTCCGAGGCGCAGAAAGCTCACCTGACTTGGCGAAGAAGTTGATGAGGGCGTCCGTCTCGCAGCTCTTGTAGAGGTCGGCCAGCTGCGCGCTGCAGCTCAGGGCCAGGTTGTGGATGCGCAGCCTCCGCTGCCCGCCGATGGTGGTGTAGAGCACGGCGCACTGCGGCGGGACAGGGAGGTCGTGAGCACGCACCCCAGCCTGGCCTCGGGTGAGACTGTGGCTGCCAGCCCTTTCCTCCCCCCAGGTTTCCTCTACGGCCCCCAGAGGAACGGCAGGTGCCCACGCCCTGTGCTGCCTGCAGGGCTTCGGGGAGAAGCCCACCCTGATATTGGCTGCACAGGGAGCTGCCGGCCTGAATCTCCCCTCCTTCCCCGGCTCAGATCTCACGGCTCAGATCTCACGGCAGGGACAGGAGAAGCCACGCCTCCGTCCTGCAGCCTCCGCACCCCCTTCCCTCAGAAACCTGCACCTCCTCCCGCAGCCTCCGAACCCCCTTCCCTCAGAAACATGCGCTGGACCCTCAAGCCCATGGGGCCGGCAAGCAGCACCCTTTCCCCCGAGGCCTGTGGTTTAGCGCAATGTCAGGAAGCTCCTCCTCACGCGGGCAGCCTCTCCCCGTCTCTGAGGGTGAGTGACGCTGGGGTGCAAATGAGGACCCTGGGCGTGCCTCCAGGGCGTCTAGTTGGTCTTGCTGATCCCCACGCCCAGTCCCACTTATGCTTGCTCAGAACCCGGCGCCTGGCTTACGGCCGGGGCCGGGGACCCGGGTGGCGGTGCTGACCCGAGGACGAGTCCTGGCCTGGCCTGCTGATGCCCTGACACTGACCATGGTCCGTGGGCTCTCAGGCAGCGATGGTTGCCACGGATACAGACAATAGGGGAGCATCGGAGTGCAGAGCAGGGGAGGTGCTACCTGCCGCCTCTGCCTCCGGGGAAAGAGCGGGCCGAGACCCGCGAGGGCCTGTCCCCGCCGCCCCTGCGGGATGGAGGCGGGCGCGCTGGGAGGAAGCTAGCACCTGGATCAAGGCCCCGCTGTCCTCGCTGAGCTTGTCGTCGTGCCTGAACTCCACCGTCACCGCCTTGTCGCAGTCGATGGCCGCCATCTCCACGTCGGTCGTGTTGTTCATGACGATCCCACCGAAGAAGTCAGTGGCTCGGAAACCTGAGGACGAGGGAGAGGGAGACGTGGCTTCTCCGTATGTCGCCGTTCTCCTCGCTGGCCTGTCAGGACGTACAGAGGAAACAACCGACCACCGAGACCCGAAGGCGGCTGAATGACAATACCTGTGCTCGTGCGCACCCGCATGATCGCGTCGAAGCCGATCTTCTTCTCAACGTCGTTCCTGAGGTCACTCAGAAACTGCGGGCTGTCCAAGTGCATCTGAGAAGAGGAAGCAAGAGCCGTGCCACCAGATGGCAGGGAAGCACAGCAACTCGTTGTTAAAATCTTAATTCAAACCTACTTTATCCAGAAACCCTAGAAAGGGTTCTTAAAGCTTTTTTAAAAAATTTATTTTTATTGATTTCAGAGAGGAAGGGAGAGGGAGAGAGATAGAAATACCCATGATGAGAGAGAAGCATTGATCGGCTGCCTGCTGCACCCCTCTACTGGGGATGGAGCCCACAACCCGGGCACGTGCCCTTGACCAGATCGAACCCGGGACCCTTTAGCCTACAGGCTCTATCCATTGAGCCAAACTGACTAGGGCTCTTAAAACTTTTCCAACTTTATTTCATGCTCAGTCTTTGGTCTCACCGAGTCCTTTAACTAGTTCATGATATTAATAGGGGTAGGTGATTTAAGGTAACCATTGATGATAAATAAAAGCACACAGTGACTAAGATCTGTCGTTACGCTGGGGACGCTGGCGCCCACTCCACATTCCCAGGTGCAGGGGCGTAAGTCAGAGGCTCTGACCCTCTGTTGAGGCAGGGGGTCCCACGGGGGTGAGGCCGACGGAGTCCTATCAAACCATGCCCGACTCCGGAGACCAGGTTCAAGAAGCAGTCTGAGTTTATTGTTTAACCCCTTCCCCAACAATTTTTTTGTTAAAAACGTTTCTTTTTCAGACTAATATTTTTATTTTGGTTCTATATAGTATTTTTGATGCTGGTTATGAAAACAGTTTGTAACTCGTCTTCCTATAAACCATATTTTTTTACCATATTTTCTTAGTATACTCGTCGACGACTGAAAAAGAACATTTTGTGAAAACGTGTATACACGTTTCTGCCGGGGAAGGGGTTAAGTGCAGGGACATATATAACATTCCAGACCAATCAGAAGTTTACAACATCCTTAGGGCAACCAATGGTAGGAAAGTTAGGGTACTATGTAGGGGCTCTAGGGGGCTTACTCAGGCAGGCGCTGCCACTTCCCGGTGTGCCGAGGAAGCTTGTATAGGCGGAGTGCGCTCACGCCATTGCATCCGCCACTGCACTGAGATAAATCTCCTGAGCTCTCCCCACACTCTGTCAGGTGGGGCAGGGGCTGATGTGATTAGTAAGTTTGGGGGGAGGAGCCGTGGGCACAGCGGTGCCTCTTCTGCACCCTCCTAGGGAGGCGGCGGCACATTCTGCCCTCGATATGGCCCATTTCCAGGGCCCTGTGACCCCAGGAGAAGTGCGTGGCTGTGCCCCCCTGTGCCTGGCGTCCCACCTGTGGCACGGGAGCGGGTCTGTTACAGCGCCGACACTCGCTCCTCTCCACTCTCAGAAGGGACGGGGTCATGAACTGACCCCCAAATCGTAACAATTTAGAACAGATATGCTGTTACTTTTAAAACTGTCTAAACACACAGAACAGAAAGGTCTTATTTCAAGTGTATTTTCCCACCGCGGGTGTTCAGCTCCCGGCTGCCTGAGCTCAGCGTCGCAGACACTCGGGCGTGGGGGGCGGGGGCGGGGGGAGCACCTATGGCTCTGAGCTCCCCTCTGCCGGGCCCGGGCATCAGATTGAAAGGCCGCAGAAACCCCGGGGAACACGTGGCTGCCTTACCTGGAAGTTGTTGTACTTGTAAAGGGTCCCTCCCGTGAGCTGAGGCACGAGGCCCAAGGAGGCCACGTCCACGTACTGGCTGGGGAAGAGGAAGAGCGTCACGCAGCAGCCGTGGGCCACGCAGTCCCGGGCCAGCGAGTCGTAGACACTGGTCTGGGGCTGGAAAAGGACCTGCGGGAAGAGGCGCGGAAGGAGCGTGAGCCACAGCACGGCTCGCTTCCACTGTGCATCCCTGTTGCACTCTCACTGGATGTGCTTCCGTGGAAACGGAACCTGCTTCTGTGCGCTGCGAACTGCTGACGGGTGGGGGACAGCCATCAGCGCAGCGGCACGGCCGGCGGGAGAGGCGTGTGTCTGACACGCTGTGACCTCTGACCTTCTGACACGACCTGCAAGGCTGCTCCCCGCCCTCCCTCGTCCTGGACGAGGCCACAGGTCCTGGCTCGGGTGTCGTCCTGCCCACAGACGCCCCCTCCCCAGGCTGCGCATCGCGGGCGTGAGCAGAGCAGACTGAGTCCGCACAGGAGCAGCCCCTGTCCCTCTGCCTTTGCCCCCGTCTCCCCAGCTCCTCCGTCCTACAACCGTCCCGTCACCTGTCTCCTACGTGGCTCCTATGAAGACAGTCACACCCCCTCAGTGTGGCTGCAGCTCACAGCAGTGTCTCCAGGACAGGACGCTTCCTCCGTGACTGCGACCCTCAGCCTCCTGCACCCCGAGAGCGGGCGGGGCCTCCCTTTCCTGCACGAGCGCCCCGGGGCCTCCTGCACCCCGAGAGCGGGCGGGGCGCTGCGGGGCAGCTGGCACCCACCTTCTCCTTGTCCGTGTTGATCAGCTTCTTGTCATCCCTGTTGCGCAGCTTCCCGGGGGCCTCGGCCGTGGGCAGGGAGGAGTGGAAGATGAGCAGCTTCCCGGGGCAGTCGGCGGCCTGCAATGGGCACGGGAGGCCTCACTCTAGGGACCAGCAAGTCCATGAAACGGAAGTGCCGCCCACGAGCCCGCACTGCAACCGTCAGCGAACCTCACAGCAGCCTGCGTCCCCGGGCAGGTCCAGCCCCCGGTAGACATGGGACCCGAGGCTTTGAGAAACGACAGAGCCCACGTGGCAATGCAGCCTGCACCCCGCGAGGCTTTAACAACTGGCTGCGTGTTCTGGTGTTGAGCAAACAGCAGTGTCTCAGGACCAGGGACTCATGGCGCCAAAGGAAGTGACAGGACTCCCGGCCACAACGCAGCAGACCCTGAGAAACTGGGTCAACAGGACTGGCCCTGAGGCGGCCGTCAGGACGGGAGCACAGGACGCCGCTGTGCAGCCCGGGGCGCGGCGCAGGGCTGACATCACCCGCGAGCCAGGAGGTCAGGGCTCAGGCCCAGGCTGTGGGCTCCATTCCCAGTGTGGGCGTGCAGGAGGCAGCCGGTCCATGATCCTCTCATCATTGGTGTTTCTAGCTCCCTCTCCCTCTCCCTTCCTCTCTGAAATCAAAAAAATATATATTAAGAGAGAAAGGAAAAGAAGGCTGAGGTGTGTGGCAACAGCACACACAGGACCCGCCCCAGGAAGATGACGCGGGAGAAGCGTGTGCCCAGACTCTGTCTCGAGCATCGGGAGCAACGGAAGGGTGACGCGGCCCATGGGAGCGAATCGGCCGTGAGAGCGTCTAGATTTATCTGCTTCACGGAGCCAGGAAGCCACTGACCAAGCGAGACGGACCGCCATGCGAGGGCCCCTCGCGCCTCCCGCGTGCCTCGCCCTGCGTGGCACGAGCCCCAGAGCATGTGTCTGAGTAACAGCCAGGCACTGGCCACAGCTGGGCTTTTCTCCTGAGAGCCCTGGAGACACCGGCACAGGAGCCAGGTCCTTTGGGGGGCGAGGGCGAGGGTGGGTGCAGGGACAGGCAGGAGGGGGGAGGTGAGCTGCCCCCTGCACCTGCTGCACACACTGTGGTTCCCGATCTGACCCTCTGCCCGTGGAGAAGGCCCTGCGTTCTGAGGACAGAGCTGAGCCGCGGCGTCTGCCCGGGCCCCACGGCCTTTGTTGCACTCTCCTCTGTGGGTAGGACCGTGCTCGGGCAACCGGAGCCGCAGCCCAGTGCACACCTCCTGCTGCCTCCTGCAGACCCAGGCTCCATGAGGAAGGACCCCTGACCTTCTGTGTGGCTCCTCCAGCCCCAGGGGGCCGGGCCCTTTGCCTGGGCCCTCATGGAGGGAATGTGATGCCGCATCTTGAAATCAGATGCAGACGCCCATCAGGACCACCCCCACCAGTGACCGACCAGAGAGTGGCCGCTGAGGCCACACCCAGCTTCCTGCCAACCCTCCGTGTGGGCTCAAGGGGAGGACGCGCCCACTCGGAGACAGTTCTCTGCCAAGTGAGATGTGAGAGCTGAGCTATGAGTGTCGTGTTGGACGCTGCGGGCGAAGCACACGCAGCAGGAACCGCGTGGAGCCTCACAGGACAGCGCGGGGCTCTGGGAAGACCGGCCCGTCAGGCCTCCACGTGGCGGCAACAAGCCCGCGCTCTGAGCTCCTGCCCACTGTCTGCGGATCGCCTCTGGGTTTGCCTGGTGTCCAGTAGGGCCCAGTGTTCCTCCCACGGGAAGGGAGGCACCTCCAGCAGGTCTGCACGGGCTCAGGGGGGACTCTCTGCCTGCTTTGTGGGATCCAGGGGACGACGCCATGTCCGTGCTGAGCCACGTCTGCTAGCACAGGAGGGAGCTCGGAGCACGGAGGCAGGGCCGTGCCCTTACGCTGCCTCACAAAGCAGGGCACTGCCTACACCTGCACCTGCACCTGCATCTGCATCTGCACCTGCACCTGCACCTGCACCTGCACCTGCCGGGTGCTGGGCAAGGCCCCGGGACCCCCATCTGTCATCGACAGTCACAGGCCCCAGGAGAGCGGGGGGAGAGGGAGTTTTCCCTTCGGGTCTGGAAGTTCAGATCCTGTTGAAATATTTTGAAAGGACAGTATAACGTTCATAAATGCCAACGGGAGGAGCTAAGCTGGAAGCCCTGACAGACCAGAGGCTGGGACGCAGGGGCTGTGAACGTGCTGGGCCACTTCCCCGAGGCCTGTGGGCGAGTCTGGAACAGCCGCCAGCAGCCGCCGTGGGCTGACACAGGCGGCTTTTCCTTTCCCGACGGGCCTTCCTTTGTGGGTGTCTGGTTTGAACCGCATTTACTAGCACCTGGAAGAGCCCCTCACCTTCAGGGCCTCCATGCCGGCCTGGATGACAGGCGCGAAGACGGTCTCGTTCTCGTTGGAGTCGGCGAACATCTCCGGGATCTGGTCCAGTAAACTGCGGAGCAGGGGCACAGGCGGTTGGTAACAGCCGGCACCAAACCAACCCTCACATTCCGACCTCCACACCCGGCGTGCCTCGCCCCAACACCAGGGTGGGTCTCGGGGTCGTTCCTAGGGAATCACGGCTGGTGCGGTTTGGCACCCAAATGGATGATTCGTTAGGAACACTTACGGAATCCTGCTCTTTGTAGGTGTTTCCTATCCTCTACATTTCCCATCGTTCGGGCTGCACATTCCTGAGTAATTCTCTCCTCATTGCGGGGATCACAGGACACACGCACCCACAGAGGCAGCGTCTGCCCTGTGACCTCCCCGCAAAGGGCAGGGGCTGGGCTGGGTGAGCTGACAGTGATGGCGGAGGTTTATAACCCTGTCCACACCGCGGCTCATGGCAAAAGCAGACGACCTGTGACTGACTCTAAGCAAAGTAGACCTGCGGGGCAGCTGCGTCGGGAGCAGCGCACGTACTTGTGAATCACAGACTGGGACTCCTGATAGTTGACGAGAAAGCCGTCCAGCAGGGGCACGAAGACCTCGCCCACGTCGGTCACCACCATCATCTGCGGCTGCGCCAGGTTGCTCTTGACGTTGAAGAAGTGGAGCACTTTGTTGTAGGTGACGAAGCCCACGCGGACAGCGGACGGTGCCTCGGGCTCCTCCCTGGGAGGGAGACAGGTCGGAGCCTTTCTCAGCCTCAGAGGCGCCACCTGGGGTCGGCAGGGGCTCCCAGGGGCAGAGGCACTAAAGTCTCGCCTGAGCCATGGCTCCCAGATTCGCGCGACACGGAGTCATGGCGGGTGGGGGTGGGGAAGCACAGGCACCAGGCAGCTGACCAAGAAAACACTCTCAGAATTCTAAGTGATGCCAAACAGACGTTATTAAAAAATGTTCGGATTTCTTTCATCTCGTAATTCTACTACTTATTCTCAATCCACAGCTAAGTTTTTAAAAACCAGTGAGGCCCCTCCTTTCGTTATAAGCAGAGCCCTCTGGAGCCACCGTCTGGTCCAAGACATGGAGCATCAGAAGCCAGAGAAGGGCGCGCTGCAGACGGGACAGCTCTTCCCCAGTGGAGGGGCCCTGCCCCCCGTGTGGGCCCTGCCCCCCGTGTGGGCCCTGCCCCTCGTGTGGCTCCTAACACCCGAGAACCTCACAGCCATGGGTGAGCCTGAGAGCCACATACCCACATAGTCTAAATACGTGAAATAGGTCACACAGACAGGCCTATCAGCTGATCCTCACTAGCTCACAGGTGACCACTGTGGCGGTTACAGCAAGACAATAGAGCTCCAATACTTAGCAAACAGTCACGTTTTTTGAGGAATTCCAAGACCAAGCCTTAATCTTGCAGGGAGAGTATGAAGGTGTGAATGTCCTCATGCAATCCTTGCCAAGTATGCTCAGAACTGCGTGGTCTAGATGCAGTTCCGTGGTCACTGGAGGTGTGTCTGTGTGTGAATCTCCCCCTGGAATGGCGCCCTCCAGCTTTCAGAGTGGCTCTGGCAGCACCCAGGGTCCCTGCCGCCTCAGGCACAGGCAGCTGTGGCCCGCAGGCCTCGGTGCAGCTGGCTTTGCTGCAGGGCCTGATGCAGACACGCCCTCTGTCTCAGCGCCGGAACCTGCACATGGCACAGAGTGTGCGCGTGGCACAGAGTGTGCGCGCGGCACAGAGTGCATGCCACAGAGCGCGTGCATGGCACAGAGTGTGCGCGTGGCACAGAGCTTGCGCGTGGCACAGAGCGTGCGCGTGGCATGCGTGTGGCAGAGCGCGCACATGGCACAGAGCGCGCACATGGCACAGAGTGTGTGCGTGGCACAGTGTGCGTGGCACAGAGCGTGTGCGTGGCACAGAGAGTGTGTATGGCACAGAGTGTGCGTGGCACAGAGCGTGTGCGTGGCACAGAGTGCACGCATGGCACAGAGTGTGTGCGTGGCACAGAGTGTGCATGGCACAGAGCATGTGCGTGGCACAGAGTGCGCGCATGGCGCAGAGCACGCACGTGGCAAAGAGCGCGCACGTGGCACAGAGTGACGCACAGGAGGAAGGAGAGGGAGCCCGGATGGAAGTGTCAGGCCCACCTGGCCTCTCACTCCTCTGACGTTCCAGCGGGTGACAGACAACTGTCCCGCACCTGTCCTATTTCTCCTCCATCACCTCCGCTGACTGAGGTGTTTGTTCTTCCTCGTGGCAGCGACAATGGGTGGGCAGTTCAGCAGAGCCTCACAATCCCTTCCCAAAGTACTGGGTGAGTGTTTCCATTCTGGGGTCTGCACGCACACACATGCACGCGCGCACGCACACACACAAGCACACACATGTACACACACGTGCACACAGCACACACATGTACACACAAGTGCACACCTGCACACACCCCTGGGGCCCCACACTGTACTCCACGTGCGAACCACTGTGCCCACGTTCCCCTTCCTGCCCTACTGACAGACGCTCCTCTTCAGGCCAAGCACAAATGCTCCCTCCGCTGTGGGTGTCCCTGTGGCACGGACGGGAACGCAGTTCCCCGTGTAAACTCCTACGAGTCACTCCCACTGGGCTCTGAGCAGACAGCGCCTTTCAGTTCACATTCATGAATCCTGGACGGGAAACCAATGCGGCGGGCCTGGAGCCCGTGCTCTCTGCTCCCACGGGTCCAGTGTGGAGTCAGGGTTCTATGGGGGCCACCAGGACGGGGAAGCACTGCCTCTGACTGTACGCACCTCGCAGCTCAGTGCGGTGACGGCGCCTCGACAGGAAGTCAGCCTGGCCGGGGGTGTAAACACCACAGGCGTGAGCACAGGGCCCTAGGGCTTCATCTGGGGCAGATTCCCAGCCCGCCCCGGCTAACGCCTGTGTTCCAGCCCCTCCCCCCCCCCCGTGGCTAACGCCTGTGTCCCAGCACACCCTCCCCCCCGTAGCTAACGCCTGTGTCCCAGCCCACCCCAGCTAACGCCTGTGTCCCAGCCCACCCTGGCTAACACCTGTGCCCCAGCCCACCCTGGCTAACGCCTGTGTCCCAGCCCGCCCTGGCTAACACCTGTGCCCCAGCCCACCCTGGCTAACGCCTGTGTCCCAGCCCGCCCTGGCTAACACCTGTGTCCCAGCCCCCCCCGCCCCCCGGCTAACACCTGTGTCCCAGCCCACCACGGCTAACGCCTGTGTCCCAGCCCACCACGGCTAATGCCTGTGTCCCAGCCCTCCCCCACCCCCGGCTAATGCCTGTGCCCCAGCCCACCCCGGCTGACGCCTGTGTCCCAGCGGCCGTCGATGACATCAGGTGGAAAACGCCCAGCAGACGACACAGGGCACTTACTTTCTTTTAATGGCTAATTGGAGTCAACGAAGGTGTAAAGCAGAAAAGAAACCGACACACAAGAATCCGGGTGGGTTTTCCCACGGGGTTGGGACATTTGCAAGTGATGGGAGAGGAGCATCCTGGGTTCGTGGCCTCCCTTAAAACCAAGTCAACGTTTAAAAGGCATCTGATCAGAACATCTCACATCAGTGCACAGTATCAGTACATATTTCCATGGGGACGTATTTTCCTAATTTGAGAACAGGGAACTATCTTAACATGTTCCCTGTAACAGTATCACTGCCTGGCTCAATCCTATGGAGAGAACGCGAAACCCCGCCTGGCCTTCCCATCAGTGCCACCGTGTGATAAGACATCAGGGACTCATGCGACCACACGCTCTGTCCGGCGTGCCCACTCCCAGCTCCCTCAGCGCTCGCCCAACTGTTCCAGTAGGAGGACTGACAGCAACACTGAGGACGCTAGTAACCACGGAACCAGAATGTTCCAGACCACGCATTTGGAGCACATTAGCTACAGCAGGTTACACACAATCAGAAAAAAACAAGAGTTTGACGGGCATATCAGGTGAGACACTTCAAATCTTTTCTTTCCTATTCCAGAGAAATCAGACAGAAAAGCCAGGTGACCTGGCAATTTCAAAGATGTAAATTCAGAGTTAAATAGTAAAAAAATGGGTGCCCAGCTGGTGTGGCTCAGTGGTTGAGCATCGAGCTATGAACCAGGAGGTCATGGTTTGATTCTCCATCAGGGCACATGCCTGGATTGGGACTTGATCCCCAGTAGCGGGTGTGCAGGAGGCAGCCGATCAATGATTCTCTCTCATCACTGATGCTTCTACCTTCCTCCCTCTCCCTTCCTCTCTGAAATCAATAAAAATATATTTTTTAAAAAATGGGGCCTTCCCTTTTCTAAAGATCAGCTAAGCGACTAACATTTCTTAAACCGTGATCAAGACGTAGCGTGCTTTCAAAAGGCTACCTGGCACATGGCCTGCGTGGTTCAAAGCAGTCAGTCCCACCGATGGCAATCCTACACAGACAACATAAGCTACACACGTAACAGCCCCAGTGAAGCTGGGGGAGGAAACACAGGTTTGCCTGGAAAGGTCAAGGGAGAGAAGGTATTTGGTTTGAATAAACACTCCAAAGAGGAGTCTGTCCAGAGCGCAGGGACCCCTGAGGCCCTATTGCTGCTCTCGGTCTTCTGCCAGGTCACCCGTCTGTTCCCACGGGCTGTGTGACACCTGAGGAGGGAGCGGGGTCAGACATGTGGAGACGTGTGAGCTCACACCCCCTGTGGAAGGGACAGGCTGGCGGGGGAGGAGGAAAACGCTCAGCTCGAGGGGACAGAGGGAGAGGGAGGAGTGAGGCCGTTTCCAGGAGTCAGAGCCCTTCCTGCCGCGGGCCCAGCTGAAGCTCAGAGGAGACCCGGTGGCCGGGGGAGGGGGGCGTGGGACCCGGGTCCCGAGCTGCGCCCTGGCCGGGCCTCTCAGCACCCTTCCCTTTAGGGTTCCGCTGAAAGCACCTCACTGTTTCTAAACAGCCTCTCCCCACCCGCATGCCCACCCCCCCTCCAAACCACCCTCAGGAATATTGTCACGGATACAAACAAAACTGTTCCTGCCGGGCCAGTCACTCCTCTGCCCACCCGCAGACCTGGGGCCCGGAGGCAGCGGGCCCCACCCCAAGCATCGCTTTCCAGACAGGGTGCTCGTGCCAAGCGGTGCAGGCGGACTCAGCCTGTGTCCTGAGCGCGTCTCCCACGCGTGACGGGAGGCTGCCTGCTCCGAGCCTCTCACCAGGCCAGTCCCACCGGAGCCGAGTCTGCACACTCTACCAGCCACCGCTCCCGTGCACCAGCCCTGGCGGCAGGAGAGCCACAGGCCCATCGGAGGGCGAGGGAACCTGGGCCGAGAGCTCTCACCACCCCCAGCAACCGCTGGTTTACGCCTGGAGAACGAGCAGCAGGCTCCCACGGCTCCCCGCCCACAGGACCCTCTGAGCTTATAAAGGTGGGATGGTCCCTCGCACCGATTTCCCCAGCCTGTGCGCCGACTCCACACGCGGCCGGCGCCTACCTGGGCAGCCTCTCCAGCACGGTCTTCAGCTCTTCGCAGATGAGCCGCACCAGCCCGCTCTTGATGTTGGTGTAGGACACGTCGATCATGAAGATGAAGGCGGGAGGGTTGGGAGGCTTGTTCTTCTGCAGGAAGCAGACAAATGACAGAAACGATTATGGAGTGACGGTCACATGACACAGCACTCGGAGGCCACCAGGTATTTCGCTCACGACTCAGGCCATGGCCGGGGACTAAGCCATCCCAGTCTCAGGCTATACACGGCAAAGGCTGTTCCTCTCCAGGTCCCGACCCGGTCAGCCCCACATTCTGGGGAGCATCCTGCTGGGAGCCCCGAGACCTGATGGCTCTGGCTCCAGTGCCCAGGGGAGCGGGCTGGGGACTCGCTGACAACCTGCCTCGGGGAGGATGACTCACAAATGGTGCCAGAAAAGAGGACACATGATAATTAGTTCTTGTCTTTGAATCTGCAGTAAATTGCATTAGTTTCAGATCGCCATTCTCAACTTAATTGTACTTAAAAATTAAACTACATTGTTAAATGCTGCCCACTTCCAACGTCTTTATGATGAAGCATGGATGGCGTGGCCTTTTCTGTTTAAAATAATCACTTGAACACAAAGCAGCTGCCACACGGACGCTCTGCGGCCCCTCGGCTGGCCGGGGTCCAGCACTGAGGAAGGGATGCGTCAGCCGACCTTACACAAATATTTAGAAAAGAGCCACAGGCAATGACTTAGTGACTCACACTAACAGAAAAAATAAAGAGGTAAGGCTAATTTCATTTTAACTTTATCTATATTATAAAAGGCCTGTGGCCCTAACGCCCTAACGATCAAAGACCAGCACGGGTGCCCTGGGCTTCTAGTAATAAATACTATAAATGTCTAAAAAATTGTACTTTAATTGTTATAATTATAAAATTAATGATAATATCTCCATACTAGAGGCCTGATGCACGAAATTCATGCAAGAGTAGGCCTTCCTTCCCCTGGCTGCTGGCACCTGCTTCCCTCGGCACCCGGGACCCGGGCTTCCCTTGCAGCCTGGCTTCGTCCGGAAGGACATCCGGTAGGACATCCGGTCTAATGAGCATATTGCGCTTTTATTTATTTATATATTTTTTTAATTGATTTTTTACAGAGAGGAAGGGAGAGAGATAGTTAGAAACATCGATGAGAGAGAAACATCGATCAGCTGCCTCCAGCACATTTCCTACTGGGGATGTGCCCGCAACCAAGGTACATGCCCTTGACCGAATCGAACCTGGGACCCTTCAGTCCGCAGGCCAACGCTCTATCCACTGAGCCAAACCGGTTTTGGCTGCACTTTTATTATTATAGGTCATCTTACTGATTCATTCTGTAAGCACTACAAGCTAGATATACATTCTTCTAGTAAAAGTTCTCATTTGAAGTCAGAGGAAAAGGCCCTGGTGGGGTAGCTCTGTTGGTTAGAGCATCATCCAGATTGGCCAGGTTGCGGGTCCCATCCCAGGTCAGGGCACAGATAAGAATCAACCAACGCTCTGGCCGGTTTGGCTCAGTGGATAGAGCGTCGGCCTATGGACTGAAGGGTCCCGGGTTCGATTCTGGTCAAGGGCATGTACCTGGGTTGTGGGCACATCCCCAGTAGGGGGCGTGCAGGAGGCAGCTGATCGATGTTTCTCTCTCATCAATGTTTCTAACTCTCTCTCTCTCCCTTCCTCTCTGTAAAAAATCAATAAAATACATTAAAAAAAAGAATCAACAAACGAATGCAGAAATATATGGAACAAATCAACGTTTCTCCCCTTCCCTCTCTAAAATCAATCAATCAATAAAAAAGAAATAAATAAGAAAAAAGTAACAGGACTTAAAAAAATCATGAACCTGAAAGCCTCCATCCTTTGGCAGATCCAAAATCAGACCAACAAACAAGTGAACGAAACCTACTGCTCTGCACGTGAGCGTTTAGTGCACATCACTCCTGGCTCCACCTGCTCTGCCTCGGACAGAGACCTCTGCGGATGCAGATGGAGTGAAAATGGTCATTCCCAGCAGTTAAACCAGAACGCCTTCGTGCCCCCCACCCCCGGCCTGGCCCAGCATCTCCATGGCGCCACCGAACGCGTTCCTACGGAAAGCTTCCTGTAGCTCGTGTCCCGTGTGTGCAGAGCTAATTCATCGCTCCTGTAAGTGACATTCTCTTCCCACGCCTCTTTCTCTATCAATGACATCACCACACGCCAACCCAAGCTTGAGACGTGGCTTAGATCTGACTATTCCCTTCCTTCCCATCACTGAGTCCCACGGGCTAATTCTTTCAAAACACTCCTTTCACGCTTCACGCATCCCTACACTTCCCCATCCAACTCTGCTATCTTGTGCCCAGAAACTGTAATGACTTCATCGCTGGTTCCTTAACCCATTGCCCTACCCACTCAATCCAGCTGCTTCGCCCAGCCAAGCTCATGTCTGACCTCGGTACAAACCTGGCTCTAAATGACACCGCCCTCCCTGACGCCCTCCCTGACCCCGCCCTCCACCACACCTCACTCCATGACACTGCACTTACCGCTCTCAGAGGTCACTACTTCCTGGATCTGTGACTTGGAACAGACCCAGCCTCCTCCTGAGTGTCTGCACTTGTGGGCTCCGCAGGCCGCACTCAGGTCTGTAGCCACCAAACACCACGCTGTCCCCTCCTCCCTGCTCCGGACTGTGGCTTGTGTTTCTCACCCCCTTCTCTTTCTCTAAAAGCCCCTCTTCTCTCCCTTCCCACAGCCCCACCACAGAAACCTCCTCCACTTACTCAGCTGGAACCCACACCTCCATGCAGGCGACTCCCCATCTTCTCTCATCAGGGGCTCCTCTGAGCTCCAGACCAGCATCTCATCGCCCAAAGCACAGCGCCACCTGCTGGTCCCAGCACCTGACACTCTAATGCTAGCCGTTCACACCACGTCTCCCACTGTTCTGGTCTTTTCTGTGAGAACTTACAGAACACTGATGGCCTGAAACCATCTTGAAATCTCTCCCGATGGAACTGTCACCTCTCTGGCCACCCACACCATCCACTGCGAAGCCTCTGTGCCTCCGGTCCAGGCCCCACACACAGACCTCAGTATCTCTCTTATATGACCTTAAGCTGGAGTCAAATGCACATGGCACACGCACCGTCACAGGTCGGTGGTGTGAAGGGCATGCACACTGCTGTGCGGCCACCGCCACCACCAAGTCTAGACGGCTTTACCCTGGAGAACAGCCTGCGCCCCAACTGTCACTCCCACCGCCCTCCCGCCCGCCCCTGGCAGGCTCCAGCCCCTCCCCACGCCTGCCTCCAGGGAGCCAACTGCTCTAGGCGCTGTGCATAAGCAGAGTCACAGTGTTTGTCTCTTATGGGACTGGCTCCCTTCACTTCGCACAAAGCCCTTAGCATTCATCCGTGTGGTAGCACGTGTCCAAGCTTCCTCTCTTTAAGGCGAATGATATGCCATCGTATGGGTGTCCACGGGCTGTTCATCCATTCACAATGGACACTGGGGCGCGCCCCCGCCTGAGAACGAGGGTGCAGTGCCGCGGGGAGACCCTGCTCCTTCCTGTGGGAGGCGCACCCAGAGCGCAGCTGCTGGGCCACACAGGCGCTCGCTTTCACTTTTTTGAGGAACCCTCTCCACGCCCCCCCCCCCAATCCTCTTGCGTGGACTCCTCCACTGACGTCTAACCCTCCCGCCTCCAACCTCTCCTCTCGCTGTGGAGCCTGCCGTCAGCATCGCCTGTGGAGGCTCAGTGCAGGGCGCAGTGCCGCTGCCGGAGGCCGAGGGCCCAGCACAAAACCGAGGGTCAGTCCCGGGATCAGCAAACGAGTGTGCAGGCGAGTGTGCAGGAGGCCGGAGGGGGCACTCCCTCCTTCCCTGCACTTGTGCTCACGGCCTAGTGAAGTAACATCCTTCAGTGGCTGGCATTTCAGATGCCACTTATCAGACATGTAAACCCAAGAGACCAGAGAAGGGGGGCCAAGCCCAGCGACAACAGGAGGGCCTGTGTGCGCACCCCAGCTCCCCTCCGTGTCTCCCCACGTTCCTCCAGCAGCCTCAGTGCTTGCCATTCAAAGCCCCTCCTACCCAGAAGCCACAGCCTCGGGGCCTGGGCCAAGGGCCTGGCCAGAAAGTGTTTTGTTTGGCAAAGTCTTTTAAAAATATTTTACTTTGTTTTTTGGAGTGCCCAAGATTGGGGATATACTGTCCAATTCCGCCAGGCCCCACCCTAGGCCCCTGGGTGCACCCACAGGCCTCCCAGCCCCAGGAAAGCCGAGAAAGCGGAGAATACGCACGTGGCCACACCCCACTCCAGGCCGCTCCTTCAAGCCCCGTCCTGGCTCCCACCCTGAGCACCTGGGTGCCCGTTCCTAAGCACCTGGCTATGCGACCTGCAGCATGTGCAGCACTTGTATCTGGTTGGCCAGGCCTACGCGGGGTGAGTACCTTGAGATCAGGTTCGTTATCTGGCTAGTTTTGGTCTCTCACAGCACAGAGCCAAGTGAGGCGTCCAAAGGAATGTCAAAGTGAAGTAAAATGAAGAGGAAAACGATGTTTTCCTTTAGAAATGAAGGCTGGCTTGGAATGAGCGTTTAATTTCAGGCACTTTACATGCAGACACGGCCCAACTCCGTCTGGAGGCTGTCCGTCATGTGGCAGCGTGGGGGCCTCTCCAGGGGCTCTGTGGTCGGCATGTGAAGACCCGTCCGCACTCTGCAGAGCCTGAGAGGGCACAGGCCTCTGTGGTCCGGCCACGTCACTCTGTACGTGTGACCCACGTTGGTACTTACACTGCAGCCTCTGTTTCCCCGGCAACGCTGTGCTCACCGCAGGGTCCCCGTGAGGAGGTCACACAGAACAGAGAGCACGGAGCACAGCCTCGCACGTAGTTAATGTTAAATAATTGTAAATTGGTATTAACTAAAGTGGATAGGGAAATGTGAGCTTGCAATTCCCCTTTAAGTTCTAGACGTTAAAACACATACGTATAAATAAGATAAGCTCTTTCCCACCATCCAAATCTGTAAAGCAGCTCACGGTGACACTTAATGTACATTTAAGTTACAATTAAACGGGAAGGCACTTATGGCCTCTTCTCTCCTGAGCCTCACTTGGAATAGTAAGAGGAAGACTAAGCTCACACCGACTCTTCCAGACGCCCGTTTCTGTTCGGTCCCTTGCCTGTGGCGGACATTTCCCACCGGTCAGACATCTGTTCCCAGAAATAGATCTGACTCTGCTTAGTTTCTACTAAAAAAGCATAAAATCAAGACACTGTGGCCTTGTTGGCAGAGACCTGGGGACACAGACAGAGTCAGATTTATGCCTCGGTTCCAAAGATCAGTGAGTAAATCCTGCCCCCTGAGTCCTGACGGCTTCATCACATTTCATTAGGACGCTATGTCCGCCCAGCACCCTCCCGTCAACAGCGTCCGAAAGCAAACTCCCCCAAGGTGGCTGATGCTTTAGGACACATTTTCTGCCTGAAATAAAGCATTTGTACCGAGAATGTTCTTACATTCCCAAACCACGTTCAAGTGGCACATTCTGAACTAATAAAGCGTTAACCTTTTATAACCAGTTCTATGTGCTGTAGAAAAACAACCCAGACAAAACACTAAAACAAATGCAAATGTTAAATTAAAAACATGTTGAAATCCAAGCCGCTGAAAAGCTTCCAGCTGGAAAGTGTGCTTTGTATCTGCACTGAGCGGACGGGGCCTGCGAACCCTCGGCAGCGCTCAGCTCAGAGGCTCTCTCTCCCCGGCCTGCACGCTGCCCTCTCTGGAAGCGGGGCAGGGAGTGGTCAGGGGTTGCTTCTTCAGGTGCACATGTGGCACTGCAAACACGCTGAAACCTGAACTGGTCACAAGAAAACTTCAAGTCACCCAGAACTTTCCAGCCCTGCCAGGTGCCCATGCTGATGCCACCATCACTGTGCCCCGAGAAGGGACACAGCAGCCCTGGGAACAGGCACGCACCTGCAGAGTCGCTCACTCACTCATCCCACTCCCTGGGCCACAGATTGCCTGTGCCAGACGCCGTGGCCGACCACAAAGTTAGCTGGGACAAGATTCCTATCCCCAGGGAGATCGGAACCTATGAAGAGGGAAGACACAAACCTAAAACCCACAGGGTCACTGCTAAAACACACGGACCAAGTTCTATGAAAATAACAGCACAACAGAAGATTTAGTCAACGGCCACCATGACCACCTCAGAGACAGTTGTTGTGCACGCACACACCCACCCATGTAAACAGAAGCCCGGCCAGGTGCCGGGGAGGAAGCAGGAGTTGGGGGGGGGGGAGCGGGCGTCTCTAACGGAAGGATGACCGTGTACAAAGCACAGAGCCTCCAAGGGGGCGGATCAGAGCAGGTCGAGTCTGTAAAGTGAGGACAGCGCTGGTGGCAGTCTGGGCCCAGCCATCAGTGGTCTTATAAGGAAGCTTACATCCCTCAACTTAATGCCTTAGATTAAGAAGTGGGGGAGCCGCAGGGCCACATTCCAAGGCCAGGATCCCCAGCTGCTGAGAGTCGGGGCTCTGAGGGCTGTCGCTCTCTCGCTCTTGTGGGGACAACAGAGACTGGAGCCCAGAAACATGTCCCTGTCTGTAGCCCACCCTGCGGGCCTGCGCCTGGAAGTGAGGCCTATGGCGTGAGATGACAGAGCAAAGAGGGAGGCGGCACTGGGACCCCATGCTCTGCCTGGAGGGGACACAGCATGAAGTCACTGCTTTCCGTGTCTGGCGCGTTTTATAAAACGACCATTGCAGTGTGTGCTGCTACCTCCGCGTGCTCCCAGCCCAGGGCGTGCTCTGCGCCCGTGGCACCGCATGCTTTGTCACTTCTTCGCACGTGAAGGTCATTCACGTGGACTGGACATGCGTGTGAACACTGGCGTCGGGACACTCACTCTGCAGTAATCCAACGTGGCCACGTACTCGTAGGACCCCAGTGACAGCTCCGGCCTCTCGCCGTGGTCCAGCCGCCGGCCGACGTGGTCCAGATGCTGGAAGTAGAACGGCGGGACTAACAAAACAAAAAGGGAAAGGAAGTCTTCTGTTTTTATAATAGACAACGTAGTAAGTTCTCAGAATTTATGGTGGGAGGAACAGAGTTAGTAGGAGGGGACAAGTATTTGAAGCTGGAATGTAACATATTCTAAAGACCCACATTTAAAAGCGTTTCTAAAACACCCCTCCTGACCTCCTACCAGTTGCTGACGACAAGGAACAGCTGGGACCGGGACCCTGGAGAGAAACGGGACGCAGGCACTGCTCTCATGGTCACGGCCAAGGCCCAGCTGTCCCTCCTTCAGGGCCTTTTGAAAAGCAGTGCTGGCTTTCTAACCATGTCAGCTTTCAGCACACCTAACAGAAGCGGGTGGTCACTGGGACTGGACTGTGAGCTACCGTCTTTGTTACCCTGTAAGGAGGGTGCCTCCATGCGGGGTGCGCACGGCCACCTTCCTGCTTGGGCCGCGGGGCGGCGATGACTGTATTAGGGAAAGACCGCGCTCCCATCTCAGGACTCTGGCTTCGGTTCGAATGGCAGAGGGGCTCGCGCTGGCGAGGGCCTGGAGGCCGTCCAGCAGCCGGAGCAGCCAGGAGTCCCCGAGCGCCTGCACAAATATGGCCTGGCATCTGGGCAGCGAGCCCTGCTCCGAGACGGTGGGCTGGAGTGCAAGTGCTGGCTAGAAGCGCCAGGACCCCCCATGCCCACTGACTCCTCCTATGAACCCACAGAGGTGGCGGTGCCTTCTGTTTTAGACCAGCAGCTCAGTGCAGCTTCCAGGTGTGAACTACCATGTGGACTGCAATGGGATTGCACGGGTTGGACTTAAAAATAACCTCTGAGGCCTGACTTTCCTACTTTCCTGCTGCATGACGGCCATTTTGTTTTAGAGAGTTTACAGGTTCCTATGCGCACGTGGGTCTGGGAATGTGGGAAGCCAATGTCTGCAAAGATGCGGGACGAGGGAGGGCGTCGCGGCTGAGCTAGTGCGCGGGAGGCCATAGCGGCCACTTGGTGACACTGAGCTGGGGGGCACCAAGCAGCCGTGTTGGGGTGTACGGTGCGGAATTTCCAGTTTTTGGAATTCACTTCGTTCACACGTTGGCACTCACCTTCGTTCACGCAGCTGCAGAAGCCGCACTGGAAGCGCCGGCCGCCCTCGATGAACTGCATGAAGGGGCACATGTAGGCTTTGCAGCGGTTGCAGCGCACGGGCCCCGCCTCCCCGTGGTTCACCAGGTAGAGGGGCGTCTGCAGGGAGCAAGTCAAAGAGCACCGCTGTGAGGCCTTTCCGGGCACCAAGAAGAGCAGGGCAGCCAGGTGCCCCTCCTGATGCCTCGTGGACGCAAGGCCACACTCCAGCAGAAACGAGATCAGTGCCTTTTATCAGCACACACGCACATGCATGTATCTATGTACGTATGTGGGTGTATGATTACCCGTGTAGAGACAGAATGAAAGAGGGTACTAACACTACCATGTCACGACCATCCTCAACCCCGTGCACCGATCTCCTGCTGTTTGCACTGATACGCACACGGGAGGGGCGCACACAGCGCCCGGGCCACACGCGCTCTCCGCAGAGCTCCGCGTGCGCCCACCAGCCCGGCCAGGGGCCGCTGCCTGCCCTCAGCCCAGGCCACCTGCCTCACACCGCCCTCTCTCTGGCCGGGCACGCTCTGCCAGAACCGAAAAATAAACATTCCAACGGCTTCTTCCTCATAAACATGCGTGAAACCGCTGCGCGTCCTTTATGTGCAGCTCCAGGGGAAAGGCGCAGCGTTCGGGGTCTGCCTGCGTCTCAGCTCTTCCGGCTCCAGGCTGAAACCACAGCTGCTCTGGTTAGAAAGCCCCGAAAGAGGACATCATGGAAGAGCTTGGGAACTGCAGGACTTGGCACGTCAACCACATGTTTGTTTGTTTTTTAAAGAAAAAGCATAAGAAGCAGACTGCTTTAGTGGAGACCTGAAGAGCAGGAGGCAGGTGGGGATGGGGGCGGGTGGGGTTCAGAAGGCCACTTCCACTCATCTAGAAAACTGAGAGGTGCTCTGCCCCTGCCCAGATGTTCACTGTGAAGCTAACCCTTTGCTGAGCTTTCATTCAAAAATGAGTTGTGAGATCCCAGAGCAAGAAAATAAAAACAGATTTAGTAGAATATAGGGAAGAATCCAGGGAAAATGTTTCTAAGTTCAGAATCCTTCCTCTGCCTCTCCCGCCCCTCCCCCACAGCTTGCTTGAGGAATCCAGACATGGGTTGGACTTTCTCCTTTATCTCTTCTGACCCCTGCGTGGGCAGAGCCCTGGTGCCCACCCGAGGGCTGTGAGGGGGACGAGGGGAAAACGCGTGTTCAGTGGAGAGCACTATCTGTGCCTGGCACGAGCTGCTGGATGCGCGGTGACTGTTGCCCACCACACACAGCGACCTCTCCTCCCTCGGCACCACCCAGCTCAGGAGAGGGTGTTGAATGACAGGTGATAGGCTTGAGTTTATAGAGGCATTTATTCACACAGATTCTGAAATTGGCTAACTTGTTACTGGAAAATGTTATTGTAAAAATGATCTAGAAGGAAGAAATCTTTCAGATTTTTGATGGAATCTAATGGTTAGAAGCCAAGAAGTACAGATTTTTAAAACACGCTAGGAATCTGATTTAATACACGTATCCATTCAAGCAGTGACTTAAACAACACTTTCCTGTAGGTGCTTTCCGTGTGACAGGCACAAAGTGGTAAAAGTCTGTCCTGAGGCAGGCGGGAGGGGAGCAGACAAAGCTGTAGGTACAAGAGAGCCTGAGGCAGCGGAGGGAGCGGAGAGCAGGAGGTCAGAGCAAGTCCATCAGCCGCCCTCGGGCTGCCGTCTGCCCTGCGCCACCGCCTCCAGGACCAGACCCACTTTCAGAGTTCAGTTTGGGAGAAAGTCTGCAATCTGTACGCATTCCCGTCAAGTCTACTCTTCTCGTCCTTTTATTTTCAAAGCACTCGAAGGCCACCATCAAGGCCCGGAGAGACTGAAGGGACAACGTCGGACGCAATTATTTGCCAGGCAAAGCAGAGGCAATGCAAGCAAGATGAACCTTATTCTTCTGCTAGGATTTACTCAAAGGCAGGCCCAGCCTAAATCACTGTGCAATTGTCTGCAACTGACACCCAAACATCGCAGGCCTGGCAGCTTCGGGCCTGCAGACCTGGAGGTGGAGTCTGGAACGAACGAGTCCAGTGATGACTGCTCGGCCGTGAAGCACACCCGCATTCCGCCCCTTCCTTCTGGGACACAAGGTGATGGATAGGTAAGGAAGGGCTTCAGACAACGAGGTGACCGCCAGGAATGTTAGAAGCTTTCAAGTGTTTGCTTTCTGGGGGCCCGGGGCGGGCGCAGCGCCTGCTCCTGCAGAGGTTGCTCTGTCTCCAGATGCCGCTGAGCTCCCCAGCAGTGAGCACAAGCTCACACGGCCAGTCTCCCCTCTCTGCTGGGTTCCCCTGCAGTGTCCCCCGCTTTTTGTAAACATCACACTTCCCCAAACATTCTCCCCAAAAGCTGGTCTTTTCCTTACCAAGGACATTATGTCATATTTGCTTCAGGAATATTTTCAGATTTTATAATTTTTTAAAATAAATGTGCTTAAAACCTTTGGCTTCTAGTGCCTTCCTGCCTGCTCCCTCTTTCCTGTGCTTTGCTTCAGTGGACAGAGCAGACACCAGACCGAACCCCCATGGCGATCGCAGTCCGTTCCTGAGGAGGGAGCTGAGCAGGGGAGGGAGCACGCTGTCTGGTCCTGTGCTTGTGTTTGGATCACCAGGGCTGCCAACAGTATGTCGGTACTAATTTTAATTAAGATGTTCTAATTGGGTAAAGTGTCTCCTTTTGTGCACGTATAATAAAATCACGGTGGATTTGAGGCCACAAGAGAGAATATAATTCACTGAGAAATGGGCTCAGTGTGAGGATGAAATAAGTGAGTTCAAAACAAAACAGAACAGAACACTTTTGGCTACTTTTCCATGTGAAAGAACAGACAACAATACGTATCGAGTAACTTCTTGGGATACTAACACAATTTTGAAAGTTTTCTTATTTTAATATTAGAGGCCCAATGCATGAAATTTGTGCAAGGAGCTTGGCCCTCGCAGCCCCCTGGGTCTGGAAGGTCGTTCGGCTGTCTGGTCTGATTAGCATGTTGCTCTTTTATTATTATTGACTAGAGGCCTGGTGCACAAAAATTTGTGCACTCGGCGGGGGGAGGTTCCCTCAGCCTGGCCTGTGCCCTCTCGCAGTCTGGGACCCCTCAGGGGATGACCACCTGCTGGCTTAGGCCCACTCCCCAGGGGATTGGGCCTAAGCTGGCAATTAGACATCCCTCTGGCAGACCGGCAGCCCTCGGGGGATGTTCACTTGCCAGCGGGGAGCAGACCTAAGCTGCAGTCAGACATCCTTAGCACTGCTGAGGAGGCAGGAGAGGCTCCCACCACCACCGCTGTACTGGCAGCCATCAGCCTGGCTTGTTGGTGAGCAGAGCTCCTCCCTGTGGGAGCGCACTGACCACCAGGGGGCAGCTCCTGCATTGAATGTCTGCCCCCTGGTGGTCGGTGTGTGTCATAGTGACCAGTCATTCCTAGTCTTCCTGCTGTTAGGGTCAGTTTGCATATTACCCTTTTACTATATAGGATAGAGGCCTGGTGCACAGGTGGGGGCTGGCTGGTTTGCCCTGAATGGTGTCCTGGATCAGGGTGGGGGTCCCGCTGGGGTGCCTGGCCAGCCGGGGTGAGGGGCTGATGGCTGTTTTCAGGTTGGCCACACCCCCTTTAGGGTAGGGGTCCCCACTGGGGTGCCTGGCCAGTCTGGGTGAAGGACTGAGGGCCGTTTTCAGGCTGGCTGGTGACTGAAGCTCCCAGTCTCTCCTTTTTTCCTTTTTTTTCTTTATTCTGGGATTTATTTGCCTTCTATAATTGAAACTTTGTTGCTGTTACTGGAGCTGAGAGCCAGGCTCCTACTCTGAGGCCACAGCCTGCTGAAAGCAGGTATCTGGGGTTTGTTTAGCTTCTATAATTGAAACTTTGTTGCTTTCGGAGCTCAGAGCTGGGCCGTGGCAGGTGGGGAACCTTGGCTTCCTCCATGACTGGAGCAAGCAAGCCTCCTGCTCGCTTCAGCTGCGTGGCTGCTGGCCGCCATCTTGGTTGGGTTAATTTGCATATCTCGCTGATTAGCCAATGGGAGGCATAGTGAAGGTACGGTCAATTACCATGTTTGTCTATTATTAGATAGGAAAGTATCAGTTACCTAAGTCTTCCTGCCATTCTCCCAAGCAACCTAACATTTGTGCAGTCGGTACTGGGCCTATGGCCCAGGACATTAAACACAGCAGCAAGCAACAATGCAGTCAGCAGCATAGCTCGGCGTAGAGAGGACAGCGGGGAAATCATCACGAGTAAGAGTTCTCTCTAGCTCAGAAGGCAATGCTCATCGATGGATTTCAGAGCAAGCACCGTGCGCAGAGCGATGCGCACACCCTGCCGGGATCCCGCAGGGAGGTGTGTAACCTCTGTGTTTTTGTCTGGGCAGCTATGTAACTAAGAAAAGCCTTGCCACAGAAATCTTGCACAGAGTCTGTGTTTTAGAGAAGTGATGAGCAGCAAAGGCAGCTAAATATTAAAAGCTGATGAACACATATCCACTAGGTGGCACTGCACAGCTAAAAATTAAAACCGTACAATTTCCCCAGTAATAAAATACTCAAGTTAACGAGGCCATGTTCACTTTATGTAGGTCTAACAGCATGTAACTGAACTTACGTCAGCTATTACCATCACACGATTAAGGAGCTGGACTTGTCTTGAAAAAAACATAGACAATAGTTCATGTAGGGAAACCGCGGCCTGTCGGGAGGGCAGCCCCAAATCACAGCAGGTGACCTCACCCTTGTTCAGATTTTGAAAAAAATCCGTGTTCTGCATTTTTAACGCACACTTCTCTTCCCTGCCCTCTCCTCTCCCCTCCGGCCCCCGCCGTCTCCAGGAGAGCCACCTCCCAGACGTCCCCGCATCAAGAGTCCACTGGCCGAGGCCGGCAGAGCAGCTAGCCAGACCCTGCGGGTGATGGGAGAGGCTTCTGGCCACGGTGGCTCCCAAATCCGATCAGACTTGCAGCAAGAAGACCTGCCAACGTGACATGGTCCCACCTGGATGCGGGTGACAGCGCAGACTGGCGTCGGCTGTGGCTCTGCATGCAGGGCTCTGGGCTGGAGGGCGGCTGCCCCTCAAACCTGCCCCAGGGGAGCCAGTGAGGGCCGGGTCCCTGGGGCTGGAGGCGAATGGGAGCAGAGAGCGGAGCAGGAACAGAGCCCGAGCCTGGGATGAGCTACCACCCTCGAAACCTCAGACGGTCAGACTCTCAGGCCTGAGGCAGAGGAGCAGAGAGGCGCCCGGGGTTATGCCTGAAGCGAGAGGAGAGTCGGCATGGACCTCATAAGCCTCACTGACTGCGGACGTTTCCACGGGGGAGGGCGGGGCAGCCCACGAGCGTCCACCGCGTGTGACCCCTGCCCGCCCCCATGGACAGCCACGGGAGGCCACGGACAGCCACAGGCCACGGGAGGCCACGGACAGCCACGGGAGGCCCTGCACAGCGGTCACAGGCCTGCGGTTTTGTTCGAGTTTTTGCAATGACAAGTCCGGCATGAAAGAATATTTTCCAAATGCCTTTTTTACAATCCTGTCATCCGCCTTCTAAAAAGAAACAGCCTGACAATGAAACACTCAATGTGCCATGTTCATTCTAGGGCTGTATTTATGCTTTTCCAGGATGTTTTCAGTTGGCCCTTGCTACTCTAAAGCTGTGCATTTTCTTATGTCCAGAAAATTAACCTCCTGCTACTTGGAGTGTTCACGGCACTTGGGAGAAT
This sequence comes from Myotis pilosus, assembly GCA_036010255.1. Taxonomy (NCBI): domain Eukaryota; kingdom Metazoa; phylum Chordata; class Mammalia; order Chiroptera; family Vespertilionidae; genus Myotis; species Myotis pilosus. The sequence continues at coordinate 2,166,001 of JASKON010000034.1, forward strand.
GTTTCCATCCTTTTCTGTCAACATGGCTTCCTGCTGGAGCCAGCCCTCGCCAACAGAGGCTTCTGTTAAGGAAGAGATGGCGTTTCTAGAAGTCATATTTCCCAGGGCAGAGCTGGGCAGTTCTAATCGGTGTGAGCAGGTGAGGCAGGAAGGAGTGGGGGCAGGGAGGAGGCTGGGAGGCTGGCCCATGAGCTGAGGAGAGAGCAGGGTGGCCGTGCTCCACAGAGAGCCTACCCAGGCAGGGCAGCAAGTGGTGGCTGGTGGCCCTGACCCGCCATGTCTCTGTCCGTCTCTCCTTGAGTAAGGTGTTTACTGCATGGCAGTCCCTTATAAAAGTGGACACTGTTTAGAAACAAACGCTCACACCAAGTAACACTGGGATATTGCCCAGGTTATGGTGTGTAAGATGGTTTCAAACATTCCTAAATCCAGGTGTGAGTATCTACACTAATAAAAGAGAAAAATGGTAATTGGCGTACGACGCTACCCTTTTCATTGGCTAATCAGGGCTATATGCAAATTAACTGCCAACTAAGATTGGCAGTTAACTGCCAACAAGATGGCGGTTAATTTGCATATGTAGGCACAATGCAGGGAGGCGAAGGGAAAGCAGGAAGAAGCCCCCTGCCACTGACAGTGATCGGAAACCCAGGGGGGAGCTAAGAGCTGGGGGGCAGGGCAAAGGCAGCCATCGAAGAATCAGGTGCCTTTTCCGCCCTGGCCAGTGATAGCAGGAAGTAGGGGTAGAACCAGCGATGGGAGCTGGGCACAGTCGAAGCTGGCAGTCCCAGGAGCTAGAGGTCCCTTGCCTGGGCCTAAAGCGAAGCCCAAGATCGTGGGGCCACTGCCACTGCAGGTCCCCGCTGCCCAGGCCGGACACCTAAGCCAGAGGCGTTAGGCCTGGGTAGGGGCGGAGCCTGCAACCGCGGGGAGCTGGGGGTCCCCTGCCCAGGCCTGACACCTCTGCCCAAGGCCTCAGGCCTGGTCAAGGGGCCGATTCGGTGATTGGTGATCGGAGGGTGATGAGGGTCAACTCCTCTGGCCGAGGCATCAGGCCTGGGCGGGGGGCGGAGCTGGGGATTGGGGGGATATGATGGTCCCCTTGCCCAGGCCTGAAGCCTGGGTCAGAGGCGTCAGGCTTGGGCGGGGGGGTGGAGCAAGCGATCAGAGGGAGATGGGGGTCCCCTGCCCAGGCATGATTCCTGGGCCAGAGGCCTCAGGCCTGGGCGGGGGCCAGAGCCAGTGATCGGGGGGAGTTGGGGGTCCCCTGTCCAAGCCTGATACCTCTGGCGGAGGCGTCAGGCCTAGGCAAGGGGCCGATCAGGCGATCAGAGGGTGATGGGGGTCTACGCCTCTGGCCGAGGCATCAGGCCTGGGCAAGGGGCAGAGCCAGCAATCAGAGGGGTCTGGGGGTCCCCTGCCCAGGCCTGATGCCTGGGCCAGAGGCATCAGGCCTGGGCTGGGGGCAGAACCAGTGATGGGGGAAATGAGGGTCCCCTGCCCAGGCCTGACACCTCTGTCAGAGGCGTCAGGCCTAGGCAAGGGGCCGATCCTGCGATTGGAGGGTGATGGGGGTCAATGCCTGAGGGCTCCCAGTATGTGAGAGGGGGCAGGCTGGGCTGAGGGACACTCCCCCCCACACACACACCCAGTGCACGAATTTCGTGCACCGGGCCCCTAGTACAATTATAAAACTGATTCTAACAGAACCTGGCTGGAGATCCTGGATAGAACCGGCGAGAGAACCCAACCATGATGGTCAACTGAACGCTGCCTCCATGTCCTTCCTTCTTCGCTGACTCTGTCCACACCTTTGGGAACCCCTGGACCTGCTGGGGCTCGACCCCAACAAATTCTCATATGATATACCATGAATGTCAGAAAAAAAAAAAACTACTGGGAGAACAGGCCTACTGCTCGCCCATTTTCTCACTGTACAGCTGTAGTCACCTTCAGAGAATTAAGACATATAATATTAGTTTATGTAAATCACATTAAATAACTTTCCTTTAATATTAAAAAAAACCAAAACTGATTCTATAAAAAGTATCACAGGAAAATCCCACTACCGTTTCCTTTCAGAGCCGACAGCTAGGGAAGTGCCACGGTTATGCAAAACCTCCGCAGCTTTTCCTGAGCTGGTCTGCGGTGGGAGCCGGCCACTGAGCCTGCAGGCCTCGCTGTCCCCGAGCCACTGGCTGGTCACTGTCCCTGGGGGGCCTCTCCAAGTGACAGCAAATCACCTTCTGTGAATGAATTTGCTTTGAGCAAATAGCCAAATGCCATTTGGAGGAAAGACTCAAACATAGGGTCAAAAAAAGTTGAAGAAAAAAATTTAATTAAAAAAAAAAAAAAGTGTGCCCAATGCAACAGCATCTGGGGAAATGACCACCTTTCTTTGTTACTACATATCAGTAGTGAGCTAGAAGGGAAGATGACTTCTTCATCTATCAAAAAATAATTAACATTGACATGTATGAGCTAATACACATTTTCTATCCTTTTTCCTTAAGAAAGGAGAAATGTTGACAAGATTATATGTTTGAAGTAAATAGAGTTTTTCAAAACTTTTTAAAGCATAAAGACAATAGGAGAAACCAAGATGGCGGCATAGGTAAACACTGGAGTTTGCTGCCTCGCACAACCACTTCAAAAATACAACTAAAAGACGGAACGGACATCACCCAGAACCACAGGAAGGCTGACTGAGGGGAAATTCTACAACTAGAAGGAAAGAGAACAGCATACTGAGACTCATAGGAGCTGCGGTGCGGAAGTAAAATACTAAGGTGCGGAGGTGCGTGCAGAGCAGGCTGGCAGCTGAGGGCACGGTTGTCTGTTTCAATCGGGAGGGAGTCTCAGGCTCTGAGCTCCAGTTCTGGCGAGTCCCTGGGGACCCAGACTCAAACGGGAGAAGCGGGACTGTCTGGCATCGGTCGGAACTCGAGGGCAGCTTTCTCTCCGAGGTCTGCAGCGGTTGCTGGAACTCTGAGAGGCAGAGCCTCTGGGGACGGGACTGAGAGCAGCCATAACTGCTCGCTTCACCCGCCCTGTTGATCCCCTGGGACCCACCCTGCCCAAGCCTTGCACAGAGCCATTTGCATGATAGCCTTAGGCAAAGGCTAGGTGAGCACCTCCCAAGAGGACAGAAGTTCTCCCACTGCAGACACAGCTGATTCTCACAGCCAGTTGGCCTGGAGGTCAAATCCCCCCCACCCTCAGTATTACCTACAACAATCAAGGCTTAACTACAGGAAGAATGCACACAAAGAACACAAGGGGGTGCACCAAGAAAGCATAAAAAATGCGGAGACAAAGAAACAGGACAAAAATGACAGAAATGGAGAATATAGAGTTCAAAACTACACTTTTAAGGTCTCTCAAGAACTGTCTAGAAGCTGTCAATAAACTTAGTAAGGCCTTCGAAAAGATTGGTGAGACCGCCGATAAATATAGTGAGATCCTCAAGAAATCTAATGAGACCCTCGATGTTGTGATAAAGAACCAACTAGAAATTAAGCATACACTGACTGAAATAAAGAATATTATACAGATACCCAACAGCAGACCAGAGGAGCGCAAGAATCAAGTCAAAGATTTGAAATGCGAAGAAGCAAAAAACACCCAACTGGAAAAGCAAAATGAAAAAAGAATCCGAAAATACGAAGATAGTGTAAGGAGCCTCTGGGACAGCTTCAAGCGTACCAACATCAGAATTATAGGGGTGCCGGAAGATGAGAGAGAGCAAGATAGTGAAAACCTATTTGAAGAAATAATGACAGAAAACTTCCCCTACCTGGTTAAAGAAATAGACTTCCAAGTCCAGGAAGCGCAGAGAACCCCAAACAAAAGGAATCCAAAGAGGACCACACCAAGACACATCATAATTAAAATGCCAAGAGCAAAAGAAAAAGAGAGAATCTTAAAAGCAGCAAGAGAAAGAAACTCAGTTACCTACAAGGGAGTACCCATATGACTGTCAGCTGATTTCTCAACAGGAACTTTGCAGGCCAGAAGGGAGTGGCAAGAAATATTCAAAGTGATGAATACCAAGAACCTACAACCAAGATTACTTTATCCAGAAAAGCTATCATTCAGAATTGAAGGTCAGATAAAGAGCTTCACAGATAAGGAAAAGCTAAAGGAGTTCATCACCACCAAACTAGTATTATATGAAATGCTGAAAGGTATCCTTTAAGAAGAGGAAGAAGAAGAAAAGGTAAAGATACAAATTATGAACAACAAATACGCATCTATCAACAAGTGAATCTAAGAATCAAGTGAATAAATAATCTGATGAACAGAATGAACTGGTGATTATAATAGAATCAGGGACATAGAAAGGGAATGGACTGACTATTCTTGGGGGGGGAAGGGGTATGGGAGATGCGGGAAGAGACTGAACAAAAATCGTGCACCTATGGATGAGGACAGTGGGTGGGGAGTGAGGGCAAAGGGTGGGGTGGGAACTGGGCGGAGGGGAGTTATGGGGGGAAAAAAGAGGAACAAATGTAATAATCTGAACAATAAAGATTTAATTTAAAAAAAATAAAGCATATAGACAATATAGGGTGAAAACTTAAATCTCGTTCCCATGTTCCATCTATGATACACTCCAACCTGCCAATGACGGCTCCACTCAGGGTAAGGCACGTGACCTTTGTGTGGATGAGGCCCGTGAGCTGCACACACTAGATTTCATAACGACGGCTCTTCCATTTTACCTGCATTTTGCAGAAATACTGTTCAAGAAAGTCAATGATGACCTGATTTTTCAAAAATAATGAACATTTCAAAGATTTTAATCTTTTTTATATGTATGTTTACATATCCTCTCCCCCTTTCTCTCTTACAACATGTATGTGTCTCCACATTTATAGTGTGATGATATTGAAAGGAACAAACATGCAGAATCTTACTGTCCAGGAAATTCTTTAAGCAACTGTTGCCCTAGTCACAGCTGTCTGTCTGGCAGTGAGGCCCCCAAAGGCTGTTTTCCATAAGAGCATGTGTGTAGGAAATAAAATATTTTCTTTGATCTACAACCTGGAAACTGAACTAAATGACAGATGCCTGGATGGAGATGACTCAGAAACGCAGGTCCTGCTCAGCTTGGCTCCGGGCGGCCAGTTCCCCTGCTGACTGTGTAACTCGCTCAGATCAAACAGCATTCATACAAAGTCGACACTCAGTAGATGTTTGCGCATAGATCCCTACGGTGAGAATCTCATCACATTACTTGTCCTCAAAATCCTTGTTTACTTCCACACGTAAACGATATGGTGCCATGAAAGGGTCAAATGTTTATCTAGCGCAGACATGGCCCAGGAGCTGCTGAAGGACTGGGGAAACAATAGGAGTCCTACCCTCAGGGGATCCCGTGGGAGAAGGACATACCCAAACGCACAAACACAAAACTGCCAGCTGTGATGGGGTGTCCGGAGCACACTGACCACCAGGGGGCAGACGCTCAATGCAGGAGCTGTCCCCTGGTGGTCAGTGTGCTCCCACAGAGGGAGTGCTACTCAGCCAGAAGCCCTGAGCTGGGCTCATGGCTGGCGAGCACAGCGGTGGTGGTGGGAGCCTCTCCCGCCTCCGCGGTAATTGGACATCCCCCAAGGGCTCTCAGACCGTTAGAGGGCGCAGGCCAGGCTGAGGGACCCCTCCCCGCCCCCGCGCGCCCCAGTGCATGAATTTCATGCACCGGGTCTCTAGTTTATATATATAAAAGGCTAAGTGACTGACCGCCTGCCCGTCTGACCAACCAACCAGTACATATGACACACACTGGCAATTTAAAAATAAATGTTGACTTGCGCATGTGTGATACATGTAAAGCTCTCACTGGTGCCAATCAGACACGTGTGTTTCGATCTGTCATTGTCGATCATGAATTTGGTTGCTTTTGTTGACATTCAACATGAACCACATTGCAATTTATTCATTGACCACCCAACCAACCGACTGGTAGATATGGCGCACACTGGCAATTTAAAAATAACCGCTGACTCATGCATGCGTGATACATATAAAGTGCTCACTGGCTCCAATCGCATGTGTGGTTTAATTTTATATACTAGTGGCCGGATGCACAAAATTCTTGCAAGGAGCTTGGCCCTCACAGCCCCGGTGGCTGCTTCTGCCCTCGCAGCCACGGCTTCATCTGGAAGGACATCTGGAAGGTCATTCGGCTGTCTGGTCTAATTAGCATATTATGCTTTTATTATTATAGATATTATATATACTATTTTGACATATAATTTTTTGCAGTAACGTTATTACCGCACAAATCTTTCTTCTGATTAATTTCCTTTCAATGTGCACGAATCCGTGCACCAGGCCACTAGTGTTTATATACAAGTGGGTGCTCATCAGTTGAATAACAAAAACAGAAACTAGCGATACAGTTTGGAAACACAGATACCATGCCTGTTTTTTTAAAAATGTGAATGAGTGGCGAACTCTTTCTGCTAACATATGATGTAAATTGTGGCATGCGCAACGGTTTCCGCCGCCTCATTATGTGAGTTAGGCAGCTGCCGGCATCGCCGAGAGCAGTTAGCATCCCATTAAATGTACACACTGCAGGTAAATGTGAATGACTGTGGTTTTCATACTCCTCCTGTACATAGTGGACACCCAAAAGCAATGACTGCTGGTTAATAAAGTTTCATGGAGGAATTTAATACTGTATTGCTAATACATGTAATAATGATTGAGATGATGGTAAGAGTATCATTTCTATACCAGCTTATTTTATTTTTAAACAATTTTTTAATTTAGTGAAATTAAGTGATGTTATGATTTTATTTACGCGAAAAATGAGTCTCAGAACGTGAGGTGATGTTGCCGAGGGGGCACTGCTGGAAGGCAGCACCCTCTGCATGGGCCCCACCACATCAGATCCTGCCCCGCTGCCTGCCCTCCCGACCCAGCAGAACCTGGACAAACCATCCTTCACTCTGCCGCATCAGGCACACCTGTCGCACCCACGCTGCCTGCACCCGCACTCCCGCAGCCGCTCTGCCTCACCGGTACCCACACTACCTCACCTGCACTACTGCACTGGCACCCACACTGCCTCACCGGCACCCACACTGCCTCACCCACACTGCCACACCCGCACTGCTGCAGTGACACCTGCACTGCCTCACCTGCACTTCCTCACTGGCACCCACACTGCCGCACCCGCACTGCTGCACTGGCACCCACATGCCGCACCCGCACTGCTGCACTGGCACCCACATGCCATACCCACACTGCTGCACTGGCACCCACATGCCGCACCCACACTGCTGCACTGGCACCCACATGCCGCACCCACACTGCTGCACTGGCACCCACATGCCGCACCCGCACTGCCGGCACCACTGCGAGCTAAGGCTGCCCAGGCCTTCCTTCTCTTCCCCCCTCCTCTCTTCCTTCTCTCTCCTCCCCCCTCACCCCTCCTCCCTTCCCCCTTCCCTCTCTTCCTTCCTTCTTGAAAGTAGGGCTGATAGCCTCTTTAGCTTTTACTCAGTGAGAGCCTGATGCCTAGGAAGCCTTTAATCTCTAAAGCATTACTTCACTACCTCAGACTTGATCACTAAGGGGACACATCAGCTACATGCACTTGAAGCCCTTGTACTACTTAAATATCCACCAAATGTGACTAAAGTCGGCAATCATGAAGTCGGGTATAAAAAGTGTATTTCCCAGGCTCCAACTTTCCGTTAATTATAGGAAACACCACCCTGTCTTCCGGTAGAACATGACATAACCCTAAGAAGTCGCTGCTAATACGACATAGTCCTGTCTAGAATGTGAAAGCGTGAGAAGATGCGTGCCGTACAGCTGATGGCACGACAGCAAGAGGCTGTGAAGGGTCACCTCCCCGCGGCCCTCGCTGCTGCGGCATCTGCCCAGGGAGGCCGCACACCCACCAGGCCCTGCAGCACCGCACACCCCCTGCAGTCACTAAAGTTAAACTGAGGCAGAGGGCTTCCTTTTTTATTCTTGTTTCTCCTGAAGTTATTCTCATTTAACAAAAAATAAAGATTTACAAGAATAACCCTGTGTAAGCTTGGTGCATTTAGCTTCTAACGTGTAACTGAAGCCCTAGCGGGTTTGGCTCAGTGGATAGAACATCAGCCTGTGGACTGAAGGGTCCCAGGTTCGATTCCCGATCAGGGCACATGCCCGGGTTGCAGGCTCGACCTCCAGTAGGGGGCGTGCAAGAGGCAGCCAATCCATGATTCTCTCTCATCATTGATGTTTCTCTCTCTCCCTCTCCAGACCTCTCTAAAATCAATAAAAATATATATAAAAATAAACTCACTTAAAATTGGGTTCTAATGACCTTTGCCCTGATAGACGGGACCATCCCTGCACCCTGGCAGTTAACCCCGTCGGAAAAGGGGCGCCATTCCGCTCTGGGCGCCTGCCTTCCCCGGGCTTTTCCAGGCTGCACAAACGGGGCCCTTCAGGGGTACAGCCGTCTCTACCGGAACTGCACGCGTTGCTGTCTGCTCAATGCGATGTTCAAGCCCTGCTTCTATGCGAGGCCAGCACTCTCTCCCAGCTTATGTGACGCCTGCACAGCCTTGGTGGAAGCGGACACTGTGTATGGAAAGCGGCCTGGGGCCTCTGAGGCTGCACCTCAACAATATTGAGCGCCACAGCTCCTTTAAGCTCTTTACAGGACACAGCACCTGCCCAATCGGCTCACTTCAGAGCCCACGTGTCAGAAAACGAAGCCTGAGCCGCCTGTACACACGCACAGGCTCACCACCTGCACATGCTCTTTGCGTGGATAATACACTCGGGGGCTCTTTTTAAAAAATATTTTTATTGACCTCAGAGAGAGAGGAAGAGAGAGGGGGAGAGAGAGGGGGAGAGGGAGGGGGGGGAGAGAGAGAGAGAGAGAGAGAGAGAGAGAGAGAGAGAGAGAGAGACATCCATGATGAGAGGGAATCATGGACCGGCCACCTCCTGCACGCCTCACCCTGGGGATCGAGCCCACAACCCGGGCCTGTGCCCTGATGGGAATCGAACTGTGACCTCCTGGTTCCTAGGCCAACGCTCAGCCCCTGAGCCATGCCAGCCGGGCCACTCGGGGTTTCTTACACTAAAGTAGAGCGTAGAGGGAACGACTTTGGTCGGGTTGTGCAATAATAACGTGAAGGGTGTGTGATGAGTACGTGGTCGCCATGCTGTTTGCCCAAGGAAGAGTGAAGACGGGGGGTAGGCAGCAGGCCGGTATGACTCCCAGGTGACAGGACATTGGAGCCAGAGTTCTCCCTGGCAATGCGGCCCGAGGCCACGCGCAGACACAGTGAGGACCTAACTGGAGTCGCCTCCTGGCTCCAGTCCCCTGTCCCTGGTTACTCCTGTGCTTTGGAGAAAGTGGTCAGTTCACTGGTTTCTGAAATGTCTTCCTTCTTGTGCTGCTCCACTCTTCATGACGAGTGTGGCCTCTCTCATTCCCATGTGGTGGAAGGCACCTGGGACCTCTCATTCCCATGTGGTGGGAGGCCCCTGTGGCCTCTCTCATTCCCATGTGGTGGGAGGCACCTGGGACCTCTCATTCCCATGTGGTGGGAGGCACCTGGGACCTCTCGGGTGATTTCTTTGCCCACGGAGAGGTGAACAGTTGTGTCTGTGGGTCACGTAAAGTATGAAACACAACAGCCAAAACGGTAAAGATGGTTACTTCACCAGCGACATGCCCTGCAACAGACCACTGCTGAGGAGGTGGGTAATGAAGATTCCTGTGCTGGGAATACTAGTTAAGAAGCCTGAACCCCGTGGGACCAGCCAGCGTCCTGCAGTTTGGCTCGTCTTTGCCGCTTAAATGTCTATCTGGGCCTGATGAGTGCATTTACTCCACCGGACCTCCACCTACTGTGTGCCCAGCCCTCTGGTCGCCCAGCCTGCTGCGTGCCCAGCCACCGCCAGGTTCTGATGCTCTTTGCCCTCCGGGACTGCGCAGTGGCCTGGAGTCCAGGACTTCCAGGAGGTGTAGGAGGGACACAGAGACAGCGCGCAAGCCTGCCGGAGCACGAGGCCACTGTTGGAACCACCAGCAGCAGAAGGACCACCAGCCACGTATTTATCCAGATAAAAGCCCAACCAGCTCATTCAAGCCAACGTGTCAGGGGCTTGGACTGGACTTTGAGTGCCAGCAGCACCATGACTCGCCAGCCGTAGTCGCTGCCTCCATAAAACCGCTAACACAACTGCACAAGCTGCCGTCTCCCCAAGAGGATGAAGGATACAGACCAACCTGAGAGGTGGCATTTGGTTCCTGCGAGTGTTACCTACAGCGTGAGCTCTGCAGCCAGGCTGGCCTGTCCAGCAGGCCTGGCCAGGAGTGAGGCAGGAACAAGCCCCACTGCCGGTGACGGGGGCAGGGAGCCCACGCCGGTGTGATGACAGGGCTGTTTCTTCTCGGACAGCCTTTGCCTCTTTTGTCAACCCCACCCGCCAGGTCTTTGACATCCTTCCTTTCTTCCCAATGGCATCATCCTCAGATCTACTGATTCTATCAGGACAGGAACAATCACTGAGGGTAAAGACTTTAGACATCCTTCCTAACAGGACACGGTCTTTATTAAGTTGTGATGAGGAACTGGCCTGCACCTGAACCCCAGCCGAGGGCACCCTCAGCAGAGCTTCTCACACTGGCAAGTGACTGCCTGTCCATTTCCCAGGCCCCGGGCAAGAGGCTCTCCCACGCCCAGGCTGGGCCTTGCAGAGCGAGGGAGGGACGGAAACCAAGGGACGGAAAGTCTTGGTGAAGTGGCTCTGCACTAACCTGATTCCACGCGAACGGAAATGACTGCGCGGTCCGTTTGTGATCTAAACACACACAGACATCCCCAACCCAGTCGCAGATGGAGTGAAGCCCTGCCACCCGGTTTCTAGGTGACATGACTCAATTCCGTGTACAGTTAGATGCATGCAATTGTCCAAAATGCGACGATTTCCCATCTTAAAGGAAATGCAAAACTAAATGAAGTCTAATCTTCACTCCTCTGCGCTGGAAATCTACACCATTTCTACCTCAGTTCTTACAATACAGCATCAGAAATACAATCACGGGTACAGAGCAAAGGAGCTTATCAGCTAGCCAGGTAGTTACGTGGAGTATTTCATAGTTAATTATATTGAACGTGGGCACAGGTTTCACTTAAAACACATACCAACAAAGTACCATTTTAGGAAAATGAAATATGAAACCATGGAGACACAGGTATGCGCTCAGCAGCACACATCTCCAAGCAAGGCTCGCAGGGTGCGCTCCGATCACAACGGCTGGGTGAGGTGTATTTTTATAGGCCGCTGCTAACACAATGACATGCTTTAAAAGGTTCCGTTAAACAAGAACCAAAACTTTAAAAAGTGTGATGTACTAAGTAAATCCTTTTGATCGATGCCAAATCAGGAAATCTTAAAGGGTATCTTTTTCTAAATTGCAGCAATGATGGCAATATTAGTCAGACAAGGAATGAAGGCCTAACGTTTCACTAGACATAAAAATAAGCAAGTCACTTACTGCAGAGAAACACACATTTAAATGCTATTCGAACTGCAAATGGTGTGGCCACTCTGGAAAATGCTGGAAGCGAACAATCGTGTACCAGGAGCCAGCAGTTTACTTGGAGGCACCAACTGGAGAGAAGGGGTGTGTCCACAGGACAACTTGCACGAGAACAGGGAGAGGCTGCATTCACAGCCCAGGTGTCCCCCGCGAGAGCAGGTAAGCCAGGCAGCCGCAGTGAACCACTGGGCAGCAGTGAGGCAGGGACGGCCACCCCTGCACGCCACCGTGTCCCTCTCAGCGGCTGACGGAGGGACTGACACAGCGCAGGGTGTGACCTCTGGGTGGGGCCTGAACTAGGAAACCGGCCTGGGAGACAAGTCAGAACAACGGCCCAGGGGGGCTGTGGGAGGGGGGCTGCTGGGGGAGCACACAGTGCCGGTGCCATTGCGCATAACAGGGGCGTGGCTAACAGCGCGTGCGTCTGCCAAGGGTCAGTGAAACGTTTACTGAAGATACGTGCCTTCACGGGGAGTGAATCGCGCCTCAGAAGGAAAAGGGATCTGTAAGCAAATATTAACTCAGGCTGAGGTGCGCCTGCTGAGGTACTCAGAGGGAGTGCACTGACATCTGCCGTCTGCTTTGGATCACGTCACAATAGATGGACTGTGGACCGAGGGTCAGTATGTGGTCCCACCAGTCCAGCTGAGCGTGCGCGGGGACCTCGGAGCAGCTCTCGCCGCAGCTCGGCCACTTTCCCCGCCCAGCGCCATGGTTTAGGGAGCTGAGAGCGCTGCATACGGTTCTGGGGCCATCGGTCCTGAGTGTCCTTCTGCACAGAAGGCTGGCTTCTAGGAACAGCCCCGTGCCTCCTCCCTGCCCTGCGCACCCCCCCCACCCCCCCCCCCGACTCCCACTCACAGGAGAGCAAAAGGAGAGGAAAGCCATGTCCACACGGCCCGTCTTGCTTCTCTTTCTTCCCTGAAGTGACTTAAGCAGGCCCCTCCTCCCTTCCCATGCCACATACCCCCCACCAGCTGGCCTGCCCCTGAGACAGGTACGAATCTTCTCTCGCAGATGCTCCACCCCTTGCTCAGGGGCTGCTGCGTGCACATTAGCCCAGCCGGCCTCCAAGGACCATTCCAGCCAAGCAGAGGTTTAAATTGGGAAGAGAATCTGAGGCTCCTGCCTTTAGTGCGGCAAAAGGAACCTGGGTTCAGCCTGGCTTAGGGGAGCACTGCTCCAGCCGGAAGTACGGCTGTTCTCCCCACCAGATCCCCCACCAGCTCTGCTCCAGGGCCTGTGCCTCTGTGTGCGGGTGGGTGTCCACCGGGGGCACAGCAGGAGGAATGGCGGCATGGAGGGTGACGTGTGGACCACATGCCCACCAGCAGCGCCCTAGAATCGGAACTTTAAATAGCCCCACTTTTGTGCTCCCCCCACTTGCCCATGCACTCAGGACACCCTTCCAAGGGGAAACATGCAGATGTATGTGCTCATGGTTCCCAATCACGCGAACTGGGCAGCACTGCTGGGCGTCTGGCCCAGGGACTGGTGAGCAGGAGCAGTCAGACAGGGCCTTGGGCTCTGCTATCTCCTCCCCAGAACCCCAGAGAGCGGCCCTGCACTGGGGACTAAGGGCCTCACGGGCGGGTGTGGGGCTCACGTGCACCGTTCCCACAGGCCAGAAAGCGACCGGCCACCCGTGCTTGGCATGCAGGATGCCCGCAACGCAGCTGGTCAGCTGTTTTCCTAACGAACAGCGGGTTGAGTGGCGACGTGTTTTTGCACTACACGTGTTCCAGTTTCTGGTTCCAATACCAGATGCTGCCTAAGACAGTGCTACAGGCAGACCGCCGGGACGCACAGGTGGCTGCACTGCTGCCCCCTCACCCTTACCTCGTTGGAAGGCACTGTGGCGAAGGGCGTGATGACAGCGGCCAAGGGGATCTGGGCCTGCTTGGCCATGTCTGCCGTGCATGGGAAGCAGTAGGTCGTGCAGCGGATGTAGCGAGGACTGGCGTTGCCTGAAAGAGTGAGAGGCACACGGAAGGTCAGGTCAGCTCTGAAACTGGGCGTGAGCGCATGGAGGGGCTTCTGGGTAAGGCACGGCCTGTGTGCCAGATGTTCCTCACAGCGTCTAAAACGGAGGACTGTGCAATTCCACCTTCCAGCCTCCAGGGGCACTGCGGCTGCTCGCACACCACCACCCTCAGCAGACAGGGTTCTCACTGCTGTTCCCACACCAGGGCAGACCCCAGGCGCTGAGAGCAAAGGCACAGAGCACAGAGCAGCACCTGCCGCCTTCCAGCCGCTGCCCCGCTGTGGAGCGCTGAGCATCTGGGCCACATCGTGTCAGCAGGTGACACTTCCTCAATACGATTCCATTTGATTATGATAGTTTTAAACTGAACATCAAATCTAGAAATGAAAATTCTACCGGTAATAGAAATGTGTTTTAAAGCACTTCAATCTATTTTTCATATACATTATGTTTCCTGACCAATTCTATTTATTTCATGGCATGACAAATACTTTGAATCTCTAGAATAACTTTCCTAAAATAAAATTTGAAATTAAATGATGATTAAGTCTGTAATAGACTGTGGTGAAGAGAGCGCCACCCTCAGACATGTGCTGCGTGGTGGGCCCGAGGACACAGGCGATGTTCACCCCACAGAGGGGTCATGTGGCCTCGGAAGGCAAGAAGTGCTGTGGGGGTGCCACCTGGCTAAGGACGGCACCTGCCGTTTTAAACGGTTGCCGAGGGGCCTCAGGGAAAAGTATCAGCGAGCAAAGCCTCCGAGGAGGCGAGGGGTTCCCAGGCCGGCACCTGGGGCAGCTGTCAGTTCTCATTTGTTACCGAGGGTGGGTGATGCTGAGGTGCAGAGGCGAGAGGAGCCTGGATTCGTGCGCAGGTGTGCGAGGAGTGCAAGTGTGCAGGTGTGAGAGGTGTGCGAGGCGTGCAGGTGTGAGAGGTGTGCGAGGTGTGCGAGGTGTGCAGGTGTGCGATGCGTGCAGGTGAGAGGTGTGCGAGGTGTGCAGGTGTGAGAGGTGTGCGAGGTGTGCAGGTGTGCAAGGCATAAAGGTGTGTGAGGCGTGGGAGGCTCCCCACGAAGCCCCTCTGTCCCAGCTGCTGCCTGGACAGCGCTGAGGACAGCTCGGAGAATAGACCTGGAGGAGGGGAGGCCCCCACCTGGACCCTGGCTGGCTCCACAACCCTGAGAGGACACAAAATGCTGTTCACACACGGACGCTATACTTCCAGGGCTGAGTAGGCGACCCATTCAAGCAGCAGATCATCATCGGAGAGTCCGACCTCATCAGGGTGCACTGTCACTGCCATAAACAACGGGACACTGTTCCTGGGAGGACCAACCCGCCCAGGCTGCCGGGCGGACGGTGACAGCAGACATGGCAGGCAGCGACAGCTCGGCGCTCCTCGTCCTCGCTGACCAGGGGGAGCCCAGCCCCAGGATCTTAAAGGAGCTGCTGTAAAGGCGCGGCTGGCGGGAACGCGGCCCGCCGACATCTCCAGCATCAATGCCCTACGCTCTGCCCACGCCGCCCTGTGTGTCCGTGCAGTGAGGAAGGTGACAGAGGAGGGCCCGAGCGAACACACCCGTCGGGGAGCGTACAGAGCCCTTCGAGACTGCGATGGTGCACTGTCCTCACCCGGAGGAGACCTCGTTGACAGCCCCGCCTCTGTACTTGGGTGACTGACACTGTGCTCCTGCTCTGTGTGACCTCCTTCTCACGGGGCACCGTGTGGTGAGCACAGCGTTGAAGGGGAAACTGAGGCTGCAGTGTAAGTACCAACGTGGGTCACACGTACAGAGCGACGTGGCCAGACCACAGAGCCCTCTCCCCTCTCAGGCTCTGCAGATACGGACGGGTCTTCACAGAATCACCTGTATAGACGTTCCATCAGTGAAGCAGGGACTGAAGGGATCAGTGCACGCGCTTAAAAATCATGCTGTGAGCCCGGCTGGCGTGGCTCAGTGGTTGAGCGTCGACCTATGAACCAGGAGGTCACAGTTCGATTCCCAGTCAGGGCACATGCCCGGGTTGCAGGATCAATCCCTAGTTTGGGGCGTGCAGGAGGCAGCCGATCCATGATTCTCTCTCATCATTGATGTTTCTCTCTCTCCCTTCCTTTCTGAAATAAAATATATATATTTAAAAAAAGAATAATACTGCTGTGAAAATTGTAAAACCTCAATCAGAACTATGGTTGTGAGTACATACCTTGATCTTGCACCACGCAGTCCGTGGTGACCAGGGGCGGGACCTGGCCTCTGGTGCTGGTGGCATACACCTGCCCCCCTCTGGTGGCCCGGTCGTTCTCAATCACCTGGATCTGATCAAGAAGATGGCAAGAGCAAGTCAGTCATGTCGTCTCCACATGCTCGCCCCTCATTGCTCCACAAAGGCGGGCTCACTGCCGGGCAAATTCTCCTTAGCGACCACCACGCCATACGCCCTGCCCATGCTGACTCTCACAGTGTGTGACCAGCAACTTCCAAACTCTATCCTCAATGCTCTGAGCTCTGACCCAACCCTCCAGAGAACTATATTTTTATTCAATTTGTTCACTGGGACATAGATAAACATTTTTTAAAAATCTGGTAGGAAAATAAATTGAAAATAACTTTTTAAAGAAAATAATTTTTGCAATTAAAGAAAAGTCTAGAAGGCTAAAAATGAGTGTAGACGAAAGGATTTACAACATACAACCCAAACAAGCCCTAAGTTCCTCCTCAAATCCCCCTTGGCCTCCAGCACCCTCTGGCCCCCTCACCCCTGCTCCCTGAGACGTGAGACAAACAGTGTCCTGGGTGGGGTTCCCACAGGGCACAAGTCAGAAGGGAACACAAGCCCTAAATTGTGTCGCTTCATTTGGAAACATGAGAAATTCCTCTAAGAAACATTTCATGATGAAAACCTGAGGGACAAACATCGTCTTCCTGTTGTGTTTGCTTTGGGCTGACAACAATGAGCAGGGGCTGCTGTGTGGGCCAGACAAGAGGGAACCCTAAGGATCCTTTTCCTCTCTGCTCCCTGCCGCCTCCTTTCTTCATGGGATACCCGAGACCGGGGTCAGACAAAGAGGGAGAGAAAGGGGAAAACTGGAGAAGCGAGGCAAGTGTCAAACTGAAGGACATGGCTTTGGAAGATCCATCGTTGTTTATGTTCCTAAAGAGACTACTCACAATAATAAACTGTCTTCCCTCAAACTCTGAAATGGTGCCCCGTCCACCCACCCCGCTTCCCCCTCCAGGCTGGCTGGCGCTGACCCAGGGTCTGAAGGCACACCAGACACCAGACACCAGACACGGGCTCCGCCTGCCTGTAAGTCTACACTTCCTGTCTCTCCCCTTCAAGTCACAGGACTGGGATTCTAATTAAATTAAAGATATAGAAAACGCTCCAAACAGAATTACTGTGGAACACAGATGAGACTCAAGCCAGTACGGGCAGACACAGGAAGCAAACAGGATAATCAACACACTAATCACATTCCGTATTCCAGCCACAGTTCCTATAGCTCCACAATAATCTGCTTCATTCAAAACTGGAATAGATTTTACATTATCAACATTTACTGTAATGGTCTCACCAATGAAGTGTCAAATATGACAGTGAAGTAGAAATTATGATCATCTACATATTGAACATACTAGTAGATGGTTCTTAGTCTCCACATAGATTCTTTCCAAAAAGTTTGTTTTTAAATTAAGCCATTTGCAATTTACAAGCACTGGCTCCAAAGAAGGGGTGTCATGCATGGTAATGACATTTCTAAATTCATCTGCATACTGGCTGGGACACGACGAAGAGAGTAAGAAATACTATACCAGTTCCAGTCATTTTAAAACACATGATCGCTTTTTAAACTGACCTCATGTGTATGTGCTCAGAAAACAGGCCTGGAGATGAGATTTGTTACCAGAAACATCAACAGAGGTTCTGGTGTGCCTGCGCTTCCTGGATTCGGGGCAGGGACTCCCAACAAAGCCAAACCCCTCTGCGAGCGGAGGTGCGGCTTCGGGAACCGCTCCCACACTATCCACCTGACCCGTGCTCAGGGTCATGACACAGAACCAGGAGAGAGGGGGTTCGCTGGGATAAGTGAACAGGATCGGGGAGCTCGGAGGTGTGTCTCGGGGCCGCCAAAGGCAGGGATGTGACCTGGGGGGCGGGGGCAGAACGCGGGTCTGAAAGCCCCCTGCAGACACAGAGGAGAGGGGAGTCCTGAGGAGGCGACCAGGCCTCGCTTCGGGCTGGGCACGGGCACCGTCGGGGCTGTGGGCAGGGGCACTAGCTCAGACGGCTGTGCAGCAGGCGGTCAGTGGATGGAGTTAGTGGCAAAAGCATGCTTCTGTGGTGATAGGAGCATAAACACCTGGCATTGCTGTTTTATTGCTTTTTTATATATAAATATATTTTTATTGATTTCAGAGAGGAAGGGAGAGGGATAGAAACATCAGTGACGAGAGAATCATTCATCGGCTGCCTCCTGCACGCCCCCCACTGGGGATGGAGCCCACAACCTGGGCATATGCCCTTGACTGGAATCGAACCCGGGACCCTTCAATCCGCAGGCCGACGTTCTGTCCACTGAGCCAAACTGGCCAGGGCTGTTTTATTGCTTTTAGGGCACAAATACCACTGGACTGATTTTCCTGTTTGCATTTTAAAGTCAGGATGAACCACAGCACATACTGCTCTTGCTTTTGTTGCCAATGTTCACTCATTCATTCCACCAGCAGGGGAATGTCCACCTACAGCCCCGGCCCAAGGGAGGCTCTGCCCGTGAGCCAGGTGGGACGGAGAGGCGGGACATCAGGAGACCAGGATAGGACCAGGACCAAGAAAGGCAGCCAAAGGGCTAAACGTGAGGCGTGTGAGAAAGGGAATCAAGTATGGCCGAGGAACTAGAGGAGGGGCTGGAATCTGGGTTCAGGGAAAGGTCTTGGCCAGGACTATCCGCACCCTCATTTACAGCTGAGAGAGGAACCGCTGAGGGAGCTGCTTCCCAACCGCCAGAGAATATGGGGAGCCTATGGGGAGCCGGCGAGCACAGACCCCGCCCCGGGTCTGGCTTCAGGGGGCCTGGGTGCAGCTGAGCATGATCGCTAGCAGCTTCCAGCCGATGCTGAGGGCCGTCCTGGGGCACACGTGGGACAGGAAGCTCTACGAGCTCCTGTACCCTTCACAGTTCTCTTGCTTTTCTCCCTTTGCGGTAAAATAACACCCCCCAATGGGGTGACCCCTCACCCTGGATTCTGGAATTAGGGCAGGGGCCAAACTGCAGCTGCTGCAGCCTGCAGGCCATTTAGGTGACAGCAATTCCCTGCAGTTGTGAGCAGAGCTGGGGGGGGAGGGGGGTTATTTGTTACACAGAGTAACTTAGTGAAAGCTGACTGACACAATCCTCCTCTGGATGGAAAAGAATTGTTATAGCTCTAAGCCTATATTCAATCATTTTAAAAATTTATCTTTGTTGTTGAAAGTATTACATATGTCCCCCTTTTCCTTCCTCATTGGCCTCCTCCATCCCACAACTGCACTCCCTCCACCCAGGCCTTCACCACACTATTGTCTGTGTCCATGGGTTATGCATATATGTATATAAGTTCTTTGGTTCAAAAATTTTTAAAAATATGCAAACTACAATATGCTTTCACTCTCCATGGGGATCTTTCTCTTATTAAAAGGGGCCCCTTAGTTATTTAAGTAGCACGTTTATACAGGATACACTCTTACTACTAATGGCTCATTGACCATAATAAATGCTGCCAATATGATAAAAACATCAGTAGATCCTGCAAGTTCATAGAATATCAAAGAAGAACCTACACGGGCTGCTTCTCTCACGGACAGCCTAGTGCGCATGGCCCCTCTGCCCCCCACACAGGAAGGGAGCCTTCCCTGCATGGTCACGCTCTCCCCCCATCCCCTGCAGGGATGGGAGATGCCCACACACTGGAGAGGGTCTGGAACGATGAGCACAGAGTGGCCCTTCGTGAGGGAGACTGAGGAGCGAGAGGGCGCTTACTGGGCTGGGCACGGCGTCAGGATCCAGCTTCCTCTGGGGCGGGGGCGGGCCCGCCATCTGCGCAGGCCCTCCGGGGAAGCCTCCGGGGTACGCCAGCTGTGTGCCGGGCATCTGGGGGCCATAGTTGCCTGTTTGGAAAAATTTTACAAAGAAATGGCTAGAACCCAAATCCAGAGGTGGGGCCCATGGGCAAAGTCCTGCTGGCAGGTCAGGCGCGCTGCACCCCTCGCCTCCGCACAGGCAGGGAGCGCAGGACCACCCCGGAGCCCCTGATTTTCAGTGGTCACGCTGTTCCAAAAGCTCCCTCCCGTCAAACTGGTGCTGGGGGCCCGGGAACAGGAACAAAGCTGGTTTCCCAGGAAGGGTGGCCCCCGATCACCCAGGCCCTGCCCGGACCCTGCCCGCCTTACCCTGCTGCGGGGGGTATCCACTGCCCAGGGTCTGTCCTGGAAGAGGCGGGGGCTGCAGCTGGGCATTCGGAGGCGCTGGGCCGGGCGGAGGCATGGGCGGTGCACCCAGGCCGTTCAGTGTGGTGGGTGGTGGGGGGAGAACCTGAGACCCAGGCTGCAAAATGGACGGCTGCAGAGGTGGCGGAGGACCCTGGCCCGAGGGTGCGGACTGGGAGCCCGGGGGCCCCTGGCCGGGGGGAGCCATGCCGGAACCTGCGGGAAGAAGACCAGTCACCCAACATGGCATTTCCATCTGACCCACCACTGACACGCGGACACTTTCCTGACGTGAAGCCAGGAAGCACCCCTACAAATCCACTTCCTTCGTGGCCACAAGAGGAGCCCTTCATTCAGAAAGCAACACCGATGTCACTGGGGCATCTCACACTGGGACATTGTGAAAGGGGAAGACAGCACCAATCATTTCAGTGAGAAAACGAGTAGACTAAGTTTCAACTCAGTTGCAGTAATTTTGTATGATATACGCCATTAATTAAGGAATAGCATCTGGTGTGAAACCGAGACAGTCGCACAGGAGACGTGCGGACGTACAGTTGTTACATGACAGGCGTTATTGAGGCTGCCCACACGGCCAGTGACTTGCTCCCTGTGGTTGTTCTGACCAGTGGATGCAGAACCAGGTAGGAAAGAGCAGGGAGGACGATGGGCCACTCACACGCCTCCCAATCATATTGGAAACGGCTGTCCAGCCAGATTAGCTTCCCTTTCCCGGAGCGTGTACACTGAGTTGCTTCCCTGGAGACGTACTCATTTTGCAATCAGTGAGAGATTAGAAATATTCTGAGGTTTTTCCATGATAATTCTGACACACTGACTCTAAGCAATGGAAACATTCTTCGCGGAGATAAGGGGCTGGCTGTGCTGTTATCACGGCAGACAGGCCCTCCGCCCTGAGCACCGGCACCCGCAGGTGAGTCTCTGCACCGTCCTGCTGTCTCCCTCTGCTGCTCTGCTGCCCGCGGCGCCTGGGCCCTTTCCCGGACCCAGTGCAGACCCCAGGGCTCGTGGAACCTCTCTCCTGTGAGACCCGTACACACGCGAGGCTGAACTGCCCTCATGCTTCCTAAAGCAATTCCACTGTCCTAAGGCTTATCTGTGATACCAGTATGTTTTGTTTTCTGTTGTGTATTGAATGTAAGGTAATCAGATGGTCCTTCAATTACCTTAAAATAAATGGCAGCATGGTCAGGGGGAAATTAATGACAGCCATTCACAATACAGATGAGTAACATAAAAATGTCGAAATGCGAGTTGGGCTGCGCCCGGGCTGCGTGCATTTTGAAAAGAGAGAACCCTTTCTCATTCACGTGCTCCTGACGCCGGCGGACGCGGAGCAGCGGGGCACGGTTACCGTAGCTGATGTGCATGGTGTCGAGCTGGCGGCCCAACTGGGAGACGGATGCTGGGGGCAGCGGACTCGGATACGATGACTGTGTCGCGGGTGGATAAGGGGCATAGGAGGGTGGCGCACCACTGGCAGGTGGAGGGCCTGGGAATCTAGGAGAGAAAGAGGATGTTGAATTAGACATAGAGCTTCACAGGCAGGTGACATGCAGCGAACACCAATAACTAAAATGAAATGCGCCTCCCGTGGGCACCAGGGAATGGCGTGTCTGCGCTGAGCCTCCATGTTCTGGAGCTGAGCTCAGAGGGAGTCATGCAGCAGCGCCCTGGTCACCCCGGGGCTGAGCCTGCACACGGGGCTTCCCTGACCTTTGCAGGTCTCACCCCATCCGACCTCCATCCACAGTTCACGTGGAAGCAGGTGAATGTGGGGGAGAGGGGCAAGGTGGGCAGGCACTTGGCTGGGGACCACAGGCAGTTTCCTAGATGCAGCTGTCACCAGTGGCCGGGGCCACAGGACCCGAAGCCACAGAGGCAGCGGTCTCCACCCATGGATGTGGCTCTGACAGCGGCTCCCACGTGTGGAGCTGGGCAGTGCACGGCGCCCTCCCATGGTTCAGCCACCCCTCACGCCACCTGGCGAACAGGGGGATGAGGATTCAGAGGCTCGGGGAATGTCTGGTCCGGCCAGTCATGCCTGAGCCGGGAGGATGAGCTCACCCGACCCTGGAGCCAGACCCCGCTGAGCTCCACCCACGCTCACTGCCCCCAAGGAGCCTAATGAGGAGAAACAGGGACAGAGCCAAAAGCTGACACCAGGGACCCGCACCTTCTCTTCGCTGCCCCAGGCCTTCTCCCTCCCTCCCCCGCCCTCTCCCCACCCTCTGTGGACGGAGACTTCCATTTCCTCAGTTACCAGCAGGAGACAGAGCCAGCAGCTTCGGACCCTTCCCCAAACCAGTCCCATGGAGACGGCTTAGCCTCCCCCTGCGCCCTGTTTACCCGCACCTGCCGCTCAGCCACCCTTCACTGCGAAGGCTGTCAGGACAGACGAGAGGCAGGTAGAAGGGTTAACCCGATGGGAAACTCCAGGGGCACCCCACCTGAAGGGACCAGGGGTCCTTTGACCTGGTGACGAAACGGGTTCGCTATCTACGGGGACCAGATTCACACTGGGGTCCCCGACCGTGCAGCCTGACCACCGGGAAGAAAGCTGGGTGGTCTTTGGAGAAATTCCCGCGCAGTGTCTATGGGGCACAGCTTCCCACACATCTCAGGGGACACACAAGCACGGTCTCCAGTGGGCGGGGCCACAGGCGTCCTCCCAGGGACAGTCCCAGAGGCTGCAGGCTGGGAGCGCCCCACTCCCGGCTGCCCTTCCTTCGTATGACACACACACACACACACACACACATACACGGCCTGGCTTCCCTCTGCGCCTGCCCGCAGGGCCTCTCGCTGGACGGCAGACCCGCCGCGCTCTCCCCTGGTCCGCATCTGATGTGATTTTTTTTTTTTTTAAATATATTTTATTGATTTTTCACAGAGAGGAAGGGAGAGAGATAGAGAGCCAGAAACATCAATGAGAGAGAAACATCGATCAGCTGCCTCCTGCACATCTCCTACTGGGGATGTGCCCGCAACCCAGGTACATGCCCTTCACCGGAATCGAACCTGGGACCTTTCAGTCCGCAGGCTGACGCTCTATCCACTGAGCCAAACCGGTTTCGGCTGATGTGATTTTTAAATATTCATCAAGCACCTGCAGGCACTGCGCTCAGTTCCGTGGAGGAGCTGAGAGATGAGGGGTTTAAAATTGTATTGGGGATACTGGCCACTGACATCTGAGGAATGAAAGGTTAATACAAAACCCTAAAATAAGATGCCTATAACCAAACAGTGAAATGTCTGGTACTGACACAGTGACTGTTATATATTCCTAATAGGCACTGATGCTGTAGGCCATGATGGCGAACCTATGACACGCGTGTCAGAGGTGACACGCAAACTCATTTTTTGGTTGATTTTTCTTTGTTAAATGGCATTTAAATATATAAAATAAATATCAGAAATATAAGTCTTTGTTTTACTATGGTTGCAAATATCAAAATATTTCTATATGTGACACGGCACCAGAGTTAAGTTAGGGTTTTCCAAAATGCTGACACGCTGAGCTCAAAAGGTTCATCATCACTGGATGCTGTAGGCAGTGAGTTGTGAGCAGAGCAAGGGCCGTGGGCAGGTGCAGGTCGCCACGTGGGGGGTGGGGGGGGAGCCCTAGGTGCCCAGCGAGGGAGAAGCAATGGTGGGTGGGACCCTGCCCTCAGTGTGACCTTTCCTCCCCTAGGTCCCCTGACCTTTCCTCCTAAGACAACACCCAGGCCTCAGTTGTATTTCAGCTCCAACCAGAGAAGCAGTAAAACCAGCCAGGCTGACCTCAGGACCAGCTGCACTGGATAGTGACCCTGCCCTGGTGCGGCCAATCAGCGGAGACCACGCCCTAAAAGCTACTGAATATGCTATTGGGCTTTCCCCTGGGACCTCCCCTAACATCTCTGCTGCCTTTCCCTTCCCTCCCCTCCCAACACCCAGCACCTGCCATTAGCTATGGCTCCCAAGCTCCAGGGGCTCTTCCTTGACCTCCACACTGGCGACCTCGGCCCGTTCCGTCTCGGAACGGCTTCTCCTCCCTCTGGACTCGCCCAGCACGTGTCTCTCACAGTCTGGGTCTCGCCGAGTTCTTCCCCAGCAGAACCCAGGCTCCCAGGCGCCAAGGCTGCAGCACCAGGTGTGGCCTGGCCCCAGGGTCATGGCCCCACAGGTCGGCCACTTGGCGCGGTCGACTCCCCCCCCCCCCCCCCAGCGCCAAGTTTTCCCTCCTGACTCTCCAGGGCTTTGTATCCTGGGGCACTTGGCCCGTAGATGCTTTCAGGGAATGAGGCCAGACCAGGAGGTCCAGCTTTCAGTGGATAAACACGCGGGTTTGGAGGGACCTGAGACAGGGTTCGCGGACTAGAAAAAAGAGGGCTGGACTCTGTCCCACTCACCTCTGGGGAGGATGACCCTGGGCATGAGCTCCATTCTGGCCAAACTGATGTGGTCCAGGGGGTGGGGGGCCCGGAGGCAGCACCCCCCCGGGCGCGGCCCCCATGGGCCCTGCTGGCTTCATGGCACCTGCAAGGGAAGGGCGTGGATCAGAGGAGCCAGGACCGCGTTAGGACGGGTTGTCTGGGAACGTCCAGGCCTATCAGTGTCACCTGACCGTGGCCATGACCGAGAGCAGAAAAGGAGCGTGTTCACATTGAACAGGGGCCCGAGCAGGGCAGCCTCCGCGTCTGGCAGCGGCGCCCGCACCGAACACGCTGCCTTTCACACAAGCTCCGGCACCTGGACGGTGCCGACTGGACATCGGAAAGTCAGTCTGGAAAACACGGTACAAGGCATGGCACCCCGACTCCCACCGTGGACAGAGCCCCGAGAAGGCCAGCGAGTGCGCTGCAGCAGGAGACAGGCGGGCAGGGGCGCAGCACAGACCTGGTGGCCACAGCCCAGAGCCCGGCTGCTCAGGGCCTCAGTCACTCACAGGCGATGCCAGGTGCTCGGGCCGGGACTGCGCGCTCCTTTCCAGGCCGCTCTTCTCCAGGGCGGTGTTAACGGTTCTCTTAGACCTGTTCTCACTTTCCTCTCTTCCTCTATGGAAACGGTGCCCCGGAGAGAAACCGGGGCTGGCCGGCAGATGGTGGCTGGGCAAGAACTTGTCTTCGAGGACTCAGTTTGCCCTCTTACACTAGAGTCCCTAGGACCACCCCCCTCCCACACCCACCCCCCGCCATGTTCTGAAAGGACCGAAAAAGAAAGTGCATCCCACTCCGCCGGCCTGTTTTGGCTGCAGGTGCTCCCTCCTGTGGGCCTGCCTGCCCTCCGCCCAGCACGGCCACCAGCGGTCTCCTAGCCGCCTCGCCTGCATTTGCCCTCATGAGGGTGTTGCACTCTCAGCTTCTCCTTCCTTCTGTGTCCCTCTAGGACAGCGGTTCTCAACCTGTGGGTTGCAACCCCTTTGGCGGTCAAATGACCCTTTCACAGGGGTCACCTAAGACCATCCTGCCTATCAAATATTTACATGACGATTCATAACAGTAGCGACATTACAGTTATGAAGTAGCAACGAAATAATTTTATGGTTGGGTCACATCATGAGGAACTGTATTTAAAGGGCCAGAAGGTTGAGAACCGCTGCTCTAGGAAGTTCAGTCCCCAGACCCTGCAGTGGCACAGGAAGAGTTTCTGATCCTGCATCATAGCACATTCCCGCATGCATGCGATGCCGGGTGACCTGGGATGAAACTGCAGGGGAGGGGCAGTGTTCCTGAACAACACCCACACGTTTACAAGTTTCTCCGCTAAAACGGGATTCCGCAAACTGAAGAAACATTTCATATTAACTTTATAGTCAGTTTTATTTAGCAATTTTTCATAGACTGGGAATAAAACCAAGTACATGATTCTTATAAAAACATACATTTTATGTGAAGTTCTAAACCCCAAACCCAGCTCATGAGAGCAACATGAGGCTTGCAGGCACGGGAGGGGGGTGGGGGGTCTGAGTTCCCCAGCACCGAACAGCGGTGGCCCTGAGCAGACACCGTACCCTTCAGAGCCTGGCCCTACCGCCAGGGCGACACTGCCCGTCTGAGGGCAGTTCTGAGGGCAGTTCTGAGGGTGCCTGGAACAAGGCCTGGTACAAGGTAACCCCCAGCAAATCCCAGGCCCTCCCCCCTGGCCACGCCCTGCCCTCCTTTTTTCAAGAATTTATATCCTAACAACACGTATGCACACTTACATTTTCATTTTAAAACATTATTTTGGACAAAAGCAGAAAACTTACGACACTAAAATAGTAACTAATTACATGCACTACAAGAAACCAAAGATAGTCTCATGTCATAAATAAGGAAGGAGGTCGCAATTTCATCAACACCCCTCACACGTGTCCAGAGAATCAGAACCAGTTCTCGGAGTTACTCATGTTGGGGTGCTCCTGTGTGTACGTGCTATACACGTTAATCAACTTGTTTCTAAAAATGAAACCATAACAAAAACCAAAACAAGGCGCCCAGCCTCGCCACCTACTGGACTCAGCAGGCCTGAGCCCACGGGCACTCCGCCCTGGAATCTGGGCACCCCGCCCCGAATCTGCTAGCCCCAAGGACAAAATATTATGTATATGTAAAGAAGAATATTTCCTAGACAAGATTTTAAGAGCAACTTGCTCTAGTAAAACTCCATAGTAAATTTGCATATATGTAAATGACTCTAGACGGAAAAGATGATATTCAAGAGTAAATTCAAGCTGAAAAAGGAGTAACTTAAAATTTTCTTCCACTTATGTATTCTGAAAATGAGACTGCTTTTTCAGAATAAGCTGGAAATTTTTATTCAAACGCTGAAACTAGCCACCGTCAGTGTAACAGGAGTTGCTTTTACCCGAGGCCTGCGTTGCAAGGCTGTTAGGCATGTTTCTCTCTCTCTCCCAATTTTTTCTTGGGAGGCAACCAAAATCTTTGGCGGCCTTGTTGCAACAAGGCTTTTACAACACGGTTCAAAGAAAGGGAGGCCCCTCAAGGAGGGTTTTAGGAGAGTTTTAGTGTTTTGAAATCAGAAGAAGCTGGGAAGCAGGTATCAATGACTTGCTCACCATTGATGTTTCTTATTTCTCCTTTTTTTATCTCTGGATTCTAGTGTATATTTTTTCTTATTTTTTAACAAGAGTATTCCTTATAATATACTTATCTGCATAGTTCATGGACAGGGCCAGTAGATGAATAAAAACGAAAACAAATAATAGCTCTCTCCCCTTAAGCAGGCCCGTGCTGCACCCCAATCGTACTAAGACGTTCTTTCCCCTTTGTTTTGGAACTCGCCCCCACAGCAAGGGCTCCCACAGGCCCCTGGTCGGCGCACTCCGCGCGGCAGGACTGAGCTAGAAGAGACCCCACCAGCACACAGCGGCTGTGGGCGTGGTCTCCTACACAGACGGGAAGTTCAGAGAAAGGACCGAGGGAACTCAAAGGATGAAGACAGGGGATCCCAGGCAGAACTGAGCAGGGCAGAGGCGGGAGAGCAGGGACACGGGACGGCAGGGGCTCCCGGTGCAGGTGGGAAGAGCTGAGCAGAGCTTGTCCTGTTGGCTGGGTCAGCCAAAGTCCTGCCTGCCACCTGGACTTTATCCTCGGGCAAAGGGAGGGAGGACCCGTGTTATCTGCAAAGACCCAGTCTCCCTGGCCAGCTGCTCGCACTGAAAAGCGACCGAGATGAAGAGAAATCGGGTTCTTCATGGAGCAGAGTGAGAATTTTAAAAGGAAAGGAAACCAGACCATGGGAAAGAACTACAGATGCTGGTGCCAAAAGCAAATATCAAAACCACACCGCCTTCCACACACAGGCAGGTATGGCAGCCTGGGCACTCACTGCCGATTCCACTTCCTCTCTGGCTGGCCTCTCGGACGGTCCTGAGCAGGACAGTCTCCATCTCCTAGACTCCTGCCAAACTGCTGCCATGGGTCCCAAACTCAGCCAAGCCACACAGCAAGGGGCCCTGGCCAGGGAGGGGTGTGGTTCTGGGGAGACGCATGGCTGCTGATGGACTAGCCCGGTGGGGTGCCTCGTCTGGCTCTTTGGCTCCCTCTCATATGCTCTAAGCGCCCTCATGCCAGTTAACAAATCCTTTCTGTGAGAGTGGTTTGTTATCAGCAAAGAAACCAACCAAAATATCACAGAAACGCGTGCCTTAGATTTGGCGCTGGATCTGACAAACTAAAGCCAAAGTCAAAAACCACGGGTGGAAAAACGTGTCTCTAGAGTAAACAGAGATAAGCTCCCCGATACAGTCCGGTTCAGACGCGGAATGACCGCAGCTCCCAGGCCCTGTGCGGTGGTGTTCCCACAGGAACCCCAGCCTGACCCCAGGACGCCCACAGTTCTGCCTCTCAGCTTCCAGACCAGCTCCCGGCCAGGGTGGGATGCTCGGAGAGCCTAGGGTGGCTGGTTGCCACAGCTGGGGGGTGAGTGGCGGGCGAGCACCAGTGTCAGATGGGCAGGCGTCAGGGATGCTGCTGAACGTCCTACACAGCGCGCACAGCGCCCACAGCACGCACAGCACCGCCTCCCATGGCAAAGAACTGGGGGCCCCCAAAGGCCCCTAAAGTGGGGCCCCAGCCGCTTCCTTCTCCACGCCCCCCCACCCAGTGGAGAGTAACTCTTCCTGAACTGCACTTGGGCCCTGGCCCTCCCAGCTCAGAATGCCTCCAGCCACCACTGCCCTTAAACAAACCCCACACAAAGCCTTCAGAGGCCCCACCTCCACTGCAGGCACCTCTCACTGCTCCACTCCACACCCTGCCACACCCTCCCCACCCGGCCAACGCTCCTCTTCCAGAACATTCCCTCCAGGTTCCCTTCAGCCCTAAGCCTTGGTTGGGCGCCCTGCCCTGTGCTCCCACCCCACCCCTCCACTCCCAGGTGACACTGCTCCCGGCACGGTCGCTGTCCGCCCCGAGTGCATGTCCACTCGCAAGTGTACTGGCTGAGAGCAGGCGTGCTGTCTTCATCGTGACATCGCCACAGCACCCTGTGCGCTCAGTCAGCCTGTCCCCTGGGTGTCAGAGCACCGGCATTCCCCGGGGCACGGGCGACGCAGTGGGAGAGGAACCACAGCAAGGCCGCACTCCAGACCTACGGGAGAAAGATGCTCCAAGAAGCCACACCGCCTGCCTGTCTGCCACAAAGCCCACACCAGCATCACCCAGAGGCCAGGAGAAGGCCCGGAGGCCCGGAGAGGAATGTATGGTTATTGAGCACAAAGAGAGAAAGGCGAGCCAGTTCAGGGACAGCCCTAAGCAGCCAACGAAACACCCGCTCACCAAATGGCCGCTCACCGGCAGGGGTACGTGCAGTCTGCAGCTCGGTGTCCCCCTGAGAACTGAGTCAGGAGAGCAGTGAAGCCGGAAGGGTTTGACCCACGGAGACGACTTTCACATATTGGTATGAGTGCTTGGCTGATGAGCGCAGCGGCTTGCCACTCGCCGCTCACCGAATGGCCGGCTCACCGAGTGCCCTCCCTGTGCCAGGCTGTCTGTTACCACCAGCACAGGAACGGCAGGCCTAGGGCAGTGGATTCATAAAGAAGCCAGAGGAAGGGCCGTGGGCAGAAAGGCCGGCACGCACCCACCTGGCCGGTTGAAGGAGGGCGTGGGGGACCCTGCTGGGGACAAGGTGGGACTGGACTGGCTTCCGGGGAGAGTGCAAGTCAGGGCACAAGTGCAAACCATCCTCCAAGTGACGGGGAACTAGTGCCCCTGCAGCGAGAGGTGTGGGAGGGGCCAGGGGAGCTGGAGAGAGAAACGGGGCAACTGAAGGCCCGGGAGCTCACAATCTGATCAGAGCAATGGGAGGCCAGAAAGGGTTACGCCCAGGAGTCAGAACTGGATTTGGAATGAAGCCCCGCAGCCCAGGACAGAGGGTCTGAGAGGGCGGCGCTGGGAGATGATGGCTATGAGACCAGTTAGTGACCCAGGTGAGGGATGACGCTGCCCAGGAAGAGTGGCAGGAGGACAGAGGGGAGGAAGCCGGTGGGAAAGATCTGGACAATTACCCAGAAGACTTTGGGGGACAGATTGGGTTGGAGAAGGTAAAGGGGAGAGTTTTGTGTGTTTTTTTTAACAGTGGAAGTTACTAATTTGAAAGAATGAAAGATGCTGCCAATGAGTGACATATAGAATGCCAAGAAGAATCTATATATATAAAAGCCAAGTGACCAGAACACTGGAAAAACTGAAAGACCCGTCGCTATGAAGCGAACTGTGGCCGGCCAACCTGCTGATCAGTGGATGGTCCAACTGCCTGCGGCCCCTCCCCCCTGGCTGGCCTCGCCCCAATCTGGCCCCAATCGAGGGCAGGGCTGGTGGCCAACCTCCCTCAGCCCTTCCCCTGGCCAGCCTGGCCCGATCAGCCCCCATCAGGGCAGACCGGCTGGCTGGACCCCACTTGTGCATAAATTTGTGCACCGGGCCTCTAGTGGCTTTTATAAAAAAGAATCGTGAATTGTTTTGGACATGATGAGTGTGATGTGCCTACGTCAACAGTGGACAACTGAAAATATAGTGCGGAGCGCAGGAGAGACCTGTGAGCTATAGACAGATCTGCGGACAGCTCTTCACATGGACAAAGCAGTTCAGGGGACCCCACTGCAGGAAGAAAGAGGGGGAGTTGGAACGAGGAAGAAGATACAGCAACATGTAACAGGCATGTAGAAGGGGCTCCTTAGAAAGACGTGGCCAGAAAGCCACCAAGAAAAGTAACAGTGTCACTGAAACCACAAGAAGGTTGTGAACGAACAAAAGTGATAAACAGGGTCTGATTCACAAGTGGGCAGGACGGCATCTACTGCATCCCAGAATCAGAGGCCACCGATGACCTGGTGGGAGAAGGGACAGTGGAGGAGGCCCAGGCTACGAGTGTGGAGGACGCTGTGCCACGGGGGCTGAGAGGCACAGGTGAGAGTCCCTGAGTGAAGTGAGCACGTGGAAGAGGGCTGCGGAGAGAGGAAAGAAGGGTGGGTAATGCTGCGTGTCACACTTAGATGTGCTCCTGGGTATGAGTCCTGGCCACGCCACCAGCTATGTGGCCTTGGACTAGTTACAGTACACCGGACTCTCAGCTTTCTTAACTGCGAAACAGGGCTAGTCATCTACTGCCCAGCGCTGAGTGGACAGTAAATAAGATGATGCACTTGAAGTTTTCAGGACCAGCTTTTGCTACTTAGTGAGCACTCAAAAAAAGAGTAATTTATGTAATTATCCTGATACATCAACCTGAGGGGAAATGAACCACCAGACAAAGAGAAACTTAAGAAAGACAGGCTAATGCAGCGGTTCTCAACCTGTGGGTTGTGACTCCTTTGGGGGTTGAATGACCCTTTCACAGGGGTCGCCGAAGGCCATCGGGAAACACATATATAATTACATATTGTTTTTGTGATTAATCCCTATGCTTTAATTATGTTCAATTTGTAACAATAAAAATACATCCTGCATATCAGATATTGACATTATGATTCATAACAGTAGCAAAATTAGTTATGAAGTAGCAACGAAAATAATTTTATGGTTGGGTCAC
This sequence comes from Myotis pilosus, assembly GCA_036010255.1. NCBI lineage: Eukaryota > Metazoa > Chordata > Mammalia > Chiroptera > Vespertilionidae > Myotis > Myotis pilosus. The sequence goes on from JASKON010000034.1 coordinate 2,197,571, forward strand.
AACATGAGGAACTGTATTAAAGGATCGCGGCATTAGGAAGGTTGAGAACCACTGCACTAATGGTTCCTAAAGGATCCAGAGAGACAGGATATAAATGTTTGGGAGAATCGGTCTGGATAAGACAAGGATGCCTCATCGCAGGATTTTCAAATTAGATTGAATCATAAGGGGGCTTTCCACAGGAAAGTCAATCTCAGAGCACCTGCCGCGGCAAACTCCGTGTGGTTGCTGCCAGGAGCCTCCGTGCTGGGCTCCTCGCCCTTGCCGCTGCTGCCACCGCACTCCCTCCCTGCTATCCACCTTCCCTCCCTGCTATCCACCCTCCCTACCTGCTATCCACCCTCCCTCCCTACCTGCTCTCCACCCTCCCTCCCTACCTGCTATCCATCCTCCCTCCCTGCCTGCCATCCACCCTCCATACCTGCCATCCACCCTCCCTCCCTACCATCCACCCTCCTACCTGCCATCCACCCTCCTACCTGCCATCCACCCTCCTCCCTGCCATCCACCCTCCCTCCCTGCCAACCACCCTCCCTCCCTGCCATCCACCCTCCCTCCCTGCCATCCACCCTCCCTCCATGCCATCCACCCTCCTACCTGCCATCCACCCTCCTACCTGCCATCCACCCTCCTACCTGCCATCCACCCTCCTCCCTGCCATCCACCCTCCTACCTGCCATCCACCCTCCTATCTGCCATCCACCCTCCTCCCTGCCATACATCCTCATACCTGCCATCCACACTCCTACCTGCCATCCACCCTCCTACCTGCCATCCACCCTCCCTCCCTGCCATCCACCCTCCCTCCCTGCCATCCACCCTCCTCCCTGCCATCCACCCTACCTGCCATGCACCCTCCTCCCTGCCATGCACCCTCCTCCCTGCCATCCACCCTCCTCCCTGCCATCCACCCTCCTCCCTGCCATCCACCCTCCCTCCCTGCCATCCACCCTCCCTCCCTGCCATCCACCCTCCCTCCCTGCCATCCACCCTCCTCCCTGCCATCCACCCTCCTACCTGCCATCCACCCTCCCTCCCTGCCATCCACCCTCCCTCCCTGCTATCCACCCTCCCTCCCTGCCATCCACCCTCCCTCCCTGCCATCCACCCTCCTTATCTGCCATCAACCTTCCCTCCCTGCCATCCACCCTCCCTCCCTGCCATCCACCCTCCCTACCTGCCATCCACCCTCCCTCCCTGCCATCCACCCTCCCTACCTGCCATCCACCCTCCTCCCTGCCATCCACCCTCCATACCTGCTATCCACCCTCCATACCTGCCATCCACCCTCCTACCTGCCATCCACACTCCTACCTGCCATCCACCCTCCCTACCTGCCATCCACCCTCCTACCTGCCATCCACACTCCTACCTGCCATCCACCCTCCCTACCTGCCATCCACCCTCCTACCTGCCATCCACCCTCCATACCTGCTATCCACACTCCCTACCTGCTATCTGCCCTCCGTACCTGCTATGGTACCCAGCTCAGCTGGGCCCTGCACATCTGAGCCAGGCCTCCTGAGGCCCAGACACTCATTGAGTAGGTTATACACAGCCCACTCCTACCAAGCGTTCGAAATGAATTGCTCAGCATTCTCTCCAAAGCCCAGAGAACTGTCTTACACAAATATTTCCAAGGAATGTAGGCCCATCAGTCCTGAAACAAGCTAGTATTCACCTGGCTCCTAACTCTGGACCCTGCTCTCAGAGCAGCCCCTTGATAAAGGGAGGGGCCTCATGGTGTTACTGGCACCAGAGCTATGGGAGTCCCACTGTTACTCCTTTTCCCCCCACTTTTGCCCCTAAAGCCAAGATTCCCTCCTGGGTATCATATTTTGAAGCAACCAATATTGTTCAATGATAATTTCAAGGCAAGACTGCATTTACCTTGTTATTATCATTGAGTAATCTTTAGTGTGCAAATCTAATAATACTTTCCCAAAATCAAAATTGATTTTATAATTACTAGTGGCCCAGTGCACGAAATTCATGCACGAGGGGTGGTGTCCCTCAACCCAGCATGCACCCTCTCCAATCTGGGACCCCTCGGGATGGGATCGGGCCTAAATTGGAAGTCGGACATCCCTCTCGAAATCTGGGACCGCTGGCTCCTAACCACTCACATGCCGGCCTGCCTGATTGTCCCTAACCATAGTCGGACATCCCTCTTGCAATCCGGGACCACTGGCTCCTAACCGCTCACCTGCCTGCCTGCCTGATCGCCCCTAACCACTCTGCCTGCCGGCCTGCTCGTCCCCAACTGCCCCACCCCCCCGCCAGCCTCATCACCCCCAACTGCCCTCCCCTCCTGGCCTGATCGCCCCTAACTGCCTCTGCCTCCACCCCACCACCATGGCTTTGTCCGGAAGGACGTCTGGAAGGCCTCCCAGTCTAATTAGCATATTACCCTTTTATTAGTATAGATTGCCAAACCCACTTTAGCCTGTGGATACAGATACTGGTTTTTATTGAGTGTTTCCAATAACATCACACCACTGGTTAGAAGCAAGAGCAAGTCTAAAACAAAACACTTAAGAAGCGTCTGTATTTCCATCGAAATTTAAAAACCAAACGTGCTGTATTCCAGCAGCCACCAAGCTGAGGACGCGGCTCCGTCCGAGCGCCTGTCCCAGGTGGCCCTGCAATCTCAGGTGCTGCATCACACAGGTCATCCCAGACGCCCCACCGTTCCTCCAGGAGCTCGCCCGCCTCAGCCCCAGGCCCACCTCACACCCAGGTCAGGACTATGGCTTTACCTGGCGGAGCCCCTGCGTGAGAGGGGTCCCCGTAGTGGCCGTACAGCGGTGGAGAGAGGCCCATCCCAGACTGCGCCTGGGAGTAGGGGGGGGTCGCCACGTAGCCCTGTTGACTCATGGTGAAAATACCATTCCAGGTGACAGCTCTACAAGCGAACCCTGTAACAGAAGAGACAATGCTGTCAGCTTTGTCACCGAGAGGGCTGAGTCGCTCAGTGCTATTAAAGCAGTGGTTCTCAACCTCGGCTGCACATTAAAGTCACCTGGGAATCTTTTTAAAATCCTGATTTTAAATTTCTGAGACCCAGAAATCAGGATTTTAAAAAGATTCCCAGGTGACTCTAATGTGCAGCCAAGGTTGAGAACCACCGTATTAAAGGGAAGCAGTTCACCGTTTCTCTGGTTGGAGGACAGGTGCAGTCATCAGGCTGACGTCTCGGACACTATCTCACACCACTCCCCCCTAAAAAGCTCTAACCACAGCTCCACAGAGCTCGGGAGCTCACTTCTGAAGTCCTGGGCCAATGCCCAGGCATGAAAGCCCAACAGCTGCCCACCGCCAGCCTGTCGCACGTGTACCTGCTATTCTGTGCCCTTTTCCACGGCCCCATGTCGGCACAGAGCACACCACGGGCCGGGATCGTGTGCCAGCCCACTGACCGACCAGCATCACTGCCCGGAGTCTGAAACCAGATGTCCTAGCCCAGTGGTGGCGAACCTATGACACGCGTGTCAGAGGTGACATGCGAACTCATTTTTTTTTGGTTGATTTTTCTTTGTTAAATGGCATTTAAATATATGAAATAAATATCAAAAATATGTCTTTGTTTTACTGTGGTTGCAAAGATCAAAAAATTTCCATATGTGACACAGCACCAGAGTGAAGTTAGGGTTTTTCAAAATGCTGACACACCGAGCTCGAAAGGTTCGCCATCACTGTCCTAGCCCTTGTGCTTTTAGTGCTATCCTGGTTAGTACTTTTAATCAGGCAGCCAGGACAGAGAGAAATCAATAGTCCAACGAACACAGTATAAGATAAAGAAGTCAATCGTGGACTTATGAGTCATATGTGGACCAAGCCAGGTGGCAGCGGACAACCATTTGAGAGTTGTCTGTGGTTTCTCGGGCAAAGATGACAGACTTTGATTTAAATGTCACACCTCCAGGAACATATGCACACGTATTTCAGGAAAACGTGCAATTTCATATGTGTTTAGGCAGGCACCCCGCCGCCCCACTCCCCCCACCCCCACACACACAGAGTCACAAACACAAAACATCCCTCTTGATTCCTCTACTCAGAAACCAACATCAATTTGTTGAACTTTCCCACTCTTCCAGGTTCCTAAGAGGCATGTTATAGGACTGAGCGTGCCGAACAACTTTCACAAGACAGGAAGCTCTGGGTGCCGGCAACAGGTGGCCTTTCCCTGGAAGCCGCCCTGCTTGGCTGTGTGTCTTGGGGTCAGTGGAGGAGCCTCTCTGTGCTCGGGCTCGGTCCCTCCTCCTCCCATTCCCCGCCGGGGACAGGATACTCGTCTTTCCGCTGTTTATCATGACACCTTTCCAAGGAGAGGATGATGGGGGACACCTCCTGAGACTCGCACTAGTAGACCCACATTCGGGCCATGGCACGCTTCCCTTGGTTTCGTTTTCACCTGACCCTACAAGTTTCCAGAATTAAAGCAACCAGCATAGGAATATCCTAAAAGCCCCGCTCCTGCCCGAGGCCGGGAGGGGAGGGGAGGGGAAGAGGAGGGGAGGCGCGCAGCGAAGGCCTGCCCATCACTGTCCCCCTCCTACCCCCGCCCCCCGCCCCGCCGCACAGGGAGACGTGGCAGCGGCCAGTGGCTCCGACCCGGCTGGGGGAGCCCGCGGGCCTCCCTCGCGCCCCACCATTGTGACGGGGGCGGGGGTGTCCCTGCCCCCGAGCTGCCCCGGAGGCGTCGCTTCCTCGCGCACCAGCCGCCACGTCCGACTTCCTCGGCCCCGACTTGCAGGAGCTGAGTCAGCTCCCGGGACGGGCAGGGCGCCACCTGGCAGGGCGGCCGGGCGTCCGACCCCCGACGGCTCGGCCCCGGTGCCCCCGGGCGGACCCCGCGCGGTCCGACCGCACAGCCCGTCCCGAGGGCCTGTCCGAACCCGCAGACGTCTCCACGGCGCACCTTCCCACCACCCCGCCCGAGGGGGCTCCAGCGCATCCGGAGCCCGAGCCGCCGGCAGTGGCCACGGGTGGGGTGGGGGCCGGCCGCGGACCCGGCCCTGCGCGGCGCCCGGGCTCGGTGTCCGGGCGGCGCCCGCGCCCACCGCGGCGGGTCCCCAACTGCACGCCGCGCCGGGAGCCAGCGGGAGGGGTCCCGCGCCCGCCAGGCCGCCCCGCGCCCATGCCCGCTGCGCCCACCCGGCGGTGCGGAGGGACGCCCGCCCGGCCCCGCGCTACCTGCGCCGCCGGCTCCGCGCCTGCTGCCCGCGCCCGCCGCCCCGGCTCCCGCTCCCGTGCCGCGCCTTCCCGGGCGGGTTCCTCGCAGGCTCGCGGCGCGCGGACTTCAGCCCGGCTGGCAACTGCCACGTCAAAACTCCCGGCCGCGCTCCCGGCGCCCGCCGCCCGGCCGCGCCCCCTCCCGCGCACGCGCGCAGCCGCCGAGGGGGCGGAGCAGGGCCGGGCAGGGGCGGGGCAGGGGGCGCGGCCGGGCCTGTGGTGGGCGGGGCCGGATCTGGAGGGGCGGGGCCTGGGCGGAGCAGGGGGCGCGGCCGGCCCTGGAATGGGCGGGGCCGGATCTGGAGGGGCGGGGCCTGGGAGAGGCGGGGCGGGGCCGGACACCCAGCTGGTCGGGGCTTGGGCCGCAGGTCCTCCCTTTTTCCTCCTTTCGCCTTTCCCATCTGGTGTGCTCGCTTCCGTCCGTCCTCCCGTCAAAGCGCTTCAACCCTGTTGCTAAGTCCGCGCGGCGTTTTCTCCGCGGAGCCCGGGGGAGGAGGGAGTGCGTGCGGAGCGGCCATTCACTCCTTCACCCCAGGCTGCGGGTTCATTCATTCACTCGTTACGCGTCTCTGGAGTCTCTGTGACGTCGCAGGGGCTGCGCTGCCCCGGCTGGAAGGCACCGGATCCGGACACCCCCGGAGACTCAGTTTAGGGGGGGCATGGCCCGCGGTGCGCCGTGGAGCAGGCAGCCTGCAGCGTGGAAACCGGAGGGAAGGATGTCCCGCTGAAAAGTATGCGGGGACTGGCTTCGCTGGAGCTGGACCTGCGGGGCTTCTGTGCGTTCCTTCAGCGATGTTTGCGGGCTCCCGGTCTCTGAAGTAGGATGGCCGATCCCACCCCGAACAGGGACTGGCAGGTGGATCGCGTCCGGTGTTTAGCTCACTGTCCTTCCGTGCAACAGCTCAGGAAGAAAGGCCACCTATGTGAGCCCGGTAACCCTCTAGGGCAGCGGTTCTCAACCTGTGGGTCGCGACCCCTTTGGGAGTCAAACGACCCTTTCACAGGGGTCGCCTAAGACCATCGAAAAACACATATATAATTACATATTGGTTTTGTGATTAATCACTATGCTTTAATTATGTTCAATTTGTAACAATGAAATTGAGGGTCACCACAACACGAGGAACTGTATTAAAGGGTCGCGCGCGGCATTAGGAAGGTTGAGAACCACCGCATTGCGCTGCCTACGTCCACATCGGATACCGGTTGGGTTCCAACACCCCCAATGAAAGTTGTGTTTGAGATGTGTTTCTTTTATGCTCAGTAGGATGAAACATTCTGGCGTTTAGGAAGCTTGGGCCTGCGTTGAAGCAGTACAGCCTGTAAGAGCAACAAAGCTGCCCCGCCTCAGCTGTGTCACAATGCAGGCGAGCAGTCACCTGGAAATAGGAACTACATGTGATGACTGGCTGGCCTGTTGCCCCGAAAAAAACACTGCCTTTGGATTTGTAAACCCATCCTCACCCCTTGCTCAGGGCCCCCAGGACAACCTGTGGTTTCAGAGGGCAGTGGTGAATTCCTACATGTTTGAAGCCGGAAGAGATGTTAGAGATACGGATATTCAATTCAACATTCAATTTATAGAACATTTCACCCCAAAGCTGCAGAACATACATTCCTCGCCAGTACACCTGGGTCATTCTCAAAGATAGACCACATGTTAGGACCCAAAACAAGTCTGTGCAAGTTCAAGAAGATTGAAGTCATATCCAGCATCTTCTCAGATCACAATGGAATGAAATTAGGAATCAACTACAGTAAAAACACCCAAAAGCATTCAGACAAACGGAGGCTCAATCGCATGTTATTAAACAATGAATGGGTTACCAATGAGATCAAGAAAGAAATAAAATAAAAAAAACTTCCTGGAAATATTCAGTGGGGACTGAGTGCAACCCAGTCATTTTGTAGATCACTGCATTGAGGCTCAGAAAGTGAGAGTGACTGGTCTCGGTGTTACTTGGAAGATATACCTTCCGATTCTAATGTTTCCGATTCTAATGCTCCACCTCTTACATGTTTTGCCTGTGATGGTGCTCTGATTTGCTATTTTCTATTAACCGGCTGAGCCTTTTTCTCCTGCGACTGCCTGAGCGTCAAGATTTCAAATAACAAAGATAATGGCTCACACAGTTCCCCCGTGATGGGGAGGGATGAGTGGCGGTGGGCAGTGTCACACGGAGTAGTCAGGCTCAGCTCCGTGGCCTGAGGCGCACCACTCAAATCTCCCTCGAAGGTAACCTGCCCCACGGAGTGGAAGTGGCCGAGAGCCTTCAGCGGCTTGCCTTTGCCCTCGCCGCAGCCTTGATCCCGGAGCAGAGCGAGCACCCTCTCAGAAGCTCAATGCCAATGACTAAGTGTGATGGGAGCACTATTGCCGCCCAACCTGGGACACCCAGTGGGAAATGGATCCAGGTAAGACCTTCTTGGAGCTGCACTGCAACCTGAGGCTCATCCACGCACCCTGCCCTGCTCTGTTCCCAGGTGTGGGCTCCGCAGGGCGCCTGAGGCCTGTGTCTCCTGTTCCTTTTCCCTCACTCTCTATTCTACACAGGTGCGTCCCCAATCACTCTTTTTAAAAAAATATATTTTATTGATTTTTTACAGAGAGGAAGGGAGAGGGATAGAGAGCCAGAAACATCGATGAGAGAGAAACATCAATCAGCTGCCTCCTGCACACCCCCTACTGGGGATTCGCCCACAACCCAGGTACATGCCCTTGACCGGAGTCGAACCTGGGACCCCTGAGTCCGCAGGCCGATGCTCTATCCACTGAGGCAAACCGGTTAGGGCCCCCACTCACTCTTGTATGCCTAATTCCACACAGCTCTCTCTTCTACACAGGCGCGTCCCCCAATCACTCTTGTATTCGGTCACATTGCCATCAGCTTTTCAGGGACCTGGCCTGACAAAGCCTCAGAGGTGAGGTTGAAACGAAGCCTTGAAGGGGACAATTGAGTCAGCCTCGCAAGTCCCAGGGGGCAGCGCATGCCAGGCAGCAAGGGGAGCCCCCCAGGCCCTATGTCAGAAAGGAGGGCTTCCGGAACGTTCCAGGAGCAGAAGGCAGCTAGAGGCAATGAGGGAAAACTGGAGAAGAGGGGCGAGCCAAGGAGGGGCCGGAGGCCTTGGGTCCAGGCGGCCATTGTGCAGAGTCTGGTTTTCACTCTGAGCGGAAAGGGAGTCCTTTCGGGTTTTGAACTGAGGAATAACATGCTCTGAGTTGCTTTCCAATAGTTTTTACTTACGTGGGAGACAGCATTTCTTCATAAAGAGTGTGTTCAGAAACAGCCTGGAGGGACCTGGAGAGCATCATGCTAAGTGAAATAAGCCAGCCAAAGAAAGACAAGCGCCACATGACCTCCCTCATACGTGGAATCTTATAAACAAAATAAACTGACGAATGGAGTGGATCCAGAGACATGGAAGCAGGGAACAGAGTGTGAAATCTCAGAGGGAAGGCGGGGGTGGGTGGGTGGGTGGGAGGTCATCAACCAAGGACCTTGCATGCATCTATGCATAACCCACGGACACAGACAATAGGGTGGTGAAGACCTGGGGCGGGAAGGGGGGATGGGGCCGGGCTGGAGGGGGTCAATGAGGGAAAAAAGGGGACATAGGTAATATTTTCAACAATAAAGATTTTTTTTTAAATGTGGTGTTCAGAAAACATTTATTTTTCAAAGTCTCCATGCCCATGAGATTTTAGACTCAGAAATGTACCTTCTATCATCTGGTTATACATTCGCTTCCTTGGGCTAAGCCTGGAGGCGGAAGGTGCAGTGTGTGAGCTGCTATGAAAGCAGGTGGGATGTGAGCCGGGCCCCTGCCCTGCACAGCTCTGCATGCATAGCTCGCCCCTCATCCATTTTAATTCCTGGGGACTTGGAAGGTTTTCCAAGCGATGGAGAGGATGAGATGTGACCAGTGTTATCACCGAATGGATTCTCTGGGCCTAAGGCAGTGGTTCTCAACCTTCCTAATGCCTTGACCCTTTAATACAGTTCTTCATGTTGTGGTGACCCCCAATTTCATTGTTACAAATTGAACATAATTAAAGCATAGTGATTAATCACAAAAAAATATGTAATTATATATGTGTTTTCCGATGGTCTTAGGCAACCCCTGTGAAGGGGTTTTGACCCACAGGTTGAGAACCGCTGGTCTAAGGCAAGAAGCCAGTGAGCAGGCACTGCAGAAAAACCCAGCTTTTCTGTAACAAACTGCTTATGAGGAAGGAGCTCTCACCTTCATAATATTGAAGGCTTATTGTGTGATATCCTACGGCAAACATTTCCTCTTTTTTAAAATATATTTTGTTGATTTTTCACAGAGAGGAAGGGAAAGGGATAGAGAGAAACATCGATGAGAGAGAAACATCGATCAGCTGCCTCCTGCACACCCCCAACTGGGGATGTGACTGCAACCAAGGTACATGCCCTTGACCGGAATCGAACCTGGGACCCTTCAGTCCGCAGGCCGATGCTCTATCCACTGAGCCAAAACGGTTAGGGCAAACATTTCCCTTTTTGCTACTGGAATTGAGGTGAGAAATGAGAAGCACCTGGTGACTCCCTAAGACAAAGGTGGATGGAGTGGAGAAGGTGCCAGCAATCTACTCACAGTCTAGACTACAGGCTGGGTGCGGCTCACGCACACTCCTGTGTCCTAGGAGACCGTGGACGGGAGGTGACCTCGCTGGCCCCGCCGACCACAGGTGCTGGGCTGTATGACCACTGACAAGAAGAAATGATTTTCCTTTGATTCCTCCCGCTGATCCATGTATGTGATAAACTAGGAAAATAGCACAATTCTATATCGTTGCTGTAAATGATGGCTGACATTAAGTTTGGGAATATTGCAGTTGGGGCCGAGATGACTAATTTTTTCTGGGACACACCTGCTGCTCCGTGTCAGCAGGTGTGGCTGCACCCCGGCCTCCTGTACCAGAGCGGGAATTATCGGGGCAGCTTCTTGGTGTCACCTTGATGCATTTTGCATCCTGATTCCCCCAGCCCCCTGCAGGCTGACTAGAGATGTGGGGGCCAGCGAAGTCATCGTCCGGTGAGGGCAGTCCTGCAGGACTGACGGCAAGAAATAAGGTGACCAGAGCTCCTGATCTCTCCACGGGCGAGAACCACCCCCTGAGCTTGCACCCCTGCCACCCCTGAGCTATTGCACAAGAGAAAAATAAACTTTGGGTAGTTTCAGCCACTAGTTTTGGGCGGGGAGGGACCTCTTACAACAAATAATCCTATTTTAAAATCTGTCTGTTTTAAACATGAAGTAAGAATCTTGTCCCTTTTCCTGGCCAGGTAACCCTACCACAGTCAAGCTGATGAGTGTACACGCTAGACCAGCGGTTCTCAACCTGTGGGTCGCGACCCCCTTGGGGGTTGAACGACCCTTTCACAGGTGTCACCTAAGACCATCAGAAAACACATATATAATTACATATTTTGTGGTTAATCACTATGCTTTAGTTATGTTCAATTTGTAACAATGAAAATACATCCTGCATATCAGATATTTACATGACGATTCATAACAGTAGCAACATGACAGTTATGAAGTAGCAATGAAAATAATTTTATGGTTGGGGGTCACCACAACCCGAGGAACTGTATTAAAGGGTCGCGGCATTAGGAAGGTTGAGAACCACTGTGATAGACGGACACGGGAGGGCTGAGCTGGGGGCAGGGCAGGGAACGTGTGGCCAGTTAGTGAGTCTGGTTTCCGCGGGCCGCGTTGACCACAGACGGCGGTGGCCCGGCTGGGGTTCCTTCTGAAGGGAGGGATGTTCCTGTGGCTGATCCGAGGGGAGAGGGGATCGCTGGCCGGGACCTAGGGTGACTTCGGAATGAAAAAGCAGAGGTGCCCCCTCTCTGTCCCCCTAGATCCAAGGGCTGAGTCCAGACCCAGAGGCACAGGAGTTCCGGGGTCGCAGCCACCGTGTCCGTGTGGGTGGCCCGAGAGCTGCCCCCAGGCCATGTTTATACTGAGTGCATCGCAGTCACCAGGCCCCGAGCGCTCTGCATCTGTGCTTTCTAAAACAGTGTGTCCTTCTGCTCCACTGTTAGCGTGACGAGAGGGGGCGCAGAGCCTTCAGTCGTGGAGGAATAATGGGACCCTCGCCCTATCTTCATTCTACATGGTGTTTTAACTACAGGATGTGGATTTACTTTGTTTGCTTAAAACAACCCAGAAAAACTCTCTATTCAACAAATGTACTCCTTATAAGTAAAAACTAAAAACATAGGCTTTTGCGTTTACAATTGAAAAGAAAACATTGCCTTCAAAATAATGTATTTTTTTATTTTTATTTTTTTAATATATATTTTATTGATTTTTTTACAGAGAAGGAGGGAGGATAGAGAGTTAGAAACATCGATGAGAGAGAAACATCGATCAGCTGCCTCATGCACACCCCCCACTGGGGATGTGCCCGCAACCAAGGTACATGCCCTTGACCAGAATCGAACCGGGGACCCCTGAGTCCGCAGGCTGACGCTCTATCCACTGAGCCAAACCGGTTAGGGCTTTTATTTTTATTTTTTAATACATATTTTTTTTATTTCAGAGAGGAAGGGAGAAGGAGAGAGAGATAGAAACATCAATGATGAGAGAATCACTGATGAGCTGCCTCCTGCACACTCCCTACTGGGGATCGAGTCCACAACCCGGGCATGTGCCCTGACCTGGAATCGAACTGTGACCTCCTGATTCATAAGTTGACTCTCAACCACTGAGCCACGCTGGCCGGGCCAAAGTAATGTGTGAAGCAACTGTATCGTCCAGCTATGTGTGGTGACATTATAGTAAGCTGGGGGCAATCTTTGCGGGACCTGTCACCCCATTCTTTTCCCAACACGGAAGGGACAGAATAGAGACCGGAGCTCTTCCTTGAGTGACGGCGGCAGAGGCACGGAGTGGTTTGACCGAGCAGCGGGAGACACGCTTGTGTGAGAAACGCCTTGTTTCCAGGACGGAGGTGCAGTCCTGCGTGAGCAGCAGCCACGCGGAGCAGCGGTCTGCCCAGGAGCGCCGCCCGATGGCGACGGCAGGAAGCTGAGGCAGGACACGCTGTGGTGGGTGTGACCTCGCATGAGAAGTCAGTGCCCGGTGCCCCCCAGGCCAGCCGGACGCCGGGAGTTGGCAGCTGCTCAGAGGGCCCCGGCAGGAGGAGGCCTGCTGGAGACTCTGCTTTGCCTGGCAGCAAGCATGTGCTGCATTGAAACACGATAGATTTATTTTCTAATCGAACGTTTTAGGTGACCTGTGAAACGACGGAAACTTTAACTCTCTTCACAGACCCACATCCCATGAAACTCAGTTATACAAACATCGCAGAATTTCTGTGCAAAGTGTGAGCTTGTGTTTGATTTCTGGCTGAGTAGCATGCTTTCATACTAACAGTTGTGTGACCTTCTCTAGAACCATTTATCTGCAGAGCATCGACCATTATACCATAACTAAGATGCATTGAGAGTATTTTTATTTGTTATCAGGAAAGTACATCGCTTTTTTCAGGAGGGTTGGCTCTTTTACTTGTAAAAGTAATTTTGGGAGCCCTGGCTGGTTTGGCTCAGTGGACAGAGCATCGGCCTGTGGACTGAAGGGTCCCAGGTTCAATTCCGGTCAAGGGCACATGCCCGGGTTGTGGGCTCAATCCCCAGTTGGGGGGGGGGGCATGCAGGAGGCAGCCGATCAATGATTCTCCCTCACCATTGATGTTTCTATCTCTCTCTCCCTTCCTCTCTGAAATCAATTAAAAAATATATTTTAAAAAAAGTAATTTGGGGCGAAATAGTGACATAGTAAGATGCAGGGTTCAAGAAGTAGTGGCCATTTTCTTGTTTTGCTGGCATTTCTCTCGCTTTCCGTTCAGTTTATACTCCCTCATGCCTGAAAGCCAAAGGCTCTTCTGACCCGTAGGTGCTCAGGGTCAGTCTGGGGCCTGATGGTTAATTCTCCCCCGGGGCTGGGACTGCCCGGAGCATTGTGGGGTGTGTACCCGCATCCCAGCCTCTACTCGCTAACAGCCAGTAGCAAGCCGTCCCCTCCCACAATCCTGACAGTCAGAAATGTCCCCAGATGTCCAGTGTCCCTGGAGGCAAAACCACCCTGTTACCGGGAAACCCCCGGTCTGGCGCGGGCTGCCTGTGGCTGTGCCCAATAAGGAAGGCCGGGTTGGATCGTATGAGGCGGTTATTGAGGAGGCCGGCCCACCAAGAAGACGGGGCGCTTACAAGCATCCAATCCTGCCTTCCAGCAGGTGCAGGGGCAGGGTTACAAAGGGGGAGGGGCTGGGGTGCTACGTGCAGGCCTGGGGTCTGCAGACATCAGCTATCGTCCTCAGGCATCAAGTGATGAGATGATGTGGATGAGATGATGTGGATGAGATGATGTTTTGACTCCTGGTGGGTCGTCTGACCATGCTTATCGGTTCTGCTTGCTGGATTCACGGCTGAGTCACCTCCCCAATCGCTTCGCACAGGCCTTGAAAAGGAAACTTAAGGAAAACTTAACCCCCTATTCACATAAGTATATGTGTCCTAAGATTTAAAATAATATGATTACTTTTGGGATTAATTCAGGTGCTCTGTCAGGTTATAGGTCCCCCATCCATCCCACTGCTCCAGTTCCGTGGGATCAGCAAAGGCCCTGCTGTCCCCTGGCCCCGGCAGCTGCCCTCTGCAGGCCGAGCCCCGTTCTCACTGCTTGTCCCCTGGAGTCTTGGCGCCCCCTGCTCCCAGCATTTCTGTTGTCTTTAAACAGATGCTGAGAAAATGCCCCTGGCTTTCCTGGTAGTTCTCTAGCATTTGGTTCTGCTGAGTGGTATCCCCTAACGTCCCCACACAGACTTCCAAAGAGCTAGCTTTTGTTGTTGCTTTGCGTCATTGGTTTAGTTCTGTTTTTCTTTCATTCTCACCAGCTGATCAGCAAGCGTCAGCCCACAGGACACATCCAGCTCCTGCCTGTCTTGGAAATCAAGTTTCTTTGTTTTTTGTGGGGAGCCATATAGGCTTAAGCCTCAGACTGATCTGTGGGCAAAGTCACAAACAATTCCCAGCTTAGAGGGCACAGTCCTCTTAGCATAATTAGGCTTGACCTTATAATACTCCCTAGATCTTATCTGGGAAGCTAATGGGCTGAGGAAGTGCAGGAAGTATAACCATGGTGTAAACAAGTGAAACTCACAAGAACAAAAACAAGTGAAACTCACAAGAACAGTGTAACTTTGGTAACCACCATCTTGTTTACCTCTGACTATAAAATAAAGGCTCAGCTTGCCTTGGGATCTCTCTCTGTGGCCTCAGCCAGGCACAGGAAGATCCACGGAGACTAAGGAAAGCTAGAGAGCTATGAACGCTGTCTCCGTGTAAAACATTCTTCACCGACTCAGTCCACACCTTTGGGAACCCCTGGACTGCTGGGGCTGGACCCCGGCAGTTTTTATTTTTTTAAATATATTTTTATTGATTTTAGAGAGGAGAAGAGAGGGAGAGAGAGGAACATCAATCATGAGAGAATCATTGATCAGCTGCCTCACACGGGGGATTGAGCGTGCAACCTGGGCATATTCCTCCACTGGGAGTCAAACCTTTGACCTCCTGGTTCATAGGTTGATGCTCAACCACTGAGCCACGCCATCTGGGCGGAAATAAAGTTTTATGACAACAGCCACACCATCATGTGCATACTGTGTGAGGCTGAGGAGTGATTGCCACGGATGTCGAAGGTTCTCGGGCCACAGTTCACCAGCCGGCTCTAGCTCCGACGCCTCGACGGTGGGACCAGGAGCCCGTATCTCTAGCGTCCGATATACTGTAGCTGAGAATATAAATTGCATTCAGTTGTTTCCCTTGAAATGGCCAAAGGCAATTGTGAGACCCCGAAATGGGACCCTCACTCTGTCCTGCAGACGGACGACAACCCCAATCAACCTTAGGAGACGTTACTTGATGCAAACCGCAAGAGGCTTTATTCCAGCGCGCTGGGGCTCAACTCGAAACTCACGCAGGAGCGGAGTTGGGCCCCGAGCAGAGAGTTTTCCAGATATTTATAGCAAAAATTACACGTTGGGGAGGGGTTGCATGCAGGAGGGAGTAAGGAGAACAAAGAAATTCCAAATGGCTTGATAGGGCGTGAAATTCACTCCTCACTCCTGCCTGGTATTTTTACAACCTGCTTATCTCAATGGTTGGCTATCTCCAGGGACAGCCCCAAGGCCTGTGCTCCCCCTATTCCTGTCTGTAGCGGGGGAAGCCTGGGAAGCTTGTGTGGCTTGTAGCATTTTTTATTCTTTCATTCCCCCATTTGCTTTTTGGCAAGTTCTAATCATGGAACTTCTGTCTCTAAACCTTCTCCTTTGAAACTATCTCCCTGGCGGAGAGACTGGTATTGCTGTCTGAGCACTAACACTTGCACAGTGCTTATTCTTTCTCTGATAAAGATGACCAGCCGGTTTAGGATACAGGGCCCAAGTGTAAAAATTAAAAACAGTATAGCAATAAATGTCTTATTCAAATAAAAAAGAAATGCCATTTCATTGGCCCCTGTTTCTCTCCTAAGCCCTTATGGTATTTGGGAGGGAAGGAGTTTTATGGATTTTTTTATTGCCATTAACTTCCTTCCATCTGTTATGCCCAGATTTCAAGATCCCCAAGGAAACCACACCAGGGAACTGGCCTGTCTGATGCAAAAGCAGAGGGTCTCTTATACAAGCTCGCTTGGTCCCCCCCTTGCCTCCATCACTGGGTGCAAGAGAGAGCCCCGAGTCCCAAGAGAACAAAGAATTTATAGGGCTTGGGGCCGGGGGTTGGGGCAGGGTGCAGCTAGTGTCTGGTTACACAAAGAAAGGGGAGGTGGCCAGCATACTTTTGGCCTTGGGCTAGTTTCCCCCGCCTTTCCATTGGCCGATACATCCTGAGGCTTTTTTCTTGGAAGAGGGGTTAAGGACACAGCCATCAGTCCGGCTATGTCCTTTCATTCCCACCTTGTCTTGGAACTTCTGGCTCAATCATGAGACGGACTGCATTTCTATTCCACCGTCGCTAGAGGCCCGTACTGGGCACACAGACCTATCAACTGAACTATTCTTATAAGCTTAACAAATGGTCCGGTGGAAGGGAAAGAAACCATTTTAGCTTTAACAACTTCTATTGAAATAGGATTTTCTTCTTAAAATTCCTCCATGGCTATCAAAAAGCCAAATCAAGATTAATTTATGTACTGTCCTGATGTTTGCATAAACACAACAAGAATGGTAACTGACTACCTTTGCTGGAATTTCATGGTTGAACCTTAATGTGCCCCACAGGGCCAGGAAGCCAAGCCATCCAGCTGCCATCAGGCCTGCCTGCAGTATCTGCTGAGTTAGGTGAATCCTTCACCTGTAGCAACTCCACCTGAGCCCACGCTCCAGGCTTTAAGGCCCATCTCAGTAACCCTCCTACTTGTTGCGGCCCAGAGTGTGTGGGGGTTCCGCAGGGATGCAGAGGCATCTTTACTGCTCCCCTTCTACTCTTACCAACCGCCAGTGATGGTAGGGCATAGGCCTGACACTCCAGCGCCAGCCATCTTCAGGGCTCCTAAGCAAGATACCAGGTTTTCTTCGTGGTCTTAGTGGCTTCAAGTCTTTAGAGTTCAGACAGGGCTCTTTAAAACATGATACTCCAGTCAAAGTTTTCTGTTAATAACACCACTATTAGAAACCAGTCTTACTGTATCCATGCAAAGCCTGATGTTTGCCATGACTTATTTAGCATTGCCAAATTTCAGAGGAATTATATAAGGAGAAAAACATACTGACCTGATATGCTTCAAGATCTTCTGATTTTCCTTGCCAGTCCCTTTTCATGGACTCTTCAGAGTAATATAACTGTCTTCAAATGGCAAGAAGAAATTTATAATATGTCTACATTTAAATAGATAGTTAAAGCTCCCCCTGTAGTAGGGCTTCCCTCACTTGACTTGTTTTCTCAGAACGGACTAAAGGAGCTCTATTTCCTTACAGGGTCTCACATGTCATAGGACCTCACAGGGTCTGTAATTCCTATAACAGAGGGCTACTATTTACTCCTTTATTACTTCCTTCTGTTCTAAACAGGCCTTCCCCAGTTTCCTACAGTTGAGTTTTGTACCACCATGGACATGGTCACACAGGCCTGAAAGACAGTATGCAGGCTGCCAACTGTTAACTGTCTCTTAATAGAGACCAAAACCTGATGGGTATTCTTCTTTGCCAGGTTAGGCACCTGCCCTCTTGGCAGCTAGACATCCTTTACTTTTGGGGTTCACCCCACATAGTCCCTTTCCAGGACAGTTAACATATGGCCATAACAATGGCCTTTAATATGGGAAACTGAACACTTGCCAGTTACTCCCAGAGACTATCAAGGACTGTAGACCAACATAGGTCTACAGCAACTGCTGACAGCTACATTCAAACCTGCAAGAGAATCAAAGGTTAATACAACATGTTAATATAATGAAACATAATATTGGCACCATGGCCGCTTCAGGCAGCTAAATCCTCCGCTACTAACCATGAGATATGGCAGGGCTATACAAACATTTTAGGGAGGTGGCTAAAGTCCACTCTTTGACCTTTCTATATAAGGTAAAATTGTCCTTGTCTTTCTGAAGCCATGTCTATGAAGATGCAGGCATCATCTGAGTCTATTATACAATTTTCTGCAGGTATAGTCCTTTTCAAGTTGGGGTGAGTCCTGGGGTCGTGAACTTCTTTACCCACACCGAGTCCCCACGCTGGAAAGGATGTACAGAGTCTGAGGTGGCACTGGCAGGACATCTCGAACAAGCTTATGGATGGCTTGTAATTTCTGTAAGAGATCACGTCCAAGTAAGGGGTACAGGCATTCTGGCATGACTAGAAACGAATGAGTTACCGTGTTCTTTCTGAGGTCCACAGTCCTCTTTGATGTCCAAGGAAAAAGGCAGTTTGTCCGGTGGCTCTTAGGACTGGTGTCTTCTTAGATGTTACTGGTCCCATTGGCTCTGTCAAGACTGAATAGGTTGCTCCAGAATACACCAGAAAATTAACCGGGGATTCTATTTATCTACAAATAATTACTCCTAAGCAGACATATAAACATCAAATAAACATCCACATTTACACCTTTTCAGTGAACAAGTACTTTTACAGTCTTGGGAAGTTTGGCAGATAACAGGAACACTGCCCAAGTCCCCTGATGGGGGCCTGACAAGAACAGATGTGGGAGCCTTTGGCTGGGGGTATAAAGTCTCCATTCTTTCTCTCTCAGCACTGCTAAGGACAGGATGATTGGAGAGGTCTCTTTACCTAGGCAAGGCTGTGCTGAGCCATCTGGGGCAAGAGTGGTTTCTGCTTCCATTTTGGCTAAAAGGTCTCTGTCCATTAGAGGGACCAGGTCAACTGGTAAATATAGGAATTCATGAACCCCCTGATGGCTGCCTAACTGACATCGGCGGGGGTGGCAGAACAGTCTGCAGCTGTGGTACCATACCGGTAGCTCCAATAATGGTGACTTCCTGTCCTGAGAGGGGAGCTACCTTCTGAGTAACTACCGAGTGCTCTGCCGCTGTATCCATCATAAAGTTCCCAGTCTGGCCCCCAATCTTCATTTTGACCATCGGCTCATGGGGGCCCAGTTGGAAAGAGCCCAGTCTGTCCTAGTCAGAGTCAGCTGTTGCCAGTCGGAGGAGGTCTGCCTCAGGTGGCTCTGGCCAATAGCGGCTGGGTGGTTTGGATGGCCTTGCCAGCTTCTTCTGGCCTGCTACTAAACTTTACTCTGTCCCTTTACACATGCAGCTTTGACTTCCACCAGTCCCCTTTGTGGCAAAGCAACAACCAGGCCTCTTCCAAGGGAGTGCACTGGAAGGGGATATTAGCCCCTCCTCTTCCAGCAGCAACAGGTACTGAACCCTTTCAGTACATTTGCAAACAGGGAGCTTTCGCTAGCTCTATCTGCAGCTTTCCCTACTTCTCTCGCTGCTGCTTCTTCTTTCAGGGCTGCGGGCAGCTCAGGCATCCAGCCCCCTTCTTTGACCTGGCTCTCAGGGGCTGAGTCTGCCTAGCAAACAGTTCTAAACTTCTAAATCACCAGGGCGGCTGTGGATTTCAGGTCTGTTTCTCCTCCGCCCTTCTCCTGGAAGTTTAGTTGTTCTTAATGTATTAGAATTCTTTATTCTTAGAAACCTTAATCTTTTAATGATTACCAAAAGTGAACAGTCAGCAATTTTAGATTAATATTTATGAACATATTTTAAAGTACTTTTACTCTAAAGATATACCTAGACCTTTTGTGATAAAACTAAGAACAGGTATCGGTCTGATTTAGCATTGGAGGGGTTAAAAGAATAAACCAGGGCAGAGAAAGACTGTGCTTACAGAAAACTTGTTGTGACCTTGAAGTTAGTTGATAATGCACCTGCTAACATTCTGCAGCCAGTAACACCCCGCTTCTTTGCCTCAGCCCAAGACCGTTTCTTTCCCTTCTTATTTTTGATCTCTCCAACCAATTCCACTGTCCTCCATGAGGATTTCAATAAATAACTAAAAACAGCAAGTCAAATAAAACACATAATCACAAAGACAAAGACAACAGACCACACGAGACACACAATCAGGGGTTAATGGGGTCTATAGACAGTTAATAATAACTTCAGCCTTAGGGTCAGGGCCAGTAAATCTCTCCGTCCTGCGGAGCTGCAAGCCTCCCCTCTGCCCCGTGTCTACCAAAGAGATAGGAAAACCGTAAATAACAAGTTCTTTGAAATTTACTACTTTGTTAATTTGCTAAGCAAACAGTTAGCTTGAAAAGACTTCTCTCTTGCTTTTTACAAGCAATCTTAGAACTAAGCAATCTTGGAACCTAGCCAGTCTTTATTTTAGCCTTTAAATCTACCCTGGCCCTTCAAAATTTCAATTTAATACAGCGAATTTACAACCCAGGTAAGAACAACTGATAGAAGTTTTTGTTAGCGAAGTGGGCTGATTTCTTCTGTAATGGCGAGCAAAAGACTCTGAGAACTGCTAGAGATTCTTGCAGCCCATCGCGGGTCCAGTCCAAACGTTCAGCCAGATGAATTAACAGAAATGCAAAATAAATCAAAGTAACTTTCACTTCACACAGACTAGTAATGAGCAGCCAAAATAGATATACACTCGTATTCACACTCTCAGTAGACTAGCCCAGACTGTAGCTGAGCAGATAAACAAAACAATGCCCAACTCCCCAGACGGGCGTGGGGGCACTCCTGGCCCCCATGTCCCAGAACAGAATTCTTGACCAATGTTTTGGAGAGAACCTACCGGAGTTAAGACTGCACCCAGTCCCCCTCTCGGTAGCAAATTGGCTAGTTCCACACAAACAAACAGCTGTTCACTCATGCTTCCTCAGTGTTTTAGCATTCATTTTAATTTCACAATCTCTACTGTATCCCTTTTAAAAAATCTTTTTTAACATGTAATTAAGAACAGCAGGTTTAGTTTGTCCCGACCTCATGATGATTGGTGACGAGAGACAGACAAGGGAGGGGTGACCTGTTTTCACAGATTTTCACTCAGGTACCCGCCTGACCAAAGTTGTGGAGCCATACAAAGGAGAGGAGAGGGAAGGCCCCCTCCCTCCACACTCGCACACTTTCACCAGACATTCATTCAGCAAAGGCATTTAGCTACCACAACACACAGTTTTTCTCAATCAGTAACATTTTTAAGAATAACCTTCAAAAATGCAAGACATAAGTTTTTTATCATTTAAATTCAGTAAGCTTCAAGGTCCCAAGTTCTCAGCAGTTCTGGAAAAACCACACCTGAGGCTGGCAAGCAGGTTTGGCCCAGCCCTTGACCTTAAAATGACCATAATGCTTAAAGGAGTAGTTTGAGTCTGTCCCATAACGTCCGTCCAGTGAGTCCACAAAATCAAATAGAAACACAAACAACTAAAGGGCCCAAAGAAGTACAGCCTTCCAACAACACAAATAACAAAAATATTACAGACACGAGGACCCACTTACTCCACCTTGTCCGCCACAAACACGCAACAGAATCAAACGGGCGCGATCTCAATAACCCGATCAGCGCCCTTACCATAGGAGACTACCAGGCGTCCCTGGCTCTCCTCCACCCCTGGGGCGTCCCCCAGGGCTGCAACCTGTGGTCCTCTAGGCACGTCTACCGACCACTGTTCGGCCACTCTCACGAGTTGCCGAACGGCTGCCAAACCGAAAGCGAAAGCGCGCACTCAAATTCAGACCACTTGACAACCACAGGACAAAGACAAACAACTTGGGGTACCCCTTCTTACCTCCAAGGTCGGCTCCGCGGTTGAGGGGGTGGTCGTTAATCCCAGGCGAGCCCCCAAATGTGAGACCCCGAAATGGGACCCTCACTCTGTCCTGCAGACGGACGACAACCCCAATCAACCTTAGGAGACGTTACTTGATGCAAACCGCAAGAGGCTTTATTCCAGCGCGCTGGGGCTCAACTCGAAACTCACGCAGGAGCGGAGTTGGGCCCCGAGCAGAGAGTTTTCCAGATATTTATAGCAAAAATTACACGTTGGGGAGGGGTTGCATGCAGGAGGGAGTAAGGAGAACAAAGAAATTCCAAATGGCTTGATAGGGCGTGAAATTCACTCCTCACTCCTGCCTGGTATTTTTACAACCTGCTTATCTCAATGGTTGGCTATCTCCAGGGACAGCCCCAAGGCCTGTGCTCCCCCTATTCCTGTCTGTAGCGGGGGAAGCCTGGGAAGCTTGTGTGGCTTGTAGCATTTTTTATTCTTTCACAATGAAAGATGTTACTGTATTTGTCTGCATTATTATGTGTTAAGTCAAATGGCATGGTTGGTTAAAGAATCATCTAAAAGGTCTAACTTTACGAGGATGGGCCATTCTTGCTACGCCTATCAGTTTTGATTTGTTCAGTCAGGACTGTTTTCACTATCTATGTTCCCCCCCAAAGTGTTATTTTTCACAAGGAGAAGAGGACAAAGAGAATAGCGCAGCGATGCCAATCAGTCATTCCTAAAGATTTAAAAGCCCCCAGCCTATTTATCGAAGGTGGTTTCTTACTTCATCTTTCTATTAAGGAAACAGTCTCAGTGCATTGTTTTGCATTAAACATGGACATATTCTCTTTGAAATTCAGCTGAAGAATATAATGATTTATATTTCATACTAGAGGCCTGGTGCATGAAATTCATGCACTCGGGGGGCGGGGGGGTCCATCAGCCCGGCCTGTGCCCTCTCACAGTCTGGGGGCCTTTCAGGGGATATTGAACTGAGCCGTCAGTTGGACAACCTTAGCGCTGCAGTGGAGCGCTGTGCTCACTAGCTGTGAGCCCAACTTAGGGCCTCTGGCTGAGCGGCACTCGTCTGCTCCCTGGTGGTCAGTGTGCATCATAGCGACTGGTCGTTCTGCTGTTTGGTTGATTTGCATATTAGCCTTTTATTTTATAGGATACTCGGTAATGTATTAGTTGATAACAGGATTGTATGTAGTTTCCTTCAAAAGTAGACAGTTCTTGAAATAGTTACCCTTTCTTTCCACCTCCTTCACAGGCAAACATGAGGTAGAAGAAGTTAGCATAAGCCGATGGCACAAATGGACTCAGAAAACAAAGAAAAGACATTTTTGCTAGGTCAGGGTTGTTGAGGCTAGTTGTCCTTGGGCTAAACTAATACTTGTCTACCTTGTCTACCAAGATAGTGTCACTTCCAAATCTTATAATTCTTTAAAAAAATACATTTTATTGATTTTTTACAGAGAGAAAGGGAGGGGGATAGAGAGTTAGAAACATTGATGAGAGAGAAACATCAATCAGCTGCCTCCTGTACACCCCCTACTGGGGATGTGCCCACAACCAAGGTACATGCCCTTGACCGGAATCGAACCTGGGACTCTTGAGTCCACAGGCCAACGCTCCATCCACTGAGCCAAACCGGTTAGGGCCAAATCTTATAATTCTTATTCACGATTTGTTCTACTCGTCCTTAATGTTGCTATCCTGAACTTACTTTGCATCTCGAGTATTACGGTGTTCGTGTCATCATATTAATTCTGTGACAAAAGCATGCTTACCATACAATACATCTTATCAGTCTTTGAAAAGGTTACTTAAAAGTCTGAAACTATCCCCTCATGATGTTGAGTTGTACCTGGGTAATATCTAGTATCTGTCTGTCTAGTGAGGGAGAGTGGCAACTTTTTAATGATTTACACCCCAGGGTTTCCTTAGCCAAAACAGTTTTGTAAAGAAACTAAAGAGCTTGTTTTTCAATTGAATGGTTAGACTAACTGGAAAGCATGTCTGTGCTTCGCCGGGCTTCAAAGTGTCTCACATCCTTCCAACATCTGGAGCTCATTTATTGGGAAGGCAGGATGAGACGGATTTGGAAAGAATGGAGGGAAATCAGTTTTAATGATCATTATCTGATTCTTCTCTGAACTGAAAATTCCACCCTCCTGCCCCCCCGCTGTCCCCAGTCAGGCTCTGTCATGTTTAACTTGGAGTGTGTACCTCGTAGGAACAAAAGTTACAGTGACCTTATCCACTCCTCCTCTCCTTCTGATGTAAAAAACCCAAAACACTACTTAACAAAAAATGGTGGAAAAAGAGACATCATTTTACTTGACACTTCTGTGCAGTGGCTCTGTTCGAGTTCACCTACATGGCTTTTTTAATATTTAAATTTAGTGCATTTTTATTGGTTTCAGAGAGGAAGGAAGAGGGAGAGAGAGAAACATCAATGATGAGAGAGACTCATTGATCGGCTGCCTCCTGCACGCCCCCTACTGGGGATCAAGCCTGCAACCCAGGCATGTGCCCTTGACTGGAATCAAACCAGGGACCCTTCAATCTGCAGGTGGGCGCTCTATCCACTGAGCCAAACCAGCTAGAGCCACATACATGTCTTTTAATTGCCTGCAGTTGTTAAAACACTATATTCCTGGGAAAACACAACACACTTGCTCTAGATTTTATGGTTTTTCACACTGATGATCTAAATTTGGGTGATTCTTGAGTTTTTCAAATGCATTAATAAGTGAAATCCATTGGAAACAAAGTATTGCAATGACATGTCCATTAGATTCTCCTATAACGATACCATAACATCGCATTTTAAAATGGTCCATTGGTGCGGACATCCGTGCGTGCTTATGCACGCCTTTCAAACATGATTTCATACATTTTCTTGACATTGTATAGATAACAGGCAGAACAGCTGGCTTTCTCAAACATTTCTTCCCTGTTTGGATTTTTTTTTTAAAAAACCACCCGACCTTTTAATCAAAGAGGGAAAGGTTTTGTGAAAACATTTAAAATGATTGCAGAGGAGAGATTTTTCATATCTGATGGCCGGGTTCCCAGAATGGTAATGACTCCCAGTCTCACACTCAGGCGGGAGGAGAGAGGAGACGGGAGAGTGGATCCAGCAACATGAAGAGAGACCGCAAGGGCTGCCTTAAGTGACAGACAAGCCCCTCTCAGGTCAGCGTGCTGGGATGCTGCGTCCTTGCCCAGGATGGAAAGACGGAAATGAGTCAGGCTGGTGTTGCTCAGTGGTTTGAGCATCTACCCATGAACCAGGAGGTCACAGTTGGATTCCTGGTCACGGCACATGCCCAGGTTGTGGGTTCGATCCCTGGTGGGGGGTGTGCAGGAGGCAGCCCATCAATGATTCTCTCTCATCATTGATGTTTCTATCTCTCTCTCCCTCTGAAATCCTATATAATGAAGAGGTAATATGCAAATTGACCCTCACGCCCTTGTGTCACAAGATGGCCTCCCACATCATCACAAGATGGCTGGCGGGGAAGGCAGTTGGGGGTGATTAGGCCAGCAGGGGAGCAGTTAGGCATCAATCAGGCTGGCAGGGGAGCGGTTAGGGGGCAATCAGGCAGGCAGGCGAGTTGTTAGGAGCCAGCAGTCCTGGATTGTGAGAGGAATGTTCGACTGCCAGTTTAGGCCCAATCTCGCAGGGTCCCAGATTGGAAAGGATGCAGGCTGGGCTGAGGGACACCCCTCCAGTGCATGAATTTCATGCACCGGGCCTCTAGTCAATAATAATTACGAAAAAATTTTTAAAAGACGGGAAATGGAAGGAGGCGCCATCACTAGGGATGGTTCAGGCCAGACTTGGCAAAGGGCAGAGAACCCCTGACCATCTTCAGGGAATGGCCTCTGGCTGGTGCACCTCTGGGTGCGCCTCTGGGTGCACTGCGCTGTGGGGCCCGGAGCCCGGGGTGCTGACGCCTGGGCCTGCCTCCACGGCAGCTGCTCCACGCTCGGGCCTCCGTGAAGAGCGCGGACTTACCACACTAGACCTCATGGCTTTGCGTCTACGAAGCTTATCGTTGCCTTTCCTCCCACGCCTCCTGCTTTTCAGATCACATCTCAGCTCAGGGAGACTGGTCCCGTCTCCTGGGCGTCCCTCCCGTCTCTCCCTGCTGCCCCCATGACTCTCAGAAGTTCTTTCGTTTACTTGTGTATTGTCTGGCTTCTCCAGTGAAAGGTGGGCCCCAGGAGAGAGGGAATTGGGCTGGGATGCTCATAGCTGCCCCACCCAGGCCTAGAGGAGCACCGGGCACTCATCATTCAAATGCCTTCCGAATGAATGCATGAATTATACATGCAAACGTGCATGATTTTATTTTTAATCGGCTCAGGAATATTGTGTTATCATTTTAATCCATTTACTGCCAGCCCGGTCTCCCCTCTTCCTGGGCTGGTGGGAGAGCCAGTCTCAGCTTTGGGGTGAGGGTTGGGGGGGCAAGAGGAGGCACCACTGTTGGTCTGTTATTGGTCCTCACTGGTCACCATACTGTCCAGGACACGCACGTGGCTGAGAGTGTCGAGCCGGCGAGCCGGGCTGGGCGCTTTGCTCTTGGGGCCCAGCCGCCCTCTGAGGACCCCGTCACCTCTTCCCTCTGAGGCCTGGCATTGCTCCTGCCGGCGGCTCGGGGGTTTCATGCTACCAGAGGGACCCGCAGATGCCAGACCCTCCTCGCTTCCCCTCGGGCACACCTGGCAGTCCCTTCATGGGGCGCAGGCCTCACAGAACCGGGAACGCGCACCCCTTCCCTTCCTACTCAGCTGAAGCCTGAGTTAGGGAACCTGCAAGGATCCCTACTTTCTCGGGACAGGAATGGAGGAGCCTGAAGAACGGACAGGGCGTCAGGGTCTCAGACATCACCCGACACATCCATCTGAGGGAGGAAACCAGGGGCAGCTGGGGGCCCATAGGCTCTGCCTCCCTGTTAGGGGCTGAGTTGTGTCCCCCCGAGTTCTTATGTTCAAGGCCTATACTCCAGCATCTCTGGGGGCACCTGTCTTTGGATAGAGGGGCTTTCAAGGTAGTCAGGTTCAGGTGAGGCATTCTTCTAAGAGGAGGATAAGCAGGAGCAGAGAGCAGACCCTGGGAAGATGGGCCTCTACAGGCAAGGAGGCAGGACGTCTTTTCTTATTTTAATTCTAGCGGCCTGGTGCAAGGAATTCGTGCACTGGTGGGGGCATGGCCTGCGGGGATCAGCCCACAGTGGGAGCGCCACTCATCCTGGTCAGCTGAGCAGCTGTGGACCTGCCCTCTTAGCGGCTACTGTGGGAGTGCACTGACCCTCAAGGGACAGCTCCTGTATTGAGCATCTGCCCCCTGGTGGTCAGTGCATGTCATAGCGACTGGTTGACTGGTCGCTCTGGTCCTGCTGCCTTTCGGTCGCTGGGGTTTTATTATATAGGATATATTTTTATGGATTTCAGAGAGAAACTGGGGATCGAGCCTGCAACCTGGGCATTGAACATGTACCCCAGGCATGTACCCTTACCAGGAACCAAACCATGACCTCCTGGTTCATAGGTCGATGCTCAACCACGGACTCAGGCTGCCAGGCCACCTTGATCTAGACTTCTGGCTTCCAGACTTGTGAGAAAACGAATTTCCGTTCCTGCAGTCACTAGTGGGCGGCTCTTGGCTATGCAGCCCTGGCAAAGGACCGCACGCCTGTGCTGTGAGGTCCGCAAGGCAGCATCTCGGCTCTGAGGCCTCCACCGCGAACCTCACCTTGCTATAGCCACAGAGGTCATTTCGCCCCAGACCACCTCAGCCTCAAAGCGAGCAGGGGTGTGGGCTGAGCAGGGGGACACTCTCTGGAGGGCGGAGGTCTTCTTTCCCAAGCCCCCTCCTCACGGGGATGCCCAGCACCATCTGCTCAGAGGGCGCGGCACACCTGCTTCCAGGGAGCCACGCGAACACCTGAGTGGCATCAGGCCCTGTGGGTCAGCAGAGGACGAGTTCCTGGTTCCCCAGTTGCCCGCGGTGCATCGCTGTTAACGTGAGTCACCGATGCTCATCCATCGCGTTGAGGATCCCCACCTGTATGTTTTAACACTTACGGTTCTGTTACCTGCCAGTCATTCCTCCAGAGGCTGAGAGCAAGTTTTAGAAAGATCTGTCTTTTTCTGGGATATTCATTTCTTCCCATCCATGTAATTTCATGTCTTATTGTTGTTAGTCACCGCTTGCAGGGGAAATAAAACAATAATCTAATCCAATAATAGACAAACAGGGTAATTGACCATTGGCTAATCAGCAAGATATGCAAATTAACCACCAACAAAGATGGCGGTTAATTTGCATACACAGCTCAGGCTGGAGCAGCGAAGGAGCTGAAGGCGGCTCCGGCCGGAGCGGAGGCCTGGGTCCCGGGTGCCGGAAGAAAACCGGTGCTGGCAGCCAGCACGACTCTTTTTGTGCAATGGGCCTCTAGTAACAAAATATAATGTTTCAAAGCTCCAGTTTTTAACATTGACTTTGGAGGGCATAATTTAGTGACAATTCCAAATAATACTTGTAACCCATAGGGGGAAATGGTTTTATTTGTTTAAAAAGATAGAAACTATCATGTAAACCTCATGTTTGATAGTTTATTGATTTTACCTTACAGTTTTCCTTAAAAATTATCATTGTTCTTTCTTAAATTTCAGATAACCCAGTGCTAAGGGTTCAATATACACAAATAAATC
Organism: Myotis pilosus; assembly: GCA_036010255.1. Lineage (NCBI taxonomy): Eukaryota > Metazoa > Chordata > Mammalia > Chiroptera > Vespertilionidae > Myotis > Myotis pilosus. Next base: position 2,225,842 of record JASKON010000034.1, read on the forward strand.
AATGTAATACACCCCATTAATGAACTACAGGATGAAAATCCTATGTTCTAATCAATAGATGCAGAAAAAGCATTTGATAAGATACAACATTCATTTATGATTAAAACACTTGGATAATCCAGTCCTATCTGAAATGCAAAACGTGCAATATATATTAGTAAAAACTAAAGTAGCAAAATGAGATAGTGGGTAGACATGAACAATAATATTGTCATTTCATGCAGTGACATTACAGAAAAATGCCCTTCAGTCTTAGGAAAACTGGGTGTCAAAAACTGTATTTTATTTTCTTTTTAAATCTATTTTTTATTGATTTCAAAGAGAAAGCAAGAGGGAGAGAGAGACAGAAACATCAATGACGAGAGAGAATCATTGATTGGCTGCTGCCTGCAACCCCAGCATGTAGTTAATGTTTTAAGATGCCTGCTGACCTTAAAAAAATTTTAATTTTTTTAAAATTACAGATTACATTCAATATTATTTTTAGTTTCAGATATTCATCCAGTTGGCTAGACACTCATGCGCTTTACAATGTGATCCCCCAATATTTCCAATACGCACCGGCACCATACAGTTATCACCGTATTCCTGACTGTATTATATTTTCTGTGCTGTTCTCTACATCCCCATGACTGTTCTCTAACCACCTTTCTCACCAGCCCCCAACCTCCTTCCCTCTGGCAACCATCAGTTAGGGAACACTAAGCTTCGTGAATCCACTGCTTTTGTTTTGTGGGGTTTTGGGTTTGTTTTTTTGCTAACAATCAACCAGCAAACTTGGTCTTTGTCCCCGATGGAGATATAACTATGTCCCTCAGAGTTGCTTGTTCAACATAACCTTAGACATGGCTCAGGGCAGGAAGCATTAGTGCAGTGAATTCTTTTTTTTTTTTTTTGAATCCTTCCCTGAGGATATTTTTCCATTGATTTTTATTTATGTATATATCAGAGAGAAAGGGAGAGGGAGAGATAGAAACATCAATGATGAGAGAGAATCATTGATCAGCTGCCTCCTGCACGCCCCCTACTGGGAATCAATCCCGCAACACAGGCATGTGCCCTTGACCGGAATCGAACCTGGGACCCTTCAGTCCTCAGGTTGATGCTCTATCCACTGAGCCAAACCAGCTAGGGCACCATTGGTTTTTAGAGAGCATGGAAGAGGGAAAGACAGAAACATCCATGTGAGAGAAACACATCGATTGGTTGCTCCCTGCATGCGCCCTGACTAGGGCCCAGGCTGGGGAAGAGCCAGCAACCAGTATGTGCCCTTGACCAGAATCAAACCCCAGTCCCTTCAGTCTGTAGGCTGACGCTCTATCCACTGAACCAAACCGGCCAGGGCAGCCCTGTGAATCCTAACGCACCCAGGAAGACAGAGAGGAGCACTGGGGGCCCATGGAGGGCTATCTCCCAACAGCCCCTGGTGGCTTCCTCCTCACACTGGCTGCCCCACTGGCTGCTGCGATGCCCCTGGGGCGGTGTTGCTCCTGACAGCTCTCTGGAAAAGTCTGGAGCCTCCCTGTGGTCGGACTGTATGGGATTCACCCTGGGGCCAGCGAATGTCCTTGCTTAGGAACAGGTCCTCTGCCCATTCCTGAGCTGCCTGTGTTAAGGAGAAAAAATGACTGATTGCTGTAGGTAACCAGGGCATCACCCTGGCTGCCCAACGCACTGTCTGCTACCCACTGGGGGCAGGGCAGCGGCTAGGGAGGCAGCCCTGCTGTCCTACCAGCGTGGTCTCTAAACCAGGGGTCCTCAAACTATGGCCCGTGGGCCACATGTAAATACAAATATTGTATTTGTTCTCGTTTTGTTTTTTTACTTCAAAATAAGATATGTGCAGTGTGCACAGGAATTTGTTCATAGTTTTTTTTAAACTATAGTCCGGCCCTCCAACGGTCTGAGGGACAGTGAACTGGCCCCCTGTTTAAAAAGTTTGAGGACCCCTGCTCTAAACGGTATAATCAGGAATTTTGCTCTACATGCTTCAGGTTCTCTCAGGCCAAATGAAGTGGAGAAAAAGACAAGAAATTGCAACTCTTTTGCTCTCTTTTCTGGGGAATCTACCCACCATTTTATTCTGTCCTCTATAATAAAAGGCTAATATGCAAATTGTCCCCTCGATCCGGAGTTTGACCAGGGGGCAGGGCCGGCTTGGGAGCGAGCTGTACACTGCTCACTGTGAACCGCTTCCCACTGCGGACACAGCAGTGTCCACGGCGTTGCGGCGGCTGCCACAGGGACGCCCTGATTTCCAGGCTCCATACCTGAGCGTGACTTCGTGTGGACGAATGTGACGGAAAATGAAAGCATGATGGGAAAATAAAAATGCTCCGTTTGAATAACCTTGGTAGATTTAAAGCACTAAAATATCTTGGACCACGTATGAAATCAACCTGTGTGTTGGGCCAGCCAGGCTCGGGACCCGCGATGAGAGGCTGCAGAGGGAAGCGACCGCAGGTGACCTTGTGCAAGGGCTGACTGTGCCCTTCAGGCCCAGGAGCGGCCCTCCTGCGGGGAAGGAGGGAGAGGAAACACTTCTAAAGCTGAAACACTCCACAGAATGCAACATGCTTCCTGTAAGAAGGTGGTTAGGAGGGTCCCTCTCCCCGGCCTCAGGGGCGTGTGGTGGGGAGACGATGGAGCTCAGGGGCCACTTTTCAGAAAAGATTTAAAAAACGGTTCTGCGTTCCTTTATTCCCTCTTTTTAGGGGATCAGTCGCACAGGCTGCAGGCAGGAAAGCTTAGAAAAGTAACAATTAAACCACTTGCGCTCCCTTTGTCTGTAGGTCGTCCGTGTGGTGGTTCTCAGACCACCTACTGGAGAGGATAAAACCTTCCCAGCGCTGAGTTCCCCAGCTCCCGGCCTGCAGGCCACAGCCTCCACGCGTCCTTGGCCATTTATAGAATTATTCAACGAAAGCAGTGCCACCGGCGCTTCTTCCCAGCGCGGGGCTGTCATCCTTCTGCGCTAGGGAACTTCTGCTCCCGCCTCATTTGCCCCAAATGGGGCCTGTGTCCCGGCCTCCCTCCCCCCTCCCCACGGTGGGCTGAGCTGAGCGAGGGCGGAGCGTGACGCAAGAGGGGGCCGGGCGCCTCGGTGCCACCACCGGCCCATTAGCGCCGCGGCCGCTGCGCAGCTCCGCGCCCGCCGGGTCCTGCCTGGCGCTGCCTCCTCCCGCGGAGCCCGGAGCGCATCCCGCCCGCCTCCCCCGCCCTGCCTGCTGCCCAGCGGAACCGGGACCATGGGCACCGGGGACTTCATCTGCATCTCCATGACCGGAGGGGCGCCCTGGGGGTTCCGGCTGCAGGGGGGCAAGGAGCAGCAGCAGCCCCTGCAAGTGGCCAAGGTAGGGTGTCCGAACCGGCCGGCGCGCCGCGGGGAGGGAGGCGCGAAAGCAACCTGTTGGAGGAGTGCTGACTCGGAAGTCCATGACTTTGGTGCTGTCCTTGAGTTTTTAGGACGTTGGGTTTGTTTGTTTCAAGGAAGCTTAGGAGAAAAACAGTAACTAGCCAGTATCTGATGGGGAGGGGGGATGGGGAATGTGTCATATTTATCAGACGGAGAAAAGCCCAGTTAACCAGCTTCTGGGACATCGGGCCAGGCACCGGGAGGCACTAGGAGAAATCCAGTGGCATTATTGTTTCCATCAGTGTCCTTGGCCCCCGGGGGAGAAGCCCACAGCTCAGCGTAGCCGTTGGCCCCGCTAGTTCGCTAGTTCGTGGCCTCAGAAAGTGTTGGAGGGGACATTCAGGGAAAGGCCAGGTGTGGGCGACCATTTCTCAAGGACGATGATGTCCTGAGAGCTGGGTGAAAGAATATTCCTTTAAGGATTTGACAGATAAATGCAAAAACCCAAGGCCTCCGTCCCATCCATGCGCATTCATCTGCTTAAGGAAGGAATTCAAAGGCTCAAGATGTAATGGAAACTGAAACACCTACTAATGGGCTGAAGCGGGTTAGATGTTTGGTGGCCACGAGGTTGCTGGTTTCTCAGCGAATCCCCCACCGGTTTGCGTGCGGGTCCCGCTTCGTATGCAGCTGGGATGCAGCTGGGATGCAGCTGAAGTGAACCTGAAGGTGCAGGACAAGAAGCAGACTTATCTGAGCTCAGCACTGGCCTGCAGCGTTGTGTGAGAGAACGTGTGTGGTTCGCTTCCCGCCTTATACCTGTGTTCAAGCGGATCCAGGCCGTTGTGAAATACACGGGCCACTGGCCTTCGCAGCGATTCTTCCTCTGCGACTTTCATGTTTTAAAAAGATTCACTTGGGGGAGGGGGTGCGGAGAGAAGGAAGTTTCTTTGAAATGTTCTGCTCCCGGCTCCCATCAGAAACTCCCTTCACAGTGCGGCGGGGAACCCTGCCCCCTAGCGACACTCAGCAGATGCAGAGCAGGTTTCAGAATTGGACCCTTTCTGGGGATCCTGGGTTCAGCCCTCACGCCAGCAGATCTCGGCTGGGCTGGACGGGCAGGGAGTCCAGGCACAGAGGTGGTTTCCTTGTGCTCCTCTGGGCGGCAGTGGCCGGCGGCCTCCGACAGAACGCCCCGCGCAGCGACTGTGGCACCAGGGGCCTGGGTTCGTTCTGGGTCTAGAATAGCAGTTGGCTGGCTCCCAGGTCAGAGATTTGGGGTCTAATTCCAGCTCTGACCTAATGTGCAGCTGGGCCTAAGACAAACCTCTCGCCCTTCCTGACTCGTGTGTGTGCATGTATGTGTGTGTGTGTGCATGCATCTATATGCACGTGTGTGTGTGGGGGGAGCAGGCGTTTTCAGTGGGTGGGAAAGGAGAGAGAAGGAGGAAATTGGGCGGCACCGTGGTGAGGGTCTGTGGGGCCCGAGTGTTCCAGTCTGCCTGCCAGTTCAAATGCGGGGGCCGAGGGGGCTTGAGGCTGTCACCCTGAAGAAGGGAGTGGGCTTCTCCTGAATTCTCGGCGTGCTCGCTTCAAAGGGGAAGCTCTGTGTGTGGTTATGAAAAACTGAAGCAAATGGCGAATGAAGGGCGCTCTGCGGGCCTCTCTCTGCTGCTGGCGGGACCCAGAGAGGCTACTACGCTGCGTGAGCATCAAACAGCGCAGTCCTGCTCGCCCCCAATCGTCTTTCTAATTCTCAGACGGTGCATTTGTGGTTTTAAAAAGATCATTGTTAAAATGCCTGGATGTTTGCCTTAATTCTTTGTGTGTGTGTGTGTGTGTGTGTGTGTGTGTGTGAGAGAGAGAGAGAGAGAGAGAAAGAGAGACTGCAGCCTAGATTTAGCAGATGTAAAAAGTGACCAGAGAGCTTCTAAAGAAGATATAACTTCTAAATTACTATGGCAGTGCCCACTTTATAAAAATCTATATTGTCTATTTTTTCCTTAATTCAAACTTACTGTATTTGATTTTTTTTTTTTAGTTAATCCTCACCGAAGGATATTTTTCCACTGAGTTTTAGAAAGAGTGGAAGGGAGGGGGGAGGGAGAGGGAGAGGGAGAGGGAGAGGGAGAGAGAGAGAGAGAGAGAGAGAGAGAGAGAGAGAAACATCGATGTGAGAGAGACATATTGATTGGTTGCCTCCCACATGCAACCCCAGCATGTGCCCTTGGCGGGGAATCAAACTGGAGACCCTTGGGTCTTCGGGCCGACACGCTCACCACTGAGCAGCACTGGCCAGGGCCTATCTTTGAATTCTTAAGCCAGCATTACCTGTTGTAGAAACCCTGGGAGCGAAGAGCCTGTGACCTTCTACGTGATCAGGGCCAGGGCCTCACTGGGTCAGTTTTTCTTAACACATCAAGTTAGCTTGCTTCCATGAAAGGCTTCTCGCGGAGTTCAAGGTGAAATAAAGGTTGTGTGGTCACAGACTTCCTCCTCTTCCTAGGGCTGGCGATGACTTATTAGGGCCCAGTTACCTCCCCGCAGAGGACAGAGACAAGAGGGCTGGGTAGGGGATGGCTGCCGGCGGACAAAGCACTCCTCGTGGTGAAGGACGTGCAAACGGTTAGGTGGGGAACTGAAGAAAATACCTATTTCCAAGGAAAAGAAAATGTCGGGCAGTGCTTGAGCCGTGCCCCTTAAAGTGGGACTGCCACCAAGCAGTTCTATAGATAACAACTCCCCCAGTTTCAGCTGGTAACGTAGCCGGCGTTTAGGTTTCCATAATCCTGTGTGGAAGGGAAGCCTAACTAGCTTCGTCATGCCCGGTAACTGTCTCCTGGTCACGTGCCCGGTTACTGCTGAGCGAGGTCCGAGCGTGTTCAGTATTGGGCTGGCTGACCCGTAGCAGAACCCAGCGTCCAAGAGCAGGAACAGAAACCTGGATAATCGTAACTTTTCACTGACGTGGACGCGCAAGGCCACACATTTCTGCTTTGTTTCCAAGAATGAACTGAATTTTTAAAAGGCCCAACTAATCAGTAATATCACCCTGCTGTGTTTTGTTTTTAATGTTTGTATATCTCTTAATCGGTGTTCTGAATGCATGTGATGGGGAGCAGGTATTTCCCATACAGAGCCCTAGGACCGCGCTCTGCAGATTGGACCTGCCGGAGCGCGTCTGCAGAAACAGATGCGTGCGGACATGACTGCCCCGGGCAGCCCCCTGTGTGCGTGGAGATGTCCCGGTGGAAAGCGTGCCAGCGTTTCTACTTCACAAACTCTCTTCTGCAAACATGTACTTACATGGCCATGTTCCTGGACACACTCTTGGCAAATGCATTTACATAAAGACGTGGGGAGAGAGGTTTCTGTTTTACAAACAAATCTTCCGGACTGCTCAGAAGTAACTTGTGTTTTGAAAATAAAGTCTAGAGAAATGTTTAGACCGTTTATCCTCCGCGTGTTTCAACGTTCAGAAATGGAAGCTTGAAGCCAAAGGTGTAGACCACGGTGGCGCTTATTCTGCTATTGCTTTTTAATTCAAAGTTTCAAATAACTGTTTCTTAACATTGAAATGACAATGACAGTCCCCCATAGTATGAGGCAGAGGGGATTTAATGGTTCTTATCTGTTGCTGCGTCATCGCTCTTTACAGCTTTGAATGAAATTGTGTTGTTTAATAGGCAAAGCACTTTAAAGTAACGTAATTCCCATCCCTTAGTGCCAGCAGCGAGGTTTCGAAAATGTTTCAAATGAAATAATTCCAGAAACATGTTCTAAAGGGGAGAGAAAGATTTTAATGTCTTGAATGTGTACATTTGAGGATAGATGCTTCTTACTACATATAGAAAGCAGTGACATCTTTATTGGAAAATGTGACAGGTCACTCAGTGTTTTATTGATTTTGGGCACTAACCTTCTGAAAAGCCTGAGAACAGGAATGCCCACAAGAGTCAGTGCACACGAGCTGCATCTATTAAGCGGACGTTATGTAAAGCTTTGTTTAGGGGTGGCATGTCTTCAGACAATCACTGCAGAGAGACAAGGGGTACGACAACGACAGCCTGAACTTGGCCGTCACCTGGACACGGCACACCTGTCACTTCCTCCGTCAGGCCCTTGTCCCGTGCCAGGGCCTGTTCCAAGTTCTTTGCAGGTGCTGTCTGCTCAAATGATCCCTCAAACCTCGGAAGGCTTAGGAAAAACACCCCCACTTTAGAGACAAGGGAATCGAGCCCCGGAAATGCTGTCACCGGCCACAGGTGATCCAGGTGGCGGTTTCATGGCTGAGCCAACCTCCCCTGTGTGGGGAGAGGCGGTGCCCAGAGGCGAAGGCAGGCGAAGCGGGTCCGCAAAGGGAGTTTTCGGATGACACCCCTGGTTGTCACCCAGCGCTGTCTTAGCCAGGCAGGGGAGCTCCGGCGTTCAAAGGTCACTGACATGTGGTCAAGGTCAGAACCTCTGCTGTAGAGAGCAGAGGCCAGGCTTTCTGAGGGAGACACTTCCCCCTGCTCCGCCCCCAGGGCAGCAAGCGGGGAGAGGGGAGGGCCCTCCAGTCCTGGCATGGGAGCTGGCCATAATGATGGTGGGAGGGCTTTCCCTTCCTGCAGCCAAGATGGGGGGCCCATGGTGGGGGGGCGGAATACGGGGTGCTGGGAAGCTGAGACATAATGGCTGTAGAGCCTGGGGGGCTGCAGGAGGGGCGCCTGGCAGTTCATGCCCTGGGGATGCCCTCTGGGTCAGGGCACTTGCTGGCCTGCCTGGTGTCCATGTGAACAGGGGGGTGGGGAGGGAGATGCAGGGGGATGCAGAGAATGAATAGCTCCTGGGCCACTGGGCCAAGCAGGGATCCTTGCGTTTTCCTTGGATGAAGGAGAGTTCCAGAAAGTGGCGGGGCTTGAGCCATCATGACAGTGCCCTGCACCCACAGTCCAAGCTCTCAGCCAGCCACTGGCAGGAGCAAGCTGGCATCGCCAGGAGCTCCCGGGGGCTTGGGGGTGTGTGTAGAGGAGTTGGGAGGAGCCCTGTTCTCCGGGGTAGGGAACTATGGGGGGCATGCCCTCCAGGGCTCCTAGGAGGAACCCCACGAGTGCCCCAGCATTTGGACCCCAGGCACAGAGAGGGCAGTGAAGGCCCTCAGTGTTAACCGGAGAGCAATGCCAGCTCATTGGTTTATGAGTAAGTGTATCTGCCTCCCCCTCTCCCTCTAGTCTTCCTTCCCGCCTTCAACCTGGGGGCTGGGAGCTAGAGGTGCTTAGAAACAGACCATACCCCCTCCCCATGCCAAGCCAGGAGCCAGGCGCCTGGCCAGGAGCTTAGAGAGAGAGCTTAGAGTCAGACAGAAGATTGGAGCCTGGACTGGACTCTACTGTTTCAATAACCAAAAGCCACCAGAATGCATGGGATCCAACCAACGTATGATGAAAGGAGGAGAGCCTGATCGGCTTGGCTCTGTGGATAGAGCGTCGGCCTGTGGGGTGAAGGGTCCCAGGTTCGATCCCAGCCAAGGGCACATGCCTGGGTTGTGGGATCAATCCCCAGTAGGGGATGTGCAGAAGGCAGCCGATCGATGATTCTCTCTCATCATTGATGTTTCTATCTCTCTCTCTCCCTCTCCCTTCCTCTCTGAAATCAATAAAAACAAATAAAAATATATATTTTTAAAAAAACGGAGGAGAGACTTGGCTTTATCTTGAAAGCAGTTACTGAAAGAAATAAAACAACTTCATGTTTATAACTGAATGGGTTTGACACTTCTCAGAAAAATCAGTTACATCATACAGGTTCCTGTGATCAGCCAGATGGTTGTTAGCTGTGAGAATTTATGCCCGGCCGGCATGCCTCAGTGGTTGAGTGTCGACCTATGAACCAGGAGGTCACGATCCCCAATCATGGCACATGCCTGGTTGCGGGCTCGATCCCCAGTAGGGGGCGTGCAGGGGGCAGCCGATCATTGATTCTCTCTCATCCTTGATGTTTCTATCTCTCTCTCCCTCTCCTTTCCTCTCTGAAATCAATACAAATGTATTTCAAAAAAGTTGTCACCAACCCATGTGACTTCTGTTAATGATCATATCGAAGCTATGCTTCTAGGTAGAATGAAAAAGTACTTGGAATTATGATCTGGCTGTGGGCTCCATAAGAATGTGAACTACTCTTTCTTCTCTTCTTTCTCCTGTGGCTGCATGTGAGTCAGCACTTTGATAGCCTGGGATGCTCTTTGCTGCAGGCGATGCTTGCTTTCAGCCTTCAGCTGGGCTAGGTCCTTTCTTGAAAGTTACTGTCAGAGTCCGGAGCCCTCAAGTTAGAAGTAAGCACTCGGAACTTTGATTGGGCATTAAACTAAAGTGATCATTGTTTATGAAGCTATTCCAATATTGCAAATTCTGAAAGTCAGTATGTAATATCATTGTGATGTACACGTTATACCCAACGATAACGTTTGCATATTTTTCATGGTAATAGTTTAAAAATAAGTAGATTGGCTTCCAAAATAACCTAACCTCCCTCTGTCAGTGATTACGTGTTCAAGAATATCACCTGTATCTATCCCATTTGATGCCAGTTGGGTAGATAAAGTCTTATTACTCTCAATGGATAGATAAGAAAACTGATCCTGAAAAAATAATATGCAAGATAATGGTCCAAAGTCCATGTGATCCCTCCCCTCTGGGAGGGCACAGGCCGTCACTCGGTCATGCTGGAAACTGTATGGACTTCCTTAGAGTTTGTATGAACTAGAACCTCACCAAATCTAAGCTTTGAAAACATTTATTTTATTTTTGTTTTTTAAAATCTTTATTGTTGAGGGTAATACAAATGCCTCCCTTTCTCCCCATTGTCCTCCTCCACCTGGTTCCCACCCTGTCCCAGGCCTTTGCCAACCCTATTTTCTGTGTCCATATGTAATGCACATATGCATGGAAGATCTTTGGTTAATCTCTTCCCGTCCCCTTCCCCCTTTCCCTCTGAGATTCATCAGTCTGTTTCATGCCTCTGATTCTATTTTAGTCACTAGTTTATTTGTTCATTAGATTTCTTGTTCATTTATTTTGATTTATAGATTCAATTGTTGATAGATATGTGTTTATTGCCATTTTAAAGTTCATATTTCTCCCCCTCATCATCATCATCCCCCTCCTCCTCCTCCACCTCCTCCTCCTCCCTCTTCTCCCGCTTCTTCCTCTTCTTAAAGAAGACCCTTCAACATTTCATATAATACTGGTTTGATGGTGATGAAATCCTTTAGCTTTTTCTTGTCTGTGAAGCTCTTTATCTGACCTTCAATTCTAAATGATAGCTTTGCTGGGTAGAGTAATTTTTGTTGTAGGTCCTTGCTATTCATCACTTTGAATATTTCTTGCCACTCCCTTCTGGCCTGCAAATTTCCTGTTGAGAAACCACCTGACAGTTATATGGGTGCTCCCTTGTAGGTAACTAACTGTTTTTTTCTTGCTGCTTTTAAGATTCTCTCTTTGTCTTTTGCCCTTGGCATTTTAATTATGATGTGTCTTGGTGTGGGCCTCTTTGGGTTCCTCTTTTTTGGGACTCTCTGCACTTTCTGGACATGTATGTCTATTTCTTTCACCAGGTAGGGGAAGTTTTCTGTCATTATTTCTTCAAATAGGTTTACACCATCTTGCTCTCTCTCTTCTCCTTCTGGCTCCCCCATAAAGCTAATGTTGGTATGCTAGAAGTTGTCCCAGAGGCTCCTTACACGATCTTCATATTTTTGGATTCTTTTTTCTTTTTGTTCTTCTGATTGGGTGTTTTTTGCTTCCTCATATTCCAAATCCTTGATTTGATTCTTGGACTCTTCTACTCTACTGTTGAATTCCTGTAAATTATTCTTTATTTGAGTTAGTGTATGCTTAATTTCTGACTGGTCCTTTTTCATGTCTTTGACATTCTCACTAAGATCCTTGAAAGTCTCACTAAGTCTGAAGCTCTCATTAAGATCTGTGAGTAACCTTATAACCATGGTTTTGAACTCTGTATTCATTTGTTTGCTTGCTTCCATTTCTTTCATTTGTAACATGTTTCTTTGTATTCACATTTTGGGTGCTTCCCTGTGTTTGTTTTATGTATTAGGTAGAACTGTATGTCTCCTGGAATTGGTAGAGTGGCCTTGTGTAGTAGGTGTCCTGTAGGGCCCAGTGGCTCAGCCTCCCCAGTCACCTGAGCTGGGCACTCTAGGTGTGCCTCTGTGTGGGCTGTGTGCACAGTCTTGTTGTAGTTGAGCCTTGATTGGTGTCACTGGGAGAAATTGGCATCACTGGGAGGAATTGGCTTTCAGGCCAATTGGCTGTGAGGACCAGCTGTGACTACAGAGGAAGAGCTGCTGTGCAGGAGACAGACACCCCTATGGAGCAGGACTTGCTTCAGTGGAGTTTTGGTGCTCACTGAGCCTACCCCTTGTGTGTGTTGCTTGTGGATATGTAGAATTGTAATCTGGTATGATCAGAAGCTGTCCACTGTGTACACTGGTTCTGGGGCCAACCATCAGGAGCTACAGAGAGGTCTGCAGATGGCTGCTACTTATATTGGGCTTGAAGTGACCAGGCGAGGCCCAGCTGTGAAGCAAGGCAGGCTGGTGCTAGTGCCGAGTCTTGGGCTTTTTTATTGATAGGTTTGTGGCATGCTGAGGCCAGTTGCTGCTTGTTTGAGTGATTTTAGCAAAGTCTGAAGCCAGAGGGGTTGCGTCTGAGTACGTTCGTGCAAGAAGAACACTTTGGTTTCCAGCAGCCTCTGTGTCACTCAGCTACAATCCCCTCTGGCTTTTACAGACTTAAGTTATGAGGACTTCTCTTCCCAGCTCTGGAACCCTGGTCTGGGATGTCAGAACAGCCTGTTCTAGTCTCAGTGTGATTTTTTTTCTTTACTTCTTTAGTTGTAGGACTTCCATTCAGCCAGCTTTTAGTTGGTTCTGAATGATGGTTGTTTTGTATTTTAGTTGTAATTTTGATGTGGTTGTGGGAGGCAGGCAGCATGTGCCGGTGGTCACTTAAGCCATCATCTTGGTTCTTCTAAAAACATTTATAACCACATCTTCTTTGAATGGCCTGAGGAAATGTCTCTCCAAGCTCATGAGCAATGGGAGACATGCCTGGATAGGGAACCGGTTTACCTGTAAATGAACCTGAAACATACGTGGACTCCAAGATGTTTGCTGTGTCTATTCTCACAGATTCAAATGAAACCTAGTGCCAGGAGGTTTTGTAAAAGGAAATGGAGAAGCCCTCACCAGTATGGCTCAGTTGGTTGGAGCATTGTCCCGTACACCAAAAGGTGGTGGGTTCTATTTCCAGTCAGGGCACATGCCCAGGTTGTGGGTTTGATCCTTAGTTGGGGTGTGTGTGGGAGGCAACTGATATATGTTTCTCTCTCACATCTATGTTTTTCTCTTTCTCCCTCTCCCTTTCTCTCTTTCTAAAATCAATAAAAACATATCCTCAGGGGAGGATTCAAAAAAAGGAAGTGGAGAATTTCTGCATGAGCTTCATTAAACAACCCTAATGGGTAACAACGGTCATGGAGTTCATGTGAGAAATAAGATGATATTTACTCTTTGGGGTGTGGGGGGTGGATTCTGTTGTTTGACCACCTCAGTGAGAACATATTTACAGCATTGAATTACCTCTGGTGCTTTGTTTTTATGACTTATCTACCATTCTTCTCTTACTAAACAGCAGAGATGGCCACATTCTCAAAAACATATGCTTGCAGTGATGGTGAAATCCTTGGCAGATAGCAGGTCACTGGTGACAGTAGTTATAGCCTTGGTATTATTTTTTTTAAGTATTTTTATTGATTTCAGAGAGGAATTGAAAGGGGGAGAAAGAGAAACATCAATGATGAGAGAGAATCATTGATTGGCTGCCTCCTGCATGTCCGACACTCAGGATTGAGCCCCACAGCCTGGGCGTGTGCCCTGACCAGGAACCATGCAGGCTGGGCATAGTCTTGGTGTTCTGATGGTCTGGACGCAGGTTTCCCGAACTGGTGTATAAGTCCACATGTTTCAGGCCCATGTGCTACAACATGTGGTGGACTCACCATTGGAGACATTGTGAGTGAAAGACTTCGATTCTTGATGACATAACAAGAACCGTCTTCCTGTCCATGACTGTTGGGTGCTGGACTTTACAGCAATGCACCGGATGCGTTTCCCAGGACAGGGGACAGTGTCTATGTTCCATCTGATTCTTCCTAGGCGATACACTGTCCTTTACCCTCTCCCTTCATCTCCGTTATCAAAACTGACTTGGTAATCAACCAAGGACCTTGTATGCATCTATGCATGGCCCATGGACACAGACAGTGGGGGGGGGTGAGGGCCTGGGGCGGGTGGTGGGGGGGGCTGTAGGGGGTCAATGGGGGGAAAAAGGGGGACATAGGTAACACTTTCAACAATAAAGAAATATATCTCTCTATCTCTATCTCTACATCTATCTATATCTATATATATCCATCTCTATCTCTATCTCTATCTCTATCTCTATCTCTATCTCTATCTCTATCTCTATCTCTATCTCTATCTATATCTATCTAGGCTGACCTGGTTGGAATTCCACCTTTTTAGGACACAGATTATTTTTTCCTGAGGAAATCAGCAATAACAGTTAATGAGTGTCATTTCCCCCAAACATCTTACCGCCTTTAACAGTACCTGGTGGAGATCATTTTATTCAAGAAACTCATACTTAATGTTTTCTGGGTGCCAGACACTTCTTGAACCACCTTTTAACCCCTTCCCCGGCAGAAACGTGTATACACGTTTTCACAAAATGTTCTTTTTCAGTCGTCGACGAGTATACTAAGAAAATATGGTTAAAAAATATGGTTTATAGGAAGACGAGTTACAAACTGTTTTCATAACCAGCATCAAAAATACTATATAGAACCAAAATAAAAAAATTAGTCTGAAAAAGAAACGTTTTTAACAAAAAAATCGTTGGGGAAGGGGTTAAACATGATTATCCACATGAGAGATCCCAGCATAGAGCACAGAGCGAGATGGTGGCTTCCTCTGTCCATGGAGTCAGGGTCCGACGCCCGGAGAGTTTGGCTCAGGGTTTGTGCTCCATACGAACGCACACACACAGTTCCTCACAGCACTTCCAGGCCTAGTGGAGTTGAACTGCAGTTCAGGCAGGAAGAGGATCTAAACAGATGCTGGTGGAGAGGTTTGTGTCCCTAAACTTCTGACCCTAAGTGTACTTTTACTCATTTAAATTAGTGTCCAGTCATTTCATCTGAAAAGTTTATTTTGAGAATAAATAATTTAGGAAGCGAAATAGAAACACCAGAAACTTTCATAATCCTGTCCTCTAAAGGATAGTTTTCGCTGGTTTTCTTCTTGTACAATTTCCGACATCTGTTTTGAAAAGATGACATGCGCCCTTCCCTTTGAAGCCAACAGTTTCTGGCGGTGGGACCATTTTGGAGAATTATGTCAGGTGTTTAAAACATACTAGAGGTGAACATGTGAAAGGGTTATAAAGACAGCGCACGTGGGTGGTAACTGGGCACTGACTCTCCTCAGGGTCCCTACTGTCCCCTCCTGTGTGCGTCTGCTGCCCAGGCCCTCACCCCTGTCCCTTAGATGGGACAGCTTCTGCCCTGGTCCCCCCTTACCCACTGTCCCTCAGATGGGACAGCTTCTGCCCTGGTGCCCCCCCACTGTCACTCAGATGGGACAGCTTCTGCCCTGGTGCTCCCCCCACTGTCCCTTAGCTTACGCTGTCCTCATCTAAGAGGCAGTGGTGAGCACACTGGCCTTTTCAAGTAGGAAAACCACTTCCTGATAGAAGCATTTCCAACAACTCTTTAAAATCTCCCTACTTCCCTCATTTCTTTTTTTTTAAAAAGTTGCTTTCAAAGCAATTAACAGGGAACATATTTTGTTTATTATTCTAAAATACATGCCGGGAAACCGGTGACCCAGAGCACTTTGTCATTCCAGAAAAGGTCAACACATGTGTGACCTTCGAAGGCGTCCTTCACCCGCTTCAGGGTGCAAGTAGCATCGGGAGACTGCCATGGGCAGGGCACACCAGACAGACATGCGTGTCCTTTGACCTGACTCTGCAGAAAACTCCCTCCAGCGATATCCGCCTGTTCCAATATCATTTCTACTGATTTCCTGCCTCCTTTTTCTTTGCATCTCCAAAAATATCTGCTGACAAAAAAAAAAGCATCTTGGTTTGTCGCCATCGTGGATGATTTTAGCCACTTTTAACTGCATCTATGAAGAGCTTTCTAAACACGGTCATTTGGTTTAAATTCCGTAATCGAGTGTTGCCCGGCTGGAACCTCTTTTGAGAAACAGGTCCAGAGCTTCTTATGTTCCGAATGCCTCCATATTAAATATACTGGGAGCCCAGCGTGTGTGTGATTTGAAAATTGCGCAGTGCTGCCCACCCTTGAGGCGCTGGTCTGGCCCTGCCTCCCTCTCTGGCCCTTGAAGCAGCCATGGACGCTGCTGATCAGGCCCTCTCCCAGTGCAGGTGCTCAAAGGCCCCTGCTGCCCTGCCCCAGATGCTGCATGTGCAACCTCCTCCTGTCTGGTTGACTCGTTACGGTGTCCTTGTTAATTATCATATTTCTCTATTATCCTATATAATAAAAGGGCAATATGCAAATTGACCCTAACAGCAGAACGACTGGGAATGACTGGTCACTATGACACACACTGACCACCAGCGGGCAGCCGCTCAATGCAGGAGCTGCCCCCTGGTGGTCAGTGCGCTCCCACAGGGGGAGCTCTGCTCAGCCACAGGCCAGGCTGATGGCTGCCAGTACAGCAGTGGTGGTGGGAGCCTCTCCCGCCTCCTCAGCAGCAATAAAGATGTCCAACTGCAGCTTAGTCCTGCTCTGTGCTGGCAAGTGGACATCCCCCCAGGGATCCTAGGCTGCCAGAGGGATGTCTGACTGCCAGCTTAGGCCCAATCCCCCAGGGAGCGGGCCTAAGCCAGCAGGTGGACATCCCTCGAGGGGTCCCAGACTGAGAAAGGGCACAGGCCGGGCTGAGGGACCCCCCTGAGTGCACAAATTTTCTTGCACTGGGCCTCTAGTATCTATCTATCTATCTATCTATCTATCTATCTATCTATCTATCTAGATCCTTAGTTCTGACTGCTTCACACCAGCGTGAGCGAATGTCATAGAGGCAGGGAGGCCAAGTTCCTCTCCAGCAAAGCAGGTGCACATCCATGTTCCCGACGCGCCTCCAGGTGGGAGCCTGTCACCTACTGGTCACATGTGGTCACACAGGAATGGTTTTTCCTCTCACAGACCGGCTGGGGAGAGTTTCTGTGGGACCTTGAGGAGTCGGGCCCGCCGTCTTCTCATGAGCTTGTGATGTGTTTGCTACCTTTTATCAACAGCTTCTTTTGGGGAATATTTTAATGAAGACTGTGTCATTGTGTAAGAACTGAAGCTAGATATTCACATGGAAATTCACTTAACCAAGTGCCATAGAACATAAGATATGGCAAGACCATGTCAGGAGGGTCCCTGTTGGTGGGGTCACCCCAGGTATGAAGTTCATAACTGTTTGGACCAGGGCACCGTGTCAGTCCAAATATTAATGGAGATTCAATGTTATGAGTAGTGCCCCTTTCCTTTCCTTTTTAAATTTTATTTTATTATTATTATTTTAAAATATATTTTTATTGATTTCAGAGAGGAAGGGAGAGGGAGAGAGAGGAACATTAATGATGAGAGAGAATCATGGATTGGCTGCCTCTTGTACAACCCCACACTGGGGATCAAGTCTGCAACCTGGGCATGTGCCCCGACTGGGAATCAAACCGTGACCTCCTGGTTCATAGGTTGGCGCTCAACCACTGAACCACGCCAGCTGGCATGTCAGTAGGCACTCCACTTGGCAGGAAACCGAGGAGCCTTCAGGCACTGGGCACCCCCAGAACAGAAGGGCCCTGGGGCGGGGCGCAGGCATGACCCAGGCACCCAGGGATGTGAGTGGGGTGCAGGGACGCCAGTGGGGCCCAGGGACGCGAGTGGGGAGCAGGGATGCCAGTGGGACCAGGGACGCCAGTGGAGTGCAGGGACTTCCGCGGGGGGTTGCTGTAAGTCAGTGGTTCTCAACCTTCTGGCCCTTTAAATACAGTTCTTCCTGTTGTGACCCAACCATAAAATTATTTTCGTTGCTACTTCATAACTGTAATGTTGCTACTGTTATGAATCGTAATGTAAATATCTGATAGGCAGGATGGTCTTAGGCCCCTATGAAAGGGTCGTTCGACTGCCAAAGGGGTCGCGACCCACAGGTTGAGAACCGCTGTTTTAGAGAGAGTGAGAGAGAGAGGGAAAGACAGAGAGAAACATTGATGTGAGAGAAATGCATGATTGGTTGCCTTCTGCTCGAGCCCTGACCAGGGCCTGGGCTGGGGAGGAGCCTGCAACCGAGGTACGTGCCCTCGGCCGGAATCGAACCTGGGGCTCTTTGGTTTGCAGGCCGACACTCTATCCATTGAGCCAAACCAGCTAGAGCAAAACAGTACAGACTTTTAAAAGGAATATCCCTCAAACCGTGCAGAATTGGTTGCATATAATTACGCTGAGCTGCATTTAGCGCGAGGCAGATCTGACTTTGCATTCACATTGGTCTCTGTGCCTCAGTTTCCTCGGCTGTAAAGCGGGGGTAGTATTGCCATCTGTCCCCAAGGATGGTGCTCAGGGTTAGAAATCACACGTGTAAATGACTTTCCACCCCTAAGCATTCAGGGCTTTACAAAGTTGCCCTCACGTGTGTGGTTATTGCAGGTTACTTAGCCCACGTGTGTGAGGTTGGCCGCCGCTGTCTTCCACACGGGGCCTGTGGGGCGGATCCCGAGGGGCCCTCCCAGGCCCCCCGCCCCAACCCCCCACCCCCCACGAGATGGCAGTTAATGGTTTCAGAATGTGGCCTTTCTCTCTTGCTCTCTGAGAGCAGCAGCAGCATATGGAAAGCATCACAGAGAAGGAGTCGCTTACAGTGCTTTGAAAATATAAAAGAAAATAAATTGTTCCTGGTGATTAAATATAGGACGCGCTCTCCGAGCAGGCAGGACGTGCCAGGGCCTGGGGGCAGGCGGGTGAGCCCGGGCGCCCTCCCCACCCCCACCCGCTCGCCGCTGAATTGGGAGCTATGACTATATAAGGCCGCTTTCCCTACCGAGGCGCGTGGCGTGTCAGTGTCTCAGACCCTGTGAGTTACTTCCATCCATCAGGACCCGGCGAATGAGAAATGAGCTTCGCCAAAGGCCCCGCGGGCCAGACGCAGGCCTAGGAGTCGCCTTTGTTTTGATTTCTTTCATGAAAAACATAACATTCCCACCGGCTGGTGCTCAGCGGGAGGAGAGGGGTGGGAGGTTGAATCCTGTGAACAGCACGTCCATGTGTTAGCAGCTGCAGGGGCACCGTGCGGACCCATTTCGGCCCTGGGTGTCCGGGCCGCCTGCCTGCGGACGGACAGGAAATGCCGACAGGACAGCTTCGCCCGGGGCAGAGCTGGGTCAGGGCAGCACGCCCAGCACTGGGTGCTCCTTCTGCGTGAGGACCGCCTGGCGTCACGGTGCCCAGCTGCCCTGGGCTCCTCCGCGCGGCACGGGCTGAGCTGGGACAGGATCAGTGAGGGTTTACTTCCTTCTGTTCTGTATCACCTCTCACAGCCCTGATTGCTGCTCTTATTCCAGGAGGGAAACTCCTCCTGTCTTCACTGCCCCAGTCTCTCTTTCCTTCTTTTTCTTTAAAAAAATATTTTTATTGATTTCAGAGAGGAAGGGAGAGGGAGAGAGAGATGGAAACATCAATGATGAGAGAGAATCATCGATCAGCTGCCTCTTGCACATCCCACACTGGGACCAAGCCCGCAACCCGGGCATGTGCCCTTGGACCAGAATAGAACTTGGGACCCACCCTTCCGTCTGCAGGCTGACGCTCTATCCACTGAGCCACACCAGCGAGGGCTGTGTTCCATACTCTTCGGCAATTCCCTGAACCTCTCTCCTTTGGGTAAAGTATGTCAGAGATTAGCAAGCGAGTCGTTGGGGACTTGGCCTCGATTAGCTTAGGTCCACATCTCCAAATGCCGAATTCTGAGTCAGATCGGGGCTCGATCCCACAAGTGGATTGTTTAAGGTCTATATTAAAAAAAAAAATTAAAATAGCTAGACTTGAAAATGCCTCCTATTTTTGGCTTTTAAAAAAATAACACATTGTCACGGTCCAAAAATTCAAACATGACAGAAAAGGCTAAGATAAAGTGAAAAGTCAAACCCTCCACAAATAGCACATTATTCACATTTTGCTGAACAACTTTTGAGGCCCTGCTCTGCACACACACCAACCTGCAGTCACTCTTACATTCAAGTCCAAGTCACAACAAAGCAGAACATGAATGACATGACCAGAGGGGATGACAGGGAGCAGCTCAGCACCATTCACCCCTCACATGCTCCTGGCCCCGCCCTCGGGCCGAGCCACGGACCATGGCTCCCATGCCATGTTTTCTGTTTCCATCCGGAATCTGTGTTCTCGGGGACCCACGCGTTCACCCAGCTGCACGATTGTAGATTCGCTGGTCCCGTCCGTCCGTGTGGCTGCTTCCCAACCTCGGTTCTCTCTGGGCAGCAACAGGCTTTGCTGGTCCTACTCCGGTGTCAGCTCTGAGGCGGCCCGGGTGCGGAGAGGGCCCTGGGCGGCAGGCCCGGTCCCTCCCCGGCACAGGGTGGCGGGAGGTGTAGAGAGCGGATGGCGCCGGGGACTGCAGACGGGCACAGAGCACATCGCTGGGCTCCCCCTTTTCTGTGCTGGGGCTTGGGGTTCCCTTCTGTCCCCTAATTTGCTGTTGACCTTGCAGAACGTGCCTTCATTCATATGTAAATGAGGAGCGAGCGCTGGGCATTGCATTTCCACCGCGTTCACAAGCCCTTCCTCTCAGGAGCGCAGATGCGTGGAAACCACCTGACTAATTGCACGTACCTGCATGTACTTGTGGGAAATATGTGGCTTTTAAAAATACATTTTTATTGATTTCAGAGAGGAAGGGAGAGGGAGAGAGAGAAACATCAATGATGAGAGAGAATCATGGATCGGCTGCCTCCTGCACGCCCCCTACTGGGGATCAAACCCACAACACCAGCATGTGCCCTTGACGGGAATCGAACCCTGACCTCCTGATTCATAGGTTGTTGCTCAACCACTGAGCCACGCCAGCTGGCGGGAAATATGTGTTTTTAAGAACTGCCAGTTTCTGCTAATGGGTAGGATAGACAGGGAAGACCAGTGAGCTGGCCTCCAAAAGAAGGGAAGAGTGCTTTTAGAGACGAGTGGCTTTAGGGGATTTTAGGGGATTTTAGCCGATTTCATGGAAAAGCCAAGGGTGTACAAGCTCACAGAGCGGGCGGAGATGTGTGGGGGAGCCTAGCCTCGCCCACCCTCGGCCAGGCTGAGGTCTTTCTTCCCCGCCTTCTGCAGTCGGTGATCTCCCTAACAACCCTTTCTCGTTTAGTTCAGTCCAGGTGTTTGCATGAGTCCCTCCCGAACAAGACAGGCGTGCTTTCATGCCTTAGCCCACATGCGAGAGGGCCCTTCCTCCCACAGCCATCAGCGCAGCTCATGCCAAGACCCACGCACTTGGTGCTCCATCACGTTCTGTTCATTTATTTGATTTTCACAAGCACGTGCGGGTTTTTCCCAAAGAAAGTGCGAAGCCCCTAGCAGCAGGGAGTCTATTGTGCGTTTCCGCTCTCCGATGGTTTCTTGCATGTGAAAGACCCTCCATGACTATCCCCAGCTCTGGTCTGGATTTGCCCTTCATCGCCCTCCGTCTTGTCACCTCGTGGCACCACCTTTAATGTGGGTCAAGGAAAGATGCGGAAATATTTCGATTTAAGGTAGTCTAATGGGCCCGGCCGGGCATGGCTCAGTGGTTGAGCATCAACCTATGAACCAGGAGGTCAGCGTTCAGTTCCGGTCGGGGCGCATGCCCGGTTGCAGGCTTGATCCCCAGTGTGGGGTGTGCAGGAGGCCTCGGGTCAATGGCTCCCAGTCATTTTACATTATCCTTAGGTCCATTGTCTCGGGTGACCGGGGACTGCCCGAGGTCTGTGTGAACTTTCTCGGTCACCCATGTGTATGGACCAGCCGCACAGCCCTTCTCTGCTCCTCCCTTATCAACTCCAGGTGTGAGTCTGAGGTCGATTCCATCCTTGTTTCCCCTCCACCGTTTGCTTTTCTCAGGAATCAGTCCCCATCCCAGCTGCTGGCGGGCGAATAGCTACACGTCCTCTGACGCCTGGCTCTTCATCCTTCCTTTACCATTCTTCTGTCTTTTTGGCATGTTCCTGCAACAGTAAAAAGTCTACATTCTTTCTTCACAGTTTGCACAAAATTTCTCAAAGGGAAACCCTTTGTGTAGAGGTCATAACAAGGTCTTGGAAAGAGTTGAGATGCTAGCAATCAGAAGCTCTTTATTTATTTTATTTCTCTAAATCCTCACCCGAGGATATTTTTCCATTAATTTTTAGAGAGAGTGGAAGAGAGAGGGAAAGACAGAGAGAAATATTGATGTGAGAGAAACACATCAATTGGTTGCCTTCTTCATGCACCTCAACCATGACCTGAGCCAGGGAGGAGCCCTTAACTGGAATAAAACCCAGGACCCTTTGGTTCACAGGCCAATGCTCTATCCACTGAGCCAAACCGGCTAGGGCCAGAAGCTCTTTAGAATCTAAAGTTTAGATCATTAATTCCAGGAGTTGAGACGAGACGTGGATTAAAAATGATTTGTTTGCAAGTCCCATTTTCATCCAGAGATTTCTCTCTCTCTCTGTAACAGGTCTGTGTGCAGTGAGAACACAGACTTATTTTGTAAAGAGAAATTTCCCCGGAGGCGCAGACATGCATCAACAGGTCCAATCAGCCGCAGAATTAAGTCTAGATGCGAAGTAAGATCGACTGCAGAATGGCAAGAGCTGGAAGCATGGAAAGTATGACAGGACGATAGACCTTAGACCTGAGAGACGTCTCCTTTGATGCAACTTGCCCCTGGATAGAGGACTTCTCTTCACATCACTGACAGACACACGACCAGCTGTTTAAAAACCGGTTCTGGTCTTGGGATCCAGTGAAATCTAAAGAATTCGTTGTTGGTCACCATTATTCAAAGAAAAATGTTCTTTTTTAACATTTTGTTATTATTATTTTTAAATATTTTTATCGATTTCAGAGAGGAAGGGAGAGGGAGAGAGAGATAGAAACAGCAATGATGAGAGAGAATCATTGATAGGCTGCCTCCTGCACGCCCTCTACCGTGGATCGAGCCCGCAACCCAGGCATGTGCCCTGACCGGGAATCGAACGGTGACCTCCTGGTTCATAGGTCAATGCTCAACCACTGAGCCATATTGGCCAGGCAAGAAATATGGTCTTGATATTTAGGTGACATCTTCTGATGTGTAACATCTGGTCACTGACTCAAACTCCGCCTCCAATGGAATATCGAACAACCTGTTCCTTCTTCCTCCGGCCGCTGTTCCCGTGGAGGCTGCTGGAAATCCCAGCCATTCCTCCCTGCAGTTCACCTCCTCACGGAACACACCCGCCCCGAAGCCTCGCCTCACCGTGAATGCAAAGTTCTGCATTTAACTACAAAACCAAGTTCCCAAGTTTATGAGGTGATACTAGCCAGACAGCAGTTCAGCAAATAGGACTCCGGGTTTAAGGCGGGCCAGGCTCACGATTAGGTGACACTGACCCAGCAGTTACAGACTCATCTCGGGCATCATTCACAAGGAACATGTTCAGCTAAGTTTTGATCGCTTCCACTTTATTGTA
Source organism: Myotis pilosus (assembly GCA_036010255.1). NCBI lineage: Eukaryota > Metazoa > Chordata > Mammalia > Chiroptera > Vespertilionidae > Myotis > Myotis pilosus. Next base: position 2,249,044 of record JASKON010000034.1, read on the forward strand.
AGAACTTTTTCTGTGCCATTTCCAAATTGGGTCTACCACCATTAGGGGAGCAATTTCAGGGCACAATTAACCACACTTCTCAGGTTGACAGATCCCACCTACTTTTAGCACCGGCTTCTGATACGCATTTTAATTAGGCAGCATACTCACCTCCTGCTTTGTGAAAGGCACTGTTCTGATGTGTTTCCTCCAACACCACGAAGCATTTCTCCAATTCTCAGCGGACAATGACTGGGTGTCTCACAAATTTAGCTCCGTCCTGGTCCTGTCTGCCTGGGTTGGGGTCAGATCCCACAGTTTAAGGCTGAGCCCCACAAGACGGCCCCCGCCTCAGACGCCACGAATCTAAACCGTTGCCTGTGCTCTGACCGACTGGCTATGAATTGAAGGTTCCTAAGACACCCCCCCCCCGCCCCACGCGTGGGTCCCATTAATTTGTTAGAGTGGCTGACAGAACCCAGAGGAAGCTTTACCAGTTTGCTGATAAAGATACTGTAAGGATACAGATGAAGAGCCAGAGGAAGGGGTGCAGAGGGTGAGGGCCAGGACCCTGAGCACTGGAGTGCCTGACCCCCCGGCGTGCGGACCTTTCCATCGTCCTGGAAGCTCACTCATCTCCTCGTTCAAGAGCTTTTATTTTTTCATTATTATTATTTTAAACATATTTTTAATGATTTTAGAGAGGGAGAGAGAGGGAGAGAGAGATAGAAACATCTATGATGAAGAATCATTGATCAGCTGCCTCCTGAACGCCCCATACTGGGCATCAAGCCCAAAACCTGGTCATGTGCCCTGACTAGGAATCGAACCATGACCTCCTGGGTCATAGGTCAACGCTCAACCACTGAGCCATGCCGGCCAGGCTCAAGAGCTTTTATAGCCTTTTGTCTGCAGCCCCTGCTCCTCCTCAGAGCTTGGTGGGAGGGGCTGACAGTTCCAACCCTCTAATCACGTGGCCTCTCTGGTGACCAGCCCATCCTGAGGCTGCCTCGGGGGTCCCAACCTAAGTCCCCTCATTAGCATAAACTCAAGGGTGACAAAAAAGCTCTTTAGGAATAACAAAGGACACCCCTTTGGCTCAGGAGAGTCCAAGGCAGCGGTTCTCAACCTGTGGGTCGCGACCCCTTTGGCGGTCGAACGACCCTTTCACAGGGGTCGCCCAAATACATCCTGCATATCAGATATTTACATTACGATTCATAACAGTAGCAACATGACAGCTATGAAGTAGCAACAAAAATAATTTTATGGTTGGGGGTCACCACAACATGAGGAACTGTATTAAAGGGTCCTGGCATTAGGAAGGTTGAGAACCACTGGTCCAAGGGTTTAGAAGTTTGGTGCCAGGTACCAGAGACAAAGACCAAATCTATTTCTGGTTTCACCATGACCACAGAGGGGTCCCCATTCAACCTGGACCCCCAATGGATGAGATAGACCAGGCCTGGGAGCCCATTCGGCAAGGATGCCAGGGCCTCGGAGAGTGATGCCCTGACTGGGAATCGAATGGTGACCTCCTGGTTCATAGGCTGACATGCGACCACGCTGGCTGGGTTGAGCAGACTTTCTAACATTCACTGATTTGCTCTAAAATGTCCTCTCTCTGTGGTCTCCATGGCATCTCTCTGGCCTCCGGGAAGCCGGCTGTCTCTTCATTTGTGCTTTCTCTTCCTTGAGTTGCCTATGCATAGCTCCAGTGTGTTTTCCTATTGGGCGATTTGTGTCCTCTGTATTGATTAGTACAGTCCTTTACTCATTTGTCATATTAAACCTTGTCGGCTGTATGCATAGTGAATGGCCTCCCAATTTTACAGCCTTTTCATGTTATTAAGGTTTCTGTTGATAAATAATAACTTTAATATAATCATCCATTTTCTTGTGGTTCATGTTTTGGGGTCTTGTTAGAGAAATATTTTACCTGTGCCAGCATCTAATACACAGACACTTAAATTTTCTGTAGGGTCTTGAGTTTTTAAATTACTTCAAAGTGTTTTTTCTAAGATTTTTTACCAGATGTATTTTTTTTTTTTTACTACAAACCTTTTATTTTTCTTACATGATAATGATCTTTAAATTACAGAGAATTTCTGCTGCTTTAAAAAGATTTGTTTTAATTATTTTAAAGCTTAAAAGTAATTTGGTTAAAAACAAACAAAAACCTCTCCCTCACAGTAATAGAATTCGACCATTGCAATTCCCCGACCGGAAATGGTAGCAGATGTTGTGACTTCATAGATGCAAATTGAGTTCTTTAATGTTTTAGTTCTTCAGCTGTAGCTTTGCTGTTCAGATAAGAAAAGTAGGAAAGAATTTGGTAAAAAACAAAGCCTGGAATCATGCTATGTAGATATGCGGTTATATATGTGAATATGCACATGTGTATGCATATGTGTATGCACATGTATATGTGCATGTGTGCATGCATGTTTGTGTGTGTATGTAGATATGTGTATCTGTATGTGTGTACATGTACACACATGTATGTGTGTGTGACTCCAGGTAGCAACACTAACACTGTAATCTGTAAGAATGATCTTTTGACCCTGACCGGTTTGGCTCAGTGGATAGAGCGTCGGCCTGCGGACTGAAAGGTCCCAGGTTTGATTCCAGTCAAGGGCATGTACCTTGGTTGTGGGCACATCCCCAGTAGGAGGTGTGCAGGAGGCGGCTGATGGATGTTTCTCTCTCATCGATGTTTCTAAATCTCTATCCCTCTCCCTTCCTCTCTGTAAAAAATGAATAAAATATATTTTTTTTAAAAAAGAATGATCTTTTGCTCCTGCAAACATCAAGCACCCGTGCCTTCAAAAGGAGAACTTATTCTTCCAGGAGTCGGTTTTCTAGGTCATTCTGAGACATTGGCAACAAAGATTGACAGTAGAAATACTTGGTAGCATGGCCCTAACCGGGTTGGCTCAGTGGATAGAGCGTCGGCCTGTGGACTGAAGGGTCCCATGTTCAATTCTGGTCAAAGGCAGCTGATCAATGTTTCTCTCTCATCGATGTTTCTAACTCTCGATCCCTCTCTCTTCCTCTCTGTAAAAAATCAATCAAATATATTAAAAACAACAAAAATAGAAATACTTGGTAGCATGTAAGGAGAATAAGATGATGGGAAACATTTAGAAAAATGGCTACATATCCAGCCACCATATGCTAACAGTTGACACCCTCTCACCCTCCAAGTCAACGGATGAGAAGCGCTACCGAGACAGGTGACAGCTTTCCCGCCGGCTGCTGAGCTGGGCAGGGAGGCGTCCCGCGTGTCTGCTGCAGGGCCCACCCTCAGCGCCCTTCCCGCCAGCTTTCCTACCCCTTCTCTGCAGGACGCAGTCCATGCTTTATGTTTCCTAGAAGCTGCAAGTTCTCCCCCTCCCCCACCCGTTCTGTACTTTTAACAGCAAATTTCTTTAACAAAGCAGCCAAAACAGAATTCCAAAGGGAGGCCAGATGTTCCCCAGTTTGCAGAAGAAGTGTCCTTCACCCTCCCACTCCCTGAGCCCAGGTGTGTGCACGTGTGTGTGTGTGTGTGTGTGTGTGTGTGTGTGTGTGTCCTGTGTTTATACATAACAGATCACGGCAGGAGCAATGTTCAACAACCCTGCAGAGGCCTGGGCGGCGGGCTGGGTGGGGGAGGACGGCCGTGTACCCTGTAGCAGGGCCTTCCTCCCCTGTGGAGAGCTGTTCACATCGAAATGGAAAGAGGTTTATCGCCAGAAACAGGTCTGACTTCCTTAAAAGGCAGTTGTTTCTTTTCCCTCCGCTTCTCTGGAGAACTGGCTGCCGGCGGGAATAGCTGTCCCCTGACTCATCGCAGACCCCGGGCACAGCGCACAGAGGGAACCATAACCGGACAGGCCCTCGCGAGGCCTCGGGCCACAGAGGGTCCTTTCCAAGGACACTCAGGGACTGCATTTGTGAAATCTGCTTTGTGGCGAAGATAAGCTCTTCCTTAAAAAAAAAAAAAGACAGCCCAAACATGGAAATAATAAGATCTTCATTTGCCTTTTTAACTCTGTGTATCTAGCTTTCCTATTGCCAAAGACATGGCAAATATCATTATGTCAGGTAGTGATTCTTTCATGGTATCCAGGCAATGCCAGGCCTGCTTCAGACGCCGGTCCAGCACAGGGCATGCCAGAACGTCGCTGTACCAAGCAGAGGGCACAGGCTGGACCGAGGCTATTACAGAGCGAAGTGTGCGTTCTAAGGGTCTAGGACCCGTGGTGGGTTGGCGCTGCGTTCCCACTGTGCACGCAGTCTCTGGAAATGCAGACACTGCCTCCCTCATCGGCACACAGTGAGAGCTTTAAGCAGGCTCACTGACTGCTCCTGCACAAAGACATGCTCCTGGAACACTTAGGGGGGCAGGGAGAGCCGCCAGGAGGCGGGAACAGGACCGCAGAGACAGGGAAGTATGGCACAGTTGTGGGATCTCGGAGGGAAGGCGGGGAGGGTGGGTGGGTGGGAAGTGATTAAAAGACCATCTATGCATAACCCATGGACACAGACGATAGGGTGGTGAAGGCCTGGGGTGGGGGTGAGGGTGGGCTGGAGGCGCTCAATGGGGGAAAAGGAGGACATGTGTAATACTTTCAACAATAAAGATTAAAAAAAAAGGATCAGACTCTCACGCGCAGAGCCTGCCCCGCGCCTGCCTGAGCTTGTGTCCTCTCAGCCATTTGCAATTGATTAGTGTTGGACTTTGAGCCAAAATCTCTGTGCAGTCCTTGCACTTGGGATTTCCCCCTCCTGTTTTGGCCACTTTTATGCACCAGAGTAATTAAATGAAAAGAGAAAAATGTATTCCTCGGAATATCAATGTTCTAAACTGTTCTGATGTCAATAAACATCAGCTAAGAGTTCACCAGGAGCCTGGCCGGCATGGCTCAGTGGTTGAGCGTTGACCTATGAACCGGAGGTTGTACTTAGGGCCCTCAGACCGCTCGTGAGCGCAGCGGGCCACGGAGAAACAGGTTGTTTTACTAGAAGAGCCGTCTGCCTCGTACAGCTCGGCACAGGGGCACTGGCTGGCCTTACCTGTGCCGCTGGCGTCAATGACACCTCTCTGTGCTGACAGCACAAAGCAGCCCCTTAAATCAAACACGGGTTTTCCCGGATGTGCCATAAAGGGACTGGGGTGTCCAGGCTCCTGGCACAGATTTTGGGAAAATCAAGTCTTCTCTACCACACAGCCTGGTGGCAGCTTCCGAATGCTGGCGTTTCAACCAAATTTCGCACGTAACAGAGTCTGAGAACCCCAATGGGACCTCGGAGGGTGCTGCCTAGCTCTAAGCACAAGTGAACGAAACGGGTACTTGAGGGTGTGGTGCCTTCTAGAACACAGACGCTGATGGTGAGAGTGGAGACTGCCCCTGGGCGAGGAACTGGCCCTCATGGCACTGAGCCCTGGTGCCCCTCCCCTGGCCTCTCACTGAGCCCTGGCGCTTCTGCCCTAGCTGCTCCTTCCTCAGGGGAGAGTCCCTGCGTGGGGAGAGGACACACCTCTCAGCGGGGTGCACAAAACCATCAGCAAAGCTGAGCTCAGGGCAGCGGATCTCTCCAGAAAGCCTCAGGCATGCTAGTCTGAACTCCAGTGACGCCATCCCAGCGGGAGTAACTTGCCTTCTCTGTGGCTCTGGAGCTGACAGGAGGGCCTGCGTCCTGAGACCTGAGCCCTCCGTCAGTGAGGGCAGCTGTGCCTGGGATCTGAGTGGGCGGTGGTGCCCCAGCGGCTGAGGACCCCAGAGCAGTGCCGAGTGGCTAGCCTGTCACAGGGACACAGGGGCACCGGGACACCCCCTCTGCCCATTTCTCCTGCACACGGGGACATAGAATCCACGGCAGCGGGTCTGTGGCCTGCCTGAGGAGAGATGTGGGCACTGCCCTGTAGGTGTGAGCATGTGGAACAGAGCTGTGAGCACTCTGACTCATTCCTGTGTAACAACACGGCTCCTAAGAAGGTGGCAGCTCATCCCCAAATGGGCACTGGATGCATTGGCAGCATGGAAGCCAATCAGGATTCCTAGCAAAATTGACCAGGACTGCACGGCCGGCATGGCTCAGTGGTTGAGTGTCAACCTAGGAACCAGGAGGTCACGGTTTTGTTCCCGGTCAGGGCACATGCTTGGGTTGCGGGCTCGATCCCCAGTGTGGGGCATGCAGGAGGTAGCTGGTCCATGATTCTCTCTCATCATTGACTAGTGGCCCAGTGCACGAAATTTGTGCACATTAAAATGGGATTAATTAGAGGAAATCTTTTAATATTGCTGTTTGCCCTTTATAATGGAAGTGTCAGAGATGAAAGAAAATTAGTAAAATGTATATGAAACTCTTCCTCCTGTTAGCGCCTGGGGTACACCACAGGACCCAGAGTTAAGTCCCCGCCCACCCATGTGCGCCTCAAAATCGCGTGAGACCCAGATCTGGTGGGCCCTGCCCCCCATTGGGCTAGATCCAGACCTGGCTGGTACCACCCTTGTCAAGCCCTGCTGGGTGGAGGGCACAGCCTCAGGTCCCCTGGCCCAGTGCCGGGGCAGGGGGCATGGCCTGAGGTCCCCCAGCCCAGGCCTGGGCGGGGGGTGCACCTTGAGTTTTCCCGTCAATCCACATGGGGAGGAGGGTGGAGCCTCAGGTCCCCCCTCAAGCCCTGCTGGATGGCTGGCACGGCCTGAGGTCCCCCAGCGTGGTGCCAAGGCGGGGGATGTGGCCTGAGGTCCCCCATCAAGCCCTGCTGGGTGGGGGGTGTGGCCTGAGGTCCCCTGACCTGGTGCCAGGAATAGGGGCACAGCCTGAGGTTCCCTGTCAAGCCCCATGGGGGCGGAGTAGGGGGCGTAGCCTCAGGTCTCTGCTGTTGCTCTTTAAGGCTCATTATGGGAACTCTGCCTCCACTGTGGGCACAGCCATCTTTGTGGTGGTGTGACGGTCAATTTGCATATTCCCTCTTTATTCTATAGGATGTTTCTATCTCCCTCTCCCTTCCTCTCTTAAATAAATAATAATAAAAATATATTTTTAAAAAGTCCTTAAAAACGATCAGGACCTTGGTCAGTGTTATTGAAGGGTCATGCCTGCTGGCGAGCCCTCTCCTGCCCCTGACCCCGTGCCCCCTCCTGGGCCCTGACCCCGAGATATTACTCTTCAGGCATTTTTGTCTCATTTCCCCACCTCACAGGGGCTCCTGGTTGCTTTCATTTATATTATCGACAAGACATCAAAGCTGCGACCAGAAAGGGCCACAGGTCACCGTCCCAGGCCTATCCTTTTATAGGCAGGACACTGAGGCCCAGAACCGTGAGCTGTTTGAAGCTAGACAGCCAGGGGTGTGGGAGCTGCATCTGCACGCAGGTGCCCGGGTCTCAGGCGAGGTTTCTCCCACTGCCACGCTCGCTGCCCCCCGAGCTCCTGTAATTGCACCAATAAGAGAAAGAAAGAAGCGTCTTCAGGTTTAAAGCCATGAGCCTCTCATAGGGACGAATCGTGGTGCGGCGACAGTGCTGCGGCCTGTGGGTGCAGAGCTCTGCGAGGTGCTGGGGGCCCGGCTGAGCGGGGGCGCTTTTGACGATGCTCATTCGGAGCGTGTTTCCTCCTAAAGCAGCGGTTCTCAACCTGTGGGTCGCGACCCCTTTGGCGGTCGAACAACCCTTTCACAGGGGTCGCCTCAGACCATCCTGCATATCAGATATTTACATGACGATTCATCACAGTAGCAACATGACAGTTAGGAAGTAGCAACGAAAATCATTTTATGGTTGGGTCACAACATGAGGAACCGTACTTAAAGGGCCAGAAGGTTGAGAACCACTGTGAGGGACCGAGAGGTCACAGCCATGACAGCTCTCCAGACAGCAGCGGGCGTGGCGTGATCTGCGGGGGCTGAGAGTCTGCAGGGGCTGAGGCTGAGCGGCCGTCATTGCTCGTGGCCGCATCTGTGCTCTGTAGATGGAATTTGAATGTTTGCAGAGTTTCACTGTGCTATCCATATGGGATAAAAGCGTCCTGCACTGTGGGCTGTACTGGTGTCACCTGGAGGTTGGCCAGGGAAGGCTACTCATCTAGGAAGATTCCACACCCCCCGTTTTTCCCTTTATAAGGCACTGTGTTAAATACGTACGCGGGTTGATTATAGAAATGAGCAAAGTATTCTCTTATTTAAACAGCGTGCGGGACTCCTCCTTGGACCTCTTCTGGTGGGTGGAGAATGTCTGGGGGTGCTGGGGCTCTGCGGAGGCCCCACCCCAGGCTCCCAGGACAGGAGGGTTGCCAGGCAACCAGAACGGCTGTCAAACAAGCCTCGGTGTCCATCTGCCTTCCTTCCAGAGGCAAGTCGGTGCCTAACTGAGAGCGGGCCCGGGGTGACGTGCCGCCCTGGAGGAGGTGTTGATGTGTGAAGGCCGGGGGTTTATTTGTACGGGACTAACCAGTCCATGTAGGGGTTTGTTAGCCAGTTGGTGGGGACCAAACCTCACACACAGCCCTTGGGCCCAGGCCTCGGTGCTTCCCCTGCAGGAAAGCAGCCTGCGATGGGTCGGGAGTGTTGATCTTGGAGAAGGGCTGCCAACCTGCACACAGCTCCTGTGGGAAGAAATGCGCTCAGACATGTCCTTCTACAGCGAACTGTCAACAGCTTCTCCAAGCAAGAAAAGACCCACAGAGGGCATAGGTGTTAGGGCGTAGCTGCCGCCTCGGGACTTGGGAATGCAGACCAGTTTCGATGACACCCGAGTTTGCGGCGGCCTTTCTCTGGAAAGACTGGACGTAGCAGGTTTGCTCAGTGGGTAGAGCGTTGGCCAGTGGACTGAAGGGTCCCAGGTTCGATTCCGGTCAGGGGCACGTACCTTGATTACAGGTTCAATGTGTCTCTCTCACATCGATGTTTCTCTCTGTCTCTCCTTCCCTTCCGGTCTTTCTACAAATCAAGGAGGCGGGTGGGGGTGGGGTTGGGGGAGCTCAGCTCATCCTCACGCAGATGAGGAAGGTGCTTTCTCTTGAGTTTTGTTTCTGATTCTGTGAATGCCGGGTGGGGAGGACTAACCTGTTTATCAGAGGGAACCAACGCGCTTAAACCCACTTACCCTGAGACACTGTGAGGCCGAGCTTGCCTGCGCTGTGTTTTTATCCTTATGTCCTTATATATAAACACATGCGGAGTGAGACATAAAGCAGCTTCGGAGAGCCCGGGTCACGGCTGAACTGAGCCACATTCCACAGCCACGTGCTCCCGCGACACTGTCCTCGCCCACTGTAGCGCTTACAGGGCTGCCGTGAGCGCACTTGTGTAGCGCAGTTTCCCACGGAACGTTACAAGCTCTGTGAGCAAGGAGCTGTCTGTTTTAGTCGCTGCTTCTTTGCCAGCGCTTAGGAAACTTCCTGGTCCCTGGCCACGTGGAGAAAAAAGAAAAGAAAGAGAAAGAGAAAGGAAAGGAGGAAGGGAGGAAGAATGGAAAAGAAGAGAGGGATGGAGGGCAGGATAGCGGAGAAGAGAGAGGAAGGGAGGGGGAAGAGGAGAGAGAGAAGAGGGGGAAGAGATAGAGAGGGAGAAAGAGAGAGAGAGAGGGGAGGAGAGGAGAAGAGAGAGAGAGAGAGAGAAGAGGGGAGAGAGCAGAAGCAAAAGATAAAACCAGTGAAGTGAATTCTAGGATGATTGTGCAACATGGTGACTGCAATTAACAATACCCACCAAATATTTTCAAGTTGGGAAGGAAGTAGTGCTCATCACCAGGAAAATATGGTCAGTATGGGAGGTGATGGATGTTAACTTACTGTGGTCATCATTTTGCATTATATACATATGTCAAACCATCCTATTGTGTGCATCTAAAACTGTGCAATGTTGATTATATCTCAACCAAACAATAGAGGCGTACAGAAAGCAAAACCAGTTAAGCGGCTGGTTTTACGTGCCATAAAAATAAGGAACTGGCCAATTCTTTGGACTTTTTAAAAATTAGATGAGCCTGGGCCAGTTTTCTCAGTGGTTAGAGCCCCAGCCTGCACACTGGAGGGTCAAAGGTTGATTCCGGTCAAGGGCACATCCCTGGGTTGCAGGTTTGACCCCTGCCCCTGGTCGGGGTGTGCTTGGGAGGCAACCAATCACTGTGTCTCTCTAACATCAATGTTTCTCTCCCTCTCTCCTCTCCGTCTCTTTCTCCTCTCCCCTCTCTCCCACTCTCTCTAAAAATCAATGGGAAAAAATATCCTCGCTCCTGGGTGAGGATTAGAAATAAATCAGCTGAATGTTTTTTTTGGTTTGCATGAGCAACTGAATCATTTATATCTCAACGTTTAAGTCAGCATAGAGAATTCAGAATGCCCTTTAAGGAAATCAAATAGCCTCTCCAAGTTTTAAAATAGATTTCTAACCTTGTTTTGGCTAATTGTTTTCCCAAGTAGTGAAGAGCTGAGATTTCCCTGCCTATAGTTTCTCCCAGGATTTCTGGGAACATCCTTTGTTGAATTCTCACAATAGGCGTGAGAAGTGAGGACTACGTGAGTGAGGAGTTTGTGACTTGTCTACATGCGCGAGCTCTCAGTGGCAGAGCTGGGATGAAGACCTAGGCCTTCTGCCTACGATTTGGGTCCTCGCTGGAATATTAAACGTACACACCGGCATTTTGATTTATGAGGCACTTGATTCCCCATGTATCCAGGGCATTAGGTTATCCTTGTTTTCAGTCTTTATTGAATACTTACAAAATGATAGACTCCATAGTGAAATAATTTTTTTTTATTGATTTCAGAGAGGAAGGAAGAGGGAGAGATAGAAACATCAATGATGAGAGAGAATCATTGATCAGCTGCCTCCAGCACGGCCCCTAGTGGAGGCCAAGCCCACATTCTGAGCATGTGCCCTTGGCCAGAATTGAACCCAGGACCCTTCAGTCCGAAGGCCGATCAATGCTCTATCCACTGAGCCAAACTGGATAGGGCCAAGGATATGTGTTTTAAAGTGGATTTTTAGAGAGAGAAGAAGGGGTGGGGAGAAACATCGATGTGAGAGAGAAACATGGATTGGTTGCCTTCCATATGCACCCTGACCAGGGACCGAACACGCAACTTTTTGGTGCAAACACCTGAGCCACCAGGCCAGGGTGCCTGTGTGTTTCAACACCACTGTTTCTTTTCCCCGATTCAGATGGTGTGGCCCCCGCCCCGCTCAGCCCAGGAAGCGTGTGCAGAGAGCTGGCTGCTGGAGAACATCCGAGTCCATGGTTAGCCATGGTCTTGTCACCTGTCCCCTCAGCAGGTACCTTTCCTCCTAAAAAGATTTCTAATCACAGGCCTCCAGCTAGTGATAGGGATTTTCACCTCAGAGGCGCTCGAAAATAGATGGAAGCGCTTCTCTGACCTGCCTGTGTCCTCAGATCAAGGCGGGAGTTCCAGGGCAGCCTTGCCCCGAGGTCTTCCCGGCCCAGCCTTCCGAAATCAAGCTGGCTGGGCTTGGGAACACACCTGTTTGTACTTGCCCGGTGGTAATAGGTAACATGCCTTCTGCCAGGAAAGTGAGCATCCCGAAGCAGTGCGTCTTCTGCCAGCGATGACATTTAAACTTGCTTTGGGTGGTTCTTGTTCCCTTTAGCCAGCCAAGGCCTGGATTCCAAGCCCTGTCCGAAATCGGTTCTTTTCTCCCGGTTAGAAGAGAAGCCCTCATGGGCACTGGGCACAGACCCTTTCCAGGGTGAGCGTTTGCCACAAAATGGTGTTTTCTGTGTCAACGTGGAGTTGAAATATAAGAACTCCTGCGTAAGGATTTTTTCTGCCATTGAAAAGCCCCAATGTTAAATAACCGTTGTTATGAAGGTGATGGCCGGGCCCTGTCAGCGGCCACGGCGACGTCCTGTGGGAATCGGAGCTGCGTTCCCAGAGGGAGGGCTGGTCAAGGGTCCGAGGACCTGCTCTGAGGCCTTTGGGGCGCACTGCGCACTGCTCACTGCCCCGCGCCTGGCTGTCGCGGCGAGCCTTGTCCGTGAACAGCGATGATGCGAGGAGACGCACTGTCCATGCTTTCAGTTTTCAGCCAGAACCGGCTGAACCCCATCTTCCTGAGTGGATCACCCAGGACAAGGATGGAGGGGTCACTTCCCAGGGGAAGAGGCGAGTGGAGCGTGCTCTCCCCAGGCTGAGAAAGAAAACAGGTGTTGGATTTTCTTAAACTTCTAACTCAAACAAGAAAGAAAAGCCCTGCTTTACCGACATGCCGGCGAACAATGTTTATTACGGAGTGGGATCTGCCAAGTTCAATGGAGAGGAACAAGGCGGGACCTTGAAGTGGTGTCCCCGAGGCCTTGCATACTGGCTTCCCCTTCCAGGGCTACATGCAGGGCGGGAAGCATGTGGGTGGCATTTTGGATAAACAGACCAGGCTGCTCCTGGCCTGAGGCTGCTGATCTGGGGTCCCTATGCACCCCCTCCCCCTGCCCACCAGCTGCCTGGGGACTGACGAAGAGAAACAGCATCTCCACACACGACAGGCATAGCCAGCACCGGGGAACATGCCACCTCAGAGGCTGCCGGGATCCAACCCCAGCAGGTCCAGGGGTCCCCAAAGGTGTGGACGGAGTTGGCGAAGAAGGAATGACATGGAGACAGCATTCAGATGATCATCATAGCGAGGTTCTCTAGCCAGGTTCTATGTCTAGGTTCTTCAGTCAGGTTCTGCAGGTTCTTCAGCCAAGTTCTGTAGCCAGGTTCTGTCCAGGATCTTTTGCCATGTTCTCTCGCTAGGTTCTGTCTCTAGGTTCTGTGTCCTCTTGTCCTGTTACATCTGTATTTATACCAGTTGATTCCAATCCTATCAATCTCTATTCCAAAGGTTAGGGCGTTTCTTATCTCCATTCCAGGGAGTAAAGATTATGCAGCTTAAGCATGATTGTTCGTAGTTAAAGTGATTAACTACCCACCTGGCACTTAGTTAAGGGATTTTATTCCCTCCCTAACTTCAGGGAAAAATCCCTACCTGGAGAAACAACCTTTCTCAGAGAGGTGACCTTGGTTAAAACACATAGCGCCAAGAAGGTGAGCAAACATTAAGAACAGTATGCCATAGACGCCAGGTCCCTTGAAACATATGCTGTGCAGACGTTTCTTCCCTGCAGCGACTGTGTCAAGCAGCAAGGATGGACCGGCTCCCGGCAAGAGGCAAGATTGACACTCATAGTTAGCCTCAGTGTATGACTGCGGTCTTCACTTCTTATTTTTATATTACACTAGAGGCTGGGTGCACAGAATTCATGCATGTGTAGGGTCCCTAGGCCTGGCCAGCAATCAGGGCCAATCTGTGGGGCCACTGGCGGGGTGATTGGGGTCCCCGCTTGCACCCGCCTTGGCTGGCCTGGCATCACCCGCTCACCAGCCCTGCCTCCCACCACCGCTTGCAGGCTGGGGACAACTCCTGTGTTGAGCGTCTGCCCTCTGGTGGTCAGTGCACATCATAGTGCACTTCCCTTCCCTTCCCTTCCCTTCCCTTCCCTTCCCTTCCCTTCCCTTCCTTCTGCCAGTCATTCTGCCATTCGGTCGATTTGCATATTAGGGTTTTATATAGATAGATATATTTTATTGATTTCAGAGAAGAAGGGAGAGGGAGAGGGAGAGAGATAGAAACATCAATGATGAAAAAGAATCATCTATCGGCTGCCTCCCCCACGCCCCACCCTGGGGATGGGGCCTGCAACCCGGGCCTGTGCCTTGACCGAGAATCAAACTGTGACCTCCTGGTTCATAGGTCAACACTCAACCACTGAGCCCTGCCCACCGGGCTGCGGCCTTCACTTTTTATTCTCCAATGTTCATAGAGACACAGATATGTGAGGGACGGTGAACCTTGAACCCATTTGGGGATGAACTGCTGATGTGGGTCCAAAACTGAATTCTATAGAATCCAACTATGAAGGTTAGAAAATGGCTTGCAAAATAGGTTCATAGTTCTAGTGTTGAAGAGTTGCCAAAGCCTTAAATAGCTCCAGAAATTAGTTAAGCATTTAGTACAGTCAATTCACAAGGCCATTAACCCTGCAGGATTCCTGTATGGATTGTACGTGGTTTTTCCACGGAGAGTAGCCCCGTGCAAGCGGAAGAGGGATTGAGTTCATGCACGCAGGAGGCAAAGTTTCCTGTACAACTACTTTAGGCCCGTTGTAAACCCTTAGTAAAGCTTGCACTTGAAATACTGGTCAGCACGGTTTGTTCTGACAAAGGGACAAATGGTACAGAAGCCGGGTTTTTACGTAACTTGAGTTTATAGGACTCGGAGGTCAGCGTCAGAGAACCCTCTTAGCTGCTGGGCGGAGAACTCGGCACAGAGGGCAGCTGGTCCTGTCCCAGCTTTTCCTGTGGGTGATGAGTCTACACACATTCGGGTAAGAATCAGAGTTAGGAGCCCGTTGTTGGCGTGTGCGGACACACTCACACTGCTCAGCCCACAAGGGACCTCACTGGCTCACATGCCCGCACCGTCCACTGGGAGCCTGGCCCCCGGTGAGGCTCGATGGGCGGTGACCCTGACACCACAGGTCTGGGTCTCTCTCTGCTGTTCTCCGCGCCGTGTCTGCGTTAACACCACCCCAGGCGCACCCCCTCGCGGTCCTAAGGTGACTGCCCGTCACTGCGGAGGCTCTCGCTCCCCTCCCAGAGCGGGTTGGAATAAAGCGTGTGTGTCCCAGAACTCGCAAGGAACCACGCGCTCACCGGGCCCCGTCGCTGTGGCCGGGGAATGGACTCACCCGCTCAGGCCGCCCTCGCCTCCCGGACGCGCCGCAGGAGCCGGACCCCCGCGTGGAGCGAGCGCCTGCGGACGCGGAGAATGGACGCTGAGGACGTGACCAGCTGGGGGTGGGCGCCGGCTGGAGGGTCAATGCGGGGGAAGGAGGAACATATGTAATATTTTCAACCATAAAGAATGAGTTTTTAAAAAGACGTAACTGATTACACAATGAATCTCAGAAAGAGGAGGGGACTGGGGCGTCTCTAGCCTTTCTGCGTGACCAAACGTGATAAAACGCTGCTGCCAGGCCCACCCGTGTGTGCGGGGCTGCGTGACCGAGCGCCGGGCCGCCTTTGTCTCGGACAGTCGCTGGGAAAGGCCTTCCTGACGGGGTGAGCATCACTCCCCTGTTTTTCGGCCTCGGGACCTCATCTGACCCAGGGCGGCCACAGGTCGGTTCGCTTCTTGGTCCGCGTGGCGGCCTTCCTCAGGTGTGTTCACAGTGGAGATAGTCACCCCCAGTCTCTCTTCTCCAGTTCAGCAGCCCCGTCCCCCACCTGTCACGCGTGTTGAGAGGCTCAACACACCCTCACTCTTCTGGCCTCTTCCCGTCCTGCATCGGGGTCATCAGCTCCACATGTGGGCACTGTGGCATGGGCCACGGAGATGCCATGTGGCCCTGGGAGGGGATGGGGGGGAGACGTGGGGAAGAGGAGGCCCTGCGTTGTGGGAGTGGCTCCCACGGCCGTCTCAGCGCTGGCCGCCTGAACCAGCACTCACAGCGGGACCCGCGCCACAGGCGTGTTTGGGAATATGGTCTCTCATCTCTGTTAATACCGGATTGATTCTTTTCACTGGAGGCTTGATATCTCCTCTTGAAAATGTCAGGAATTATTAGTGTTGTAATAAGTGCCTAATAGATATAATTAATACATAGGGTGGGGCAAAAGTAGGCTTACAGTTGTTCATATGGAAAATAATAGCAGAATTAATAAATAATAATACAAAGTGAACTCTGGCCCAGCCGGCGTGGCTCAGTGGTTTGATTCCTGGTCAGGGCATATGCCTGTGCTGTGGGCTCGATGCCCAGGAGGGGGGCAGGCAGGAGGCAGCCGATCCATGTTGATGTTTCTCTCTCATCAGTGTTTCTATCTCTCTATCCCTCTCCCTACCTCGCTCTCTAAAAAAAATCAATAAGGCATACATAAAAACAACAAAACTAAATATGGAAGTTAAAAAAAGAATAGACTCCGTGTTTTGCGTACTCACAATCATAAACCTACATTTGTCCCACCCTATGTATTGATTTTTTATGATTTCTTTCCTGTATCCACACACTATTTCATTTTTAAAGGTAATGCTTTTCATTGTCTCTTATAAGAATGAAAGGGGAACCCTTACAGTGAAACCCTGGTCAGACCTGTCTGTCCGGCCTCTGTGTGGTCCTCTCTGCCCCTGGGAACACTCCCATCTGCCCAGCCAGCCCCCGGCCTGACCCCACCAACGAGGAACTCCGTCTACGGGGCCTCGCTCTCCATGCCGCCCCGACAGCCCAGTCTCAGCCCCACACTGTTCTCGGCGGGCGCCCGTGGCCTTCCTGCAGGCCCCTGACGCTGCGGTCTGAGAGTGTGGTCCCGGCCCCCAGAGCCCAGTGCCCAGGGGGCGGCCTGACTCCTGGACCCCAGGGGTGGACGGCCAGGGTTCCAACCCTGGTCCCTCCCTCGGCAGCGACGGGGCCTTGAATATGCAGCCTCAGTTTCTCCACTTGCCTGGCAGAGAACATCATGTCACCTCTGTCACAGTTTGCTTAAGCGATCAAATCACCTCCTCCATGTGCTGTGCTGAGCGCCGGCACAAGACCATGTTCGGCCTCTGTTGGTTGTTAGGCGTCATTCTTGCCTTAGGAAGGGTTTCCTTAGTGTCGTGGGATGTGTTTACTCAGCGTGATAGATCGTGTTTGCTTAATGTGATAGGATGTGTTTACTCAGTGTGATAGGACATAGTTACTCAGTGTAGCAGAAAGTGTGTGCTTAGTATAATCGGCTGTGTTTACTCAGTGTGATAGGATGTGTTTACTCTGTGTAGGCAAAAGACACTAGAAGTGACATCAGTTTCTCTCTCTTTCTCTCTGTCTCTGTCTCTGTCTCTCTCTCTCTCTGTTAATCCTCACCTGCGGATATTCTTCCACTGACGTTTAGAGAGAGTGGAAGGAAGGTGGAGAGACAGAGCGAGGGAAACATGGATGTGAGAGAGGCACATCGCTTGGTTGCCTCCCACATGGGCTCTGACCAGGGCTGGGGATTGAGTCTACAGCCCGGGTACACGCCCTTGACTAGAATCAAACCTGGGACCCTTCAGTCCACAGGCCGACGCTCTAATCACTGAGCCAAACCGGTCATCAGTTTCTTGATAATTCTAGAAAGTCTCTAGAAAAGTCATTGCTATCCAAACTGGAATAGCGCCAAACTGCTTTTAGCTGATAACGTGCGATTCTCCCTGAGTGTGTTTTTATATTGTCAAACTAGAGGCCTGGTGCATGAAATTCATGCATGGGGGGTGGGGGAATCCTCTCAGCCCAGCCTGCACCCTCTCCAATCTGGGACTCCTTGGTTACCCTATGCAGCCTGCTGTTCAGTCCCTCACTAACCCCCCTGCCAACCTGGTTGTAGGCAGCCATCTTGTGAGGGTGTGAGGGTTAATTTGCATATTACCTCTTTATTATAAAGGATGTTTAAATGTAGCCATGCTGAGGCATAACTCAATCTCTCCCTCAGATGTCGTCTTGAAATGTGTTGAGTTTTAAAAATTTGTGTGCTATATATAAATCCTTATTTTTAGATGCTTTAAAAATAGCCCACCACGACTTTTTTTTTCTGTTGAGAACGAGGAGTTGAGTGTATTTCAAACACTCGGCCAGGGGTTGGGCCTCTTGACGAAGATTATGTTTCTATAAACGTCAACTGGTGGAGAGGAGTGTGCTGTTCCCTCTCCTCCCCTCTCCCTGCTGGGCGTCCTCGGGTCTGCGCGGGGCAGCCCTGCTCTGTGTTCGAGGTTGTGACAGCGTGAGGATGCTCACTCAGGCCTCCCTCCGGGTTTAAATCTGTAGGTGGGATGAGCACTGAGTTTAAAGAGCTGAACGAAGCCACACATACTCCTTGACGACAACAAAAACATCCGTGTGTTGACAGCTGGCTCAGCAGTGTGTGGCTGGAGAAATGAAGACAGATGTGCACCTACCCTGGAATATTTATAGCCCACCAGTCTCACCAGTGTGCCCAATTTAGGATATTAGTGAGCGCCCTTGGCTCCAGGGCCCAGGAACACGGTTGTCCACCCGTGGCAAGAAGCGCGAGCTGGCTGCGAAGGCCCAGACCCATGGCCGCAAAGGGCCGCAAGGGGACTCACACGTGGGGCCCTCCTGGGCTCTTGTGCACCCTGCGGAGGACATCGGGGCGGCGAGGTGGTCACTCAGGAGTGAGGTGGTGTCTTCCCGGCTTTTGTAGGAAATGCTGCCTTTAGTTTACAAACAGGAAGGATGATTCCCGGTAATTCTGAGCTGTGTCTGCAGGGAGGCTGCTGCGTTCATGGCAGCCCCAAGTTCAATGCCAGGCCCGGGTTCAATGGCACCCCCAGATTCAATGGAACCCCATGTTCAGTGGCTCCTCCATGTTCAATGGCACCCCTGGGTTCAATGGCACCCTCATGTTCAGTGGCACCTCCGTGTTCAATGGCAGCCCCAGGTTCAATGGAACCCCGGGTTCAGTGTTCAATGGCATCCCCATGTTGAGTGCCACCCCCATGTTCAGTGGCACCCCCATGTTCAATAGCACCCACGTGTTCAATGGTGCTGCCGTGTTCAGTGCCGCCCCCATGTTCAATGGTGCCTGTGTGTTCAATGGCACCCCCATGTTCAGTGGCACCCCTGTGTTCAATGGTGCCACCTTGTTCAGTGCCGCCCCCATGTTCAGTGGCGCCTATGTGTTCAATGGAGCCCCTGTGTTCAATGGCGCCCCCATGTTCAATGGCACCCACGTGTTCAATGCCACCCCCGTGTTCAATGTCGCCCCCGTGTTTAATGGCACCCACGTGTTAATGCCACCCCAGAGTTCAGTGGCACCCCCGTGTTCAATGGCACCCGCGTGTTCAATGCCACCCCCGAGTTCAGTGGCACCCCCGTGTTCAATGGCGCCCCCGAGTTCAGTGGCACCCCCGTGTTCAATGCCACCCCCAAGTTCAATGGTGCCCCCGTGTTTGATTGCATCCACGGGTCAGAGAAGAAGTGCCCGTGGTCCAGACAACCCCTGAAGTGCCGGCGCTGGATTCTCTAACATCACATCGTTGCAGGACTGAAACCTAAAACCTCCCCATCGCACTGCAGACCCATTAAACCTGCCTCCTTCCCTCACTGACATCCAGCTCTCGGGACGGGAGTCCTCGCATGAACACCCCCTTCTGAGTCCCGCGTCAAGCTTGGTGCCCGTGGTGGCGTTTCTACTGAAGGCGCGGGCAGCACGCACTCAGCCTCCGGCATTGTGCCCTCAGCCCCAGTGCCCACGCCTGTCCGCGAGCGCGTCCACCCGGGTCCTGCTTTCTGTCTGCCCACCTGTGGCAGGAAGGCGCGGTGCTGTTTCCGAAGGGAGACACGTCGGCTCCAGGTGACTGACTACCTGGAGGACCATTCCATGGAGGAGGCGAGGTGGAGAGGGGCGGGACCACGGGGAGGGAAAACAAAACCCCAAAACCCAACGAGATCAGGTCGAGGGACTATGACACCCCAACTGGGCGGGGAAAGAAGGGCGTGCAAGGGAGGCACAAACTTTAAAACCTAATGATATTACTTGATAACCAATCACAAGGCAGGAAGGTGTTTAAGCCAATCCCCCAGATGTTGCTAAGGCAGAATTCTTTGAAAGGACCAGTCAGGAGCTAGCAAGGCTGTCTCCACCCCTAAATTAAAATTGAAAGCTCGCTCTTCCTCTTCTCTCTCTCTTCTCCTTGGCACATCCCTGCACCCACAGGCTCAGGCCCTGTGGCCTGCACACGTGGACCAACAGACTTTAATTTGCTCGGATGCTGACCTGCTCCCTACTGCAACATGGGAAGGAACTCTGGACCCCAGCTGCCCCTTTCCAGGACCGGCTTCTCCCAAGAAACTTTGGTTCCACCAACCACTTTTGTCCACGACTTCGAACTCGGACTCAAACACCCCACGTTTCAGATTCACTGTTTCAGTCTCATGTATGAGAACTGACATTTTTTGTTGTTGTTTATTCAGCAAAATAGAGGCCTGGTGCACAAAATTCGTGCACAGGTAGGGTCTCTAGGCCTCCCCACCTACCTGCCTCCTCCTCCTGTCATTCCCTCAGCGCCTTGCCGCTGCCGCTGGTCACCTGCCATATTCTACGCTGCCCCCTGGTGGTCAACGCACGTCATAGCGAGCAATCAAACTCCCGCTCTCCCAGTCGAACTCCTGAGGGGGCAATTTGCATATTAGGCTTTCATATATATAGAGGTCGGTTGAATGCCTCCCGAGTGCTTGGCCTCGGGCTGGGGGCACGATGGTGAGCAGGATGGTGCCGTCAGTGCTGGAGGTGTGGATCCCATGAGCACTGTGCTGGGGCTGAGGGCCTGGGTGCTGGGGAAGCACCCATCGAGGCCCTGTTCGAGGCTGTCTCACCAGGAGTCCTGATGGAAAGTCCCCCCGAGGGAGATAGTAGGTCTGGGGGAGGCGGAGAACAGAGGTGCAGGGCGGGTGTGGGGACTGGGCCTCTCCTGCCTCCTCCCCATCTCCTAGGACACCTTCCGTGGGTTCGCGCTGACACTCCACTGGGTGCTGACCCGAGCTTTGCTCTCGTCCGTCTCGCCTGTGCAGGCTTAGCTCGAGGCTGCTGTGGCCTTTCCTATACCATCCCACATGCTCAGCTCACAGCTGCTGTGGTCAATCCTATACCATCCCACATGCTCAGCTCACGGCTGCCGTGGCCAATCCTATACCATCCCACATGCTCAGTTCACGGCTGCCGTGGCCAATCCTATACCATCCCACATGCTCAGCTCACAGCTGCCGTGGCCAATCCTATACCATCCCACATGCTCAGCTCACAGCTGCGGTGGCCATTCCTATACCATCCCACATGCTCAGCTCACAGCTGCCGTGGCCAATCCTATACCATCCCACATGCTCAGCTCACAGCTGCCGTGGCCAATCCTATACCATCCCACATGCTCAGCTCACAGCTGCGGTGGCCATTCCTATACCATCCGGGACGCTCAGCTCATGGGTGCTGTGGCCATGCCTCTACCATCGGGACGCTTTTCAATGTCTCTCTCCAGGTGGCGCTCTCCTCTTGTTCCGACGCGCTGGGCAGCCCTGTTTCATGTCTGGCTCACATGCCTGTCCAGCTGCCCTCCCCGCCCCTCCCCCCTCAGGCCCTCCTCCAGGTACGCGTTTCAGGGGCAGGAACCTGAGCATCCGACCAGAACCCTGGCGCCCTCCTCTGCCCCCTCTCACCACGTCAGCTCAGCTCTTCCCCATGAACGTCCTTTTATTTATCAGCTCCTGGCCCTTCCCAGTCGCCAGCTTCTCCCAGGACACACCATCTTTTCCTGCCCAGAAACCTACTACCTGGTCTCCGTCCACCTCTGTCCCCCAAAGGCCCATGTCTCCTTGTGTGGCCTCTAGGGTCTCCGTGGTAAAACCATCAGATCCTGCTACTCCCCCAGATTAAATAGTAATGACCCCCCCTGCCTGGAGACCGACACCCTGACTGAGTCTGCCTCCATCTCCTAGCCCAGCCGGGCCACGCCGGGGTGTTTACAGACGTTGGTCCCGGCACGAGATGTGTCCCCTCTTCACTGACCACATCTGTTCTTCTTTGCGGAAGTCTTACTGGCCCCCCAACTGGAGCAGGGTCCCCCAACTCTGCACCGTCTCAGTGGGGGCACCTGTGGGACTTAAACTCTTAGACGAGTCTGAGTGATGACATGGAGAGGCTAATGCCACCGACAGGTTCTCACCACTTACATTTCCAGAGAAGGGGCATCCACGCTATGCCACGCAGGCCATGTGGGGAGCGCAGGAGTCCGGCAGCGTGTGGACTGAGGAGGGAGCACCCCTCACAGTCTGTGTTGTTTTCCGTGGGGGGCAGAGCTGGGCAGGAAATGGCTGGGGGAGTGTTCCCCTGGACCGTGGGGCACAGGACCCCCTGGTTGTCTGGGGCTGAAACTTGGGTTGATTAGGGCAGGAGACTGGGGGCTTGTGGGGGAGCGTTAGATCGAGATGGCTGAGGGCACGGACTTGGGATCGAAAGGGTGGTCTCAGGACTGTTTTTTGTCCTTCGGGGAGTTAACCAGCTCTGGAGGGGGGGTCTCTGACCAGACAGCAATCCCTGACCCCACCCCCCTACTCCCAAACCTCCCCCCCCACCACCAAAGATGTCAAAACTTCGTAAATGTAGACCAGGAGACGCCTGATTAACGCTCTACACCAGCACCTGTGGCGGCAGGCACTGGTCTCTCCTGCTGTGGGCGTCGCCCCGACAGGCTGAGCTGCAGGCCTCCTGGAGACAGGCTGTGTGTCCCAGGGCTGTGTGTCTGTCCAGGGCTGTGTGTCCCAGGGCTGTGTGTCCCAGGGCTGTCTGTCCCAGGGCTGTGTGTCTGTCCCAGGGCTGTGTGTCCCAGGGCTGTGTGTCTGTCCCAGGGCTGTGTGTCCCAGGGCTGTGTGTCCCAGGGCTGTGTGTCTGTCAGGGCTGTGTGTCCCAGGGCTGTGTGTCTAGGGCTGTCTGTCCTAGGGCTGTGTGTCCCAGGGCTGTGTGTCCCAGGGCTGTGTGTCCCAGGGCTGTGTGTCTGTCCAGGGCTGTGTGTCCCAGGGCTGTGTGTCCCAGGGCTGTGTGTCTGTCCCAGGGCTGTGTGTCCCAGGGCTGTGTGTCCCAGGGCTGTGTGTCCCAGGGCTGTGTGTCTAGGGCTGTCTGTCCCAGGGCTGTGTGTCCCAGGGCTGTGTGTCTGTCCCAGGGCTGTGTGTCCCAGGGCTGTGTGTCCCAGGGCTGTGTGTCCCAGGGCTGTGTGTCTAGGGCTGTCTGTCCCAGGGCTGTGTGTCCCAGGGCTGTGTGTCTGTCTGTAAGAGCTGTGTGTCCCAGGGCTATGTGTCCAGGGCTGTCTGTCCCAGGGCTGTGTGTCTGTCGGGGCTGTGTGTCCCAGGGCTGTGTGTCCAGGGCTGTGTGTCCCAGGGCTGTGTGTCCCAGGGCTGTGTGTCTGTCGGGGCTGTGTGTCCCAGGGCTGTGTGTCCAGGGCTGTGTGTCCCAGGGCTGTGTGTCCCAGGGCTATGTGTCCCAGGGCTGTGTGTCCCAGGGCTGTGTGTCTGTCGGGGCTGTGTGTCCCAGGGCTGTGTGTCCAGGGCTGTGTGTCCCAGGGCTGTGTGTCCCAGGGCTGTGTGTCCCAGGGCTGTGTGTCTGTCCCAGGGCTGTGTGTCTGTCCCAGGGCTGTGTGTCCAGGGTTGTGTGTCTGTCCCAGGGCTGTGTGTCTAGGGTTGTGTGTCTGTCCCAGGGCTGTGTGTCTGTCCCAGGGTTGTGTGTCTGTCCCAGGGCTGTGTGTCCAGGGTTGTGTGTCTGTCCCAGGGCTGTGTGTCTAGGGCTGTCTGTCCCAGGGCTGTGTGTCTAGGGCTGAGTGTCCCAGGGCTGTGTGTCCAGGGCTGTGTGTCCAGGGCTGTGTGTCCAGGGCTTTGTGTCCCAGGGCTGTGTGTCCAGGGCTGTGTGTCCCAGGGCTGTGTCTGTCCCAGGGCTGTGTGTCCAGGGTTGTGTGTCTGTCCCAGGGCTGTGTGTCTAGGGCTGTCTGTCCCAGGGCTGTGTGTCTAGGGCTGAGTGTCCCAGGACTGTGTGTCCAGGGCTGTGTGTCCAGGGCTGTGTGTCCAGGGCTGTGTGTCCCAGGGCTGTGTGTCCAGGGCTGTGTGTCCCAGGGCTGTGTCTGTCCCAGGGCTGTGTGTCCAGGGCTGTGTGTCCAGGGCTGTGTGTCTGTCCCAGGGCTGTGTGTCCAGGGTTGTGTGTCTGTCCCAGGGCTGTGTGTCTAGGGCTGAGTGTCCCAGGGCTGTGTGTCCCAGGGCTGTGTGCTGTCCCAGGGCTGTGTCCACCAGGGCTGTGTCCCAGGGTTGTCTGTCCCAGGGCTGTGTGTCTGTCCTCTTCACCGAAGCCGCCCGCCCAGCAGGTGCCTCTCACCTGCGGAAGCTCAGTAATAGCAGTGGAGTGAGAAAGCGAGTGGGCGCTTCTTACTGTCACGGGTGTTCAGGTCTGACCTGGAGAGCACAGCCTCTTCCTGAACGTGGACTCTGTTATCCCGGTTCAGGAACATCTAGTCTCACTTGTTTAAAGGTGAGGGGTTTTTCTTTCAAACTGGCCCCACAGGATGTATACGACTTGAAACCATAAAGTGAGCAATGCACACAGCCAGGGTGGCTCAGTGGTTGAGCGTTGACCTATGAACCAGGAGGTCACGGTTCAATTCCTGGTCAGGGCACAGGCCCAGGTTGCGGGCTCCATACCCAGTGGGGGGCATGCAGGAGGCAGACGATCCATGATTCTGCCTCATCATTGATGTTTCTGTCTCTCTCCCTCTCCGTTACTCTCTGAAATTAATAAAAATATATTTTAAAATTAAAAAATAATAAAGTGAACAGCATATCTCTATGGTTCTTGTGCAAAGCGGTGATTCCAGCCAGGGCCGCTCTGCCCTGCAGGGCCAGTTGGCGATGACCGGAGACGCTGTGGGCGTCACAGCTGGTGTCGAGTGGTGGAGGCAGTGACTCGGCTGAACATCGTGTGACGCAGGCCAGCCCCCGGCCAGCAGGCACCCCGTCTCGCGGCAGCGGCGCCAGCGTGGCAAGGCCTCTGTGAGCGCGTGGCCTGCTGGGCCGGTTCAATGCCGGCTCCTAGCACTGTGATCACAAAAGTAGAGGACAGGCTGCGTGGTGACTCGATCGGCTTTAAGGGGCTTAGACACGTCCTGAGCGAGTCAGCGTCCCTGGGGTCCGTGTGAGCCCCAGGAGGTGTGTCTCAGGAGCCGTGTGCGCACTGAGGTGTGAGTGTGCGGAACACATGGCTGATAGTCCCGCTGCCTTCAGGGCCACAGGTGTCTGTGGAAGTCACCCCAAGATGGTGTTCATTTCTGCTGGCGTGAGAATGTGACGCCAGGTCTCAGCGTGCTTTTCATTAATAAACCATCCCCCCACCGCAGTTTTGTGGACATGGAATTGACATATAGCATCGAGTTCATTAAGGTGTACAACATAACGACTGATATCTATACATATTGTAGAGGATTAGCACAGTGCATTTAGTTAACATCCATCAAATCGCATCAGGACTGTGCTTTTCTTGTGCGAGTTTTTAAGATCTGGTCCCTAAGCAGCTTTCAGATACTCAGGGCAGTGTGTTAACGACGGTCGCCGTGCTGTGCGGCACCTCCCAGGCCGACTCATCCGGTCACCCGACGTTGGTGCTTTTTGGCCCAGGGGTGGGCAAACTTTTTGACTTGAGGGCCACAATGGGTTCTTAACTGTTTGACTGCTAAGGAGCGCTATCGTGCTCTTCTAATTAAAACAAATTTATGTAAACAATTGGTATTTTTTAATTTTTGTTGTTGCAAAGCAATACAAGTGAGTTTATTGTATAAAAAGTGTTTTACATTTTTCCCCATACACGCGCAATTAGTGCCGCAGTTTTGGCATATGTCTGAAAAAATACGTCAGCAGCCAAACGGTTAAACTGGACCGGAGGGCCGGAACAAAAGCATGGATGGAGTGTTTGTGTGAACTAATATAAATTCAAAGGAAACATCATTACATAAAAGGGTACGGTCTTTTTTTTTTCAGTTTTATTCATTTCAAACGGGCCGGGCTGTAGTTTGCCCACGACTGTTTTGGGCCCCTTCACACCACGTTCCGTAACACACCGACTTCACACGTGGGCGCTACATGTGTGGGATCAAAATAGCCAACGATTTGCCCCTCAGAGGTTTCTCTTAGGGCTGTTTTGAAAGCAGTTCTTCGGCTGAACAGTTTAACACTCTTTAAAAACATTATTAGGGCTGGCCTGTGTGGCTCAGTGGTTGAGAATCGACCTATGAACCAGAAGGTCAGAGTTTGATTCCCGGTCAGGGCACATGCCCAGGTTGCAGGCTCGATCCCCAGTAAGGGGCGTGTAGGAGGCAGCCGATGCATGTTTCTCTCTCATCATTGATGTTTCCATTTCTCTCCCTCTCCCTTCCTCCCTGAAATTTAAAAAAACAAAACACAAAGCAGCCCTAGCTGGTTTGGCTCAGTGGATAGAGCGTCAGCCTGCAGACTGAAAGGTCCCAGGTTCGATTCTGGCCAAGGGCACATCCCTGGGTTGCGGGCTCGATCCCCAGTAGGGGGTGTGCAGGAGGTAGACAATTCATGATTCTCTCGCATCATTGATGTTTCTCTCTCTCCCTCTCCCTTCCTTTCTGAAATCAATAAAGAAATAAAAACAAAACAAACAAACAAATAAACAAACCCGCTCTTAGGGAAGCACCTGGGGAAAACAGGGGAGGAAAGCAGGCGTGTGGATAGAGGAGTGTGGGGGTCACCTGCCATCAGCCAGGTAACCGGGCAGATGGAAGCAGAGAAAAGGGGCTGCACGCAGCACCCTCCACCGAAGGCCCCCAGGAAACGCCACTCGGAGGCCCAGCGCCACTCCCTGCACACAGGCACCTGCCGTAGCAGGAGGGTTTACTTCGGGTGAGACCTGGCTGGGAAGGTTGGAAAGCAAGGCGGACATCGGGCAAAAGCCGCCCGGCCGGGCCCGGCCCAGCCCGCGGTGCTGTTCGAGGAGCTCCAGGTGAATGCGCGGCAGGTGATGGGGAGGGGCCCGCCTTCGGGGGTCTCTGTGACCTGGTTACCGAGCCCGCCACCCCGAAATAAGAGTCCAGCCCGCACAGGGCTCGGCAGGCGGGCCCCGGGGCGCCCTCGCCCTGCGCTCACCCTCTGCGGGGTTCAGGCCACAAAACCAAAGCGGCCGCTGGCGTGGCGTCTGCGTCTCCCAGCCTCATGGGCACCAGGCGCCGCTCCGTCCCCATTCAGCGCTGCCCACCGGAAGCCCCTGAGTCCCCCTGGAACACGCCGCTTCTCGGCATTGCACCCCAACATCCCAGACCACTCAGCACCCCTGCCGCGTGCTCCTGCTAAACGCCTCTCAGGGGCCGAGAGTCCTCGCGGAGGATCAAGGAAAAAGGCTGTTTCCTGGGAGGATCGGCGAGGTCGGGGGAGCCCCTTCAGGGGAGGACTGGGAGTTGACGATTTTTATTTCTTATGTATTTTGTTGAGTTGCCCGATTTTTCCACCGAAATGCTGTGTCTTGCTTGTGCCAGTGCAGCTACGGTTCCCGACCGGCGGCTCGCGCAGCCTCCGCGTCCTGTCGAGCTGCGTTTCCACCGGGTGTCAGTGGGTGCCAGGCCCCATTTTATCGGCCTCGAGTCGGTTTAATTCGTCTTGAGGCCACGGACTGCCTCCTGGCACCTGAGATCGGAGATGAATGTCGCTGTCATGGCGTGTTAGTGTTGTCTCGGTCCGGCCGGCGGGAGACGGTTTACATCGGGCCCGTGTGTGTGCACAGAGGCCGCGCGTGGCATGGCCTTTACGGGCCGCGGGGCGTGTGCGGTGCGCTTCCCCGTAGGCCCCGGGCAGGGGGGCCGCCCCCCTCCATGGTCTCCACGCGACAGGCCTTTCTCAGCGCCTTCAGGTCCACAGCCCGAGCTCCAGCAGCGGCACCGACCTGGCCGGGCTCTGGGGCTGATGAAGGCTGCCTTCCCTGCCCGCTCTGCTTTCTCCCCGGCTCCCCGTCCCCACGCTCAGCCTCAGCCTCCTGTGGCTAAGGCCTGGCCAGGAGCAGGCAGCCCTCACCCCGCGCCAGCCTCAGTCTCCCTGTCAGGAGGCAGCTTTGAACCCTGGAAAATTAAATAATGTCAGGACACGGGACAGTTTAACTCCAGCTCGTGGGGGACAGTTGAACCCCAGCTTGTGGGGGACGTTCAGATCCCTGTGGGACGTGCCTCTGTGGCCTGTGCGTGTGTGACTGTGGGCGGTGGAGCTGGGGAGCTGGGGAGCTGGGTGCCAGGCTCACCGTGGCCTGAACTGCTTCTGATTCAGTGTCTCCCTCGTTGGGAGGATCTGTCTGGTGTTTCCAGGAAAACCTAAGGAATTTTAAACGTCCATAGTGACCCAGCGGGACACTTCTTTGGCTCCTTGGCTCTGTCAGCGAGAGAAAAATCCCCTCTTCGCTCTTCCTTTAGAACTTGTTTACAGAGCCGTTCGCAGGGGTTGGGTTAGAGCTCTGTTTGTTTGGGATTTTCAGCTGTGGTTTATATAGGGTGTTGTTGCAAACCTTGCGTGAATTTTGGGACACCCTATAAAAGGGGAACTTTTGAAGTTAGTTGATTGCACTGATGCCCTCTTGGGTCATAGGAGCAGAATTCAGAACAAAGGACCTAAGTATGGGATGCTAGGGAGAGAGGAAGGGAGGTGGAGAGCATAATTGAGAGAGAGAAACATCGTCAATCGGTGCCTCCTGCATGCCCCCTACAGGGGACAAAGCCTACAGCCTGGGCATGTGCCCCAACAGGAGTCTGTCGAATCATGGGTGCATGGGACAACGTTCAACCCACTGGGCCACACTGGCCAAGGCTACTGCTGTGGTCATCTTTACTGTCAATCAAAAAGAAGGCAGCACTGGGCTCTGAAAAGGCGCTGGTCCGTGCAGGAAAGCAGGCCGTGGTAGAGGTTTTCACTCCGCTATTTACTGACTGCAAATAGTAAATATATGTAATTTCTCCAAACCAGAGCTTTTGTCATCATAAAATACAAACTATATCTATTCTTTTTAAAAACATATATTTTTATGGATTTTTTAGAGAGGAAGGGAGAGGGAGGAACATCCATGATGAGAGAGAATCACCAATCAGCTGCCTCCTTCATGCCCCCTACTGGGGATCGAGCTGGAATCCATCCAGGGCATGTGCCCTGACCGGGAATCCAACCGTGACCTCCTGGGTCATAGCTTGGTGCTCAACCACTGAGCCACACCGGCTGGGCTCTATCTATTCTTGAAATTGGAAACAGTTGAGAAACAAACCATTTGAAGATGTAAATATACAACCTTTTGAAAACTCAACTAAATTTACAGATATGGCCAAGATATGAAGCTGTAACCAGCACCTTAATATTTCACCCAGAATTAAACCTTCCCAACTAGTGTCGGGCAGTGCTGGGGCGAGTCCAGGCTTCCACACTGATCCCAGAGCAGCGGACACCTCCTGAGGCAGGGGTCCCCTAAGGGGCTGGGGGTCAGTGGGCAGGGGGGGTGCACCTGAGCTCGGCTCGCCAGTCCCTTCTCCCAGCCTCGGTGTCAGGCACGCACCAGCCCTCCTCCTGAAGGAGTGAGGAGGAGGATGGAGAGGAGACATGGCCGCCCGCCTTCCCTGGGAGAACCGGGAGTAGGCGCGGCACCACGCTGAGGGTGGTGATGGAGAGGGTGACACGTGTGCCCAGCCAGAGCTGTGGGCATTTACAGGGAAGGAGATCCTTTCCTCATGGCTGCATGTACCACGCATGGATTCTTCTCCCCATGCTGACATTTAGTGATACAGCTCTGTTTTATCTTTAACTAGAGGCCCGGTGCACAAAAATCATACACTGGGGCGGGGGGTCCCTCAGCCCGGCCTGCACCCTCTCACAGTCTGGGAGCTCTCGGGGGATGTCCACCTGCTGCAGAGGCAGGAGCGACTCCCACCTCTGCCGCTGCACTCGCCAGTCATGAGCCCAGTCTGTGGCTGAGCAGCGCTCCTTCTGTGGGAGTGCACTGACCACCAGGGAGCAGTTCCTGCATTGAGCATCTGCCCCCTGGTGGTCAGTGCATGCCATAGCGACCGTTAGGTCCATTTGCATATTAGCCTTTTATTATATAGGAGGATTTTTTTTCTTACATGCTATCCAGAACAAAACCTTGTAATGGATGAGAAAAGAGACATCCTGTCTGAACCCAGGTTACTTGTAACTGTGTGGTCTGATGAAGCCTGATTACTTTTTATACGCACTTCCCAAAGGCCTTTCTGGTACAGCTGCAGCTCGGTGACCATGTCAGAAACAGTGGCAGAGCAAAGCGTAAGCAGGAGCATTAGATCCTGAGCCACGTGGCACAGAGAGCGGACGAGCCTCATGTGGCGTCGGGATACGCACCCCTCGGTCTTCGGCCGTGAACTTTTCTCCAATGAAACTGGGCCTCATTGGGCTTGGGGAGGGTAAGGTCAGATGCAGAAGGTGTGGCAGAGCTGTGTTCCCCCCCCCCCACAAGGCTCCTGGGCTGCCTCTGCCCCGAGACCCCCCACCCCTGGCCCCGGCACCCAGCTTGCAGGTGTTCACCGCCCCCCTCAGAGCCTGCCCAGGCCTCTCTCTGGCATTATCGTCTCCCTCGCTCTTCTCCCCAGACGGGCTGACCGTGGCCCTTATGAAGCCCCATTCATTTCAGGCTTTTAAAAACCATTTAAATGTGTAACTTTTCATGGAATCATATTTCACACGCGGCGCATATCTTTAAAACAACAAAGACATGTTTTAAAAACTGGTAGTTTGCCCACAGATGTGCCTTAAATATCTTCATTATTCAGTGGTGGGGGGGTTTATTCCCCCCTCCATTTCTTTTCTTCTCCTCTTTCCTTTTTTAACGTCAGGAAGATTATTCACGGGGAGCGTCTGAGAGGCTATTTCCAGCCTGACCACAAACTATAACCCAAGCGCCCTCTATAGGGACTCCTCACCGCCGTCTGGGGACCACGTCGGCCTCAAATGTGAGAGGACCTTCCGCTAAAAATGGGCATTTCTATTCTGGTCAGAGTCTCACTTGACCCAGAAGAGCGAGGCAGCAGGAGATGGACGGACAAGCGACACTGCGGGGACCCGGGCGTGGTTCAGGCCCACAGCCGAGCTGGGGAGGACGTGTTCTCGAATAGCTGCTGTTTCCACTCGCCCCACATGGAAGGGTTAGTTGATCAGCTACCCTTCCAGGTACAGACAGGTACAGCCAGACCTTAGCTCTCAGGCGTCTCCCCTCTTGAATAAGTTGTTCACAGAAAATGTCTCGGTTGTTGAACAAAACTTCGGTTCTCGATCCAATAACCCTTTCTTGCTGCTCTCTGTGTGCTCAGTCACATGTCGCTCAGGCTAATAACAAAGGGAAGAACGGGCGACTGTGAGTCAGTTTACTACTAAACCTTGCGTTGTTGACATCTCGGAAAATTGTGCTGTGAGTATTTCTGTGTTTTTTTGCCTTTGTTGCTGTTTATTATTATTGAATTAGTGGCCTGGTGCACGAAATTCATGCACGTTAAAAGGGAATTAATTAATTAATTAGAGGAAATATTTTAATATTGCTATTTGCTCTTTCTCTATAAAAGAAACATCAGAGATGAAAAAAAATTAGTAAAATGTATATGAAAATCTCCCTCCTGTCAGAGTCTGGGGCACGCTGTGGTACCCAGAGTCAAGTCCCCACCCACCACCCACACGTGCTTCGAAAACACAGAAGACCCAGACCTGGCCGACCCCACTCCCATTGAGTGAGACCCAGATCTGGCCGGCCCCACTCCCGTCAAGCCCCTCGGGGCAGGGAGCACAGCCTCAGGTCCCCTAGCCTGGCACAGGGTCAGGAGGGGGGGCATGGCCTGAGGTCCCCTGTCAAACCCCGCCGGGTTGGGGGTGCGGCCTCAGGTCCCCATCAAGACCCCCCCCCCCGGGATGGGAGTGTGGCCTGAGGTCTCCTGTCAACCCTGACAGGTGGGGGGCATGGCCTGAGGTCTCCTGTCAAGCCCCACGGGGCGAGGGGCACAGCCTGAGCTCCTGTTGCAGGGCCAGGTGCCATGCAACCTCAGGTCCCTACTGCCGGTTGTGACATTACAATGTCCTGGCTAATTTGCATATTCCTCTATTATTATATAGGATTATTATATAGGATATGTACTATAAGTCACCATGGGTCCTAAGAAGGCTCGTGATAGCAGCAAAGTGAAAAAGAAAGTTGTGAGAACTACGATAGAGCTTAAAAAAGAAATGATTTCAAAGTATGATGGAGGAGTTCGCGTGTCTGATCTGGCTACCAAATATGGCATGGCAAAATCAATGGTCAGCACAATTTTAGAACATAAAGAGGCCATAGACTGTGGATGCTGCTAAGGGTGTGAAAATGCTCACAAAACAGTGATCACAGGCAATCGAGAAAGGTTAAAACTGAAGCATTTGGGATCTGGGATGGATTCATTCCATTTACATGACTCCTAATGGGAAAAAATGATTCCTTTTTCTGACAAATCGCTTCTCGAACAGACTTCCTGAACAAGTTAAGTTTGAGAACTAAGGTTCCATTGTACAGACACAGATGTATGTGTCTGATATACAGAGCTCTGCACTGAGAAATATGTGGGGAAGAATGACACCCCCCACCTACACAGCCCTCCCTGTGGGGTGCCGCCTCTGTGCAAGCACCTGCATACACTAACTCATTCATTCCTCATGATGAGACTGTGAGGGAAGTAGAGTATTATCCCCACTAGAGGCTCGGTGCATGGATTCGTGCACCGGTGGGGTCCCTCGGCCTGGCCTGCACCCTCTCGCAATCTCGGACTCCTCTGGGGATGCCCGAAAGCCGGTTTCAGCCTTATCCCCACAGGCCAAGGAGGGGGAACCCACCAGTGCATGATTGAGGTCGGGGAGGGACCCTGGGAGGGCTCCAGGGCATGTCCAGCCCATCTTGCCCAGTCCTGGTTGGCCGGACCCCAGCAGCAAGCTAACCTACCGGTCAGAGCATCTGCCCCCTGGTGGTCAGTGTAAGTCATAGCGACTGGCCAAATGGCCAAACGAACAGTCAAATACTTAGCATATATATTAGGCTTTTATTACATGGGCTGTTTGAAGATGAAGAAGGGGGTGTAATAACATACTCAGACCGTGTGAGTGGTGACTTGAACTCAGACCCTGGCCACACCGCTGCTGTCCTCAGAGAAGGCCCAGCAGAATGGGGACCGGAATCAGCACCCACATCAGCAGGGTTACCTGGTAACCCCGCTATGAAATGTCCCGCCTTTGTGTGCACTCAGGTGGCGCAGGGCTCTGAGCCAGGCGCGGCCGCGATGGCGAGGATGCGTCCCGCCTCTTTTCCTGTGCACAGCGGTGGCCGGGCAAGCTTCTTAGAAGGAGGAGAGTTGATGGGGCCTGTGTGTGCACAGGGAGCGGAAGAGAGAGCCGAGCACAGAAGACATGGCAGGGGGAGGAAGAACTCCAGCCGATATGCAGACTTCAGTTTGCTCAAGGCTTTGCTAGGGGAGCAGGAGAGGGCCCTCTGCCCAGGGCAGCAGTTCAAGGAGAGAGATAGGCGAGTGTCTGGGAAGGTTGGCTACAACCAGACGTCACCAGGGTGTGACTCTCAGGCAGAGAATTGGAGCTTTATTTCCCAGAGACACAGCGTTGTCTTGTGAGGTCAGGAACACGCGTGGGGAGTGAGAAGGCATGTGGGGAGCGTCCGTGTGGCCACCACGTGCAGGGCACCCGGGAGCCACAGGAACAGGACACAAGTGTTCTGACATGGGTGCATGTTTCAAGCGGAGACCTTCCGAGAGACCTTCTGGATGTCCTTCAGGACAAAGCCATGGTGGCAGGGCCGAGGCAGAGGTGGTTAGGGGCAATCAGGCCAGCAGGGGAGGGCAGTTGGAGGTGAGCAGGCCAGCGGGGGTGGGGGGCGCAGTTGGGGGCAAGCATGCTGTTGGGGGGGCAGTTGGGGGAGAGCAGGCCAGTGTGGGTGGGGGAGCCACTAGAGGTAATCAGACCAGAAGGGGGTGCAGTTGGGGGTGATCAGGCCAGCAGGCAGAGTGGTAGGGGTGGTCAGGCAGGCAGGCAGGTGAACAGTTAGGAGCCAGTGGTCCCGGATTGCAAGAGGGATGTTCCACAGAGATTGGGCCTAAACTGGCAGTTGGACATCCCCCGAGGAGCCCCAGATTGGAGAGGGTGCAGGCCGGGCTGAGGGACACCCGCCCCCACATGAACTTAATGCACTGGGCCACTAGTGTGCTAAATAAAGGAAGAGGAAGCCAGCAGTTCTGGAAACATTACTAAGGGATATCAGCAGGAATTGCCTGCTGGAGACTGGAGGGCAAGCATCAAAGAGCACTTCAAGGCCGTAACCTGGGTAACCGAGCAGACGAGTCCACGTGCACGGCAGACCCTGCGATCCTCCACACTGGACCCCCAGACACTTCTGAGTTGAAAGGCTCTTGCGAATGAGTGAAGAGAGGTGGGCTGGCCTGGCCACACACCCACCCGTGCCCTTGGGGCCATGCCCGCAGCTCTCTGGCCCCCATCTGGTCTGTGTCACCTACTCTGTGGGCCTGTGTGTTTGGAATCAGATTGGCACTCGGACCCCAGGCCCCCCGAGTATCAGATTTGGGATTTGGAAAGCCGCTTCATCGCCCAGACTTTTGTGCCGTCTGTGAAGCTGGAAGTAATTTCCCGGGGCCAATGGTTGCTGTAAATGCCGGTCCCCATGACACTGAGTACGTGGTGGCCCCCACCCCTATCTGAGGGGTCCATGGAGAGTGGTGACTAACCAAGCAGATGAGGAGGCCTGAGTGGGGTCACAGGTCTCAGCTCCCATTCACTGCAGTAAACCACCCACATCTTCTGTAGCC
The DNA here is from genome assembly GCA_036010255.1 of Myotis pilosus. NCBI lineage: Eukaryota > Metazoa > Chordata > Mammalia > Chiroptera > Vespertilionidae > Myotis > Myotis pilosus. The sequence goes on from JASKON010000034.1 coordinate 2,283,473, forward strand.
ACTACTGTGTGTTATCCACACACAGACCTGGAAGGAGCCAGTGCCCATTGCTCCCATGTTATAGGTGGAGAGGGAGAGGGAGGGGGAGGAGGAGGGAGAAGGGAAGCAAGAGAGGGAGAGGGAGGGCTCAGCAAGGGGCAGGGACTCGGTCAGCCACAGGGCCAGGGGACCAGGGGGAGGTCACAGAGCCTTCGCTGGCACCGAGGCTGCTCTCTCCCTCGGCCTGCTGGGATAGGCCTAGAATCTGTTGCCACTCTTCTTTGCCAAAACACCCCTCCAGTTCCGTAGCGAACAGGACACAGTGATGGGCTAAGGCTGTTGCATCAAAGGCCTACGTGACCTTCCACCTGGGCAGCCTCGTGTCTTTCTCAGCCCCGGCCACTCCTTGACGCACCTTCTGCTTCCACCTTTGTGCTTGCAGGCTCTCTTCAGTGTACTTTTCTCATCCTTTTTATTTTATTTTTTAAATATGTTTTTATTGATTTTTAGAGAGAAAGGAAGGGAGAGGGGGAGAGAGACATCAATGAGAGAGACATCATCGATCTCTTCTGGGAATCAAAGCACGTGCCCTGACCTGGAATTGAACCTGTGATTTCTGGGTTAACGCTCAACCACTGAGCCACACTGGCTGGGCATTCTCTTTCCATTCTTGAGTAGTAGACATTGTTTCTACCCTTTCACATCTCAGCACCAAAGGTCTGTGTGGTTGGTGTTTCCATCAATCCATGTTGCATGTACAAACCCTGTGTGGGCTGTGGGCACAGTCTTGTTGTAGTTGAGCCTTGATTGCTGTTGGTGTCACTGGGAGGAATTGATCTCCAGGCCAATTGGCTGTGAGGACCAGCTGTGACTACAGTGGTAGAGCTGCTATGCAGGAGACAGACACCCCTATGGAGCAGGACTTGCTTCAGTGGGGCTTTGGTGCTCACTGAGTCTGCCCTTTGAGTGTGTTGCTTGTGGGTGTGTAGAGTTGTAATCTGGTGTGGTCTGAAGCTGCCCACCGGGTGCACTGGCTCTGGGGCCTCCTGGGAGGTGCAAAGTCAGCCACTGCCTGTGCCCTGCCTGGGCCACTGGCACAAGCTACAGAGAGATCTGCAGAGGGCTGCTACTTGTGTTGGGTTTAGAGGTACCTAAGAGAGGCCACGCTCTGAAGCTGAGCAAGCTGTTGCTAATGCTGGGCCTGGGACACACTGAGTCCAGCTGCTGCTTATTTGAAGGATTTCAGGAAAGTCTGAATCCTGAGCCAGGACAGGCCATTCATTAGGAAAAGACACTGCAAACAGCTTGAGTGGGGCTGCAAATTGGGTGGGGTGGGATCTCAGGGAATCACCAGGTGGGGTGAACAGCGTGGGCCACACTGATGGAGACTCAGATATGGCGCCTGCCAGTCAGCTCTTTGCAGGGCAGGTCCCAGCGCTTTTGTCTGGGAGAAAGCAGCCCCTGAATTCTTGCCCTGATGCCATACCATTTGGTTCCTCCCCATATGTCCCTGTGTCCTTTCAAGCTGCTGCCCCCGCACTGGAGCTCAGGGGGAGTGAGACCGGGTAATAAGTCCGTGCACCGGCCCTTTAAGGGGAACTGCCTAGGACTCCCGCAGTCTCTGTGCCACTCAGCCACAGAGGTTATTGGAGCCTGAAGTTACAGGACTTCTCTTCCCAGCTATGGAACCTTGGGCTGGGGGCCTGGTGTGTGCCTGCAACCCCTTGTTCCTCACAGGAGGCCTCCACAGCCGAGCTATCCCTCCCGGTTAAAAGCACATCACAGGTGGGTGTCGGACCAGCCTGTCTTTGCTGTGGGTCTCAGAGGATGCAAGTACTGGTGTTTAACTACACCACCATCTTGGTTCCTTTCAGTAGTTCACTCTTAATCTCCTTACTTGCATGCTTCATTTCCAGGATTTCTGATTGGTTCTTTTTAAAAGTTTCAATTTATTTGGTAAAGTACTTGGTTTATTCATTGATTTGTTTTCTGAGTACATTTCATTGCCTGTCTGTATTTTCTTGCATCTCCTTGGATATTTTCAGAACTGCAATCTTCAAACCTCTGACGCTTATATCACATATTTCCGTGTGTTCCGGCTTGCTTTCTGGGGATTTTTTCATTTCCTTTTGGATCATCCTTATTACCACGGTTATTCATGGTATTTGCTATTATTCTTTGTCTAGGCATGTCTATCTGTCTATTCAGTGGTTCTCAACCTTCTGGCCCTTTAAATACAGTTCCTCATGTTGTGACCCCACGATAAACTGTAATGTTTCTACTGTTATGAATTGTAATGTAAAGGGTGTCCTAAAATTCACGCAAGAAGTAATTTTGATAGAAAACACAGGTTTATAACTTAAAATTGTAAATTTTTTATTGATTCATAAAGTATACAGTATAGGGTTATGTATGGAATAGGATATCGGGTAAATGACCTCCACGGCTTTGCTGGCACATACACACTCTTTTGTTGAAATTGTCCATGACCGTTTTGCATAAATGTGGCTGAATTTCGATGAGGCTCATTTTCATCTTGATGGCCTGGTTAATTGACAAAATTGTCGCATTTGGGGTTCAGAAAATCCACGAGTGATTGTTGAGAAACAAATGCATCCACAACGTGTCATGTTTGGTGCGGATTTTGGGCTGGAGGCATCATCAGACCATTCTTCTTTGGAAATGCGGCTGCTCAGGCAGTAACAAAAGAGTGCGTATGTGCCAGCAGAGCCGTGGAGGCCATTTAACCAATAGCTATTCCATACATAACCCTATACTGTATACTTTATGAATCAATAAAAATTTTATAATTTTTAATTATAAACCTGTGTTTTTTATCAAAATTACTTCTTGCGTGAATTTTGGGACACCCTTTAAATATCTGATATGCAGGATGGTTTTAAGCGACCCCTGTGAAAGGGTCGTTCGACCGCCAAGGGGGTCGCGACCCACAGGTTGAGAACCATATATTAATGGCCTATCTAGCAGCTTCCTCTGAAGAGGTTTTTCTGCTGTTTTCCAGTAGATGGTGCTGAATCACAAGATTTTTATTTTTTTTTTATCTTTTATCTCCCAGACTTGACCTCCATGACTTCTGGTTAGGGTTAGGGTTAGGGTTAGGGTTAGGGTTAGGGTTGGGGTTAAGACAGTATAGTCATGCTAGTTGAGGGTGGGGCTTGTTTTGCCTTCACTGTAATGGCGACCCCTGAACTCCATGGTGTCTCCCCCAAGCACCCCACCTGGGGATCAGCCACAGAGGGAAACAGCTGTTCTCCTGCAATAGCTCTTGGCGTATAGATAATGTGCTCCTTGACCCGACTCTCAGGGCAACGGGAGGTGAGTTTTGGGTGCCCAAGTGGTGACAGGGCTCTGTGGTTCCGTTTCTTTTTCTGAAACACCACCACCCAGCCTGTGGGCAGAGTGCCACCCTGAGAGCCCTGGGCTCCATCAGGCCTCTGTGGGCTCAGTCGCTATTTGCTCCTACTGGACTGCCCCCCCCCCCCCGAAGTTCTCTGCCCTTCTGGCTGAAGGAAGTCCCTGCTACCGCCAGCTGCCTCCCCGCTCCAGGATGAGCTGTGACCTCCCGGCTGCAGGGCTGTGTCTGCAGGCCGTCTGCACTTTCCTCCCTCCTCGCCTCCTGTTGATTCCCGGTTGCCCACCTTCAGATGCTTCAGTGCTCGGGTCTCTCGGGGTGCCTCTGTGTTGAGCAGGGGATTCGGTGTTGAGTTATAGCTGGTTAACTTATTGACGTTTCAGGGGAGAGGCCAAGGATCGCTCACGCCTCCATTCCTCAGGGGTCACTCTCAGTTTTACTTTGATTTAAAATGTGTTTCTCCAGGGCCTCAATGTGTACCTGGTAAGACAGACGACACTTTGACCCCACAGGATGTATTTCTGCTCAAAGATTTTAGGGTATGTTTGTTCATCAGGTATTCAAGCTGAAATGTACTGACTATGGGCAGCACCGGCTGTCTTGCTTTTCCCCAGGGGTGAAGCATGAATTGCATCACGAGGTGTGTTTCACGGGACCATGCTGGGCATCGGAGGAAACAGTTTCCTTGAATCATCACTCTCCATCCCTTTAATTTTCCTGGCTAATCACAGAGGTTTGGACCCTAAATTTAACGTTGGGAGCCTGCTGCACGCTCCAAAGAATTTGCTAAATAGGTTTCAAATGTTAGTCCTTTGTGACCTCGGGAAAGAATTAAAACAAGGGCAGCGGTCGCTATTACAGTACAGACTTGGCACAAAATAAAAGTCTCTCTCTACTGCTCTCTTCCTTTCTTCCTCCCTTCCTCACCTCCCTCCTTCCTTAGGGCTAAGGCTTTTGTCTTCTGTGCAATCTCTCCCTAGGAGTAGTGCATTGAATGGTGCCCCCTCCCCAAGAAATAGGCCCCCATCCTCACCCCCAGAACTAGTGAATATTACCTTATTTGCCTGCTTTGGGGCAGGGGGTCTTTGCAGGTGTGGTTAAGTTAAGGGATTTGAGATGAAGGGGTCATCCTGGATTATTCAGACGGGCCCTAAATCCAAGGACAAAAGTCCTTAAAAGAGAAACAGACAGATTGACAACAGAAGAGGAGGAGGCCATGTGACCAGAGAAACAGACTTGGAGTGAAGTGGCCTTGAGGCCACAAGGCAGGGATGCTGGAGCTGCCAAGACTAGCGAGTCCAGGGACGGGTCTCCCTGAGGGTCTCCAGAGGGAGTTCAGGCCCCACAGACACCTGGATGTTTGACTTCTGGCCTCAGACTGTAGGAGCATAAACTTGTGTTGCATGAGCCACCCGTTTGTAGTCATTTATCCCAGCATCCGTGGGAGGCTGACCACCGGGAATCCCATCTGACCGCTCATCTTGAATACAGATTTAACGCTCCAGTCCCGACCTCTCCTCAGAGCACTGCCTCATTCATCTGCCTGCCTACTTGACGTCTCCTCTTGGCTATCTAGTAGATCCTGCAGGCTTAACACGGCCGACAGGGCTCTTGACTCGCAACTGCTGCGCTCACAACTCTTCCAAGTGTTGTCCATTGATGACTGGCACTGCCATCTCGGGCTTCGGGCATAGGCCCACCTCCGTGGTGGCTCCAGATGGGTCATGCCTGGTTCTCGCTTCCTCTCAGCGCCCTCCGCCTAGTTCCTGGACGGCTCCTGTGGCTGCCAGCTTAGTCCATGGTCTCCCACTCGGGCCTCTGGTTGCCTCCCAGCCTCTCCCCGGAAGCTATCAGCGTCCTCCGGTGGAACCCGGATCTGACTGCCTCTGCCTGGAATGCTCTCCTAGCTTCCCTTCCACTTGGAATGGCATCCGGATTGCTTACCTTGACCTACAACAGGGCCTGCCAGCTGGAGGCTGTATTGCTCCCACCCTCTGGGACATTTGGCAATTTCTGGAGACATTCTTTTCATTGTCACTACCAGGCAGAGCCTGCTGGCATCTAGCGGGTCCCCAAATGCTGCTAAACGCCCTACACTGTACAGAACGGACCCCTTCCCGCCCAAGCAAAGACCTACGGGCCCCAAACATCAGTCGTGCCCGGGTGGAGACACCGGCCCAGGGCCCACACAGGCTGGTGTCCGCCTCCTGGGGCCTCACTCCCTGCTTCTCTTCCTCACGCTTGTGCGTCTCGTCCGCATCGCACGGCTGTGAGTGTGCTCGCCCTGTGGGTGGGACAGACTTTCCCCACATCTTTGCATCTCTGTGTCTTCATTATTCAGGGGCCCATTCGAATTTGACCTCCTGCCCGACCGGTCTGGCTCCGTGGTTGAGCGTTGAGCATCGACCTATGAACCAGGAGGTCACAGTCCGATTCCCTGTCAGGGCACATGCCCGGGTTGAGAGCTCAATCCCCAGTAGGGGGTGTGCAGGAGGCAGCCAATCCATGATTCTCTCAACATTGGTTCTCTCTCTCTCCCCCCTTCCTCTCTGAAATCAATTAAAAATATATTTTAAAAAATGTTACCTCCTCAGAGAGGCATTCCTATCCTAGGTGACCCTCCCCATCAGGCCCCCAGGTGCTCTCTCACATTAGCCTGGTTTCCCGTCTGTGCTGCTCAGTGGACGTTTGTCTGTCACCGACGCGCACGTGGAAAGAGCAGAGGATAAGGAGCCCGCTCCTGGAGTGCTTGGTGCGGAGTGAGGAGCGAGTCCCGGAGGCAGGTGTGTCTGCAGCGCGTCTGTTCCCAGGACGGGGCTCCGGGTGTCACCTGCTCTTAGTCTCAGCTCCACGCACAGACGGAGAAGTCCGGACCTCGTTTGTAGAAAAGGGGCAACTTTACCTGTGAATCGCTCGTTCCAAAGACAGGCCAGGCCTTCAGGCCGCAGGCTGTGCACGTGGTTGTAGGCTTGGGGGCATCCACGTGGGAGCAGTGGGGGACCTGGAGCGCGAGGAGCCCGCGGGGGTGGCTTTCCGAGAGGAAGGTGAGGGTCTGCCCTGAGAACCTGCTGTCAGGAGGTGAGCTTTTCTATGAGAAACAGAGAAAACCCGATGAGAAAAGCACCGGAAAGCAGAACACAGCCGCGTCTCTGCAGCCCAGGCCAGGGACTGGCCAGAGACAGTGCGAGTGAAGGAAGCCCCGTGAATGCGTCTGGGGACTTGCAGCTTGTGTGTTGGGGTTTATGTTTCTTTTAATCAGGGGAGAGCTGCACACTTTGTGGAAAAGCACAAATAAATGCAGCCATAAAGGAGCACCTACAGCCCTGGCCGGTGGTACAGTGGTTAGAGCGTCAGCCCGCCTGCTGAGGGGCTGGGTTGCAGGTTCAATCCTCAGTGTGCAGGAAGCAACCAACTCATGTTTTCCTCTCACATCCATCTCTCTCTCTCTCTCTCTCTCTCTTCCTCCCCCTCCCTTGCTCACTCCCTTCTACTTTCTCTAAAAATCCATGGGAAAAATAGCCTCAAGTGAGGACTCACAGAAAAAAGTACCTAAAACGGGGAAGGCCGTGCAAGTACTCAGTTCTCATTTCAGACACGCTTACCCTGCTGTGAGGCTCGCAGCACCAAGGGTTTCTGGGTGACCCTCGGCCCCCCTTCTCTAGTGTCTGTTTCACTTATTAGGACGAGCTGTGACCATTCCCCAGGCTGCAGGCAGTGCGGGAACAGGAGCGCTCTGTTCCCCTCGCCCTGTCTGAGGCTGGAAGCCAGCTGGGAGCCTGGCACAGGGAGGCTGGCAGGGCTCCCTCTGCCCATGCCCGGCTGCCCGTGCCCCTGTCCATGTTTGGAAGTGGCCTCTCCAGCGGACCCGCCTGTGGTTGGCAGGTGGCGTCTCCGGAGAGTGACAGGCGCTGCTCTCCTCCCACCCTGAGCCCTGACCCTGGCCTAGGAATGCAGACCCTCTGTAAGCCCGGGGCCCAGGCAGGCCCCTGAGGGGCAAGCGACACGGGGTGAGGGGGGGGCACAGCCGTGTGGGAGGACTGACCACGCACCCACTCGCCTGGGCTGGCCTCCATGCAGGATTCAGTCTCATTGTATGAAGATGCAGGCGAAGGAGAGGACGTTTTGGTAGGAGGGTGGGGAATGAGAGAGAAATGGGTCTGAGAGCGAGGCCACTTCCTGTATCTCACTCTACGGAGGAGCGGAGGAGCCGCCGTTCTGACACCTCCCGGGAGAGAGCACCCTCACCCTCTCTCCCCGAGCCCCACCTCCCTCCCCTTACCCCCCCATCTTCCTGCCTCCCCCATCCTCCTGCTTCCCCCCATCTTCCTGCCTCCCTCCCCCGACTCGCTGCCTCTCCCCCTCCCCCTCCCCCTCCCCCTGCCTCCCTTGCCCATCCTCCTGCCTCCCCCATCTCACTGCCTCCCTCCTCCATCCCCTGCCTCGTTCTCCCCACCCCCTGCCTCCCTCCCCCATCTCCCTACCTCCTACCCCATCCTCCTGCCTCCCTCCTTCCCATTTGATTTTTTCATGAATCCTAGGAATTTCTTAATGAAAAAGATCTATGATAAAGCCACCATTTATTCATTCAGCAAACACTTTGTACTACCCATTAGATACAGATGCTCTTGCAAACCTGAACCCCCGCCTCTGAGGAACTGTAGGCCAAAGGGGTCCCAAACCAGAGACGTGGACACTGGGGCAGGATGCAGAATGTGCCCGCGTGTCGGCGGGACCTCCCGCCCCTGGACATGGGTCCTGTGCGGGCCAGCGGCCGGGCTTCCGGGCCCAGTGGCAGTGGCTTTGCTCCAACTTCCTGCCCCGATGACCCTGCGTCCTTTATCTCTGTGTGATGTCACTGGAGCTGGGCACGGCGCCTCCCTCCCTCCCACCCAGCAGTCATGGGAACCACATAGTGACTTTTGAGAGCTGGCCTGGGAGTTGGAGGGTCTGGGCCACCACAGTGATAAACTTCAGATGACACAGGGCACGTTCCTGCCAGGGGTCTCTGTGTCCCCAACACCAGGGCTGCCTTGCTGTCCACTTCACCCCAACGCCCACTCTGCTCCCCGCCTCCCTCCCGTGGCCTCCCTCCCCGTGGCCTCCCTCCCCGTGGCCTCCCGCCCCGTGGCCCCCCTCCCCATGGCCTCCCTCCCCACGGCCTCCCTCCCGTGGTCTCCCTCCCTGTGGCCTCCTTGGCCCCCTGCCCTGCTCTCTCCTCACCTTTCCGTCCTCTGGCCATGCTTGCTCTCTGTTGTGCAAGCAGTTCTGTCCTTCTCCCCAAATTCACATCCAGGCCGCTTTCTTCAGACCCCAGTCCACCCTGGTGCTCGGGCAATGGACCTTTCATGTCCTGGAGGTCACGAGGGGGCCTCCGTGGACAAGGCCGTGGTGGCTGCATCACATCTTCCCTCCTTTCCATGCACTTCCATGTCATCCGACCGCGTTTGCTGGATGTTTGCTCTGTACCCGGTCGGTCCAGGCGCTGGGAGGAACCCACATGAGCTGGGCTCAGGGGCTGAGTGACTGAGGGTCAGTGAGGTTCCCCACCATCCACTCGGCTGCTGGGATGAACGGGAACTGAAAATGTGGTTGATTGAAAATTCACCCACCCTCTGAGCTGCTCCTTCTGCGCAGAGCGAGGCGCAAGGTCTCCAGGGAGGGAAAAGGCGGAGTCGCCTGATGTGCAGCTCGGTGGGCAAGGTCAGCGGCCAGGAGGGCGAGTGGATTGTGCGCCCAGAGCAGAGCTCCCTCCGCCAGGCAGCCCCGGGGCCAGGCCTGGCTGCTGGGCTTGGTCGGGGTCATGAAAGACTGTGGGGGTCAGGGTTGCACCCCAGCACCACTGCTCACTCAGACGGGGCATGTTTACAAAACTAAAGGAATAGTGGCCCTTCCTACCGGGTGATGCAACCCAACGGCGGCGGGCAGGGCTCCGCCAGGTCCCGGTGAGGGCGGCCTGATGGGGCCGTGTGTCTCCAGCTGCGTGGGTGCCATCCCTGCAGGCGCCATAGACTGAGGCTCCCGGCACCTGGCCCACCGGTGGGCTTGGAGGTCTGGCCTCACAAACCCCTGGATGATTCGCTAAAATGCTCATCCTCAAGGACTTCACAGTAGGCGCGCCTTTTCCCTCCTTCCTATCCGGTTACTAAACAGCAGCAAGATGGCACACCCTCCTGCGCCTGCCCAGTGGGCCTCCTGTCCCCTCACTATTCAGGAGCACAGCCCCAGGGGCTGGTCCCGCCAGCCAGCACTCTGTCACTGCCAGGTCCTGTCCCTCCCACCTCCCTCCCTCTTGTCTCTCCGCTGCCCCCCTCCCTTCCCCCGCCCTGTAGGGAAGGAAGCAGCAGGGACCCTGAGCTGCCCCATGGCCCCACAGCTCCCCTCCAGCTCTGACCTCCCCCGGGCCTGGGCTTCCCTAAGGAACAGTTGTTGGGGGTTTGCTGTGGGGGGTTTTCCCAAGAGCTGGGCTTCCCTGAATCCTGGCCTCAGGTTTCCCAAGCGGCAGGCTGTGCCCAGAGCCTGGTCCTTGCTGGTGGTAACACAGAGCTGCGTGTGGCCCCTGGCTGAGGCCCTGGGCTCCCCTGGCTGGTCCCATGGAAGGCACGTGGGGCCCCCCATCCACACGGGACACCCTACCCATGTGGGCCCCCCACCCACACAGGACACCCCATCCATGTGGGGCCCCCCACCCACAGAGGACACCCCATCCATATGGTGCCCCCTATTCATGCAGGGCCCTCCATCCACAAAGGATCCCCCATCCACACGGGACAGCCTACCCATGTGGGCCCCCCACCCACACAGGACACCCCATCCACCTGGGACCCTCCATCCACACAGGACACCCCATCCACACGGGGCCCTCCACAGGACACCCCATTCACACAAGGCCCTCCATCCACAAAGGATCCCCTATCCACACGGGACACCCTACCCATGTGGGGCCCCCCACCCACAGAGGACACCCCACCCACATGGGACCCCCATTCATGCAGGGCCCCCCATCCACATGGGACATCCCATCCATGTGCTGCCCCCCATCCACACGGGGCTCCCCATCCACACGGGACACCCTACCCATGTGGGGCCCCCATCCACACAGGACACCCCATCCATGTGGGGCCCCCCACCCACACAGTACACCCCATCCATGTGGGGCCCTCCATCCACAAGGGACCCCCCATCCACGTGGGAACCCCACCCATGCTCAGTGCTGCAGAACCACTTGCCACTGGGGACAGGAGAGGACCAGCCCCCGCAGTGTCTGAAGGCGGCTCCGTGTGCCCCGTGTGTGACACGCTCTGGGAATCCCCTGAGGCACTAACCGCCCCTAAGGAAGCATCAGACCGGCGACATTGTGACCGGACCCTAACAGCACCGCCTGTGGGGGGGCGGGGGGCGGGCTCCCCTTTGCTGGGCCGGGGGGACCTTTAGGCTTAAACAAGGCAGAGTCTGTGGGCCTCTCCCACCCTTCACCTGAGGGCGTGACGGAATGAAGAGGCACAGCCGCCCACAGGGGTGTAATTCGGGTGAGGAATACCTCACGCCCAGTGAGCGTGTTACCTTCCACACGAGGGCCCGGCGTGCGCGGCTGTGGGTGTCCCAGGACGGGCGAGCGTTGCCTTGGACACTTCGCTCGGATGTCCGCCTGCCCTGGGCCCTGGCCAGACGGCAGACCTCGCGCAGCGGGCAGGGCCAGGAGCAGGGCAGACACACGGGGGCCCGGCTGGCATGTTCTCCCTGAGGACCACATGGCCGCAGACACACGGGGGCCCGGCTGGTGTGTTCTCCCCGGGGACCACGTGGCCGCAGACACGCGGGGGCCCGGCTGGTGTGTTCTGCACGAGGAAGGCATGGCCGCGGGGCCAGGAGACAGTCACTGGCGGCCCTGGGACCTGCCAGCGCCAGGCAGACCTCCCATGCTCCCGATGGACCCGAAGTCCAGAGAGAAGCCGTTCCCAGGGAGCTTGGAGAGCCGGGCCCTGGCGCCATGGCGTCTCCTCTCCGAGTGGTGTCGCTGTGAAGCAGCCGTTTCGCTCACCATGTCCCCGGGTGCCGCCGTTCAGCGCAGGGGCACGGGAGTGACAGCTTCCAGACTGAAGCCAGGGCTGTGGAGGGTCACAGCCAAGGGTGCATCAGTGACCGGAAGCCGCGGTCCAGCTGGGCAGCCTGGAGGAAGCTGGCAGTGGCTCTGCTCTGACTTCCTGCCCCTGATGACTCCTCGTCCTTTATCTCTGTGCTGATGCCACCCTGAGCTGGGCATGGTGCCTCCTCCCTCCCGCACAGCAGTCATGGAAACTGCCGAGGGAGGTGGGGAGCAGAGCGGGCGTCGGGGTGAAGTGGACAGCAAGGCAGCCCTGGTGTTGGGGACACAGAGACCCCCGGCAGGAACGTGCCCTGTGTCATCTGAAGTTTATCACTGTGTTTATCACAGCTCTTGAAACTCACTGCATTTTGCAGAAAAATGCAAAATAAGATGTGACTCTCTAGGGGGCGCCCTTTGTGTTGTGGTTTTCCCGTTCTGCTGCGGGTGATCCTGCCGCTTATGCAAGGGCCGAAGAGCCAGTCTTCTGCTTGGCCCTGGGCGTGGACGGGGAGTGATGAGGCCTGACTTTTGAAGAGCGTGACATGTACGTTGATCTGCTAATGGGTGGAGAACATTCTTAAACATCCAATGCCCGACATGCCCGAGCGTGTTCCTCCTGCCTGCGGAGCGTGTCCTTGCCCAGAGAGAAAGGACAGGCTGTGCGCACCCTGCCTTTTCCAGGTGGGGATCCCCGGACCTCCGAACCCCGAGAAAAACACCCGCGTCAGAAATCTAACTGCTCAGCGTTAGGAAACATGCACGCAAGATGCCCACGCAGGGCGCGAGGCGCGAGGTGTGAGGACATGGCATTCGGGCTCCTCCCGGCCCTGCTCCAGGTCGCCGGGAAGGGTGGGTGAGCGGTGAGCCCAGGGCCCCGCAGCCCCCAGGCCCTGCTCACGGGGACACAGCGTGTGTCTGATGACTTAGCGCCGCGGAGCCGGCGTGTCTGTGCCTCGGTGTTGGTGCCGGAGTCAGGGTCACTGTAGCATGAATTAACCTCTGGAACATCCCTGTTCTATGAAACACAACTGTACGTCTCCGAATGCTAACGGGCACCGCATTGCACCCTGTAAATGTTCTATGTGCCTCCAAAAACGCATCTGAGACCAGAAATAGGTCGTCTTTCAAACCACGTGCACGCGTGGGGTTTAAAGGGAAACACGTTGGAAGGAAATAGACGTTCTCTCTCTGGCTCCTCATAAACATTGGTGTGAGGGGTGGACAGCGCCTCCACCGCCCCCTGCTGTCACGGGAGCACCGCCTCGCTGGGCCCTCTGCTCCGGCTCCTCACTAAGGTCCCCCTCATGGGTGCTGATGGTGCATTCCAAGGGTCACGCCCTCCGGCTGGAATTTCCCAGCAATGAGGTCACCATGGCCGGAAGCCAGTGATCACTGTGTCCTCCGAGTCAGGGTTGACTGCCACCGGGGGTATGGAGTTCTGGCTGTTCTTTCCTCAAGGTCAGTCACATGTGGGAATAGCTGTGTATTTAGTTGCTCACAAATTATTTCTTTTTTGTTAGTTATTTTTTTAAAACATGAAAAATTGGTAGAAATAGCAACAAATCTGACCTTGGACGTGAACCTCGCTTTTTTCGACGTGGAGTGAAGTGTGAGAGAGCTGCTGGTGGGGTGTTCCGCTGTTTGCATTTAAATACGGGGTGCTTAACCCCTATGCTCATAGCAGCACAATTGCAATAGCTGAGATCTGGAAACAGCCCAAGTGCCCATCAGTAGATGAATGGATAAAGAAGCTGTGGTACATTTACACCCTGGGATACTATGCAGCAGTGAAAAAGAAGGCTCTCTTACCCATTGAGACAGCATGGAGGAACCTGGAAAGTATTATGCTGAGTGAAATAAGCCAGTCAGAGAAAGACAAGTATCACATCATCTCACTCCTATGTGGAATCTAATGAACAAAATAAACTGATGAACAAAATAGGTCCAGAGACATGGAAGCCTGGAACAGATTATGGACTCTCAGAGGGAAGGTGGGGAGGGTGGGTGGGTGGGAAGAAACCAAAAACCTTGTATAAATCCATGCATAACCCATGGACACAGACAATAGGGGGGTGAAGGCCTGGGGTGGGGGTGGGGGCGGGCTGGAGGAGGTCAATGGGGGAATAAAGGGGACATGGGTAATACTTTCAACAATAATAATTTAAAAAGTAAATAAATGCTGAGTGCTTAGCGCAGGGAAAAGATTGAGGGCCTTCTCAGTTTCAGCAGCGTCTTCCCCTCCTTTCAGTTAGCAGCACTGGGGGCCATGCGTGTCCCGCCTCGCTCGAGGGCTCCTGTTTAACAGTGATGCCAGCACAGTGAGCCCTGCCCCAGGGGCCCTCCTGGAGACGTGCTTGTCCTTCGTGTGCATGGTCCCCCTGAATGATGGTCCAGTTTCCTCCTGAATCATAAATCATGAACAGATTTCGTTCACCTACCAACTGGATGTCACATACCGAGCTGGTGGCCAGGCGCGGACGCGATGACCAAACTGCACGTGTCCCGAGGAGCTTGCCGTGCAGGGGCTCAGAGTGCAGGTGAACCCACGCTTCACCGAGAACGTCCCTAAGGTGGCGCTCTGCGTGCGCCCATCAGAACCCGCCACACGGTCTCTCCTGACTCATTCTGCCCCTCGCCACCCTCTCGACCCACGGAGAGAGGCCCACCTGCTCTCCAGTCACAGCGTTGGTTAGTGAGACAGAGACAGAGGTGCTGCCGGGCGCAGGTGCCCTCCGCTGTGAATCTGGAGGGAGGGCAGCAGGACCCTGGCCTGCTTTCCCCACCTGCTGCTGAGAGAGATCTACCGCCTGCCCGGGTGGGGGTGTCGGGGGAGAGGATGCCATTGACCTGGCTGTGTGGCAAGTTGTTTTACAGGCAGTCCTCAGGTTACGTCGTTTCGTGGTTACATCGCAATCTCCCATTTATTTATAAAAAAAGTTCTGGTATTTCAATGTATGTACATATGTGATTTATGTTTTTTATTATTTATTTACCACAAGCAAAGGTCAGGAATTGTTATCTTTTAAATGTTTTTTTTTTTTTTTTTTTTTTTTTTTACTGTTTCACGTCATTACTGCTGTGTATGTGCTCCATGTGAGTGACGTAGGTGCTTATGTAGGTGGGTTCCCACTTATAGTGAAAATCGAGTTACATAGCCACAGGAACAGGTCTCCGACGTTATCCGAGGACCTGCTGTATTTGGTTTCCAAGAGCATGTTTTGAAAACACTAGGAATACACAAGGGGCTTTGCTTGAAGTCCCCGGGTGCCACCTAAAGAGTGAACACACAGTGGCTGCTGAGTGTTAAATACTTTGATGAAGGTTTTCATTTGTTCTGGTCACGTAGGGATGTAGTTGTACTTGCTTCCGCTTCTCCAGGTTGTCATTGAAGTCACACGTGTGGTGTACGTCGGGGGGCCTTGGTTGCCTGTGCGTATGTGTGCGCCCTGGTGGAGACCCCAGACTTCTCCATGAGAAGCTTAGCCCAGCCCAGGCTGGCTCCTAGTGCCGCCTGCTGTGGTGGGTGTGGCCTCTGTCTGGACACGCCCTTTGGTATTGGCCACCCTGTGGCCTCTTTGTCCTCCAGTGACTGCTACCGGGACCTGTCAGGGAGCATCACACCTCATGTCCGTCCATACTTACCAAACACTCAGCTGATGGACACCTGCCTACACGCAGGAATATTTCAAGGAAGCCTTCCATGAAATTGGCTTCTGTGTATATAATAAGCATGTTGTGGCATTTCAGGGGCAAATCATTCGTCCTCCTCTTCCCCCTCCTTTAATTTCCGGGTCAGTTAGGAACTAGGCCAGAGTTAGGCAGATGGCGCTAAACACAAAGGAACCAAGAAGTCAGCTTGATGGTTGGTCAAGTGGGCCACGCCGGCTTTGGCCTGTAGGGGGCAGCTCTGCACCCTCGGACCCTGGCACCAGGCCTGTCACGAAGTGAGGGGATGGAGCAGTCAGACCTGGGAACTTCCACGCACGTCCCAGAGCCTCCCACCCTTTCTCTTTGACTCCTGGGAGGAGCTGGCCGCTCCCAGGACCGCCTCCTCGTCCATGTTCCCCTGCACCAGACCCAGTCCCACAGGCGAATCTTCGTCAAGCCAGGTGGCGCCACTGCTTCTCTCAGATGTGAGCACCCAGCCCATCCCAGTCGCTGCCCACGGAGGCCCGGGCCTTGCAGAGCGTGTGACCCTGTGGACTTCGCGTGGGACGAGGTTCACGGGCTCACGGCTCCCTCACGACTTCTTCTCCCACTTCAAGCCCCACTGATCTGTGTGGCTCTGACGTCTCATTCTCCTCTAGTCTCATTCCAACAATCCAGCTGCTTTTGACACGTCTCTCGGCTTAAACCCTTGCTGGCAGTGCTCTCCAATGTAATCCGCGTTGCTACCGAAACATGGTAGCGAGAGCGCTGGCAGCCAGGGTCCTGTCCCCAGTATTTTAATCCCTCTCCCAGGTCCCTTTGCGTCTGCCAGGGACACCAGCCTCATTCAGAACCCGAAGTCACTCACAGCCTCTGCTCCACTGTGTCTCAGACCTCCCTCCTGGGGGGTCACGGGTGAGCTGGCCCAGGCTCACCACGTGGTGTTTGCCCCGTGGTTGGCTTCCTGCTCCCTCTGCCTCATCTTCCCCGGGCCTCCCTGCCCTCTGACCAATCCCCCCGAGGCCGCCCAACAAGCAAACCTAGCTTCTCATCACCACCGGGTTATATGTGGGTCTCATCCTGGCATTTAAAACTGACTCACAGTGGTCCCACCCCAGCCACCCTCCTTCCTCTCAGCGACCTGTCACACGCCCCTCCCCTCCTGCCAGGCACCCGCCTTAGCCCACCTGGGTCTGGTGACACCCACTTGCCGTGGCCTGAGCGCTGGGGGGAGTGTGTGGAGCCTGAGGACGGGCTTTCTGGTCCCGGGGTGACCTTGAAGGGTCAGGGCTCAGCCTGTGCTGTGTTCTCGGTGCCCCTCGCTCTGTGGCCGGAGGCGCCAGCGGCACGCTGGCCTCTGAACCCACCGTCCCTTCTTGTCCTCCGTTTCCCCGCCGTCTCCCCCCACCGTCCCCACAGGGGCGCCGGCCGCAGCTGTCCATCAACCAGTGACCTCAGCGTGTGACCATCCCCTTTCCTTTTTGGAATTCCAGATGGTTCTCTTCTGTTCCAGTTACAGCTAAAATTTTAAAAAAGGACATTTTTTCCTAACTTAACAGAAAGGGAAGTAAGACACAACAGAGTTGGTCTAATCCTCATCTTTAACAAGAAAAGTGTGGCTTTTGCGGGGAAATGCGGGCACAGCATCCTTCTTCTCACCAGCTGGCTTAGGGATCATCACCTCTCCCTCTCTCCCCCCTCCTCCCTCCCTCCATCAGGGTCACTTGCGTTACCTCCTTCCGTCACAAACTCTATGTCATTTTTACGGGAAGTAAACAGTGGCCTTGCAGCCATGTCATTAGAAAGGAAAAGCATCATAACCTGTGTCCCCATCGGGCCACACAGAGCACCTGTCCCTGTCCCTGTGACACAGCCGGGGAGGGAGGACGCACAGACAGGCCACGAAGCCAGTGTTTTCAAATCCCCGCCTGCTTAGCGAGGGCCGGAGCGTGGACCCTGCCCTGTGGCCCGTGCGGCCGGCCCCTGCTCACACACCCCTCCGGGAGTCACGTCACAGCCCACGGATGGGGACACGGCGCCAGGGAGGTCAGGGGCACACGGGTCACAACCACTGAGCCGCAAGGCTGACCCTGGACCCCCAGTTCCGAGCACGGAGCCCTCCCCAGGGCCCCCAGCTCAGGGAACACGAGGACCCGTTTCTACCCCCTGGACTGGCCACGAGAACGGGTGCCTTCCTCGCCGACAACCTGTCATTCTGGGAGTCACGGTGAGCTGGAACCACCAAGCACCAGGAGCCACGGGACCGACCAGGGGGCAGAAGAGCTGAGGGTGTGGACGGTGCAGGGCCCCGCACGCAGCCGCCCGGAGCCCAGCCAGTCCGCACGTCTCAGCGCTGCCTCGAGTGGGCGGCCCTCCCTTGTCCGCAGGGAAGCTGAGAGGGGCCATCATGGGTGTCCACATGCTACCCTCCTCCCAGCAGCCCCGGGCTCACGTTGTCCCCATGACCAACCCCTTTCAGAACCTTGGCCACAGGGGAAGGGCCAACAACTGGACGTGCTCGGTTCTGGGGCAGGAGGTTGTGAGTTCTGATGAGGGGCGTGCCCTGAGGCGCTGGGGACGGGGCACAGAGGGTCCCGTTCACCGTTCAGCAGGCGCCTCCGCGGAGCCCCCAGGCCACGGGCCTGCCCCGGTCCCCAGCGCTCAGCCAGGACGAGCTGGTGCTGTCACTGTTGTTCTTAAAATATATACATGTCAGAGAGGACGGGCGAGGGAGAGAGAGAAGCAGCTGTGATGAGAGAAAACCATCCATCAGCTGCCTCCTGCATGTCCCGGACTGGGGGTCGAGCTCACAACCTGGCATGCTGCCCTGACCAGTTCCTGAGTCGATGTTCAACCGCTGAGCCACACCAGCCGGGCTTGCTGTTGCTCTTTCTGCAAGGACGTCTTTCCAGGGAATATTGGGGAACAAGGCCCCCCTGTTCTCCTGATGCCCCTCGACTTGACACGTAATGTCTTAGGCCAGGGGTGAGTGCTCCAGCCACAGACAGGGGTCCAGTTGGAAACCCTTTCTACCAGAACAGCTGCCGTTCTCAGCCGTGACCACTGGAGGGCAGCACAACCTCAGCCATGGAGTGGGGCTGGGGGGTGGGTGGGGGGGAGGAGGCTGACCAGTCCAGGGGCAGTGCCTCCCCCAGGGCAGGCTCCTCCCCCAGGGCCGTCCAGGAAGCAGGGCCCCAAACCATGGGGACACGCCCCGCAGTCCCTTGGAAGTGAGGACGGAGGCACAGATGTCTAACTGTTCGTATATAACACAAGTGCTCGAGGCAGGCACAGTATGAACCATTCACAGGAGGAGAGATTTAAAACTACCCCTAGAAAGTTCCAGATGGTACAGAAGCAAAAAGGTAAACTACAGCGAACCTGGCACTGAACCCGGGACAAAACCCTGGGTGTCTGCGGGGCCTCCCGTGGCTCATGGGGACGCACAGCTCTTCACAGTGACCAGTGTCCCCATGACAACCCCTCTCAACCCCAGCAGGGCAGCTGCTCTCTGTCGCCTGCTGGGCGGGAGCTGGGTGATGGGGGCAGAGGGGCAGTGGGGACAGGGCAGGAGGAGGAGGCTAGCCTGGGTCGTGGGAGACCTGGAACCCCAGAAAGACCCACGTGGACCCACGCTCAGGGAGGCGGTGCACACTCACTCTGACCCACCGCTGTCCAGGGTCGATACTGCTTGGTAGTTTTCACTTCTGAAATGATAATTCTATACTAATAAAAGGGTACTATGTTAATTAGACTGGGAGACCTTCCGGACATCCTTCCAGACAAAGCCATGGTGGTGGGGCTGAGGCAGAGGCAGTTAGGGGCAATTAGGCCAGCAGAGGGAACAGTTGGGGTGATCAGGCCAGCGGGGGGGCAGTTGGGGGCAAGCTGGCGGGCGGGGCGGATAGGGCAGTTGGGGACAAACAGCCGGCAGGCAGTGTGTTTTGGGATGATCAGGCAGGTGAGCAGTTAGGAGCCAGTGATCCCAGATTGTGAGAGGGATGTCAGACTGCTGGATAGCAGTCAGACATCCCCTGAGGGGTCCCAGATTGGAGAGGGTGCAGGCTGGTCTAAGGGACACCCCCTTCCCCTGGCATGAATTTCGTGCACTGGGCCACTAGTAATTAATAATAATAATAATAATAATAATAATAAAGAAATGATCACCAAATGATGTCTCCATCGGTCCTGTCTCTCTCCCCGCTGCAGCCCAGCCAGGGTTTGACCGTTAGCTGTTTCCTCCCCAAACAAAGGCCTCTGGGGCCCGTAGCAGCTTCCAGAATGAACGGCTGGGGGACCGTGCGAGGGAGGGCGTGATACTGGGTGCCGTCTCGCTCCTCTGACATCCTCTGCCCAGGAATAGGCAGCTGTGGGAAGTCAGGGCTACGCTCCACGTGAAGCACTTATTACCCATTAAATTAAAAAGAAACAGCGATTAGTCACGCTTCTCCAAGGCCTGGGCACGTCGCCTTCAGAACAGAGGCAGGCTGCTCTGTCCTGCGGTCCCGACGCCGAAGCTGTGGCCTCGGCTGCCCTCCTTGGCACCCTGTCCCACTGCCACGCCCACCGGGACATCCCTCCAGACCTGACTCCCAGGCCTTTCTCCACCAACCTCTGCCTGGGGCCCCTCCCTTAGACCAGATGGAGTCCTTCCTCCTTCCTTCCTCCCTCCCTCCCTCCTTCCCCTCTGCCTGAGGCCCCTTCCTCAGACCAGACGCAGTCCTCCCTCCCTCCTTCCTCCTCCCTCCCCCACTTCCCTTCCTTCTTTCCAGCTTCACCAGCGCCCCCAGTTCTTCGGTGCCTTCCTTACGCCTGGCATTCAGGACCTAGCCCTCCCCGCTGTGCATTTCAGCCTCAGCACCAGCCTAGTCCACGGGGGAGCGGGGGTTGGGGGGGTGGGGGCAGCCCGGTCCCCAGGTAACCTGTGCCCATGCCCATGCCTGTGCCTGCGCGTCTCTATATGTGCTGCCCCCTTGGTTCAGTGCTTTTCCCACGGAGGGGTCTCAGGACATGGCTTCTGAATGTCACTGGTCCGGAGACCCTGCTGGGTGTGAGCTGCTGGGTGAGAGCTGCTGGGTGAGGCCGGGGCCTCTTGGTGCCATCGCTGGCGCCTGTCCCTGCCTCTAAGGAGTACGAGCTCGGGTCCCGAGGCCTCTGCTCCTGCCGGGTCCCAGGCCCTGCAGCAGGGCCCCGAGGCTGGAAAATGCAGGGTCCTGGGCCCCAGGGAGGCCCGCCACTCAGGGTCTGGGGTGGGAGTGGTGGACTGTACGGGAGCCAGTCTGCAAGCCTCAGCTCACGGAGGAGCAGGGCTCAGGGGGAAGGAGTTAGGGGCAGAGATCCCGGCAGCTTCCTCAGCCGATCCGCCTGTGTGCCGGGGCCTGTGCTCCCGCGCCCCCCCCCCCCCCCCCCGGCCTCGTGTTCCTGGAACTGGCTCAGCGGCTCCCCTTTCAGGGGCTGACAGCTGAGCCCGGTCCCTGCAGGACAGGCGCTGGCACACAGGACTGTGGCCCCGCCGGGCGCTGGTTCCACGGCTGCATAAGGCGGGGACGGAGCCCATGGGCGCCCTGAGCTCAGCGGTCACCCTCTCCTCTCGGCCTCGCTCCGTGCCCGTGGCCGCTGCTGCAGTGGCCGCTTCTGCACTGCGGGCTGTGGGCGCGAGGGTCCCGGGCAGCGGAGGCTGAGACTGCCCAAGCCTGGGCATGTTCACAGAATTAATGTCAGAAACCCCCCAGCGGCCTGGCCTGCCCAGGGCGCCTCCTGTCCATCACTCAGCAAGGCAGTCCGTTCACCAACAGCCCAGAAGGGCTTGTCCACCATCTGCTGCCCGAGCCGGGCGGCGACCTCACCTCACCCCTGACCTGGGATCTAATTCTGTCCTGGCCGCCGGGGCCGTCGGTGTGGCCGGGCCAGGTCCGGGCAGAGCTCACAGACACAGGCGCTTACACAACCTGTGGCCCTAACAGGGCGAGGGGCGTGGGGCAGCCACGACGGGACCCACGGCCCAGACTCCGCGCGTGGCATGTGCCTCCCGCAGCACGGCGCTCTCCTCCGTCTCCCGTGGGAGTAAAATGGGGAATCCCGCAGGCGGGTCTGTGGCCCGTGGGGGAGCCCCTCGCTTCAGCCCCCAGCCCCCACACACGGACTTGTCTCCACAACCAGAAATCCTTCTTCAGGCTCAGTTACTGTAGAAACCCAGCCACGGCCCCCACCCTGCCTCCTCCCCAGAGCAATCGCAGACAGCAGGCCCCGTGCAGGGCTGTATCCACCGACACGCGTGTTCTCACTCGTGCTGTCAAAGCCACGCAGGAGCCACCACATGGATGTGTGGCCCAGACCCCTCCTTCCCGTCTGTGACTCTGTATGAACAAGCAAGTCCCACGTGTGCACACATCGGCGCAGCTGGAATTCCTGGGCCGAGGGTCCTGGGCCTGGCACATTCTGCGAGGCTGCTCAGGCCCTGAAGACCAGAATTCCAGCGTCGCCGGGCACCCGCAGGACCCGTGTCCGCACGAAACCCCAGGGACAAGATCTGAAACCCCAGCCTCTCTCTTCCTGGGACTTCATGGGGCTTAAAAGTAGCCTGAAACCTTGACCCTGATCCGTTGGCACTGGTGATGCCAAGGCTTGTATGGGACACGGCACGGGCTGTCCCAGGCCGGAGGTGATAATGGGCACACGTGGCCACTTCCACCCGCTCCGGCCCTCTCTTACCCCTCTCCCTTCCTCTCTGAAATCAATAAAAATACATTTAAAAATAAATAAATATGCCAGCAGAGGCAGTTCTGTGTCTCATTTTTCTTTGTCATGTAGCCATTTTTTTTAATTCACTTACTCCATGTCTAGGTGTTTAGGATGCTTTTTCTGTACCCTCCACAACAACAGGGAAAGGGCACATTAGCGTCATGGCTCTACAGAACAGGAAAACGACTGAGGAACGTTATGTGACATGTGGAGTCATTAGCTCCGTGCCCGACATGCAATAAATGCATGTTGCTTATTTCTCAATAAATAGTAGCTAGAACGATCATTTCCCCAAAGCCTCACAGGCTACGCAGTGGGGGAATCTGAGTTCAAGCTCAAACACAACAGAAGGGTTTGCTACTATACGCAGGCCTCACATTTCAGACCCCATTGCCCGGGCAGAAAGCTGTGGGATCCAGGTCATTCGAGCAGGTAGTGTGCGCAGTGCACCCGCTGTAGTTACCCGCCAGCACCCCCACGCTGATCCGCGGGCACGTGCACCTGCGTGTCGCGTCTCACTTGCCGTTTGGTCCTGGTTTTTGGTTTGGCTTCGACCCTTCCATGCTGGGAAGGGAGCCGTTAGACAGAGGAGGCATCCTTGCTGTTGACGGGGATGGGACAGGGACTGGAGGAGGGTTCGAGGCGAGGGCTGGGGAGGCAGGCACTTCCCTAAAAGCAGAGGCTCTGGGCCCTGCAGCTCTCGGGCAGGTTGAGTGACACCTGCTTCTAAAAATAGACTTGCTTGGAACGAGGAGGCGGGGCCTGGCTTCTGGTTTCTTTCTAACTGAAGCTGGAAAGTGCGTCCAAGGACAGTGGGTGGACGTCAGGAGGACGGGGCTGTGGTGTGTAAACTGATCAATGCGCCGTCTCATGAGGCCTTCCAGGCTCGGGCTCCAGCCGCTCCCCAGCGCAGTGGGAGCACCAGGCTCCCAGGGGCGTGCCCGGCACGCAGGCGGCTCCCCGAGGCCACGGCTGCGGGGCCCAGAGCTGGGCATTCGGGCAGGCGGCTCCCCGAGGCCACGGCTGCGGGGCCCAGGGCTGGGCGTTCGGGCCGATGGTCTCCAGACTCGGACAGCAGGTGCGGCCTCGGTGCACGCTTCTCTAGAAGACTGTGGTGTGGGTGCCCTGTGGCTCCTCTCCTTGATTTAAAAAAACAGGATAAGGTGGTCACCCAAACGGGGCTCGCGAAACTGGGCCAGACCCGCTTTGGCGATGCACCGCGGCTCTGGGACCCGCCATGGGCCTGGGTGGTTATCTGCGCGCAGGGCACTGGTCGGAAAGGCAGAGCTGGCCCGGGCTGCGTGGGCCGGGAGCCCCCCTTAGACACCAAATTGCCCCCCTGTTGGGGGGGTGCCCCACGCTGGGAGCCACTGCTTTAGACACATCTGCCTCCTTTATGAGGCCTCCTTCATTTCGTTTAGTTTGAAATTCGAAAGGAAAAATGCATTCTCTTGGATCAGATTGTCGGGCAGCTCATATACCAGTCTGTGTGGACTTCTGATGTCCTCCAACAACCCACCCCCTTGCCCCTGGTCCACCGCCCCGCCCATGTCCCCCCACAGCCCTCCTCCCGCCTCCACTGCTCCCGACTGCCTGGCCTGGGTCCTCCCTCAGAGCCCCAGTCTGGCAAGGGGTTCCACGGTGCCTGTTTGGGAACCTGTTTAACTGCTTTCAGGGTCCTTTCTCCCCCCACCCCTCTTGCCCCCCAAATAGCCAATTACATATGTACATGTTTATTTGCACTTGGAAAGTTTTTCTGAATTTTCCAAATGGTAAAGGCGTCTCAGATGACGGTCCGCTGACATTCCGATGGGTTGAAATGCAGGCCGTCCGCAAGTTGCATCCCTGGGCTCATGACGGGCGCAGGGGGCGGGCTAACACCTCAGCCTCACCCAGGCGGAGACCCGGCCAGAGCCTGGCCCGCTGACCGCCAGTCCCTACACAGCCCTGGGCCACTGAGTGCTCCCCGGCCCTGTGTGATGTGTGAACTGCCCAGGGCATGAGGCAGGTGCCAGAAATACACAGTTTTACAGAAACCCCTGACCTCAGCGACAGCTGGGGGACCACACGGTCTATAAACGCACTGGGTGCTCATCGGCTGCACCTGTCGGGCCCGCCAGGCGTGGCACCCACGTGAGCAGCCTGAGGGGGGAGGTTTCCTGAGGACGAGAGGCCAAGGGAGCTGGGAGCCCGGAGAGGCAGGTGTGGGCAGGGCAGCCCCCGTTTGAAAGAGGTGCCCCTCCCCCGAACCTGCGTGGAATTTGCAGACCGAGGGGTGGAGTGGTAGAGGGTCGGGTGGATGGATGATGAGCACTTGTGGCTCAGCGTGTGTATCGGGGGGAGGGGGTGGTCGTAGGGGGGTTTACAGAGTTCGTGATTGGTGGCTGAGGTTTTCTTTTTTTTTTTAATCCTCACCCGAGGATATTTCTCCATGGATTTTTAGAGAGAGTGGAAGAGAGAGGGGAAGATAGAGAGAAATGTCGATGTGAGAGAGACACATCCATTGGTTGCCTCCTGCACTTGCCCCAACCAGGGCCCAGGCCAGGGAGGAGCCTGCAACTGAGGTACGTGCCTTGATCAAAATCGAACCCGGGACCCTTCGGTCCGCAGGCCGACGCGCTATACTGAGCCACACCAGCCAGGGCGGTTGCTGAGGTTTTCTTTAAAGCGATTGGAAAGACTCTGCACCCAGCATCTCATCGTGTAGGGACAAAGCAGAGTGTTTTGGAAAAGGCAAAGCTAATTCCGTGGCAAACGTGGATCACGTGACCAGAAGCGTGGCCGGAAATGGCATGTCATTCACCAAACCAGTTGGACGTCTAGCGTGGGCCGTGCCGGGGGCTGTAGAGCAGCGTGCCCTTTGTGTCTGGTTTCTGGTTGTTTAGTTCTGTCTTCAGGTCCCTTAGCCTGATGGCCATCCCTGGAATAATGAGATTATCTGGACGGGAGTTATGCTCAACCTCGACCCTCTGATGAAACCTGCTTGGGTTTTAACCAAGTAACCAAGGTCCCTGGCTGATCGCTTTTCCTGTCACTGCTGTCACTGACTAATAAATGTGCCCACAGCAAGTGTACACTTAGCCTGTTCCTTTCCACTCCTTGGAGGTGGGAGCGAGGTTCTCCCCCCGCGGCGTCTCGGTGCTGACGCTGGGCAGCGTGTCCCATGGTCTGACTGCCGTGGCTGCAGGTGAGCCCGGTCTATCACTCTCCTCCGTGAGGTCTTCAAACAGATGCCTTTGTCATGAACCAGAGTCATTTCTTCAAAAGACAACCCAGGCCGGGTACTTCACGCCCTGGAAGGGCGAGGGCTTAAGCGGGTTCCTGTTTGCCAGCAGATATCTGAAGGGGATGATGGGTCCTGACTTGGCCTACTTGGAGCTCCATGCCTGGTGGGTGCGGTACTAACAGCAGCCACTGTTTCCTGCTGGCTGGATGCCTCTCGCCGGGACGGCCATCTCTACCCTCCGTGTCACTCCTCTCAACGAACCCAGGGGACTCATCTGTTATTCCCACTTTACAGATGAGAAAACTGAGTCCCACGATTCCATGACGTGCTCAAAGCCACACAGTTAGTGAGCGGAGGCGGCGTGACGTGGAGGGGCAGTGCCGAGTGTTACTGGGGCCTTTGACCGGGGAGCCAGATCACGGGGTTTGAATGTTTGCTCTACCGATTGGTAACTGATGACCATGGGATGGGGCTCAAGGATTTCCTCCATCTGCACGTCCGGCTCTGACCTGCGCTGAGGGGGGACAGTCGTGGGGCTGTCTCCTAGTGCTGTGGGCAGGTTCAATGTGTCCTCACACAAACGCTGCCGTGAGCCGGTCCATCCTTGCTGTTTCAAGGGACCTGGCATATATGGCATACTGTTCTTAATATGTTTGCTCACCTTCTTGGCACTATGTGTTTTAACCAAGGTCACCTCTCTGAGAAAGGTTGTTTCCCCAGGTAGGGATTTTTCCCTGAAGTTAGGGAGGGAATAAAACCCCTTAACTAAGTGCCAGGTGGGTAGTTAATCACTTTAACTATGAACAATCATGCTTAAGCTACATAATCTTTACTCCCTGGAATGGAGATAAGAAACGCCCTAACCTTTGGAATAGAGATTGATAGGATTGGAATCAAGTGGTATAAATACAGATGTAACAAGACAACAGGACACAGAACCTAGACACAGAACCTAGACACAGAACCTAGAGACAGAACATGGCAAAAGATCCTGGACAGAAACTGGCAACAGAATCTAGAGACAGAACCTAGGGAGAGAACCTGGCTGAAGAACCTGGAGAACCTACAGAACCTGGCTGGAGAACCTGACTGGAGAACCTAGCAAGAGAACATGGACACAGAACCTGGCTGGAGATCCTAACCAGACTTCGCTGGAGATCCAGACCAGAACTTGGCTGGAGATCCTGGCTAGAGATCCTGGCTAGGCTGCTGATCAACTGAACGCTGTCTCCATGTCATTCCTTCTTCGCCGACTCCGTCCACACCTTTGGGGACCCCTGGACCTGCTGGGGTTGGACCCCAGCAAAACGCACTTGGAATAATGCTGGGAGCAGGGGCCGTGTCCTGTTGGCGTTACTCTACCCGTGGGCACGTGCCCATCTGCAGTCCGCGAGCCCCATTAGGTCACCAACAGCCTCCCTGGGCAGGGGCCTCCCCCTGCCCCCGCCCCGTCCACTCCTGTCTCCACAGCTCTGCCCTGTGCTCCCGCATCCACAGCACTGACCGCGTGTGTTTGGGTCCCGGGCCATTTCACATGTTCTTGCCTCTGTGCCTGGTTTCGCCCTCGGATTTGAGAACTTTCTGGTCTTGTTGGTGAAGTTTCATTTTCCTAAATCCAGGTCAGACCTCCCCGCCCCAGGAGGCCTCCTGACTGGTTCGTCTCTCACCCTTGTAGCTGTCAGTACTGCCCTGACCACGTGTGTCCGTCTGTCACCCCCTGAGCTGACTGTACCAAGCATCTCACTCGTCTCTATACGGACACACAGGCAGTGACTGCCCGGCCGGCCTGGCTCAGAGGTTGAGCATCAGCTCCTGAACCAGGAGGTCACGGTTTGATTCCTGGTCAGGGCACAGGCCCGGGTTGCAGGCTTGATCACCAGTGGGAGGTGTGCAGGAGGCAGCTGATCAATGATTCTCTCTTATTGTCGATGCTTCTATCTCTCTCTCCCTTCCTCTCTGAAATCAATAATTTTTTTTTAAAGCAGTGATTGACTAAACAAAATAAAACACCTGCTCTAGGGAGATACACTTTTATACCAAAAAAATCATTGTAATTCAAGGCACGGCCCATGCCCTGAGAGAGATCCGTGAGTGTCTGTCTGTGGGCAGAGAATCCCCGCTGTTGACTGAAACTTAAAGGAGAAGGGAGTGGAGGTGGGGAAGGCCCCGCTGACTGCCTGGTGAAGGTCTCAGAGGTGGCCCATCCTGGGACCCTCAATTATTCAGATGCTAACGCAGCGTTGTCATCCTCAAGCAGCCACCCAGTCAGGGGACAGGGACTCGGCTGCCTGCGGACGAAGGCGGGGGTCAGGGGTCGGGGGTGGGGGGTTGGCTAGAAGTCTGAGCTCTGCCTTGAGAGAGGTGGGACCAAGTGGCCAGGAAGGCTGAACCTGCACCCCTGACCCTCACCGCGCTCCCCCAAAGTCCCCGTGGCCATAGAAGGCTGGGTGTGTGTGTGGGACCGGGCACTGGGCGGGCCGTCTGCCCTCCTGCAGCGGGGAGCACCTGCTCTGGGCAGGGCAGGCCTCGGTCTGGATACCTGCTCCGCGGGTGGCCCGCTGATGGTCTCCTACCCTTTCCTCATTTCTCTTTCTGGACAACCCTGCAGAGGGACACATTCTCTCCTTCGATGCGCTAATAGGCTGCTCTGGCCGAGTTCAGTCCATTTACCCAAAGTCATTCCGAAAATCCCCGCAGATGGCCTCAGGGCTGGTGCTCAGCCGCAGCACCTGTCCTGCTTCCAAGCCCTGCCCTGGCCCTGGCTCTGGCCGCCGAGGCGGCAGGGTTCTGGTGGAGGGCAGGCGGGGTGGGGTGTCGGCATGAGCTGGGAAAGCACGCGGTCATCTAGGACTTGGTTACCTGCCTGTGCTTGCTAAACACATTTTTCTGCAAGTAGCTATCAGTTAATTGGGGAACATTACACGGCCCTGAACTTGGCCCTAAATAAACCTGTGTTTCAGTCGCCTCCTCTCGCTGGCGTGGTCAGATTCTAAACCTGGAAGGTCTGAGTGCGGCAGGTGCTCACGGGGAAACAGCCACTGTTTGTATCGTGATGACCGCTGAGTAGGAGGCACATTTTACAGATAAACTATTTCTTCTTTTGTGACACAACCAAAGACAACTCTGTTATCTTGTATATTTTAGATATTATTCCCCAGGTTCGGAGATGAGAAAATTGTGTAAGAAAAGTTCTAGAAGTTGTCATTCTTGCTTCTTGTCAGCCAGAGGACTGTAGGTGTGGACGGAAGGGGCCGCAGGCTGACCTGACCAGCTCAGGGGAGGCCTGCAGGGGCCTTGCAAACTCAGACCTACAGTCACCACAAAGGATGGTCTGAAATTAGACTTTAACTAAGAGCAGTGATGGGGGGTAGTCACCGCCTAGGCCAGTATCTTCCCTGACAAGGTCAACCTTTACCTTCACTGAGCCTGTCTGTCTTTTTGCATCTAAGATAACATCCCTGTGAAATGTCTGGGTCACTTGTAACTCCCTTTTTCTGGAGCCCTCAGGGCACAACTAAATGCCCTGGGCGCCAGGACGGAGACACAAGTTCCTTCATTGTTATTATTGTGTTAATTGCTGACTGTTAACTACCCTGCACCCACCTAATAAAAGAAGCAGATGTCTATCATTTTACTTTGTATCCAATCACAGAGGTTCCCCCTTTGCTTTCTCCCGCCTCCCTAACCTATCAGCAATGGATTTCATGTGACGCCCCTACGCCTCCTCCTTGGATTGCGATGTATAAAATAGGTGAAAAGCAGCCATTCTCCAGAGCAATTCCCCAGTCCGTTGAGATGCTGCTTCCCGGCAATTGTGGACAGTTTGGCTCAAATAAACTCACAGAAATTCTTCCCAGGTGTGGCTGTTCTCACGTTAACACAGGAAACAAAAGTTTCAACAAATAGACTCACACGTCTGTTCCTCGCTGTCGGGTTCAAAACATGCATCTTCTGGAGACGGAGCCGTGGCGTCAGGACCCGTGGCGTCAGGACCCGTGGCGCCAGGCTGTGCAGTGAGAGCAGGGCCGGACCCTCTCAGGTCCAGCCGTCCTCTGTGGAAAGGGGGGGCACTTTCTCAGTCCCCCCAACCCTGCAGCTCAGCAGCCTGAGAAGTCGGGTTCCAACACATGGGGAGCCCGAGGTGTCTCACCTTTTCTCCCTCCCCTCCCCCCTTCCTTACCTCCAGCTGTGGCAGGTTCTGGCTAAGCGACGGCTCCGGGCTCCGTGGAAAGCGGTCCCCTCCTCAGCGGGACCTCCCGAGCCACACCACAGCTCAGGACGCGGGTCCTCGCACAGTGGGCAGGGTTCCTGGCCTTCCCGGCAGCCGGGGAAGGAAGGCCTACTCTTGCTCAGATTTCGTGCATCGGGCCTCTAGTAAAATATAAGCCATGAGGTGCAGGAGGAGAAACCCAAAGCCCCTTACAAGGAGTTCATAGCCTGGGGTTTTCTATGTGGCAGGGAAGGGGGAAAGGGGAAGGGGAAGGGTTTTTGGATCTGGGCTCTGAAGGAAATGCAGATTCAAAGACGGACAGACTGATGGATGGGCTGGGGAGCGGGGTGGACTCTGGACAGAGAAGAATTTCCCCCCACAGCCATCTTCACGCCTTTGCATGTTGCCTGGGGTTCTCTAAGGGTTTTGGTGTCAGACCTAAGAAGTTGTTTTCCCCAAAGGGCCTGTCAGGGCAAGGGCTCTGGGGCAGGGGGAGCCCTGTGAGAGGCCCGCGTGGGGGCGAGCATGGTGCTGCGGTGTGGCGACCGCAGTGACGGGGAGCAAGGTTGGTGACTTCACCGTGACCAGGAGCGAGGAATGGTGCCGAGGCGAGAAGGAACTAAGAGAAGGGCACGCTCATCTCGCCTTACTCTGTTCTTCACATCCAGAACCCTGTGCGGAGGGGGGAGCCTGATTAGGATGAAAACCGAGTGACCCCTTCTCCCTGGCTCCTCGGAGAGGAGGGGGTCTTGCTGGTGACCTCCATGTACAGTAGGAGGCAGCAGCCGGGCTGCCGTGGCTCAGTGGGTGAGCGTCCACCTATGAACCAGAAGGTCACAGTTTGATTCCGGTCAAGGGCACATGCCTGGGTTGTGGGCTCCATCCCTGGTGGAGGGAGTGCAGGAGGCAGCCGATCAATGGTTCTCATCATTGATGTTTCTATCTCTCTCCCTCTGCCTTCCTCTCTGAAATCAATAAAAATATATTTAAAAAAATAATAATATAGGAGGCAGCAGAAGACACATACGCAGAACACAGCCTGGGGTCCCTGCCCGGGTCACTGGAACAGCCCGGACTCACCGTTGCTTCCATGACGTGGCTCCCACCAGGGCGCCGTGGCGTGGGGCTGACACGCTGTCTGCACATGTGTGTGCTGCCTCTGCACCAGGCCTTGTTCTGGAGCCTGGGACCTAGCGCCAGGGCTGCAGTCCGGGAGGAAGGAGCGGGGAGGCGGGCAGGAGAGGAAGCAGAGACTAGCAGGCTGGACCAGTGAAAACACTCATTCCACTGTTTAGAACTCGAGCGTAGCATTTGCAGGGAGGGTCCTGCCTGCTTGTCCGCCCCCCCCCCCCTCACCCCCCAGCCTCTCCCAGCTTCTGCGGAGACCTCAGCCTAAACTCTAAGCACTGTTACTGTGGAGTGGCCTCTGTGCACAGGTCTGTGGGGTCAGGTGTCCAGCTGAGTGGGGAGGAGGGGCTTTATTCCACCACCCACGGGAGGATTCTTCCTCCATCTACGCTGCCTTTCCCTCTGCACTCACACGTCCATCTCAGGAGGTCAGGGGTCACTGTCACTGTGTAGCTGTCGTTCTTTCCTCCCAGACTCTGTGCCCCAGAGCGGTGCCCTTACGTGTTTGTCGTGGCCTTGGCATTGGCAGCGGCCTGGCACTGGGGGTCCTATGTGTGCAGTTAAAGGAGCAAAGGAGCCTGGCTGGTGTGGCTCAGTGGTTGAGCGTCGACCTATGAACCAGGAGGTCAGGGTTCAATTCTGGTCAGGGCACATGCCTGGGTTATGGGCTCAATCCCCAGTGGGGGGCGTGCAGGAGGCAGCCGATCCATGATTCTCTCTCATCATTGATGTTTCTATCTCTCTCTCCCTCCCCCTCCCCCTTCTTCTCTGAAATCAATAAAAATATATTTTACAAAAAGAAAGGAAGAAAGAAAGAAGCAAAGGAAGAGAGAAAGGAAAAGTGCCTCTTCACAATGAACCACGTGCAGGACAGTCTTTTATGTGAAATGCATGTGCATTTATGCATTTACTAGAGCCTGGTGCACAAAGTTGTGCACTGGTGGGGTCCAACTGGCCTGCCCTGGTGGGGGCCCACTGGGGGACAGGGCCGGCCAGGGCTTGCCAGGGTGAGGAGCTGTGAGCAGTTTGCCAGCTGGCCCTGCACCTGATCGGAGTGGGGGGGCCCACTCAGGGGCAGGGCCGGCCAGGGCGAGGGGCCGCGGTCATTCCACTTGTTCCACCATTCGGTTGCTGGGCTTTTATTATATAGGACTAGAGGCCCGGTGCACAAAAATTTGTGCACTCGGGGGGAAGGGGGGGTCCCTCAGCCCAGCCTGTGCCCTCTCGCAGTCTGGGACCCCTCGGGAGATAACGACCTGCTGGCTTAGACCTGCTCCCGGGTGGCAGAGGGCAGGCCCAATCCCTAGGTGCAGCCCCTGGTCAGGCTCAGAGCAGGGCTGATTGGGGGGTTGGGGCACCGCAGCCTGTCACACACAGAGCCGCAGGGCAATCGGGGTTGGGGAGCTCCCCCCTATCAGGCACAGAGCAGGGCTGATCAGGGGGTTGGGGCACCTTCCCCTGTCATGAACAGAGCAGGGCAGATAGGGAGGTTGTGGCCCCGCCCCCTGTCACACACAGAGCTGCAGGGCGATCAGGGGGTTTGGGCGCTGCCCCCTGTCACGCTGATACCAGTGCCGGGAGGCATATTACCCTTTTACTATATAGGATAGAGGCCTGGTGCACAGGTGGGGCCAGCTGGTTTGCCCTGAAGGGTGTCCTGGATCAGGGTGGGGGTCCCCACTGGGGTGCCAGGCCAGCCTGGATGCTGGGCTGATGGCTGTTTGCAGCTGGTCACACACCCTTCAGGGTGGGGGTCCCCACTGGGGTGCCTGGCCAGTCTGGGTGAGGGGCTGAGGGCTGTTTTCAGGTTGGCGGGTGACTGAAGCTCCCAACCGCTCCGTTTTTTCTTTCTTTTTTTTTTTATTCTGGGCCAGCTTTAGCTCTGAGGCTCCAGCTCTTAGGCCTCCGCTGCTGAAAGCAGGTTTCTGGCCTTTGTTTACCTTCTGTATTTGAAACAATGTTGCGATCCTGCTGGCTGAAGCCTGGCGACTAAAGCAGGTTTCTGGGGTTTTGTTTAGCTTCTATATTTGTAACATAGTTGCTTAGAGTTGCAGCTCAGAGGCCGGCAAGGCAGGCGGGGAACGTTGGAGTCCTACGTCACTGAAGCAAGCAAGCCTCATGTTCGCTTCCAGCTGCCTGGCTGCCGGCCGACATCTTGGCTGGCAGTTAATTTGCATATCGCCCTGATTAGCCAATGGGAAGGGTAGTGGTCGTACGCTAATTACCATGTTTCTCTTTTATTAGATTAGATATGCTGCCTGGAGATGAGGGACAAATGCTGAAATCAGACAGCACCTTCGCGTTTGCTTAACTAGTCCCTCACCTGCTCACTCAGGAGTCAGGCAGGTGGTGAGAATTTCCCTGTCCACCAAGCCCAGAGATTAGCAATAGGATTGTGAGGTACTGATCCCATCAAATACTGTCCGATCAAAGGAGAACGTCATACAGAGTGGGGTGCACTGCTAATGGCCGGATATAAAATAATGCTTACGTGCATACATATGCAGCCCATGAACATAGACTACAGTGTGGTGAAGGCCTGGGTGGGGCGGGGCTGGGATGGAGAGGGTCAATGGGGAAAAAAGGGGGGGCATCTGTAATACTTTCAACAATAAAGATTTTTTAAA
This sequence comes from Myotis pilosus, assembly GCA_036010255.1. Lineage (NCBI taxonomy): Eukaryota > Metazoa > Chordata > Mammalia > Chiroptera > Vespertilionidae > Myotis > Myotis pilosus. The sequence continues at coordinate 2,316,488 of JASKON010000034.1, forward strand.
AACAGAAAAAATAATAAAATTCTAGATAATTCCCAAAGGATCATGCTGGTTGTTTATTTTCTATTTTCTTTGTGATACTTGAAGTGTTTTATTTTACAGTAGATACATCCAGTAGAAACTTCACTGTTGTGTTTGTTCATAGCTTTCCTTTAGCTAGGAGCCAAATTCTTTCGAAGGAGGCGTACGAGACTCAATATTGCTTACATTTTCTCACAAACAATTTGTAAAATTAAGAAAGCCCTTGTCTCAAGAAATTAATATGGTTTCCTTTGTCCTTTAAAAACATAATTTCTATAGGTTGTTGTGTTTCTATGCGAACTGTAACTCATTAAAATACGTTGACATACTTATCTGCCATTGTACTAGTTCATTTCCTTCAAGTATGCACAACTAATTTAATTAACATGGAGATCGTTTTTCTTATAAAACAAGCACTTGGTAATTCCATCTCTTGGCTTCAGGTTTATGTAATAACAGAGAGGAAATTGAAATTTCATCATATTTAGTTTCAAATGATGAAATTTCGAATGAAAACCAAGAATTAATGGTTATCCCTGGTCTTTGGCATGTTACATTTTGTGACCAGCTGGAGAATTAAGGTTATTGTCAAGGTAAATCAATGGTACTTGGAGCTCTTTGTATGGCTAGAGGCTACACATGCATTTTTTATTTATCTATTTATTTATTTTTAAAAATGTTTTATTGTTGATGGTACTGCAGATATCTCCCACCCCCATTCCCCCCCCCCTCTTCCCAGCTCGTACCCCCCAGGACTCCCCTCTCCCCATTGCCCCTGCCCATGGCTATGCCTATAAGTATATAAGGTCTTTGGTTTATCTCTTCTTACCCTCCAACCCCACATCGAGGAATCTCAGTTTGGTCCATGCCTCCCGGCTTCGGGTCTTATTTTGTTGGTCAATTCATTTTGCTCATTAGATTCCACCAATAAGTGAGCTCATGTGACGTGTGTCTTTCTCAGTTTGGCTTATTTCACTGAGCGTGATACTCTCCAGGGCCCTCCATGCTGCACATGTGCTTTCCGGAGCTGGTGATTTGCCCGCATGATCCGCGCAGGGATGAATCTGGGTTCTGGTTTTTCCGTATCAGCGGGGTTAGCAGCCTACACTGTGTCTGTGCCTCTGTCGAGAGAGGCTGGGCTTTGGAGCATCTTAGTTCGGAGAACAATTAAAGTTATACAGTTAAAGACCATGCAAAAAATCTATAATAATGATCATAAACTCAGCGGCTCGTCTCCTTGAAAAATATGGTTATTTGAAGCTTAATAGAGTTGATAATATGATCGCTGGGAAGAAGGTCACTCAGTAAAGATCTGCCTACTTGCCTCTCTCTCTCTCACACACACACACACACACACACACACACACATGGAAATGGTTGTCCCAAACATATTTCCTTGCCTGTTTTGTAGAAAATAGTGAAAGACTAGGCCTTGGGTCCCCTGGGAAGCTCCTGAAAGATGCAGATCCAAGGTGCCCCCTCCGGTCCGAAAGCTTTGTCCCCGTGCATGTGACAGCTGCTCGGTGAGGTCAGACGGAGCTAGGAGTGTGGTTGTGTGTACTGTACGGGGAAATGTGCCGGCACTTGGCAGATCGGCACAGCTCGTGACTCAGCGCTTCCGGACGAGCAGGGCGCCATGGGGCAGGTGGGCCGGGGGTAAAGAGCCTTGCAAGGCGCAGAGTGGACCAAGGAAAGTGCGATGCTGCGCTCAGCTCCCACCCGGCGGCTTAGGAGCGACCCGTCTGAGTTGATGTAGCATCGAGAAGAGTGTCCAAAATGACGTGAAAAGATGGCACTGCTCCCATTCCGGCTGTGTCTGCGCGAGGCAGGCCTGCCCACCCTGCAGTCCCCATGGGGGGGGGGAGGGCAGGGAGGCAGGACAGCAAGAACACGGGGCACAGAACAGGGAGACCCAGTTGCCTCTGAGCTCAGACATGAAGAGCTTACAGATGGAAAACAATGCCACCCTCCCCTAAGTTAGCTCAGTTTTTAAAAACATGGTTATTTTGCATAAAAGCTAAGTATCTATGTTAACTTACCTGTTATTTTTAAATTGATTATTGAACCAACATCTTAAATACCTTGCTTTTTATTTTTAATGCTAGAGGCCTGGTGCATGAAAATTCATGCACTGGGAGCCCTCAGGGTGGGAGGTGACCCTGCGATCAGGTGAAGGCGATGCCCCATCACACCTCTGCTGTTGCCACTGCTGGCAGCGCAAGCCTTGTTCAGCCCTGGTTACCTGAGCCTCGGGCAGCCCTGGGAGGTTGGGGGGCTGAGGAGACTAGGGGGACTCTGGAGGCAGGCAAGCCTGCTGCCCCGGTGGGGCTGAGGGGACTGGGCACCACCATCTTATGGCTGTGGGTGCCGCCATATTTGAGGGCGGGGGGCAGTCAATTAGCATATTCCCTCCTTATGGGCTGTGGGCACCGCCATCTTTGCGACAGTGTGAGGATCAATTAGCATATTCCCTCTTTATTAGATAGGATGTTAACTACCACCAGATGGACCCACAAGAACAAAATTCATTTGAAGTCCTCCATTTTTAATAATGAAAGTGGGTCCACAGAGCAAAACACTTGAGAACTGACGCTTTGGGACACGCACTCTGACTCCACGGCCCAGCGAGGGGAATTCCGGCAGCTCAGGCGGTGGTGTAGCATTTAACGACCTGGCTGGGGGGCCATCCTGGATGAACTTCCAGGCCCTGGGCAGCTGATTTGCTCCTTTTGCCACCAGATCACTCAGCCTGTCCCGGCTGGGGGGTGGCACCATCCGTCCTGCGAGGACAGAGCCAGCACTGACTCCCCGGGTCCCTCTTAAAGCCACACTGTGCAGCCGCTTTCCCAGGTTACAACTGCGGAGCATCTGTACTCTGTGCCCGTCACTCCTCTTCCATCAAACCTCAGCCACATTGTGTATATGTGTCTAGAGGAGAAACACCGTGATAGGTATCTTATATGTATGCACGTGTGTGCATGCAGGCATGTGTATGTGCGTCCGTGTGTGTATTTATACGTATGTGTGTGCATATATGTGTGGTCCAGTTTCACAAAGCATAGAATTATGTATGTATGTGTGTATGTGTGTGTGTGTTTGTATGTATGTGTGTGCATGTATGTGTGGAACAGTTTAACAAAGCACAGAAGTGTGTATGTATGTGCAACAAAGCATAGAATTATGTATGTATTGTGTATATGTATGTATGCATGTGTGTGGTCCAATTTAACAAAGCATAGAATTATGCATGTATGTATGTGTGTGCGCACACACGTGTGTGGTACAGTTTAACAAAGCATAGAAGTGTGTAGGTATGCATGTGTATGTGTGTGTGGTACACTTTAACAAAGCATGGAATTATGTGTGCATGTATGTATGTGTATGTGTGTGTATGTGTGTGGTCCAGTTTAATAAAGCATAGAAGTGTATATGTATGTATGTATATGCATGTGTGTGTATGGCACAGTCTAACAAAGCATAGAAGTATGTACACGTGTGTGCATGCATGTGCATGTGTGGGTGTGTGTGGGTGGCACAGTCTGACAAAGCATAGGATTATGTATGTATGTGTGCATGCATGTGCATGTGCATGTGCATGTGCATGTGCATGTGTGGGTGTGTGTGGGTGGCACAGCCTGACAAAGCTTAGGATTAGGAACTGAAGAAATCCCTCCATTCCCCTGAGGAGGAAATGGCTCCTGACAACTGGAATTCCTGTCACAGGAGCAGGTGCCGAGTTCTGGTAAACCTCCTGTTTGCCAATAACCTTCACGCCCAGAGCAAAAGGACAGCACGCACCCATCCTATCTAATAAAGAGGGAATATGCAAATTGTCCATCACTCCACCACAAAGATGGTGGTGCCCACAGGGGGTAGGGGTTTCTGTAACACAAGATGGCTGTACCCACAGCCGAGGCTGAGTTCCCATAACGAGCCTTAATGAGCAATTAGCAGGGACCTGAGGCTGTGCCCCTCTATCCCCACCCCACCCCCCCGCTGTGGGGCTTGATGGAGGACCTCATGGTGTGTCCCCCATGCAGCAGGGCTTGACAGGGGACCTCAAGGTGTGCCCCCCGCCCCAGTGCTGGGCTGGGGGACCTCAGGCCATGCCCCCCGCCCAGTGAGGCTTGACGGGGGACCTGAGGCTGCACCCCCTGCCCGGCGGGGCTTGACAAGGGTGGGACTGGCCAGGTCTGGATCTAGCCCAATCGGGGGGTTGGGGGCGCAGCCAGGTCTGGGTCTCGCTTGATTTTGAGGTGCACGTGGGTGGGTGGGGAGTTGACTCTGGGTCCCATGGTGCACCCCAGACTCTGACAGGAGGAAGATTTTCATATACATTGTACTAATTTTCTTTCATCTCTGACACTTCTATTATAGAGAAAGGGCAAATCGAAATATTAAAATATTCCCTCTAATTAATCCCCCATAACGTGCACTGGGCCACTAGCTTGTAATCAAGGTCTGTGCTCTTTCATTTGGAGAACGTTTCTCACTTGAGGTCTGTCCTCTTTATCGGTAGATTTATGGGGGAGCAATCTGTGGAGGGAATGTCTCTCCAGGTCAGGCGGACAGGGTGCAGGTCTGAGGGCCAAGCTACGGGTGGGGCATCCACACACAACACCCTCTGGACACGCGAGAGCTGGCCAGGGTCTAAGGCTGAATAGTCCAGTGAAAGCACCGACAGCAGAGGGAGTCAGGACCCCAGGCCAGGCCTCCGCCCCATCCCACCTGTATCAGGTGCCGGGCGCAGGTGACCCCAAACGGCAGGGCTCCCCGGGCCGCCTCTGGACAAGGCATCACCTGTGTTTCCTCATCGAATCGGTCACCTAACGGTGCTTTGAACATGTTGAATGACTCGGGGTTGTTACTGTTAACGCCCATCATTTCCTGGAATCCAAGGGAGGCCCGGAGTCCCTTTGAGCACCAGCAAGTTTTCCACTTTCGTTAAATGACCTCAGTGTCCCGAGTCTTTTTATTTCAGATTTTTGTGTGTTTTTAAATGTGTCCCCCACCCCTGGCTTTGGTGATGCATGAACTATAGCAGCTTTCTTTAGGCGGGGAGCACGTTTCTCTCGCCATTTCTCATTCCCGCGACCAGATAGAAAGCTGGTTAGCATTGCACACAATTGAGCAAACAGACTGAGAAAGGTCCTGACACTTTGTGATGCGGGGGTGGCGTGAGCTTTAGTGTGGCTGCATGTTGGCGACGCACAGACTCTGGGGCTGGCCTGGGGCGCTGTGGGGAGCCGGACCCTGGCCAGGTGGGGCTGCAGCTGAGTGTGGGGGAACAAACACACGCGGACGGGGGGAACCCAGGCACGGGGCCCTGCGGCTTCTCTTTTTCCTGAGTCCTCCGGCCACTTATTTGCCTAATCTTTTAGATTTTAAACATGTTTTTTTGTTCTGGTTGTTATCTTTAAATATATTTGTATTGATTTCAGAGAGGAAGGGAGAGGGAGAGAGAGAAACATCAGTGATGAGAGAGAATCATTCATCAGCTGCCTCCTGCACGCCCCACACCGGGGATCAAGTGCACAGCCCAGGCATGTGCCCTGATGGGGAATCGAACCCGGGACCATTCAGTCTGCAGCCTGACACTCTACCCACTGAGCCACGCCAGCCAGGGCTTACACGTGTTTTTAATGAGCCCTTTAAAAGCACTGTTTCATGTTCTGTCTAAATGCTTATACAACGTGTCTGCCTGGCCCAGGAGCCTTCGGCACGGAGCCCTCACTGTCCCACCCGACAGAAAGCAGGCGGCCCGGCCGCCCCGGTCCTGGAGGAGCTGGTGCGTACACCCCCAGGCGCTGGGAGCAGAGAATACCATTCCATATTAGTCCTTGCGCTTCTGCAGCACGTGGCCGCTCTCTCACTGCTCACAGCTCGCAGTAGCATTGTGCATAGCTCTTCCCGTGGGGCCACGTCGGGGCGCGCATTCCTAGGGTGCAGCATGGAGGGGCCTCGCGCCTGGGAGTCCTGGTTCGCTCTGGGAGCCTGTCCAGGAGTCTGAGGAATGCCTTCTGCTTTTATGGCGACTGGGTCCCTGCGGGGGTGACGACACTCAGGAGGCCTCTGCCGAGTGTCTGGGTGTGAACAGGGACCGGAGCAGAGGCGTCCAGGCTCCGGCCCAGACTCCACCACAGGCCTGGGAGTGGGAGCTGAGGCGCCGACGGCCCCGGAAACCCCAGTCTGCCTCCGTCTGTGCAGTGACCCCACGCCGACGCACCGTGTTCAGACAGAGGACCGGTGCCCTGACCCTCACGCAGTTCTCCCAGCACCCACGATGCTTCCGAGGAGGGAAGCCTCCTCCCTCCCCATCGGCTCTCCTTCTAGACGCCCCTGCACAGACAGTCCCCCCCCCCCCCATCCCTCACCGTCCCGCCCCCGCCCTCCCGGCTCCCAGGCGCTCTTCTAGTCCATCTCCCCAGCGGCTGGCCTGCCCTTCTTCATCACCCTCAAGTGCCATCTCCCTCAGCCCCTCCTTCTTCCATGGAGACGGTGACCTTGAACCCTTGCCCGCCCTGACAGCCGGCACCCCTCCTCCCTCTCTGCCTCTGAGACCCAGGCCCTCTCCTCTGCCTCCTGTCTGCCCGCAATGCTGTCCAGCTGGGTCCAGGGCTCGTGCAGGAAGTGGGCACCTGCTTATTCTGTCACAAAGGGACGGGGTGACGCCCACGGGGTTGAGGGCAGGGGCAGGGTCTCCGAGAATGGCTTCCGACAGCAGCCGCCACGGGTCACCCGGGACGGGCACGGTTGTGGGTCAGGGAGCCACGGGCCGGAGCTGGGCCTCGGGGTCACACCTTGGCCTGGCCGGGGACTGAGACGCTGCCGGTGGCCCGCGGCGTCCACAGCAAAGCGCCTCCCAGCTGGGCGCCCGCAGCACTGAGCCCGCGAGGCCCTGCCTCTCTCTGTGCCACTCGGTCCCGCTGAGCGGGCACCTGATCTGCCAGGGGCCAGCGGGAGGAGGTCAGGGACACACGTGTTGTCTTCTCCCCGCGGCGACCCCGGCACCTGGAAGGAGCTGGTGCAGAAGTTGCACAGCCCCGTCCCCCTGCCGCTGGCTGTCTGCTGGCTCACTCAGCTGTCAGTCAGAGTTCTTATCCACTGATCCCTCTTCTTCTTCTTTTAAAAAAAAATATTTTATTGATTTTTTACAGAGAGGAAGGGAGAGGGGTCAAGAGTTAGAAACATCGATGAGAGAGAAACATCGATCAGCTGCCTCCTGCACACCTCCCATGGGGGATGACCCCACAACCAAGGTACATGCCTCTGACCGGAATCGAACCCGGGACCCCTTAGTCTGCAGGCCGATGCTCTATCCACTGAGCCAGACTGGTCAGGGCCACTGACCCCCCTCCTCCTCTCAGGCCCTCTTCCCCCTCACTGCTGCGTGGCTGCGCTCAGCCCTGGGACGCTTGACCTTCTTGGGTCGTCACTGCTGGTTTCCTTTCTAATATAGTTTTATTGATGTCAGAGGGGAAGGGAGAGGGAGCAAGAGATAGAGCATCAATGATGAGAGAGACTCACACTGGGATGGAGCCCACAACCCGGGCCTGTGCCCTGACGGGGAATCGAACCCTGACCTCCTGGTTCATAGATCGATGCTCAACCATGAGCCACGCTGCCTGGGCCGGGTCGTTTCTGCTTTTATTCCCTCTCGTTCTGGTCCTTGTGGCCCTACAAGTGTCACATGCTCTTTGCTTAAGGCTAGGACCCGCCCCCCCCCGCCCCCCCACTGCTGCCTCCCTGCATGGACGGGAGCTTGGACATCAGAGTTGGGGAGCAGGCCGTGCAGAGGGGGTTAGCTGCTGGTTGCTACAACCTGAGCTGCTGCCATCATCGCCTCCCAGGGGTGTGGTGACCAGCTCTCAGGGCAGCGGGGAACATGACCTGCTCGGGCTCCGTGGAGGAGCCGCTGGGCGCCCCTGAAGCCTTGTCTCGGGGAGGAGAGCTGTGCCGCAGGTCTGCTGCGCCCCTGGGGAGGGCTGGGGTTCTCAAAGAGCGCTCAGTCCTGGTCTGCTCACCACCCCATGGACTCATCTCCATCGCAGAAGCTGCCTCTGGCCGCGATCCCCTCGCTCATCCTCCCCGTCTCAGGTCCCAGCTGTGCGCGTGGGGTCCAAGGAGCCTCCTGCGGGCATGGGGCTGGACGCCTGCCCACTCTCTCCTTCGTCATCCGTGTAATGGTGGCAAGTGTGGCTTAAGGAGGAGGTTGTCCTGGTTCCGCCACTTGCTCGGGGACCTCCCCAAACTTGTCCATGACTCACACACAGACACGCAGCCAGGAGAGGAGGCCCACATCTCCAATGGGAAGTGGCACTGTGTGCGGGGATGCTGGCACAATGGGCGTGGAAGCTGGCACTGTGGGCGTGGATGTTGGCACTGTGGGTGTGGCAGTCACACCCCAAGCCAGGGTGCTTCCTACTCCATCCACCAGGCCTGGACACGAAGCCCTAGTAAAAGCAAAAGGAACGTTCTCATTTCACCAGGGAATTATTTATTCATGAAATAAAGTAGTGTGACTGACGTGCATCTTGGATTCAGGATATGACAGGGAAGTAACGTTACATTTCCCCGGAGCTTTAGCTTTCCGTTTTCACTGTCTGCAATGAGGGAGTCCTTCCTGACCAGGCCCAGAGGCCGTGAGCAGGAGGACGTAGCGTTTGGTAAATTTCCATTTCCATGACCGCTGAGTCACATGGTCTGAGCACAGAGTGAGGCGTTGAGAGGGAGGAGCATACTGTACAGGGAGGAGCAGCTAGAGATGCAGGAGGTGGGCAGTGAGGTCTCAGGGATGCTCCAAAGAAAAAGACTTAGAGCCTGGCTGGCATGGCTCAGTGGCTGAGCATCAACCTGTGAACCAGGATGTCATGGTTCAATTCCCAGTCAAGGCACATGCCTGGGTTGCAGCTGATCCATGATTCTCTCTCATCATTGATGTTTCTATCTTTCTGTCCTTCTCCCTTCCTCCATGAAATCAATAAAATTATCTACACTAACAAAAGAGAAAGATGCAAATTGACCATACCTTCGTGACACCCACCAGCCAATCAGGAGTGAATATGCAAATTAACCCAACAAAGCTGGTGGGTTGATTTGCATATGCAGGTGCCAAGTGGCTGGTGGGTGGGGCGGGACTCAGGCGTTTTGCACAGCCCCAGCTGCTCCGGGCCTCTGGGCAGCGTGGGAAGGTGGAAAGGTGGCTCCAGGCAGGAGCAAAGGTGGTGCGGGAAGCCAGGGAAGGAAGGCCCACTCTTGCACGAATCTTCATGCATCGGGCCTCTAGTATTTAAAATAAAAAAGAGCAGAAGCTCCTGTTCCCTGTGGGCCTGCACATGGGAGATGGTGTGGGGAGCCCAGGACAAGAGCTCAGGCCTGGGGGTCAGACACACAGGAGCTGGACTGTCAGAGAGCTGTGGGCCAGCAGGCCAGTAGGCCAGTTGGGAGCACACCTGCCTGTCCCCCCTTTCCTCTCCTTCTTTGATCTCTTACTGGGGTTCCCATTGGCCAGACCCAGCCAGGAGCCAGTGTGATGGGAACTCGGCCATGAGGCAGTGCTGGGGAGCGGAGGGACTGGACCTGGAAGGGCAGAGGGACAGTGACCAACCCAACACTCTTGTTGGCACAATGACACATGTATCACTTCCAGTCACCCCTCACGGGGGGCCCAGGGGAGCCTCTGCTGTTGTTCCCACATCTCCCTCCTCCCGGGCCTGATGGTGTGCCCAGGTTTTATTCTGATCTGTTCTCTTCCACATCCTTACAGGCAGGAATGTGAGGCATCATCCTTAGAGCTCGGCTGTTTGATTTTTACACAACCTTTTTCTTTCCTTTTCTTTTTCTTTTTTTTTTGGCCAAAGTTTGCCTAGTCCTAACTCTTAAATAGTTGGTTTCAAAGGAACTTATTCCTTTGACATAATCCTTAATGCCCTGGCCATCTCGTTACCCTCAATGCTGGGATGGCTGTCTTGGGTTTGTTCATCTGCAATGCAACCGGGTTTTAAATTTTATTTGAGTGGGAGAAGTCATTCCCCATTGGGTCGGCCTTCACAATGTGACAAGGTTCTTTCTAGCATGTGCTCGATTTAAAAACGTCTCCCCACTCCTCACTGCTTTTTATTTCTTTACTCTCATTCTTCTAGAATAGATTTTCTCTCCTTTCCTGTTTATTTACAATGATATGAATTCAATGTGGACATCGTGGTAGCATATACTACATTGTGTGTGTGTGTGTGGGGGGGGGGTTGGACCATGTGTAAGATGGTGGTTAACAGATGAACATAAAACCAGGACTGACATGGTACACACTACATTGTGTGTGTGTGTGTGTGTGTGTGTAACATGTGTAAGGTGGTCTCACAGGTTAGCAGGTGGATGAAGCCAGGGCTGACACGGTATCCACTACAATGTGTGTGTGTGTGTGTGTAACATGTGTAAAGTGGTCTCATAGGTTACAGGTGGATGAAGACAGGGCTGACATAGTACACACTACATTGTGTGTGTGTGTGTGTGTGTGTAACATGTGTAAAGTGGTCTCATAGGTTACAGGTGGATGAAGACAGGGCTGACATAGTACACACTACATTGTGTGTGTGTGTGTGTGTGTGTGTGTGTGTAACATGTGTAAGGTGGTCTCATAGGTTACAGGTGGATGAAGACAGGACTGACATGGTATACACTATATTGTGCGTGTGTGTGTGTGTGTGTGTGTGTGTGTGTAACATGTGTAAGGTGGTCTCATAGGTTACAGGTGGATGAGGCCAGGGCTGACATGGTACACACGACATTGCTACATTGTGTGTGTGTGTGTGTGGGGGGGTTGGACCATGTGTAAGATGGTTAACAGGTGAACATAAAACCAGGACTGACATGGTACACACTACATTGTGTGTGTGTGTGTGTGTGTGTGTGTGTGTGTGTGTGTAACATGTGTAAGGTGGTCTCACAGGTTAGCAGGTGGATGAGGCCAGGGCTGACATGGTACACACTACATTGCTACATTGTGTGTGTGTGTGTGTGTGTGTGTGTGTGTGTGTGTAACATGTGGAAAGTGGTCTCACAGGTTAACAGTGAATGAAGCCGGGGCTGCTTCTCCAGCTTGCAGATCCACGTGCCGGGCCCAGACCCATCTCTCGGAGAAGGCGCATGGTGTGCACACACTGATGATTCTAATCGTCGCCTCCTGTTTGCTCCACTCAGATCCGCAGCCAGAGCAAAGCGTCGGGCTCCGGGCTCTGTGAAGGGGATGAAGTGGTCTCCATCAACGGCAACCCGTGTGCGGACCTCACCTACCCGCAGGTCATCCAGCTCATGGAGAGCGTGGCCGACTCGCTGCACATGCTCATCAAACGGTAGGAGCCCGGGGGTGGGGGGAGCGGGGGGCGGCACTCGCCCTGCAAGCCGCTGGGACGGGGACAGCCTCCGACACATAAACCATAAACGCATAAACGTGGGTGCCCTGAGGAGGTCAGTGAGGCAGACAGGAGGGCCACAGGATCTGAGAGCTGATGGCTTTGACCCCCTGAATTTTCTGGGTGATTGAAAATTAACTTGGAAATCTTTGTTTCAAGAACTTCGGTGGAAACCTCAGTTATTTAAAACTAGTTCCTTAGACAGCTCAGCATGTTGAACATAATTTAGTCCTTCCAGATCCAGTTTTCGTGGTGGATCAGGACCACCGATGTATAATTCACAGATGGATTAAAAACATTTAAATAGCAAACCATTACACTACACACTAACTTTTTCAAGAAAGAAATGCCCAGGAGAAGGAGAACAACAACAAAAGCCTTAAAGCAGCCAGATTCCTGATGCCAGAACCTCCGAAAAACCAATATCTGGGTGGTTAGAATAAAGTTTTTGGACTATCAACGCAAATCTCTTGTTAATTTTATCTCCCCATACCTATTCTCCCCAGTAATTGCTTAAAAATGCAGAAGTAAAGTTTAAACATAGAAACAAAAGAAAACATGGGGGTTCCCGGCCGTGTGGCTTGGTGGTTGAGTGTCGCCGCATGCACCCAGAGACCACAGGTTCGATTCCCGGTCAGGGCACGTGCCTGGGTTGCGGGCTCGATCCCCAGTGTGGGCCATGCAGGAGGCAGCAAATCAATGTTTTCTCTCATTGATGTTTCTCTCTTCCTATCTCTTTAAAAATCAATCAAAATATATTTATTTATTTTTTAAAAATATATTCTATGTCAGAGAGGAAGGGAGAGGGAGGGAGAGATAGAAATATCAATGATGAGAGAATCATTGATTGGCTGCCTCCTGCACGCCTCCTACTGGAGGTCTAGCCCACAACCAGGGCATGTGCCCTTGCCCAGAATCGAACCTGGGACCCTTCAGTCCACAGACCGACACTCTATCCACTGAGCCAAACTGGCTAGAGCAAAATATATATTTTTTTCTAAAAAATAAAACAATGGGAGCAATCACATACACACAAACAGTAGCATCCACATTTCCATTGTGTGCAAACCACAGCCCAGGCTGCACCAGCTTTGCAGGGAGACTGACATCGCGTTGTAATAACTCCAGACAGGAAAGCCCTGGACCCTGGAGGAAGCCTTCCTGGGTGATTGATCCCAGAGAGGAAGGGAGAGGGGGGAGAGAGAGATAGAGATAGAAACATCAACGATGAGAAAGAATCATGGATCAGCTGCCTCCTGCACGCCCTACACCAGGGATTGAGCCTGCAACCCGGGCCTGTGCCCTGACCGGAAATCGAACCATGACCTCCTGGTTCATAGGTCGACACTCAGCCATTGAGCCACCCCGGCCAGGCTGGTTTTGTTTTTTGTTTGTTTGTTGTTGCTGATGGGAGTCCTCGCCTGAGGATATTTTTTTCATTGATTTTTACAGAGAGAGTAGAAGGGAAGGAAAGAAGAGTGAGAGAGAGAGAGAGGAATATCCATATGAGAGAGTTACATCGATTATTTGCCTTCCCCACATGCCCCAACCAGGCCGGGGGTCCAACTTGCAACCCAGGTACTTGCCCTTGACCAGGAATCAAACCTGAGACCCTTTGATGCACGGGCTGATGCTCTAACCACTGAGTACACAGGCCAGGGCTGATTCCACTTCTATAAAACACGACTCATGTGGCCCAAACCTTCTGAAAAGAAAAGAAATCTCACTTTACTCTCAGCACTCCCACCGAAATGTTTCCCATTGAGCCCAGTGTGCAAGCCCTCCGGCTCCTACTTATGTATAAACCGCCACGTGCTTTGGCGAGGACCCAGCAGGAAGGCTGCGGCGTGCAGTCCGCGTGCCAGGGCCCTGCACAGAGCCCCGCCCTCTGAGCACTTCCATCTTCGCGAAGGTTTAATCACGTCTACAAGGGGAGATGCCTTGTCTGGTTTGTTCCCTTTTTAGTGCCTCCACTGCTTCAGTGAGGCCAGCTTCCCCGGCACACGCTGGGGCTGGCGCTTTCCCTACTAGGTCCTGTCTGGCTGCGGTGCCTCCTGGGAAAATCCCCGGGTGCTTTAAAGCTGAGTCTCAGACACATATTTACTGTCACACATCATCGGACTGGTTCTCTGCTACTTTCAGTAAATGGGACCATGACTATTATTTTCCCTTAACTACTTTGACTTTACCAAATAAGTAATTGATGCTATTGAAAACGGAATCTCAAATTAGTACCCACCAAAAGGCAGTCATCATGTCATCATCCTCATCAACACCATCACCACCATCACCACCATCACCATCATCACCACCACCACCACCACCACCATCACCACCATCACTACCACCACCACCACCACCCGCACCATCGCCATCATCACCACACCACCACCACCATCACCATCATCACCACCACCACTACCACCACCATCACCATCATCACCACTGTCGTCATCACCATCACAATCACCACCATCACCACCACAATCACCACTACCACCACCACCACCACCATCGCCATCACCGTCACCACCAACACCACCACCACCACCACCACAATCACTACCACCACCACCATCCCCATCCCCATCACCATCACCATCACCATCACCACCACCATCACCATGACCATCACTATCACCATCCCCATGACCATGACCATCCCCATCACCATCACCATCACCACCACCATGACCATCACCATCCCCATCCCCATCACCATCACCATCACCACCACCATCACCATCACCATCACCATCACCATCACCATCACCATCACCATCCCCATCCCTATCACCACCACCATCACCATCACCACCACCATGACCATCACCATCCCCATCCCCATCCCCATCCCCATCCCCATCCCCATCACCATCACCATCACCATGACCATCACCATGACCATGACCATGACCATCACCATCCCCATCCCCATCACCACTACCACCACCACCACCATCACCATCACCATCCCCATCCCCATCACCACCACCACCACCATCACCATCACCATGACCATCACCATGACCATGACCATGACCATCACCATCCCCATCCCCATCACCACTACCACCACCATCACCATCACCATCACCATCACCATCACCATCACCATCCCCATCCCCATCCCCATCCCCATCCCCATCACCACCACCACCACCATCACCATCACCATGACCATCACCATCACCATGACCATGACCATGACCATGACCATCACCATCCCCATCCCCATCACCACTACCACCACCATCACCATCACTATCACCATCACCATCACCATCACCATCACCATCACCATCACCATCACCACCACCATGACCATCACCATCACCGTCCCCATCCCCATCACCATCCCCATCACCACCACCATCACCATCACCATCACCATCACCATCACCATCACCATCACCATCACCATCACCATCTCCATCCCCATCACCACCACCATCACCACCACCATCACCACCACCATCACCATCACCATGACCATCACCATCACCACTCTGGCATCTGAACGCTGTTTCCTGGAATGGAAATATTCTCCCATTCACATAACTGCCCTCTGTCACTCAAAGGCAGCTGGTTTGCTTTTCCTGGACAGTTGCCCAGAGATAGCTGGGCCAGGCGGTCCTAAAACACTTCTTCATCATTAAGCCTCTATTATCTTAAATTTCATTAAAATAAGATGTTTTTCTAAATTATATAATTATGTGTTGGGGAGCAGGAAATTTTACTCTAGGTTCTTCTGGCTGGCCTAAGAATTAAATCGATGGAAGACAGATTAGCAGGAATAAATAGCCAAATGTAATTACGGTTGGATGTCCAGGGTTCATTAAGACCAGTGGTCCCAAGGCAGGCTGGGCGTGCGTGCCCCCAGAGCTAAGGGGATGGGGAAGTGGTCTGGGACTTCAAAGGGGAGGAAGGAGCAAATGTTTGGTAAACAAATGTTCGCTGGGCCTCAAAGTGAGACCTCTGATGGCCAGGCTCCTCCAGCACCCCCCCCCACACACACACTCCCCCACCCCACCCCAGCCCCTGTTCTCTGTAGACCTCCAGCGAGAGCCCTGTTCCGGGACTAGGTATGATTCTGCCTCAGTTCTTCCAGGCAGTTCGCAGGGAGGTCAAAGGTCCTGCTGAGACTTTAGTTCCTTCAAAATAAAGTCGTGCCCTGGCAGAGAGCTGGGAGTGTCCCACTTGGCTTCCCACCCGCGACCCACACTGTGGACTCGGGTGCCAACGCAGACGGCGTGGACATGAGCATCTTCAGGTAGAAGGGTTAGCCTCCCAGGCTTTCGTGACTGTAGTCATGTGTGTCCCTGTCACGCTGGCCACCAGGACATGTTAACACCTATCTGAGCATTTGCCTGCGTGACAGTCTGAGGTTGGAGTGAAGTCAGACTCTCATCTCGGCCTCCTGAGTGATGGCTAACAGAACACGACGTGATCTAATCCGGTTCCCTCCCAAGCCTTCCTCCGTTAAACCCTCTGACCGCCCGGTCCCTCACATTCAGTGGCACAGAGTGTAGCATCATTTCCTACACGTGGGGATCTGAGGAGCTGTCAGCGTGTTTTTGAAACACTGTATTACGGGTTTTTCCCCCCTGTATTTACCAGGAAGCTTCACAGGGTACGTGCTTAGAGAAAGCTGCGTTTCCTTTGATGGTTTTTGTTTAGTTTAGTTTAGTTTTATGGTTGCTCAATGCAGTCAAAAGCGAAGTTGGGAGTCATTATAATCTCATACAGTCTGAATTTGTACGGCCACATCAATCCTCAGGTAGATTCCCTTGGCTGGTCAGAGCGCACTGGGAGGGAGGAAGAGGGGGCAGAGGACCCTGCTGCTTCTTTAAAAAAACAAACAAACACGGAAACCCTTAGAAATGTGAGAAATGGGTCATTTCCTCCAGCTGTTCTGTGAATGGGGATTCTCTTCTAAGTGCCCTTAGAATTTACATCAGAGCTCCAGCAAGAAGTTGTTTAACCCTTAAATGGGCATTGCTTCTTGCAAACCCAAACTTGCAAAACCAGCTGGGAATGTCCAGGCCAGAATCAAAGGACTGTGGAGAGGGACCCGCCCCGCCCCCCCCTCCCCCACCCCCTCTCCCCCAACAGGAGCACGGGACTGACACAGAGGCCCTCTAAGGGAATGGCTCCGAGAGGCAGGTTCCCGGGAGGAGGGAGCGGCTGGGGTATTTATACTCCATGACGCAATCGCCCAGGGCAGCTCGCAAAGGATTTCTCTGGACGCGAGAGGGCTGGGCTGGGGCCCACGGGTGGCAGACACCCTCCCGAGCTCGGCCTGCGTTTCATTCCCTTCAAGAAAGCAGAGCCACTGAGAGGGCCCCGGCCTCACCTGTGTGATCACATCACCTGGCGCCTCTGGATGTGTCTCTACCCAGCCTTAGTCAGTGAGACCCTGATGTGCTTTCTCATAAAGCCACAAACACCGTGTTTTGGAAACAACCAAATAAGCGCAGCTAAAGAGCATCCATGTGGCCATCACCTGTCTTTAAATAAAACATAAAAAAAGCTGAATGTAGGATGGATTTAGGTTGTATCATACCTTGTGAGCCCTTTTGCTTGGCTAAAGCAGTGGTTCTCAACCTTCCTAATGCCCTTTAATACAGTTCCTCATGTGGTGACCCCCAATTTCATGGTTACAAATTGAACATCATTAAAGCATAGTGATTCATCACAGCAACAATATGTAATTATATATGTGTTTTCCGATGGTCTTAGGCGACCCCTGTGAAAGGGTCGTTCCACCCACAAAGGGGTCGCGACCCACAGGTTGAGAACCGCTGCTTTAAAGGAAACGTTATTTGGAAAATCGTTAAATAATCACACGCGCAAGTTGCCAGTTTCTGTTTCCACACGCGCTGCCGCTGGCACGCGGGAGAGCCTTGCCTTGCGGGCATCGGCCATCATGAGGGGTCGGAGGGCGCCCTGGGGGGGTGGGCACCCACATCTAACTGTCGGGAACTGTTCGGCTTTTCTGTGCGCAGACCTTCCGGCGGAATGAGGGAGACTTTGGCCTCTGAAACGGAAAACCAGACCCCTGAGCGTCTCCCCGCCGAGGGGTGCGTGGAAAGCACCACCCTGCAGATCCGCCCGGCCACGCACAGCCAGGACCCCGAGCCCCACCTCGACTCCCACCAGAGTGGCACCCCCCTGGCTGAGAGCTCGGAAAGCGGTCCCGCTTTTTCTGGGAGCAAGAAAGAAGAAGAAACGGGCCTGAGTTACACCGAGGCGCCCCACACGCCTGGCCCCCCGAGAGGACCCGCGGCAGAGGTGGCGGTTCTGCTGGAGAGGAAGGCAGCCGTGGGCTGGCCCGGCCCCGTGGTTGAGCTACAGCTGTCCCTGCCCCAGGACATGGGCACGGCCCCCGGGGCCCCCGCCGTGGCCCTCCCGGGAGCTGACACACCTCCGAGCCCTGACCCAGACCCCAAGGCTGTGCACATAAACTCAGCCCCCACGAGTGAGAGCGGGGAGGCCTCGCTGAGGTCCAGCAAGGTCATCCAGATCCGCAGGGGCCAGGAGCTGAGAGTGGTCCAGGGGGCGGCCGCCGGGGCCGCGGGGCTGCCGCGCGTGGAAGTGATCCTGGACTGCGCCGCCGGGCAGCTGGCGGGAGGGTGCGGGCTGCGGGCGGGGGCGGGGCGAGCGGACTCCCCGCTGGAAGGAGGGCAGACAGAGGCACCGCCCTCCCTGGTGGCCTTTGCCGTCTCCTCAGAAGGCACGGAGCAGGGGGACGATCCGCGCGAGGAAAGGGATCACAGCAGACCGCACAAGCACAGAGCGCGCCACGCACGTGAGTCCTGCGGGGGCCGGGGCTGGGGGCCGGGGCTGGGGCCCGGGGATCTTGCTGCTGCTCGCCTGCATGGATGGCTTTTCCTTTTAAAGATTTTTTCTTCTGCCTTTCACTAAGACACAATTAAAAAATTATTAATGCACCAAAACACCCCCCCACCGCCCAAATGAAACTGCAGACAGTGCCAGTGTCTGGATTGGAAGCAGCGAGTTTGAACTTGGGAGTCGAGTTCCCTGCTTTTCATGCACATTTTGCCCCAGGGGCACGGGAACTGTGAGAGACCAGCACACTGTTAGCATTGCTTCCCGGGTCTGTCTCAGAATGCGGCCCTAGTCCACGCGAGCACTGGACGTGGCGTGGGCTCCGAGTTTCACCGTCAGGAGCGGTGGAGTCTGCTGCTCAGAGGCGTCCGTGGCACTCAGGCCGCACCGCTGATGCGAAAAGCAGATCCTGCTCCTGAAGCGAACCGCCTGCAGCCTGATGATGCCTGCAGAACTGGGCTGACGGACAGGGACATGTGGCGGCGGCAGTTACACCATCCGCCCGCCGCCAGCCCTCACCGGCCGCCGGGCGTCCCACCGCCTCTGCACGCCCAGGCCAGCCCCGGGGCCACGTGGAGCGTTTAAATGCCCTCACCCAGAACACGGGTTTAAATGCCAGCCCCCCGCCCCCCCGGGTTTCCTTGCACCCTGGGGAGTGATCAGAGGAAGCAGAGTGAGGATGAGCGTGGCCCCTGGGTTTATTGACTTTTGTTCTTTTCTTTCCTTTTTGCCACACGTTTTTGGAGAGTCATTTGAGGAGGTGAGGGCTGAGGGGAAAGGCACTGAATGATCTATGACAGCAATGAACTTGGTTAGTCCACGCAGTAGATTGAGTCTTCTGGCCTGTTGTCATTCCTGTCAAGGTGTATTTTTAGCAAAACCATTTGTAGCTTCCTTGGCAAGTGCTGTCAGTCATTGCGTAGCCCTGCAGCGTCTGTAGGCACGGTCACATTTATAGATTTTAAACAAGTGCAGGCAGGCGGATTCACATACTTGACGTGTTGGCAGGGGTGTTAGCGACAAGTGTGCAACTGTGACTGTCAGTTTCATAGTGAGTTGTATAACACAGTCAAGAAAAACTTACATTTAGGAATGGCCACACACTTTGTTTCCTCTGAATAAAATATTATTACAGGCGGCTACCTGTAACTCTGTTATAAAACTTCTTACTCTGATTCTTTGTTTTTTAAATTAACCATTAAGTCTGATTTTTTTAGTACAAAAAGAGCTAATTTTCAATCATAAAATACTAAACTTTTTTTTCTGAAATTTCCATTGAACTATTCTGAGGAGTTCAAAACATAGTTTTGTGAGTCATGCTCATTTTCATTGAATGCATGCGTATGATTAATTGTTGCTATAAATTAATTTGTCACCAATTCCTTTTTTATGACAATAATGATAAAATTTTAAATTAAAATTTTAAAATTGTCAAACTCTCATTTTAAATGATTTAATTTTTTATCAGCTCTTACCCACAGGTGAAAGGGCCGCTAATCATATAATTTTTAAATTTCCCCAAGATTTACACTCACTCTTGTACCCCAGCACAATGGATTTTTGCAACTAAAGTCATATTTGAATTTATCTAGACAACTTTGTAGCTAAAGTTTCTTACATTCACAGCAGCCTAATGTTTGAATTATTATGGTTCATGATTCAGTCCTTTCAAGTATTCACATAGTTTTCTGAATTCATGCTAATTCAGTCTCCAGGAATGGAAAGACTTTGGAGGGGAAGTCAGAGGCAAGAAAGAAAGAAAAGAAGAAGAAAACTTGAATATTTAAAGTCATTGCATTCATTAAGCTAAATAACAGTTTTGCCCCCTCCCCCACCCCCGATTTTTTAAAAACATGCCTGGCACTAGTTTTATGTTGACATTTTATTTTTGAAATATGGAAGTACAAGGTATGCCCCAACGTGCGTCTCAGAGCATACTGCCCTTAAGTGATCTCCCTTCTAGTTTCGCTGGACACACTGACTGCTGCAGCGTAGGGGCCGCCCAGGCCGCCCAGAAACAAACCATGAGGCCTGGATTCTGATGGGCAGACACACACCGACTCACATGCACAGAGTTCCACGTGGCACTGTAGAAGTTCAGACTTTAAAATTATGTATATATATAATCATGTATATATGTATATATAATCATATATATGTATATATATAATCAATATATATATATTGATTTCAGAGAGCAAGGGAGAGGGAGAGAGAGAGAGAAACATCACTGATGAGAGAGAACCACGGATCTGCTGCCTCCTGCACGCCCCCTACTGGGGATGGAGCCAGCAACCCGAGCATGAGCCCTGACAGGGAATCGAACCCGGGACCTCCTGGCTCATAGTGACGCTCCACCACTGAGCCAGGCCGGTGGGGCCTAGAAGCACAGCCTTTTAAGGAAAGGAGGAGGAGGAGGAGGAGGAGGGGGAGGAGGAGGAAGGGGAGGGGGAGGAGGAGGAAGAGGGAGGAGGAAGAGAAGGAGGAGGGGGAGGGGGAGGAGGAAGAAGAGGGGGAGGAGGAATGGGTGGGGTGGCTTCCGCGTGGAGCCCAGCGCAGGCAGGGTCCCCTCTCTTTCCCGGGTGCATGCGGGGTGGCTGGGAGCCTGGCCGCCCCTGAACCTGCCCCCCCCCCCAGGGCTGCGGAGGAGCGAGAGCCTGTCGGAGAAGCAGGTGAAGGAAGCCAAGTCCCGATGCCGCAGCATCGCGCAGCTGCTCACGGCCGCGCCCAGCCCGCACTCGCGCGGGGTGCAGATGTTTAAGAAGCGGCGGCGGCGCGCGCGCAGGTTCACGCTGGTCAGCTACGGCACCGGGGAGCTGCGGCGGCCGGGGGGCGCGGGGCACCCCGAGGACGACGGCTGGGACAGCCCCGGCGAGGCCGCGCTGCTGGGCGCCAGCGAGTCCGACGCCGACGAGGAGCTGCCGTCCGACGCCGAGGACAGCGCGCAGGTCGTGGCCTTCGACTGGGACTCGGGGCTCGGGGCCTTTGAGAAGAGGCTGAGCGCGGGGGACAAGATGGAGATGCTCCCCGACACGTCGGGCAAGGGGGCGCTCATGTTCGCCCGGCGGCGGGAGCGGATGGAGCAGATCTCGGCGCAGCAGGAGGAGGGGGCGCCGGCGGGGGCGCACGACGGCCCGAGCGCAGGGACCTCCTACCGGCGCTCGGAGGAGGCGACCGTGAGCGCCCAGAGCTCCGTGCACAGGAGCTACGTCGAGGTGAGCCAGGGCCCCGGCCTCGCGCCCCAGCACAACGGCTTCGGGGCGGCGCCCGGCCCGGCGGAGGCCCCGCGGACGGCGCCCATGAACAGGACGGCCCGGCCCTTCCCGGGGGCGCCCGGGGCCCAGCCTGCGGCCGCCTTCTCCCCGCCCCGCAGCGTGGCGAGCCCCACGGCCGACTTCCCCGCGCCGCCGCCCTACTCCGCGGTCACCCCGCCCCCGGGGGGCCCGGCCCGCGCGGCCACCAGCCCCCCGGCCGGCCCCGCGCCGCCCCCGCCGTGGCCGCAGCCCGCGCCCTGGCACCCGGAGCACATCGCGTCCCGGGACGAGCGCATCGCCGTGCCCGCCAAGAGGACGGGCATCCTGCAGGAGGCCAAGCGCAGGAGCACCGCCAAGCCCATGTTCACGTTCAAGGAGCCCAAGGTGAGCCCGAACCCCGAGCTCCTGTCGCTCCTCCAAAGCGCGGAGGGCAAGCGCGGCGCGGGGGCCGACTCGGGGCCGGAGGAGGACTACCTGAGCCTCGGGGCGGAGGCCTGCAACTTCATGCACGGCGCCGCCAAGCAGAAGACGCCCCCGCCCGTGGCCCCGAAGCCCGCAGTCAAGGCCTCCTCCTCCTCCCAGCCCGCGACGCCCGTGTCTCCCGTGTCTCCAGTCTGGTCTCCGGGCGTGGGTCCAGCCCCCCAGCCGGCCTTCCCCAGGCCCCCGCCTTTGCAGGGCTCCGTGGCGTCATCCATCAAAATAGCGCAGCCGTCTTACCCTCCCGCCAGGCCCGCCAGTGCCCTCAACCTGGCCGGTCCCTTCAGAGGCCCCCAGGCGGCGGTGGCCAGCGTGAACCACAGCGCCAAGCCAGCGGCCCCCACCCCGGCCGGGAGCGCCTCGCACGTGGGCGCCGCGGGCCCGCCCAGCGAGCTCCCCGGGATGCAGGGGAAAGGGGCCCAGCTCTTCGCCAAAAGGCAGTCGAGGATGGAGAAGTACGTGGTGGACTCGGACACGGTGCAGGCCCACGCCGCTCGCGCCCAGTCCCCCACGCCGTCGCTCCCGGCCGGTTGGAAGTACTCCTCCAACGTGCGAGCGCCGCCCCCGGTGGCCTACAACCCCATCCACTCACCCTCCTACCCGCTGGCGGCTGTCAAGTCCCAGCCTTCCGGCCCGCAGGCCTCCAAAACCAGCAAGAAGAAGGGCAAGAAGCCGCTCAACGCTCTGGATGTCATGAAGCACCAGCCCTACCAGCTCAATGCATCCCTGTTCACTTTCCAACCCCCAGATGCCAAGGCAGGCCTCCCCCAGAGGTCGCCGGCCAAGGTCAACGCCGGGCCGGCCCCCAGGAAGGCCGTCCCGCCCCGGGCCATCAATGCCAGCTCCCCCACTAATACCAGCTCGCCCACCAACGCACAGGCCGCGTCCGTGTACTCGTTGCCGGCCTACAGCCCCCAGCCGGCCTTCTTCCCCGAGGCCGCCTCCCCGGTCAGCGCATCCCCGGTGCCCACGGGCGTCCCCGGCTCTCCAAAGCAAGAGGTGGCCTCCACGGCGTATTTGGTGGCACCGAGGCCCAAGTTCTCGGCCAAGAAGAGCGGCGTCACAGCGCAGGTGTGGAAACCCTCGATCGCGGAAGGGTAATCTGGTGGCGGAAGCCCGGTGTCCTCTTTGCTTGAAGCGATGGTTTGCAGTGTTACTTGCGTCCCCGGAATGCTTAGCGAGTCCTCCACTTACTTAATTTCAGACGCCGCCTCCCACTGTGGGTCCAAGGAGCACCATAGGGTCAATGAGTCAAACACCCAACTCAGATGGACTGCAGCCAGTTCGATCCTGTTTGCGCACTTAGATCCGGGGCACCCCCCATAGCCAAGTGCCGTGATATTAAGCAAGCAGGTCCTTAGGGTGCGTGTGTTAGCTGAGACAGGCAGTGGTCAGTGACCAGCGTGACCACCCCCCTGCGCCCAGCCCTGCTCCCGGGTGAAGGGCTCGAGTCACCAGCACATGGCACACGCCGACGGCGGTTTTTTTTTGAAGTAGTGTTTTATCTCTGTTACTAGTGTTTAGGGGTAAGGAGTGTACCGAGGGCAGGATCAGCTCCGGTCCCCACCTCGGCCACCTGGGCGAACTTCGGAGAAGTCCGGGGACTGTTGGCAGGTGCAGGGTTGGTTGGGGTGAGAGAGAGGGCCCTGGTCACTGTTGAGCAGGGAGGTGTATTCGCTTCCTTGCCAGGTGTCGGACACACATGGAGACGGGATGGGGGAGGGGGTGGCGGAGAGTGATCACAGCCCTTTGCCAGCGGTTCCCAGCACCTCCCATCACTTGAGAGACTAAGTGAGCACACCCCGGGGGTTTGCCGGGGTGGAGGCAGGCCGTGGAGGAAGGTCAGCAGATGGGCGGGCCTCGGAGGCAGGTCCACGTGTCCACGTGACGGGTGTCTTCCAGAGACCACGTGACTGGAGAGAGGGTGCTGGTGGCGCAGCAGGCCTGGTGTGTGGAGGCCAGAGGGTGAGTGCACCCCAAGATCAGCACCATTTCCCAGTGACCTCACAGCCTTCTTTTTCCCTGTGTTTCTTTGGCTTTTTTGGGGACAACTCCTCCTCCCACTGCTCCTTGCGGCTCTAATCTCACACCTTCACGTTATGATTTACCTCTGACGGACCAGGAGGATTCCGACAAGGTTACCTAGCGGGTAGGGATTGCTCACACCCTGCGGTCGCCCAGCTGGCCACGGAGTTGGCCACGTGACTGACAGGAACCTGAAGACCTTGCTCATAGCTATTTTAAGTCCGAGGCTGAGCAACGTTGGAAAGTATTCAGCGTGAATTCGGGTAGATCACAGAGCACTTTTGGCGGCTCAGGGGGGAACATCACCCCACACGGCGGGTGGCGGGGAGGGGGAGACGCAGTAGAGATGCTCAGGAAGACGTGTCTGGGTGCAGGGACGAGGCCCCACTGTGACCCGCGCGGACGTCTGCGCGCCTTTGCTCTGCTGTCACTCCGCCCACTCTCTTTCCCACTATCCTATTAAAATGTTACTTTCTTCTTCACCTGCTCAATGTATGTTTTTCAACATCTTCCCTCTCCGAGCTGCTCTGACCTGTGCTATTTCTCGGACATTTCTCTGATAATGTTCCCCAAACATCTGCATTTCCTTTCATTATTTCTTATTGATTTCAGAGAGGAAGGGAAAGGGAGAGAGATAGAAACGTCAGTGATGAGAGAGAATCATGGATCGGCTGCCTCCTGCACGCCCTCTACTGGGGATCCATCCCACAACCTGGCCTGGAATGTGACCCCCTGGTTCACAGGCGGATGCCCAACCACCCAGCCACTGCACTTCCCTTTTGCGAGCATGTCAAACTGCAAACCTTGGGTGTTTCTGAGACACAACAGGCAGAGGAGACCTACGTCAGCTGCGAACAGTAGGCCCTTCTCCTGCCTTCCCTCCGGAACATCTCCCGGGCCTTTGGGGGCAGTGCACGCAGAGGCTGCAAACACAGGTACAGCTCGGGCTCCCGCGTGCCCTTTGGGAAACCAGTGAGAAGAGGAATGCAGGATGAAGGAGGACGCGATCCGCCCTTTACAGAACGCTGCCGTCTGTTTCTTCTTCCCTGCACAGGAAGTCTGGTGAATGCTGTGCATTTTGCATTCTTTCCTAATAGAACAACCAAAAAAGGCTGCTTAGGGCCGAGCCGGCGAGGAGATGGTTTTAGCCCTCGCATTCCTCACATAGCGTGCAGGGAACGGCGTGAGTCAGCGGGAGGATCATGGGCCACCAGGCAGTCAACTGGAGATCCTCCTTCAAGGGTAGCTGGTGTCTGAAGTCCTCCCAGGTGCCCAGGGGCCTGCGGTTTGCAGGCAGGAGAAGTGCCCTCGGCCCACTTGCTGTTGGACAGGTGGTGACCTTAGCAGAGCCCTTTTTGGGGTCCCTGACTAACGCCACACGAGCCTGACTGGGACGGTCATGGCTCCCAAAAAGCTTCTGAGGCACGTGCCAGGCATGTGGGCAGGGCAGCCCAGCTCCCCCTGGCCCTGGGCATTGTGCCATCCGGGTGGCACCTGTCCCACCTGGGGAAGAGGCCCAGCCCCTGCCCCGCAGGTGGGCAGTGCGAGCCAGAGGCCAAGCCTGTTCCCTGGAACCAGAGAGGCACCCTCTGCCTTTTCTCCCGACCAGGGCCCCTGGGAGCCTGCCTGTGGGGTAAGCGGCTGGGGAGCCATGGCCAGGGCGCCAGCAGGGCAGGGGGAGACCGAGAGCGCAGGGGCTCAGCTTCCCTCCCTGGCACCCTCTGCTGCCTGGGTGGTGGTGGCTGGTGGTGGCGGCAGGTGTGGGCTGTGCTGGCCGGTTGCGGAGTTGGAGGAGGCAGTGTGTGTTAGTTTGGGCACCTTGCCTCTCCTCTGGCCCTTTGAGCTGAGTGTAGGCGCGGCTCCTGCGAATCAGCTTTTCACCGTCAGCACTGCAGCGCCCGTGACCGACTGGGCGCCTGTGATGTGAGGTACCTGTGTGCCCACCCCCAGGAGCGCACGTGCAGTTACAGGCCCTGTAGTGTCAGGGCGAGGTGGCCACAGCGCTGAATCCCGCAGGACCCTACGTGAACCTCTCTTCGAAGGTTCCCACACCACCTCCAACCTCCCTTCCAGCTGCCACACTCGAACTCTGGGTGTCCCGGTCTTATGGGGGGAGGGGGGCAGGTTGGCACAGAGCTGGGGAGACGGGAGCTGAGGACTGCCACTCTGATCTTCGCACAGTTACGATTTTATTTCTGATATTCCAACAACGGGCATGTTTTTGTTCTGAGAGAGGGAAGAACGCACTGTGTCTACACTGTGACTGTGCACTGATGGTATAACCCGCACACTTCTAGGAATATGTTTAATCACTCACGTCTGGGCTGTCCTCCCAGAGCACTGCAAGTCTGTACTTTAAAATATATCCAGCGTGATCGTCCTGGGTAGCGTCTCCCTCATTTAACCGTCACCAGATGCCCTCACTGTGCCCGTAGGAAGAGCAGCCCACGTGACAAGTGGCGTGAACGTGAGCCAGGCTCCGTCACGCCTGGAGCGCGGGGCCGCTGTGGGCGCGGTGGGTCCAAGGACAGTCTCTGCTCCCGCAGCCTCAGGTCTAGCTGCTCGCAAGTCACGTCTGAGATGTCGGAACCAGGGGTCCACATTGAAGGGGGACCCTGTCCTGGCTGGGCTCTCGGTGGGAATCCTGGGAGGTCGCTTTGCTGTGACCGGCATTCCGGCCCCTGACTCTGGAACTGTCAGTGACGCCTCTGAGCACATGAGGCCTGCAGCCGTTGGTCCCAAGTGGTCTCTTCCCCGCAGAGGGCCCAGCCGGTTCCGTCCTCAGGCACCTGCCCGCACGGCTGGGACCCTGGCATGGGCGGGCAGGGCTCAGGTGACCGCCACCAAGAACGATTGTTCTCTGAAAAGCTAAATGCTCACGCCGCTCCCAGAGGGGAGCCCTGGGCTGCGAGCCTGTTCCCTGAAGTCAGGGCTGTCGAGTTTGTGCTGAACGTTGTTAAGAGTTCATGAGAAACACAGGCGCACACTGAGACCCCAACTCTATTCCCAGAGACACTGACCCTGCGGGTCCCCTGGCTGCCCCTCAGCGTGGACTCTGGGGACGCAGACCCAGCTGCTCCAGAGCCGCGGAGCCAGCAGCCGGCGTTCTGGGAAGTTCTCTGACTTCCCACCAGAGCTGGCCGAGGGCCAGCGCCAGCCCGGAGATTCCCAGGGGGCCGGACACCAGGCGGAGTTGCCGAGAGCGGCCCATCTCTGCTGCCCTTTCCGACTGACTTGTTGAAATGAAGTGTGAAACCCGGGGCTGTCCTGTGGGGCGTGGGGAACAACAGCCAGCGTCCGGGGGGCCCGTAGCAGAACCCCCCCTCCTCGCTGTCATCGGGGACACCTTAAATTTTCAGAAAGTCACGCCTCCATGGTTTGCACATTTGTATACTAAGTTCCTGTTCGACACTTGGAAATCACAGAACTTACTGCTCAGAGGCAGCCAGAGGCAGAGAGGTTTAATTAAACATTTTAATACCACAGCCTGCCTTGCCTGTCTCGACTCCTGGCTCCAAGGCTGGCCGGCTGGCGAGGTGGGTCTCAGGGTTAAGGAGAGCCTGTGAGGCTTCCCAGGCTCCTGTCATTTAAGTGACTTTCTGTTTTGACACAGAGGATTTCTTAGCTTTTTTCCTTTACCTTCTTGGTTCTGAATGTTGGCCGTGTTCTTGGCGTGTTGACCTAAAGCACGTGCTTTATGACGTGAAGTACACACTCAGGGTCCCCAATGACATCAACCCCCGGGACCCACGGCCCAGCCCCCCCCCCCCCCCCCCCCCCCCCCGCTGGTGAGAACAAGGTTCAAGGTCTCAAGGACCTTTGAACATACCACAGAGACACCTGCTCCCCCCGCCCTGCTGGGAGCCTCTTGGGAACTGTTGATGGTTTGTTCTTGAAAAAAAACAACAAAGGGTCGCAATTGGTTCTGAGTTGAAAAGGCATCCAGTCTAGGGAGAGGGAGAAGGGAGAAGGGAGAGGAGAGAAGGGAGAAGGGAGAGAGAGGGAGAAGGGAGAAGGGAGAAGGGAGAGGGAGAGGGAGAAGGGAGAGAGGGAGAGGGAGAGGGAGAAGGGAGAGGGAGAAGGGAGAAGGGAGAAGGGAGAGGGAGAAGGGAGAAGGGAGAGGGAGAAGGGAGAAGGGAGAGGGAGAGGGAGAAGGGAGAAGGGAGAAGGGAGAGGGAGAAGGGAGAAGGGAGAGGGAGAAGGGAGAAGGGAGAGGGAGAGGGAGAAGGGAGAAGGGAGAGGGAGAGAGAAGGGAGAAGGGAGAGGGAGAGGGAGAAGGGAGAAGGGAGAAGGGAGAAGGGAGAGGGAGAAGGGAGAAGGGAGAGGGAGAGGGAGAAGGGAGAAGGGAGAAGGGAGAAGGGAGAAGGGAGAAGGGAGAAGGGAGAAGGGAGAAGGGAGAAGGGAGAAGGGAGAAGGGAGAAGGGAGAAGGGAGAAGGGAGAAGGGAGAAGGGAGAAGGGAGAAGGGAGAGGGAGAGGGAGAAGGGAGAAGGGAGAAAGGAGAGGGAGAAGGGAGAAAGGGAGAGAGAGGGAGAAGGGAGAAAGGGAGAGGGAGAAGGAGAAGGGAGAAGGAGAGGGAGAAGGAGAGGGAGAGAGAGGGAGAAGGGAGAAAGGGAGAAGGAGAAGGGAGAGGAGAGAGAGAAGGAGAGGGAGAAGGGAGAAGGGAGAGAGGAGAAGGAGAAGGGAGAAGGGAGAGAGAGAGAGAAGGGAGAAGGAGAGAGAGGGAGAAGGGAGAAGGGAGAGGGAGAAGGAGGGAGAGAGAGAAGGAGAGAGAGAAAGGGAGAGAGAGAGAGGGAGAAGGGAGAGGGAGAAAGGGAGAAGGAGAAGGGAGAGGGAGAAAGGGAGAAGGGAGAAAGGGAGAGGGAGAGGGAGAGAGAGGGAGAAGGGAGAGGGAGAGGGAGAAGGGAGAAAGGGAGAAGGGAGAGGGAGAAGGGAGAAGGGAGAGGAGAGAGAAGGGAGAAGGGAGAGAGGAGAAGGGAGAAGGGAGAAAGGGAGAAAGGGAGAAGGGAGAAGGGAGAGAGGGAGAAGGGAGAAGGGAGAAAGGGAGAGGAGAAGGGAGAAGGGAGAGGAGGGAGAAGGGAGAGAGGGAGAAGGGAGAAGGGAGAAGGGAGAAGGGAGAAGGGAGAAGGGAGAAGGGAGAAGGGAGAAGGGAGAGGGAGAAAGGGAGAAAGGGAGAAGGGAGAGGGAGAAAGGGAGAGGGAGAAGGGAGAAGGGAGAAGGGAGAGGGAGAAGGGAGAAGGGAGAAGGGAGAGGGAGAAGGGAGAGGGAGAAGGGAGAAGGGAGAGGGAGAAGGGAGAGGGAGAAGGAGAAGGGAGAGGGAGAAGGGAGAAGGGAGAAGGGAGAGGGAGAAGGGAGAGGGGAGAGGGAGAAGGAGAAAGGGAGAGGGAGAAGGGAGAGGAGAGAGAGGGAGAAGGGAGAGGGAGAGGGAGAGGGAGAGGAGAAAGAGAGGGAGAAGGGAGAAGGGAGGGAGAAGGGAGAAGGGAGAAGGGAGAGGGAGAAGGGAGAAGGGAGAGGGAGAAGGGAGAAGAGGGAGAAAGGGAGAGGGAGAAGGGAGAGAGGAGAGGGAGAAGGGAGAAAGGGAGAAGGGAGAAGGGAGAAAAGGGAGAAGGAGAGGGAGAGGAGAGAGGGAGAAGGGAGAAGGGAGAAGGGAGAGGGAGAAAGGGAGAAGGAGAGGGAGAGAGAGAGAGGGAGAAAGGGAGAGAGGGAGAGGGAGAGAAGGGAGAGGGAGAAGAGAGAGAGAAAGGGAGAGGGAGAGGAGAGAGGGAGAAAGGAGAGGGAGAGAAAGGGAGAAGGGAGAAAGGAGAAGAGAGAGGAGAGAGAGAGGAGAAGGGAGAAGGGAGAAAGGGAGAGAGAGGGAGAAAGGGAGAAAGGAGAAGGGAGAGAGAGAGAGAGGGAGAAAGGGAGAAGAGGAAGAAAGGAGAGAGGGAGAGGGAGAAGGGAGAAGGGAGAGAGAGAGGGAGAGGGAGAAAGGGAGAAGGGAGAGGGAGAGAGGAGAAGGGAGAAGAGAGGGAGAGAGAAGGGAGAAGGGAGAAAGGGAGAGAGAGGGAGAAAGGGAGAAGGGAGAGAGAGAGGGAGAAAGGGAGAAAGGGAGAGAGAGAGAGGGAGAAAGGAGAAGGGAGAGGAGAGAGAGAGGAGAAGGGAGAGGAGAGAGAAGGGAGAGAGAAGAGAAGGGAGAAAGAGAGGGGAGAAGGGAGAAGGAGAAGAGGGAGAGGAGAGAGGGAGAAGGAGAGAGAGAGAGAAGGGGAGAAGAGGGAGAAAGGAGAGAGAGAAGAGGGAGAGAGAGGGAGAAAGGGAGAAAGGAGAGGGAGAAAGGGAAGAAGAAGGAGAGGGAGAAAGGGAGAAGAGAGAGGGAGAAGGGAGAAGAGAGAAAGGGAGAAAGGGAGAGGAGAGAGAGGGAGAAAGGGAGAGGAGAGGAGAGAGAGAAAGGGAGAAGGGAGAAGGGAGAGGGAGAGAGGAGGGGAAGAAGGGAGAAGGGAGAAGGAGAGGGAGAGGGAGAAGGGAGAAGGGAGAAGGGAGAGGAGAGGGAGAAGGGAGAGAGAGAGAGGGAGAGGGAGAAGGGAGAAGGGAGAGAGGGGAGAGGGAGAAGGGAGAGGGAGAAGGGAGAAGGGAGAAGGGAGAAGGGAGAAGGGAGAGGGAGAAGGGAGAAGGGAGAAGGGAGAAGCCAATAGGAAGCAGCACGGTGCTCTGTTTTGGTGCTTCCTCGGGGGGCACTGCAGGAGTCCGGGGCCCTTGGTGTCTTCGCCTGGTGGCCTGGTGTGACATCTCTCGCCAAGGCTTCCCACAGGCCCCGGCAGCACTGAGGTCTAAGCCAGGGGGACATGGGGGGGACGGGGGGGAGCCCCAGCATCGCCTCCGCCGCCGCAGCACAGCGTGCAAGACTTACCGAAGTTGTGCGGATGGCAGCATCCCCGGAGCACAGACTGCAGGCCCGGGACTGTGCGAGGATCTCCCGTAGATTCTCTCTTTTTAACGACGGATAATGGACGTAGCATAGCTCAGGGGTACAACACAGTGATTCGATGCTGTACACATTGGGAAACGATCGCACGTTCAGTGTGACCCCATGAGCCCCACCACAGTCACCCCACATAGTTACAGGGTTTTCCCTGTGATGAGAATGGTTAACACCTACTCTTAGCAGCTTTCAAACACACGATGCAGAAAAAAAAGAAAAAAACAAATAACGATGCACAGCATAATCAGCCACGGTCACAGGACTCCCTTCTGTGATCGCTGAGGCCGGCACCTTGGACCCCTGCAGCCAGCCCCCCACCCCACCCCAGTCACCCCCTCTGGCCACCTGCGTGGACGCTGCTTTAATCAGCCGTCCTCTGTCCTCCGGGACAGGTACTGCACTATCCCCGCTTTTAGATCTCGGGGTTCCCAGGCACAGAGAGGCTGACTAGCCCGCCCAGGACCCCACAGAGCTTAGCAGTGGTTCCCGTGCTCTCCACCGGCTCCCTTCTGGGTTCACTGCCTCTGGGAGACACTGACTAAACACCCTGGAGTTGGGTGCCAGGTGAGAGACACTCGTGATTGGTGGAGAAGGCGCGTGGGAACAGTAACAGCCTCCCTTTAGGGGACCTGCCCGTCAGAGGCCACAGGGGAGGGGACCTGCCCATTAGCCACCACAGCGCACCTGTCTGAGAAATGCCGGTCACGTAGACCGTCTCCATCAAAGGGAGACACTGACTAAATGCCCTGGAGTTGCATGCCCCAGGTGAGAGACACTCGTAAAGGGGGGGGGGGGCCAGTGCATAGGGCTCAGTCAGCGGTAGGGACGCCTGACATGGTGCGGTCACTGCTTAGGGACACCGCGCGCGCCTGTTGGAGCCTCACACGCCCATAGCTGCCTGCACAGTGCGGCCAGGGCTATGCGGGTGCATACCAGGCGGTCTAGGGAGAAAGCCCTCACGTCCAGTAACAATAACGTGAGAAACGTTCCCCCCATTTTTAAGTTAAAACAAGTGGCTTGATTAGGGGAAGCCCAAGGCAAACATTTCTTAAAGGAAACCCCGTGGGCTGAGGTGACAGCTGGCAGGAAGGCTCCGGGAGCGCCGAGAGGCAAACGCCGAGCAGAGGCCAGGCCGCCTCCCGGCCTCGTCCCCTGGCTGGAAGAGGGGACAGTGACAGGCGTCGCTTTGGAGTCATGAGGACGCACTGAATCAGTGTGCTGTGTTCAGGGGCGCCTGGCCCACAGCGAGCCTTCCCGATGTCCGCCGTGGGGGTCGCTGTAAAGGGCACGAGATAGACAACAGCTGCGGCTCCGCACTCCCAGGAGCAGCACAGACACAACAGCGATATGGGCTCTGTGGCCTCTGCAGCTGGGAGCCCAGGGGGAGGGCCCAAAATCTAAACTGGAGCAGTGAGCTGTGCTAATGGAGCAGTGTGTGCTAATGGAGCAGTGTGTGCGCTGATGGAGCAGTGTGTGTGCTGATGGAGCAGTGAGCTGTGCTAATGGAGCAGTGTGTGCTAATGGAGCAGTGTGTGCGCTGATGGAGCAGTGTGTGCGCTGATGGAGCAGTGTGTGCGCTGATGGAGCAGTGTGTGCGCTGATGGAGCAGTGTGTGTGCTGATGGAGCAGTGTGTGCGCTGATGGAGCAGTGTGTGCGCTGATGGAGCAGTGTGTGTGCTGATGGAGCAGTGAGCTGTGCTAATGGAGCAGTGTGTGCTAATGGAGCAGTGTGTGCGCTGATGGAGCAGTGTGTGTGCTGATGGAGCAGTGTGTGCGCTGATGGAGCAGTGTGTGCGCTAATGGAGCAGTGTGTGTGCTGATGGAGCAGTGAGCTGTGCTAATGGAGCAGTGTGTGCGCTGATGGAGCAGTGTGTGCTAATGGAGCAGTGTGTGCTAATGGAGCAGTGTGTGCGCTGATGGAGCAGTGTGTGTGCTGATGGAGCAGTGTGTGCGCTGATGGAGCAGTGTGTGCGCTAATGGAGCAGTGTGTGTGCTGATGGAGCAGTGAGCTGTGCTAATGGAGCAGTGTGTGCGCTGATGGAGCAGTGTGCGCTGATGGAGCAGTGTGTGCGCTA
The DNA here is from genome assembly GCA_036010255.1 of Myotis pilosus. Taxonomy (NCBI): domain Eukaryota; kingdom Metazoa; phylum Chordata; class Mammalia; order Chiroptera; family Vespertilionidae; genus Myotis; species Myotis pilosus. The sequence continues at coordinate 2,349,553 of JASKON010000034.1, forward strand.
ATGGAGCAGTGTGTGTGCTGATGGAGCAGTGTGTGTGCTGATGGAGCAGTGTGAGTGCTGAGGGAGCAGTGTGAGTGCTGAGGGAGCAGCGTGTGTGCTAATGGAGCAGTGCCCACGTTAATTGCCTAATGACCTAGGGAGTGGGCCACTAGGAGCCCTGTCTCTTCTCTCCTGCTTCACCCTCACTGACGCTTTCTGGGTCCCTGTTCCTCTATTGCTCTCTGCTTGGCCTGCTGCCAAGTGCCAAGTTTTTATCCTTTGTCGTCACCTGCTGTCTTGGCATTTCGTTGTGGGGGGGGGGGCGGTTACAAAGAGGAGACCAGCATTTAAAAAGTTGGGTTCTTTATATTTTTTAAAGAGAAACCCAACATCAGCTGTGTTCAGTTCGAAGCACCAATGTGAACTCAAATAAGCGTGCTGCCCGGGCAATGCCCTGCGGACTCTCTCTGAGAAAGGCTGGGGTGAGATGTATTCTCAGGACCGGAGAGTGGACGCTTCCAGGGGCCTCTCCAGGGAAGTGGGGCCTGGCAGGGCGGCCGGTCCCCAGGCTCTGAGGCCGCGGCGGACAGCTGCTCCCATCCCTCTTCCCGCCACTGTCCCAGGACAAAGGGTCAGCACAGGCCGCTGCAGGGTAACCGATCCCCTTGCCCCAGAAGTGGGATCCGTTTCCAAAAGCAGAAGAAGTGAACCCCGGGCCTGCGCACCCAGTGCCCTGCCAGCAGCGCAAAGCAGTTCTCAGAGGCTGAGCTGGTGCAGGGAGGAGCCTAAAATTCCAGCCGCCTTTCCACCCCCGCGGGACTTTTGTGGGTTTTCTGGAACTTCTAGAATCCTCTGACTCAGAAGCAGAAGTCAGGACTGATCTTGAAGAGAAAAAAGCCAAACAAGCTGAGAATCTGAAACATTTTCTCTGATCCAAAAATTGCTTTTATTTCAAAAACAATTAAATTGATTTCATTCAGCTTTTTCTTTTGTGACATTTAATCACACTTATTTTTCCTTTAAAAGTAAAAAAGCAACTAGGTCCCATTCTTGCATGGCAGACCCCTTAGTCCCCCCCCCCGTCCCCCCCGAACATTTAAAAAAAATGTTCACAAAACCGTCCTCTAACGTTAAAACGTCGGTCAGTAATAGGCTGAACTGTATAATAAGGTGCTCATTTAAAGTGTCCTATCGGTCCTTCCACAATTTGGGTGTTCTTTCCCCTAATCACACAGAGTGTACTGGTGACCCAACTGCTTGTTGGTACTCACCAGGAAGTGCCAACCATAGTCTTCCCTGTAAACCCGTGGGGGGCTGCACAGAGTTTGAATCCTGCCTTATGAAATAGCCAGCGGACTCAGAACTTTCGATTTTAATTTAATTTTACATTTGGATTCACCAAGTTCCCAGATTTCCTGCCGCACAGACCTCAGCTTGCACACACTAGCGCCTTCACAGCGCTCCCGGCAGCTGCCCAACGTCTGTTCCCCAGGAAAAGTCCGGCCCCGCTGCCCCAGCTTAGCATTTCGGGTTCGGTAGGTCCAGGTGGAATACACTCCTGGAGACTGTGATGCTAGCAGGCTGGGAAACACATTTTGAAAAATACTTTTCTAACACAAACACCACTGCAGTCAGCGTCCTGCTTTCAGCCTGTAGGAAGGTTTCCAGTTCACCCCTTTGTCTTCTTGGAAATGCGCCCCTTTAGCTGTCTGAGCGCCATGGGAGGCTTTCCTCCCCATGTCCACTAGATGGCAGCAAACGCCGTCCCCTCAGGCAGGGCTTCCCACAGCCCTCCCAAACCTTGACACAGAATTTAAGTGGAACACTGTTTCTCATTGATTTCTTTTAAAAAAATCTTTATTGTTGTGGGTATTACAGATGTCCCCTTCTCCCCCCTGGTTGCTCCCCTCCACCCAGTTCCCGCACTGCCCCAGGCCTTCACCACCCTACTGTCTGTATCCATAGGTGAGATCTTCAGTTAATCTCTTTCCCCCTCTCCTCCCCGCTTCCCCCTGATATCCCTGTCTGTTCCATGCTTCCATGCCTTTGATTCTGTTTTATTCACCAGTTTATTTTGTTCATTAAATTTCTTGTTCATTTAGTTTGATTTTTTAGATTCATTTGTTGATAGATATTTATTGCCATTTTATTGTTCATATTTTTTATTTCTTCTTCTTCTTCTTCTTCTTCTTCTTCTTCTTCTTCTTCTTCTTCTTCTTCTCCTCCTCCTCCTCCTCCTCCTCCTCCTCCTCCTCCTCCTCCTCTTCCTCCTCCTCCTCCTTCTTTAAGAATACCCTTCAACATCTCCTGCAATGCTGGTTTGGTGGTAATGAACTCCTTTAGCTTTTTCTCGTCTGTGAAGCTCTTTATCTGACCCTCAATTCTAAATGATAGCTTTGCTGGGTAGAGTAAACTTGGCTGTAGGTCCTTGCTATTCATCACTTTGAATATTTCTTGCCACTCCCTCTGGCCTGCATAGTTTCTGTTGAGAAATCAGCTGACAATCATATGGGCACTCCCTTGTAGGTAACTAACTGCTTTCCTCTTGCTGCTTTTAAGATTCTCTCTTTGTCTTTTGCTCTTGGCATTTGAGTTATGATGTGTCTTGGTGTGGGCCTCTTTGGGTTCATCTTGTTTAGGACTCTCTGTGCTTCCTGGACCTGTAAGTCTATTTCTTTCATCAGGTAGGGGAATTTTTCTGTCATTATTTCTTCAAATAGGTTTTCAATATCTTGCTCTCTCTCTCCTCCTGCTGGCACCCCCAGAATGAGAATGTTGATGTGCTTGAAAAAGTCCCAGAGGCTCCTTTTTCTAGCTTCATATTTTTGGATTCTCTTTTCTTTTTGCTCTTCTGATTGGGTGTTTTTTGCTTCCTCGTATTCAAAATCCTTGATTTGATTTTTGGGCTCCTCTATTGTTGAATCCCTATAAATTGTTCTTTATTTCAGATAGTGTATTCTTCATTTCTGACTGGTTCTTTTTCATGTCTTTGACATTCTCACTAAGATTGTGAAAGTTTCATGTAGATCCTTGAGTAACCTTATAACCATGGTTTTGAACTCTGTATTTAGTAGTTTGCTTCCTTCCATTTCTTTCATTTGGGACATGTTTCTTTGTCTCCACATTTTGGCTGCTTCCCTGTGTTTGTTTCTGTGTATTAGGTAGAGCGGCTATGTCTCCTGGAATTGGTAGAGTGACCTTCTGTAGCAGGTGTCCTGTAGGGCCCAGCAGCTCAGCCTCCCAGTTTCACTGATTCCTTAAACAGAAGAATACAGAGGCCTCCAGATGTGATTTCGTCTGACCCCTGCTTCTAATCCAGGCAGAGAATAAATATTTCTAGGAGCAGAATGATATGAATTTTATCATCCGGAGGAGGGACTGGACCAAGTTCCTCATCTCTGGGAAAGGGAAAGATTCATGACTTCTCACAGTGGGAGGACAATTGAGTCTGTTATCACCAGTCACAGATGTTCTCAGTAATAACTAACTTAAACCTCTCTGGCATGAATCAGGACATTCCTATCTTGTGATCTAGGCTAACGGAGACTTTTGACGCCCTTTGAATGCTGATTAGCTTTTAAAAATGAAAACAGATATGATTGTAGAGTTTTGAAAACTAGAAAGAAGCGCATACACTTTATGGATCACAGGGGAGGAGCCCAACGTTTTTGTCGAACCTGAAGAGTGAGGTGATGGAGTGATGGGGTGGACAGACAAGGCACAGAGAGGGTGGGGCCATGTGGCAGGAACCCCCACCGAGGGGCAGCTCGATCCAACCGGAGCGTTGTTTTCAGACCTTTGACACACTCACGTTCATTTCTGAAACAGGGTGGTGACGTCCGGAGGTCTGGAACACGAGATACATGTCTGTATACTTCCCAGTGGAGGAGAAACAACTATAAGAAAATTGGGGAGCTGGATATTTGACGATGAGAGAGTAAAGGCTTCTATTTGTGAAAAAGAAGGAGTTAGAACTAATGAATGGAATTGCAAGATGGTGAATTTCAGTTTAACTTAACCTAACACATCTGTGGGGAAGAGAAGGAGAAGGACTTAAGCAGTGGTTCTCAACCTTGGCTGCACATGAGAATCACCTGGGAATCTTTTTAAAATCCTTGATTTCTGGGCCTCATCCTCCGGAAATTCTGTTTCTTTGTGATGGGGTGGGGCCACAACATTAGTAACAAAGAAACAATTTCTGGAGGCTGAAGCCCAGAAATCAGGATTTTAAAAAGATTCCCAGGTGATTCTAATGTACAGCCAAGGTTGAGAACCACTGCCCTAGGGCGAGGTAGGCAATGGGCCTACAGTGCTGTGGAGCAGAATTTCTGGAACCTTCTGCCTGTCCTTTCTCCTGAGTCACTGGCTTTTCATCCTGGGCTGTCCGATGCAGGTTCTGTTTATAAAATTACGTCACGTGAATTGTGCATTCACACAGAAAGCAAACTTTTACAAATAAGAACCATTTATCAATCGTGTTCTTTGCCACCACTGTTCAGCCGGTTTTGCTGTCATTTGGCTTTGCTCTGAGACTTCTGTAACGTTCGACCCAGCACTGTGAGCCATGCCCAAGGTCAAGCCCTGCCTTGGGAATGGGGCATAACTGTTTATCAGTGTGTCCTGGGACACACCGAATGGCCAGGCTTCATTTTTTCTCAGCTTGACTTCATTTAAAAAAAAAAAGTACTGGCCTAGAGTGGTCGGCAAACTCATTAGTCAACAGAGCCAAATATCAACAGGACAACGATTGAAATTTCTTTTGAGAGCCCAATTTTTTAAACTTAAACTATATAGGTAGGTACATTGTTATTAACTTAATTAGGGTACTCCTAAGGCTTAGGAAGAGCCACAGTCAAGGGGCCAAAGAGCCATATTTGGCTCGCAAGTCGAAGTTTGCCAACCACGGGCCTAGACTGACCTAAATTTAGCAGCTCGTTATATCGTCACAGTAGCCTTTCATCCGGGACTATCTGACCCACAGTGATAAACTGTAGGAGAGTCGCCTTCAGAACCTTGAAAGAACTGAGAGAGATCATGCCTCCCAGGTAAGACACACACCAAACGTCTAGCCTGGGTCACCACGTGTGAGATTCCAGGTGGTCTAGCCTCGGTCACCACGTGTGAGATTCCAGGTGGTCTAGCCTAGGTCACCACGTGTGTCATTCCAGGTGGTCTAGATTCAGTCACCACATGTGAGGTTCCAGGTGGTCTAGCCTCAGTCACCACGTGTGAGGTTCCAGGTGGTCTAGATTCAGTCACCACGTGTGTCATTCCAGGTGGTCTAGATTCAGTCACCACGTGTGAGGTTCCAGGTGGTCTAGATTCAGTTACCACGTGTGAGATTCCAGGTGGTCTAGCCTCAGTCACCACGTGTGAGATTCCAGGTGGTCTAGCCTCAGTCACCACGTGTGAGATTCCAGGTGGTCTAGATTCAGTCACCACGTGTGTCATTCCAGGTGGTCTAGATTCAGTCACCACATGTGAGGTTCCAGGTGGTCTAGCCTCAGTCACCACGTGTGAGGTTCCAGGTGGTCTAGATTCAGTCACCACGTGTGAGATTCCAGGTGGTCTAGCCTCAGTCACCACGTGTGAGATTCCAGGTGGTCTAGATTCAGTCACCACGTGTGAGGTTCCAGGTGGTCTAGATTCAGTCACCACGTGTGAGGTTCCAGGTGGTCTAGATTCAGTCACCACGTGTGTCATTCCAGGTGGTCTAGCCTTGGTCACCACATGTGAGATTCCAGGTGGTCTAGCCTCAGTCACCACGTGTGAGATTCCAGGTGGTCTAGATTCAGTCACCACGTGTGTCATTCCAGGTGGTCTAGATTCAGTCACCACGTGTGTCATTCCAGGTGGTCTAGCCTCAGTCACCACGTGTGAGGTTCCAGGTGGTCTAGCCTCAGTCACCATGTGTGAGATTCCAGGTGGTCTAGATTCAGTCACCACGTGTGAGGTTCCAGGTGGTAAATGGCCGTCTGGGAAAGGTCTAGGCATTTCCTTTCCCACGCCTGCCCAGCGTGATTTTTAAGGGATAGGTGCTTAAGAAGTGCAGACATGTGTGTTATGAGGGTCTCTTCACAGCATTTTAATGGCCCAGCTGGGCCCAGAGCCTGAGCTGCCGCTCAGTGGCCTGAATCGGATGCCCCAGACATCCACAGTAGCTCCGCGGCTTCTGCCGAGGGGAGCACGGGCTGCCAAGGGTGCCGCTGCCATGCCCCCCTGCAGGGTTTTAGCTGTTGAGTTGGGTGTTTATTACAGTTTCCGTTCAGCATGACTCCGCATTAGTTTCAGGTGAGCAGCACGTGGTGACCTAGGCTGGGCCACTTAGAATCTCACACGTGGTGAGTGACCTAGGATAGACCTGCCTGAGGTTACAAAGTGTTCCCTCCGGTAAGTTAAGTGCCCAAGTGCTTTCTTCTCTCTTTTTAATTGGTTTTAGAGAGAGGGAAACATCATGTTGTTCCACGTATGGATGCCTCATTCACTGGTTGCTTCTTGTAAGCGCCCTGACTGGGATCCGAATCTGAAACCTTGGCGTATCAGCAGGACGCTGCAGCCAGCTGAGCCACCGGCCAGCGCCTGCCCAGGCATCTTCCAAATGAATCCTGTTTTGAAGAAAAGTGCCTGGGACGCTTCTGATAGAAAATGTTTCTAAGTTTCCCAGTTTTCCTTGAAAAGCACACACACCCTCATGACTATCGTTGTTTAATCTAGTTTCCTGCTTCAATCTATTACCCCCTCTCTGGCGCCCCCTGCCCCAGTGGTCTTTTCTCTATTCCAGAAAAATGGCCCTTCAAACCCCACTTACTTTACGATGTACCTGTGTCTCTAAGGTGAAATGAGCCCGGCCAGTGTGGCTCAGTGGTTGAGCCTCGACCTATGAACCAGGAAATCACAGATGGGTTCCCGGTCAGGGCACATGCCTGGGTTTCAGGACCCCAGTGTGGGGCGTGGAGGAGGCAGCTGATCAATGATTCTCTCTGCATCGATGTTTCTGTCTCTCCCTCTCCCTTCCTCTCTATGAGATCAATTAAAAGGAAAAGAAATAATAAGGTGTTTATTTAAAAAAGAAATAAAATGAAATGAATACATGGAGGTTTTGTGTAAATTCCCTCAAATGAGAAAGATGTCATTAGTAGAAAATTCACCCGTTGGATCAGGGGTGTGATAAGGAATTAAACAAACTCCTGCTCTGTGCTTAAGAAAACAATTTGGTGGCGATTTCCCAGATGGAGAGTTATATTTTTTATTCCTAATTTTAAACATCGCTCCAAGGGTTTTTTTTTTGACAAAGGAAACATAAATATGGTTTGGTAATAAATCTCAAAAATTTCCCAAGAACAGTATGTTAAACGTTTTCCCTAGGGCTCAAGATATGAATCAAGGGATCTATTTAATCAGCTTTAAAAACGTAATGGACAGAAAAACAGTGACAAAGATGGAATAAGTCATTGCGCTCTCCTCCTCCTTGAGGAAGAATGTTACCCTGTGCTGTGTCCTGGTGCCACTAGACCAGAGGGGTCCTCACCTGCCTGCCTCCAACCAATTAGCGTGGACAGGAGTTTGCAGACAATAAAGTAGAGGTTTAGCCTGGACGGTGTGGCTCAATGATTGAACATCGATCTACAACCAGGAGGTCACGGTTCGATTCCCCATCAGGGCACATGCATGGGTTTTGGGCTCAATCTCCAGTGTGAGGTGTGCAGGAGGCAGCTGATCCATGATTCCCTCTCATGATTGATGTCTCTCTCTCTCTCTCTCTCTCTCTCTCTCTCTCTCTCTCTCTCTCTCTCCTTCTCCCTCTCCTCTCCTCTCTGAAATCAATAAAAATATATTTAAAAATAAATTAAAAAATAATACAGATTTATTAATTGAGGACATGGCACCGAGCCCAGAGTCCCAGGTGAGCTGGTGCTCAGGGGCCTGGCCCCCAAGGGGGTGGGGACAGGGAGAAAACTCACTCCTCACAGGGACTAAGGGAGCGGTGTGGGCTCTACTGACGGTGGGCAGGGGAGGGGTGGGTGGACATCACACAGCCCCGACGGCAGCCGGGCGTCCTTCTGTCTGGTTTCGTGAGCGTGTGGTCCATAGGGTCCTCCCGGCCCATGGGCCTGGGGCTGACACAAGTCTGAAGCCCCGATGCCTCTCGCTCACGGGAACTCTGCTTCCGTCAGCAGCCCCGGCGTGTCCTGGGGTCGGCGGTGCTGACCGATGGGAGGTCCGTGTCCTGGGGTCGGCGGTGCTGACCGATGGGAGGTCCGTGTCCTGGGGTCGGCGGTGCTGACCGATGGGAGGTCCGCGGCTCGAGGGTTGAGGAGGGGCGTGGGGGACAGAGAGGAGGGGGCCGGCTGCAGACATGGGGTTAGCTCTGCGCGGCCAGAGTGGTGGTGTCTCTGTCATCACCGTCAGCGCTCTGGTGGCCAGTTTTCATGCCATCGGGATGCGGCAGGGGCTGCTCCGGCGCCAAGGCCCAGGCAGAGGTCAGGCAGCGCACAGGCGCGTCCTGAGAACCCTTGTCATCCTTGTCCCCGACCTTCCCTGGTGCGTCTCCTCTGAGCCGAAGCCTTCCTGCCCGGAGACCGGCTGGCTGCAGGGCCACGGCCACGGGTCCCTTGCAGCACCTCGCACAGGGGACGCCCCGAACCGACCGGGAGAGAACATTCGCGCGTCTGTCTGAGCCGGACCCACAGCATACGCGGAGCAAGAGCGCGAGGCTCTGCACAGGACAGTTTTCGGCTTCTTTCCTGCCTTGGAAATTAAGGAGGGGCAGGGGCAGGGTACCTGGAGGGGGAGGGCGGGGCCAGGATGGAGTACAGGATGGGTAACAAGAGAGGGGATCCTTTCTGGGGTTTCACAGGTGTGTTCCCTGCCTGCACAGCTGTGTTCCCTGTCTGCACAGGTGTGTTCCCTGCCTGCACAGGTGTGTTCCCTGCCTGCACAGCTGTGTTCCCTGCCTGCACAGCTGTGTTCCCTGTCTGCACACCTGTGTTCCCTCTCTGCACAGCTGTGTTCCCTGCCTGCACAGCTGTGTTCCCTGTCTGCACACCTGTGTTCCCTCACTGCACACCTGTGTTCCCTGTCTGCACACCTGTGTTCCCTCTCTGCACAGCTGTGTTCCCTGCCTGCACAGCTGTGTTCCCTGTCTGCACAGCTGTGTTCCCTGTCTGCACAGGTGTGTTACCTGTCTGCACAGGTGTGTTCCCTGTCTGCACAGCAGTGTTCCCTGTCTGCACAGGTGTGTTCTCTGTCTGCACAGCTGTGTTCCCTGTCTGCACAGCTGTGTTCCCTGTCTGCACAGCTGTGTTCCCTGTCTGCACACCTGTGTTCCCTCTCTGCACAGCTGTGTTCCCTGCCTGCACAGCTGTGTTCCCTGTCTGCACAGGTGTGTTCCCTGTCTGCACAGCAGTGTTCCCTGTCTGCACAGCTGTGTTCCCTGTCTGCACAGCTGTGTTCCCTGTCTGCACAGCTGTGTTCCCTGCCTGCACAGCAGTGTTCCCTGTCTGCACAGCTGTGTTCCCTGTCTGCACAGCTGTGTTCCCTGTCTGCACAGGTGTGTTCCCTGTCTGCACAGGTGTGTTACCTGTCTGCACAGGTGTGTTCCCTGTCTGCACAGCAGTGTTCCCTGTCTGCACAGGTGTGTTCCCTGTCTGCACAGCTGTGTTCCCTGTCTGCACAGGTGTGTTACCTGTCTGCACAGCTGTGTTCCCTGCCTGCACAGCTGTGTTCCCTGTCTGCACAGCTGTGTTGCCCGCATGCACAGGTATGTTCCCTGCCTACACAGCTGTGTTCCCTGCCTGCACAGCTGTGTTCCCTGCCTACACAGCTGTGTTCCCTGTCTGCACAGCTGTGTTCCCTGTCTGCACAGCTGTGTTCCCTGTCTGCACAGGTGTGTTACCTGTCTGCACAGGTGTGTTCCCTGTCTGCACAGCAGTGTTCCCTGTCTGCACAGGTGTGTTCTCTGTCTGCACAGCTGTGTTCCCTGTCTGCACAGCTGTGTTCCCTGTCTGCACACCTGTGTTCCTTCTCTGCACAGCTGTGTTCCCTGCCTGCACAGCTGTGTTCCCTGTCTGCACAGGTGTGTTCCCTGTCTGCACAGCAGTGTTCCCTGTCTGCACAGCTGTGTTCCCTGTCTGCACAGCTGTGTTCCCTGTCTGCACAGCTGTGTTCCCTGCCTGCACAGCAGTGTTCCCTGTCTGCACAGCTGTGTTCCCTGTCTGCACAGCTGTGTTCCCTGTCTGCACAGCTGTGTTCCCTGCCTGCACAGCAGTGTTCCCTGCCTGCACAGGTGTGTTCCCTGTCTGCACAGCTGTGTTCCCTGTCTGCACAGGTGTGTTCCCTGTCTGCACAGCAGTGTTCCCTGCCTGCACAGGTGTGTTCCCTGTCTGCACAGCTGTGTTCCCTGTCTGCACAGGTGTGTTCCCTGTCTGCACAGCTGTGTTCCCTGTCTGCACAGGTGTGTTCCCTGTCTGCACAGGTGTGTTACCTGTCTGCACAGGTGTGTTCCCTGTCTGCACAGCAGTGTTCCCTGTCTGCACAGGTGTGTTCCCTGTCTGCACAGCTGTGTTCCCTGTCTGCACAGGTGTGTTACCTGTCTGCACAGCTGTGTTCCCTGCCTGCACAGCTGTGTTCCCTGTCTGCACAGCTGTGTTGCCCGCATGCACAGGTATGTTCCCTGTCTACACAGCTGTGTTCCCTGCCTGCACAGCTGTGTTCCCTGCCTACACAGCTGTGTTCCATGCATGCACAGCTGTGTTCCCTGTCTGCACAGCTGTGTTCCCTGTCTGCACAGCTGTGTTCCCTGTCTGCACAGGTGTGTTACCTGTCTGCACAGGTGTGTTCCCTGTCTGCACAGCAGTGTTCCCTGTCTGCACAGGTGTGTTCTCTGTCTGCACAGCTGTGTTCCCTGTCTGCACAGCTGTGTTCCCTGTCTGCACAGGTGTGTTACCTGTCTGCACAGCTGTGTTCCCTGCCTGCACAGCTGTGTTCCCTGTCTGCACAGCTGTGTTGCCCGCATGCACAGGTATGTTCCCTGCCTACACAGCTGTGTTCCCTGCCTGCACAGCTGTGTTCCCTGCCTGCACAGCTGTGTTGACTGCATGCACAGGTATGTTCTCTGCCTACACAGCTGTGTTGCCTGCATGCACAGGTGTGTTCCCTGCCTACACAGCTGTGTTGCCTGCATGCACAGGTGTGTTCCCTGCCTGCACAGGGGCCATGAGCAGGGCTGGCTCAAAACCTTTCCCTAAGGAAGCTGTGGGCCTGGGGCGTGACTGCCCACCAGGACTGGCCAGGTTAGGAACTTATGATTTATGGCATCACCCCCTCTGCATCCATAGGTAGTAGGCACATCATCTATGAAAAGCTGCTCTCTTCTCCTCTCTCTTCTTTTCGGGGCAGATGCAGGTTCACAGTGACTCTTCTTTGTGCGGGAGGGGGTAGGGGAAGGTGGCCTGGGTGTCTTAGGAAAGGTATTTAGGATATTAGGGACAGCTAGCACCGAATTCACGTCGAGAAAGGTACTTTAAGTGGCTTTATAATCTATACTAATAAAAGGGTAATATGCTAATTAGAGCAGACATCTTCCAGGCATCCTTCTGGACAAAGCCACAGTGGCAGGGGCCGAGGCAGAGTGGTTAGGGGCAATTAGGCAGGCAGGCAGGTGAGCGGTTGGGAGCCAGTGGTCCCGGATTGCGAGAGGGATGTCCGGCTGTCAGTTTAGGCCTAATCCCACAGTTGGATATCCCCCAAGAGGTCCTGGATTGGAGAGGGTGCAGGCTGGGCTGAGGGACCCCTCTCTCGTGCAAAACTTTCATGCACCGGGCCTCTAGTGTATCATATAAGGTACATAAGCATTAATTTTATACTAATCTTGACATTCTCCTTCATTAAGTGATTACATGTGCCAGGCACTGACATTTCTATAGAAACCCCTACAAGGTCAAAGATTCATTTACTTCACGGGATCAACATCCTTTGTTTATGGTGAAAATTATGTTTTCTCTATAGAAACTGATGAAATTAGAACATCTTACATTATTTTTTTTCTGTGGTGGGATCTCAATGACTTTTACTGTTTACATCTTTTAGAGAGAAACGTGATTAAAAGGTTTTATTTTTATGTTCTAACCAATTGAAGTAGACTTTTACAAGAAATATCCTGATGGAAGGCTTTTCCCCTGAATTACAGGCGATCACACTGGTGGTTCCAGGGATGACCTGGAACGGGGCCCCATGAACACTCCACTCGCAGCTATGTCTTAGAGTCTCGCACCTCCTTGTGAGGGTAAAAATGGCTGTGGAGGGATTTCTCTCCATTAACAGATTTGATGCCTTTACATACAATTCTATCCTCTGTGGCAGCGGTTCTCAACCTGTGGGTCGCAACCCCTTTGGCAGTTGAACGACCCTTTCACAGGGGTCGCCTAAGACCATCGGAAAACACATATATAATTACATATTGCTTTTGTGATTAATCACTATGCTTTAATTATGTTCAATGTGTAACAATGAAATTGGGGGTCACCACCACATGAGGAAGTGTATTAAAGGGTCGCGGCGTTAGGAAGGTTGAGAACCGCTGCTCTACGGCTTCGATTCCTCAGTTTCCCTGTGCAAACACAGCCCCGCTGTGTGGCCTGGTAAATCAGTAAGGGCCACGCCTCAGTTTCCTTCTGTGGGAGACGGGGAGTGTAGGGTTGTTAAGGGGATTAACAGGGAAGAAGCGCTTAGAACTGGAACCAGCAGGTGGTAAAAAAGCTGTGCATTTTACTGTTGTCCTTGCCTCTGAGGTGGAAGGGACCCCAGACACATGTGTGCGGAGTCCCTCCACCCGGCTCCCTGACCTCAAGTGACTGGGTTATTTTTATGATGTTAGAGCCGCAGGTTCAAGGGCAGGCGGAAGCCTACGTCTGGCCCGCCGGAGCCGGCCGCAGTGAGGTCAGCGCGTGTTTCTGGCCAGCCCTGCCCCCGCCTGGTGCTGTGGCCCCGGCTCCTATCTGGGCCGCCCCAGGTGCCAACCCCACTTCAAAGCAAGGCCCCTCCTATTTTTATCCCGTGGGCAGCCTGCCGGGCGCTGCCTCTTGAACAAAAGGTCCTCCCAGGCCTCTGACTCCTCACAACCACAGAATAATCACTGTCCTGGTGCCCTGAGGCGCAGTCTGTCCCCCCCCCCCCCATTGGAGGGGAGCCAGTGTTACTGCAGCCGCACAACCGAGGGGAAGGCCCCAGGTGAGCCCCATGCTGCCTAGAGGGGCCAGGCAGCACCCCCAGGTCAGGCGATGCCCGCGGTCACTCTCACACCCGGGCCCTTTCTCTCAAAGGGCTCCCTTCAAATACTTTTTAAAAGGGAGCTGAGCCCGGTTGGCGTGGCTCAGTGGCTGAGTGTTGACCTATGAACCAGGAGGTCAGGGTTCGATTCCCGGTCAGGGCACAGGCCCGGGTGGTGGGGTCAAGCCCCACCATGGGGTGTACAGGAGGCAGCCGATCGATGATTCTCATCATTGATGTTTCTCTCTCTCCCTCCCTCTCTGAAAGCAATAAAAATATATTTTTTAAAAAGTGACTTGATTTAGAACTGAAAATGTAATCTGAAAGCGAACCTAACGGGAATTAAGATGCATGGTCCGTGGCAGAGTCGGGACGAGCAGCTCTGGCCGCCAGCCGCCTCTCCCCAGGCCGGGCGTGCGGACTGCGTTCTCAGGGCTGTTTAAGCAACGTGCGCTCACGTGATGCCCTCGTTCTTGATCATACGGCTCGGAAGCCCTGCTCCCATGCACTGTTCTCGGCCAGCGGAAACGGATAGTCCTCTCTGTTTGTTTTTTTATTTGTATTTTTAAAAAATATATTTTTATTGATTTCAGAGAGGATTGGAGAGGGAGAGATAGAAGCATCAACGATGAGAGAGAATCATTGATTGGCTGCCTCTTACACGTCCCCCACTGGGGATAGAGCCTGCACTCAGGCACGTGCCCTGACCAGGAATGGAACCATGACCCCTGGTTCATAGGTCGATGCTCAACCACTGAGCCACACCAGCTGGGCAGTGCCGGCTTAGATAAGAGTGCTGCCACAGAACTTCCCCAAACTCCACGTGGTGGAGGAAAATGTAAGATTCACTTGCAGAAGGCAGATCCCAGGGAATATGAGGTAGAGGCTGTTTTATTAAGAGACTAGAAAAGCCCTGACCAGTTTGGCTCAGTGGGTAGAGCGTCGGCCTGTGGACTGAAGGGTCCCAGGTTGGATTCCGGTTGAGGGCATGTACCTTGGTTGTGGGCACATCCCCAGTGGGGGGGTGTGCAGGAGGCAGCTGATCGATTTTTCTCTCTCATCGATGTTTCTTCTGTCCCTCTCCCTTCTTCTCTGTAAAAATAATATATATATATATATATATATTTTAAAAAAGAGACTAGAATAAAAATGATCTAAAAGTTCTCCTGACCCCCGACTCCCAGCTTGATTATGTCTCAATAACCTCCAGGGAGCGTTTGCCCGATATTTAAAGCTCTCGGTAAGGGAATTCCAAATCTCCGTGGAGACTTCATCTAAGACTTTTCTCAAAGCAGTTTAAACCCCTCGCAGTCCCACAGACCTAAGTGCAACCCTTTTTCCTCCACGTGAAAACCTCCTACCTGCTTAGAAAATGGATTCCTTTGCAAGTATTGCTTCATCCTACTTGTCTCGCCAAACTTGGCCTGACGTGTGGTTTGGTGCGTGTATGTTGGGGTGAGGGTGGGCAAGAGTCTTTGCATAAGAGCCGCACCATATGCCACTGACCTGGGGGAAGGGCCGCACCGCTGGGCGTGACCACATATCGTGGCGAAGCCAGCCCGTCTCCTGGTTCTGGTGATGGAGAAATGGCCGTTCATTCCTCAGCAAACACCAAGCACCTACTTGTCAGGCACTGTGCCAGGTCTGAGGACGTCTTAGAACAGCGATGGCGAACCTATGACAGAGGTGACACGCGAACTCATTTTTTTGGTTGATTTTTCTTTGTTAAATGGCATTTAAATATATAAAATAAATATCAGAAATATAAGTCTTTGTTTTACTATGGTTGCAAATATCAAAAAATTTCTATATGTGACGCGGCACCAGAGTTAAGTTAGGGATTTTCAAAATGCTGACACGCCGAGCTCAAAAGGTTCGCCATCACTGTCTTAGAAGACTTAGGTGGAGCTAAATTCTAGCGGGAAGAAGCAGATAAGCAGACTAACTGGATAAAACATTTATTCTGGTAGGTAGGCGTGAGCCTAGGGGAGAAACCAAGCAAAGAGGGGGTATGAGGAATTTTGAGAGAAAGAGAGACTAGCCGAAGTGCAACCCTGTGATGTGAGTCAGGCCTGAAGGAGAGGAAGCGGAGTCATGGGTGCTGATGCTGGGAGGCAGCAGGGTCAGCAGGTGCAAAGGTCCTGGGGCACCAGGATGCCTGGTGAGATCATAGCAGGGAAGAGGCCAGCGCAGTCGGATCATAGGGACAGGGAGCCCTGGCCAGGCGGCTCAGGGTGCTGGAGTGCCATCGGTACACCAAAGGCTGTGGGTTCACTATCCGCTTGGGGCTCACATGGGAGGCAACCTTGGTTGAAAAAAATCTCTGAGCTCTTTGTTTTCAGGACATCACTCAACCATGTGCTGAACTCTCTCATTTCTAAGCTTCCGTTCTTCTGATGATTTTGAAACTAAACAAGTGGGAGAACGATCTGACAGGAAGGTCTTGTCTCTGTGGGTGCCCTGACGTGTGTGCACTCGTGTGGCCCTTAGTCCTCCCAAAGGGAGTGGTAGTCCGCTCTTCCTCCCACTATGAGCAGCGATGCTAGTCCCCGGGGCGTGCACTCAGGAGCCCCGCCCGGGTGTCTGTGAGGTCTTGGGTCCCTTTATTATTACCCCTCAACTCTCTGGGGTGTTAGGACCTGAGCTGCTCTATCTGGAGGCAGACCAGGGAAGGCAGGCGTCCCTGGGCGCCCCGGGGATCTGTAGACCAATGCTGTTCTCGTCCATTGTAAGGACCGAGGGAGGCATGGCCGCCCCGGGGATCTGTAGACCAATGCTGTTCTCGTCCATTGTAAGGACCGAGGGAGGCATCCCCACACCACGAGAGAGAGAGACGAGCGCTGCATTTCTCTTCACCACACTGAATGCCAATGCGTCTCGCGGTTTAGACAGTCCCTCCGGACCTGAGCAGCTGGGTGGAGAGTCCTTTCTTAGATGACCTGCGGCTAAGCTGCCACAGTGGAGCTAAGGCGGAGGGTGTTGTGTGCTGCCTGAGGGCGAGGACCTCAGTGAATCACCCCTGTGTTCCCAGGAGCGCAGTCGAATGCCTGGGAATAGTAAGTGCTCAATAAAATGTGTGCTGAGTGAGTGAGGATGGCAATGCATAGATAATGGGAAGTGGCAAGCAACCCTCCCACGGTGATGACTGACACCAGGCTTGGCCCCACCCACCCTGACGTAGAAGGAAGAAGACTTATTACATTAGGATAAGGAGGCAAGTTTTTGCTAGGATTCAGCCATTATTACTGACGTTTTAATGACTGAGAGGAGAGAAGCCAGACCCATTCTATGGACCCCTCCCCATTCTTCTGCATGAGCTGAGCATGAACCATCTCCGTTCTTTTTGTGCCCCGCGGGAAAAAGCAGAAAGAAAACACTGCAATCAGAGATATTCTGTCAGATCCAGGTTTGCTGTTCACTTTAAAGTTAATCCCTTGACTGAGAAAGAAAAGCTGTGAAAACTGTTCACTGGCCCTCGCTGGTGTGGCTCAGTGGATAGAGCATCAACCTGCGTTCAGAAGGGTCCTGGGTTTGATTCCGGTCAAGGGCACATGCCCAGGTTGAGGGCTCGATACCCAGTAGGGGGCGTGCAGGAGGCAGGTGATCCATGATTCGCTCTCATCATTGATGTTTCTATCTCTCTTTCTCCCTCTCCCTTCCTCTCTGGAATCAGTAAAAATGTATATAAAAACAAAACCAAAAACCGTTCATGGAATTTGAACACACTCGCCGGCCTGGCACCGCTTTCCATGGTGGAGGGGACATGGTGGGCCGTGGAGGTGCCACCTGCCCGGAGGCACCCACAGCTCCCGCCAGCCTGGCCAGCAGCGCCTCCTGGGGCGGAGTGTGTGAGGAGTGTGGGCGGGGCCGAGGGACAGGTGGAACATTCGCTTCCAACGGGCAATGTTTCAGGGACACAGACTGTCCAGGAAACCAGGGATGCGGCCCGTACCAAAGGCAGGAAGACGCAATATAACAGCGGGGGTGCGCTGCCTCAGAGACGTGGCGACCCCCACGCTTAGGGACGAGACCCCGCCATCCTCCCCCTGCCCAGCACAGGCAGGTCCCCGAGGAGAGGCCTGCCCTCCGCCAGGCGATTGGCGATAGCACGTCTCAGCGCTCACGCCTGTCCCTGCTGTAGGCGGAGGGGGAGGCGAGGTGCAGATTAAAGTCACTTGAGGGCAGAAGGGGCCCGAGGTCACGGTCTGCTTCCGGGCGGTAGGTGTGTCCCATGTATTTTGTGCGGGAGCACAGGACGCGGCACGGTGGGCAGAGTGTGTAGATGTGAGTGTGTGGGGGGCAGTCAAGGCTGGGGGCTCCCGGGATGACAGGGGGTCACACCCAAGAGACTTGGGAGCCTCGGAGCTACAGGCTTTGGGGTGGGAGCGAGCAGGAGGCCTGAGTCCGGTCCGGCCCAGAGCCCTGCACCCGTCTAGGCAGCCAGCTCGGTGGGACCTGCTCTTACAGGGCGTGGGCACGGCCACCAGGACCCAGAGTAACAGCCATCGGCACAAACCACAGTGACTAAGATGCCCTAACCTTGTCTTTGCTTCTAGGAGAGTGGACGCTCCCTGTCTCTCCCGGGAAGACCTGTCCCACCCACTGTTTCTTGGACACCTGCCTGGGCGCGCCGGCCTGCTCTCTACCACCCCGCCCAGCCCGCCGCGGGGCCTGAGGGAGCGCACAGGAGACTCGCTCCCTGGGAGGCAGCAGCCGAGTCTCCTCTGGGTCTCGTGGAGGAGGCCTTCCGGCCCAGAGACATCCGGGACTCCGTCGTGGCCAACGTGGTCTCGGCCGCTCGCAGGAAGGTGCTCCCGGCGCCCACGGGGGGGTGGGGTGACCAGCTGCCCCACTCCCTGCAGGCCCTGATGGCCAGTGTGGGCCCGTGCGGGAGCCGAGAGTATCACGGGGCACCCCTCCCCAACAGTAGTGTCCCCACCCACTCCCAGTGGCTGCATGCCTCTTACAGGCAGCCTTCCAGGAATGATTCTTGGATGACGTCCCTGGAGACCCGGTCTGAGTACTGCCTGTCGGCAGCCGAGGGCAACTACAACCCCCGCCCCAGGGGGTGGAGACGCCCCACATGAGGCAGAAGGTGGGTCGTGGGCCCCGTCACGGTCGCTTTTAGCGATGTCCCTCGGCAGGGCCTCTGATGCCTGCAGTAGCTTTAGATTCACTTTGGTCTTAGCGTGTTCTCGAAGTCACCTGAGGGTGTGTGTGTGTGTGTGTGCGTGCACGTGTGAGCATGGATCAGGCCCGTGTCTGCTGATGCACAGAACCTCTTTGAAGAGAAAAATCCATTCCCAGTGTGGACATGCTGGCTGGCATCTAACCCATCACTGTAACCCCACATCTGCCTCGGGGAGCGGGGAGTCTCGCACCCGAAGTCCCTCGGGTACCACGGAGGAAGCGCTTTCCTCTGTGCGGCCCGGTCCAGGCAGGAGCGCATGAGACACGGCGCCCACGGCCGCGAGCAGCAACGCCGGGGACTGTAACCGTGGAAGCTCTCAGCAGAGCCGGGCAGTGAGGGCTACGTTCACCACAAGCCCCTGGGTGTTATTTGAAGCCTTTCGCAGAAACATTTCAAAAAATCGAATAAAATTCAGATGATTTTGTAGAGCGGCCACATCGGCATTCTCAGAAAGAAGGAGCTGCCTGAGAGGAAGGCAGTTAGTTATACGTTGCAGAAGGACGTTTGAGGTGAACGGTGTCACGTGTGGGGAATAGAAAGGCCTAGGTATGGGGAGGGGGCTGCCTTTAATCCAGCTACAGCCAGCAGCCTGAGACTGGGCTCACCGGGGCTCAGGTGCCCCCGCAGGTCAGGTGGTCTAGTCTCATAGCCTCACCAACTCTGACACGCAAAGCTTCTCTCGTTGGTAGAATGAGCTCGGATGTGTTCATTGTGCATGTTTGCTGCTCATCACGTGCACATGGGCTGAGCCCCAGAGAGAATGAGGTCGTCGGTGGTACTGCCCGTCTTACGAAGGTCCGAGGAATTGTTGAGTGGCAGGTTCTGGGCTCCGCGGTACGTGGAGTGAGGTCGACGGGAATGAGCAAACTGCTGGTGGATTTAAGGAAGTGGTGGAGGGATGTGTCTGGCATTATGCAACCGAGGTGGCGACCATCCCTTTAGTTATAGGAAACCGTGTTTCTTTACGAAGCTGTCTCTAGGCTGTCCCCAGGAGGCGGGCAGCTGCCCGGCCGGCTCCCTGGCCCGCGCCTTGTTAGCCCGACACGAGACCATGCACGCGGCTCCTCTCTGCCTGGCCCACAGGCACCGGCCACAGGGGCACACCAAGTATTTCCCATCAGAAGCAAGACCCGAGACCATTTCAGAACAAAAAACATGTCAAGCATTGAAAACATTCTTAGGTACTTAAGAGGATGATTTCGCTTTGTTTTACTTTTTTAAACATATATTTTTATTGATTTCAGAGAGGAAGGAAGAGGGAGAGAGAGAAAGAGAGAGAGAGAGAGAGAGAGAGAGAGAGAGAGAGAGAGAGAAACATCAGTGATGAGAGAGACTCATTGATCGGCTGCCTCCTGCACGCCCCCTACTGGGGATCGAGCCCCCAACCGGGGCCTGTGCCCTGACCTGGTTCGTGGGTCTACACTCAACCGCTGAGCCAGGCCACGTCAGCTTGTTTTGCTTTTTAACTCTGGGACTTACCATTATGATGGTGTCTCTCACAGAATAAAACTTTAAAGTATGTTTCTAGGGCGCAAGTGATTTCCGGAAGTAGAAGAAGACAAATTTGAAGAAATCACAGTGCCCTCTATTACGATGCGCCCACCTTCTTTACTTATGGAGAAGAGAAGGAAGTTTCCTAAGGCTATATTGTTAAATTGTTTTAGATTGAGACAGTGTTAATTGTCTCAAATTATGTCACTATTGATCCCTAAGAGCTTCTCTGGTGTCTTTGAAAAGAATGCCTGGCATATTGATTAGTCCGCGGCAGCAAATTCTGGAGAAGAGAACCCCCCATGTAAAACGCGCATCCGCTTCACACGCTATCCTGGCTGAATCGTAGACGGCAGTGTTCTGAGATGTGGCTGCTTTAGCGGGAAAGACTGCCTGATGGGATGAGATCATATCGTATTGCTTTCTTTCATCAGTTGTAGACGTTACTTCCATTTCTCCTAGAACTTCAGTTCGACACACTCTAGTTCCAGGCGTTGATATACATGATAAAGGTCACTAAAGCTTTCACTGCACAAAATAGAGAGAAGTAGGCGTGTTTTTAAAAAATAGACTTTATGTTATTATTTTTTAATGTATTTTATTCTTTTTTAGAGAGAAAGGAAGGGAGAGGGATAGAGAGAGAGAGAAACATCCATGAGAGAGAAACATCACCAATCTGTTGCCTCTTGCATGCCCCCTGCTGGGTGTCAAGCCCGCAACCCGGGCATGTGCCCTGACCAGGAATCAAACCGGGTGACCTCTTGGTTCCTGGGTCGACGCTAAACCAATGAGCCAGACCGGCTGGGCAGACATTATAAACAAATGTTTTAGTATAACGCAGCCCCCAGCTCTCCGCAGGCAGCAGATCAAAGTGCCCAGATACTAAGCTGCCCGATTGCCCCGGACACCAGGAAAGGACACGCGGGCAGGGAGGGTGTCCGTTTCACTCCCGCCGGCAGCGCACGTCTCGGGCGCTTATGACACATCAGTGTTTCAAGCCATGCTTTGCAGGAATCACTCTGAAAAGCAAACGTGTTCCCCTCACACCCTCCCACGGTGGACTGAAGAGGCGCGAAGCGGGTTGCTCACACTCAGCTGATGTTTGAGGCAGCCCGAGGGCTGGGCCTGTGAGAGGGAGCGCCCCCCCCCAGACACCTGCTCCCTGCAGCAGTGCCCCCTCCCCCAGGGAGCCACGCCCGAGTGCAGCCCACATAAGGAAGACCCTTCTCGCTGCCGGCGGGGACACCGTTTCCGTGGAATAAAGTGCATCCCCTGAAAGTACAGACGCCGGGCTCAGCCACCAGACCCAGCGCCGTTCCTCCGCCTTGGGGTTCAATATCCGATCACCGCGTGTGTGTGACGTGTTCCTTCAGATTATTCCAATGTTGTCCAGTATTCTGGGTTTCATGAGGGCACCACTCTAGTCCACGTATCTCTGAATGGGTCTCTTTTATGTTCCGGCGCCGTAACTCACGTGGGAAACGGCATGTGTACGGATTAATGAATTAGAACATCGGGTACAATTATGCCATCAGGGAGGCGCAGTTATCAGCCTGGGAGAGGAATGGCAGGCATGCTTGCTTTGGAAGAGGAAGTCGATGTTCACATTTGATTTCTAGTCAACGTAGGAGCAGCTACACGGTCCACACTTTTCCGTTAGAGAGAGACTGTGGTCCTGCTGGTGAGCTGGGTGGTTGCCCTGTGTGTATCCCAGACCCTGTAACCGGGAGATGCTGAAATGCACAATTAATGAGTAATAAAAGGTAACTTGAAAATCAACTCAGAGGCTTTTCGTTTTTCCTTATAAAGGATTGTTCTGAATTAGTCCTCACCCCAAAGAACATTTAATCTCATCTACCACATATTTTTAAAATGTCCGTGTCTAAAATATCCGTTTCCA
Organism: Myotis pilosus; assembly: GCA_036010255.1. Classification (NCBI taxonomy): domain Eukaryota; kingdom Metazoa; phylum Chordata; class Mammalia; order Chiroptera; family Vespertilionidae; genus Myotis; species Myotis pilosus. The sequence goes on from JASKON010000034.1 coordinate 2,371,380, forward strand.
GGCACATCAAAAGAACTTCACGCTCATTGGCAATATTTTAACCTTAACATTTTAAAAACTTTAGAAAAATCTTATCTGAAAATGTCATCAGTTTCAAATGCAAGTTAAGAGGTTTGAGATCCAAACATATCTCTTATGAGTCTTCTTATTATTTATTATTTTTAAATATATATTTTATTGATTTCAGAGAAGAAGGGAGAGGAAGAGGGAGAAGGAGATAGAAATATCAATGATGAGAGGGGAATCATTGATCGGCTGCCTCCTGCACGCCCCCCACTGGGGATCGAGCACAACCCGGGCATGTGCCCTGAGCAGGAATTGAACCCTGACCTCCTGGTTTATAGGTCGATGCTCAACCACTGAGCCAGCTCGGCCAAATGAGGACTGCTGTAAAGATCAATGGAGAAAAGGGGGTGGTCACTCTGCCCGCCTTAGGCTGGGAACGCCCCAGGGAAGGCCGTCTCTTGGAGGAAGCCCTGAGGCTCGGTCTCTAGGTTTTCCAAGCACCGAGAGGCAGGTAGCTTCTCTAGGCGCAGGGCCCACATAGCCCGAGGCAAGGGGAGCTCAAGTCGGGGATCAGAGCAGCCACAGAGAAGCCCTGAGAACAGCCCGTGGGTTCTGGCCCCGGCCTTAAACTGGGGAAGGCACTGCCCCACTCACTCCCACGTGGCCGTGGCCGTGGCTGTGGCGAGTGATGTGGCGGCATCAGGGGTCGCAGTGGCTGACCTCGCCCTGTGTGGGGGGGCTTGCTGGTTTCTCCTCCCGTCACTCACCCCGTGCTCCTCCTGAGGGGCACGCAGGGCAGAGGGGAGCCAGGTAAGGAGGGCGGGTTACCTGTTTCCCCTCAACTGGGGGTTGTTTGGACCTTTATGCCAGTTAACGCCTCTGTCCTGGAACTTGGACGGCTACTCTGTTCCTATTTATAGCAACGACCACCTGACTGTTGGCAAGAAAAATGCCGGTAAGTTACTGGGGTTGGTTTTTCCTGGAGGACTGGGAAGAAGGAAGAGAACACTGATGTTGTGATAACACAGTCAGAGTTCACTGCTCAGCCAAGCCCGGCCCCGCCCACCCGAAAACCACCCCCAGGGGCCAGGTGTCTGCCTGCAGGGGGGGGGAGGGGGGTATGGGGGGAAGGAGGGAGGGCTGCACTGCCCCCGTGAACTCTCCCAGCCCGGCCACAGTGGGCTTGAGAAAGCAAAGTGCCTGGGTTCCTCCTCTTCCATAAAAGCGAGAGAAGGAACCACGAATGGACTGCTTGGGTCTTGAAGGCCGCCCCGGAACCGGAACCGGAGCCTTGAGCCAGCTGTGGAGGGAGCTGGGAGAGAATTTGCAACACCTTTTTGTTTCACCGTCCCCGCACCCTAAGGTCCCTCTCAGAACACAGCACTCGACACCATTCCATGCTCAGAAAAGGGGGGCAGGAGTGACTTTCAGCCCTAAAATTCATGCATAAAACAGGTGTTCTTACCGGAAACACGGGCATTGCCTTCCCCTTAAGAAATCTCCCTCCAGGCATTAAATTACCCAACTTGAGATTTTCCCCATGTTGTTGTTTGATGTCATCAATGACAAGATTTGATTTTCAGCAAAGACAGGGGGGCTTTGGTGAAGACTCGGGATTGAATTTCTCTGACGAAGGGACACAGCACGTTTGGTCAGCATGAGTGGTCCCTCTGTTCCGGCCTGGACTGTTTTTTTTTGGTGCAATGAAATTGGAACCGGAAAACCAAGGGGTCAGGGTGCTTGTCACTACCTGAGCCAACTCAACAGAGACCGGTGAAAGGGCGAGGGCTATGCCCTCCGTCTTACCCCAGATCCTCCATGTTGGGGCAGTTGCCATGTGCTCAGGAAAGTACCTTCTTCCCGGAAGCCGGGATTTCTTTAAACTAACCAATGACAATCAAGGAACATGCGCGCCATAGAGATGACCACATCCTGTGTAACAAGACCCGACTTGCGCCTGGCCAATCGGCAGGGCCCACAGTCAGCTCCCCTCCCCTCACTCCACCCCCCTATTAAAGCCCTGATTTTCTCACGGGTGAGACACTCTGCTTCCAGTTGCTGCGTCGGCCAGGAGGGGGGGAGTCGAGCTGGCCAGCTCAAGTAAAGGACCTTCTGCTTTTGCATCGGACTGGCTCCCTGGTGTGGTTTCCTTGGGGATCTTGAAATCTGGGCATAACATTTTGGAGGCTCGCCGGGATCCCCAACACCATAGAGGGACCCCCCAGTCCGGAGGGCCTGACTGACCGCGGTAGGGGTTTGTGTGGGGTTTGTGTGTCATTGTATGTTTTGTATCTGCCCTGTGTGAGCTCACTTCTGAAATCTGTAATCGCCCGCATGATCTAACGTGGAAGCACGAGGGGGATCAAGGGCGGGAGGAGTCAGGGGATGCCCCGATCCTCCATCTGAAGGGGTGCAATTTTGCTTCCGCGGAGTCGGAAGGTCTGTAGAAACCCCCTTAATCTGAGAAAAGGCGGGTCGCTCCCGCTTCGGTGTTTGCTTCCATGGAGTTGGAAGGCTGTGCTTTCTTGGGCCCTTTAGTTGTTTGTGTTTCCGTTTTATTTTGTGGACTTGCTGGCCGGACGTTATAGTGGACTAAGACTGCTCCCTTGGGTATTGTGATCTTGGGTATTGTGATTGATCATTTCAAGGGGATTGGGGGAGGCTTTAGAGCTCCCTCAGGAGTTGGGAAGTTGTTAGAAATTGAATGGATTGTTTAAACTCTGAATGAATGTTTGGTGAAAGTGTATGAATGTGGAGGGAGGGGGCCTGCCTTCTCCCCTCCTTTGTGTGGCTATCTGAGTATGCCTAGTATGAAGTCTAGATGATAGAAGTTAATCTATTAATTGAAAATGCCTTATGTTTTATTTGAAATGTATCCTTAAATGTAAAAGTATCGATTTTAAAAATGCTAAGTATTTAATTTGCTACCTAAGATTTAAAGCTCTGAAAGCTTAAGGTCATTTTTCTTGCCGTTTAAAAGTTTAAAGCTGCATTTTTATTTTTTTTAGTGAAGGGCGGGGGTAGACACACCCTTCCCCTAGTATTCAGGTAATCCAATTCCCCCCAGCAGTCATCTTTTGGAATGTTAGTTTGCATTTAAATGGCTACACCTTTTGTTGCCGACCTTCCCAGAAAAGGTCAAGCGGCCAAAAAGGTGGCTCCTTTGAAATCAGCTTTCCACCAGTAGTCCCTAGGCAAAAAAACATGGTTTAAAGTTCTGCAATATAAAGTTGGCCATCTATCTTTTAGGGGTTTTGGTTTGCTCTTCCCTTGTTTATTGTGAGAATGAGGAAATCATCTTTTCTGTCAGAGAACAGTTTAGACAGCCACAATGTTGAGCTGCCTGACTTGGCAGCCGCCATGTTGGCCGCATGGCATGCCGTGCCCCTGGGGGCCGCCATCTTGGAACAGTAAAGCCCCCGCCCTCTGACTTAGCCAGTCACAAAAGGAGTGCCTGCTCACTGAGCCTGGATGGGATTTCAGGGGTGGAGTTTTAAGGCAAAATTTTACTGTGGAAATGCGGATGGGGCAGAAAGTGTTCTTGCCTCTCGGATTTATTTAATACTATTTTTAAGAAGATATTTTTTAATGCTTAATAAATTAGCAATCATGGTCTTAATATGATAGACCAATGTTTTAAGCAGTTGGCTTTATAAGGGCTGACAATAGAGCTCGTATTTCTTAAAAGGCTTGTAGATAGAGAATTGAAAAGCTTTTACAAATTCATAAATGCATCCAGGATTTCTGTGCACATGTAAAGGGAAAAGGCCAGTTTAAAAACGAGTGCGCATAGTTTTGAGCTGAACTTAACCTTTTGCTGTATACAGAATAAAAACCCGAGACTGTTTTGGCCTTAAAAATGGAGGAGATGAACCTGAGAAAGAAATACAGGCTGGTTTCCCAAGGCGATTTAAAATAGCTCTTTTGAAATTTAGCAGCTATGCCAGGATAGCAGTAATCCAATTTCTAAAGTAAAGTACAATTATTTCAGGTAGAAACTGGTTTCATACTGATCTTAGAGGGCTCCAGTTCAGTGTTCTGGAGACCCAGGACATGCCTAAGTATGTATCTTTGTTGTTTAAAATTGTTTAGTAAAATTTCTATGTCTCTTAAAAAATTTTTGAATGTATTGCTAATCACCTAAAAATTAAGGCTAAGAGTTCTAGCTACCTGGAAAGCATAGCCTTGGTGTAATGGGAGGGAAGTCGAAACTTGGACTGGCTAAGGCCTATCTTTTAGAAAGGTAAAAAAAGAAGCATTCCTAGGCAGTTTTCTACCGCCTCTGTTCAGGGACTTGTTCTGTATCTCAACACAACTGAAACTGATTTCTTGGTATTTTGTGGTATAAATGTGGCATGCACCTCAAAGTTCTTAATGGGGAATATATCTAGTTATTCTTGATTTCCTTATTCAATATGAGTACTGTTTCTATCTAGATGAGACATAGGTCAAAAGTCCTGTCCTGGGATGTGAAAAAGGGAGGCCTCCACATCTGTTCCTGTCTGCTCAAGATCCCAGGATTGTAAAAGTACTTGTTCACTAAAAAGATGTTAGTGTGAATGTTTATTTGATGTCTGTATGTCTACTTAGGCATAATTATTTGTTCATGTAAGTGTGGAAGTATATTCTGTGCTAGGTTGGGATTTTGGAATTCTGGGGTAAATTTAAAAGATATTTGTGGCTTTTCTAGTCTGATTGGGACACTTAAGGGTGGGGCTCACAGTTCCTCAGGGCAGAGATTCCATGGGCCCTTCCCCCTGCCTGTGCTGAATTAAATAATACAGGCCAGTGTCATTTAGCTTGCTGGTTAAAGAAAAGCAATGGGCCTTAATCTGTAAAGGTGTGCAGAAATGAAGCTGGTCAAATGTACTGAAAGGGTTTGGTACTGGTACCTGTTGCTGCTAGCTAAGGAGGGGCTGATGCCCACTTCTAGCTCACTCCCTTGAAAGAGGCCTGGTTGCTGCTCTGCCACAAAGGAAACTGGTAGAAAGCCAAAAGCAGAGCTCTGTAACTGATAAACAGGGTTACCTATAAGCCATCAGGACTTTGAAGTTCTCCAAGAGAGGAGGAATCTGACTCAGAGGGACTGGGTGGTTTTTCTTTAACAATCTCTTTCCTTGAGAGGGCACACGAGGACATTTGGCCGCGCCTCCGCGCCATCTACGAGACCAGCCCAACCCCAACCCCTCATCAGCACAGACCAGGAGATTGGGTCTACGTCAGAAAGCACCACCGGGAGACCCTAGAGCCACGCTGGAAGGGTCCCTACACTGTGGTGCTGACGACCCCCACCACTCTCAAGGTAGAGAGCGTCGCGACCTGGGTCCATCACACTCACGTCCGGTCAGCGGATCCATCCATGACCCAGAAAGACTTCATCACCAAATGGAGCATCGATCAAGATCAACGCAACCCGCTCTGCGGCGTGCTCGACCTGCCTGATGCTGGTAACATGACTCACGATCGCTCCTGTCACCAGGAGCCCCCACAATACTGTGTAATACACTTAGATGATGCCTGCATCTTCATGGACATGGCTCCAAAGAGACAAGGACCATTTATAGAATCAGATGTTTGGTAGAAGATTTGGCTGCCTGAAGCGGCCATGATGCCAATATTATGTTTCATTGTATTGATATGTTATATTAACCTTTGATTCTTTTGCAGGTTTGAATGTATGTTGGCTGTCCTGGAAGGGAGCTGTGCAGGGTGACCCCCAAAAGTAAAGGATGTCTAGCTGCCAAGAGGGCAGGTGCCCAACTGGGCAGGGAGGGGTGCCCATCAGGTTTTGGTCTCTGTTGAGAGACAGCTAACAGTTGGCAGCCTGTAATACTGTCTTGCAGGCCTGAATCACCATGCCCATGGCAGGGGTAGTTAGAATAGAAGATCTGAGGCATGGTTATATATAAAAAGAAGGTTTTATACCAACAGTTGCTGTTTTGTTTTAAATCCATGAAAAGAAATTAGCAAGAAAAGTCAGAAAATCTTAGAGTAGATCAGTATGTTTTTCTCCTTATGTAATTCCTCCAAAATCTGGCAATGCTAAATAAGTACGTTTCTTTGCATAGATCCAATAGGACTGATTATTAACGGAAAACTTTGACTGGAGTATCATGTTTTAAAGAGCCCTGTCTGAGCTCTAAAGACTTGAAGCCACTAAGAATGCCACGAAGAAAGCCTGGTATTCTGCTTGGGAGCCCTGAAGATGGCTGGCGCTGGAGCGTCAGGCCCATGCCCTACCATCACTGGCGGTTGGTAAGAGTAGAAGGGGAGCAGTAAAGATGCCTCTGCATCCCTGCGGAACCCCCACACACTCTGAGCCACAACGAGTAGGAGGGCTACTGAGATGAGCCTTAAAGCCTGGAGCGTGGGCTCAGGTGGAGTTGCTACAGGTGAGGGATTCACCTAACTCAGCAGATACTGCAGGCAGGCCTGATGGCAGCTGGATGGCTTGGCTTCCTGGCCCTACGGGGCACATTAAGGTTCAACCATGAAATTCCAGCAAAGGTAGTCAGTTACCATTCTTGTTGTGTTTATGCAAACATCAGGACAGTAGATAAATTAATCTTGATTTGGCTTTTTGATAGCCATGGAGGAATTTTAAGAAGAAAAATCCTGTTTCAATAGAAGTTGTTAAAGCTAAAATGGTTTCTTTCCCTTCCACCGGACCATTTGTTAAGTGTATAGGAATAGTTCCGTTAATAGTTCTGTGTGCCCACTACGGGCCTCTAGCGACGGTGAAATAAAAATGCAGTCCGTCTCATGATTGAGCCGGAAGTTCCAAGACAAGGGGGGAATGAAAGGGCGAGGGCTATGCCCTCCGTCTTACCCCAGATCCTCCATGTTGGGGCAGTTGCCATGTGCTCAGGAAAGTACCTTCTTCCTGGAAGCCGGGATTTCTTTAACCAATGACAATCAAGGAACATGCGCGCCATAGAGATGACCACATCCTGTGTAACAAGACCCGACTTGCGCCTGGCCAATCGGCAGGGCCCACAGTCAGCTCCCCTCCCCTCACTCCACCCCCCTATTAAAGCCCTGATTTTCTCACGGGTGAGACACTCTGCTTCCAGTCGCTGCGTCGGCCAGGAGGGGGGGAGTCGAGCTGGCCAGCTCAAGTAAAGGACCTTCTGCTTTTGCATCGGACTGGCTCCCTGGTGTGGTTTCCTTGGGGATCTTGAAATCTGGGCATAACAACCGGGTTGGATCCTATGTGAGCGTTTATTCCAATCCTGCCGGCAAAAGGGGGAGCAGCAAGCCACCCACAGACATCTACTCTGCACCCCCCATATGCCAGCTGCTAAAATGGGGTAGGACAAGGATTACATGGGGAAACAGGGGTTACAGACATGGGGAAGCAGGGGTTACAGGCATGGGGAAGCAGGGGTTATAGGCATGGGGAAGCAGGGGTTACAGGCATGGGGAAGCAGGGATTACAGGCACAGGGAAGCAGGGGTTACAGGCATGGGGAAGCAGGGATTACAGGCATGGGGAAGTAGGCTATGCAGACTGGGTGGGGCTCCATTGTTTGGGCAACAATCTTCCCAGGAGAATGGACCGAATTCCAAGGTTGACTCCCAGGCCCCGGGGGCATACAACTCCCGGGCAGGTCAGACTGTCCTTTCTTTAATCAACACGACACAAAAGCGGTTAGCAGAGCATGATGGACATTTCCCATGACCATAGCCAGTCCCCAATATTCTACTCTCGCCCCCAACAAAATGACCTGGAGTTGGATAAAAAGTGACAGAAAACTCGAACCCTCTCCTCGGGGGGAAGCTAACGTACTGGGGCTCACCTCAGTGTGCGGCCACAGCCTCTGCGGAGTTTGAGGATGAGCCCCAGGGAGGAGAGAGGTCACCCTAGAAAGTCCCACCTTTGATGAGGCCACAGAAGCCCTTTGACTGCAGTGTCAGGGAGACGGATGTGTTCACGGATCAGTGTCAGCAACCTGTACCGTGCCCCCCTCGGTGCCCCATCAGCGCCTGAGCTGGGGAGGGGCCGGGACTAGAAGTGGCCTCGGCTCCCAGGGCGCTGGCCGTTCTGAGGAGGGGCCAGGGCAAGGTCGCGAGGACAATGACAGGATTGTCACAGAGCGTGAGGGGAACGGCAGGAGCGGCCTGCCCGCAGTGTGGGGGCCTGACGCGTGGGCTGCGGGCGCTCACAGAGGCTTCCTGGGAGAATTCAGGGCCCGGCCAAGTCCACGGGCTGAGCAGCAGCGCCTGGTGGAGGCAGGAGAGCCCAGAGCCACTGCAGACACCACGCTGGGTGCAGCTGGCTGATACAGGTTAATCAGCTGGGACCAGAAAGCGGGGGGGCGGGGGGGGGTCCCCTGGGGAAGGGTGAGCCCCTCCATGGAGAGTCCCAGATTCCCTCTGCCCAGTAGCCGTGCTGATGGAAACAGGCATGGACCCTGTACTCAGAACCTCATGGAATTTTCACGTCTTGAATTATTACTTTTTACAACTTTTTTTTTTTTTTTTTTTTTTTTTTGCCCGGCTGGAGTGGCTCAGTTGGTTGAGCATCATCCTGGGAACAGAAAGGTTGCTGGTTCAATCCCTGGCCAGGGCACATACCTGGGCACATAGAGGGGAACCCATCGATGTTTCTCTTTCCCATCGATATATCTCTCTCTTTCCCTTCCTCTCTCTAAGCATGTCCTCGGTGAGGATTTAAAAGAAAAACGTACATTTTTTTAAGCACTTAAAAACGTTGAACTATTTGTAACTCACTGTTCAAAAACAGGGGTTAGGTGGCATTCGGCCCGTTGGCCACAGACAACTCCTCCCGCTGTGGGGCAGCCGCTGGGCGCCCTCGAAGGAGGTCGATCCGGCAGCACCGGGAGGGGGAGGTCTGAGCACAGGACTGAGGCGATGGACGGACAGAGGAGGACGGAGGAGGGCTACCCATCTCCCCACGTGGGCAGGCGGGCAGCCGCCCTGGCCTCCTGGAACACACTGTGATGTATCCGTCAACTCAGGACATCCCTGAGTGCCCTGTCTGTCCCCTCGACGCCCCCCCACCCTGGGTCACTGCTCCCTCCTCCCCATCTCCCCCTCTTCCTTAGCCACCACCACCCTCCTGCACACGCAGCTGCCAGCTGGCCGCCCCTTTCGAAGCCTTTCACAGAGCAGGGGCCGGCGCTGGGCTGGGCTGGCCCCGCAGCCGTGGCCCTGATTTCTGGGAAGATGACGAGGCCGGGCGAGCCTGAGGGCCACCCGACCTTTCACACGCCGCCCGCCCACACCTGTCAGACGGTTCCAGTCTCTGAGACGCTCGTTTTCCCGTTGACGGGAATAACTGCCTTTTTTTTGTTGTTTTTTTCCCCTTGCCTTTGGCAGACGAAGGGATGCCGCCTGGGGACCCTGACATGGTTAGCTGCTCTCCCACAGTATAACCCGAAACCTCATCCGTTCCACGGCACCTTGACCTCAGAGTACTTTAAATGAAGCACACCACGGGAACGCTGGGGTCCCAACATTTCTTTTTGAAAGGCTGAGAACTCAAATGGGAATATTTTTGGTAGGTTTCCAAAAGTCTCAGACTATTCAAATGAGAAGGGGACCTAGAGAGCATATGATGACATATAGGTGGGATTTAAAAGGCCCAAAGGAGCCCGGCCGGCGCGGCTCTGTGGCTGAGCGTTGACCTGTGAACCAGGAGGTGACGGTTCCATTCCGGTCAGGGCACAGGCCCGGGCTGTGGGCTCAACCCCCAGTAGGGGGCGTGCAGGAGGCAGACAATCCATGATTCTCTCTCTTCTTTGATGTTTCTCTCCCTTTCCCTCCTCTCTGAAACCCATTAAAAATATATATATATATATATTTTAAAGGGCACCATGGCATTATCTCCACTGGAAACCCTCCGGAAGGGGGATGTGAGTGAGGTGGGAGAGGCACAGCTGAGCTTCTGAGAGAGGGGGCAGAGAAAGCGGGCGCCCCCTCCGGCAGCTCGTTCTAACCCCAGCATCTGGAACCGGGAACTTCTGATCTACTGTAGCCACACCTGCCAGAACCTCCCCACCCACCACCCGGGGGTCCCTGCCCATCCCCACAGCGCAGACGCGAGAGCCACGCCGACTCTTTCCACAGGGGTGACGGTGGAAGGCCGCGGCAGCAAGGAAAACAGAAGCGGAAGAAATTCAAACAGAAGTTCCCCGAGTTTACCATGGATTCGCAGAAACCAGCAAAACCTGGGACAGCGTCAGACCTGCTGCACCCGGGCCCCCACGCAGCGTCAGGTGCGCCCTGCGGCTCAGTGGGCACCTGTGACCCGGGGGACGCTTCATGGGTTGGATTGGCATGACTTGCCTGCCATCGGGCGGCACTGAGGAGGTTGGGTGCCAAGGGCTCTCCCAGGGCTGAGGAGGGTCTGGGAGGAAGCAGGGAGACGTGGGAAGCCCTGCATGGCCCCCGCCAGCTCGGTCTGCGGCTCCCGGGACCAGGCGCGGGGCACTCGCCAGCTCCCCCGACCTGGGGGTGGACGCGCCGGTGTGGGCACAGCGGGACGTGGGCCCGGCAGGTGGGCCTGAACTTCACGGTGGGAACGCGTGCACAGACGGCCCGCGCTTCTGGGATGGGGCGGCTGCAGTGAGAGTGAACACAGGGAATGGGCTCCGTGCAGATGGCAGCGGTTCTCAACCTGTGGGTCACGACCCCTTTGGTGGTTGAACCACCCTTTCACAGGGGTCGCCTAAGATCATCCTGCATATCAGATATTTACAGGACGATTCATCACAGCAGCAACATGACAGTGATGAAGTAGCAACGAAAATAATGTTATGGTTGGGTCACAACAGGAGGAGCTGTATTTAAAGGGCCAGAAGGTTGAGAACCACTGACATACGGGCTTCGCTGCGGGAACGCCTCCTAAAGTCATAACGAAGCTATTGCTCAGGCCTCCGTCAGGCGCTAACTTCTGGGGTCCCCCGGCCTCGCCGTGGGGGAGTGACCCTGTGACCCCCGCTCCCCAGACGGTGAGAGTGAGGGATACACGGTCACGTTCCCTCCCGAGATGTCACTCGGGCGGGTGGCGGCTTCGGACTCAGTGGAGTGTGTGTGTCTTGTGGCCGCCGTGTCTGCCGCACGGACCGCCGGTGCCAGGAGAGGGATTACCCGTGTCTCCAACACCCAGACGGAAGCCCGCAGCTGTCCGCGCCGACACGCAGTGACCTTCCCCGCCGCCTGCCCCGTGGGACCGTCTGTCCTGGGCACCGAGACGCTGCCAGGCACGGCCCGCACGGCCAGCCAGCGCCGGCCACTCCAGCGCAGGTGTCACTTCCGAAGCCACTTAGTGACCGTTCGTGACCGTCCACGGGGAGCCAGGCGGGAGGACTTGGACTCCGCCGTCAGGGAGACCACAAAACTTAACGCCCCCGACGCCAACGCCATCCTGCGGCTGCGTGGGGCCGGCCCTGCGGGGACAGCGTGGAGTGGGGACCTGAGGGAGGCGGCACAGAGTGGACGGCCCAGCCAGAAGAGGGAGGACACGCCGGCACCCGGGAGCCACCCACCTTGGTGCCCTGAGCAGGCAGCCGGCTCCCAGCCCCCCGGGAGCGAGTGCGGGCGGCCTGCCTGGGCCCTTTTCTGCAGCCTCCCGCAGGCGCACACCCCCTCACTGCCATTCCACCTCCCTCTTCAGTCGCCTGCTCTCCAGGCTTCACCTTGGGTTTGACCTTCACAGAAGAGACGGGACCCCTTTGCCCCCGGCCACTCCTTCTCCTGCCTCCGCCTTGGGTGCCCGGGCCCCCAGCACCCACCCGCTGCCCAGGCCGGGACGGAGAGTCACCCTGGGTTTCGGTCACCCACCCCTCGCTCAACAGCAGCCCCACGGACCCTCTCCAGCTGCCATCTCTGTCACCCGCTTGGCCCCACCCACCGCATCGTCATGACATTGGATGGGCCGATCCCCTCAGAGAATCGTAACAGGGTCCTGCCCGCATCTTCAGCCTGCTCCTCACACAGGCGCCAGAATAACTACGAAGATGCCCCCAGTTACTCCCTGGCTTTAAAGCCATCGATGGCTCCCAGCAGTTCCCTGGCTAACGCCCAACTCCTGTGAAGCCCCCAGAACTTCATCTCTTCCTGCCCCTCTGCCCTGCCCCCCATAGAGGCCCGCTCTCCTGGGCTGTGCTGCCCATTCCAGATGCTGACCGCCAGCTCCGCATGGCTCCCACGTGACGCCCGCCCTGCTGATCTGCTGGTGGCACCTTCCCCTCCATACCACACCTCCCCCTCCACCCCACACCTCCCCCTCCACCCCACACCTCCCCTCCATCCCACACCTCCCCTCCATCCCACACCTCCCCTCCATTCCACACCTCCCCTCCATCCCACACCTCCCCTCCATACCACACCTCCCCTCCATACCACACCTCCCCTCCATCCCACACCTCACTCTCCATCCCACACTTCCCCCCTCCATTCCACACCTCCCCTTCCATCCCACACCTCCCCCCCCATCCCACACCTCCCCCCCCCTCTCACACCTCCCCTCCATCCCACACCCCACCCTCCATCCCACACTTCCCCTCCATCCCACACCTCCCCCTCCATCCCACACCTCCCGCTCCATCCCACACCTCCCCTCCATCCCACACCTCCCCCTCCATCCCACACCTCGCCCTCCATCCCACACCTCCCCCTCCATCCCACGCCTACCCCTCCATCCCACGCCTCCCCCTCCATCCCACACCTCCCCCTCCATCCCACACCTCGCCCTCCATCCCACACCTCCCCTCCATCCCACGCCTCCCCCTCTATCCCACACCTCCCTTTCCAGCCTCAGGCCCAGGGGCACCTGTCTTGGAAACCATCAGTGATGACTGCATCTCCCCACACACCACCAGCCGCCCTCCCTCACCCCCTCTGCCCCAGGCAGACCCGGCCAAACAGGTGGTTCTCATGACACCACCAGGCAGGCACAACGCCTGTCGTCTGACTGTCTGCCCCATGGATACGCCCCATGGACACACCTCACGGACCCACACCTGCGTCCACCGTGAGCAGGCGCTATGAGGAAATGCGACGTGGAGGAGGCGAGTAACCACCTCGCCCTGGCAGCTTGTTCACGACCACAAGACAAAACCATGGCCTCCGACCACCGCTTGCCACTTGGCCCTCTCCATCCGCCCCCGAGAGCTGTGAGAGGAGGTGGAGGGAAGAGGGAGGAGGGAGGAGGGAGGAGGAAGACGAGGGGGTCTCAGGAGCAGTGCACCTGGCGCTGAGCTATGGCCAGGAACATGCCACGCAGGCTGGCTCACAGTCACGAGGCTCACGTGGATCCTGGACGTGGACGAACCTCAGAGTAAAATGTGTTTGCTGTGCTGGGAATTGAGGGAAGAGGGACATGGGAAGCAAGAGGGAAGGGAGGGAGGACGTGTGACAAAGACAAGGAGCCTGACTCTGAGCCCAGGGCCTCCCGGTCATCGGTGGCCACCTGGGCTGGGCTCCATCCTCCACACCCACCCCCTCCCCAGCGGTTCCCACAGCACAGTGGTCGGCAAACTGCGGTTTGGCAAACTGCGGCTCGTGAGCCACATGCGGCTCTTTGGCCCCTTCAGTGTGGCTCTTCCCCAAAATACCGACTTCTGTGCATGGGCCACGAAGTTTCAATCGCACTGTACGTTCACGCCTGCAAGTGGTATTTTGTGGAAGAGCCACACTCAAGGGGCCAAAGAGCTGCATGTGGCTCGCGAGCCGCGGTTTGCCAACCACGGCCGCAGCACCTTGTGGACGGAAGGGGAATGGGGCGCAGGGACAGGCAGTCAGCGGGGCGGGGTCTGCGTCCAGGGCCTGGTCCTGTCCGGGGCAGGATTCACACCTGCTGAGGCCCCAGCACAGAACAGACGGTGGCCCCCTGCTCCTGCCACGTAATTCAAACAGCACCTTCCTGCTTATAAGTGACACGTGACTACCTGTGTGCCGAGGTCGGGACAGCGGCCCATCTGGATGCCGTGATGGTTATATCTGGGCGAGCTGGTGTGGCTGAATCCCCCCTGTCCCCCCAACCCCCCGCTCTCCCAGGCACCTGCTCAGGGCCTACTCCAGCATCATCCCTGCCTCACAGACGCCATGACCTGGGCGAGTCCCACACTCCGAGTCTGGTCGCTCATCTATAAACGTGGTTTCATGTCCCTTTAATCCTGAGTCCACTAGAGATCATTCTTTCATCTTTCAAAACGACGCAACAGCCCTAACCGGTTTGGCTCAATGGATAGAGCGTCAGCCTGTGGACTGGAAGGTCCCAGGTTCGATTCCGGTCAAGGGCATGTACCTTTGGTTGTGGGCACATCCCCAGTAGGAGGTGTGTAGGAGGCGGTTGATCAATGTTTCTCTCTCATCGATGTTTCTAACTCTCTGTCCCTCTCCCTTCCTCTCTGTAAAAAATCAATAAAATATATTAAAAACAAACACAATGACGCAACAGTGCACGACGCTCTGCTGCTGCGGTCCGCCCCCATGCGCGTGCAGAGGAGAGCAGACGCGCGCACACCTGCCTTACCCACTCCAACCCATCCCCGCGCCACCTGCCCTGCCCGGCTGCCGAGTGCCTGCGATGAGCCGGGCAGACGCCCCCTCCCCGTCTAGCACAGCGTCCATGGGGCTCGCAGGCCATCTGCTCAAAGTCCGCCCGGGTCTGACCTAGAGCCGGCCCCTCCCTCACGCCCTCACCTGGCAACCTGCGCAAGGTGGTAACCTCTCCATCCTGCTGCTTCCTCCTTTTCACAACCGCAGATCCACACGCCCCAGTGCCCTCCTGCCCATGTCCAGGCCTGTGCCCGAGCAGAGACCCAGCCCTAGCTGTGGGCCCACCCACCCCGCTAACTAAGCGCAGAGGGAAGGACAGATTTCTCTCTCTTGTCTCGTCCTCCCACCCCGCCCCTGCCTCGAGCGGTCCTGTTACCTATGTGCACTGTGCACGCATGTTTATAAGCTGCTGCTTCCCAGGCACTCTGTAGGCAGAGGAGGCTAGAGGGATTTCGCTCATCCCTGCCCAGGGCCTGGGGGGACCCTCCTGGGGAGCCCGCACAATGGGGCACAGTCCTGTGTCCGGGTTAATGGGGGGCGTGCCTCTCGCTGATTAAGCTTCCACGTGAGGCCAGCACTGGGCTCTGTTTTCCATCCCATAAAACTGCAAAGGCACAGGTCACCCAGGCCGGGAACTCCCTCCCCCGGTGTCTCAGGGCCTCCGGCTGAGGTCGAGGCAAGGTTTTGGTTTTGTTTTTGTTTTTTCAACCAACATTCAGTGTTTTGGCCACAGGCGGCCAGGTGGCCGGGCTGCCTCACAGGTTGTGAGTCCGCTGCTGAGTCCAGATGCTGATCGCCGGGCGGGCGGCCCCGAGATTTGTACTCACAGAGTTGCACATGGTCATGCTCCCCTCTCGTTGCCTTAAGCGATGAGACCTGCTGAGAAGAAAGAGATAAAGAAGGTGCAGTCGACAGGGAACCCCAATGCAGGCCTCCGGGCGTCCAGCTGGGCCTGGGTCGGGGCTGTGGCCCTGCCCTGCTCAGTTGGCCTCACTTTTAGGAAAGTTGACTGTTGACAAATGTGGGAACATTCTCTCACTGACCCCACGGCTGGGTGTGCCTTAGGGATAACAAAAGATGAAGAAGCTAAAGAAATGCTCCTTTAAAAGGGGGTTGTCTATTTTAATAACGACATCTAATAGAATTGATTTAATTATATGTAGGGTGTCTGTTACTACTTGGGAGAAATTTACTTTTTTTATGTCCTTTTACTCTGCCAGGCTCACCTGCTCGACACGAAAGCTTATCATTGTATTGTTACGTCCCCGACTGCCTGAAGTACTTCTTTTAAAAAAAAGTTTTTGTACTTGCTTAGAATTATTTATGTGTTTATTGGTGTTTCTTGTTTTGAAGTTGAATTTATCGGGGTGGCATGGGTTCACAAAGTCACACGGGTTTCAAGTGCTCACCTCAACACAACGTCACCTGCTCATGCGCCCACTGCTGGAGCCAAGTCTCTTTTCTTCCCCATCTCCCCTCCGTTCCCACCTCCACCTGCCCATCCCTTCCCCTCTGGCTGTCCCCACACTGTTGTCTGTGTCTATGTGTTGTATCAATATGTATGGTTGTTCAAGTGACATAAATTTCATTTTACCCCCATTTTGAAGGAAATCTTGAACATAAGCCATGGAAAGCCGGCAGGAGACACACAGACCGGATCCCGGCTGTGGATCTGTTTCCACAGCACGTCCCTGAGGCCCTGAAATAGCGTGTGAGATTATTCATCTGGGAGGGAAGGGGGTCACCTGATCCAGCCACTTGTCTCCCCTGGCTAAGGGGGAAACCAAACCCCAGAGAGGTCATGGGACCAGGGCACCCCTCCCTGAGCAGGCCCAGGCCTGGGTCCTGACTCCTGGGAACGGATTCCTTTCTCCTGCACCACCTGCTGTCCCACAGCAGGCAGATCCATTCCCCCAAAGGATAAAAGCCTTTAAGTAACTGGATAGGTTTCATAAAGGTCGCTTCTTCTAGTGCCTGCTGTGGAGATTTATGAAAAACTAGAGGCCTGGTGCACGAATTTGTGCACCAGTGGGGTCCCTCAGCCTGTGCACAAAGCCCACAATGGGGTGCACCAAAAGTGTCCACCTCAGATAATTGGGGAGGCTGAGCCACTGGGCCCTATAGGACACCTAGCACAGAAAGCCACTCTATTAACACAGGGAAGCATAAAAAATGCGGAGACAAAGAAACAGGTCAAAAATAACAGAAATGGAGGAAAGCAAACTACTGGATATAGAGTTCAAAACCACACTTTTAAGGTTTTTCAAGAATTCTCTAGAAACCGCCAATAAACTTATGAAACCCTCAAGAAATCTAGTGAGACCCTCAAGGTTAGGAAAAAGGACCAACTAGAAATTAAGCATACACTGATTGAAATAAAGAATATTATACAGAGTTCCAACAGCAGACCAGAGGAGCGCAAGAATCAAATCAAAGATTTGAAATACGAAGAATCTAAAAAACACCCAACTGGAAAAGCAAAAAGAAAAAAGAATCCAAAAATATGAAGATAGTGTAAGGAACCTCTGGGACAACTTCAAGCGTACCAATATCCTAATTATGGGGGTGCCAGAAGAAGAGAGAGAGCAAGATATTGAAAACCTATTTGAAGAAATAATGACAGAAAACTTCCCCCACCTGGTGAAAGAAATAGACTTACAAGTCCAGGAAGCAAAGAGAACCCCAAACAAAAGGAATCCAAAGAGGACCACACCAAGACACATCATAATTAAAATGCCAAGAGCAAAAGACAAAGAGAGACTCTTAAAAGCAGCAAGAGAAAAAAAGTCAGTTACCTACAAGGGAGTACCCATACGACTGTCAGCTGATTTCTCAACAGAAACTTTGCAGGCCAGAAGGGAATGGCAAGAAATATTCAAAATGATGAATACCAAGAACCTACAACCAAGATTACTTTACACAGCAAAGCTATCATTCAGAAGTGAAGGCCAGATAAAGAGCTTCACAGATAAGAAAAAGCTAAAGGAGTTCATCAGCACCAAACTGGTATTATATGAAATGCTGAAAGGTATCCTTTAAGAAGAGGAAGAAGAAGAAAAAGGTAAAGATACAAATTATGAACAACAAATACACATCTATCAACAAGTGAATCTAAAAATCAAGTGAATAAATAATCTGCTGAACAGAATAAACTGGTGAATATAATAGAATCAGGGGCATAGAAAGGGAATGGACTGACTATTCTGGGCGGGGGGGAAGGGGTGTGGGAACAGACTGGACAAAAATGTACACCTATGGATGAGGACAGTGGGGCGGGGCGGGGGTAAGGGCAGAGGGTGGGGTGGGACCGGGTGGAGGGGAGCTATGAGGGGAAAAAAGAGGAACAACTGTAATAATCTGAACAATAAAGATTTAATTTTTAAAAAAAGAAGTAAAGTCCAATTCTAGCTGCTAACAGTCCTAAAAAAAAAAAAGGTTCCCATTTCATTTAATTGGCGACATCGAAGAGTTCTGCGAGGAGGAAGCGGCAGTGACACTTCAGAAAAGTGAGACTTCCTACTCATGTCTGCGGCCCTCAGAGACCAGTTGGTCATCTCCTGCTTATCTCCGGAAGATGCCAAGCGTAAGTCGCCAAGGCTGAGCTGATGGCATCCGAGCTCAGCTCAGATGAAAACCTGGATAGAGACCACGCTAGACAGGAGATGATGCCAGACAGAGGTCAGAATTGGGAGCGGAGAGAAAAAATGAACTGGATAATTCGGAACGATCAATACATTTCTAAACCCTAATGAACCACAGATAAAATGCTGTTTTATGAGAAATGAACCACAGAAATCTTCCGTGTCCGAACCCCAGTGATGCCTGTGGGAGGCAGAGATGGCAGTGCCGCTCCTGAAACGTCACACCACACCTGGCAAGACCCCAGGGGTGTGGACTGAAGGGCAGGGGCCACCCTGTCTCACTCCCGGAGCCTGGCCCTGGGCCGTCTACCCTTCAAAACCTTTGTTCTCCAGGGACACTCAACTCTTAAGGCAACATCTGTCCAGAGACATTAGTAACTGGCAGGGCCCTTGAGCTGTAACCTCAGAAGGAAGCCATGAGGTCCAAGTGCCCACCGCAGAGGCACGGCCCAGCTCATGCTGCCGTCTTCGTGGGGAGCAGCGGGCACACGCAGAACACACCACCTAACTTCCAGGAGGCCCAGGTCCGAGGGCGAGGCGGGGAGCAGGCAGGTGGCATCCAGAGACGGCGCCTGTAGCCAGGACCCCCGGCTGCCTTCCTGGCCAAGCCGGTGACTCACGGCTGTAATCTCGAGAAGTCACTTACGTCTCAAGCCCTCGACTTCCTTCCATTGGTAACAATAACCTAACGCTAAGAAACCCTGAAAACACGGGCAATTTCCTCTCTGCGATTATCAGCAGCTCCCAGCAATAGGAGGCGAAGAAAACCAGAAAGGTGCACGAAGCCAAAGCAATTCATTCTTCATCCTGGCACTGCTCCCACGGGCTGAGTAACGCTCCCTCTAAACAGCGGTTCTCAACCTTGGCTGCACATTGCTCATGTTGTGGCCTCACCCCATAACAAAGAAACAGAATTTCTGGAGGATGAGGCCCATAAATCAGGATTTTAAAAAGATTCCCAGGTGATTCTAATGTGCAGCCAAGGCTGAGAACCACTGATCTAGAATGTTCTCTCTGGGCTGCTTCAGCTCGGGCACTGCTAGCGCTAATTCAAGAAACTGGGCTCCTTTCTCCCACACCAGCAGGCTCACACTGTGGCCCTTTGTCCAGGTGAGGAGAAGGGCGCCAGTGTCCTTCCTGAATTCCTGCCTCGTGTGCTCACCACCGTGTCCTGATCTGCTCCTTTAACGAGAGAACGCGCCCACGGGGAGTAAGTCTGCAGTGTTGGCCCAGGAGGCACGCCTGCCATCATGTCATGGGGTTCAGATATGACCAGAGAGAAGGAGGGCTTCAGGCAGGGCTCGAAATTTTCCACAAAATAGATTTCAAACATTGTTTGATTATTGCTTTTAATACAGGAGGAGAAGGGACAGGGAGCAGCATCGGAGTTAAGTGTGCGGGCCTTCGAGTCCACAGGCCTGGCCTCAGCCCCGCTGCTGCCCACTGGCAGTGGGTGGAGGCCCAGCTACTCAATCCCGCAAAGTCTCAGACTTCTCACTCACAAAGTGGGGTCGAGAGGCCCACTGAGTGCATGTTGCTGTGAGGGAGGCTCACTACGTGCATGCTGCTGTGAGCGTTAAAGGAGAAAAGGCCATGTGTGGAAATGACACATAAACTACGTGTATAGCAATGAACTCAGTGCCTGAGGCATAACTGAACTTGGTCTTTGTCCGTGAGGAAACAGTGCAGCCATGTCATGCAGTTCAACTTTCTCCATCTACTTTTCTGCCACTCAGAGCGTCCAACAAATTCTTCTTCAGGAAGAAGTGACGTCTCCAATTCTTCCCAATATCCACCAAGTTTAGAGCAGGTGCCACACCCAGTGTTTTGCTTCTCCCTGGGGACAGATGTGAATTCTACACCCAAGTCTGTAGCTCTTCTGTGTATTGTCTCAGATCCCCAAATATGAACATTTTCTGTTATCCTGAAGAAGTTATTTGTGCACCAGACATAACATGTAGATCATCGCCTGGCAGATAAGCGCTTGGCATCTAAGTGTAGCAACGCAGAGACGCCACAGGAAAAGCAGGAACAACGAGCCGAGGGCCGCGCCCTCACCTTCTTTAGCCTCAGAGTATAAATAGTCCAGCCGCGTAATTACATGGCCCTGTGCGCTGGGCACAGTAAAAATAAAACAAAGGGCACTTGTGACAAACACAGGGGCCCACCTCCCCGCCCGTCACACTCCCTGACCCAGGACTTGAGAGAGCAGGTGACCTGGCAAAGAGAACTGAGTGGCACAGAGACGCGGGGAAGGCGCATAAACCAGGTGACATCAACACCCCGGCCAGGTCGGCTGCCCTCTGACTGTGTTTGCCGTTTGCTCCTACGGCCTTTGATGCCTCTATTGGCAGCAACAGAAGCTGTAGCCGGGCCAGGAGCGAGACTGCTCACCCCGAGCGGGCACCCAGCCTGCCCCACACCCCACAGCATTGCAGGTCAGTGAGGACATGGCAGCTTTTAACCTGACCTTTCAGTCCTCACTGGGCCTCCGGTCACTCTCTCTGATTGACTGATGGATCTCAGGATGGTTTTAGCTTTAATGTCCTTCTCTGAGCATTTGTTATACTAGAGGCCCCATGCACAAAATTCTTGCGGGGGGCGGGGGGGGGGTTTCAGCCCAGCCTACACCCTCTCCAATCCAGGACCCCTCGGGGGATATCTGACTGCCTAAACCAGCAGTTGGAAATCCCTCTCACAATCCAGGGCTGCTGGCTCCTAACTGGCCCCCTGCCAGCCTGATCACCCCTAATCTCCTCTGCCTACTGGCCTAGTCACCCTCAACTGTCCCCTCTACAAACCTGGCTGCCCCCAACTGCACCCCCTCACCCGCCAACCTGGTTGCCCCCAACTGCCCCCCCACCCCCACTGGCCTGGTTTCCCCTCACTGCCCCCCCTGCTGGCCCGGTTGCCTCCAACTGCCCCCCCTGCCAGACTGGTTGCCCCACGCACCCTGCTCTTTGATCATTTAGTCACCCCTCACTAACCCCCATAACGGCCTGGTTGCCCCACACAGCCTGCTGCTCAGTCATTTGGTCGTCCCTCACTAACCCCCCTAATGGCCTGGTTGCCCCACGCAGCCTGCTGTTCAGTCGTTTGGTCGTCCTTCACTAACCCCCCTGCCGGCCTTGTCACCCCACTTGTTCGGTCATCTGTTCAGTTGCAATGGCCCCTGGCTCTTTATATATATAGATGGTTATTTGTTGTTGTCATTGCCGCTGTGGCTGCTTTGCCAATTAGTCAGTGAAGATGGCCACGTGGAAACGGTCATGGTCAGCTGGGAAGGGATGCCTCTGGTCATGAACAGTACAGCCTTTAACTGCTAAGCATGACTGCAGAGTGCGCTGTGTACCCTTTAAATGTGCCCTTCCCCTCTCAGCTGAATAGAGCTAAAAGGGACTCGGTAATCACAGAGAGTTATGATGAATATTATAACCAGAATGATGGGGCTTGAAAAAGGCCCTATCTTTAGCTGGTTTGGCTCGGTGGATAGAGCGTTGGCCTGCGGATCGAAGGGTCCTGGGTTCGATTCTGGCCTACGCCCTGGTAGGGGCTCATGCAGGAGGCAACCAATTGACGTGTTTCTCTCACATCGATGTTTCTCTCTGTCTTTCTCTCTCTCTTCCACTCTCCCTAAAAATCAATGGGAAATTATCCTTGGATGAGGATTAACAAAACAAACAAACAAACAAAAGGTCCTTAAATTCAGTGTGGTATTTTTACGCAAAAAACAATCTTGCAACTTATTAAAGTCTATATTACTTATACACATTGTATCATTATATGTATATAAACATGCAAATACTCTTTCCACATAAATAAACTTTTAAGTAATGTTATTTGGGAATAGGGATTTTGGCTCAAGGATTCTATGATAGCAAAATAACCAAGGTTTTCCTTAAAATACAGGGAATGGACCGGAGAGATCTTAGGAGATGCTGGAACATGTGAATGGATTAGAGAAGGTCTCAGGACAGTGGTTCTTAGCCTTCCTAATGCCGCGACCCTTAAATACAGTTCCTCATGTTGTAGTGACCCCCAACCATAAAATTAATTTCATTGCTACTTCATAACTGTAATTTTGCTACTGTTATGAATCGTCATGTAAATATCTGATATGCAGGATGTACTTTCATTGTTACAAATTGAACATAATTAAAGCATAGTGATTCATCACAAAAACAATATGTAATTATATATGTGTTTTCCGATGGTCTTAGGCAACCCCTGTGAAAGGGTCGTTAGACCCCCAAAGGCAGGGGTCCTCGAACTTTTTAAACAGGGGGCCAGTTCACTGTCCCTCAGACCGTTGAAGGGCCGGACTATAGTTTTAAAAAAAAAAAACTATGAACAAATTCCTATGCACACTGCACATATCTTATTTTGAAGTAAAAAAAAACAAAATGGGAACAAATACAATATTTGTATTTGCATGTGGCCCGCGGGCCGTAGTTTGAGGACCCCTGCCCAAAGGGGTCACATCCCACAGCTTGAGAATCACTGTCTTAGGAGATGCTGGGACATGTGAATGGATTAGAGACGGTCTCAGGAGATGCTGGAACACATGTTGCTCGGATGCATGTGAGCTCCTAGCCCAGCTGCGTCCTGTCATTCAGGAAGCATGAGCCCTCTTATTCTAATGACCAAGATGAAAAAGGATGTAGTTAAGCCAGACGAGCTGGCAGCAGTTCCAAAATGAATCTTCTGGGAGGCCATAAAGCCCTTCTTTGAAAAATCCTTCATGCTTCCCCTTCTAGGCTTTGGTTATTCCAAGGCGGGGGGCGGGGGTGGCGGGGAATGGGACCTGAGGCCTGCTGGCACAGAGTTCCAGCAAGTTCTAAATGTGCAAGAAACGAACGACTTAACTTCCGCCAGAACAGGTGAGCCTGAGTCCACTGGTGTTTCATTTCCTTTCCACAAACAGCCGTCTGGGACGATCTGGGGACGTGAATCCGAGAACCGAGAGGGAACCAGGAACACGCACCTGTTGCTGCATCTGTTTTCGTCGGCATAAACGACGCGATGGACGGAGGAGCCCAGAGTGGGGCACGATGGGTATCGTGGTTCGGTGGAAACAGGGTGGAAACTGGAGTGAGAATCCATCCGAACCCCGGTTCTGCCCCTCACAGCTGTGCTATTCAGGACTATGTGGAAGCTGCTGAAAACCAATTACTAGTAGAAGTAGCTTAGTCCTGGTGGCGTGGCTCAGTGGTTGAGCGTCAACCTATGAACCAGGAGGTCAGGGTTCGATTCCCCGTCAGGGCACAGGCCCGGGTTGCAGGCTTGATCCCCAGTAGGGGGCTTGCAGGAGGCAGCCAATCAATGGTTCTCTCTCACCATTGATGTTTCTCTCTCCCTCTCTCTCTCTCTCTTTTCCTCTCTGAAATCAATAAAAATGTAAAAACAACAATAAAGAAGTAGCTTAGGGTCAGGACACCAGCCAGGCAGGACAAAACCACAGTTGTCAGCGGGGAAGTGGGTCAGGCCATGAAGGCTGCCAGGGCCCATCTGCATCTCATTTGCATACCAGCTTCCTTCCCGGGCCCAGAGCACCCCATGTCCTGCCATGATTACTCTCCATGGTTTCCTCTGGCTCCCACAGGACCAGCTCCCACCAGAGGAGAGGACACCCCCAGCAGCTCCCTCGCCATCTGCAGGGAGCAACTGCCCTCAGGGGGTGGGGGCGGGAGGGGTGATGCCACTGAGCTCAGTCCGCACAGCCAGGAGCTGGAGGCACATGGGATGAGGCGGCTCCCGGTCAGACCACATGTTGGAGGGGGTCTTCCCAAGATTAGCACAGATACGCCCGCACGGGCCAGGCAGCCCTCCCATGACGCCCCCATGCAGCTCCTGCATCAGGCCACTTTCTTCAACGATGAAACAGTTGACATGATAAGACTTCACTGAGAATTACTGTGAGGAGCGCTCAGGTCTGATAAGGCTTCTTGAACATATGAAATGCTTTACAAAGAAACAGGTTGTCAGTGTTGCCCCCGGACCCCCGGATTCCTGGAACCTGGTGTGACCTGGCGCATCTGTCTTTCCCTGGGCCCCGGGTTCATGCTCAGATCCCTTGGGAAGCGTCTGAGAGTTAGCAGGTTGGTTCAAGGTCACCAGGTCCAATGTAAGCAGACACATGAGCAAGAGGTAGGTCCAACCACTGAAGACATCACGTCAAAGGAGCAAGTTCACTGTATTTCGTGAGAAACGGACAGCTGCCCCTCATTTCTAAGCTGTGGGTCAGTACAGCAAAAGGCATTTTCTGGAGAACGCAGCTGAGGGTTTAGGTTGAACAGGAAAATACGTTTTTCTCAGTGCTCCTCACTCCAAGCAGCCTGAGTCCGTTTTTTCACACTGATTAAACCCCATGGGACACAACACAAGTTCCTGCTGCTGATGAGGATGCTGGGGTGGGACTAGCCGCACACGCCTTCTCCCTCCCTGCCCCCCCCCCCCCCCCCGCTGTGAGTGGTGACGGGACTCAAGTGCAGACACCAAGAGCCTGTCTTCCACGTGCGTCCTGGCGTCCTGCTGTTTCTCCCGCTGGCTGCCCGCTGACGCTGGGCCTGACATGCAAGGCCCTTGGTCCAGCGGCTCACAACCAACGTGTGTAAGCCCCTGGACGAGGAGCGCCCCTCGGGTCTCCTGCTCTGCACAGCTTCTCTCTTGGCAGGAGGGCAAAGGGGTTCAGAAGAAGGGGCGGGTTCCTCAGGGCCAGTCCTGCCCACCTTGGTCCACCTGAACCCATCCTGCCCCGGCCTGGGCATGCCGTACACTGAGCATGTCAAAGGAGGCCTGGGGCCCGCCAGCCGCGAGTTTGACATGCTGGCCGCACACAAACAAAGCCCGCCTCCTCTGGGAAGCCCCCTCTGATTTCTCATGACTCAGTCAGATGCCCCTCCTCTGGGTCCCAACGGACTCTGTGCTGTCCCTTGTATCACTGATGTCTCTTTTGGTGTCGAAATGCCAGAAAATACAAATCAAACCAGCATGTGCAAGACAGGGCATTTCCCCAGCAGCTGATGTGTCTCCCAGGCAGCGCACAGCATTGGGCACTCATCAGATTCCTGCCGGCGCCCCAAAGCACACCAGGCCTGCTCCTAGCAGCTGTGGGAGCTGAGGCTCCAGGGCTGAATGAAGAAGGCCCCGCCCACCTGCGGGTGGGATGCAGCGGTGCTGGTGCCTTAAGCCTGGGCTCTCATGCCCATCCAGTGAGTCACTTCCCTGTTAATTAAGAAACATTCACACCTGTAAAGAGCTTTGTGAGTTGATTTGAGCCAAACTGTCAACAACTGTCAGGAAGCAGAATGTCAAGGGATTGGGATAATGCTCCAGAGAATGGGAATGGCGGGTTTTCGCCTTGTTGGGTAAGTTGTAATCAAAGGAGGGGACCTAAGTGGGTCACATGACATCCATTGCTGATAGATCAGGGAGGCAGGAGAAAGCAAAGGGGGAACCTCTGGGATTGGATAGAGAGTAAAATGATAGACACCTGTTTCTTTTACTTAGGTGGGTGCAGGGTAGTTAACAGTCAGCAATCAACTCAATAGCAATGAGGGGCCCTGTGGTCTCTGCAGAGGGGTGCCTGTGCTTTGAGGGGCCCGGAAAAAGGGCAATGACTTTGACCTTCCAATGCTACGCTATGTGATGGCAGGTGCACAAAGACCACAGGCAGGCTCCGTTAAGGTCGAGACTGACCTTTGTCAGGAAGATTCCGGCCCAGGACGCGACTACCCACCATAACTAATTCTAGTTCAAGTTTCATGTCAGACCACCCTTGTGGTGACTTTCGGTCTCTGAGTTTGCAAGCCCCCGTACAGGCCTCCCCTGAGCCTATCAGGGTAGCGTTTGGCCCCGTTTGCCCACACCCTGGACCAGCCACTCTCTGTGCTTTCCCAGCGATGATCAGGGCTTCTCCTTTGTTTACAGCGGGCCCCCAGCCTCTGCTACGTCCCAGACTCAGCCCAGCACCCTGGCCACTGGCTAGAGTGAGCCCGGCTTGTGTCTCAGTGGGCTCCTCCTGCAGGCTCCACGCAGCACAGCCTTGAGGCGCTACCCACACCTGCCCATTTCATGTAAGCATGGCGGCTGCCTCCATGGGGCAGTTGACAAGTCATCACTGCCAGCCGCCTCCCTCTCAACAGGGGCCTCAACTTCATGCCTGCATCCCCGAAGCGATCACACCTGCACCCCTATCTCCTCTTCCCTCCCCTCGTCAGGCAAAGCCTGGTCTCTGGCAGGAACTGAGTCCTCGGCCCAGGTTCTGCCGCCCACTCCTGCCCGCACCTCCGCCTCGGAGACTCAGCTCTGATCTGAACGTGCGAGTTCCCTTGTAAGTCAGGCCTATTCATTCTCTTGGGCAGCACTTCAAATGGCCCTAAAGCCAAAAGGCTCTGGAGCAGTGTTCCCAGGATGATCGCTATACAGCACCCGGCCAGCGTGGCTCAGTGGTTGAGCATCGGCCTATGAACCAGGAGGTCACAGCTTGATTCCCAGTCAGGGCACAGGCCCGGGTTGTGGGCTCCATCCCAGTGTGGGGCGGGCAGGAGGCAGCTGACCAATGATTCTCTCTCATCACTGATGTTTTGATGTCTCTCTCCCTCTCCCTACCTCTCCGAAATCAATACAAATATATATATATTCAAAAAGATCCATAGAAATCAGGGCTGCTGACCCTGTGGCCTGAGGACTGCAGGCAGGGCCTGTACATTGGAGGACGGGCGGCAGCATCTCAGGCCTGTGTTCCCTGCCAGGGCGTACCCATCAACAGTGTCCCAGACACCACCACGCGTCCCTGGGGGCAGGCCTGCCCTGCCTGAGAATTGCTCCTATAAACACTTGGAGAGCAAAGGGTAGAACTTGAGAACAAGTCAGAGCTTTATGGTTCTGAATCAGGGCCCACCTTTATCGTGGTTCTGAGTTTGAACACCAATAAGGGTAGAACGTTGGGGGTTAAATATATTGAATTGGTGAAATTGTGGGAAAGAATCAGATGTTTCAAAGCTCAGCCAGGGTTCATGATTACGAACTCGGCCTCCGTGTGTTCTTTCTATAGGAGGCTTTGCTGTAAGAAACGACTGCAGAAAATCACAACGTGACCCGAGTTTCCACAAAATTCTCCTTGAGAACGCCTGCTACTGTCCCCTCAAAGAAGTCTTTGTGAATTCCACGTTTCTGAGAAAAATTACTTCCTCTTCTGATTTCAGAACATAAAGACACAGATTGAGAAGATAAGCGCGGCCGGGGTGGCTCCGTGGTTGAGCGTCGACCTATGAAACCAGGAGGTCATGGTTCGATTCCCGGTCATGGCATGCCCAGTTTGCTGGCTTGATCTCAAACAGGGGGCGTGCAGGAGGCAGCAGATCCATGGTTCTCTCTCATCATTGATGTTTCTCTCTCTCTCTCCCTCTCCTGTCCTCTTTGACATCAATAAAAAAAGAAGATAGGAGCTCTTTTAAACTGCATAAAATAATATATATTTATTATAATTTAAAATGTTTCGTTATTGAGTTTCCTGTCTAATTCACTTTCAAATGCTGGCACTTGCTGTGCATATAATCAATTAACGGTCACTTCTATTAAAAGCCAGGCAAAAGGTGTGTAAGCATGCATAGAAAATAACCCTCTATCCTGAGAAAACCCAGCTTTTTACAGAAAAAGCCCTCCTTGACAGGAGCAGGTGTAAGAGCTAGAGTCAAGCTTGGGAGGTGGAGGGGTGGGGGGAACCCAGGCTCCCTCCAGGGCTACTGTGTGACCTTGGGAGGCCGCTCACCTCCAGACCCCACCACAGGATCAGGTGAAACAAGGCAGGTAGACAGTACAGGGCCTCGCGCGTCACCGTCAGTCACCTCCCTGCCCCCTGCGAGCCGCTAACAACCATCACGCCTGTCAAGACCCGTGAGGACCCAGGAGAACCTGTGAGAACCTGTGAGGACACGTGAGGACCCGGCAAGACATGCCAGCACCAGGGCTTCTGGACCAGGCCAGAGTGGTAACCAACCAATGAGGGCTTGCCTCCAGGCGGGCCAGCATCTGGACTCATTAGCGCCTCCTGCTGGCACGGCTGCAGCGTCTCCCGTGAGCTTGTTGCTGTTGACTGGGACGCCCTTGGCATCAAGAAGAGACTCACCCGGGAATTAGCACGTTCTTTAAAGAGCACAACCTAACTTTTCTTTCCCTAAAAAAGCAACACGTAAGGAAAGTGCATTGGTGTCGGTGGGGGAGGGATGGAGCAAAAAAAGAGAAAAAGAGAGAGAGCTCATGGGCAAGGACAACAGTAAGGTGATGGGGGGGGGGTGTGGAGGCGGAAGAGGGAATAGAGGGGACACATGATGATGGGAAATAAATAAATACATAAATAAACAAACAAACAGGGGTAGACAGAACCTATGGAAACAGCGGTTCCACAAACACTTATTGAATACCCACTACGACAAGGAGCCATTTTGCTGGGAGTCAGGGATACGCTACACAGAGGACACCCTTCGCATGTAAAAGCAGGGTTAGTTGTCCTGCAGGAGAGAAAGCTGTCAGAGGCGAGGCCTCCGCAGACTCTAGGAAAAGTACAGGCTGGCCCGCACCGGGACAGGAAGTGCTAGGAGCTC
Organism: Myotis pilosus; assembly: GCA_036010255.1. Taxonomy (NCBI): domain Eukaryota; kingdom Metazoa; phylum Chordata; class Mammalia; order Chiroptera; family Vespertilionidae; genus Myotis; species Myotis pilosus. The sequence continues at coordinate 2,400,159 of JASKON010000034.1, forward strand.
TGGAGACAGGCTGGGGTGTGCGAGCAAAGGGAAAAGGATTTGAGGGTTTTCTTTGGCAACTCGCGTCTTAATATTCCTGCATGGGAAGCGTCGTTTCCTTCCAGCTTCCCGGCCCTGCCCCGTCAGCTCCGTCCCTGGCCAGCTGGGCCCGGCTCTGTTCTCCTCCCCGTCTCCCCAGGCCACCCGAAGGCGTGACGGGGGCCTGGAAGGAAATGCCAGGGCGGAAGGAACATGTTTGCAGAGCGATGCAGGGAGCGCGGCCTGCCTGGAAAGGGTGGCTCTGGGGGAGTGGACGGACCTTGCTCCTGGCCCCAGGGCGTGCCTGTGTGGGGTGCGGTGGGGGGGGGGTGCGGGGGAAGGAAGGGAGCTGCCCCGCAGGCGGGCGTGTTTCCATCTGCTGACGTGGCCACCCCAGTGTTTGCACAGCTGACGGGGAGGAAGGCACCGAGAGGCCTCGCTGCGGGACCGCGGGGAGTTTGCAAACCAGAAACACAGGACTTGGAAGGGGCCCCAGAAGTTATGGGTGAAAAGCACCGCGGCCAGAGCACACAGGGCGTGGCATGCAGGGCCCACAGGCGTCGTAGGGGGAGCCTGACATGACCCTCGGACACGGCCAAGTCCGCGGCTCCCTCGAGTCATGAAGCTGTCAACACGCGACACCCAGAGCTCAGGGAGAGGGCGGCTTCTGCGACAGAGTGTGGACGGAAGGCCTCGGGCAGGAGGAGCCTGGTTTCCTTCCATCTGGGAGCCGCTCAAGGATGACGAGTGAGGGTGGGACCTCTCAGAGCCTCAGCTCCCGCCTGCGAGACAAGGCCATGCGCCCCCCCCGCCCCCCGCCACCTCCCCGCCCCCCGGCCCCGTTGGCCGCTGGGCGCTTCCCTGTTCCTCTTCGCCCCGCGCTGCCCTCAGCCTGCACTGCACTGAGCCCGGTGCACGCGCATCCACCTGTCTTACCCTGTGTCACCTGGGCCAGTGGCACAGCCTCACAGCCCTGCTGACGCCCACCTGCCTCCGGGGGCAGCTAAGGAGCTCCGGGGTAAGCCAGGCCCTCCGCAGTCGAGGGAAATGGTCACCACGGTGACGTGCAGCCGGTCAGCCGTCCAGGAGAACGGAGGGCGTTTGCGAGCCCACGCCCACGCCCATGCCACCACGGACGCCTCGGTGATGTGAGCTGTCACCCCTCCTCCCGGTCAGCATATGGTGGGCCTCTCGGGAGCACCTGCCACGCTGCCCGGCAGCGGCCTGTTTGGGTGATGCGTGCTGGGGTCCAGACTGAGCCTCCATCACGCTCACGGCTGTCTGCCCGCCTCTCGGGCACTCAGTCCCACACCCTGTGCCCGGACCTGGCCCTGACCTCTACCTGCTGCAGCCACCAAATACAGACTGAACATGGGATGGAGAAAGCCACGGAACTGGAAACACGTGCCCAGGCGGGAAGTGCACACAGCCCCGGTGCCCGCGGGTGGAGCAGCACCACTCATGCCCCTCCCGGTGGCACAGTGTCGGGGGGCTCTGCTGGCAGCCAGGTTCCCCTTACTGAAACTCCTCCTCTTTAGCGAGTGGTGCCGGGGTGCAGGGAGCCCGACAGTCCAGCAAGGGGGCAGTTTGGTTGAGGGGGGCGGACAAGCTCTGACCGACATCTCCCCACTGGCCGCCCGAGGCCCAGCTCCCACCGTGGGAACCCGTGAGGCTGCCTGTGAGCAAAGACCTCGTGTGTGTCTTCAGCTCAAATTGACTTAAAGCAGCCGGCAGAGGGCACAGCAGGTCTCCTCTGTGCGAAGGGGGTTGGGAGGAAGCTGCAGGGACGAGAACATTGGGTGGGGCAGGACAGGGTAATACTGAGCCTGGGAGCGGGGAGAGGTCCTCCCCGGGGGCAGTGTGTGTGTGCGGGGGGGGTGCATCCTGGGTCTTGGGGATCAGAGGGTGGGGGCTGCAGACAAGCAAGATGGCAATGTGACAATTTCTTAGATGAAATGTATGGGGTGACATTGGTTCAGCAACAAGACACATTTGAAGGCTCTTCACCTTGAGGCAGTCTGACCTGGAACCAGCTCTCTATGAAGATGAAATGGAAGTGCATTGTCTGTGGAAGGGCAGCCTGGCCACGGTGGCTCAGTGGTTGAGCGTCGACCTATGAACCTGGAGGTCACAGTTCAATTCCCGGTCAGAGCACATGCCCAGGTTGCAGGCTTGATCCCCTGTGTGGGGTGAGAAGGAGGCAGCCAATCCATGATTCTCTCTCATCATTGATGTCTCTCTCTCTCTCTCTCTCTCCCCCTTCCTCTCTAAAATCAATAAAAATCTATATATATAAAAGCCTAAGCCAGTGGTCAGCAAACTTGCGGCTCGGCAAACCTTTTCATTTGTGGAAGACCCACACTCAAGGGGCCAAAGAGCTGCATGTGGCTCGAGAGCCGCTGTTTGCCAACCACAGGCCTAAATGACTGTTACCATCGGTCGACCAAACGACTGGTTGCTATGATGCACACTGACCACCAGGGGGCAGGTGCAAAATGCAGGAGCTGCTCCCTGGTGGTTAGTACGCTCCCACAGCCAACTTCCCGTGGTCCCTCCCCCTGACTGGCCCCAATAGGCCCTGATTGCCGTCCAGGCCGAGGGACCCCACCTGTGCACGAATTCATGCACTGGGCCTCTAGTATAAAATACAATGGAAGTGCACGGGCTTTCAGGATGGATTTGAAACCGAACGTGCTCGCTAACACCCATCGCGCTCTGGCTACGACACGGCCTCCGGGGCACGAAGCCCACAAACAGTGTGTACCGTCTCAAACTACAACACAGCAATTGTCCTCTCTTTTTCCAGAACAAATAACAACTCAGAAACCAGAAAGCTATTCGAAATAGGTATACATGAGCCTAAAAAATCAGGCAAAGCAGTTTTAAGTAGAACAGGAAAAAAACAAACAAAACCAAGCAAGTTGATTCATTTTTAAAAACACTTAAAATATCTCCTTTTCATTTTGGAAACCAAAATCAACATAAGCATTTTAACCTGTGGAACTGAAAATACCCCAGAGCTGGAAACATACGAAGGTGACCAATAGGAAAGTTGTGGGATGGCTGCTGAATATACTTTTATTGTTTACTGACTAAGGCGGTTGATTAGCTAAGGTTCCACACCCTTTCCTTTTGCAGGGCTGACACTAATAAGTGATAGTATTAAATAACAGTGTGAAACTTTCATTAAGTATCAGGCGTTTCTAAAACTATGACATGGAAGGTGTCCATGGCACCACGGGATAGAAACGGAATCTCCATTTCACAGACGGGAAAACCAAGGCCTGAGAGACCAGATCAGCAGCTGCAGTCAATGCTAGGACAGCCTGGAAAGACCACTGAAGGGCCCGCGGAGGGGATTTTAACCGGGTTTCTCATCGGGACCTAATGAACACCTTCAACACATATTTGCTCCGAAGCAACTGCAGTAGCTTCGCTTAACCCTGTCCCCTCAGGATCAGACACCAAAACGTACCGCCTGTTTCAATCGCATATGAAACCACTTCTCTTGCCAGCGGACACTGTCTTCATATAGTCCAGTGACCGCTCATTTGTTACGACCGTATTCTCCCCCAAGGCTTGACGTAACAGCAAGAGAACACCGATCGCATGCCAGACCTGCGATGGCTCCCGCAGTCCCCCTCCAGCCCACGCATTCATTCAGCGGACACCGAGTGGCCCTGGGCCCCACACAGCCCTGGCTGCTGACCATCCAGACGACGCGCAGGCCCTGGCGGAGCCCAGCAGGTACCAGACAGGTAGACGGGTGATAGAGGACAGATACCATCATGTGAATGTGTTCTTGTGGCCGTTCCTCCCACTAACCATCTCTTAACTATCTCCCTGGTCAGGAAGTTAAGCTCTGAATTTCAGCTGGCCACACGGCCGCGCAGACGAAAGTCGACGTGACCAACCTCACTCGGGCAATGTATGGCTCTTTGACGAATTCCCGCCAAAGGGCTTTGAGGGAAAGTGGTGTGAGCAGCGCCCGGCCGTGCTCTGAGGGAGGCAGTGTGCGTGGCTCCTTCCCTTTCCTGCGGACTGAAGTGAGAACCCCTGGACCAGGGCTGGAGCCCCATGGAGGCCCGAGGGGCCTGCATTTCAAGGACAAAGGCGCTAGTTAGAAGGTCACATCCATCACACCAGCCCTACATTGCTTCCCTCTGGACCAAGCTTGTGTGGGCAAGCAAACATTGCTCTTGTACAATTCCTGGGTTTGGGGGTCTCTGTCCCTCCCATTTGACTTACATCCGTTAAGTGGTCACTTGGGAGCGAAGCTGTTTTGTATGAGGTTGAAACGGGTGATGTGTGTGGGTGTCTGGCCAGAGGACTGGCAGGGCAGGAGGCAGCTGGTGGTTTAAGCTTGCCTATTGCAGTCACATCTAAGCAAATGTCTGCATTGAAGGTATCGATTAGGTTCCGATGAGAAACTGTTTTGCCAAAGCCGACAAACAAGGTAGACAACATACAGAGAACCATGAAGCAGAGACCGAGGGTGGGGCTGTGGCCTCCGGACAGGGGACTCAGGAGGCAGGTCGGAGTCCTGGTGCATGAGAGCCATGTGGGGGAAGCTCCAGCGAGTGGGGGGCACAAAAGCAGAAGCCCAGGAATGGGGCTCGCTGTGTTCCAGAACCAGCTGGAGGCACAGGGCCGCTTCTCACACCCCCCTCCCCCCAGTCCCCCCAGGAATCCAGACACCAGCGCAGAGGTGGGCCCACGTGTGTGCTCACTCCTCGCAGGGTCTCTTCCAAGAGCGCGACCCGGTCAGGAGTCTCAGTGTCCACTCAGAGCCGCCTATGGCTCGGCATCTACCATCCATGTCAGCACGCTCCCCACGTCTCCGTACGAACATCCCCATTTCTCTCAGCCCAGCCAAGGGATGGTCTACTGGTCCACTCCATCACCTGCCTTCTTCATTTTTAAAATATTTTTTATTGATTTCAGAGAGGAAGGGAGAGGGACAGAGAGATAGAAACATCAATGATGAGACAGAATCATGGATCGGCTGCCTCCTGCACGCCCCCCACCGGAGATCGAGCCTGCAACCCCGGCATGTGCCCTGATTGGGATAGAACCGTGACTTCCTGGGTCATAGGTCAATGCCCAACCACTGAGCCACCTGAGGTCCCATGGCTATGACCGCCCACACTTTCAATTGCTGACAACGGGCCATTCTGTTCTAACCTGTGAGAGTGCCTCACCATCGCAACTACGAAGCAGCATGCGACCTTCATCATACAGCCTTCACCACCCCGTTCGCTACTGTCCCCTCCAACAGAAGGCGCCCCAGAGCCCTGCTGTGCGTCGCCTCCTGCACCGCCTCACCCCGAGCACAGCGCAGAGCCCTAATCTCCCGCTCCGCTCCCGACAGGAAGCTCTGAGTGGCTGAGTGGCGAGCTATATATAGTGGCTGATGTCAGCGGATGCCAGGCCCTTCAGCAAGACGCAGTCCCCGGAGCCGAGCGAGGACCATGCCATCGTGGGCTCAGGGGTAGACCCTCGGCCCAGGAGCACCCCTACCCCGCCATCCGGGCCTCCCCTCCACCCGGCCGTCCTCCTGGGAAGCGCGGCCAAGGGCAAGGTGAGTGCATCGCCTCCTGTGTTCTCCCTCAGTTGTCATGGGCTCAGGACTGTGAGTCACAAATGAGCCTTCTTCACCCTAAAGGACAGCTGTCGATGCCAATTTTAAACCGTCCCCTGAAGCGTGCGGCCTGAGCTGCATCCTGTCCTCACTCTGCGGTCTGCGGCCGAGAGGGGCTGGGATGCTGGGGAGGGGGCAGCAGGGACACAGGGACAGAGGAACATGAGCCAGGAGAGCAGGAGGGGAGGGCAGCTCTGTCCCTATCCCCACCGCCTGGGGGTCCTTGTGCAGAGACAAGACCAAGCCCCGTGTCCCCTCTGTCCACTGTGACGCGGCCGTCCAGGCGACAGGCTGTGGCGCCGGCGGGGGAGGCGCAGGCAAAGCCTTCGGCGAGAGCAGAGGCAGTTCCTCCTGAGGGACAGAGACCCTCTCTAAAGGGACGATGACGCGACACCCCCAGGGAGCCCTCCGATGCTGCAACACGTTTGTTTCCACAGGGAACAGGCGATGCTGTCGCACAGCTCCATGGTGAGGCAGAGGAAGCAGCAGGCCGCCGCCATCATGAAGGAAATCCACAGACACGGTACCCTGAGCCCCGTGTGGCGTGGACATAGTGAGGGACACAGTACCCTGTGCCCATGTGACGTGGACATAGTGAGGGACACGGTACCCTGAGCCCCGTGTGGCGTGGACATAGTGAGGGACACGGTGCCCTGAGCCCCGTGTGGCGTGGACATAGTGAGGGACACAGTATCTTGAGCCCCGTGTGGTGTGGACATAGTGAGGACACGGTGCCCTGAGCCCTGTGTGGCATGGACATAGTGAGGGACACGGTGCCCTGAGCCCCGTGTGGCGTGGACATAGTGAGGGACATGGTACCTTGAGCCCCGTGTGGCGTGGACATAGTGAGGGACACGGTACCCTGAGTCCTGTGTGGCGTGGACATAGTGAGGGACACAGTACCCTGTGCCCATGTGGCATGGACATAGTGAGGGACACGGTGCCCTGAGCCCCGTGTGGCGTGGACATAGTGAGGGACACAGTACCTTGAGCCCCGTGTGGTGTGGACATAGTGAGGGACACAGTACCCTGTGCCCAAGTGACGTGGACATAGTGAGGGACACGGTACCCTGAGTCCTGTGTGGCGTGGACATAGTGAGGGACACGGTACCCTGAGCCCCGTGTGGCATGGACATAGTGAGAGACACAGTACCCTGTGCCCGTGTAGTGTGGATATAGTGAGGGACACAGTACCCTGTGCCCATGTGGTGTGGACATAGTGAGGGACACGGTGACCCGAGCCCCGTGTGGCGTGGACGTAGCTCAGCACTAAGGGGGACCCCCTGGTGTGTTCCCTACCCTTGGCCGACTGTGCGCTCTCGGTGTGCCTGGGTCAGCGGTGCGGGGTGGAGCCGCCTTGGTCACTAAGCCTTTTGTAGTCCTCGTCTCATCTGGAAGCTATTTCCAGAGGAACAGCTGCTGGGCAGGAATGAGCCAGCTGACAGCTGATGTGCGTTCTGCGGGGCTGGCCCCTGAGCAGCACCAGCCTCCATCTCCCTTCCTTCTGGGCCGGCCTCCCAGTTGTCTCATTGTTCATTCCCCCCCCCGCCCCCGGGGAAACCTTGATTTACTCTCCCGTGGGGCCCACAAATCATTCAAAATAGGCTCTATCTTCCCTTCTTTAAACACCAACAACAGAAGATGTGAAGTGGGAATTCACAGTCATTGCGAACCTCTTTAACCCTGAGCCCAGTCATCACCTTGAGTCATTAACTCAGCGAGATGTTTTGTGTTGGAAATGTTTTATTCACGGTTCCTGGGAACAGGCAAAGCTCTTGTCATCTCAGAGCCTATAATTTAAACCATTTTCAAGAGGAATGAGGGGCCAGGTGCTGTCCACTCTCTCCTTCCCATCAAGTCCCAGCAGGTGACTCCGAGGCTGATTGTCCTAAAGAAACCGGCTTTGTTCCTGGCGAAGGGGAGTGATGTTAAGGAGAGAGAGCCAGAGCCGGTCCCTTCAGGGCTGATCTGGGCCATTCCCGACAGACATGTGGTTTCTGCCGGAGGTCCCGGGTTCCTGGATGAGAGCCTGACCTTCCCCCTGAATGACCCTGAGACCCGGGCCTGAGGTCTGAGGGCGGCGGGGCCGGGAGCAGCGTGGTCACTCACCTTCCCTGAGGGAGCGGAGGGAGCCGGGGAGATGGTGAGATGGTGTCCGATAGCGGGTCTTGAGGTTGATCCTTTCCTGTTTCCTGGGAGACGCAGGGGGCCCACGGCCCCAGCTCTGTGCCATGCTCCATGATGTCCAACCAGCTTGGGAGAAAGTGAGGAGGATTCGGACTCGGATTCCAGAACTGAAACCGCCCCGAAGTCCCCAGACACACGTGTGCAGGCTTCCTTCGCATGTTCCCTGCCTCTGGGAGTTTACGCGACATGGTTTTTACCTGATCAATGCAGCAAAAATCCGATGGTCACTCGAGTTTGAGGCGAAATTGTTTACCTTAAAACTAGACCTGAGCTGCATGATCATTTTCTCGTTGCATCATAGTCATATGTCAGTGGACCCATTTCAGGAACCCAGTCTAAATCTTATGTGGGCCCCACTCCGTCAGTCCAGACATAGACCTGCAAGGGTAAGAAAATGTTATTTTTATAGCGTAACTTCGGTGTTTATAAAATATTTAAAAAGTACAATTCTATCTTAAGGGGAGAAACCCTCAACAGTACCATCTCAGCCCCAGGTCACGCGGGTCCCCGAAGCCCCCCTCCCGGTCACGGGGGAGTCCCACCCCGTAGTCGAGTCACAGGCTCTGCCCTTGTCCGGGGCTCCCGGGTGCCAGCTAGCAGGGACCCTCGCCATCTCGTCTCCCCGAGTCCCGCACGCAGAGCAGCTCTGTGCATAGGAGCAGTGTCAGCCACCGCTCTGGCTCCCGCGGGCGTGGTCTCTGGGACCTGGAGATCAGGGGGTGTCATTGTTTAGGGAAGCGGCATTGAGGCCTGGACGGCAGAGGATCTGTTCTGGGCACAGCCCTGCAGACTTCCAAGCACTGCACGCAGCCCAGAGCGGGTGACGCTAGGCTAGACAAAGCATGCGGCTGTTCCCTGCCAATGACAAGGCCAACCAGTCACACGGGACCCGCCCGTCCTTATAAAAACGAACAGGAGGGCGTCCTTGAAGCCCCCTTCCCTGTGCCTCGGCTCTTTCTGTAGAATTATCGTCACATATTTTTTATATCCCTTTGCACCAATCACGGAGCCTGCGGGAGAAAGGAAGGTGATCACGGGGCGCTACACGAGCCCCTTCTAAGCAGGAGGTGGCGGTTCGGTCCAGTTCTCGTTGTGGGGAGACCTAGCAGGGGCGCCTCTGATATCAGCAGTGGGAAAAGGTGAAAATAAAAAAACCAGAGGTTTACATCTGAGCCTTCACCCTCCTGAAGGAGAAATAACCTCAAAGAACTACTGAGGCGTGCTTTTCACATGGACCGAACCACGAGAGACCGGACAGACCCGAGTAAGAGGCCGCGACTAGCCACACCCCCAACTGTGTCCTTGTGCGCCCGCGGTGCCTGGTGCCAAACCGCATCCGGACGTGGACGTGAAGATGCTGCACGCCCAGCAGATAACTAACAAGGGGTGTCCCTGCCCAGGTACACTGCGTCCTGGGGTCGCCGTCAGCATCGCAGCAGCGAGCCCACGGAGCAGCCGCCCCGCGTCATGTTGCCATACACGGTGTCAGAGCCTCGTTGCTCCCGTCCAAGTGCGGCTCTGAGACACACAGAACCGCCAAGGGCCTGGCCAGCGTGTGCGCACGAGCTAGCTGTGGCCTGTTCTGCAGCGATCACCACCTGCCCCTGTCAGCACCTCTGCTGGGACTGGAAGACCGAGGACAGAGCGGGGGGAGGGCCAGAGGTCGCTGACAGAGAGAGAAGGGGGGGGCAGGATGGAGGGAGAGGCGCAGAGCACCCCTGGCTGCTGTCCGGAAGCAGCAGGGACTGGACGTAAAACAGCCCCGAGAGGTGGGGGCCCATGTCCCTGGTCGTAGGCACGGACGCTGCCGACAGCTTCAGACGCAGGGGGCCCGCCCGAGGCTGTTCTGCCGCCTCCGGTTCCCTCAGCCGGGCTCTGCCAGGGCTTGTTTGTTGTTTTTTTTCCTCTTGGTATGTTTTCGGTTTTGTTCTTCTCCCCTCACAACCTGTGAGCCGCTTCCCGAGCATGCGGCAGAGGCCTGGGCGGACCGCTGAGATTTCAGGGAAAGGGCTTGGTTTGTGCATGCGGGAGGCCTCGTCCACATGGGGTGCTGCGGTCAATAGGGTCCCAGGAGCCCTGGGGCCCAGACCACACATCAGAGTCCTCGCCCGAGAATGAGGAGGCTGGGCGTGCTGACATGTTGGATGCTCGGTTCCTGTCACTGTTTACGGAGCCGTGTGCCGAAGCAAACATCGTGTTTGTAGTTCCTCCACCAATAACCGAGGCGATGCCAATGCTGACACGGACTGCAGGGCGCTTTGAAACGCACGGAGCACAGCATCTGGAATTTCAGGTGGAAGGCCGTGTGAAGACCCTGTTCCTGTCTAAGCAGATCTTACACTGTAGCTGATCAAGTCGTCATTATTAACACCAGCACAGCAGGACGGCCTTCAAGGCCACAGATCAGAAAGCCCAGGGCAGAAAAATAACTTAACCTAATGCCTGAGTGCACAAGTCTGTTAGTTTTCTTTGGTTTAACATTTCTCATAACCCCCCCCCCCCAAAAAAAGATGTTTTATTTTGAAAATCAGTGTAGTTTCTGGCAAGTGTTTAATTGAAGCCACACGATTCCTTACCCAGTGTCTCTGTTGCCCATGCTATGAACAGCAGCACTAAATGATTCTGCTTGTAGAATTCAATCTGTGTCATGTAATACCTTGGTAATACCATTTCTTCAATGTTTATAGCTTTACACAGCTATTAGGAGATACTATTTGTCTTAACATTTTTGAGAACTTCATTGCTTAGCACTCAAATCAAGGCAAATAGATATAAAATAGGAAAATCAAAAAAGTTCCACGTGTATTTCAATATCAACTTTTTAGTATAGAGAAAATTATTAATAAACTTTTAATCAATTGTAGGCATTATGCAAAATCACAGTCTGTACTATTATCTATACTAATAAAAGGGTAATATGCTAACTAGGCCAGATAGACCGGACATCTTCCAGCCGTCCTTCTGGACGTCCTTCTGGACAAAGCCATGGTGGTGGAGCCGAGCAGAGGTGGTTAGGGGTGATCAGGCCAGCAGGAGAGAGCAGTTAGGGGTGGTCAGGCTGGCAGGGGAGCCATTAGGGGTGATCAGGCAGGCAGGCAGAAGTGGTTAGGGGCAATCAGACAGGCAGGTGAGCAGTTAGGAGCCAGCAGTCCAGAATTGCAAGAGGGATGTCTGACTGCTGGTTTAGGCCTGATGCAGGATTGGGCCTAAACCAGCAGTTGGACATCCCCTGAGGGGTCCTGGATTGAAGAAAGTACAGGCCAGGCTCAGGGACCACCCCCTCCCCATGCACAAATTTCATGCACTGGGCCTCTAGTTTTTTATATAACACACTGCACTGGGCAGCAATGTACATTTCATAGGGTCATATTCAGTCCACATGGGCCACCCGCAGGCAGTCCTGTCAGGGGCACAGGAAGTCTTGTGGCCTCAGTCAGGCTCCTCAGTGAGCCCTGGGCCCACCTGCAGCTGGGCATTCAGGTGGCTCCCCTCAGAGGTGTGCCCCCTCCACCGGAAGCACAGCTGCCAGGCATCATGGGAAACATCTGTAAAGTACCTTTTTCTCTTACTCCCATTATTTGTAAGTGGGTACCTTTACAAGGTGTGAATGGAATTCACCTACTGATCTTAAATTTGTCACTTTGGCAGGATCACAATTTCAAATTTAAAACACAGCACTTCTTGGGCACACGTAAATCGCTGTTAACTTAATTTCAGAATAGTAATCTATAAAACTAATATGAAAAAGAAAAGAATGTTTCCTTTTGGAGGAATTTAAGCCTGGTGTCTACATATTGAAGACAACACATTGAAGTAAGGTTTGAAAAAGGAGCTGATCACATTTTCACTGATGACTCCTATTCTCCCAATAAAACATGATTTTCCTTTTGGTTCGCAGCATTCAGAGCAGTGTGGCTCCACAGTATCAAATGTTTATGTAAGATTTTAAATCATAACCACAAGAAGATTGTACATTTGAGGACATTACTGAGAAAGAGCATTGGTAACAATTATTTAATATTTCTAGTAGATTAAAAATTGTGGATTTTTTGGGTGGAAATTGATTTGATTATGGTCAAGACCCTAAAGTTATATGTTGATATCTATCCTTTCACAATTACATAGTTATTCAAAGATAATCCCTGATTTGCTTGAAAGAACAGTAAACTATAATAGATGAAGTCCCATCAAACGATTAAAGAATAAACAGAGAATTCTGCATCGGTGCCAATGACATCAGTAGGAAAGTACGCCCAGCGATATTATTTTCATTGGATGACCTAATGCCACAGAGACAACCTTCTAATCCATCGGGTCAAGGATGTGTACCCTGACCGCGGTGTATCATTTACCAGGCATCCAGCTCACACAGGCGGCTAAGACCCTGCAGGGGTTTGTGGCAAAGGGCAGGGAACAGCTGAAGTGGACGCCCTGTGCCCAGCTGGCAGCCTTGTTCAGGCTGAGCGTTTAGGCAGTGAGAGTCCATACATTCGACTCTCCGCTCGCAGGCGGTCTGGGCCCTGCTGGACACATCAGAGATTTAAGTATTGGAAGGGAAGGGAGGGGAAGGAAACCTTGGAGAACTTACTTTATGTCTTTTGTTGTTTGTTTATGCAAAGTACATTGCCTGTGTTTAGGAGTATGCTAGGAACTACTTAACCACTGGTTTCTTTTTTTTGGCGGGGGGTGGGGGGGCGGGGAGGGGGGGGATGCCTTGGTTTCTGTGGTATAAATACTCCCTCCATGGCCCATTTCAGTACCATCAGGGTCACTGCAGGCCGACCTGGGAAGAGATGTGCAGTAACAGGACGTGGTATAGTTTCCACCTAACGGATACAGGAGTTATAAGTACCTCAAGGGCACAGTAACAGCAAAAAGTAGTAGAAGATGTAGAAAGAGATCCTTCTGAGTCTTTATAGCTTTGTTTTTAATTTAGTTTTTCTAGTGATTAACTTTATGTAACTTAATTGTGACAACGGCTGTGCTCACGGAGTTTCTCTGCTGGCTCACGCGTCCCTGAGAGCCGGCCCGTGGCTCCGGTGAGTGTGCGCCTTCGCCCACTGGCCCCTTCCACGCAGCCGCACACATCAGTCATCCGTGTCTTTTTGTGGCTGGATGGCTCTTCATTAAACTTTTATTTTGAGGTAACGGTAGTTTCACATGCAAACGCGAGAAATAACTCAGAGCTGCCCCGTGGACCTTCCCCCAGCACTCCCCCCAACCCCCGCAAAGATAACGTCTCATAAAGGAGAGTCCTACACCACAGGCAGACCTGACCCTGAGGTGGTTAAGACTCCTGCCCACCACTACTCCGCTCCGCTCACCGTGTGTGTGTGTGTGTGTGTGTGTGTGTGTGTGTGTGTTCTTTTCTTTTTCTCCCCTCCCTCCCCTCCCTTCCTTCCTCTCTCTTCCTTTCCCTTCCCTATAATGCGATGTGAGTGGGATCATACAGCAAAGGCCTCTGGGCTGTTTTTCACTCCATGCAACTCTCTGGCCATATACCCAGGTGTCGCATGTCCCAATAGCTTGTCCCTTTTTATTGCTGCCTGTTGCGGTATGGATGGGCTAATGTTTTTAACCATTTACCTATTGAAGTACATCTAGGTTCTTCCAGTTTCTGTTTTATTTTGTTTTCATTAAGAGTAAAGCTGGTGTGACCATTTGTATACAGGTTTTAGTGTAAACAGGAGTGTCACTTCACTGGGGTGAATGCCCCGAACGCTGGTTGTTCTGTGTTGGGCTGTGAACAGAACCCACTCCGTTACTTTCCAAAGTGGCTGCACCATTATCCATCCTGGCAGCAGAGCGCGAGGGACGAGTTTCCCGGGGCAAGGCGCCCTCCCAGCACGAGGTGCGGCTCTAGTCCCCACTCCAGCCCTCGGAGGCCTGTGCGGTGACGTCTCCCTGCGGTTTTAAGGTTTTAACTGTAATGTGAAGAAGGCCTTTGACGAGCTGTTCACGTGCTATGGCACCTGCCTGTCTCTTCCAGGAGATGTCTTCCTTTCTCTTGCCGGCGCTCTCATTGCTCTAATTCAGCGGTTCTCAACCTTCTGGCCCTTTAAATACAGCTCCTCATGTTGTGACCCAACCATAAAATTATTTTCGTTGCTGCTTCATAACTGTCATGTTGCTACTGTTATGAATCGTCATGTAAATATCTGATCTGCAGGATGCTCTTAGGCGACCCCTGTGAAAGGGTCGTTCGACCGCCAAAGGGGTCGCGACCCACAGGTTGAGAACCGCTGGTCTAATTGGATGGTTTGCCTTTTTACTGTGAGTTCTGAGATTCTTCACTTTATTCTACCTACTGTCCAACACACAGACAGCGTGTGTTTTGCAAATATTGTTTCCTACATTGTAGCTTGCTTCTTTTTCATCCTTTAACAGAATCCTTCTCAGAATAAAAGTTTATAATTTTGATAAAGTCCCATTTCTCAGTTTTTTCTCTGCTGGACTATGCTTTTGCTGTCAACTCTAACAACACTCTGCCCAGCCCTAGGGCCCAAAGGCACGGTCATGTGATTTTCCTATTGCGGGCTGTACAATCGATGGCGGAAGGTAGGGATTGATATCTGACTACGGAACCAGTCTCGCATCCGTGGAATTATGTCCACATGTTGCTGAGTTCTACTGGCTAACACTTTGTGAAGGACCTTTGCTTTCATTGGCGTGGGGACATTGGTCTGTGGCTTTCTGTGTGTCCTCCTTGTTGGGTTTGGGTGTCAGGGTCGTGTTAGCTTAACAACAAATTGAGAAGTGCTCGCTCTCCTTCCGCTTTCAGGCAGGAAATTCTCCAGTGAAGCCTTTTAGCTCTGAAGGCCTCAGGGCTGGGGCCTTGGGGTTGGGGCCTCAGGGCTGGGGCCGGTGACTTGGGACTGGGGCCTTAGGGCTGGAGCCTTGGGGCTGGTGACTTGGGGCTGGGGCCTCGGGGCTGGGGCCTTGGGGTTGGGGCCTCAGGGCTGGGGCCGGTGACTTGGGACTGGGGCCTTGGGGCTGGGGCCTTGGGGCTGGTGACTTGGGGCTGGGGCCTCGGGGCTGGGGCCTTGGGGCTGGGGCCTTGGGGCTGGGGCCTCGGGGCTGGGGCCTTGGGGCTGGGGCCTCGGGGCTGGGGCCTTGGGGCTGGTGACTTGAGGCTGGGGCCTTGGGGCTGGGGCCTTGGGGCTGGGGCCTTGGGGCTGGTGACTTGGGGCTGGGGCCTTGGGGCTGGGGCCTCGGGGCTGGTGACTTGGGATTGGGGCCTTGGGGCTGGGGCCTTGGGGCTGGGGCCTTGGGGCTGGTGACTTGGGATTGGGGCCTTGGGGCTGGGGCCTTGGGGCTGGGGCCTTGGGGCTGGTGACTTGGGGCTGGGGCCTCGGGGCTGGGGCCTTGGGGCTGGGGCCTTGGGGCTGGGGCCTTGGGGCTGGTGACTTGGGGCTGGGGCCTTGGGGCTGGAGCCTTGGGGCTGGGGCCTTGGGGCTGGGGCCTTGGGGCTGGGGCCTCGGGGCTGGGGCCTTGGGGCTGGGGCCTTGGGGCTGGTGACTTGGGGCTGGGGCCTTGGGGCTGGTGACTTGGGGCTGGGGCCTTGTGGCTGGGGCCTTGGGGCTGGGGCCTTGGGGCTGGTGACTTGAGGCTGGGGCCTTGGGGCTGGGGCCTTGGGGCTGGTGACTTGAGGCTGGGGCCTTGGGGCTGGGCCTTGTGGCTGGGGCCTTGTGGCTGGGGCCTTGGGGCTGGTGACTTGAGGCTGGGGCCTTGGGGCTGGGGCCTTGGGGCTGGGGCCTTGGGGCTGGTGACTTGAGGCTGGGGCCTTGGGGTTGGTGACTTGGGGCTGGACACCTCAGGGCTGGGTGCAGAATGAATAGAGTTTTGACAGACAGGGAAATGGGGTGGCACAGATGGAAGGGTTGGCACTCCAGTAGCAGGGATGACTCAGACGGATCCATAAAACAGTGGGGAGCAGCACGGAGCTCATTAGAGGACCCCAAGCAGCGCTGCTGAAACACTGAGTATGGGGAGACTGCATTCTACCACCAGCAATGACAGCTCACGTCCAGCCCCTTTCTATGAGCCAAGTGCCATGCGAAGTTCTCCGTCTGCAGCCCTGCACTCAGTCCTGCTATCAGCCCTACGGGGTGGGTGTGGTGAGCCCCACTTTAGAGATGAGGACAGGAGGGTTAGAAAGAATCAGCACTGTATCCATGACTACGTGGTTGGCACGGAGGCCAGGGTAGGCAGGGCGGCTGAGGGGAGCCTGCATCCCAGGCCCCAGGCCTGCAGTCGGCAGGCAACAAGGACGGAGTTGAGGGAAGCCACTGAGATGCATGTGGGTGCCGTTTTCCAGGCGCTGACGGCATGGACCTGGGCAAGAAGGTGAGCGTGCCCCGCGACATCATGCTGGAGGAGCTGTCCCACCTGGGCAACCGCGGCGCCCGGCTCTTCAAGATGCGCCAGCGACGCTCTGACAAGTACACGTTCGAGAACTTCCAGTACGAATCCAGGGCGCAGATCAATGTACGTAAAGCTTGGTCGTGGAGGGGGCACACGAATGGGCGCTGTTCCTCCTGGCATGCGGGTTCCCAGGTTCCCAAGTAAGCGCTCTCCGCATGTTCTTCCCCTGAATGGTCCTGGGGGGACAGGGGAGTGCTGTGTGCAGCTGAGTGTGGGGTTCAGCAGGGACATGATGAGTTGTGGACTGAGCTGTGGATATAGCACTGAAGCCCGCCTGTCCTGCCAGCAGCGGGGGCGGGTGGTGGTCTTATCAGGCTGGTTGGTGTGGGTGGGACACTCCGGGGCACACAGCGCTCTGCAGAGCAGGGAGAGGAGCCGGGGAGCTGCAGACACCCAGGTCCCCAAGCACTGACTCCGCATCATGTAGGGAGGGCTGTGCCTCCTAACCACAGAGCCATGTGAGGACAAAACTCCTTGGACAAAAGTTTTCCTAAATTAGAAGCTAGTAAACAATAAAAAGACCCAAAACAGGGAGGCATAGGACAGACTGACATACCTCGAAGTGGGGTTGGGGTGACCAGAAGAGATAAACCGAAGAACCTGTATACCAGCGATTCTCAACCTGTGGGTCGTGACCCCTTTGGGGGTCCAATGACCCTTTCACAGGGGTCGCCTAAGACCATCGGAAAACACATATATAATTACATATTGTTTTTGTGATTAATCACTATGCTTTAATTATGTTCAACTTGTAACAATGAAAATACATCCTGCATATCAGATATTTACATGATGATTCATAACAGTAGCAAAATTATAGTTATGAAGTAGCAATGAAAATAATTTTATGGTTGAGGTCACAACATGAGGAACTGTATTAAAGGGTCGCGGCATTAGGTTGGTTGAGAACCACTGTTGTATACTTACTAGAGGCCCAGTGCATTAATTCGTGCATGGGTGGGGGCTGGGCCTGTCTGGACGAGATGGTGAGAGGTTGGCTGGCTGGCCAGCCTGACCCAATAGGCCGATCAGGGCCAAGCCAGCTGGGGGAAGGGGCCACAGGCGATTGGCTGGCAGGCCCCACCCTCAATTGGGGTGGGGGTGTTGCCAATCAGGGCCAGTGGCCTGGGGTAGGGGCCATGGGTAATTGGCCGGCTGGCCCCACCCCCTATTGGGGTGGGGGGGTGATCAGGGGTGGGCTGGCGGGGGTGTGGGGGGAGAAGGAAGGAGATGTTTGGCCAGCAGGCCCTGCTCTTGATTGGGGTGCGAAAGTCCGATCAGGGGCAGGTCAGCAGAGGGGAGGGGCCACGAGCTTGGCCAGCCAGCCCCACCCCCTGATCAGGCCAGTTCGCTGGCCACAGTGGGCATCATAGTGACCGG
Organism: Myotis pilosus; assembly: GCA_036010255.1. Lineage (NCBI taxonomy): Eukaryota > Metazoa > Chordata > Mammalia > Chiroptera > Vespertilionidae > Myotis > Myotis pilosus. Next base: position 2,417,809 of record JASKON010000034.1, read on the forward strand.
GCGTTATGGTCGTTATGGCCCTTCTGGTTGCTGGCTTTTTATATATAGAGATATGCATAGCCATGGACATGGGCCATAGGGTGGGGAAGATGTGGGGGGTGGTAGGGGTTGGGAGGAAGCAGGAAAAGGGGGGAGGAAATGGGAGACCTCTGTAATACTATCAACAACAAAAAATATATTTATTTATTTTTTTTTTAAACATATTTTATTGATTTTTTACAGAGAGGAAAGGAGAGGGATAGAGAGTCAGAAACATCAATGAGAGAGAAACATCGATCAGCTGCCTCCTGCACGCCCCCTACTGGGGATGTGCTTGCAACCAAGGTACATGCCCTTGACTGGAATCGAACCTGGGACCCTTGAGTCCGAAGGCCGACGCTCTATCCACTGAGCCAAACCAGTCAGGGCACAAAAAATATATTTAAAAATGAAAAAACAAATAAAGCGAGTAAACAAACACACTCCCTGGTGCTCAATGCCATTTGCTCAAACAGGAAGAATCATTTTAAAAATGGGAGCTGTAGGTGCAGTGTGGGGCTCCCTCCGCTGCTCAGGAACTGGCCACGGGGAGCCACACACCTGCTCCCACATGCAGAGCGGCCACAGGACGCGCATCCTCAACCAGAGCTGAAGACCCGCGGCTGGTACACGGGCCGTCTCCGTGCTCTGGCTCCGCGTCACACACAGGCAGGCAGGAGGGAGACGGTGAAGGAGAGGAGCCTCCCAGGGGGAGCACAGCAGAAGCGTGGTTCGTGGCGATTAAAACTCTCCTCGATAAACCACTGCAGAGGATACTCAGCAAAATGACCCCATTTCACAGCTAAACTACCTCTGCCTTTAGTGACGAGGGGCTTGGTGAATCCCTAGCATCTTAAATCATGTTGGGGGAGGGGAACGTGCACCCTAAAAAGTAATTCTGAAATAACACCAAGCTAAATACACTGGGATTCTGAATATGTGTTCATTTTGCTCAAAAAATAGCTTTTACTCTGTATTTGGCACACATTATAGAACACCTCAGGTGGGGCCCTTAATTTATGGCCTTTCATTTTGGTAAACATTTGGATTTTTAGGACAAAGTAGTCTTTTATCCTCATATTTCTATAAAGGTAAGTAAGTATTAAAATGTAAAACTGTACTTTGCCACGTCACCTTATAAGTAAATATAGAGATAAACAAGCATTAAAATATTTTCTGCTTATGTCACACCAAAACAAAGTCATAATTGGTCTTTATTTGATATGCTCATTACTGAATTTTTCTTTCTAAATTTAAAAGATAATTTGACTTTATACACTCCTTATATAGATTGGCCTTTTTAAAAACATACATATTTCCCATATGTAAGTAAACACGCTTTATTATAGAAATAAGGTCTAGCTATACTTCTGAGGACATAACCAATTACAATTCTACTTTCTCTGTTAAAATGCAAATTGGCTATTTTTTTAAAGTGCTTTATTATTGCCATAGAATAAATCCTGAGTTATAATAATAAAGAAATTCACCTAAAACTTAGAAGACAAACATCTTTGAAGCATTTTATTTTCTAGAAATCCCAAGTTCTTCCGTCTACAAATTTATTCAACTTAAAGGGTAATTTCTTTTTGTTACACAGGACTATTGTTCAGATATCAGATTAAATTTCAAGACAAGACGTATTAGAGAATCTAATTAAATCCCAGCTATAAATAGAGTAGCAATGTGACAATGACGAAGCCCAGTGTTTGACCAGGATGCTCTGTGTTCGGTTAGTAAAGACTTAAGAAGGGATCATAGTCACCTCATAGGGATGTGGTGACTATGAATGAGATGACTGATACAAAGCCCTTGACACAGCACCTGGCACAGTGAGGCTCAGAGAGCGGTGATGAAGTGGACTGTCATCCTAAGACAGACCTTGGGCTGACTTCAGGCAAAGCTCAGCCAAGACCATGCAACCTAGCGACGCCCCGTGAAACAATGAAGCACCATGGTAGCTAAACCCCGAATGTGTGGAGGAGGCCAGCACAGTGACATTTCCTGTGGGCCTGTCTGATATTTCTGAGTTTTCAGCCAAGTTTGCTTTTGACCAATACAGCACAACCTGGCCATGCAGAATGGGAAACTGGACGGAAGCCCCTCAGAAGGGGGATCACAGCAAGCCCCCTTCACTCCTCCCAACACCCCGGACCCGAGGAGCCCCCCGAATCCAGAAAACATTGCACCAGGTAACTCGGCGCCTTACAGATAGAACCATAAGGTTGCTGTGCATTGAAATGTGTGGCTCAGGTCACGTGGCTCCTTAGTAAACGGTGTCAGAGTGGGACCGCTAGTCTCATTATGGTCAAAGCGGGCAAAGGCAGGTTTACATGAGTGAGTACAAGCAACACCGAGCTTATCCTTGTGTTCTTATTTATTAACTATTGTACTTTCCACATGAAAAAGAACGGTAGGCCTACTCTTGTAGACTCACCCCACGTCGGTGTGTGGGTCAGTCTGAGGTCAATGTAAAACGGAGACCTGGGGGGGCCTGCAGGGACCGCCAGCGGCCTCGTGTCTTTCAGATGGCTCACTGTATTGGCTGGCAGCCACCTGTTACGTTAAACATTAAGTCATTTGTCATTGTATGGACGCTCTTTTTGTATAAATCTGTAGAGTCCGTGGAGTGCTATGACATATATTTGTCTTCCTTAATGTCACAATAACTCCATGACACTTCACAAATTAAGACACGGGGGTTGCGAACGGCTACGTGTCAATAGTGACTGATGAAGAATGACATCCGGGTCTGGTTCCAGATCTACAGTCATGGGACCATTATGTCTCTGTGTGAAGATAAACTGGGGGAAACACAGAAATCACACACTGTGTTGGGTAGTGGGATTTTAAGAAACGTAAGAAAGTATGAAATTTTTAAATGTCCCGTCTCCGCACGCCTGACCTCTGGTCAACTATAGGAGGAACAGGAAATAAGATGGGGGGGGGCGGTGACAATGGAGCGCTGAATCCCACACCAAGGACAGGCAGCAGAGGCGAGTCTGTCCCAGTGGCCACAGAGCGGTCATCTCACGCCCAGGCTTCCACAGGGCCTGGTGGGTGAGGCGGGCGAGGGCGGGCCCAGGAGCACAGGGCAGGGGAGGGGGCGTGGGGGACCCGCTTCAGGCAGAGCCAGGTCTGGAGCACGGACATGAGGACCATGCCAGGAGGCGAGGATGCACAGGGGTGGGGGAGGGGGTGTTGGACGGGGTGGGGGTTTGGGGACAGGTGTGCTATGCTGAGGGGCTGAGATTTTCATCCTGGGAAGTGAGTGACATGGTCAAGTTTTCCGGTCGTAGGTCCTGGGGCAGCAGTGTGGAGGGTGCCCGGGAGGCGGTGGGAGCCAAGGGTGAGCGTGAAGGCTGCTGGGAAAGGCCAGGCAGCAGAGGGGCAGGGCCTGGCCAAGGCAGGCGTGAGGGAAATGCGGATGGAGGGCATTTCTAGAGCAGTTTCCCCAGGTTCTCTCTGCAGATCCCGTGCATGAGATGTGTAAGCCATCCCTGGGGTGACTACAGCCAGGTTTCTGAGGTGGGAAAGCCCTTGACATTGGGTCCCTCCCGGCATTTGCAATCGGTGCCGAGGGAAACGGTCTGGGAGCCGCTATATTAGAAATCCTTCAGGGGTGCAGCTGGCATCACAGCGGCCTGTGGGAACGCGGCGGGTGGGGAGACTGCTCTGCCTTGGGCATCGAGGGTCGAGGGATGCCATGTGCTGAGAGCGGTTCTTCTGAAAACGTTCCATGTGGGGAAAAAACAGGGGGGCTAGAAAGGCCCCAAGGTCCCCGGGCTGGGAAGTACAGGAGGTACTGGAACAGAAGGGCCCGGAGATCAATTCAAACCTTGGAGTCACCCCGTGAGAGCCAGGGTGGAGAGGAAACGCCCTGGGCAGGATGACGGGTACGAATGAAGAGCTTCCAGGGACAGCAGGAGAGGGTGGCGAGCCGAGAAAAGACGCCCATAGAAAGGGGCTCCTCTCAGTGGCTGGGAGCAGTCAGAAAGGATGCAATTACTGCACCGCACAGCTACCCCGTGGTGGCTGATCAGCATAAAGGGAGGGCAGGTAGTTTGGCAGAGGAGACAGGGCGGTTAGCGACGGGAAAGAGCGTTGGGACCAAAAGCAGGAGGCTGCAGCAAGAGGCCTGGGTGCAGGGCCTGGGTGCAGGGCCCAGGGAGGCCTGGGTGCAGGCCCTGGGTGGGGAGGAGAGACCTGCAGGAAGGACACGGCAGGTAGAGGTTGTGGACGGAGAGTGTGGGGCTCTGCCATGAGGATTGGAGCGGGCCACTCAGTGCATGTGCCAGCGGTTTAGTCTATGCAGAGCTGCTGCGAGGGTTAAGTGGCGCTCATAGACGTGGCCTGCTCCTGCGAGAGGAGCGGGCGAGGAGGCGAGGCCAGCCGCAGAGAGTCAGGGACAACGTCGAATGGGCCTGGGAGGACCAGGCCTCCCCCAGGGGTGCAGACACCGCCCTCCCCGCGCTGAAGCCTGCGCAGCTCAGTCAGCACGTGAGGAGACAAACTCCCACATTTCTCCCAACAGGTCAGCCAGGACAGGGACACTGTGCCCACCGCTGCTTCCTGAGCCCAGACCGCAGCCCACACTCGATGGGTATTTTCAAATCAATCCCGAACGGTGGTAGCGGAGCCCAGTACAAAAAGGGCAGGGGCCCAATTTTAAAAATCAAAGGAGTAGCTACATGGACAAGTACACCCTGAGGTGGGGGATCCTCAGAAAATCCCTTTAGGGGGCGTAGCCTGTCCACCATGAGAGGCTGCTCATTCCAAGAGGTGGGGACAGGGCCCTCCTTCAGGGGTGACTGCATGCCGCGCAGGGGCGATGGCAAGGGGGAGTCCCGCCCAGGCTCTGCGCTCACTCCTCACTGTTTCCCCGAAGGCTACTCCGGGCCCCTGAAGGAGGTCCCCCCGGAAAGATTCAACACCACAGCCGTCCCCAGGTCCTACCAGTCGCCGTGGGAGCAGGCGGTCAGCGACCATCCAGAGCTCCTCGAGGCGCTGTACCCCAGGCTGCTCACGCCCGAAGGCAGGGCAGAGCTGCCCGATTACCGCAGCTTCAACAGGTAATCCCGGGGCACAGGCGACCTGGGGCGGCCGGGCTCTGTGCCTGCAGGGTCTGGGAAATCTTCTGATAGAAACCCCAAGGCCTGGGGATGCTGGGAGGAGGGTCCAGGGACTCCAGGCTTCTGTTGGGACTCTGAAGGCTAGCCATTGGAATGCAGATGAATGCAGGCTGCCAGTGCTCATGAAAATAAATGCTTGTGCCCACCCACACAGTCCTGGATTGGATAGTGGTCGCCTCCTTTAATCAAACTGCCGGGCACGGACCAAGACGGTGCCACCGAGGGGCTCAAATGATCTCTACAATGTTCACACACGATGCTCACCAGTCAACTCAAAGTGACCAGGCCTGACCATGAGACACGACCAAATGACTACAAGTGAAGAGAAAAACAATAAACAACACAGACAGACACACAAAAGACTGGAATATCTGACACTCACTTTAAAGTAATTGTGAGGAACATGTTCAAGAGAAGAGACGACAAAAATGAAGAATTCCAGCCCATTGGGAATGGTTTCCAAAAAGGGTCAAATGGAAATTCTACAGAAAACAGAAATACGGCAACTGAAATTGAGAAGTCCAAGTGCTAAGTCACTGGACCCATATAAAATCTGCAGGAAATACAGAGGCCAGAGAAATGCCAACATTGAGAGAGAGAGAGAGAGAGAGAGAGAGAGAGAGAGAGAGAGAGAGAGAGAGAAATCAGTACAGGTCGGTCTGTGGGACACAAAACCCAGTGTCTTCAGTAATAAATTGCAGGGAAGGATGAGAGGGACATCTGTGGCATAAAAACGATTTGAAAGAGGGAATTCTGAAAGACAGGCAAAACTAAACCACTGTACTTAGACACGCACACTTGGGTTATTGCCATAGAAAAGGTGTTTTTTGTTGTTGTTTGTTTTTTTAATAGATTTGTACTGATTTCGGAGAGAAAGGGAGATGGGAAAGAGAGATAGAAACATCAATGAGGAGAGAGAATCACTGATCGGCTGCCTCCTGCATGCCCCCTCTTGGGGATCCAACCTGCAACCTGGGCACATGCCCTTGATTTGAGTCGAACCTGGGACCCTTCAGACCACAGGCCAACGCTTTATCCACTGAGCCACACCAGCAAGGGCACCATAGAAAGAAGGTTTTTAAAAACATTTTATAAGTTGCTATTGTCATGAAAGTCAAAACACCGCCGAGCCCTGGGCAGGCGAGGGCTGATTGGCAGGACACGTGATGCTCCTGTAGGGACTCTGCATGGGCGCCGGTGACAAGGCGGCTCGCTTTAGAATCAGCTTCTGTGCCTGTCTGTGAGGTTTCTGTACTCGTGTTACATTCAGTGATGGAAATGTTTTTTAAAAGTAAAGGAACAGATTTCATGGCGGACGGAACAGAGCAGGAGGGACTCAGAGACGGACGTGGACAGTGTGCAAAGTGGAGCAGAGGAGACGACGGGTTCCCACTGCAGGGGAAGAGCAGGGGACACACTTGGCAGTGAAGGTGCCAGCATACGGGTGTGATTAGAGTCTCGGGAGGAAATGAGAGAATAAGGCAGAAGCCATCGCTGAAGAATTCATGGCCCAGGAATTTTCAAAATTGACAAAACACATCAGGCCTCAGATTCAAGAAGTACTATGTGACCCAGTCAACCATGTGGTGGTAACCACGCAAAGGCACAGGGCTGCCAATCAGCAGAAAACCAAAGACCATGGGAACATCTTAAAGCTCATGGAATAACGCCTTTAAAATTATGAAATAAACTAGTGGCCCGTTGCATGAAGATTCGCGCAATAGGCCTTCCTTCCCCTGGCTGCCAGCACTGGTTTTCCTCCGGCACCCAGGACCCAGGCCTTTGGTTTGGCCACAGCAGCAAGGCTGGCTTCTCTGCTCCGGCTGCTCCCAGCCCCTCCTTTTTTTTCCAGCTCCTCCAGCGGAGCCCAGGGTGGACTGGAAGCCTGGGTTGCCCCTGGTGACCCAGGCCTCTGGCCACTCCTTGAGCAGAGTCCAGGGCAGGTGGAAAGCTTCGCTTCCTACATCGTCAGGAACAGCCCAAGCCTCCTGCTTGCTCCAGCTCCATGGCCGCTGCCATCTTCAGTCATCTTCAGTCTTCGCTCCGTGCCTGCATATGCAAATTAACCGCATCTTTGTTGGGTTAATTGGCATAGTCGCTCTGATTGGCTGGTGGGTGTAGCGGAGTAGCGAGGTGATGGTTAATTGGCATGTTTCTCTTTTATTAGTGTAGATAATGACCTGCCTATAAGTCTATATCCAGTAACAATACTCTTGAAAGCTAAAAGTTAAAATAAAAACATACAGGCATGTTTCAGACAAAGAAGTTGTTTTAATAAACAAAAGGTATAACTACATAAAAGGAAAAATGAAACTGTCCTTATTCACAAATGACATGAATATGTCCCCAGGAAATTCAAAAGGAGCTCCAGGTTAGTAATTAGAATGAGTAAATTTAGTAAGATCACAGAGTACAAGGTGAACATAAAAATTAATGACATTTTTATATACCAGCAATAAATAACTACAAAATAAATAATATTCATCAAGTTTTACCTTATGATTTACATACTTTTTAAAATGTATCTTATACTTCAATAAATTTTTATTTTAAAAATATCACATAGGCAAAATAATCCCAATAGTTATCTGGGTCTTTAGAAATTGAATGTGATTAAAGCCATTCCTTTAATTAGTCCAGAACACATTGTAATCATTTAAAAAAGGTTAAAATAATTTCTAGGTACAAGTTGAGTTAATATCTTTCCTGCGGTAGGTTATTTAATGGGATTTATTTTATCGAACATCTCAAGGTTACAAGAAAATAATCTGACCAGAAATTTAGTTCTTCATACAACTATTATAACTTTAAAAAAAAAAAAAAAGCTATACAAAGCAGATTAAGAAACACTGCTTTTATTTTATTTATTTACTTATTTTTGCTGTTGTTCTTAATCGTCACCTAAGGATATTTTTCCATTGATATTTAGAAAGAATGGAAGGGATGGGGGGATGGGGGCAAAGGGGGAGAGAGAGAGAGAGAGAGAGAGAGAGAGAGAGAGAGAGAAACATTGATGTGAGAGAGGCACATCTATTGGTTGCTTCCCCCACACACCCTGGCCAGGGATTGAGCCTGCAACCGAGGTACATGCTCTTGACCAGAATTAAACCTAGGACCTTTCAGTCTGTAGGCTGACGCTCTATCCATTGAGGCAAATCAGCTAGGGCCCATTATACATTTTAAAAAGAAGACATAATAAGAAGTACATTTTTCCTTCTTTTTCTTAAATAATTCAACATTATTATATTGACTTTATTCTAATATTTTTCCCCCCATATTTGCTAAAAAAATGAGAGAGAGAAACAGAGAGAGAGAGGTTTCCAAATATTCCCAGAGTCCTTTGCAAAGAGTAACATAATATTATTTGGTGGCCCCTCTTTATTATACATAATCACTAGCTATTGTCAGTGATGTGTGGAAGGTGAGATGCAGTCCTGTAGCATTCAGCAGGGTAGGACCGATGAGAAATGCTCCCTAGTCTAAGCATGACTTCAAAATAGCCCACAGTTAGCACAACTGTGCATTTTTGCACTCGTTTTAAATATACTACTTAAATATTATGCTAGTAGAGGCCCGGTGCATGAAATCTGTACATGGGTAGGGTCCCTAGGCCTGGCTGGCGATCAGGGCCAATTGGGGCCTTCCAGTCTGGCTGCCAGCCAGGGCCTCCCTTCCCCGGCTGCCGGCCGGGGACTTCCTTCATTTCGCACCACCCTCTGGTAGTCAGTGCAAGTCATAGTAAGCAATGGAACTCCTGGTCTCCTGGCCGAACTCCTGCAGGGACACTTTGCATATTAGCCTTTTATATATATAGATATTGAAATAACACTATATTAAACCCATGCAAGATGTGAGGAAAATTGAACTAGAAGGGTTCCAGCTCTGCTTCAAAAAGCTGTGCAATGATGCCGTTTAATCCTCCTTGTATTAATTTCCTCATCTGTAAAAAATGTCCATGATTGCCCTAGCTGGTTTGGCTCAGTGGATAGAGTGTTTGCCTGCAGATTGAAGCATTCCAGGTTTGATTCCAGCCAAGGACACATGCCTGGGTTGCAGGCTCGATCCCCAGTAGGGGGTGTGCAGGAGGCAGGCGATCAATGATGCGCTCTCATCATTGATGTTTCTGTCTCTCTCTCCCTCTCTGAAATCAGTAAAAATATATTTACAAAAAATGTCTATGATTGCCTGGCTGGCGTGGCTCAGTGGTTGAGCATCGATCTATGAACCAGGAGGTCATGTTTTGATTCCTGGTCAGGGCAGATGTCCGGGTTGTGGGCTTGATCCCCAGTGTGGGGCGTGCAGGAGGCAGCCCATCAATGATTCTCTCTCATCATTGATGTTTCTATCTCTCCCTCTCCCTTCCTCTCTGAAGTCAATAAAAATATTTTTTAAAATGTCTATGATTATATGACTAAGTACCTTTAAATATATCATATACATTAGGTATTTAGTTGAATAACATATTTCTATACAATCATTTTACAAGATTCTTTACTTTATAGAATAATCAGTAATTGTTAGGGGTGTAAGTCCAGCACTATTAATTAGTACAAATGTAATCCCATTACTGATCAAAATAAATAAGAAAGCATCTATTAACTGTGAATCTGAGTGGAACAAGCTTCTTTCTCCATAGATGACCAAGTGTAAAATCACATTATGTCGAATCTGTGTTTGAAGAAATGTTGTGGGAATTATAGGGACGCAGGGTTATCTCTGGTAGACTAGTCCAAATCTTTTCGTGGAAAATTTTGCTTCACTATCTTTGACTAAAACTTGAAACTATTTCCAGAGACCTTAAATTTCCTACAAGCAGTCTCACTTTGAATGTTTACCATCTCTGTGAAGGGACTTTTCTACTTTGTGTGCCTAGAGCAATAAAAATTCAAGCAAACAGGATACAGCCTCCACGGTGCCAAAGAAAAGAAAAGGCTGCCTTTCAAACAGCAGCTCTCACTGGGCCAGAGGTAGGAGGTGGAAGACCAGGGATGGAGCGGAAAGGAATGTTTTCATTTACAAGAGAAGAAAATGACCCACAAGCTGGGAGGGAAAAACAACACAGAACTGGACAAAAAGGGAAAAAGTCATACACTTAGTACCAAACCCAGATATTGGATTTCAGTGGCTGGGGAACACTTCTTCTTCTATTTAATGCAGGAAATAAAATAAATGAGTAAAATGTATATCTGGAATTCATAAACATAAGATTAATTGACCAGATTCAGCCTAAATCTAGAAGTGAAGTCCAGCATCTTGTATCCAGTGGAAACCATATATTCTTAAACTCCCAGGATGGATATGTGTAAGTTTGGCTGCCTGTCATCACAAAAACCAAACCCAGAGGCCAGAGAAAAAGGAGACAGGTTTATTTAAGTGCCGGTTACCTGAGAAGATGGGGATCTCTTGTCCAGAGCCCATCTCAACACCACAGTGCAGGCAGAGGCTTTTATAAGGAGGGAGAGGGAACGCAGGACAAAGAAATCAAGGAAAGGGTTGAAAAGTTCTCTGTATGCAGATCAGCACAGTCCACTCTGATAAAGATCCTGAAACTGGTCAAGTGATGGCCTGGTGTTTGTCATTCTGGTTCTATCTTATATCCTGGTCAGCAATTCTCCTAGAGCTACGATGACTAAAGGTCAGAGTGTGCAGTTTCTGAAGTTAGTTCCCAGGACTCTTATACACACACTAGAGGCCCGGTGCATGAAATTTGTACATGGGGGTGGGGGTGTCCCTCAGCCCAGCCTGCACCCCCTCTAATCTGGGACCCCTCGGGAAATGTCTGACTGCCGGTTTAGGCCTGATCCCTGTGGACATCCCTCTTGCAATCCAGGACCACTGGCTCCTAACTGCTCACCTGCCTGCCTGCCTGATCACCCCTAACCGCCTCTGCCTGCTGGCCTGATGCCCCTAACTGCTCTCCCCTGCAGGCCTGATCACCCCTAACTGCTCTGTCCTGCCGGCCTGATTGCCCCTAACCACCTCTGTCTCGACCCCTGCCACCATGGCTTTGTCCGGAAGGATGTCTGGAAGATGTCTGGTCTAATTAGCATTTTACCCTTTTATTCGTATAGATGCTGTTTATCTACAAGCTACATATCAGTCAGAGTCAGCATTTGCAGAAACAATGTCGAAAGAATGGTGGGGGGGTTACAATCCCCAGTTACATAAGCAGCCCATGCAGTTGTGTGGCCCCGACTGGAAGGGCCATGCTTGCCATGATGCTTTGCTCTCTCTGTTTCAATAGTCTTAATGTTGTTATTATTGATCCTCACATGAGGATATTTTTCAGTTGATTTTTTAGAGAGTGGAAGGAATGGAGGGAGGGGGAGAGACAAAGAGAACACTGATGTGAGAGAGCTACCTGTTGCCTCCCACACACACCCTGACGGGGGCTGGGAACAAACCTGCAATCTAGGTACACACCCTTGACTGGGACTCTAACCAGAGATCCTTTGGTCTGCAGGCCGATGCTCTAACCACTGAGCAATGCCGGCCAGGGTGATAGTCTTAACAATTATTAAGAAGCCCCCCCCCCCCCGTTTTTATTTTGTACTGGGCCCTACAAATTTCAAAACTGGTCCCGATGCTAGGCTCTGAACTTTACGAGTGTTTCATTTTACCCTCAGCAACTCTGTATTCAGGATATTCTTCCCTTAAGCCCCGTGGTCGGCAAACTACAGCTCGCAAGCCACATGCGGCTCTTTGGCCCCTTGAGTGTGGCTCTTCCTAAGCCTTAGGAGTGTCCTAATTAAGTTAATAACAATGTACCTACGTATATAGTTTAAGTTTAAAAAATTTGGCTCTCAAAAGAAATTTCAATCGTTGTACTGTTGATATTTGGCTCTGTTGACTGATGAATTTGCCAACTACTGCCTTAGACTAATTATCATATTCCATGATGTGTTGTTCTTTTCCTCATGTCTCACTCTAAACTTCCCTGTGGACTCATTTAAGTTAATAATAATACTGCCTTTTCATCTGTGAGTTCCTCGCACACAGCAGGGTAGATATCTTAAGCAATCACTTTTTCTTGTATGAATAAATGAATGAGTCAGCAAATGAACAAACTATTTCTATACAAGGGTACATCTCTAAAATGATAAGATACTGTCTTGGGCATCTCAGACATCCAAGAATAACAGGTTTTGCTTATGCACAGAATGAAATGTGAGTGGTAAAGACTCTTCAATTCGTTAAATTAAATGACCAGATGTGGGACGTGACCAGGTCACGGCATCAGGAATGTGACAGCCACATGGCTGGACATCAGTCAGACACGGCCCCTGTGGGTGGATGTTCTTGCATGCGCTGCATTTAGAAACTGACTCCAGGAGGCCCAACCCTCCTTACAGCATCTCCTGAGGGTGTGGCGCGGGCTAGTGACTGGACAAGCAGGCCTCCGGGGGCCTGGGTTGAAGTCCCGAGTCTACAACTTCACAGGTGTGTGGGGGGCTCTGAGCAAGTCATATGATAGAGCGTTCCTCCATGTCACCCCAGACATAGGCATGTAAATAGGACCAGCTCCTAAGGTTGTTGTGAGGGTCTATGAGACAATCCATCAAGCCGTGGCACTGGGCACCGCACGGGAACTGGTTAGATGCCGACGCTCAGGACACGCCCTGGTGTCTCAATTAGCACCTGCACTTCAACAGGGGCCCACGGTGAGCAGCACTTCAAACAGCGGCCGGTGCACAGTGCCCCGTCCTGCTGTCATTGCTAGTTGTCCTTCTGAGGTTCCATGCTCAGGGGCACCTGCATGAGGACCCAGATCCTGGTTGAATGCTAAGAGTAACGCCGACCCAGGCCCTCTCGTGAGCCCTGGGTGACTGACACGGACTATCAGGGCTGCAGGAACATGGGCTGGGCTAGTTGCTGGGAAGTTAGGACTCACAGGCCATAGGATGCATGCAGGTGGAGTGGAGACGGGGAAGCAGGAAAGGACGGGGAGGGGGGGACATCTTACGCAGGGAAACGTGAGCAAAGACAACGCAAAGGCAGGAAATGATAGTGACAATCTCCAGGTGCGGGGAGAGATTAGTTTAGTCCCAAACTGAGAATACATACAACAGGTCTTCGCACAAATCCGTGGTCCCTGAATGGAAATGCTTGTCTCAGAGGTCAAAAACTGAAAGCCATGCTAAGAGCACAGCATAACACACCAGTAAAATGATGAATTAAGTTGGTTTTCTATTTCCCAGTAGATACATTTGGAAATTAATTTATTCTTTTTCTTTTCATTCCCCACAGAGTTGCCACCCCATTTGGAGGTTTTGAAAAAGCATCAAAAATGGTGAAATTCAAGGTCCCAGATTTTGAGCTACTACTTCTAACAGATTCCAGGTTCATGGCCTTTGCCAACCCGCTTTCTGGCAGACGGTCCTTCAACAGGACTCCTAAGGGGTGGATATCGGAGAACATCCCCATAGTGATCACCACCGAGGCCCCAGAGGAGCCCGCCGTCCCAGAGTCGGAAGACCTGTGAGCGGACCGCCGCGAAGGCCGCGGGGACCCCCCCACACACATGTCGCTTCTGTTATTCCACTTGCTGGCAAAGCCATTCACACTCTTCAGCAGCAGCAACAGCTCAGTAGTCACTTAGCAAAGTTCCTCTTATGGCATTTAATTCCCACCTCGGAGCAAATACTAATAAACAACCCGTAATCTTGTTTTAAACACTTTTTAGCTCATTTGTGTTCATTCCTTTGTTTTCTTGTGGTCCAAACAATCCCGCCTTCGACTGGGGAAGCCCAGATCGGACAAAAGGGTCCACCCTTTCTCCTTTCACTCGAGCTAGTCCCAAATCCAGCTTCGCAAGTGGCATCTAGAATCAGCACGCAGTGGAGATGTTCAGACGCATTCCGGGCGGGATTTAAGGGGTGGGGGAGAGGGAGGAGGCTGGGCTGGGCCCTTCCTGGTGACCACGGACCGCAGCCTGTCTGGATGAAGCCTTTGCATGAGACATCTGGCCGTTTCTAAGGGCCCTGTCTCCTTCCGCATGCTCTGAGTCAGGCGGTAATTATCCCAGACATTCTCCAGAGTTCAACTGGGTTGTTACACCGGCTTCACATTCCACCAAGGAGACTGTGACCATGACTCAGGGAACCCACCGTCCTGCTGCCTCGTTTTAAAGGCCAAGGTTACCGGCCATTCGAGTTCCTCACACCCCAGTGCTGTGTGCCAATGGGGTTCAACTTTACCTGTACATTGTTAGGAGTGTGCAAACAAATACAATCCACACTGCTATACCTCCAAGCAGATGTGTATGTGAGAGGGAGAGAGAAATTTGAATTGGTCTCTGACTTTGATGAATCCTTAAATTCTGTTCAAATCCTTAAGCACTAGGGAGTATATGCTATAAAACAAACAAAAACAAGCAACTGCAGGTTCAGCCGGCTGGCGTGGCTCAGTGGTTGAGTATCGACCTGTGAACCAGGAGGTCAGGATTCAATTCCTGGTGAGGGCACAGGCCTGGGTTGCGGGCTCGATCCCCAGTGGGGGGCGTGCGGGAGGCAGCCGGTCCACGGTTCTCTCTCATCAGTGATGTTTCTCCCTCTCGCCCTTCCTCTCTGAACTCAATTAAAAAAACAACAACACAGCAGAACACCAAAACCTCTGAAAATAACGTTACACACATCCGCCATGAAGTTTGTGAATACGCTGGAATAGAAGACTCAAACTAACCAAGCTACAGATACGTCTCAAAATACGATCGAGGTCGAGGAAGCACAAAACTGGTAAGCAATAAACACCAGTTCTTCCCTTTTGAACTCAGTGAAGAGTTCTGTGATAGAGGTTGAAATGGAGAACGTCCCATCCACAGAAAACTACCTAAGATTAAGCTCAGGAGGTGGAAGAGGGAGTGTGCACAGCGGAGGGAGGAAAATGCATGCAGCCACACTGCGTGTTTACAAAGAATCTGCCCATCGCCGGAGACTCGTGGTTGTCTTAATCACTCTCCAGCCTCTTAAGTAAATTTAAAAAAAATTTAATGAAAAATGCAATCCCTAGAAATGATATCAATATATTATAGTCACACATATTGTCATTGGTATAATTTAAATAATTGGTCATTGGTATAATTTAAAATATAACTTTAATATATATTATTTTATTTATGTTTTGGTGTTTACCTGTTTTATTAAAATAATTTGGCACCTGTGATAAACGCTAGGTATGAGGCTCCCATCACACCATTTTTTGGTTCATTTTAACCTCCTAAAAACAAAAATTACTCATATCCTATTAGGCATTTGCTGAAATGGTTCTGTTTTCATGGGCAGGTTGAAATGAGTTACTATTTTTCATTAAATTGGAATTTGATTGCATGGTTTTAACTACCACCAAGTGGATCACCATTCCATCAACCACCCAAAGGGGGCCAACCATGAGCTGTGTCAGCTACAGAACAGGCCCCCCAGCACCACGGAGCGGACGTTAAAAGGGAGAAGCTAAGTGTATTTTTAAGATGAGGTGGAAAAGAATGGCCCACCCTCAGGTCACCACTGCATGTCCCTTCCCTGCAAGTGGCTGTTCATCTCGCTCAGCTGTCTGACATCTTTAGAAGGGCCAACGTTTCACACTCCACTTGCTGTGCAATTATGATTTCAAAGGCATTTTTATTGGGTTTTCCACGGACCTGAAAAGCAGCGACATCTTTCCGAGTCTGAAGAAATACTACAGTCCGTTCAGAGCAGCAGAAAGACTGGGGGGGGGGGGTCTATTCCCCGCCCATGTCACGCATGAAACGTGGAATAAAGGGGTCAGAACATGAAGAGAACACATGAGGGGGTGAGAGTACGTGTTGGTGGACTACTGGATGCCAAGCACAAGACTCACTGCTTGAGAAAGGCTCACTGAGATCTATTTTAACATTTCACTTGCACAATTACCCTGTGGGAAGGTATTCAAAATAAGCTCCCTTTTACCTAAGAAGATCGAGCCTCAGAGAACTGAGGTAATTCACCTGATTCTGGCTCAAAATGGGGAGAACCTGGCAAGTCTGACTGAAAAATAGGTAAGAACTCATGTTCATCACTTCTCTTTCAGAATCAAATTCAGCACCAAACTATCTTACTACATCTAGACCAGTGGTTCTCAACCTTCTGGCCCTTTAAATACAGTTCCTCATGTTGTGACCCAACCATAAAATTATTTTCGTTGCTACTTCATAACTGTCATGCTGCTACTGTTATGAATCGTCATGTAAATATCTGATATGCAGGATGGTCTTAGGCGACCCCTGTGAAAGGGTCGTTCGACCACCAAAGGGGTCGCAACCCACAGGTTGAGAACCGCTGATCTAGACCAAAACAAAACATACATACACACACAGACACACACACACACAGACACACACACACACCCCTCCATGGTCTTCACTGGGCAAATACGGTGCTAACTGAGGCATTCGAGTCACCCTCAAGGTCACCCGGGCACTCACCCATGAAGGGCTGGCCTCTGGGACTGTGTTGGAAGTGACCTAATGAGCTCAGCAACGTGCATGCCTGGCGATGCCATGAGACACAGAAGGGGCCCTGACGAAGGCGGCTCCTGTCTGCACAGCCTCGTGCCTGGGTCGGTGGAGCCTCCTCGGGAGTGGAGGAGGGGAGAGAGGAAAGAGAGGCACCCCAGTGACACCCCGAAGGCTGACGGCAATCACCCAGCGTGGAGCACACCACAGACACCCCTTTCAGTGAAGGTATCTTCTACTTTCAAACATGAGAGGAAGCTCTCCCAACTCCCATGATCCTGTTCCAGGGCTCTGGGTCCTGAAGTGACATTTCTCGTCTCATGTAGCCAATTCTTGATGGTCAGCTGGCAACTGCTCTAACCAGAGCTCCAATGAACTAGAACGAAGCTTAGAAAACCAGCCTGCTTGGCTGGTAACGCTCCCCTCCCCTCAATAGAACAGTATTTCTCCAGACGCTGATGACCTCACTTTCTACTCCCTAATATTCGAAAGAACTTGATAATAAAAAATAAGTGTGGGCTGTTACAAGATCAAGTGCAAATACGGACAATGATTTTTAGTTGGAAATGACCATCTATTGCATCCACTTAAAATTCTACATTCTCTAAATGGATGCATTTCTAATCGTTTCAGCAGCCGGGACATGGAGGGAGCCAACTGCTCTCACAAAGGCTTCCGTGGAGCCCAGCGCCCGGTGGCGAGCGTGGAGGGAACACGGTGAGCCTTCCAGCCTGGCACGGCCGTGCCAGCCCACTGACTCATTCTGGAATTTCCTCGCTGCGCTGCTGATGCGAGATAAACCCACACGACATCACTGGGCTCTGGCCACGGCTGCTTTCACCAAGCCGAGGACAGTCCTGCTTTGAACACCCTTCTCTTGTGAAAAGCGCTTTCCGCCTCCGCAGGCCCTCAGCTGCGGGGAGGGGGGGGGGTGCC
The DNA here is from genome assembly GCA_036010255.1 of Myotis pilosus. Lineage (NCBI taxonomy): Eukaryota > Metazoa > Chordata > Mammalia > Chiroptera > Vespertilionidae > Myotis > Myotis pilosus. The sequence continues at coordinate 2,435,365 of JASKON010000034.1, forward strand.
AGTGCCTTCCTGTGGAAGGGGGGCGAGGGGCCAGGCTTTCGGCAAAAGAGCCGGGGGTCTACTCCCCATTCGCCAACCACAGCCTCCACAGACGCACCAGGGGATGTGTGGGAATTAAGCTTTACAAGGTGACACTAAGAGGAGGCCTTGCCTTGGGATTTCAATGGCATAGGCTGCAGTGTGATTAGAGAAGTGAAAGGGTGTGTCCTGATTTCAATTCCTTCAGCAGAAGAGTTCCCTGCCCCCCCCCCCCCATGTGAGCTCTCCCCGGCTTCTCACTGTAGCGGGTTCAATGGTGAGACTGGGTACCCGTGGGCAAAGAGGGAAACGCGTGATTTCTAAGAGCTGACAGTTCAGATCCACAAAGAACGTGCTTGTTATCCAGGATTGTGTGATATTTTGAAACACATTTCAATGACAACCTACGCAGTGTCGGAGATAGAGACGGTTCAGGAAACAGGACCGGAAAAGCCAGAGGAAAAAAGATCAATTCAATGTCATGCCCTATTTTAAAACTGCTGATGGGAGAATTAGCATAGAAGCTGCAGCACCAGCAAAATGAATACGCAAGGACCGGGGAAAGGATGCCAGAGGGAGCGGGCTGAGGAGGCTGAGGGACACACGCCTGCCGCACAGAGTACGGCTCTGGCCCTGCCCCTTAGAAGCAGTTCTGTTCACACACACGCACTTGTCTGACGTGAGCTCTCTCCCAAATAGATATTCTCATCACACTTTAACAGAACTCACGGCCACAAGTGCCTGCTAGCTACCGATCTGCCACAAATCACTGATATCTTCTTAAGCAATTTACTTCCGTTTGAAAGTCAGTGTTCTCCAACTCTATTCATGTGGCTCCCAGGCCGCCACTGCCCAAAACCTTCCCGGCCACCATTATTGAAGAGACCACACTGCTAACCCCTTATCACGTGTGGTTTTTTTTCCTGATAGCACTTATGACTCCCTAACCTGGTGTTATTCTAATCCGGGTCCTCCGAGAAGCAGATGCCAAGATGGGGTCAAACCTGCAAAACTTGCATTAGGAAAGCTGCCCACATGAGAGAAAATGGGGAGAGAGTCCAGGGCCCTCTTGTGGTTGTGTTCTAGATATAGATGTATTCTAGACATAGACGTATTCTAGACATAGACCTGTTCTAGACATGGATGTGTCGTAGGCATGAGCATGTTCTAGACATGGACATATTCTCGACACAGATGTGTTCTAGACACAGGCGCTTTCTAGAAGTAGGCATGTACTAGACATGGGGTGTTCTAGAAGTAGGCATGTTCTAGACACGGGTGTGTTCTAGACATAGGTGTGTTCTAGAAGTCAGGTTCTAGTCCGCTGTGCAGTCCTGGGGAGATTCGTCAAGGCCGCTGGGGGATCCTTGAGCCCATCGGTTGCAGGAGGGGTCCTAGGTTTTCCAGAAGCAGGTGTGTCTGGTGAGTCTGTGGCTGAGAGCAGACCGTGAAGGGCAGCCTCGGCCAGAATGTCACAAAGGCAGTCCCAGCGCACAGAGCTGGGGCCCTGGGTCACTTACTAGCTGAACTGCTACCGGGCTCATGGCCACCACACCGAATCCAGGCACTGACTCCTCTATGGCTTATCTCACCTGCCAGAATGAATGCCCCCAGGGCAGGGACCTGCCTTTTTAGTAACTGCTGAATCCTAAACACTTGTTGGATAAATAAATGCATCTGAACTATGGGGAGCATACTGGTATCTACCTTAAAAATACTGCATTATAAAACACATCACCCAATATGTGGTAAGGGCTTGGGAAATGTTACTGTTATTCGCAAAATAAAAAATGGGTAAAGAAGGTGGAGGATTAGCTGAAGAATATATATGCACACCCCTCCCGTGGTCTGCTCCCAGCCAGAGACCAACCGTGACAATGACATTAGGGTAGACCTGATCCTGGAAAACAACTGGTGATCTCACAGCTCTGCAGGTCAGAGTCCAGCACAGGCCTCCCTGGGCCAACCTCAGGTGTCGCACGGCGGCATTTCCTTCTGGGGGCTGCAGGGGAGAATCCATTGCCTTCTGGGGGCTGCAGGGGAGAATCCATTGCCTTCTGGGGGCTGCAGGGGGGAAACCATTTCCTTGTTAATCTGTATTATTGGCCAAACTCAGTCCTGGTGGTGGTAGGACTAAAGTTGCCTTTTCCTTGCTGGCTGTCGGCTGATGGCCATTCCAGTTCCCAGAGTCCAGCCACATGCCCTCATGGCCCCCTTTCGCCATCTTCAGAGCCAGAAATGGTTGGTCAAGTCCCATTCATGCTTCGACTCTCTCCTGCCTCTTATGTCCCATCTCTGATGGCAGCCGGGAAAGGTTTCCCACTTCTAAGGGCTCGTGTTATTACATTTGAACCCACGTGGACAATGCAGGGCAATCTCCTTATTGTAACGTCAGCAGATTAGGCCCCGGCTGGTGTGGCTCAGTGGCTGAGCTTCATCCATGCATCGAAAGGTCACCAGTTGTGGGCTTGATCCCCAGTAGGAGGCATGCAGGAGGCAGCCAATCAATCTTTTTCTCTTGCATCAATGTTTCTCTCCCCTTCCTTCCTTTCTCTCATTTCCCTTCTCCTTACCTCTTCCAGGTATTAGTCCAGTGTGCAGGCTTGGAAATTGGAGGGCCTCATGTCAGACCCAGGCGATGTAGGATGGATGTGCACTGATTTAAGAAAAGCATGTTGGGCTCCGGCAATGGGGGGGCAGAGTGGACTAGGGCTGCATGAGGAGAGTCTGGGGTGAGGGCAGAGGACAACCCTCGGGATCCCTGAGCTGAGTCATCCCCCATTCAGCAGAAACCATCTTTCTCCCATAGAGCTTCTCCCACAAATCTCAAGCTTAATTTTAAAACTCAGTTCCTGCCCGGCCAGCGTGGCTCAGTGGTTGAGCGTTGACCTATGAACCAGGAGGTCACGGTTCGATTCCCGGTCAGGGCACATGCCTGGGTTGCTGACTCCATTCCATTGTGCAGGAGGCAGTTATCAATGAATGATTCTCTCTCATCACTGATGTTTCTATCTCTCTCTCCCTGAAATCAATAAAAAATGTAATTAAAAAGAAAATAAAAAAACTCAGTTCCTAATATCCGTCTTATGTTACTTCTCCCTGTATGCAAAACTGGGGCTGCTGACGATTCTACACACCCGAGCGGATGTGGCTCAGGTCCTGTTTTCCTGGGCGAGGCTCGCTGCTGGGCCACACAGCACGCCTGGCTCAGAACTATCTGGGAACGTGAAGTCAAAGGGACCGCATTTATTTAAGAAACATATTCTTTAGTACTTCTGATACTTGGAAAGAGGTGTGAACATCGTGTACCATTTATTACAGTAAGCTTCCTCACAAACTCATCAACATCTATTAGAAACAAATTAAACTTATAGTGCCACAGACTGAACGTGTGTTCCCCTGTAATGGGCATGTTGAAACCCTAACTCCCAAAGTGATGGTGAAGCCTTTGCGAGGTGATGAGGTCGTGAGGGTGGAGCCCTCATTGTGGGATTAGTGCCCTTATAAGAGACCTACAGCGCTTCTCGCCGCTCACCCCTCCCCCGCCACAGGACACAGACGGCAGCCCTCTGAACCCGCAGCAGCTCTCACCAGACCCTGAATCTGATGGGGTCTTGATCTTGGACTTCCCAGCTTGAGAACTGTGAAAAATAAATGTCTGTTGGTTATAGCGGCCTGAACAGACTAAGATGCCTAGCAACACTAAAATTATCATGGTGCCAGATGCATCAATTATGGTTAATATCATAATTGTCAGACTGCATTAGACCACCCCATTTGTATAATCCTGCGCCCTGATGTTGACTTAACTGGCCCTGTCAGCAGAGTCAGAGAATATTAATATTTTGGATACAATAAGAAGAAGAAGAAGAAGAAAAGAACGAGCTACTATCTTGTCCAATACAACTCACTAATACTATGTTAATAGCATAATGAAACTCTTCGGCTCAAACAACCATCTGCTTAGAATCGAAGACCTTTAGAATTAGACACTATTTTAAAATACTCCACATCAATTCCTTTTTACCGAAGGGAACCTAGAGGAGTTGAGAAACTAGCTCACCTCGCACTGCATGGCTCACATTAGGACCAGGAACCCTGCTTCTGGTCTAACGCCTCCCCCCCCGCCACGATCTTGTTCTGTCTCCCCATGGTCACACAGTCCCCAGGGTCACACACTCCACACATCCTCTGTGGACACACAGTGTGCAGTTTCATATTGGTGAGTGTCTGTCTGGATACAGCCTTATGTAATCTGGGTACCTCATGTATTAACCAGAGAAAGAAGACTGAACAAGAAGTGATGTTAGTACCATGTGGGGTCTTCCTCACAATGCTGGAAGTCTGACTTCCATCCGTAGAAAACTGTTCATGTGAAAACATCACACCATGTTCAAGTGGAAGGGAGTACATTTTCACGCTGTACTGAAGAGTGAAGATGGCTCCTTCCACTAAACACCTCCTGCTCTGTGTCTTTCAAACTGTAGTTGTGTTCTGCTAAGGGGCCTGGAAAGCAATGCAATCGGGTGTGACCGGCCGCTTTTCAAATGAGGGAAATATAAAGTAAAATAAAATATCAGAGCACACCTCTCACAATAGCAGCGTTGTCTCATGAACTTTTGATTTGTTTTACGTATGTCACGTGAGCAAGATCAAAACATAAAAGATGCCGCTTCCTCTAGGTGGAAAGCTACTGTTGCTGTTGGAAAATTAAAAAAATATTAGCAGCGTTTGTAGTGACTGAAATGGCTTCCATCCCATAAAAACTACTATAACCAATTTGAGGAGAGTTCTCCTGAATTAGAAGAATTTGAAACAGTGGGACAAAACTTGTACAAAACGATTTAATCAGAAAACTTTGACTTTAAAATGTACAAAAAGGCTCTCACATACAATCCAGGGATACTGTTTGCCAAGAGTCAGTTGTTGTGATTTTCCCAGTGCAATTTCAGGCTGAGGGCTTGTTTCGTGGACAGAGAAGGAAAGGCTTGAGCACTAACAGGTAAGTGTGAGAAGTAAGCCCAGTGCTCTGGAATCCTGCCTCTGTGGACACCGATAGTTCTCTGAAGTCATTCTATCCTCGAGTCCTTCCCAACAATTTTCTTACTCTAACAAAAATGTGCCTCATTCCCTCTTTTCTTTTGAGTGTGAAGTGAATTTCAACAAGGAAGTGCAACTTGGAAACACTGGTGCCCTGAATATTTCTGTCACCTTCACAAAGACGCGCTCTCTGGGCAACTTCCTCTGGTGGGGTCAGCCCTTCGGCCCATAGCTGTGAGCAAAGGACAAGGTGTGATTTTCCTATTGCATTCCCAAAGCGCTGCTTTAAAAACAAGCCAGCGGGAGAGGTTGTGTGTGTGTGTGTGTGTGTGTGTGTGAGTGTGTGTGAGTGTGTGTGTGTGTGTGTGTGTGTGTATGTGTGTGAATGTATGCACTGTTCACCGAGGCTTAGCTTGGTCAGGTTCCCGTGTGTGTGTGAGTGTGTGTGTGTGTGTGTGTGTATGCACTGTTCACCGAGCCTTAGCTTGTTCAGGTTCCCAAGTGTGTGTGTGTGTGTATGAGTGTGTGTGTGTGTGTGTGTGTGTGTGTGTGTGTGTATGCACTGTTCACCGAGGCTTAGCTTGGTCAGGTTCCCGAGTGTGTGTGTGAGTGTGTGTGTATGCACTGTTCACCGAGGCTTAGCTTGGTCAGGTTCCCGAGTGTGTGTGTGTGTGTGTGTGTGTGTGTGTGTGTGTGTGTATGTATGCACTGTTCACTGAGGCTTAGCTTGGTCAGGTTCCCCAGTGGTGGGAAAATACATCTGGTAAATTTCCAAACACCTTCGTGTGCTTCCAGCTAGAGAAGGCCTGGACATCCCGGTTCAGAAAGAGCCGTCTCTGCCTGACTCCCCCACATCCCTGCCCTGGGGTTTCAGAGGGCACCCAGCTGCCAAAACTCGAATACAAGAGACGTCGCTGTGTTTGAAGCAACACCACCACCATCTCCCGTGAAACTTCTGAGCTTATTTGACAACAGGCCCTTCGGAGTGTTCAGGACTGGCCCATGGTCCTGGCTTAGTGTGTCCAGCATGAGCTTGGGTAACTCCGCCTCCACGAGCTTAACGTTCCTCGTCTGCACAGTGAGAGATCTGAACCTAGTCTCTCAGATCCTTCCCATTGCTGCGATTCTAACGAATCTTACATATAAAACTAGAGGCCCGGTGCACGAAATCGTGCGGGTAGGATCCCTAGGGCCTAGCCTTCTGTGATCAGGGCCACCTTCTGCCCATTTGCCAACCCCCAGGCCGAACGCCACCTCTGCCGCAGGGCTGTCAGGCCGTTGGGATCACCAGTTCATCCCCGGCTGCTCGGCGGCTCAGGCCTGCGGGAAAGCGTGTGCCAGCGACTTCACTTCCATGTGCGTGTGCCAGGCCAGCCGCTGATGGAACATGCTGCCCACTTGGGGTCACTCACGTGGGTGCCGCTGCCGCTGGGGATGAGCTGGTGATCCCAACGGCCTGACAGCCAGCCCAGTCCTCCTGCCACCCACCAATTCCCCCTTCCACCATTGCTGATCCATCGGAGCCTACGGGCCGGGGGCAGGGACCAAGAGGTTAGCCATTCAGCCCACTCGCCAGTCCCCAGTCCCACCCCACTTGTGGGCCGGGGGGTGGAGGGGAGGGACCAAGAGGTGTTCAATGCACCTCAAGTGACCGGTCATTTGGTTGTCACAGACACTGGCTTTTTATATATATAGAAGGTATGCTAGAAAATGTTTTATAGAGATATTTATGCACGAAAAACCAAGTGAATGGCTTAATGACAAAACCTCTAAATGTTTTAGTTCTGTGGTTTTTAGCGGAGGCCATACCGCCTTTGCTCATTTCTGCTAACGGAGCCGCCATGGCTGTCACAGGCAGCACCAGAACTGCAGGTTCCAGCTTGTTTACTGCCTGCCTGACGTGTGCCAGGGGCCTCACTGTCACTGTCTCAGAGATAAGGATATAATAATATCTAAGTGTTCATATCTAGGATCGTTCGGGAAGTAAAGCAATCTGCACAAGGCACTTGGTTTCGGATGCATATTTTGGGATGAAATAAAGACCGGAAACAGAAATGTAGGGGTCTTGTCCCCGGTCGTTATTTAATGCGCATTTAGAAGGCTGTCATCCAATCCTTCCATTTCTGGATCAGGAAAGAGAGGTGAGAAGAGCTGAAGTCACCAGCCCACAGCCATGCAGCGACTTGTGAAGACTTTCACAAGTCTCCCTCCAGCGTTCTTTCTATGACATCCGGTTACTGTTGAACACAAGTGATTCTGCTACCCATTCCTTTCATCCTTTCTCTCGGGTTACAAACATGGCTAGAAAAATTAAAAACCAGGCAAAGAAATGCCCACATGGGGTTGGCGACCCTACTAATCCTGACAGCCACCCAGCTGGGGACCAGCGAGGACCTGCGGCAGCCTCCAGATGAGGAGACCGAGGTTAGGAGAAGTTAATAACCGCTCAGGGCATGCAGAATCTAAGGGGCAAGGTCAGGACCTGAACCTAGGCGTGTCCGGGTCTAGAGGCGTGGTCGTTACGATACCATGCTGCCCTTGGACATGGTTGCTTCTTGGCTTTCTAAACAGTTTTAATGCTGCCACCTGGGTGAACTTGGATTCCAAGTGGAGGGTCAGGCGTCCAGCCTTCTTCAACATCTGCCCCAATGATTCAGCTGAAGACAAAGAAGATCCTAACTTGGCAACACAAAACTCTAGGCAGAGCAGGGAATCTGATGCAATATGGTTAAGACTTCAAGATCTACCCGGCCGGTGTGGCTCAGTGGTTGAGCGTGGACCTATGAACCTGGAGGTCACGGTTTGATTCCTGGTCAGGGCACATGCCCAGGTTGCGGGCTGGATCCCAAACAGGGAGTGTGCAAGAGGCAGCCGATCAATGATTCTCTCATCATTGATGTTTCTATCTCTCCCTCCCTCTCTTTCATCAATAAAAATATATTAAAAAACAAAAACCTTTAAGATCTAATAGGATGTTTTAAAAAAATAAAAGAAACAGATGATGAAGTTGCTTGTGTTCTGAGGCAGTATAAACATTTGTGTCTAAAAAATTAACGGCATTAAGATTTAGGGAACCTGGCTTAATATAAATTCACACACACACAAAAATTCAGTATTTTGAACATAAACTTACATTGGCTAACAAAGTGACATAGTCGTGAAACAAGTTAAAACAATCTTAGACTGTCCGGATAAAAACACCCAGAGAGGATATAATTCCCCCAAACCATAAATCTGGCCGACTGTAAAAACCTGGTTTTATTTTTGGATGCCACGTTTTTTCCAAGTTGATAATGAAAGTGCAGTGTGAATTCAGGGCACGGAGGAGGGACTGGGACTTGTTGATGAGCCCATTGTCAGTGCACACAGATAAGAGCCTCCTTAGATGGAGGCCAGGCCCACGTGGGGGAAGGCAGTGTTTCAGGTGATGACAGAAAAATGCCTTCCTGTTACTGATAACTTCAATGTCACAGTCACTTGGATGCCAGTTCAGAGCCAAACAAGCCATGGGCTCAGGCCTACGTGTGTTTCTTCTGATCTCATTCTCTATGTTCCACTTGCATTTTAATTGCCCGGAGCTCTGATTCCTTCTCTGATTAATATCTGACCACTGTTTTATAGCATATGCTAGAATTCACTTTATTTCACTTTACTTTGTTAAGAATGTACTTCAAATCCTTTGTAGGATGAAGTGAAGTTGGTTTGATTCGTTTAATATTCACTAGGCCTTCAACAATTGAGCGAACTGAGTATTTTTAGCTGGAAAACACAAGAGATGTTTTCAAAGCTGAACAGTCTTCTTTTTTTTTAATTCTTTATTAGTTAAGGTATTACAAATGTGTCCTCATCCCCCCCCCCATTAACCCCCCCCCCCCATTCATGCTCTTATCCCCGTGTTGTCCATGTCCATTGGTTTGGCTTATACGCATGCATATAAGTCCTTTGGTTGATCTCTTCCCCTTGCTCCCTCCTTCCCCTACTTTCCCTGTGGGGATTGATAGTCTGATCGCTGTTTCTCTGTCTTTGGATCTGTCCTTGTTCATCAGTCTATGTTGTTCTCTATATTCCACAAATGAGTGAGATCATGAGGTATTTATCTTTCTCTGACTGGTTTATTTCACTTAGCATAATGCTCTCCAGTTCCATCCATGCTGTTGCAAAAGGCAAGAGTTCCTTCTTTTTTACAGCACAAAGCTGAACAGTCTTACAGAAAAGAGAACAGGTACAGATTTCTGTGGCCACAAAGAACAAAAGCAAGACAGCGTGTGAACATTATTGGGAGGTGGATGAAACTCGCTGGGTTGAACATTCTGGAAGAGCTGCGGAAGTCTGAAGGAGGAACAGGCTGCCCCTCGAAGCTTCAGCGTTTCTGTCCCTGTCACCACCTTTGAACAGAGGTTGGGGACAACCCACTAGGGAGGGGAGGCCGGACAAGAGGACAATGGAAGCCTCCTGGGTCTCTGAGGCTGTTGTAAGTACACACCACAGCAAGGAAAACAACATATAGGTTCGTAGAGCCCCACATTACCATCGATGACAGCAGCGATCATCAGAACAGCAGTAATGGCCATAATAACACAGTACCGGGCTTGACAGCTCCTTTCATCTGGGGCCTTGTCAAGGGACATCAGGTGTAAGTATTACTTCTCACCCCCATTTTGCAGATAAGACAATTAGAATGTTTCAACGTGAAATAACACAGAAGGGTAATGAAATCGCCTAGGCTGACAGTAAGTCAGCAAAAATTAAGGTGTCCACTAGTTCAACCACTGACTATAGTTAACTAGCAAATGTGGGCTGGTAAGTAAGACTGAGTTTGATCTTCTGATGTGTAGCAAGATGTCACGCTGCTAAGCGCTGAGGGGCCCAGTGAACACTGGCCTCTGGAATTCCCTATTTTACACGAGGATGCAGGACCCTCAGGGCTCTCGCTCCGCCCCACACCTGCCTTACTCTTCCCGACCAGCTACTCCAGGGCCAGGCCCATCGCCTCAGCAGCTCAGAGCTCACCTCTCTACAGCTTCACAATCAGAGAAAAAAGGGATCTTTCCTGCAAGTTCTAACTTGAAAACTCCTGGGTAAGGATGCCAATTAGTCTGAATCGCTCCTACCAAGAACTATGGCCAGAAGAGGGTGACCCCCCCTCACCCCGCCCCTTGGCGCTATGCCCGCGCTGTGGTTAAGTGATCTGGCTCTATGACTGAAAGCAGAGGACAAAGCAATACACGTCCACCACAGGGCTTTTCTCAATCGAAGGAAATGACATGTGTATTAGCCACAGTGCCAAACACATTCTCACCAGCTTTATCAGAAGTCTACATAACAAATAATTAGGTTTTCTAACTTCCTAAGAGATTACTTAATAAAAAAGATTATAACCTGCCCCAGCCGGTTTGGCTCAGTGGGTAGAGCGTCGGTCTGTGGACCCAAGGGTCCCAGGTTCGATTCTGATCAAGGGCACCTACCTCGGTTGCAGGCTCCTACCCAGCCCGGCCCCTGGTCAGGTCTCGTGCAGGAGGCAACCAATCGATGTGTTTCTCTCACATCAATGTTTCTCTCCGTCTTTCCCTCTCTTCCATTATGCCTAAAATCAATGGAAAAATATTCTCGGGTGAGGATTAGCTAACTAAATGGATAAATAAAATTGTAGTTTTATCTCATTTTGGGTCCTTTTCTCCCTTTTTTCCCCCTTCTGAACGATTCTTATCACTTCACAGATGACAGTTACTTTGGCCATAACACAATGGTACTTCCGGTTCCAACTGTGCGAAGCTACTCGGGACGTACTCGCAGAGGGCATCTGAGTTTTTGTTTTTTTGTGTTGTTTTTTTTAAAAATATACTTTATTGATTCTTTACAGAGAGGAAGGGAGAGGGAGAGAGAGTTAGAAAGATCGATGAGAGGAAACATCAATCAGCTGCCTCCTGCACACTCCCTACTGGGGATGTGCCTGCAACCAAGGTACATGCCCTTGACCGGAATTGAACCTGGGACCCTTGAGTCCGCAGGCCGACGCTCTATCCACTGAGCCAAACCGGTTAGGGCGGCATCTGAGTTCTGACAGTGACCAGCAGCCTTCCAGGGACAGTCAGCCACGGCACCCTCTTTCCAGAGGTCTCCGCCCTCTTCTCTTGGTGACCGTATATTTCAGTTGTACAGGAAAAAAGGTCTTATGGTTACATTTACATTCTGTGACTTACCGTAGCTGCTAACTCAGGAGTTGAACAACTCTACTGACTCCTACCTGGGCCACAGTATCAGGCTTTACAGACAGAGGGACCAAGAGAGACAGGCCCTTCGCGGGATTTTCTTCCTACATGGTGAGAAAGTTGATAAGCGAGCAAGCAAGCAAATGAGCAAAACAGTCACAGGTTGTGGTAAGTATGAGGGGAATCAAAAGGACAGTGGATGGAGGTCCACAGGGAGTCCAGGACGGCTCTCTCAGTGGAAACGAGTCGCCACTGGAGACGCAGGGAAGGGTGCTGTCGGCCAACACTGGCCCTACTGACATCTTAGACTGTAGAATTCTGTTGTGGGGACTGTGTCCATTGTAGCAGGGGCCTCTCCCACTGGAATGCCCTCCCTCCCCCGAAATGTGTTTCCGGCCATTGCCAAATGCCCCCTGGGAGCCCCGCCCCCCACCCCCAGGCTGAGAGCCACTACTGTAGACACAGGGAATTAAGAATGTGAAGCCTCAGACAGCATGAGACACTGTTAAGAGAGCTAGGGACAGGCCATTCGGGGTCTGCAGGCCTTGGCAAGAATTTGGATTTTATTTTACACTAGTGGCCCAGTGCACGAAATTCGTGCACCGGGGAGGGGGGGGGGCGGGGTTGTCCTTCAGCCTGGCCTGCACCCTCTCCAATCTGGGACCCCTCGGGGGATGTCCAATTGCCGGTTCAGACATCCCTCTCGCAATCTGGGACCACTGGCTCCTAACCGCTCACCTGCCTGCCTGCCTGATCGCCCCTAACTACTCTGCCTGCTTGCCCCCAACTACCCCCTCTTGCCGGCCTGCTCACTCCCAATTGCCCCCCTGCTGGCCTGATCACCCCCTACTGGCCTCTTCTGCCAGCCTGCTTGCCCTCAACTGACACCCCCTGCTGGCCTGCTCATCCCCAACTGCCCCCCCCCCCCCCGCCTGCTTGCCCCCAACTGCCCTCCCCTGCTGGCCTGCTCGCCCCAAACTGCCCCCACTGCCAGCCTGCTTGCCCCCAATTACCTCCCCCTGCTGGCCTGCTTGCCCCCAACTGGCCCCCCTGCCAGCCTGATCACCCCCAACTGCCCTCCCCTCCTGGCCTGATCACCCCTAACAGCCTCTGCTTCAGCCCTGCCACCATGGCTTTGTCCAGGTCTCCCGTCTAATTAGCATATTACCCTCTCATTAGTGTAGATAGATGGCAAGTCATTGAACACTTTTAAGTCGGGGAGTAACATGTCTATATTCAAAATAGACTACTCAGGCTCCTGTGTGGGAAATAGATTTAAACCAAGGAGGGTAAATGCGACCTCAGGGCCAGGCACTGAAGGAGCCTGAAGAGCAGCCAGCGAGGTCGGGGCAAAGGCGGGAGAGGACGCATCCCAGCCACCGGGCTGAGTGTGTGGAGGGAGTGGTGGCTGGTGACTGCATCATTCCGGTGACCTCATCACCAGGTCACCGTCTGAAGACTTTTCTGGAATCGCTCTGTTTAGCTCATCTTCTTGCTTAGCTATAATTTCCCCTACAAATCTTCTGTATATAATTCCAAAGTAATCATCTTGTTCTAGAACACACAGAAGCTTCCTGTCATAGCCCTGCACCAGCCTTGTTTATTCCTGTTTCTAAAAATTTGCTCTTGAAGTAGCCGTGTCTCTCCCCTAACGCCCTCGAACACAACCACCGTGAACCCTGCAGGCTGAGGCTCATGCTTGATCTCCCTCAGAAACCCCCCTTCCACCCCCCAACAATTCTGTTCCACACAGATGTCTCTATTCTCTAAAAAAATCAACGCAACTCCTAATTCTTCACTCCATCTGCTGAGCACGAACTTGTTAAGCATCTGTGCCAGGCACTGTGCTGGGCCCTGGAAATAAAACAATGCAAAAGTACGGTCTCAGCTCTCCAGGACCTTAGCTAGCAAGGAAACAAAGCTTGCCAGCAGCAGTTTGTCTGGTATCTGATCCGAGTCAGCCATTCGGCGGCTGCTTCTCCGGCCGTGGGTCGCTCTACCCGGCCCAGCTCAGTCCCGGCGCACCACGCCTGGAGCTGGGGATCGCCTCCTGGAATTACTCATCACTGCACCTGCTACTCATCCTTTCCCGGAGTCTGAGTTACCTTCGCTCCAGAAGAGGGGTAACAGGTGCGTCAGTGTGATGGTGCAGGTGATGCAAACTCTGGCTAGGCCTCAGCTGAACAATAAGGGGGTCCTTTTCTTTAAAAACCCTCATCAGAGGATATTCTTTTCCATTGCTTTTTTCAGAGAGAGTGGAAGGGAGGGAGGAGGGAGAAAGAGAACCACTGATGTAAGAGAGACACATCGACTGGGGGCAGGGAGTGAACCTGCAACCCATGTATGTGCCCTTAACGGGGAATCGAACCCATGACCCTTTGGTGCGTGGGCCGACGCTCTAACCACTGGGCACACCTGCCATGGCATTAGGCCGTCTTTGGCCTGCCAAGCCCATCCCCTTGTATGATCTTATGCCAGTGTGATATACAGAGATCCTTCTTTGTAAATGTGGGTCCATCCAGAAATAACTATGTTGTGTCGTTCCTAACGACAACGTTTCCTGGCACCCTTGCAGTTTGGAATGTCACAACACAGGTTTTAAATGTATTTTAAAATGCTTATTTCTGTCCTAATATGCAGGACAATTTTCCTTTTCTTCTCCATGTTTGCTTCAGATTCACCTCCTGACACTCTACTTGTGACCTATGACACATCCATCACTTAAAACCCGATACTTAGACATGCCAAGAACTGGCAGAAGGTGTGAAATGATACGATTAAAAAAGGGTACAGTCAGGGTTTAGTCAAACCCCTGAGCAGGGTGGACTGCGCAGGCATTCATTCTTCTGTAATCTCCCAGTGAGGGAGGCAGAGAGGGTGCGTCTATGAGCCACAGTTCAAATTACTTTTTTTAAGAGTGGAGGTGGGGGCTGCTTGGTCAGTTATGTTTGCATAGAAATAACTATAGTACAGTATCGAGGTTATCATAGAAATACGCCCCAAAACGATGAAAGAGGGGCACGTCTGTCTCGGAAAGTTATAAAAAGTCCCACGGAGGGGACAGGTATTGGATGGAGACCTGGAGGGTCTGGAGGGAATGGAGCCGGATCTCAGGAGCCAGGAGTGGGCAGACCATGGGAAAGGACGCAGACCGTGAGGGGCTCTGCTGGTGACGGGGAGCCGGCACAGTCCTGGCCGAGGAACCTCGTGACTGTATTTTCACGTTAGAGAGATGACTGGCAGCACGGAGGCTGGGCTGGAGTGGGACGTACCCAGAGGCTATTGCGATAGTCCCAGGGCGGTGAGTCAGGAGGGAGGATGATGACTTGATAGACGGAGAAGAGAGAGTACAGGTTTAAGACGGGCGGGTGTGACAGATACTTAAGGAGGTAAGAGCCAACAGGATGGGATACCAGGCTAGAGGAAATGAAGGAAATGCAATACAGTAGGTCCTCGGTTATGTCGGTGATCCGTTCCTACGGCGCGACATAACTCGGTTTTCGCCGTCAGTTGGAACCCACCTACATAAGCACCTGCGTCACTCACATGGAGCACGTACACAGCAGGAATGAAGTGAAACAGCAAAAAAAATTTAAAAGAAAGGTAACAATTCCTGACCTTTACTGGTGGTAAATAAATAATAAAAAACAAAAAGCACATGTGTACATACATCGAAATGACGGAACTTTTTTTAAATAAATGGGAGATGGTGATGTAACCACGAAACAATGTTCGTTGAGTCTGATGTAACCCGAGGACGGTCTGTGTAGAGCAGCGGTTCTCAACCTGTGGGTCACGCCCCCTTTGGGGGTCGAGGGACTCTTTTGCAGGGGTCGCCTAAGACCATTGGAAAACACATATATAATTACATGTTGTTCTTGTGATTAATCACTATGCTTTAATTATGTTCAATGTGTAACAATGAAATTGGGGGTCACCACCACATGAGGAACTGTATTAAAGGGTCGGTGGCATTAGGAAGGTTGAGAACCGCTGGTCTAGAGGAACTTGTGGATTTCTGACTTGGCCAACTGGGTGCCGGTATCTGAAACAGGGGATGAAAATGGGCTTGGTTCCAGGTGGGTGGGGAGAGACGCTGCAGGGAAGTAGGAAATGGTAGATGGCGATGTCCATGTGGGGCCCACGAAGGTACCTGTGTGAGGTCGAATGAAGATGCTGTTGCCTAGAGCGGGCAGGCCAGGAGGAACATTCAACACGCGTCAGTCAGCCAGGTGGTCCCCGAACCAGGAGACGGGGCTCTAGGGGAAGCCCAGAGGCGTGCATGGGGTTATCATTATTATTTTTAAAATGTAGAGTTTTTACCCTCCTCCTTCCAAAGTTTTAAATTTCCGGAAGGCAAAGAACCATGTCTTAAATGTCACTGAATTTGAACGCAGTGAGTGCACGAGAAATCCTCAATTCAGTTCGAGGGGCTGTTCGTCCACATCATCCTAGTTCCTCAAATAAACCTGGAGTGACCTACGAGTGGACCTACATCAACGCCCCGCCTGCCCCCGCTTTGGGGTGAGCTCCAAGACTATTCACAACGGACGAGGCGGCGTTCAGGCTCCAGACGCCCGCGGGTTGTCGTTTTCTCACTACAATTCCCAAGAAGCCATTCCTTAGGAAGCCAGGCTTGGCCTGATTCCCCAGAAAGTGAAACGCTGCTGGGCAGCACGCACGAGGCAGCACAGAGTTCTGGGCACATTTAGCCATGAGCCGGGTGGGCAGGTGTGTGAACGCCTGCATTTTAACAGCCGCGAACCGCCGCCGGGCATGCACGCCTGCACACGCCCGCCCCGACAGCTGCAGGGGAGCGCGGACCTGCACGGGGGCTGGTGCCAGGAGACAGGCAGCTCCAGGCAACGCCCCGACCCCAAGCCCCGCGCGGGGACTCGCCTCCCGGGCTCAGGACACTCCCCGCGGGCACCGGAAGGGCGACCTGCACGCGAGGGCGCGCCCCGCCCTCGCCGGCGCCGCCAGCCCTACCTGCAGCCACCTGGCCCGGCAGCCAGACCCGGGGCGGCGCCGGCGCCCGCCTTCGGAAGATGCTCCAGCCCCGCCCCGGCTCTCGCGGGATCTCGCGCCCCCGCGAACCCCCGCGGGAATACCGCCCCGCAGGTCCGACCCAGGAACTCGGGCTGGGGCGGGGCCGCTGGTGAGCGTGGGGGCGGGGCCAGCGCGAGGGGGCGGGGCGAGCGCGGCGCCGAGGGGCGGGGCTGCCGGGACCTGTTGATCGCAGGTGTCGCGGCCCGGCCAGGCCCGGGGTGCCTGCGTGTGCGCATGCTCCGGGCGCAGGGTCGCGCTCTGGGCGGCGGAGTCCGGCCGCCGGTGCTCAGTTCCCCGCGCGCGTTGGTGGCGGCGGCGGCCGGCGTGTCTGCCCGGTGCTGGCCGAGGGAGAGGAGGGCGCCCTGCGGGAGAGGAAGGGCCGAGCGCAGGTAAGTCTCGGGAACGTGTCCCTGGATGGAGACCCAGCGACCTGCGACCCCGCGGGCCCCACTGGGACACCAGGCGCCAGCCCCGCGACCCCGTCCGCCCGCCACCCACTCCCGGGGCCCACGCGGGCTCCTGGCCGGGCCCGAGGGCCCACGCTGAGCGGGTGGCGGCGGCGGCGGCGCTGCTGCATTGGCGGGCGGGTGGCCGGGAGGACCCGGGCCCCGCGGGGGCGCTCGGGGCGCTGGAGGCGGGCGCGCGCCGCTGCCCCGGTCCCGGCCGCTGCCCGTAAAGGGGTCCGCGCGGCCGGGTGCCCCGCCGTGGAGACCACAGGTGACCGGACCCGCGAGAGCCCCTGGGCTGCTGGTTGCTGGGGGGCAGGAGTCACTTCCAAAGTTAATGTTTAGCTTCCGAACGGTCACCCATGGGACGTTTACCGGCGCCTTTTGCACGTCGGAGCGCAGGAGGCACCTGCGCAGGGGCCGGGGGGTCCCGGCGCTGCCGTCGAGCGCCTCGGGCTCTGCTACCCGCTGCGGAGTTTTCTGCATCGGCGCGAGCTCTGATCGAGGCTTAACGTGTCACCCAGCCATTTGCCAAATGTTGCTTTATCTGGGAAAAACCAGTTTGTGTGCGGGGGAGGGGGTGGGGAGGGGGGGAGAGGGAGGCGAGGGGAGGCGAGGGGCGGCGAGGGGAGGCGAGGGGAGGCGAGGGAGGCGAGGGAGGCGAGGGGAGGCGAGGGGAGGCGAGGGGAGGCGAGGGAGGCGAGGAGGCGAGGGGAGGCGAGGGGAGGCGAGGGAGGCGAGGGAGGCGAGGGGAGGCGAGGGAGGCGAGGGGAGGCGAGGGGAGGCGAGGGAGGCGAGGGGAGGCGAGGGAGGCGAGGGGAGGCGAGGGGAGGCGAGGGGAGGCGAGGGGAGGCGAGGGGAGGCGAGGTTTTCCGCAGGGCATTTTCAAGGCTGTTTTTTGAGGGATGTTCGGCCGTAAACTTAGGAAGTGCTTTGTGCCCAGGGCGTCTGATTCGCGTTTAGCTCTGGGCTCTGGAGGGAGAAGCGCGGCCGGTTCTCAGGACTGACAAGGAGTCGCCCGCGCCGACACAGAGTGAGCGCTTGGCTGAATGGATACTTAACTGGTCAGTTTTATTTTCCCGTTCTTTTTTAAGTTCCATGGTATGGGCTCTAGGCAAAGACCCTGTGTCCCGTTGAAGAGAAATTCAACACACAAAACGCATTTTGCAAAAGCAGTATGTGATTTATCTGCCATTGTCATAAGAATTCCAAATGGACTGACTCACTGTAGGTAGGAGTTAAGTGTGGCCTGAAAAAACAAGGGGTTTTGTTTTTGTTTTAAAGGATTTTGAAATTAGCTGTTTGGACAGCGCGGCCAGGCTCAGGATGACTGGACCTAAATCATGAAAGTGATTTATTGAAATTCGTTCACAAATTAAACTCGCTGGCGGTGATGTGTATTCTTTCCGACAGCGTATAAAAAAATAAGTGCCCAAGAACACACATTTCTTTTTCCCTATTAATTTTTGAAAAAGAGTTTTTATAAATTTTTGTAGTTGGTAAGTTGTTCATGGAACTTGATAGAAATAGGCAATCCATTAATAATATTATTTCTCTAGACGTTACAAAAAGTAGGTTCTAAAAAGATAGCTATTTTAATGGGGCAGGGGCCCCTTTTCCACCTAGTTTACTTTTTTCCTTAAAAAGAAAAGAAAATCACAAAACTCATAATTTAGTATGTTCTGTGACTCAAGGTCTTTTATATTATTTAGTGTCAAGTAAATATTGTAAACTGAAGTATCAGGAAATAAATTTTGGGATTATATGGCTTAGAAGTTTGTTTCAGCAGGACAGAGAGTTAAATTATGAAAAGCTGGTCTATTTTAAGGTGAAACCCACATTTACAAGTCACAGTCAGAGGCATTTTGCCTGCAGGAGCTGTTTGGAATTCACTGGCCTACCATTCCACAGGGGACATTGCTTTACCCTCCAATTGTCTGAAAATACGTTTGAAATCTGCGAAGTGGTAGATGAAGCTGCCCTACAGAGACGATGTCTTACTAAGCTACCTAGCGCGTCTTCTTATTTGACAGCTGTAACTATAAGGTGTTTCTCAATTACAGACCTCAGAGAGCCTGCAGAGGTAGCTGCTCATTGCAGCTGGCAGTATTCCGATGCAGAGCTGCTTGGTATGCCTGGGCCCAAAAGATTGCCAATCTAGCCTCATGTTGCTCATGGGCTCTTGGATGAAAGGAGGAATGTGCTCATTTGTGTCATCTGTGGAGACCTAGCTAGGAATTAGTGATGATACAAATGTGGCATTAGTGTATTATTAATTTTGTATCGCTGTAATGACTTTAGATTTTGCATTGCAGTATGTGCGCGTAATAAGAGCAAGAAGTGGCTGCAACCTGTATACTACTACCACAGAGAAAATCTTCAAAGATTACATAAGCTTTAAAAACTTTATGTAAAACCCTAATCTGGCAAGTTATGAATTTTTTTTAATACTAGGAATACTACATATTTAGAATATTTAGGCAAAAAGTACCTGTTGTTTACTTTTCCAGGTTAACCTGTATCTTCTATCAGGAGTTCCTAAACTGGGCTCCATGCCTAGAACCAGAGCCTGTGGTTAGAGCTGCATTTTAACATAATTAACATTATTCTGAGGCGTCTATAGGCTCCATGAGCTACAAAAGGTGGCTGTGATGCACCAATGCTAGACACCACTGCATCCAGTTGAACAATTTTAGATTTACTATATGTTCATATTTGTAATTTATCAGAAAATAAAATGTTATGCAACGTAAACCATATTTGAATATCTTAGCTGGTTTGATGAACAAAATCAGTTACCTGTATTGTCATGGTATTTTTTATTTAACCCCTTCCCCGGCAGAAACGTGTATACACGTTTTCACAAAATGTTCTTTTTCAGTTGTCGGCGAGTATACTAAGAAAATATGGTAAAAAAATATGGTTTATAGGAAGACGAGTTACAAACTGTTTTCATAACCAGCATCAAAAATACTATATAGAACCAAAATAAAAAAATTAGTCTGAAAAAGAAACGTTTTTAACAAAAAAATTGTTGGGGAAGGGGTTAATTTTATGGAAATCATTACATTAGCCTTCTATTTTGCAAATATTGACCTGCAGAAAGCAGTTTGAAGAAATACTTTTCCTTTGGGATATGGAACTTTTATATTTACCTTTTGGCTTTTCCAAGTTAGCAAACTTGTTCAGTGAACATTTATTGACCGAAAAGTTGTATGCTAGGCACCAGGGATTCAAAAACCAGTAGGACAGTGTGAAAATGGTCAGATATATGAGTTCTTCCTTTTCTCAGCCTCGTCTCTGGTTCTTGCCAGTCCTCCCCCAACTGCACCGAGTTTCTGAAGATAAAATAGTCTTTTTTCTCACACTCTTGCCTTCATGAGATGCCGCTCCCTTTTCAGCTCCCCGTGACGACACCGCGCCTGGAAGTGTGTTCTGATCCAGCCAAGGACGGTAGAGTACCTCACCCTTGTGTTAGGCACCACTCACTGCACTTGATACACTCTTTTGTTGAGGATTTATACTGCATCCTACAGGGAAGACAGATAAAGAAGGGCATCTGAAGAGAGTGCAGGTCCTGTCATCTAAAACGTCACGAGAGCAGGATGGGCCCCACGGGACCGGAGTGCGGCACAGGGCGCGTTCTCAGCACTGAGACAAGGCGACCCCAATGTCAAGGTCACATTTGGTCGCTCTCATTTTTTATGGCGGCTGGACTTCCTGTTATTTATGAATTTAAGTGGTCAGTACGGATGTTTGTGGTTATTTTTCTGAAAAGTTTTACGGGCAGCAGTCCCCTTATCTGTGATTTAGCTCTCCCCGCTCCAGGTACCTGCACTCAACCGCAGACTGAAATATTGAATGGAAATTCCAGAAATGAACAGTTCATGAGTTTGAATCGTGCACCATGCTGAGTAGCGTGACGCCATCGCGCACTGTCCCTGCTGTCCCGGGGTGGCTCGGCCTCTTGCTCAGCATCTCCGCTCTGAGAATGCCCCTGCCCGTCAGTCAGGCTGTCGGGGGTATCACATCCACTGTCTCAGAACACAGTGCTGTGTTCACGTCACCTGCATTTTACTTAATGATGGCCCCCAAAGCCATGGGGGTGATTCAGACGTGCTAAAGGGAAGGCAGAAAGTGCTTCCTTTAAGTGGAAGGTGAATTTTCACAACTTAGTAAAGAAAGAAATCTGCTGCTGAGGTTGCCAAGGTCTGCGGTAGGGACTCTTCTGTCTGTGAAATTGTGAAGAAGGAAAAGAATTTCTGCTGGTTTGCTGGAGAGGGGTGAGACACATTTACAGAATAGTATATAGTTTTTCTATTTTAAAAAATTATTTATTTATTTTTTATTGAGAGAACCAAGGTGGTGGTGTAGGTAAACAATGGTACTCGCCACCTCCCACAACCACATCTCAATTACAACTAAAATACAGAACAACCATCATTCAGAACCACCTGAAATCTGACTGAATGGATGTCTTACAACTAGAGAAGTAAAGAAGAACGTGCATTGAGGCTGGTAGGAGGGGCGGGGCATGGAACAGGCTGGTCCAACACCCATGGATGATGTTTCTTTAATCGGAAGGTGATGTCTCCAAGGCCTCCTGTGAGAAGCAGGGGATCCCAGCAGCACACCAAGCCCCAGCCCAGGGTTCCAGAGCTGGGAAGAGAAGTCCCTGTAACTTCAGGCTGTAAAAGCAGCAGGGATTGTAGCTGAGTGACAGGGAGGCTGCTGGAGACCCAGGTGTTCCTCCTAAAGGACCAGTGAATGAACTTACATGGTCCCGATTCCTTTGAACTCCAGAGCCAGGTGGAGGCTTTGGGGGAATCCAGGGACATATAGGAAGGAACTGCACCAGTGGTTCTCAACCTTGGCTGCACATGAGAATCACCTGGGAATCTTTTTAAAATCCTGATTTCTGGGCCTCATCCTCCGGAAATTCTGTTTCTTTGTTACTAGTGTTGTGGCCCCACCCCATAACAAAGAAACAGAATTTCCGGAGTATGAGGCCCAGAAATCGGGATTTTAAAAAGATTCCCAGGTGATTCTAATGTGCAGCCAAGGTTGAGAACCACTGAACTGGACTGTCCGGCATTGCAGCAAGAATGCTGGGAAGCTTTCTCCCAGAGGCGTGCTTGCAGGGGTCATTGTTCCAGTACTGGGACATCCCGCATCACAGAGCATACTGGTAGTCATATCTGAGTTTCCAGCAGCGTGGCCCATACTGTTAGCTCCATCCTGATGATTCCCTGAGACCCCTGCCCCATCCAATTTGCAGTCCCACCCAAGCTGTTTGCAGCTGCTTTTCCACATGAATGGCCAGTCCTGGCTCAGGTTTCAGACTTTGCTAAAATCTCTTAAGCAGCAGCTGGAGTCAGCATGCCCCAGACCTATCAATAAAAGACCAAAGACACAGCACTAGCACCAGCCTGTCTTGCCTCACAGCTGGGCCCTACCTGGGCAGTTCCTAGCCCAACAGAAGTAGCAGCCATCTGCAGATCTCTCTGTAGCTCCTGCCAGGTGGCTCCAGGCAGTGGCTGACTTTGCACCTCCCAAGAGGCCCCAGAGCCAGTGCACCCAGTGGGCAGCTTCAGACCACACAAGATTACAATTCTACACATTCACAAGCGACACACTCAAGGGGCAGATTCAGTGAGCAAGTCCTGCTCTATAGGACAGCAGCTCTTCCACTGTAGATGCAGCTGGTCCTCACAGCCAATTGGCCTGGGGGCCAATCCCTCCCAGTGACACTAATTCCTCCCAGTGATGCCAGTCAAGGCTCAGCTACAATAAGACTGCACACAGCCCACACAGGCGCACCTAGAGTGCCCAGCTCAGGTGACTGGGGAGACAGCCACTGGGCCCTACAGGACACCTACTACACAAGGCCACTCTACCAATTCTAGGAGACATACAGCTCTATCTAATACATGGAAACAAACACAGGGAAGCAGCCAAAATGCAGAGACAAAGAAACATGCCACAAATGAAAGAAATGGAAGCAAGTAAACTACTGGATACAGAGTTCAAAATCATGGCTATAAGGTTACTCATGGTTCTTAAGTAACTTAACTAACTTAATGAGATCTTCAAGGGACTTAGTGAGACTTTCAGGTATTTTAGTGAAAATGTCAAAGACATTTAAAAAAAAAAAAGCCAGAAATGAAGCATACACTAACTGAAATAAAGAACAATTTACAGGGATTCAACAGTAGAGTAGAGGATTCTGAGAATCAAATCAAAGATTTGGAATGTGAGGAAGTAAAAAACACCCAAGGAGAAGAGTAAAAAGAAAAGGAATCCAAAAATATGAAGATAGTGTAAGGAGTCTCTGGGACAACTTTGAGTGTACCAGCATTCGCCTCATGGGGTGCAAGAAGAAGAGAGAGAGCAAGATATTGAAAACCTATTTGAAGAAATAATAACAGAAAATTTCCCCTACCTGGTGAAAGAAATAGACTTACAAGTCCAAGAAGCACAGAGTCCCAAACAAGAGAAACCCAAAGAGGCCCACACCAGACATATCCTATATAATAAAAGGCTAATATGCAAATAGACTGAAGGGCGGAACAACTGAACAACCGGTCGCTATTATGTCGGCTGCAGCGGGATGGTGGAGCAGGTGAGCGGGGCTCCAGACCAAGGTGGGGCGCCAAACCAAGGCAGGGCACTGGTTGCTGTCATCGGGGCCAGCCTCTGGTGGTTACTGAAAATTCTTTGCTCCCGTGCACCGCGGTCCTGCCCGGTGTTCGCACCTGCTGCGGGTGCCAGCCCTGTTCACACCTGCTGCCAGCGCTGCAGCTGCCACTCGCACCCACTGCTGGCACCCGGCCCTGACCCCCATCGCTCAGCGCCATCAGCAGATACGAGCAGCAGCTGCCGGCCCTGACCGCCCCTCACGGCTCTCCACCTCCTCCTGGTCCTGAGGGATGATCAGGACCGGCAGCCCCTGCTCGCATCTGCTGCCAGCACCCAGAACTGGTCCCGATCACTCTGCGCCGTCTGTGGGTGCGGGCGGCGGCTGCTGGCCCCGATTGCCCCTGAGTGCTTCTCCACCTCCCCCTGCTCCTGAGGGGCAATCGGTGCAGCTGTGCCGCTGGCACTCACTGACGGCGCCGGCCCCAATTGCTCCGCACTGTCAGCACGTGGGAGCGGGGCTGCCAGCAGATAGGGGACTGGGGGCCTCAAGGGCGAGGCTGGGCGGGGGCGTGGAGGATGGGCCAAGACCCGCCCTTTTGCCTACCACAGCCTCGCAGCCCACAGTTCCTTTCAAGGTGCACGGATTCGTGCACTGGGCCCCTAGTCATTATTAAAATGCCCAGGGTTAAAGATAGAATCTTAAAAGCAGCAAGAGAAAAGCAGTTAGTTACCTACAAGGGAGTGCCCATATGAGTGTCAGCTGATGTCTCAACAGAAACTTTGCAGGCCAGAAGGGAGTGGTAAGACATATTCAAAGTGATGAATGGCAAGGACCTGCCACCAGGATTACTCTACCCAGCAAAGCTGTCATGTAGAATTGAAGGTCAGATAAAGAGCTTCACAGACAAGAAAAAGCTAAAGTAGTTCATCACCACACCAGTACTATGTGAAATGTTGAAGGGTATTCTTTAAGAAGAGGAGGAGGAGGAGGACAAAATATGAACAATAAAATGGCAATAAATACATAGCTACAATTGAATCTAAAAATCAAAATAAATGAATAAGAAATCTAATGAACAAAATAAACTGAAGAATAAAATAGAATCAGGCGTAGAAACATGGAAAAGAATGATGAATATCAGAGGAAAGGTGGGTGGATGGGGAGGAGAGGTGGGAAAAGATTAAAGACCTTATATGCATACATGCATTACCTAAGGACACATGCAATAGGGTGGTGATGGCCTGGGGCAGGGCAGGAACTGGGCAGAGGGGGAAGATGGGGGGAAAAAGAGGGACTTCTGTAATACCCTCAACAATAGATTTAAAATAAAAAATAAAAAATACATTTTTATTGATTTCAGAAAGGAAGGGAGAGGGAGAGAGAGAGACATCAATGATGTGAGAGAATCATTGATCAGCTGCCTTTTACTGTCCCGCTCTGAGGATCGAGGCCCCCAACCCAGGTCTGTGCCCTGACTGGGAATTGAACTCCTGGTTCATGGGTCGATGCTCAACCATTGAGCAACACCAGCCGAGCATATAGTTTTTCTTTTTTATTAGTTGTCTCTTACTGTGCCTAATTTATAAATAAAAGTTTATTCTAGGTATGTGTGCATAGGAAAAAACACAGTATATGTGCATGTGTGTGTGTGTGTGTGTGTGTGTGTGTGTGTGTGTAGGGTTTGGTACTATCCATGGTTTCAGGCATCCACTGCTGCAGATGAGAGGACCACATAGGTTGAATTTTTCTAAATTAAATCTTCCCTGTTGCTTACATGATGATTTGAGTAGCTGCCCGAGTATTTCTGATGCGTTGCCTTCTGTTGTAATTCAGTTCTCCTTCTCCAGTCCAGTTTGCAAATGAAAGTTTGAAACAATGTGGTGGTGATTCCACTTGAAATGAAACATTCCCGGTTTTTTGTAAATTAGAATTTTTCGCATGTTAAGTTGTCATAGAGTAATATACAGCTCTATAAATGAAGTTGCTTATTTTCTACTAAGAATGACTTATCAACAAATTTTAAAATTTAGAAATTGATGCTTTATTATACAGTTCATCTGACCCCCCTAAATCTGGATAAAGGCCATGGTCAAGAGTGGTACCGCAGCTTCAGGAAATGGAGAAAGACGGAAGCGTGGGATATAAAATACCACGTAGCGCAGCTTTTCCTTTATTCAGATGTTTATGTTGTTAAAAATCACTTACATCAGAGACCGTGTTGCTGCTGTCATTATTACGCTTGCATTGCTGAATGCCGGCTATGTTTGGGTGTTCGTTAGGTCTCTTACCCACGGTTTATGAGTCTTACAAGACCTCTGTGAGCCTTTCAGAGAGATTGTGAGGGCAGCAGCTGCGGTGCCTTTAATGAGCTGCGGTGGTTGGGAGCTGTGCTGTGTTGCTGGAGCCTCTCGGGTGGAGTAAACAGCTGGGGAGCCTGAGTCGGAACATGGATCCCCTGCTTGTCAGGGCCCATCAGGGACCCGCCGGACACTTCACACTCGGCTTCTAAGCTGCTCAGCCTTCGGGACCCACTCTTGCCCTCTCTGGGGACCCCGCCCACTTCCAGGTGAGCAGGCCGTGTGATCCTTGAGGGGTGCCCTCCTGCGGGGTCCTGTCTGCACCCTGAGAGCACCACCTCCATCAGCCTAGTCCTGGCCCGGCTCCGCTGCCGCATGGGGGCTTGTCCTGGACCCTTCGTGCCTGGGTCTTAGGTGGGAACACTGATGGCAGAGGGCGTGGTGACGGAGGTGTCCCTTTATTTCCCGAGTTTTCACTCAGTAAGAAGGAGGAGTAAGAGATGCCAAGATGTTGGTTCTGAGCAATTGAGGGTGAAGTCAGAGCTGAGAAGGGGGAGAGGGGAGGCCAGGCCGGAGCCCAGGCTGGGGCTGCACCTGCAGAGCCATGCGCGGGGTGCCCGCACAGTCCCCTCTCTTCAGAGCCGTGTCTCAGAAGCTGTCCTTAGCGCTCGTGTCCCGTATGCAGGGTGCACATGCAGGCTCGTCTCAAGTCACTTGTGGAAGTGAGCATGTGTGGGAGGTCACAGCAGTCCTCTATTATCACAAAGACAGAGCAAAAAGTGCAGGACATTGAAAGTTAAAGTTCCGTTTTTGTTGGTGGTGGTAGAGTATTTCCTTATTCTTACGTACTCTTATTTTTTATTTTTGTTTTAGAAATTTTCTAACACAGTCTTCTCCAATTCCTCCATATATAGTGACAGTAGTTTTGTATATCAAAGGGCATCTATTCTTCAATTAATACCTTCCTTACTGTAATTTTTCCACATGTATCGTTTTTGTTTTAATTGTATATTTGCGTATGCATACACTCCTAACTCATGTGATGCATACATGTGATGGATATACATGCTATCATGCACGTGTTTTCCATGTTTATCCTCTAGCTCGGCTGTCCACCCCCATCTCAGACGCACACACACTGCTCCCTGCTCAGAGGCTCATAGGAAGCATATATACTTGCCCATATATTATCAAAGTGGGGTCACGTTACATTTCTTCGTTTTTCCCTTGTCACTAAAAACAGTTATATTAAGTCCCTATTTATGGATGTTGATTTTGTTTCTTCCCTTAGTCACTACACCTACCTAATATATCTCAATGAAGTACTTTTATGTTTGGAGCATATATTGTCAATATTGTTTTTTATTAAATATTGAAGTGTGCTTGTTTTGTGTGTGTGTGTGTATATATATATATATATATATATACACAGAGGGCTGCAAAGTCAGTAAGAGCTACTTTGTTCCCATCAGGCTGGCAAAACTTAAAGCAACACTGCAAGAGGGGATACACGGATATATATTGTTGACTAATAAAAATATATATATACACACACACATATATGTATTTTTTTTAATTGATTTCAGAGAGGAAGGGAGAGAGAGAGAGAGAAACATCAGTGATGCAAGAGAATCACTGATCAGCTGCCTCCTGCACGCCTCACATTGGGGATCGAGCCCACAACCTGGGCATGTGCCCTGATCAGGAATTGAACTGTGACCTCCTGGTTTATAGGTTGATGCTCCACCACTGAGCCACACCATCCGGGCCTTGTTTTATATTTTATTAGTTGTTGCCAGGCAGATAGTACACTATAGCCACAGGGTATATAGTATAGTTACATTCTTTTTATTAGTCAACAATATATATCCGTGTATCCCCTCTTGCAGTGTTGCTTTAAGTTTTGCCAGCCTGATGGGAACAAAGTAGCTCTTACTGACTTTGCAGCCCTCTGTGTTGGGTCCCTAGACCCCTGCCCCTCCTTTCAGTGCCTGTGTGGGAGTCGGAGCACTCAGCGTATTGTTGGTTCATTGCCACGCTGTGTTCCTGAGAAGGGACCTAAGGGACGCAGATGGAGAAGGGTCATGGGCGGAGGTCTGGTGGGAACCAGGCACCAGCTCCCAGTAGTTTTCTCCCAGTGGAGGCCCTCTGGACACATTCCTCCAGTGAGGCATTGCGATGGCACAGAAAATGTCCTCATCAGAGGCAGGAGCATTCCGTGGTGGCACACAGGCACCTCCGTCTGGGACAGAGCCGAGTGCCAGGCTTGCGGGAGGAAGCAGGGTTCTGGAGAAGCCACGCTGCTGCTAGTTCAGGTGCAGAGACCACCTTACCAGCCACTGGGCTGGGAATCCTCCCGAATCGAATCCTACGCTCTCCGAGCCAAACCCTTGAAAGCAGGCTTTCCCAAGGAGAGCAAAAACTAGCCTGTTGGGTGGTCTTTTCTTTCTGTAAAAAGTGGCTTTTATTGAAATACTAGAGTCCCGGTGCACGACATTCTTCCCCTGGTGGGTGGGGGGGCCCTCAACCCAGCCTGTGCCCTGTCGCAGTCCAGGACCCCTCAGGGGATATCTGACTACCATATTAGGCCCGCTCCCGCTCAGCCAGAAGCAGGGCTCAAAGGCAGGAGAGGCTCCCGCCACCACCACTGCTCTTACCAGCCATGAGCCCAGCTTCTGGCCAAGCGGCACTCCCCCTGTGGGAGTGCACTGACCACTAGGGGGCAGCTCCTGCATTGAGCATCTGCCCCCTGGTGGTCAGTGTGCATCATAGTGACTGGTCATTCCGTGTTTGGTCGATTTGCATATTAGCCTTTTATTACATAGAATAATTTATATACCATACAATTTGCTCATTTAAAGTGAATTTTAGTACATCACATTTGTAGGACGTTTTCATCACTTCAGAAAGGACCACTGTACCGTGCCTTCAGCTGTCACTCCTCACCCCCCCACCACAGCCCTCGCTTTCCTATCCGAGCAGTCACTAACATGCTTTCTATCTGGATTTCTGGGTTCTGGACATTTTGAGTGAATGGAAGCATGTGACATGTCGTCTGTGGTGACTGGCTTCTTTCACTCAGCACAATGTTCTCAGTGTCCTCCATGTTCAGCTGTAAGTCCATCCCTTTTCATGGCTGAATAATATTCCACTGCTTGAATACACAGTGTTTGGGAAGTGTAAGCTCTTTGGTTCACATTAAGAGCTGAAAATTCTTGTTTTCTACTAGTTTCATTAGTTTTAAAATGATGTCGCATGGTAACACCTACAAAAATGCTTTATGCTGGATATTGTGCAAATTTTATCCCCTTAACAAGTGGGACCAAATAAACTCTCTCACTTATTGTCAATGTGCAAAATTATTTTATCTTTTTGATTGTAGTTGACATAGGTGTACAACACAGTATTCCGACATTTCTCTCTCTTACGAGTGATCATGTTAAGTCTGGTGACCATCTTGCACTGAGTGGATTATTACCATGTTATTGAGTAGATTCCCTGTGCTATGCGTTACCTCTGGGACTTATTTTAGACATGGGAGTTTGTACCTCTTTATCCCTTCACCTTTTCGCACATGGCCCCTCTCCCCTCCCACAGGCAACCGTCAGTCTGTTTTCTATAGGGTTTGGTGTCACATTGATATTTAAACAATTTTTAATGGTAAACTGTGTTTTCATTTTCATATTAGAACATTAGTTTTAATCTTTTTATGATTATAAATTCAACATTTCAAATATGTATTCACTGTTTGTGTTCAAATAGTAAAGTAGGGGCTTTCTTGATTAGCCTTTCCCTTTATGTAAGCAGTGTTTCTCTCTGTTGTAAAGTTGCTTTACATGTTGCCGGTCATGTGGATGTGCAATATGGAGTCAGTCACTTTGATAAGTTCACCTGAGAGAGAGAGAGCCTTCTTTCTTCCTAAAAGGCCATAAGGAAAACGAACAACCAAAGGAATCGTGTCAGATGCCAGTGTTACATCGTTTTCAAACCATCAAGACAGTGGCTTGAACTTTAAAGAAAATTTGTTCATCAACGTTATATTTAGCAGTATAAGAAAATACCTTTTTCATCATAAGCGATTAAATCTCTTAAAAGTAACACATAAAAACGTTTGAGGCCTTGTTCAAAATAGCCTTCCTTTTTCGTTTCAGAACTTCATGTTCATGCGCCCTGTTTCAGTGGACAAAGTCCTCCCAGTTTGCGGCTGCAGGAAAGCGATGGACACGGACGCTCACGGAATTGTCGGAGACTGCAGCGCATCCCAGTGGACACGTCAGGATAGCACCCGCTGCGGCACCGTCTCACACGAGCATCCCACGCTCAGCTTCCACGCCCACAGAGCCGCGTGAACATGGCGTGGGTGAAGTTCCTGCGGAAGCCGGGCGGCGGCCTGGGGAAGGCCTACCAGCCGGGGAGCCTGCTCTCGCTGGCGCCCACCAAGGGCCTGCTCAACGCGCCGGGCCAGAACAGCTGCTTCCTCAACAGCGCCGTGCAGGTAGGCCGGCTCCCGGCACAGGCGCTGCGCGGGGGAGGCCTCTGGCCTGTGCTTCCACTGCACGTTAAGAATAGAGTTAGTGACTGCAGTGACCTGTATCACTTAATGGTGGCAGCGATATGTGGGCTGGGCACTTCGGTTATTATAACAAAAGGAATTATTTTTTTCAGCAGGATCAGGTATTACTACGATATGAAGATATCGTTTGATTTATAGTCACTACTTAGTAAATTAAGAATATGTTTCTCAAATACATAAAATAGTTTTGGAATCAGCTAATTTCCTCCCGTGCCCCCTACACGCACACACATCCACATACTTTTTAAAAGGAAATCCAGTAGGATCCCCACCGACAGCATAAAAGGAAACAAGCCATCTGTGTCAAAACGAGCTGGGGTTTTAATCTCAGTTCCAACTTCCTCACCCCCACTGTGCCGTAGCCCACCTCTGTGGGTGGATTCATGATTGGGACTCCACTGTTTTTGTTAAATTGGGGGTTGGTCCATTTTGCTTCTGTCCTTTGTGCAGTCCTTGTAATTAACAAGTATGTGTTAGCCCGCTTTTCTGTCTTAGATAAATGTCCTTGTGTGTGGTGTGGTTTCTGTTCCTTAGTCCCAGCTTTTGTAGGACCTTGTGTCCTTCCGGCCACTACCAAAGAGGATTTAGAATGTTGGGCTGTTACTCTGTTGACCTCAGAATGTACCTTAGAAGAATTTATTGAAAATAAACCACTTTTCACATATTTTCCGTTGCTACTTTTTCCTCCTGACAGCTCAGAGTAGAAAGAAGGTACTGGGTAGTTAGCCCCTTAGTTAAATGAGCCCGTTAGGACTGCTCAGACATCCCAGCAAGGACGCGCACAAGGGAAAGGAAATGGAGAAGTGCCCGATAGGATGCACTTTTTAAATGAGCATCCGTGACCTTCCCATGAAGAGGCTCTGCACGTCCTACGCAGCTGCCCTCGCTGGTGCTGGCATCCTGCGTGCAGCCCGCATGGCGTCTGCTGGCACCTCTCAGCGTTTCCCGTGGCCCAGGCTGTCGGCCATGTGTTCTGGAGTTCTTGTGTGTCCGGGAAAACTCAGCTTCGTTTTGTTGGTGAAAGATGCTTTCACCACTAAAGGCGTCCGAGTTGCCCGCTTTCTCTTCAGTTCTGTGCAGCTCTCGCTCCCTCTCTTTGGCTCACGTTGTTTCTGATGAGAAGCTGTCGTCTTACCTGTCCCTCTGCCCACATCCTCTCCTCTCTGTCCCTGGGCGGCACGGTGGTCGTGTGGTACTTCCGCATCGTCCTCGTCATGTGTCTTGTAGTGGGTTTGCCGAGAACTGGTTTATAATTTTAACCAAATCGGGAAACTCTGACCATTATGTCTTCAGGTTTTCCTGTCCCTCCTGTGGAGGCCGCATGTACGACACACTGGCGGCTGTGGCGGGAATGACAGCGGCAGGGGCAGTTGGCACCCCTTGCCTGCCAGCTCTGCCCGGCACTGCGCTCCCACTTTAAAGGTTATGGCTGAGTGCTTGGCCCTTAAAGAGCCCTGTGGGCGAGGCAGCCACGGTGTCCCACGGTAGCGATGTCAGGTTTCTCAGACCGACTTTAAGTACTGGACTGATTTATTTAAACAAGTACAGTCCCGCCTTCCCCCCCTTCTCTGTCTTTTAGTAGCAAATGATGACTGGATAGTTGTAGCCAAAGTATTGGGGTTATTTCTAACTGCTCTTCCTACTGGGCCGCACCCCGTTCCCAGCCAGGCGCCCTCCCCTCAGTGTGGGGGGAGAGGCGGCTGCTGCTCGCCCTGTCTTCTCGCTCACCCGCGCTGACCCATGTGTGCTGCGCCCTGGTCTCAAGTCCAGTTGTGTTTCCTCTGAATTTCAGTTCATTCCAAGTATTACGATCACTTCCTCCATCGTGTCTGCCAAGTCCCCGCAGTACTGCGTGTCCTGCTCATAGAGCCCTGACCTGAGGCCTCCGCCGCCTGCCCGCGCTGATCAGGCTCCCTGGGCGCCGGAGGCCTCGCCGGCTCCTGCTGGTGCTGTCTTGAGGGGTGGGGTTGCGGGGGGGTCCTGCTGTTGTGCAGGAGGTTAAAGGCCGTCTGGTCTGCAGTTTCTAGGACATTTCCGCCTCTTCTCGCCGAGCCTCACCGCCTCTCCTGCTCTCGCCGCAGGTGCTGTGGCAGCTGGACATATTCCGGAGGAGCCTGCGGGCCCTGACAGGGCACGTCTGCCAGGGCGAGGCCTGCATCTTCTGTGCGCTGAAGGTACCTCTCAGAGCTCCGGCGGCTGCCGTGGTTGTCTCTCCAAGTGTTTACTTTTACTTAACAGTTTATTTGATTTATTTGCCATATTTGATAGCTCACTTGTAATTAAAGTTCATTGTCAAGTGATTTATAATTCTGAGGATGAATTCTTAAAGTATGATTTATTTGGGTTTGTGTTTTCATTTTTCACTTATATACAAGGACAGTTAAGTTAATATTCTACAGGGTATGAAATTGTTGAGAACATTACCTTTTACTTCAAGCATGTCAAACTCAAAGGCTACCATGGGCCAAATAAACAAGGTTTAAGTTGATGTGGCCAAAAAAAACAAAAGCTTCAATTTTCATGGAAACATGGGTTTATTTCAATAGAGACATGCTGAATACAAAGGGCTGAAATAAATGAGTCATTGTTAACATAAAAGAACAGAACATTTTAATAAAAACTAATATTTTTCTTGAACATTAGCTTACCAGACACTGAACAACTGCACAAATTAGTAAGCGTAACGCAAATAAACCTATTTTTCTTGTTCTCCGAAAGCAAAATATTTCCTGTTTTGCACACCAAGCAAGTCAGTCCAAGACTAATGCCGTGGCCATTGGCTGCTAAAATATTCGCTGCTAGTATTAGTGGAGAGAAATGGTGCACCTGTGCGTAAGGCGTGTAAGGGAAATGAATGCAACAAGATTATAGTAATTAGTCATTAGTGAACGTTATTGTTCGTTATTAATAATTATGTATAACAGGATATTGTAAAAATTAAGCCATGAAGTTTTAATTGAAACGTTTCTTACATACTGTTATATTGGCTGGGCTGCAAAAATATTCATTGTGGGCCATGTGTGGCCCACGGGCTGTGAGTTTGACATGCTCTTTTTACATTATTTTGAAACTTAGTTTTAAAATGTTTTTTGAACTCCTAAATTCTGGTTGCCAGGGAAACAGCAGTGAACAGAATGATACAGCCCTGCTTTCATGGAGCGTCTATTCTAGGGAGGGGAGGCATATCAGACGGTAGTAACTGCAAATGAGGGCAGAGGACCAGGAAGAGGATAGAGTCAAGCAGCAGGAAGCCTCGCTGGGAGAGCGGCATTTAAATTATGACCTGAAAGGTGACAGTGGACTGGACATTCAGGCGGGCAGGGCCTGGAGACCTACCTGGCTGTAGCCACTGTGTGGGCGCGGGTGCCCAGGGAGCTTAGGTGGGGAGCAGTGATCACAGTCTGGGGTGCCCGGGAGCTCAGGTGCGGGGAACAGTGATCACAGCCTGGGGTGCCCGGGAGCTCGGGTGTGGGGAGCAGTGATCACAGCCTGGGGTGCCCGGGAGCTCGGGTGCGGGGAGCAGTGATCACAGCCTGGGGTGCCCGGGAGCTCAGGTGTGGGGAGCAGTGATCACAGCCTGGGGTGCCCGGGAGCTCGGGTGTGGGGAGCAGTGATCACAGCCTGGGGTGCCCGGGAGCTCGGGTGTGGGGAGCAGTGATCACAGCCTGGGGTGCCCGGGAGCTTGGGTGTGGGGAGCAGTGATCACAGCCTGGAGTGCCTGGGAGCTCAGGTGTGGGGAGCAGTGATCACAGCCTGCCTGCGGAGTCCTCTGTGCCCCTCCTGTAAACGGGTCTGGTCCCTGAGTGTGGGCTGCCTGCACCTCCATCCAGGACATAGAATGTGGCTGCGGATGCCCTAGGCCTGAGGCGAGGAGCCTGGAGAAGGTGCCAAGGCTCCTACCCGGCTCTGTCTGGCAAGTGGTCATCCTCAGAGGGCTGTGGTCCCGGGAGGAAGCCAGGCTGTCACCACAGCCCACCACCAGCAGCTGCCCGGCTTCAGTGAGGGACTTGATGAGTCCATTCCTAGTGCCAGGCTGTGCCACAGACCTCCTCCAGATCAGGGTTGAGCTGTCCCCAAGTTCAGATTTGTGCCCCAAGCAAGGCCGACTGTCAGTAGGGGTGTGTGTGTGGGGGGGTGCTCACCATGGAGTGATACGTAACGCACAGGAGGCGGGGCATGGAGGACCTTCCTGGCCTCTGTGAGGACCTTGGCTTTTCCCGTGCCTGATGCCAGGAGTTGGGGTCCCTGGCATAGAGGGTGATGCCATCTGTTTTAACTGGGTGCTGTGCTTGCACTGGACTTGGCTACAGGAATGAGAATAAAGAGAAGAGATACAAGGCAGAAGCAGGGAGTCCATATAGAATCAGCGGTTCTCAACCTGTGGGTCGCGACCCCTGAAAATACATCCTGCATATCAGATATTTACATGACGATTCATAATGGTAGCAACATTACAGTGATGAAGTAGCAACGAAAATAATTTTATGGTTGGGGGTCACCACAGCATGAGGAGCTGTATTAAAGGGTCGTGGCATTAGGAAGGTTGATAACCACTGAATAGATTAAGCAACTCTTTTATGTCATTGAAATCCTGTCCTGGAATCTAAGATTTTATCAACACTTTTTAAAAAAATCGATTTTAGAGAGAGGAAGGGAGAGGGAGAGAGAGAAACATCAGTGATGAGAATCATGGATCGACTGCCTCCTGCACACCCCACACCGGGGATCAAGCCTGCAACCCGGGCATGTGCCCTGACTGGGAATCGAATTGTGAGCTCCTGGTTCATAGGTCGATGCTCAACCACTGAGCCACACCGTCCAGGTTATTAACACTACTGAGTTCCTGCTGTTTTTCGTGTGATTAGGTGTTTGTTCTTGGTTAACATAATTTTAATTCCTATGGTACACTTTTTTTAAAAAAATATATTTTATTGATTTTTTACAGAGAGGAAGGGAGAGTGATAGAGAGTCAGAAACATCGATCAGCTGCCTCCTGCACATCCCCCGCTGGGGATGCGCCCGCAACCCAGGTCCATGCCCTTGACCGGAATCGAACCTGGGACCCTTGAGTCCGCAGGCCGACGCTCTATCCACTGAGCCAAACTGGTTTTGGCCCTATGGTACACTTTTGATTCAAAACTTCAGAATCAGCGGGAAGCAGTGGAACGCGGGCCTCACTCAGGCACACGCAGCCGGGAGAATCCAGGCCGGGCCCGAGCAGCCTGCCTGGTTCTCCTGCATGCGGCGCTCGGCGGAGAGGCTGGGCAGCCGTCTCCACACGGGGCTTTTCTGTGGGTTTCAGGGCAGAAGACTTAGCGTTGGTGTCACCGTGTGCGGGCAGCGTTGGTGTCACCATGTCGGAGTGAGACATGGACATGTTTGCAGTTGTTGGCATCGCGCTCACGCCTGTGCTTGTGGTTCGCAGACCATGTTTGCTCAGTTTCAACACAGCCGGGAAAAGGCCCTCCCGTCGGACAACGTGCGGCGCGCCCTGGCCGAGAGCTTCCGGGACGAGCAGCGGTTCCAGCTGGGCCTCATGGACGACGCGGCCGAGTGCTTTGTAAGGACTGGGAGCCTCCTGCCCGAGCTCGCGTCCTGCCCCCTCACTGCCGGCTCGCGCACAGTGACCCGGCCACAGCGCGGAGCGTCAGAGCCCTCGCAGCTCAGTCGGGGCCGTGCACGTGCACCTCTGGTTTTGCCCTTGGTGATGCTCCAAGTTTTCCTGAGCGTTAGGCGACCAGGGCAGTGGTCGGCAAACTGCGGCCCCTTGAGTGTGGCTCTTCCACAAGATACCACGTGGGGGCGCGCACGTGCAGTGCGATTGAAACTTTGTGGCCACACTCAAGGGGCCAAAGAGCTGCATGTGGCTCGTGAGCCGCAGTTTGCCGACCACGGGACTAGGGTATTTCAAAATGTATTTGTTGGAGCAAAAAAGGTTCATTCAATTGAGGACATCACTTCAGCCGGCGCCCCGCCCCCGGGCCTGCAGGTGCGCACAGCCGGGGCGCCCGTCTAGTGGGCAGTGACTCGGGGCAGCAGGGCTGGCACGCACCCCATGGCAGGTGGAGAGGCCCAGCGGGGGGAGGCCCTGGGACTGTCGCGGCGTGGATGAGCAGAGCGTCCGTGGTCCGTCAGGGACCCCCTCACCCTCCTCAGTGTGTCAGTGAGAGATGCTGCCTGTGTGTGAGACACAGCGGCTGCTTCCTTCCTTCCTTCCTTCCAGCCAGCAACCCGCCCCTCCCCCCCCCCCCTCCGTGCTTCCTCAGGGCCCTTGTAGCGTTCTCCTTTCTCATGTTTTCCTGTCCCCGCTTCCTGCCACAGGCTCCAGCAACGCCTCCTGCCTAGTGGCCTTTCAGCCTGGCCCCTTATAGTCTGATTCTTTAAAAATATATTTTTATTGATTTCTGAGAGGAAGGGACAGGGAGAGAGAGAGAGAGAGAGAAACATCAGATGAGAGAGAATCGTTGATCGGCTGCCTCCTGCATGCCCCCTACTGGAGATGGAGCCCACAACCCGGGCATGTGTCCTTGGCCAGAATTGAACCCAGGACCCTTCCGTTTGCAGGCTGACGCTCTATCCACTGAGCCACACCAGCGAGGGCCTTACAGTCTTTTTTCAATGGCCCTGGTTAATACCATTTTCGTCCATCTAATGCTTGCTCTCCTGATATTTCTGTGACTCGAGTCTAGACTCTCTCCTGACACGGAAAGCCCTTCAGTTGAACTGCAGGCCCTCGCTCTGCGTCCCTGGACTGTCCCTGCTAGTGAGTGGTCACAGTCCCCTTTCACAGCCTTTGCTCAGGGCCCCGAAGTACTCACAGCGTCTGATGTATTCAGTTGTCCAGGCGCAGCCTCAGTCGGGCCTGCTGGACATGGCAAGGTCACGGCCCCTGTAGCGCCCCAGGTTTCTGTTGTCTTTAGAGAGCATCCTCTCAGCTCCTGGCCTGGGGGCTGCTCAACAACGTGCCACGGTGACTAAACACCCAGAGCAGCACACACAGCACGAAATGGGTTCTCACCTTCATCATCGGTCCATGCTCTAAACACTGGGCACAGTACTGAGATCTGTAGTTCACTTCACTGACAGGCACTAACACATGATAGGACAGCTCATGGAGACCTATCAGTCCAGGCTTGACAACTGTTTTCAAGGTGGTTGAAGGGATCCATTATTTACTCTTTGAGAAAAGAGGGTCATTTGTTGAAGTAAATGCCTTGGTGATGTTAGACCTGAGCTGTCCCACGAGCCTGTGGGGAGCACACCCCTGCGTGGTGAGTTGCAGGTGTTATCATTGCATGGACCATCCCCTGGACGTGAGTTACGTGGACTGTCCACGTGAGCCACGTAGGATTGTGTTTCTTAATTAATAGGAAACTCTTCCCTGGTATTAAGTCCTAGATGTCAGCTACCATAACTTGATTTTTAAAAAGATTTTTAAAATCTTTATTAAAACCATTCATTGCCGAAACCGGTTTGGCTCAGTGGATAGAGCATCGGCCTGTGGACTGAAAGGTCCCAGGTTCGATTCCGGTCAAGGGCATGTACCTTGGTTGCAGGCATATCCCCAGTAGGGGGTGTGCAGGAGGCAGCTGATCGATGTTTCTCTCTCATCGATGTTTCTAACTATCTCTCTCCCTTCCTCTCTGTAAAAAATCAATAAAATATATTTTAAAAAAACA
Organism: Myotis pilosus; assembly: GCA_036010255.1. Classification (NCBI taxonomy): domain Eukaryota; kingdom Metazoa; phylum Chordata; class Mammalia; order Chiroptera; family Vespertilionidae; genus Myotis; species Myotis pilosus. The sequence goes on from JASKON010000034.1 coordinate 2,473,316, forward strand.
AACAAAAAAAACCCATACATTGTTTTTTTCGTTAAATTTATGAAATGAATGTTTCTTTTTATTTGATGGTCTTAAGCTGACGCCACAGGTGGTGAACAGTTGACCAACACTCGAGGTGTCATTAGCAGGAAAGCTGGCAATAAGTAGGGCACTCCTAGTCCAGCCTGGGAAACCGTAAAAGGCTTAAGTCAGTGAGGTTATAAAGGGCTGTATAAAGGGAAGTGTCTCTGCCAGATTCACCACTCACGTGTCTTCTGCTTTTGAACCAGGAAAATATCTTGGAGAGGATCCACTTCCACATCGTGCCCAGCCGGGACGCGGACATGTGTACCTCCAAGTGCTGCGTCGCGCACCAGAAGTTCGCCATGACGCTGTACGAGCAGGTGAGGCGCCGACCTCGCTCCTCAGATGCCGTTTGTGTTCCACGAGCCGTGCATTAAGCGTCTGTTTCTGCCGCAGTGCGTGTGTCGTAGCTGTGGGGCCTCATCAGACCCTCTGCCTTTCACAGAATTCGTGCGGTACATTTCGACGACAGCCCTGTGGTAAGAACCGGAAAGCACCTTCACCAAAGCTTTACTAGCACAGCGAGGCCCAGCGAGCATTTACTTTGTAAGCCCACCGCACCCGTGAGTATCTGCTCTCTGTCTGGGACTCAGGCTGCGGCCATCGGAAGTACTCACTGGTGTCTGTCTCAGTCGGGTGTTTCTGAGTTAGCCAGATGCACCCACCACTTAGTGAAATGTGCAAAACATGAGTCAAATGCATGCCTGTTCACATCTAGAGCAAGTCTTTGGAACTGCGCAGGAGGGCTGGAAATGACCAGCAGCCTGGCCGTGTGGTTCAGTGGTTGGGCGTTGTCCCATGCACCGAGAGGGTGCTGGTTCGATTCCTGGGCAGGGCACATGTGTGGGCTCGATTCCCCATGGTGGGCATGCAGGAGGCAGCCGATCGCTGATCTGCTTTCACATCGATGTTTCTCTCTCTCCTTCCTCTCTCTCTAAAAATCAACAAAATTATGTTTTTAAAAAATGACAAGCGAGTGGTCAGGGAGCTGCACATGACTCCCTGACTTCGGCAGGTGTGACCTTTGTAGTGGCCGTGTCCCCTGTGAGCCCCGCGTGTGCCCCCGTGTGATGGAAGTGGGGTAAGCAGGAAAGAGAGGAAACAGTGAACACAGTCCTCGATAGGTCTGCGGCCTGAAGGCCTCACCATCGCCTGGGATAGGAATTTCCTGGCTTGCCCGCCTGCTCCGCTCTGCCTGCCCAGGAAACAGTACTAGTTAGGGACCCAGAAGTATCGCCAGACTTCACACAACCACCATCCCTTGAACACTCCCAGCAGGCAGTGGAGAGAATGCTATGTGCTGTGTGTGTGCAAACACTGACTAAGGTCACAGATGCTGCAGGTGTTTTAGTGCTGAAGCCAAAGGGGGTCTCTGACCTCAGTCAGATGCGTCGCTGGTTACTCAGGCCGCAGCGTCTCCTCCCGCAGTGAGGCGGCGCTCCTCATCCACCGCCCCTTCGCCCTCCTCCTCTGGGTGCAGCACAGCTGTTCCTAAGCGCTGTTGGGCAATAGCAACTGGGTTACTTGTGACTTGTATGTGTTTAGCTTTTAGCATCTTGCTTGTCTGTACAGAGCTGGGGGGACGTCGGTTTAGAGAAACATTCCCTGAACTTGAGTCATTTGCGGCTGGTTTGTTCTCTTTGCATGAAGCGTAGGGTGCTTTGGAACAGGAGAGCCGAACAGAGGGAGGGCGGTAAGCACGTGTTCCTGAGCAGTCGCTGAGGCTGTACAAACTAGCGCTCCATCCGTGCGCCCTGGCCCACGCCCCAGGTCGCAGGAGCCCAGACTGAATTCTGATAGTCTCCTTTGTGGGCATTGAGGATTGGAGATCACTTACTGAATGCTTACTGTGTTCCAGGCTTTCCATAAATTGTCACTTTAATCTTGACAACAACACTGTTTCATTGATGAGGAAATAGGTTTAATAAGGTTGATCTGACAGATAGACCAATTAAGATTGAAAGCCAGGTGGGTTTCACTTCCGATTCAGTATTTGGCTGTCCACTCCCCCGACAGCCGGGTCTGATGCACTGTCAGCGTTCGTGCTCTCTGTGCACGGTGAGGTGCGTGAGGAGGAGGGTGCTTTAGCTGTGGCTGCGTATTGTGTGCTGTTTACCGCTGACCTGTCAGTATGTCCTGCCCTGGGACTCACATTAAACAGAGCCAGGGCGTCTGGGATGGGAAGGAGGGGTACTTGAGCCACATTCAGCCTCTTGGAAATGCTTAACGACTTGCCTAAGGAGACCTGACGCGTGTGTGTAACAGGTGACTCCAGGAGAGGCCAAATAGAGAGTGGCAGGCACGTCGGCCCGATGACATGGCGAGCGTGCCCGAGGGGAGCGGAGGCGTGCTGCCCACGTGGCTCTGGCCGGCCTTCCCAGTGGGCAGCCTGCTCTCAGCTGGAAGGAACTGCCCCTGGGAGCCTTGGGCCAGAGAGGGAGCCTGCCCACAGCCTGTTAGGCCCCATTCTGTACCCACATCCTCAGTAACTGCTGTCATAATCCAAGTCATAATGTAAAACAGATCATTGACTCACAGCTGCCTTAGACAGAGAGCATCTCACCTCGTTCGTGTAGTTCCAAACGGTGCTATACTTCCTGTGCTCCTCCATTCTTGACCTGATTTTTTATCACATACCCGCCAAATTTCATGGTTTTCACTTTATGGAAATTTATGGTTAATTTTTTATACAAAATCATGTTTTAAGACAGAAAAAGTGATCCTGCATATATTGATAACTTAGTATTTTTCATACATAATTTCATACATAGGCCGGATTTGGGACTGCTGCTTTCTTTTGTAGCAACGAAGTTGGAAGAATGGCGGACAGGCATGAGCGCGTGAGGCCCGAAATGTTTGCAGAATTGTTGCAAGCAGCGAATACCACGGATGACTATCGCAGGTGTCCTGTAAGCACAGTTTGGGGCTCTCGGTGGTTTCTGTGTGTGCGCTTAAAGGAGACGTCCAGAAGTTACCCTGTCATTTATTGTCTGTGGAATTACTTTTAAGAATTTGTTTTTGCAGTGTTATTTTAGGTAACTATACCATGCGAGCTGTTTATCTCAGCACTAGTTCTTTAAACACTCAACATTGGAAGGATTTAGGTAGCATATGTAAATTTTTTTTTAAGTTCAGAAATCTATCATTTCACTAAAGACACAGTTTCTTTTTTTTTCTTTGAACTTTACAAATGGTATTCTTTTCTGATGTATTGTTATTAATCATTTCAGGGGTTCTATTTCTGATTTTTTTAGACTGAATTCTTGTTTTAACATTTACAAAAATACTGAAGAAAAGCACTTTGATTTAAAATAAACTTCCTGTTTAATCAATAATTAAGAAAAATAGTTTGTTAGAAGTTTATTTTAATATGCTAAAGAATAAATTTGCAATGCATGCTAAGAGTGTGACTGCATCATGCAAACTATATAAGGCGCTACCTGTGGTATGTCTGTTTCAGTAATTCCTAAACTTGCCTTTTGTGTTTTTCTTTAGAGTAACTGTGGCCAGAAAATAAAGATCCGCCGCGTCCTGATGAACTGCCCGGAGATCGTCACCATTGGCCTGGTCTGGGACTCCGAGCACTCGGACCTGACCAGCGACGTGGTTCGGAGCCTGGCCACGCACCTCTCCCTCCCCGGGGTATCTCCGCCTTTCCTTCTCCTCCCTTGTAGTTTTGCACTCTCGGACACACATGCAGCGGCCGGTTTTCAGAACTAAGTGTTCTTTCTCAGAGAAGGAGGTTCATTGGAACTCTCTGGAGCTGCCCTAGTCAGGCTAACTGGACTTCCTCAGAGCCCAGGCCGGGAGGGGCTTTCGCTTCTCACTGTCTCCTGCTGCGGCTCCTATCACTCCAGAGCAGCGGTTCTCAACCTGTGGGTTGCGACCCCTACCCTTTCACAAGGGTCGCCTAAGACCATCAGAAAACACATATATAATTACATATTGTTTTTGTGATTAATCATTGTGCTTTAATTATGTTCTATTTGTAACAATGAAAATACATCCTGTATATCAGATATTTACATGACGATTCATAACAGTAGCAACATTACAGTTATGAAGTAGCAACGAAAATAATGTTATGGGTGGGGGTCACCACAACATGAGGAGCTGTATTAAAGGGTCGCGGCGTTTGGAAGGTTGAGAACCGCTGGTCTAGAGTGATGGTGATGTGATCATAAATGTAAATATGAACTGTTGGCTTGTATGCTTTTACCATCTTAGTTAACTATTTTGAATTGGTTGATGTCACAATGAAACTTTTAGAAAATTATCTTTTAGGTGACAAGTTTAATGTGTGTTCACATATGTGATTCAATCAAGAACGATCAGAAAATGGGTGATTTATTTCATATTTTGAGTCTGTAGATGTACCGTGTCAGTTCTGTTGGAGACACCATATTACTGAGCTAAAGTCAGGACTTCCTGTACTGCTCCTGAGGCGATGGAAGTGTAACGGGGGAGCGCACAGGGCTGTGGTGTCTTCACACCGGGCAGCGCAGGGTGGGCAGCATGCCCGGGAGATGCTGTTTATGGGGAGTCAGATACATGATAGCACATCACTGCTCTTCACTTTTAAGGATACAGTCCTAAATTACTAATTTTCCAAACAGCTTTTTTATAGGGTTACTGATGAAAATGCCAAAAACAGTGAACTTCACCTCGTCGGTCTGATCTGCTACACCAGCCGGCACTACTGTGCCTTCACATTTCACACCAAGAGTTCCAAGTGGGTGTTTTTCGATGACGCAAATGTGAAAGAGGTAGGTGACACTTCTGTGAACTGGGATGCTTCCTGTGGTTTATGCTCTTCAGGAATAAATGATGTAATAATGACCTACAATAATAAAAGCATAATATGCTAATTAGACCAGATATCCTTCCGGACAACCTTCTGGACGAAGCTGGGGCTGCGAGGGAAGCCCAGGTCCCAAGTGCCCGCTGGCAGCTGGAGGAAAGCTGGTGCCGGCAGCTGGGGGAAGGAAGGCCTACTCTTGCACAAATTTTGTGCTAGGGCCTCTAATATTAATATAATAGTGACAGTGATAAAAGGAATGTATCTATATATATAAAAGCCTAAGTGACTGAATAACCGGTTGCTATGACACATACTGACCACCAGGGAGCAGGCGCTCAATGCAGGAGCTATATTCTGGGGGTTAGTGCATTCCTACAGCCAATCTCACGGCCGGCCAACCTCCCGCTGTCCCCACCTCCCGGCCAAGGGACCCCACCCATGCACGAATTCATGCACCAGGCTTGTAGTAATTATATAGAATGATTATTAGATATAAATGCTTATATAAAATAATAAGTGATTTTAATGACAGTTCTTGGAATCCTTTTATTAGTTTTTGAAATCAGGTTTGTTTTGAAGCTGGCTCCATATCTAGAATAATAAAAGGGCGACAAATAAATGTTAGTGTAGCTACCAGGGATCCATACGCACCATCCTTCTGTCTGATACACAAAAGCTTTGGACAGTTCACCAGAGGAGACAGGTGAACAGCCCTTGCACTGACACTCAGCCTGATTGGGCACAAAGAAACACACTCAGTTCACAGTGAGTTTCAGACTCAGCTGTTAGGAGGATAAATTCCAAAGCCCGACCTCACCGGGAGCGTGGAGGGTGTCAAACAGCCAGGACCCTGACTCAGGCGCATGGCAGTGCCGACCTCACCGGGAGCGTGGAGGGCATCAAACAGCCAGGTCCCTGATGCAGGAGCATGCAGTGCCGACCTCACAGAGCATGGAGGGCGTCAAGCAGCCAGGTCCCTGATGCAGGAGCATGCAGTGTCGACCTTACCGAGAGCATGGAGGGCAGCAAGCAGCCAGATCCCTGATGCAGAAGCATGCAGTGCCAACCTCACCAGGAACGTGGAGGGCAGGAAGCAGCCAGGTCCCTGACGCATGCACGTGGCAGTGCCGCATGGAGCAGCCATCTTAGAGAGGTGTATCAGCTTCAGGCGCGTGGCAGTGCTGCATGGAGCAGCCACCTTAGAGAGGTGCGTCAGCTTCTTGCACACGTAATCTTACCATGCAGCCAGCAGCACCACTCCCTGAGGACGTGTCCATACACAGCCTGCCCTTGAGTGTCCTGGGAGTTTTATTCCTATAACCCCACTGGGACCCCAAATGTCCATCAGCAGGTGAGCAGATAACCACGTTGTGGTCCAAGCGCACAGTGGAGCTTGATGCCCATCAGACAGGAATGAACTGACACGTGTGGGACATCCTAAACCATTGTGCCGATGACAGAAGCGAGACACACGGCCAAATACGGATTCCACTGACACAAAATTCCCTGACAGGAGGAAACAGTGACGGAAGGCCCTGCAGAGGGAGCGAGGAGTGAGGCTGCACGCCTGTGCACACTCGTCAGAATGCGTGGGCTTGCCGTGTGCCTGGGAGGGTGTAGTTCATGTGATTATGCTCAGTAAAGCCAACAGGACATTCTGGTGCTTATGTTCTAAAAGCAGCTTTTGCTCGGATTTCTTCAGGCTTTGCTATAGCAGCTCATTAAGAGGCTTCACCTGTGTCCGTGAGTAGACCTTTTGGCCGTCCTACTTGGCACCCACATCATTTAAGTTGTCAAAGCTCACAGGAGGACGTGGGTGTGCAGTCACCCTGTGAGTTTATATTTGTTTTGCTTTCAAGTTAATCTAGTTCCTCGAGTATGTCAGCGTCCCCGGTGAGGAGGGTCAGCAGCGGGGCGTGTAGGTTGAACAATTCTTCAGACTTGTTACAGCCCTCCCTTCCCCGCAGAAGCCAACATTCTAGAATGCACCAGTTCCTGTTTGGTTGGTTTTGTTTTGTTTTTAAATCAACGTTATAGGGGTACTAGAGGCCCAATGCACGAATTCGTGCACATGTGGGGTCTGGCCAGCCCGGCCCCGATCAGGGCCCAATTAGGGCTGGGCTGGCCGGCCGTGGGGCGGGGCTGTGGGCCAGCTGACCCTCCCTCAATTGGTGTGTGTGTGGGGGGGTGGATTGGGGGAGGGGCTGCGGGAGGTTGGCTGCCAGCCCTGCCCCTGATCAATGTGGGGGGCTGGTAAGGGTTGGAGCTGGCTAGGGGAGGGGCTGTGGGCTGATTGGGGTTGTGGGGGCTCTTTGGGGGTGGGGCTGGCAAGGGGGAGGGACCACAGGCAGTTGGCCAGCTGTCCCTGCCCCTAATTGGGGTAGGTGGGGCAATCGGGGGCAGCCAGCCTAGGGGAGGGGCCACAGGAGGTTGGCCACTGGGCCCACCCCCCCATCAGCCAGTTCACTGGCTTCAGTGGGCGTCATAGCAACCGGTCGTTCTGGTCATTACAGTGTTCCAGTCGCTGGCTTTTTATATATATAGGTAATTTACAAACCTTAAAACATACCCATGTAAGTGTTTGGCAACTGTACACACATTTGTGTGACCTCCACACCATATAGCACAAAGCATGCCCCCCCCCACCCCCGCATGGTCTCACGTTCCTGTCGGCCCCTCCCACCCCGCCCAGGAATCCCGGCTGCTCTCTAGATTAGTTCTGCTCCCTCTTCAGCATCGTGGGGATGGCCTTCCCCGTACACATCCCTCTGAGGCTGGCTGGCTTTGCCAAGCACATGCCTTTTAGGATTCACGCGTGCGGTGTTCCGTCCTGTGGCTGTGTAGAGCAGTGGTCCTGTTAAGGTAGGAAGAGTCTTGGTGTGAACACGTTTTTCCGTTGCTCCCAGCACCAGGTGGGATGTCTGGGTGGTCTGCTAAGTGTGCGGTCAGCTGTATGTGAACTGACAATGGCTGTCCACAGACACTGCGCATCTCCCTCCTCCCTGCGTAGCGCCCCCTGCTGGGAGTCTCTTATGTTAGCCTTCCAGGGACCCTAATGTTGCCTCACTGTGGTTTTCATCACTTCCCTTTGATTAACAATGATGTTTTGGACAACTCTTCCTGTGCTTACTGGCCATTCCTATGTCTCTTTAGTGACGTGTCACTTCAGATAATTTGCCCATTTTTCAAGTTGGATTATTTTCTTCTTACTGAGCTGTAGGAGTTCTGTATCCAGCACAGCCCTCCTTTATTAGATATAGGTGGTGGTTTTGTTTTATTTTTTCCATTTTGTTAATGGTGTTTTTCATGGAGCAGAAGTTACTCGTTCATTTCATGGAATCCAATTTCATATTTTTTCTTTGGTTTGTTTGATGTCCTGGTAAGACATTTTTACTTTCCCTGAGGTTAATATTTTCTCCTGTAAACTCGAGAGATTTTACATGACTCCTGAGTTCATTATTGGGCTTCAGGTGTAGTTGTGTCTTCTTTCTTTTTCCTCCCATTGCTGTAGCACCATTTGTGGTATCGACTTTTATATTTCCCCATTAAACTCCCTTTAATCATTGCCAAAAGGCAGTTGACCATGTGTGTGAGAAAAGCTTTCTAAAATTCGCTAATCCAAATCTTGATAGAGAGTGTATAATTTTGCCCATCAACTTTTTAATGTTTAAAGATTTTTAATTAGACTCATTAAATAAAATAAAGTTAATCATATAATACAGCACACAGTTGAACGGCTGGCTAGCATCTGAATGTCGTTAAACATCTTTAATATGCAAATTATTTCAGCCCCTGCCTTTTTGGGTAGCAGGTTGCTGACAGGCTTGGTTTTGCTCCCTGTGGTTTTATAAAGGTGGGAACGAGATGGAAGGACGTGGTCTCCAAGTGCCTCCGGTGCCACTTCCAGCCCCTGCTGCTGTTTTACGCCAACCCCGACGGCACGGCGGTTTCCACCGAAGATGCACTCAGGCAGGTCGTCAGCTGGCCACATCAGAGACCCGGGGTGGAAAATATGGGTAATTCTTTGCCTTTTAGTTTAGTGTTTTTCTTTCTGACAGTCATACTAGGAATACTAATATCCTATGTAATAAAAGGCTAATATGCAAATGGACCGAATGGTGGAATGACCGGTAGGAGCTGCCCTCTGGTGGTCAGTGTGCTCCCACAGGGGGAGTGCCGCTCAACTAGAAGCCAGGCTCACGGCTGGCGAGCACAGCCGTGGGTGGTTGCGGGAGCGCTAAGGTGTCTGGCGGCTTAGGCCCCTGAGGGCTCCCGGACTGTGAGAGGGTGCAGGCTGGGCTGAGGGGACTCCCCCAGTGCAAAAATTTTGTGCACCGGGCCTCTAGTACTGAATGTAAAATGAAGGTTGAGGATAATTTAAAAATTTAGTTTCAGACGGAGTTCAGGAAGATTCTAATACATTGAGTTAATCTTTATCATCTTTCCTGACCAGTGGCCTCACAGGCCCCCCTGGGAGCTACCCACGACAGTGGTCACACAGGCACAGAGGGGCTGCCAGCTGCGAGCTCTTTCTAGCAGGAGGCATTGGGATTGAAAGTGAGGTAGCCACCGGGAACGCCCAGAGCAGCGAGGGAGTCTGTGTGCATTCACGGCACTTAGAAGTCCTTGGAAGATGTCAGTCCTCTGAGTTTTAGTAATTGTCTACAGTATTAAAAGCATCTGAAAGGATGACTCAGACACCTGTTCTGGTAGGAGGAGGAAAGGGATGATGCATTTGTGCTTGTCTTTTTAAGGATCTGAAAGGCCCTCGATTTATAAGTCAGATAATCCCAAAGAGAATGGATTTGGTGATCAGGACAAACAGAGAGAAAGTCAGAAATTTCAAACAGATGACATTTCATCCTTTGGTCGGAGCCATATCGCGGCGAGCGGAGGCCGAGGAGCAGGTATGTGTTTCAGTTGCGTCTTCACAGTCCCCGAGGAGACACGCTGGCCTGGCTTCACTTCCTGACTCACTCCTGGCAGGGACCAGGCGACAGTGACAAGCAGCAGCAAAACTGCCTTTCCATTGATGCGCGTCTGAGATGTGTGGCCTCATCGGGACAGTTGGACCCGACCAGGGCCCGAGCTTCTCCACGGCTCCCAGCCCTCGCAGGCTAGAGGCAGTCTGGACTGTTACCAAAACTGTGGCTTCTCCTTCAGGTGGCCATTACCAACTTGAGAGGAAAAACACAGCTAACCATTCGGCTCACGTGCCAGAATTAAATTTACAATTAGCGACTGCCGTGGCCGTTCAAAGCTACAGTCGAGTTTGTTCTTATCCTCGTCATTCAGCTCTCCTGTTGTTGTCATCACACAACTTTTCGCAACCCGAGTTCAGTGACAGGTCTGGAGTGAGATCTCAGTGTAGTGTGCAGCATGGCTCAGAGACACCCTGATTCTACTTGGGTGGCTGTTCAGGATGCTTTGTAAGCAACTTTTTAAAAAAAATTTGTTGTTAATCCTCACCTCAGGAGATTATTTCAAGAGAGAGTGGAAGGGAGGGGGAGAGACAGAGAGAAGGAAACATTGATGTGAGAAAGACACATCGATTGGTTGCTTCCCATACGAGCCCCAACTAGGGCTGGGGATTCAGGGGCCTTCAACCGAGGTATGTGCCCTTGACAAGAATCAAACCTGGGACCCATCAGTCCACAGGCCTACACTCTATCCACTGAGCCAAACCAGCTAGGACTGTGTTTTGTTTTTAAAATTGATTTCAAAGAGAGGAAGGGAGAGGGAGAGAGAATTAGCCATCAGCCGCTTCCTGCATGCCCCCTACTGGGGATCAAGCCCATGGGAATCGAACCATGACCTCCTGGTTCAAGGGTTGACGCTCAACCACTGGCCACACCAGCCGGGCAACTTCTTAATATATTAGTGAAATAATGTTTAACCAAAAAAGTAACCCATAATCAAGGAAGGTAAGATTCAGAATTAACAGTTACCATCAACAAAGAAGTACACTAAGTGATTTTTAAAATTCTAAATGGAAACATACCGTTTCCCTCTTATGTATTGTTGATACTTTAGATTAAGCCATTATCCGTTTTTCTAAACATACCTAATTTAAGCCCAGGAACTGTGTGTGTGTTCACATACACGTTGGCATCAGACAGCTTGGCGCTGTCTCTACATGGGAGTGATGTGAACTCGGCAGGTTCGTTACTTCTGCTTTTCGATCCCAGATGGAGCTGTACTTGTGCTCATCGCGAGATGGGAGTGAGTTAGGACACGTGGCGCCCATCACCCGCCTTTAGGTCTTACCTTTCAGTAGAAGCTCATTCTCCTGCACACGCACTTTAGATGCTTGACAACAAGTTTTAAAGGTAACACGCATCTCCATTGCCAGGAGACATCACACTAACTTGATTTAGTTAAACATAAAAATGAGTTTACTCTTACTTTAATGCGTGTTTTGTTTTTAACACAGAGTGTCTTAAATGTTTCATACAATGCAGTTTGTGTGCGTAGTGAGCAGTTAGAAAACGATGTGCTTCCTGACTGGACGACTGGTTTCCCCTACAGCTAAGTCGGGACCCAGCGACGCCCGCGAGAAGATGAAGGGCCTCTCCAGGGAGTGTGCCCTGAAGGCGCTGGAGCAGAGGCGCCTCCTGAGCTCGCAGAAGAGGGACGCGGGTCGGCACCGAGGTGAGCCAAGGGCGGGCAGCGCGCGTTGGAAAGGGGCCCTAAAGCCTTATCGGAACACTACATTTTATAGCTTGAGTACAGTTTAACCATCCTATCCTATATAATAAAAGGGTAATATGCAAATTGACCAAAAGGCAGAATGACTGGTCTCTATCACACATACTGACCACCAGGGGGCAGACACTCAATGCAGGAGCTGCCCCCTGGTGGTCAGTGTGCTCCCACAAGGGGAGTACCCCTCAGCCAGAGGCCAGGTTCACAGCTGGCGAGCGCAGCGGCAGTGGCAGGACCCTCTCCTGCCTCTGCGGCAATATTAAGGATGTCCGACTGATCGGACATCCCCTGAGGGCTCCCAGATTGTGAGAGGGTGCAAGCTGGGCTGAGGGACCCCTTCCACACTCCTCGAGTGCACGAATTTCGTGCACTGGGCCTCTAGTTTTAAATATATGTATCTGTTTATATGTCATGTATCTTAATATGATTTCTCTAATACACCTGTTGAACCCGTAGATGTAAATTTTACTCATTCTTGTTTAATTCTAGTCTGGAATACTTTGCTGTTTTAGCTTTTAATTCAAAGTTAAATGAATAAAAGTTAATTTCTTTAAAATTTTTTTAAATATATTTTTATTGATTTCAGAGAGGAAGAGGGAGAGGGAGAGAGAGAGAGAGAGAGAAAGAGAAAGAGGGAGGGAGGGAGAGGGAAACATCAATGATGAGAGAAAAGCATTGATTGGTTGCCTCCTACACCCTCCCTACAGGGGATTGAGCCCACAACCCAGGCATGACCCATGACCTCCTGGTGATGAGCCACACTGGCTGGGCAATTTATTTAATTTTTAATTAAAATTGATTGCAGCCCACTCGTGGTGCAGTGAGGAGGATTATAGAAAAAGTGACAGGAGCTCACTTTCCTGGCGCCCCGACCGCCCCTCGGTCCCCATCGTTGTTCCATGCACCACGAGCCTCAGCACTTTCCCTGTGCACAGCCAGGTGTAACTGAGACGCGGCCTGTAGAAAGGGTGAGAGAGATTGACCTTTATGTGCCCGTGTGTACAGCCACAGCAGGATCCTTGCCAGGAATCGCTGGGTCAGGGGGTCTGTTTTGGACTTGGTCACTGTGGCTCAATTGCCCTCCTAATGGGGGACCCGTCCACGGTCCCACCACAGCGACTGGGCGTCTGCCCTCCCCCTCCGCAGCGATTGATCTCACAGACTTTCAACACTCTGCTAGCATAAGAAGTAGAACGTATTTTTATGATTTCCATGAACCATAAGTGAGGTAGAGTACTGGTTTTTAAAAAACTAATTATCTTGTGATCTCTTTAGAGTTATTTTAAAGTCAGTATGTAGCCATTTAATTTACAAACACCTCAGCACAGGACTCGAGTCCTGGGTGGTGGAATCGCCGCTTACTCCTCCTGCTTAGACATCTTCTCCAAGTGGCTGTGGCTGAGGCGGCCCTGAGAGTGGTCGTGTGTCTCCTTATTTGTTTTAAAGATGTGCTGGATGAAGACCTTCCACGTGTCAAGTCCAGATCACCGCCTGCCCCAAACGGCTTCCGACAATACAGCAGTCGCCCCGCGTCCCCCGGTCAGGGGCGGGGGACATGTGGCCAGGACCCACCCACCCAGAGCCGGGCGTCTGCGCAAGTCCCCTGTGCGGGGAGGCCCCAGGCTCCTGGTCTGGGGGTGCAGGGCGACAGCGGCCCTGGATACGAGACAGACAGCAGCCTGGACTCTCGGGGTAAAGGCAGCAGCCGCCACAGCAGGAGCGGGAGCCGAGGCTGGAAGCCCATGAGAGAGACCCTGAATGTCGACAGTGTCCTCAGCGAGAGTGAGAAACGTCAGCACAGTCCACGGCACAGGCCGGGCGCCAGTCACACGCCCAGATGCAGGGACCAGAGCCCCAGCAGCTGGCCCCAGGGGCCGCCGAAGCAGAAGTGCTTGATGACCATCTACGAGGATGAATCGAGGCCGGAGCTGGGCAGCAGGCATTCCCCCGACGGCCCGGGGAAAGGCCTTGCCGAGACGGGCGTCCCTGGGGACGCCTGGCAGGGGCAGAGGACCGAGTCCGGCAGCGAGAGCAGCGACCACGTCAGCAGTGGAGCCGCCAGCCTGGACTCGCCGGGTGTGGACGGCGCCGGGACCGCGGAGCCCCCCAGGTAGTGCAGTCCTGGGAGGGAGCGCCCCTCCCCAGGCACCTCCTTAATCATTTGAAGTGATTTTCAAAGTCCAGGGTCTGCTCAGTGTGATGGAAGGAGCTTGAGCTCAAAGGAACGACACCCGGGAACTGCGGGTCGTTCGATGTTTCAGGTTCTTATTTTCAGTGGTTATTTCCAGATTCCAAAACACACAGCTGTGCAGGAAACGGAAATTATAGAAATACGTTCTCATGGCTGCATTGAAAGCTGTTGAAAGGTGCTACAGGTGTAAAGCGCAGCCCTGAGTGGGTTGCTACTCGGCCATGAAGCCGGTTGTTTAATTCTTGCATCTAGTTCATGCCTGTTCTCCCGCCTCTGGCATTTGTACCTCGGACACGGGGGTATTTTATGCTCACAGCCCCGCCCGTGGAGACACAGTTTCCTTGAGCAGATGTGCAGCCACCCCACTGGGTTTGTGCTCAGCGATTCTGAGCGTGTGGGGGTCGCTGTCCTGGTCCATTGCACTTGGGAACCCGGGAACCCGGGAACCCGGGAACCCGGGAACCCTGCCCCCAGCCTGCTCAGCGGCTGGCTTCCTGGGTCATCCTATCGACTTTATGCTTTTAGTCCATCCAGAACATTGTGCTTTGATATTAGATGGTGCTTCACCACCTCCATTACTAAAACGCCAGGTGTGCAGAAATCAGCTGCTTGTGTTCCATTAACAGCCGGGGAACTTCTTGTCAGGTCAGGCAGGGGATTTCAGCTCCTGGGGAGGAGTGGCTTCGGGTGGTAGAGAGGTCGGGGCTTCGTAACCTTGGGTTTTACTTATTGGGCAAATTAACTTCACTTCCTCGCCTCAGTCTGCTGTAAGCTGCGGGTGATGAGTGCTGTGAGTGCCCTGGTGAGAGGCAAGTGAAATCGTGTGCGTCAACACCTAGAACAGCACGTGGCATTTGCGATCGCTTAACGAGTGTTGTTTTCTTTCTCCGTCTCAGAGTAAACCGAAATGGTAATTCATGGTAGTGACGTGTCCCGTGTGTGTTTTGTTCTGTTTTTTAGTGACCGGAGTAAGACAAGCAACCAAAATACAGAACGTGTGAACTGTGCCTCCCAGCAGAGTGAAAACCACCTGGAAGGTAACTTTTCATTTAAATGGATTGTAATTGTGCTCATCAGAGTGATGAAGCTAAAGCGGTCCTGTCAGGAGAAGTGATGAGCGATGAGGTGGAGGTGAGCGGAGCCTGTGCAGGGACGGGAAGGGAGTGTCACTCAGGGCGGCTCCGTCCTCGGCTGGACAGCGGTGAGGACCTCAGGTCCCAGGGTCATAGCGCTGTTTGTTGTTCATGTCCGTGTGCAGGACTGTCAGCCTGCTGACTGACCCAGGTGATCATGGGCCCAGCAACAGGACCCCGTCGGCACTGATGCTTCTCTGACCACGGCTGATGGAGGTGGGGGTGCCCCACACGGAAATCACATGTTAGTTCCTACAGCTTCACCCAGGAGTTGATTGGCACCAGGCACGCCACACTCCTCTCACTGGCCAGGCAGGCCTCCGCCACAGGCCTGATTGCAGAGGGGAAGGGCCATATCACAGGCACAACACCTGGGGTCCACCACAGGGCCAAGGGCAAAGAAACTGTCAGCAGCTGTGGGGCAAGCTCAGTCGGAAATAGTGGGCACTGGTGCGGTCGCTCCGGTGCCCGAGGCGTGGGTCGCTCCGGTGCATTGCCAGCAGCCAGTAGAAGCCCAGAAGCCAAGGGGGTTGGGGGGAGGGGGATGTACAGAACTTGCAGTGCTGTCGAGGGGCCCGTGTGTCTGGGAGGCTCGGGGGAACCATGAGCAACTACTATTGAGGTTTCAGGGACCAACAGTAGAAATGGGAAAATTCAGAGGATTAGAAGGAATTTAATTTTTCAAAATAAACAGTAGCCATAAAACACAAACTTTAAAGTTTGTTTTCAGTATTTATCCTCCTGAAGGCCTGTGGAGATCATTGTTCAGGTGGCAGACTTGAATATGGCTAAGCGCTAACTTATTTTGTTCCCATCAAAGGGTATAATATCAGAAGGAAACGCTGATATTGAGGAAATAGCCTTCCTTTCCCACGTAAATGTCCCGCCTGTTTAACAGATCTGATCACGTCTGGTAAGCGAGCATTACAGGAAACAGCGAAGGGCTGGCCAGAGGCCGCGGCCGAGGTGGGGACCTTGAACAATGACCCCAGTTCAGGGTCTTGACAGAACGGCACCGGCCTCCCGAGAGCATATCGCACAGGCCGTGGGGCCTGCGGTCAGGAGCGCGCTGCTGTGAGAGTGTGAGAGTGGGCACTGGTTTCCCATTGAACACGAGAGAGTGGGCATGTAGCCCACTTAGAACAATGTTTTTAAATATATTTTTATTGATTCCAGAGAGGAAGGGAGAGGGAGAGGGAGAGAGAGAAATGTCAATGGTGAGAGAGAATCATTGATTGGCTGCCTCCTGCATGCCCCCTACTGGGAATCGAGCCCACAACCCAGGGATGTGCCCTTGACTGGAATTGAACCCGGGACCCTTCAGCCCACAGGCCAACGCTCTTTCCACTGAGCCACACCAGCCAGGGCTGAAACAATTCTTATGGTGGTAAAATACGCATGACCTTTTAAGTGACAGCTCAGTGGCATAAAGTCTACTCACATTGTTAGGCAGCCCACACCTCCCCCATCACTCTCATCTTCTCACACTGAAGCTCTGCCCCCCTGCCCCCAGCTCCTCCCCCCCGCGCCCCCCCTCCCGCCACAGCCACCTTGCTTTCTGTCTCTGAGTCTCTGAACTGGACTAGTCTAGGCACCTCAGAGAAGAGGGATCGAACTGTTTTGTGACTGGCGTATTTCACTTCACATAATGTCTTCAGGTCTCATCCCTGTGGTGCCTGTGTCGGAATTCCCCTCCTTTTCAAGGCGGGAGTTTCCATTGTGTGACCTGATGCGTTTGTTTATCCGCCCGTCTGCTGTCGGACCTTCGGGCCCCTCCACCTGTGGCCATCCGGAGCAGCACTCCTGTGAGCCCGGGGGACAGGGACCTGAGAGTGCACCCGCATGGCTGCTGGGTCCTGAGGGACCATCCCAGCAGCTGCACATTCCACAGCCCTGCAGTGCACGGGGTGCCCACTCTCCACTCCTCCCAGCACGCGTATCGTCTGGGCTCCTTGATGGTTGCCATCCTAATGGGTGTGTGAGCCTCTACATAAATTGCATCTGTTAAAATTATTTCTTGCCCAGCGGCGTGGCCTATGAACTGGGAGGTCACAGTGCATTCCCAGAGCATATGCCTGCGCTGAGGGCTCAATCCCAGGAGGGGCTGCAGGAAGCAACCGATGGATGCTGTTCTCTCTCATCGATGCTTCTATTTCTCTCTCCTTCTGCTTTCCCCTCTTTAAAATCAATAAAATACACTCACTCACCTCCTGCTGGGCACATGGACTGTGTCCAGATCTTAGCTATTGTAAATTGTGCTGCTATGAACACATAGGTGCATATATCCTTTCTGATTGGTGTTTCGGGTTTCTTAGGATATATTCCTTGAAGTGAGATCACTGGGGTCAAATGGCAGTTCCATATTTAATTTTTTTAGGAAACTCCAGACTGTTGTCCATAGTGAGTGTCTGCACCAGTCTGCATTCCCACCAGCAGTGCACAAGTGTTCCTTTTTCTCCACATCCTCTCCAGCACTTGTCATTTGTAGATTTGCTGATGTAGCCATTCTGACAGGTGTGAGGTTATACCTCACTGTGAGGTGATAGCCCAAGTACCCATCAATAGGTGAGTGGATAAAAAAGCTGTGGTACATTTATACTGTGGAATACTATGAAGCTGTAAAACAGAAGGAACTCTTACCCTTTGCAACAGCATGGAGGGACCTGGAGAGTATATGCTAAGCGAAATAAGCCAGTCAGAGAAAGACAAGTGTCACATGATCTCACTCATACATAGAATCTAATGAACAAAATAAACTGATGAATAAAATAAATCCAGAGACATAGAAGCATGAACAGACTGAGGCGGAAGCTCAGGGAAGGCCGGGGAGGGAGGGTGGTGGGGAAGTGATCATGAAAGAGCTTGTATGCATATGTGCATAAGCCATGGACACTGCCAATAGGCAGGCGAAGGCCTGGGGCTGGGGCAGGCTAGAAGGGGTCAATGGCGGGGGGGACATATGTAATACTTCAACAATAAAGATTTAAAACTAAATATATAAAGAAAGACTGAGATGGATTTACAGTGTCATCCAGAACAAAGCATGAGTGAAGTGTAGACACCCTCAATTTTAAAAATGTCTGATTCCGTGCACATCAGAGCCCCCATGGTTCTTACTGGCTTTGCCTGGCTCATGCCCCAGCCTGTGTCTTGCCCCCTGCGCAGGCCTCGGGAAGGGGTTCATGAGGCAGTTAGGGGTGGAGGCCTACATCTCAGGAAAGATGATGTATTTGGACTCGTCAGCATGTACGGCAGCTGAATGGCATGGATGTGAGCTGTCACACTCGAGAACTGGAGACGAATAAGAGATAGAAAAAGGGAGGAAGGATCTGTTTTCTTCATCAGTTTATTCTGTTCATTTGATTCATTCCACATATGAATGGGGTTTGCTGGGTGAGAAAGATGAGCCAGGACTGAGAGAAGGAGCCACATTGGGAAAGTGTGAGGAGTAGCTGGGAAGGCTGAGGAAACACAGCAGGGGGTCATCCCAGGGACCCCAGGGAGCTTCCTGAGGGGTTGGGGTCACAGAGTGAGCAGCGTCAGGGTCAGATGTCTGCTTCTCAGTGGTTCTCAGTGATGCAGGAGAGCCATCAGGCTGGAGGGCGTGAGACATGAAGCAGGATCCGAGTGAGGCATTGGGAAGTAGGCTCTGTTTGTGGTGCCTCACCGTGTGTCAGACCACAGGGGGCATGTTCACTGGAGGGAATCTGGGGAAGGACACAGGGATTCCTAGTACTAGGCTTAATCTTCCAACTTTTCTGAACTTCCTAAAGTGATCTATATATATAAAAGCCCAAGCAACCGTTCAACCGTTCCACTGGTAGCTATGACGTGCACTGACCACCAGGGGGCAGACGCTCCCACTGGTAGGTTAGCTTGCTGCTGGAGTCTGGCCAATCGGGACTGGGCGAGACAGGCCGGACATACCCTGGAGCCCTCCCGCGGTCTCCCCCAGCCCCGATCATGCACTGGTGGGGTCCTTTAGCCTGGCCTGCGCCCTCTTGCAATCCAGGGACCCCTCGGGGGATATCGGAGAGCCGGTTTCAGCCCAATCTCCACAGGCCAGGCCAAGGATCCCACGTGCACCGGGCCTCTAGTTTTCAAACAAAAAGGTTTCCCTGTACAATTAAAAGTAACAGGGACGTGGCTTTACCACATCTGTCCAGCCTTGGCTGGGATTAGCCCAGCAGCACCTGGAGGAGGAAAATGAAGGCCAGAGCTCAGCTTGGCGTTCATTCGTGTCAGGAGTCAGGAATAAGGATGCCCTAGGAGGAGGGTGTGTGAGAGCAGGAGCAGGGCGGGGCCAGGACAGCCAGCGTGGTGTCTGGAGGGAGAGTTGGAGGGAACCAGGAGAGGCAGGCCTGGGCGGGAGATGGGGCGGGGCCTCCGTCCCTGGGCTGTGCTCAGTGGGGTGTGGAAGGAGTTCACACCCAGTGCTGTCTTCCTCCAGGAGCTGAGGGTGTCTCCTGAAATCCTGTATGTTCAGATATTGCAGATGCCACACAAGTCTCAAAGGGATTATTAGGTTTTTCAGAAAACTTGTGCCGCCAGCTTTGGAGTCAGCAATCCGTGGCTCAGTCTCAGTTGAGGGTAGAAGTCAGCCTTAGTTCAGGCTGAGAACCTGGATGCTGGGAATGACAGATGAGCCTGGGCTCAAGATATCTGTTAGTTCCCTGAGTTCTTACTACAAAAAAGTGTTGAGTGAAATAGACTACCCTGAATAGTGTCAAGTCCTAGAATCAGTAAGTGAAAACAATTTTATTAGAAGTTTGTACATGTGCCTGTTTACTTTCTCTAAGGTTTCCTCCCCCAGACTGCAGAGTGTATTCATTTAAAACAGTCTATAATAAAAAAGCATAATATTCTAATTAGACCAGACAGCCGAACGTCCTTCAGACAAAGCCATTGCGGCTGCAAGGGCCGAGGGCAGGCAGCTGTGGCAGCCGGCAGTGGCAGCAGCAGCAGGGTGATGGGCGCGGCACCTTCCCCTGATCGGCCTAGTTGCCTCCCCTGAGGGCTCCTGGACTGTGAGGGGCAGGCTGGGCTGAGGGGATCCCTCCCCGCCCCCCAGGGCACGAATTTCCGTGCACTGGCCCTAGGAACATTAGAAAGTGTGTCTAGAGAAGAGGGCCTTTGCCAGTGGACTGGTTCCTGCGACACACAGTGATGCTCTGAGTGTCCGGCTGCAGAGGGCAGTGACTGGCGCATAGCACCGCCAAACGGTGATGTCATTTAAAACTGGAAGCGTTCGGTATTGAGTTTGTCGCAAAATCGCATGATTTACTTTTTGTTTAAATTGTAATTCCAGTGAGGAAAGTTTCCGACTCCTGCCTTTTTATTTTGTGTCCTCCCAACATTTAGTTACCTGGGAGCGTAGTTAAAGTAGCCACTCATCCCCGCGGGTGAATTTAGCCAGAAATAGTCACCCAGTGGAAGTAATGTGAGTTTCCTGAAGCTTTCAGATCTTATTGGCACATGTGATCATTGCAGGCCAGCTCATTGATTATGTGACTACTCTTGAACGTTTAGGCTTTGTAACACAGTGTTTCTCTTCATTCTGACAGAGAGAGGGCAGCTTGGCTTTATGGCGACTTAATGTCTGTTTCAAACCGAGGCCATCTTTTCAGATGAAGTATATATTAACTTCTTGACTGTTGGGCTTTGGGTTTTTTGGTGTACAGAATCAAAATTAGCATTATTAATTAAAGCTCTCTGCCCTGACATTGTGGCATCATTTGTGCCAAGTGTTAAAATCGGTCTTTTTTAGATTTGCAAAGAACCTGGAGCCAAAATTCCCGTAAAGACACATGGATGTCTATGTCAGCAGGAGAGAAAAATAGCGCATCTATTTTTAAGGCAGTGGAATTCTGAAGTCAGACCACTTGGTTGAATGCTTGCCATAGTGACTGAAATTCCACACACTCACAGAGCCTCTGCTGCCCCCTGCTGCCGGGGTGTGGACACTTGAACAAAAGGCAAGAGTTCTTGAAGATTTATTGTTTTCTTGTGTGTGTGTGTCTATTAGACTTGAAATTATGAGTAAGTTAAAAAGTAAAATAAATATTCTGAAGTTAAAATCAAAATGGGTATAAAAGTATGTGATTTTAAGTTACAAATGTTTTAGGCTTTAAAGATTGAAAAATTAGCCAGGTTCTTTCTGACACTTTAACCATAAAGTAACTGGGGGGGCAGGGGGGCTTAGTTTTTGAGCCCCAGGCAATGTGCCCCGCTTCCGCGCCACTAAGACTGGGGGCCTCCACTGCCTTGTATTTAGGCGGCACTGGAGTGGCGCTGGGGCGGAGACCGTCTCAGCGTCCACTTCCCTGGCCCGGACCCAGAGGGGAGCACGGCGCACAGGGTGGGGCTGACCTAAGGAAGGAGAACAGTTTCCCGTGTAGCTGCGTGTTCGTCTGTAGATTTCCAGGGCACGTCTTCTGTGTGCTGGGTACTGAGATGGCTTCTTGGGAAACGGTCACAGGCAAGGGGCTGACTGGTCTGGTGGGAGTGAGCCTCCGTCTTAGCAAGTGAACGCCAGCCCTGCGGCCCCCTTCCCTAAGGGAAGGTTGTACTGGGAGGTGTCCTTACCTGTGAGCGGCATCGCATTTGGGTGTTGAATTCCCATGTATATTATACAGTTCTTTCTTGGGAGTTGCTTCAAGGTTTAACCTCCAGAACCTGATCAAAGTCAAATACAGATTTTTTGGTAGGGTAATATTTAGATGTTTTGATCAACTATGGATTCCACTTGAATTCTGAGGGACAGGGTAGTTTTTAAAAATATACCCTGATGGTCAACTTAGGGATAAAAGGGCATCTATGATAGAGTTCCATATTATTGTTTAAAAAATAAGTTCTGTTTTAATACCTTTGCTTCATTTTCTTTGACCTTTAATTTGGTGTGCATGAGAATGAGAGGAAACTGAGATAACTGAACATGATGAAAAGGTCACCTAAAATAAGGAGAACACAAACACTTACTAGAACTGCACAGAGTGTAGGCAATTAATTGAAAATGCAAGCTGATGCCATATACATGGTTATCTTCTGTGGGCATCAGCCCATGAAAGTGCATCTGGGACTCGATGTTCAAACCAGTGGCCCCGCTTCACCAGACGGAGACGCTCTGGGGTGACCTTGTACTTAGGCACATGCTCACAAGGGCTCCGGGGGTGGGGAGTCAGGTGTGGCTGCTGCCACCTGCCAGCTGGCGCATTGCCGGGGCACCTGCCTCTCGGGGATGGGAAGGGGAGTGTCTCACAGCACAGCTGAGATGGAGGTTTTAGGAAGCAGCTGTTTTTTTAATCGAGAGCAGTGGTTCAAACCTTTATCCGCATATCATTAAAAAACATTGAGGATCTCAAGACCTTTGTTTGTATAGTTATATCTATCAATATTGGCTGTACTAGGCATTAAACCAAACATTTTAAATATTTTAAATAACCAAACTCACGCATGGTTTTATAACATCCATGCATCTTTATATGGGAAATACTGGTTTGCTAAATTATGTAAGTCTTCCAGTCCTTGATCCTTTTTTTTTTAAGGAAGAGTTCATTTTTAATTCTTTTAATATATATGTTTTATTGTTGATAGTATTATAGATGTCTCCCACCCCACCCCTCTTTCCCCCCCTCCTCCCAGGCCTTACTCCCGCCTCCCCAGTTCTTCCCCACCCTATGGCCCGGCACATGGCTATGCACATAAGTATACAAGTTCTTTGGTTTATTTCTTCTTGTCCCCCCAGCCCACATCAAGGTATGTCCATCTGTTTCGTGCCTCCCTGCTTCGGGTCTTATTTTGATACTCTCTTTATATATCTTTTTTAAACCCCGTTTGTTAATATCCCCAGGCTTCAGCAGAAAGTCTGTAATAATTGGGAAGCTGAACTCACAGAGGTGGGTAGTAAGGTTTTCGAAAGTCTTCCTTTGATCTAAAAGCTTGAATCCCATCACTGGCAATAAACACCGCCAGTCGGTTCTCTTGAAGTCACGTGCTCACTTCTTTAATGTTCAAGAAAATTTCTGCCAAATAACCAAGTCTGATACCCACACTTGTCATCTTTTCCAGTAAAAATGGTGTTCAGTTGTAAGAGTAAATAATTATTATCCACTTCTCACAACCCACATGGGCGGTTAGGGTTAGGGTTCGGCAGTGGCAGTGGGGGGTTAGGGTTAGGGTTAGGGTTCGGCAGTGGCAGTGGGGGGTTAGGGTTAGGGTTAGGGTTCGGCAGTGGCAGTGGGGGGTTAGGGTTAGGGTTAATCAGTGGCAGTGGGGGGTTAGGGTTAGGGTTAGGGTTCATCAGTGGCAGTGGGGGGTTAGGGTTAGGGTTAGGGTTCATCAGTGGCAGTGGGGGTTAGGGTTAGGGTTAGGGTTCGGCAGTGGCAGTGGGGGTTAGGGTTCGGCAGTGGCAGTGGGGGGGGGGGTGTAATGTGTTGACCCAGAGGTGCTCTTACTTCTGTGAGGAAGGGAATCAAGCCTGTGGTCTCGTTACTGAGGAAGCGCCATTGTCAGGGCTGAGGGGCTGGCTCTGTCACCACCTGGTCAGCCGTGACTCTAGGCTCCAACCGAGCCCTCTGTCCTCAAACCAGGGTCCCGTATCTCCTCAGCAGTGGGACTCGTACACCCAGGACACAGGCACCCGGGACACAGGCACCTGGGACGCAGGCCCTGGTCCAGCCCAACCCATGGGAAGAGCATTTTTCTGGCATTGCTGACACTTTCAGGTGACAGATTGAGGGAAGAGCCACTCATTCTGTAGAAAGGGCCAGAAAAGAGGTGCTATTTGAGCTGAGTCAGGAATTCGTTTTGTTTGTTAACTGGAAGATTTTAAATGCTCCCGCTTTTCTCCCTCCTCAGGCTGCAGAAAAGAATTCAGGAACTTGGAAGTAGGCTGTAAGTCTCATGACCCAGAATCACATCCACAAATAAAAAACCCTGTGATGAAAAGGTAAGGAAGGACAGTTGGGAATATTAATGTCTTTTTCGTAAGTGGGTGTATTAGAGGAACGTTTCACTTACAGACAGGCAAAGTGCCCGTTACTACCTGCAGCCGTGGCCTGTGGCATGCTGGTGCCCGTCTTATTGGAGGCAGTTAGAAGGATGTAGACCTAAGGAGAGGGCCAGGGGCACAACACAATTGCTTCAGTCCTCGTAGATCCTTACAAAGTAGATGGTATTTTGCAAAAGAGAAAATTCAGGACTTAAATGAAGTAATTTGTCCAAAGTAGTGGAGCTGAGACCTGCCCATAGCTCTTGTCTACCTAGCAAAGCCTCAGCTCTCCCTCCTTCTGTAACGCCCATGATAAAAGTGACCAGGTGAGCAAAACTGCTTGCAGTGTGCTACCTTTTATCTTCACCTTAGAGGTTAATCACTACCTAAATAGACATAATCTTGGTTAGCTAGATTATTTTAAATTAGTCTCCTATCCTTATGTGTCAGGATTAAAGTACCTCCATTACTATAAACTCTGCAGTGTTGGTTGGGAAGTGTCTTAGGGGATTGAGGTGTTTGCTGGGAAGATCTTCCTTAAGTCTGAAATTCACAGCTTTTGAAATCACACTTCTAACGCTTAGAAACTTGGCCGGTGTTTCTGGTGAGCACGCCCGTCTGGTTGAGAGTCAGAGTGTAAGATGTTAATGCTTCAGATCCTTCCGCTTCTGTTATATCACACAAGTCGCCGAACGTGCTGCTGTGAGGGGAGGTGACCGGACAGTCCCCCGCGCCGCCTGCTCACACGTGGGGCTGCAGCTTCGCTTTGCTTTTCTACTCCAGGTCCCGTGGACGCGACCCCAGCGGGAAGCTGCTCCCTGCGTCGGGGCCACACGTCCTCCGGGGCCTCCCAGCTGGTGAGCAAACCCTGTCGGGGGAGCAGAAGCCTGAACACGCCAGCGAGTGCCAGTTTCCCGCGCGGCCAGATGGAGGCAGCTCCGAGGGGGCAGGTGGGCTCTCTCACACCGATGCCAGTCCTGCTTCTGGAATGAGAACGAACAGCGATGACTTCGCACCAGCCTCGGTGTGGCCCGCGCCCGGGAGAGCTGCGGGGCCCCCGCCTGCCCCTGCCCCCCTCACCCGGCAGTGCACGGCCATGGACCCGTGTTCCCCGGAGACCTCCCCACCCAGGGGGCGCGGGGCTCCGTCCCCTCGCAGAGCTGACGGTGGTCAGGTGCCAAAACTCGTTTGCCAGAATCCACCACCCCCTTTGCCACCGAAAAGATATGCTGTGACCGGGGTGCCACAGCCAGGGAAAAACGGCCCTGCACCCGCAGCCAGGCTCCCAGAGGCGCCCAGCGCTCGCTTGGCCAGTCCTCCGCCGCTCAGCACGGGCACAGCAGAACCGGGCTCGGCAGTGAGCGCCCCTTCCCGGGACGAAAGGCTCAAGCAGACGGTCCACACGAGAGAGCGCGTGGGCGCTGCCCGGAACCCCCCGGCCAGCTCCGCCAGGGGTGCCCAGGCGGGCCTGGGGGCAGGTGTGGCTGCCTCGTGCCAACCAGCAGACTGGAGTCCGGCCTGTCCCGGGGAGCCCATCTGTCTCACCACCTACTTCTCCGTCGACAGCTGCATGACCGACACGTACAGGCTCAAGTACCACCAGAGGCCCAAGCTCTGCCTCCCCGAGCGCTCCGGCTGCGGGAGCAAGAACCCGGCCCCTCCGGGCGCAGGAGGCCTGGGACCTGCGCCGCCGGACAGCCTCGGGGCAAGCTGCCCTCCTGAGCAAAGACACAAACCCAGTGTCCACTGTGATAGATGAGCCAGGACCCCGCCGCTCACGCTCAGAGGCCGTCACAGCAGGAGGGAGATTGACGACCGAGCCTAGTGACCAGGGAAATGAAAACCGTGGTGTTTGTCATTCGTCACTTTAGCTTCCTCTGTGTCCTTTTACCTCGAGACAATCCACTCACTGGGTATTTTAGAAATCCCGCTGAGCAGTCTTGGCCTGCCTCGAAAAATAGGGGCGTGCAGGAAGTCACTTATGGTATGCTGTGGTTGAATAAAAACGGAGTCTGTCCCTTCATTTTGTGGTTGGTAGAACCCCGAGTGTGAGAGTCCCCAGAACCCTGTGCTAGCTGAAACTTGCCAGGGGATGTGTAGCGGTAGGCAAAGCCGGCTGGGCTTTCTGAACAGGCACTTTCCCGTTGGGCCAAAGGCCACTTGGCCAGCCCGTGGGTTCCGACTTCTTAGACAATACCAACCCAGGAAATTGATAGCATTTGGGGGAAAAGCCTTAATGATAAAGACATTTTTAAAATATATTTTTTATTGATTTCAGAGAGGAAGAGAGAGGTAAATAGAAATACAAACATCATGATGAGAGAGAATCATTGATCAGCTGCCTCCTGCACGCCCCACACTGGGGTTCGAGCCCGAAACCCAGGCCTATGCCCTGACCGGGAATCGAACCATGACCTCCTGGTTCATAGGTCGCCGCTCAACCACTGAGCCACACTGCTGGGCAATAAAGAAAATTATAAATTCAATACTCAAGGTCAAAACAGGAGAAACTTATTTTGCTCCTAGAACTTGCATATTCAGAATGCCTAGTTAACATCAGTTTGGCCTTTGACTGTTGTATCAATAAACAATACTTCAGCCAGGTAAGCTAAAAATAATAAAATACTTAGCTTTAGTATATTTATTTATCTTGTTACTTTTTTAAACGTTTGTATGAAATGTGAACGGCCTTTATTTTCGTTTGGTTACTGTGGGCTGCTAGTGACCAGTGTTGGAAGGTGACCTAGTGCCTCCTGGGAACCTCAGTGGCCGCCTGGCTTCTCCCTGCTGTCATCTCTTCCGTCTGTAGGTTGGCAACCCGTTTTGTTGATTTTCTGATTCTTGTATCTGAAAATCCTTCTGGGTTTCCAGATAAAATTGTTGCCTCTGATTTAGAGGGTTTCATTTGAATGAAATGTCGTTTTACCCTCACCACACTCATGGAGAGGGCTCTATTTTTAAATGAAATAAAGGAATCTCCCATTATTACGATGAACTCACAAGTGTGAGCTACTTTGTCTTATGACTTTATTAGCTGTCATTCTGTACTAACTGAGGAACCTAATTGTGGCTCAGCTGAGTTTCACATCGTCCACTCCCGAGAATGAAGAACGACACACTGAAAGCTTTTCTTGCCTTTGCCAGTGGGTAAAGTTTATAGGTAGAACTTGATCATTTATGAACTGATTACTGAATTTAATACTTTGACCAATTCCATAAATTAAAATATTCCAAAATGTAAATGGTTAAAAATACTTCTAGACAAATAGAAAGTAATTGCTTACAAAAATCTAACTTTACCCAGTTACCAAATCTTAGAGTTGTCTTCCACCAAGAAGGCTTTTTAATAGCCTTTTCTAACTACGATAGTGATTATTACCTTCTCTTCATTTAGAAATACTTGAGTATCAACTAAATTACATTTTATCTTTTAAGAAAGTTTATTTTTAACATGACTTTGAGTATGGAGCATTTGTAAATATTGTAAACTTTGTAAACTTTGAAATGTCAGTGTATATAAACATTGCTTTTATAACATTGTAACATACTAGAAAATGGGCTTCATGTATTTTTAATAGCTTTCAAAAACCTTTTGTGTAGGTTTTTATTCTACTGGTCAAGATGTTCAGTTGAGATGTATTATTTGAAATAGCTAAACTGATTTCTGATATTTAACAGCCATCTCATAGATTTGAATTTACACTCAGAGTTGAGTTCAAACAACTAGGAATGCCCCCTTGGACTCCTGTTAGAGTGCTGTCCGGCCAAAACATCCCGAATCATGTAACAGCTTGAACAGGCTGGAAATGACCATTCGTCTTCATGTGAGCCAACACTTCAAATACAGTTTGAGTGCTTATTTAGTAACTAATAATCCACAAATAAATTTTTATTTTTAGTGCCTATTTATTTTTATAGGTGTTTTCTGCTTATAAACTATGATAATTTTGAAATAATGCAACCAATTGTAATGTTCAAAATACTTGTCTTCCAAATGTTCTATTTTCATGTGAAAGGAGTTTTTCCAGTTCAATTTTTTTTTTTTTTTTTTAGATAAACTGATCTTTAAGTTGATATGGTTGGACCTTTCTTTGCATTCATAAACTGTGGCTTCTTCTCCCCCCACGTGGATTATATACTTTATGTGAAATATGTCAATTTAAAGTTCAGGGGGACTTGGAATGTCACTGACCACCAGGTGTTATCACAGGAGGCTCCTGAGGGAAACGGCAGTGAAGCCTGAGCAGCCCCCACAGGAGCGGGCGGACTCGGAGAGGGGCCAGGCAGCACTCGAGGCCTGTGGACATGGGTCTGCAGCTCACTGCTCCTCAGCTCCACCAGGGCCGGGGAAGCAGCCGTGTGCCAGGGAAATGTGGACGTGGACACTTGAGATGTTACTCAATTTTTACATGTCAGGAAATAACCCATTCTCTCCCGCCACTTTCTCAGCTCATGGGCCTTATAGAGGCAGTGAGTGGGCCAGCTGTGGGCCACTGGCCAGTTCCATGACCCTTGTCCTAGAGCATTATCCACATTGGATGCCCTACTGACCCTCAACACCCTGTGGGCTCCGAGTGAGTCCGTGCAGTTAGGGGTGGGAACGGGCAGCACCTCACATCCTAACACTTTCAGGCTAACAGCCTTCCGCACGGTTGCTAATCAGGCAGTTCATTTCAAATGGTGGTAAAAACAGCCGTTTTACTTCCAAGCTTGTGAAATTTACCAGATTAAAGCCATATCGGTTATTCTTTTGGTGTCTTTGTTCTCACCATAGCAAGTGTGCCAACGTCCTTGGTGTCCCATTTACCAGGGTGGAAGCTTGGAAGCCGTCAGTGTGGGCACATGAACCGTCACTGCTTGAGGCCACAGCTCGGTGGTGCCATTTCTTACTCAGCACCTGGAGGACAGGTTCTGCCTCACCTGCCACCACTTCCGGGTGCCATTCACCGCCAGGCCCCGCTCTGAGCCGCCGTGTCACCCTGTAGAAATGGTCAGGGTGCCATCACCGCCAGGCCCCGCACTGAGCCTCCGTGTCACCCTGTAGAAATGGTCAGGGTGCCATCACAGCCAGGCCCAGCTCTGGGCCTCCGTGTCACCCTGTAGAAATGGTCAGGGTGCCATCACAGCCAGGCCCAGCTCTGGGCCTCCGTGTCACCCTGTAGAAATGGTCAGGGTGCCATCACAGCCAGGCCCAGCTCTGGGCCTCCGTGTCACCCTGTAGAAATGGTCAGGGTGCCATCACAGCCAGGCCCCGCTCTGAGCCTTCGTGTCACCCTGTAGAAATGGTCAGGGTGCCATCACAGTCAGGCCCAGCTCTGAGCCTCCGTGTCACCCTGTAGAAATGGTCAGAATGTGCCATCGCTGTGTGGGCTGCGGCTGGGAAAGGTAGTGTGCAGTGCAAGCCCGTGCGTGACTCAGCAGTGAGTAAGCTACGTGAGAACCGTCATCCTGTCACAGCCTCACGTGCACATCAGACCAAGTTAGCTGCACAATAAACGTTTATTGGGCAAAATTACCAGCCAGCAGCACAGAAACAGTTCATACAATGTTTGGATACGGAAGGAAATCCCAGTTCTGTGTTTCTCTAGATGCTCCCACCTTTGCCCGAAAGGTTTTCTTCAGAGAGATCAACGGTACCCTGGAGCCGTCATTGTTAACCTTGTAGTTGACAGATAAAGTCCTCCCAAATCAGTCCCAGATTCCACGGTAACCCAAGTGCCATTCTGAAAGGCAGAGGACGCAGCGTTCACCAGATCCATGCCCTGATTTGAAAGAAGGGGCGCCTCCCTAAAATACGTAGGCGATTCACATCCATCCGAGGTCCCCAATTTCGACCAGAGGCTGTTCCGAACATTGTATGTAAAGGAGTGTCTGTTCTGTACGTCTGAAGGGCGTATCGTAGCTACTGAGTGTGGCCCTGCTCATCAGATGACAGCTGTGTACTCCTACAACGTAAATTCTTGTTTATTCAGAGAAAAATCAAGGTGCTGAGCCCCATGAAGACAGTGATTTCGGTTTTGTTCACCGCTGTACCCGGCCCATACAAGTGCTCAAATATTTGTTGAGTGAATAAATATGCTGATTTTGCTGAATAGTTAAGTTACAGTAATTATAAAAACAAATGTGTTTTGGCCACAACCATTCTTAATATAACCACAATAATAAATAAGAGGATTGAAACACGCTGTCCTCCTTAGAGAGTTCAGGAGCTTAAAAGAGGGGGAGCACTGGGCAGGAGGAGCTGCCCCCTAGCTTTCCACTACTGGATATTACATACTTTCTCTAAGGTCATGTCAACCTGGCAGCTAAACAGAGGCCCACTGCATCTAGAACTTAAGCTGGATTCTTACAGCCAATAACTTGTAGACCTGCATTCTCTGTGTAGCTTTTAATTCCTTTTCTAAAATTCTCCCCTTGCTTTCTAGGAATTTAATTTTAGATACTTCACCTTAATAATTCACCATATATAACATTACATCATACTAAACCCTGTTCAACCCTTGAAACGTTAAGGGAAAGTCATTGCTGTCGTTAATGGGTACACTAAACCTCTGTGTACAAATATTTTAATTCAGCTCCTGTAAAGCCATCAGCTATTTGAAGACAGTTTTTAAACATGAATATAAGAGTCCAGTTTTAAGGACTTAGCTATGAATGGGTGAGGTCACTGCCCATTTAATCTAGTCCCCCAAAGTGTAAGGAATGTGGGAAAGGAAAGAAGGGCCCTTAAGAGTCTGAAGTTCTTCTGTTGCATAATCCTGTCTTTGCTCAAGAAGCTGTAAGTCGTGCTCAGAATTCAGTCCAGGAGTCAACTTCTGGATGTAGATACCAGGCATCCATCTGTAAAAACCAAGTATTCGTCAACAGCGTTTCCTTTCTCTTCCCATAGTATTCTGTGCCCATGTCTGAAACTGACTGTCTCGGGGACTTGCCTACTCCAGATGAATGACATTGACAAGAGCAGAAAATAGTCCGAACCATTGGTCAAAGGCTTCTGTTTCTACCCAGAGCTGAAAATTCGGGTCATTAAAAAAATAAAAAAAGACTATACTGAAGGTACATCTCTACCCAAAAGGGGCAGGTGCGGAAGAGAGGAAACGCTCCCTGTACAAATGGCCCCACAGAGGATCTTACAGACACACCCAAGTCTCGCGTCTGCCCACTCGCCCTTGTCCCTGCCCACCTGCCAGAGCCCAGAAACCGGAGACAGAGGGGCCTGCCTATGACCTTAGGCTCAAATCTTTGCCAGAACTCGGGCAACTGCCATCAAGAGCGCTCACTCGCCAGCGTGAGGACCGACGGCCGTGAACTCACGGTGCAAAGAGAACTCCGAAGTCCAGGAGCCTTGGGTCCCTTCTCCCATAGGTGGATCCCTTCTCCCATAGGTGGGTCCCCTCTCCCATAGGTGGATCCCTCCTCCCATAGGCGGGTCCCCTCTCCCATAGGCGGATCCCTCCTCCCATAGGTGGGTCCCCTCTCCCATAGGTGGATCCCTCCTCCCATAGGTGGATCCCTCCTCCCATAGGTGGGTCCCCTCTCCCATAGGCGGATCCCTCCTCCCATAGGTGGGTCCCCTCTCCCATAGGTGGATCCCTCCTCCCATAGGCGGATCCCTCCTCCCATAGGCGGGTCCCCTCTCCCATAGGTGGGTCCCCTCTCCCATAGGTGGGTCCCCTCTCCCATAGGTGGATCCCTCCTCCCATAGGTGGATCCCTCCTCCCATAGGTGGGTCCCCTCTCCCATAGGTGGATCCCTCCTCCCATAGGTGGATCCCTCCTCCCATAGGTGGATCCCTCCTCCCATAGGTGGATCCCTCCTCCCATAGGTGGGTCCCCTCTCCCATAGGCGGATCCCTCCTCCCATAGGAGGGTCCCCTCTCCCATAGGCGGATCCCTCCTCCCATAGGTGGATCCCTCCTCCCATAGGCGGATCCCTCCTCCCATAGGCGGATCCCTCCTCCCATAGGTGGATCCCTCCTCCCATAGGCGGATCCCTCCTCCCATAGGAGGGTCACCTCTCCCATAGGTGGATCCCTCCTCCCATAGGTGGGTCCCCT
Source organism: Myotis pilosus (assembly GCA_036010255.1). Taxonomy (NCBI): domain Eukaryota; kingdom Metazoa; phylum Chordata; class Mammalia; order Chiroptera; family Vespertilionidae; genus Myotis; species Myotis pilosus. The sequence continues at coordinate 2,505,254 of JASKON010000034.1, forward strand.
CTCCCATAGGTGGATCCCTCCTCCCATAGGCAGGTCCCCTCTCCCATAGGCGGATCCCTCCTCCCATAGGCGGGTCCCCTCTCCCATAGGTGGATCCCTCCTCCCATAGGTGGATCCCTCCTCCCATAGGAGGGTCCCCTCTCCCATAGGTGGATCCCTCCTCCCATAGGTGGGTCCCCTCTCCCATAGGCGGATCCCTCCTCCCATAGGTGGGTCCCCTCTCCCATAGGCGGATCCCTCCTCCCATAGGAGGGTCCCCTCTCCCATAGGCGGATCCCTCCTCCCATAGGAGGGTCCCCTCTCACATAGGCGGATCCCTCCTCCCATAGGAGGGTCCCCTCTCCCATAGGCGGATCCCTCCTCCCATAGGTGGGTCCCCTCTCCCATAGGTGGGTCCCCTCTCCCATAGGTGGATCCCTCCTCCCATAGGTGGATCCCTCCTCCCATAGGTGGATCCCTCCTCCCATAGGTGGGTCCCCTCTCCCATAGGTGGATCCCTCCTCCCATAGGTGGATCCCTCCTCCCATAGGTGGATCCCTCCTCCCATAGGTGGATCCCTCCTCCCATAGGTGGATCCCTCCTCCCATAGGTGGGTCCCCTCTCCCATAGGCGGATCCCTCCTCCCATAGGAGGGTCCCCTCTCCCATAGGCGGATCCCTCCTCCCATAGGTGGATCCCTCCTCCCATAGGCGGATCCCTCCTCCCATAGGCGGATCCCTCCTCCCATAGGTGGATCCCTCCTCCCATAGGCGGATCCCTCCTCCCATAGGAGGGTCCCCTCTCCCATAGGTGGATCCCTCCTCCCATAGGTGGGTCCCCTCTCCCATAGGTGGATCCCTCCTCCCATAGGCAGGTCCCCTCTCCCATAGGCGGATCCCTCCTCCCATAGGCGGGTCCCCTCTCCCATAGGTGGATCCCTCCTCCCATAGGTGGATCCCTCCTCCCATAGGAGGGTCCCCTCTCCCATAGGTGGATCCCTCCTCCCATAGGTGGGTCCCCTCTCCCATAGGCGGATCCCTCCTCCCATAGGTGGGTCCCCTCTCCCATAGGCGGATCCCTCCTCCCATAGGAGGGTCCCCTCTCCCATAGGCGGATCCCTCCTCCCATAGGAGGGTCCCCTCTCACATAGGCGGATCCCTCCTCCCATAGGAGGGTCCCCTCTCCCATAGGCGGATCCCTCCTCCCATAGGTGGGTCCCCTCTCCCATAGGTGGATCCCTCCTCCCATAGGTGGATCCCTCCTCCCATAGGTGGGTCCCCTCTCCCATAGGCGGATCCCTCCTCCCATAGGTGGGTCCCCTCTCCCATAGGTGGATCCCTCCTCCCATAGGTGGATCCCTCCTCCCATAGGCGGATCCCTCCTCCCATAGGTGGGTCCCCTCTCCCATAGGTGGATCCCTCCTCCCATAGGTGGGTCCCTTCTCCCATAGGAGGGTCCCTTCTTTCATAGGCGCCTCCTCCGCTCCCTGCTCCTCCGCTCCACCTACCCTCCCCCCGCCCCCACCCGTGTCAGCCCAGCGTCCCTCTCCTTTCCCTTCCGTCCCTCCCTGCTGCCTGGACAGTCTTCCGAGGGCGCGGCTGGGAAAATGGACTTGCAGGCGGAACCCACCGAGCTCTGGGAACTGCCCACGGGTGTCCGGGATGGGGGTGTGTGCCGAGGGGTCCGGCGGGTCCCGGGTGGAAAGCTGACATTGATGAAATGGCAGCTCTGGGGCCCGAGACCCCGGCGCGGCGGGCTCCGGGTCCGGCTGCCGAGCAGTGCGGGGCCTGGGGCCACGCAGACACCCCGCCTGCAGGGAAGCTCGGCCCTCCCCTCCGGCCGCTGCACGCGCAGGACTGGCCGCTCGGGTCCCCCCGCGAATGCCGCGAGCTCCGAGGACCGAAGTCACCCCCGTGCCTTCGGGGCGAGGAAAGCGCACCCCGCGGCTTCCTGGCAGAACATCCCACAGACACGCGGCCCAGATGCCCGCACCCCCTTCCCCGCGCTCACCACGGCCACAGGTACACGACCAGGAACAGCACCAGGTCCACCAGCACGAACAGCCAGAGGTCCAGCCAGTACGAGTGCCTGGGCAGCCGCTCCGCCGCCGCCGGGGGCCGCCCCTGGTGGTTCTGCTGCGGCGCCGCCGCGTCGCCCGGCCCTCGCCGCTCGCGGGGCCCGTTCTGGCCGCCTCCCGCCGCCGCGCGACCCTCCATGGCACCTCCACCCGCAGCCGGAACCCGCCTTCCGCGCTTCCGCTTTCCCAGGCCCGTCCAGGGACCCAGGCCGCAGCCTACGCATGCGCGGCGCCCCGCCCCGGAAGTGGCCCTGCCCCCAACGTCAGGCCCCGCCCGCGGCCGGCTGCGTCCGTGACCGCCGGCAGGAGCGCGCAGGGCGGGGCGGCCGCCGCCCACCAGCCGCACCTGCGGGCCCGCCCCGCCGCCTGTGGCCTCCAGGCGGGAAGCTGGCCATTCCGGTTTCCCTTGAAGAAGTGCCTCCACCGGACCGGAAGTAGCTGTCACGGCCGGTTCCCAGCGGCCACGGTCCCACCGGCGTTCCCTTGGGATCCTGGTGCAGCAGCGGAGGGCGGGTGCGCTCCGGGCCTTCCCGCGGACCGCGCTGGCTTGTCGTGTGGTTTGCGAGTGAGTTGCGAATCCTCATGGCCGGCGCGAGCCCCTCGGGGGCAGAGGACGGAGGGGCACGCACCCCGCGGCGTGAACTCGAGGGGGACCCGGGTTTGCGCTGGGACCCGGCAGGATGGAGCGCACCCGGGAAGGGAGCGACTGCCCACTGCAGGCAGCAACCCCTCCGCCGCCCCTCTTGCCCCGTTTGGGTCTCAGGGTGACGGCGACAGGGGACAGGTCCACAGCGGAGCATGCGCGTTTACTCATCTCTCAGGTCCCGAAAGGGGCCGGAGCAGAAAGCTCTACCAGCGGTTCTCAACCTGTGGGTCGCGACCCCTCTGGCGGTCGAACGACCCTTTCACAGGGGTCGCCTAAGACCATCCTGCATATCAGATATTTACATGACGATTCATAACAACAGCAGCATGACAGTTATGAAGTAGCAACGAAAATAATTTTATGGTTGGGTCACAACATGAGGAACTGTATTTAAAGGGCCAGAAGGTTGAGAACCACTGCGTCTACACCAAACACGGGGAGTGAACCCAGGGCTTTGGGTGCTGGTGGTAGATGGTGGGAGGAGAGAAGGGTTTGCCTGAACCGATGTCTTGTCCTCATTCCTCATCCCTTGTTCCCCCTGGGCCAGGGAGGCCCCTCATGAAGGTCAGGGAGCCCTCAGTGCACCTGCTACTTCTCGGGAGCACTGAACGCAAGAGTCCATTTGCCCATGTGCTCTCATGTAGGGTGAAAAGCGCTGGACGCCATCACTTCCCCGGATGCGTCATGGGGCCGCTGGACAGATGGCTGTGGACAGAGGGTTGGGTTCGGGGCAGAGTGGCCAGGGGTCTGCAGAGGGACAGAAGGACACAGATTAGAACGGCATGAGTAAAGTGAAAACTTGCGAATCTGAGCACATTTCCCCACATCCCGTTAAATCCAGCTTCCTTCCCAGGAGCAGGGCACTTCCATCGCATGGCTGAGGCCCATTTATCAGGGGAAAGCGTTCATCTTGTCCTTCAAAGGGTTCAGATTAGGGGCTTTTCGTCCCAAGAGATGGGCACAGAGGCAGCATGCCTCCCCGGGATTTGCACAGCTCCTCCCGCTTGGGCTGTCCGCATGCCGGCAAGCACAACAAGGCTAACCAGTCACTTCTGAGCACTGTGCTTCCAGGGTTTGCACAGTGACAGTGAACTCTCGCTGTTACTCTGGAAAGATGTAGAACTGCCTTTCCCAACTGACAAGGTCCCAAACCTGGGAAAAGGGATCTCCCTGCTGGAAAGAACTTAGGATTGTGAGGCCCAAGCGGTTTCCTAGGACATCTCATCTGGCGTGTTCATGTGGCGCTACTTTAAGGCAGGGGGAGCCCAGGTTGTAATTTGGCTGGCATCGAAGGCAGAGGGCCTGGTGACCGAGGGCATCAGGAGTCCGAGTCCACATCATCCTAACCATCTGGGCGGGAGCCTTCCTATCCATGGTCACCACATAAGATGAAAAGGTCAGTGTTGTTCATGGCTGAGATCGGACAGGAACGTGTGACCACCGGGTCAGGGTTGGCGTGCCTTGTCACCTGTCCTGCCGGCGTCTGCACCTCTCCATCCCTGTGTGTTCCTGTCAGTCTGGAGGAACAGAGCAGGTGTGGAATAGTGGCACGGGAGCTAGGCCTTGGCAGCTACAAGGCTTGGTTTTGTAACCTGACCAACTCAGTCCGGATTGTTGGTCTACCCACAGATAATGTTTGGTCTTTGGCAGCTAATCAGGGGAGCCACTGAGTTACCCCAGGTTGCACAAGCGTGGCTGGTGAGCCACACGTAACATCTAGTGATTTGGCAAGTGTCCATACCGTAAGAGCCTGCACCAAGACAGTTCGTGACCTTCGTGAGAGACTTGAGGATGCCGCCTGTGGAATCACACCACAGGGTGGTTGCACTGTTGCCTTGGTACACGACCCAGACAAGGCCTAGCACTGTGCCTGCTTTCACTGCAAAGGGGGAAATGCCCTTCTGAGTGTCTGCCTGAGCAGAGACAGTCCTTGAGCTTCTAAAGGGATTTCTGCGTGTGTGTGCATGTGTGTGTGTCCAATTGACTCACCAAAAGAAGAGTGACGTTGTTGTCTTGGTCATGGATGCCACATGGCCAAATGTCATTCATCCATTTTCTAGAGTTGGTTCTCCAGGTCCTCCCATTGGCAGGAACACTAATTAGTTTTTTTGCTCCTGCCAGTGGTCTAAATGTCGACATAGCCAGCACTCGAGTTGATTAGTTAAGGTGGCCAGGGTTTAGAAAATTGGTACAGGGAGTGTCTGTGCTTGACCTGTTGAGAAACCAGTACGAGTTTAAGTTCATAAGAGTGAGGCACCGTTTGAGGAAGAGCCATGGTGGAGAACCAGATGGAAAATAGGATAGATTGAGGCAAGCAAGCTCTGTCTGCCTTTTAATAAATGGCTGAAGGAGGTGGAGGCTTGGTTAAAAGAAAGATCCCCCTTGTTTTATTTCCCTCTAGAAGTGCTGAGACCCAACAGGGGAGAAAGTAGGTAGGAGTGAAGTTTCTTGATCTGTGATCTTGGGAAGAGCTGTCTGCTTCATGCTTGTGTCTGCCTCTGGGGCCTGGGAATTGGCCCAGGAGTCCTGACTTCAAGGTCACCTTTTGATGGTCTCTAATTATCCTGGCAGTGATGGGCACACCAAGCTAGTGTGGCTTGTGTGAATCCAAAGTAATTTTTTTCTTCATTTTGATGGCAGTAGGTGGCAAGCATCTCATAAGGGCCTTAGCAAGGTGACAACATGTGCTTTCTTCTCAAAACCGTGATGTCCATCCCATCTCCAGGTCAAAAGGGATGGCAAGGCTTAAGGTCAGTGGAGGCCACGCCCTTTTACCTCTTGATGATGCCCTCCCGGCACACTAGTTAGTTCCTGCATGTCGCTGGTCAGACATGAAATTAAGTCCCTCTCCTGTTCACTGAAGCCAAGAATGGGAGGTTTAGAGAAGCCAGTAGGCATAGGGTAACCCAACACTCGTCCAAAGGGGTGATCCATGTCTTCTACCCAGAGGTTTCTATAAGGACATTGGGAGTGCTCTGGCCGGCAAGTCCAGTTTCTGATACAGTTTCCATAAAGCCTTTTGATTCCTAGACTTCTGGCTCCATTTGCCCCGAGGATTTGGCTTGGTACCAGGGATGAAATATTGGTGGGTACCCAGAGTTTTTGGAAGGAAGTGGTTAATTTCTGCTGAACAACAGGTTCCCTTGTCTATGTCAGTCCATCCAGGAACATACAGGGGTGAACTTCTCCCCTGTGGCATCCGTCCACCAGTCCTCCCCCAGTCCATCCACCACATACACAGGCTGGAACCAGTTGGAAGAGCCCACAGTGGAGGCAGCTCTGGGGTCTGCTTTTAGTGCTGCACAGGCAGTGGGGTACGGGGAGCATTTCCTCACCCCAGGTTTAGGAACAAGGACAGGATGGCCCTGGCTGGACACTGAGGCCCTGGGGCCTCGGACAGAAGCCAGCAGAAGGTAGGGATTGGCCCTTGACAGTCTCCAGCTCTGCCTGCAGTGGTCAGTCTGCCTTAGTCGCTCCCCTTCTAGATGTAGAGTGGCCGGAGAAAACGTGTGGCTCGTTCTTTAGGAAGAGTGACTGGTCTTTCTCTTATGAGGACTCTTGTTTTCTATTTCTGACGACTGTAAGGAAAGGAAGCTTAAAAACTGATCTCTCTAGACCCCAGCACCCTCAGAGAGTTCATTTTTCACTTCTGCGGGACAGCCCCCCTCAACTCACAGGGTCAGCTGTCCTCATTCGCACCCAGAGCTCACCATTAGCCTCAGCAGAGGACTGGACGGGCTTCGGGGGCACGATCAGTGGCAGCCCTGTCCCGAGGCTCGCTCTCCTGGCACCTCTGAGTCTGTCCAGGCTGACGGGTCTCCGGGCTACCTACTCATAGTCCATATCTCAGGCCACCCCAGCCTCCTTAGGCCTTTCTGTCCGTTTCCTCCTCCATCATTACTGCTTCACATCCCCGTGACAGGTCTCTGAGAACTGGGCAGTTGTAACCAGTGCCGTTGGCGCAGCTTCTCTTCTGTCTTCGTTTTGGCCTCTCACGGCTCCCATCGCTCGACCCACTCAGCCCAGTGCCCAGCAGCATCTCTGCTCAGCCACTCAGCACCCCAGTGCCCAGCAGTGCCCCTGCTCATCCTCCTACTGCCCCCCCGTGCCCAGAGCACCCCTCTCAGCCACCCAGCCCCCTCTCCCCCGTGCCCAGAGCACCCCTCTCACCCACCCAGCCCCTCTCCCCCGTGCCCAGAGCACCCCTCTCAGCCACCCAGCCCCCTCTCCCCCGTGCCCAGAGCACCCCTCTCAGCCACCCAGCCCCCTCTCCCCCCGTGCCCAGAGCACCCCTCTCACCCACCCAGCCCCCTCTCCCCCCGTGCCCAGAGCACCCCTCTCAGCCACCCAGCCCCTCTCCCCCGTGCCCAGAGCACCCCTCTCACCCACCCAGCCCTCTCTCCCCCCGTGCCCAGAGCACCCCTCTCACCCACCCAGCCCCCTCTCCCCCCGTGCCCAGAGCACCCCTCTCAGCCACCCCCCCCCTGCCCAGAGCACCCCTGCTCAGCACCCCGCCCCAGTGCCCAGACACCTCTGCTCAGCCACTCAGCCCCTGAGGCCCAGAGCACCCCTCCTTAGCCAGATTTCGGTCTGTCTTCCAGTGGACACGCTCCTCCTCTGGCCTGTGGGCTATGGTGCTTCTTGTTCTCACTAAATTATGTCTGAGCCCTACCCATCCCTTGTCCCTGTAAATGCCCCTTCCTAACGTCTCCCCGCTGCAGTTCACACCCAGCCTCCGTTCTCAGTACGTCTAACATGCCAATTGCAAAAACGCTCATTCCCCTGTCTCCAACCTGTTATGGGCTGCTTTCTTCTTGGGCAGGGTTATGTCCTGAAGGCCAAGGCAGTGAGGGGACATTCCTTCGCCTTCTCTCATTCTGTAGCACCTCCTGTTGATATGCTGTAATTGGATGGGTCATTTTTCAAAATTTCTCTACGTTCTGCTAAAAAATACTGACATTTTCTTACCGTACATTCTGGTGCAGTGACTTGCTTTGCAGCACAAATTTACGTGAAGTGTCTCCCCTGGCAGAGTAGTAAGTGTTCTTTAGGGGGAGACTATCTTCATTACCACCTTCGCAGCCTCCACATCCCTCCCCAGTACCTTGAACAGGGAAGAAATTCAGGATTCATTCAGTTATATTTTGGTGCAGCAAAAGCATTGGTGACAACTGTCCAGCTCTAAAGAGAACTGTCAGGGGGGTTGGAAGCAGTAATGATGGAGGAGAGACTGGACGGAGGGGCCTAAGGATGCTGGGGTGGCCTGAGATATGGTTGTTTTCAGCGACCACCAACACAGTCCTGTTCACAAAGTACTTGATGATCTCTTCCTGGCAGAGTAGTGGAATTGTCCCTCCCTGTCAGGCTCCTTCAGGTGAGGGACACGCATGAGCTGCGCCCCCGTGGCTGGCTCGTCTTTAATCCCAGGAAGCAGTCTCAGAGTGCTGGCGCTGAGGAGCCCCGGGAGACACAGAGGCCATGTCCTCCAGCCTCAGCAGGACCGGTCTCCGCCACAGCACAGTGGTGTGTGGCCAGCAGCTGGCCCGGAGCCCCAGGGCGTGCATCCGCTGGGGTGCGGGGAGGGCCACGCGGGACAGGCTGTGAATGAACGGTCTCTCCACCTGACGCTCACGCACGCAGGGGCCTCCGCAGTGGAGCTCGGTCTCCTTTATTTCATGGTGCAGGTTTCATGGGAGATTTCATTTTAAAATAGAGGAGGCATTCCTCTGCTTTTTAAGGATTAAAAACAAATCAAAGGGGCAAAGGTCACTTAATTGACAGGCAGACATAGATGACAAAGATGGAGGAACCCACAACCTTAAAATACCTTCATCCTCATCAGCAGAGCGAACAACCAGCTTTTGTCTTATTGGAAGGCGGAGGGACAGTCTCAGCGGGTGGAGACTGGAGGTGAGTCACCACAGGGCCCGTCTGCTCTCATGAAGCGATTGAAACAGGCTTCCAGGCGAGGGCGTGCCGATGCCATAGGCGCCATCTGGAATAACCCTGCGAGCTGAGTGGATGCCAGGTGGTCCTGCCACCCACCAGACACTCACCAGAACTGGGCATTGTTCTAAGTGCGGGAGATGTCAGCATGCTAACAGCGGTTACCTCAGGAAATGGGATCGAAGATCGTTTTATTGCTGTGCTTTTTCATATTTTCTAAACTTTCTCAAAGAAAATGCATTAACTAGAAGTTGGGGAGGAAGGTTTTTGAAAGCAAGTTAGGAAATAAATGAGGCCACCTGGGCCAAAGTTCCTCCTTAGTGATTTCTAACGTGGGATCAGAGCAGGAGGAGCGGCAGTGTGGGATTGCTGTGAGGGTGACTGCTCGTCAACCGGCCCTTCATGGAGCTCTGACCCCCGGGAGGCTTTGACACCCAGACCTATAAATGTCCCCGGGAGGAAACAGACTTACTTCCCTTCCAGTCCGGTGACCTCGGTGTCAGAAGGTCCTCGGGAGACCCAGGTTTGGAATGGTGGAGAAGGCAGCTCCACGCCTCATCCCTCCACCGAGACCTGGGGAAGGAGCGGGGACTGTCCCGAGCAGTTGTCAGGACTCAGCACAGTCGGGGGCTTGCAGATCTGAGCCAACACTGAGTCAGTGACGTGAAGAAGACGTGGACGTGGACAGAAAGGAGGGAGAATAGACAGTTCTGCAGTAACAGTTGAAAGTTCAACTCCCGCTTTCAGTAATGGGCGCAACATCCAGACAGAAGTTCGGTAAGAAAGCAGGAACTTGAATGGCACTGTAACCACCAGACTAACAGACAGGGAGCTGTACCCAGCAGCCCCAGAATCCATGCTCCTTTGCTCGGAAGTCGGAATGACTGGACAGGTCATGCATGAACTTTAGAAAGTGGGAAAAGTAAACTTTATAAAGTCTCAATGTTGCCACCTCACTAAAGAGTCCTGCACAAATCCCAGCTCCCAGCAAGCAAGAGGCTGTGCTTATACATCGCGTCCTCTGCTCTCCCTACACCTGGCAGCCTGAGCCTGGATCAGCACCCATAGATAATGGGTGTCAGATGGCACAGGGCTGTGGGGACAGTGAGCCTGGATCAGCACCCATTGATAATGGATGTCAGATGGCACAGGACTGTGGGGACAGTGAGCCAGACTGCTTCGGTTCAACTCCTAGATCAGCCACTTCTTGACTCACATGTTGTCCAAATTCTATAACCCCTCTTCTTTAGTACCCACATCTGTTAAGTGAAGGTTACAGTGCTGGTTCTCGAGTAGAGCCGTGAGCATTAACACGCATTGATTTTTAAGAGGCATTTCTACAGCGTCTGCTCATTACAGACATTACAAAAGTGGGGCAAGGTGCACTGAACATCTCAGCTAGTGCTGTGTTCTGTGGATAAAACACTTATTTATAGTTTACAATGCTCTCTTTGTATTTTGGAGCCAATTTGAATTTTGAAGAAATTTTATGTCCTGGGAACCAGCCTTTTCATGTCTGGTTACAAATTAAAATAAAGATGGAAAGAACACATCCTTATTAAGTGTGTGACAGGCCTCCTATAACTCAGGGAGGCCACATAACCGGCATGTGGGGAAGGAGGCCCATGGAAACATGAGTTTAGATGCTGCATGAGTCTATGAGAGATTCGGCCACTTCCTCGTAACACCTATCACAGTGGTTTCTGTTTGTTTCTACCTCCAGATTCTGTCCTAGGCTGGATTCAAAGCTCTATGGGGACACACAAGTCTGTCCCATCCATCGCTGAGTTCAGATTAGCTGGAGCAGGGCTTACATCTGAGGGTAAGCCCCAGAACACAAGTGGGAAGTCTGGCTGGCTGCCCACAGGCCCATGTATCATCCAGCTACAATGGTTAATGTTTGCTGTGTGTGAGAGGGACATGGGTGCACAGAACTGAAACCATCCTGGTCTTGGAGAACTCACGGCCTGCAGGTGGCAAGTGAACCCACTGGGTCCAGAGTGCTGGCGTGATACTGGCGAGCCCTCTGTGCTGTGGGAACACAGGAGGCACACTCAGGGGCCTCAGTGTGAAGTAAAGGCCATCCTCATTCCAGTTTTTCTGTCCAAGGACATGTTGAAACAAAGACATTCTGGATCATGTTTGTTCTTTGATATCCTTATTATCTTGATATCTTCTTTTATAAAAAAAATACATAGAAATGATTACAACAGGACAGCAAAAATGGGGAAACAAAGAAACAATCCCCAAAGGAAAGAAAATGAGGAATTGCCAGGAAAGTCACTAAATGAAATGGAGGCAAGTAATTTGTCAGAGTAATGGTTATAAGGATGCTCAAATATCTGGATGAAAAATACATGCAGCTCAATGAGAATTATAAGGAGCCAAATGAGAATTTAACCAACATGAGTAAGAATCAAGAAGAAATGAAGAATGACATAGCTGTGATAACACAATAGATGGTTTCAACAGTAGACTAGAAGAAACTGAGGACTGAATGGGTGAGTTAGAAGACAAGGTAAAAAATTATCTAAAGGAAAAACAAGAAATGGCAGTAAGCACATACTCCTTGACCTGAAGCACTTTGGGTATGTTTCTTTGTGAATGAGGGGGAGCACAGTTCTCTGGCTCCAGGGGCTTCCTGTGGTGAGTGTGGGCAGTAGAGCAGAACTGTCTGAAAAGAACGCCTTACACCACTGTCCTCTGGGACATGACCTTGGGACTGGGCAGAGGTCCAGGAGAGCTTCCTCCCTCCCCAGGCTCCACTCCACCTCCCCACACAGGAGTCCTGCCCACTTACTACTGGGCAGGACTTGCCTTCCCTCTTCCCTTCCTGGTGATCTAGCTGCCACTGAAGGCAGGACTTTCACGGAGTTCTCAGTGGGAGTGGGAAGGGACCAGAGAAGCCCTCGGAACACTCTTCTGATAATTTGCTCCATGGCCCCACATTTTGCAACTTCTGCCACTTCCTGCTGACTCTGCCTGCTGATTGTGATGTCTCTTGCAACTAGTAGCCTGAAGGTGGTTGTTGAACCTGGTGTTCATAAGTATACATCACCTTGAATGTCAGTACACACTGAATGAGTGTCACCCAACACGTCAGCACATGCAGAACAAGTGTCACCCTGTTTGACAGCACATGCAGAACAAGTGTTACCCTGCATGTCAGTACTCAGTACAAGTGTCACCCTGCACGTCGCACATGCAGTGCTAGTGAAACTGTTGACATTCTTAATAACTATCTTACCGGTGGCATTTATTATTGAATACTTGATGCCTGACACCCAATGAAAGCCACTTTGGGGTTTGTTCAGGAGGACAGAGAAGGAGTGTTTACATTGCTTCTGTTTAGTTTGGAAGTTGGCATGAGGAAGCCTTTGCCAAGTATTGAAACTGCCGAATGCAGCATGCCAAGCCCTTCTGGACACCTCCTACTGAAAGGCACCTGCCCCGGAGGCCTTCAGAGAGCTCATGCCCATGACCAGCAGGTGGCAGTCTCATCCTAGGGTTGAGAAACAGCAAGTGGCAGCAGAGAGTCGAGAGCATTTCATACCCCTTGGAAGTGCCTCCCCAGACAGCATCTCACCCACCCTGATCCATCTGCAGGCAGCAGGGCTGGCATTCTGCCAGGTTCTAGCTGTTCCTGGGAAAATGGCTGTTACAGTTAGTCCCAGCGGGCTCACAGGAACGGGGCCAGTGTAAAATGCACATGCGGGGCTCCTGGTTCAGAATTTCCTGAGTGTTAGTGCAGTCACAGCCGTGAGGCAGCATGCTGAGGGTTCAGAGGTCACTCCCTTTCCACCTCTGCCATCGCAGCTGCTGTGACACACAGCACGGCACTTAACGGAGTCAGTGCATGCTGTTCACCGACCATGGAATCTGGCACCAGGACGGGGTTGTAGGGTCCATCTAGTCCAATGGCCTCGTAAAGAGGACTGAACTATGTTCCAAGAGACCAAGTGACTCCCGTGTCCTGAGCTGGTGATGTCACAGACTGCCCTGAACTCAGGGTCCTCACTCCCAGGCGAGGCTCTCCCCCGACCCTTGGGCTCTGCCATCAGTCAGACACACTTTGCTCTGTTCTCCCTACAAGAGAAGAACAGAGATGCGAATCACTAACATTTATTGAGTACAAAAATCAAGGCTGGGCACTTGCACTTGAGTTAGAGTGGAAGACAGAGTGTGGGAAGTCTGGGATCCCCACCCACTCCTGAACCCAGGAGGAGCCAGCCTGCGTGCCTGGGCATGGCACCCATCTTCAGTCAGTGATGGCAGGTCTCGAAACTGGGTTCCTCACGCTTTTCTGGCTCGCTCCTGCCTTGGGACCTTTGCTGCAGGTTGTTTCCTCCCGCAAGGTTCTTCTCCGAGACACTTCAACGGATATCTTGTTTCCTTCCCGGCTGATGTCCACCTTCACACTATCCTGGACCTCACGCTTCCTTTGCACCTCATCGTTGCCTGCAAACGCGAGGGGTGCAGTGAAGTCAGCACCGGTTCTGCCTTAACTCAGCATCACCAGTCTCCACCATTCCTAGGGGTGGGGGGAGGACAGGGCAGGGTGGGGTGGAAAGCCTGAGTGCGTGGCCTTGTAGACCTGCAGGTGCTTCTGCAGAAAAAGTCCCTGCCCAGCAAGCTATTCTCCCCGAATTTGAGAAAAAAATAAATGGAGCATGGAATTACAGAACCTTAGAACTAAGTAATTAAAATGAAGTGATCAACATTTTTGTCTCAGAGTTAAACCAAATTCCAGATATGACCAATGAAGGTTTGAAATGACATTCATCCATGTGTAAGGATATACAACTTTAATTCTACAAATACAGGATTCTTTTCTTACTGCAATTCTGCTTTCCACAGTGGCTTCAGATTGTGACCTTCGTCATTATCTTTGCTTTCTGAGGCATTTCTGACTGTCACCGAAATGAGGAAGTCAGCCATTCCTACAGTCAAGGTCATTATCATAAAGCATATGGATTCCATAAATGGAGCTTTGGGCCCCTGAGCTGCAGGTCACAGTGGAGGTAGTTTTACTTGTGGGTAATGACACACATGTGTCTGCCCTTCTTGGGCAGCGTGTGGGCTGCCCACGTGTTGGAACAGATATTAAAGCAGTTAAACTAAGGCCTACTTGAGGAACCCCAGGTTGTCGGGAGGTTATTCTGAGGTTATTGCCTCCGCCTGCAACTCCTGCTAGGACCCTCCCTCACTCTTCCATGCCTTGGTGTTGCAGGCCCTGGGACTCAATGCCACAGGCCTGGGAGCAGTCATGCACACCGCCCTTCCTCCCTTTATAGAAAGAAGCTGTGCAGGTGCACCCACAGGGCTCGGTCAGCTTGAATGCGAGGAAACATCTGGATCTTTCTGTGTCTCAGGGGACAGCACCCAAGGCCTTTTCTTCCACTAGTGACAGTGTGTCTCCAGCACAAGCTGGGAGCTGGATGTGCCCTGCTCTGCACTAGCTCGTGGCCAGAGCCCCCGGGGTTAAGGGGTGAGGAAGACAGAAGCAAAGGAAGGAACCACGAAAGAGTGAGCCTCTTACCCGTCTTCTCCACAGACTTATCACAATTCCGTTTCCGCTGGATCTTCCTGGCCCCTTTAGACGCCATGATCTCTGGTCCTGTCTGAGCCTCAGTGCCGCCCTGAGGAGAGAATTTATTCTGTTTCTTATCTTAGAGCCAATCTCGCGCTGTGATGTTTAAATTTAAAGTTCAGGAGGTCACCTAACCTAAGTTCACTGAGTGCAAAGCAGGTTTTGTTCCTATAAATCCCTTAGATCCTCTCCTGAAATCTCATTGAATTGAAACAGGATAAGCACGCCTGCTCTTTCTTAAACTACAACTTGCGGGACATTTGCTTAAAGAATTAGAAGGCATAGGATCTGAAGGAAGGCTTTTTTGGCTGCGAGGTTCAAAGTGCACGCTCCATCAGAGGTAATCTGGAGCATAAATCAAGTAACAGCTGGGCAGTGAGACTTAATGGCTACTCCGTTTTCTCAATAGCCACTTCCTTGTAAGTAAGACTTTCTGGCCAAGTGCAGCTACAAGACCAAAGTTAATAAGACACTGACACTGAAAATCCACTCGCTTTCAAACAAACGTGTCACTGCCCCACTTTCTGGGGCTGCTGGGGGTTCAGGCCACCCCCGCACCTGGTGTGGAGCGTGGCCCGCATGCAGACTCGGCCCGCTTGTGTTTTGCCTTCGAATGGTGATGGGCCTGCGGGGGCGGTGGGCGGTGGGCGGGGGGGCGGGGGGCAAGATGCAGAAAGGAGGCTGGGTAACATGAAAACTCCCATCAGAGAGAGCCAGCTTCAAGGCTGTCACAGGCCTAGCTGAAACCTTCCCTTCCCCGCTCTCCCTGCCCTGCCCTCTGCAAACCTGGCCCAGGGGGACATGGGGACTCGTGTGGGGGGCTGGGGTGGAGGGTCGCAGTGAGGGTGGGCAGGACTCAGCTTCCCCCAGCGCAGGCTCCTGCCCGCCAGGCCCCAGGAAACCGTGAGCTGTGAGCAGAGCGAGTTCACTGTGCAGCAGCTGAGCGCAGTGATCCCTGAACACGGCTGTTGTGAGCGGACGTGACTGCCGAGCCCGTGGTTACCGCTGGTCAGGGGAGCAGCTACCGGGCAAGCCCAGACCCCTCCAGGCCCGGGGAGCAATGGCCACACATCTGAGCAGACTGGGGCCGGCCAGGTTTACATCTGCTGGTGCCCCCGGGGCCCCCTTTCAGGGAGCTGCCCACTGTCCATTCCATCAGCCGGGGCATTGCAGGGCGGTGGCCACCAGCCCCAGGTGTGGCGTGGTGATCGCACCTGCTCTCGCTGGTCAGTCCGTCCTCCAGGGCAGAGAAAGAAAGGCATGGGCATGAAAGGGCCTTAGGGCTCCTGCTGTGTCTGCAGCCTCACCTCCCCTCTGCCCCGTGCCCCCATGCCCTCCAGGTGCTGTCACAGGCAGGGTCTGCTGTGCAGGCCACACATCCCTGTCTCTCCCAGGAGCCTGCCCTGTGCCCGCGAGGCCTGCCCTCCTCCCTCAGGGTTTCAGAACCTGCTTTGCAGTCCCCAGTGGGTTGACTTTTCTTCCTGGAGGGGAAGTGGTCTGTGTCGGAGGAGAGGGCTGAACTCGAGGAGGGGGGTCTGGAAAGTCCCTCCAACCCTGCAGGGGTTCCCCTATCCCTCACCCTGAGCCACTGCAACCCAGAGACTGAGGCCTGTCCAGGCTGTCCTAGATGCTGTGCCTGGCAGACTGCTTGGTTTCCTCCCTGAAGACCATGAGTGGCAGCAGCTGGCGGCCGGGAGGGCGGGTGGTGCGGGGGTTGGGGGGCAGGCGGGGGACTTTCGTGCAGCGGGAGGGGCTGCCTTCTCAGAACCTGGAGTGTCAGCCCAGTGACCTGCAGCCAGGGATTGTGACCTCCACCTCCTCCTGGACTCTAATCCCAGACACCTCAGGATGCGTGTGTGTGTGTGTGTGGGGGGGAAGGGTCGAGGGGGGAGGGCTCCTCTCCTGCAGGTGCATGTGGCCCCCACACAGAGGCAGGCCGGTCGCATTGTCTCTGCTCACCACACATCCCACACCCAAACCTTAGGTTTCCGCCTCTTTTTTTTTTTTTTTTTTTTTTTTTAAAGAAAAGCTTTCCTTTTTGAGCCCATTTCCAACTGGCCATGACCTTCCAGCCTTGGCCATGACTTTCCAGCCTCGGCCTCAGGCTGTCTACCTCCTCCCGGTCTGTCCTTATCATCTGTCCCCATCGCGTGCTATCTGCCATCTACACTGCAGCTGGCTCGCTGCCCCCCGTGTCCTGCCACCACCCAGGTGACCCCAAATCCATGTGGAGAAGCCACTTGTCATTCTGGCCTCCCAGCTCCTGAAGCATAAAACCTTCTCATGATTCAGCAACACCCTCACCGCGACTCCTCCACCCTCTTTCACACAAAACTTGTCTTCGCAACTGTCTGTATCTGTTTCCTCCTCTTGTCCCCTCACCTGCACTGTATCCCGCTGCTGCTCACCGCGGGGCCCCACACCCCCCTGGTCCGCACGTAGCCCCCATCCCACCCCGGCCCTGCCTGTGTGTTGCCTTCTGCTGCTCCTCCATCGGTCTCCCTGCTCAGCGGCCACGTCCTTTGGGCCCAGCGCTTTCTCCTCCTGCCCCATCCATGTGAACCTACGTTCCTGAGGGTCCTGCCAGCGCCTTTCCTCCTGGCCTGCTCCCCCTACCGCCCTGCACAGGAAACCTGCTCCCCCACAGCCCTGCATGGGAAACCTGCTCTCCCACCGCCCTGCACGGGAAACCACGCCGTGGACGCTGCGAATGCAGGTCCACCCCCAGACCACCGCCTCCGTGGGAGCCCCAGCCCTCACCCTCCCTGGGAGCCCTCACCCTCTGTGAGAGCCTCAGCCCTCACCCCCAGGCCTCACCCTGCATGTCCATATCCATCAGGGGTCCCACAGCCTCACCGTCCCACGTTCTAAACCACATCAGCCGGCCTTCCTCCTTCCCATTCCCGCTTGGTTATTCAGGCGCCATCCTCATCGGGCTCACCCGCCTTCTCTCTGCCTCACAGGTAGCGCCATGGACTGTGCACGGCCCTGGGGGTGCACTGTGTGTCCTGGCTCCACTTCCTGTCACAGTGACCCTCACCAGCCACAGCGACCCTGAGCCAGCCACAGCTGGTCAGGTCAGGTCAGTTTCCCAAAGAGGGGTGACAGCAGGCAGTCTCAGCCAGGGATGGGCGGCTCCAATACTAGGAAGCAGGGACACGCAGTGCAGGAGAGGCATGGGCTGTGGGAAGTGAGCCTGGGAGGCGGCGGGCGTGGACCAGGGCCCAAGCACTGGCTGCCGCCGCTGGACAGTCAGACCTGGCTCATTGGAGCGCTGTCCTGGGGGCCACTGAGGAGCGGGGGGGGGGGGACTTTTTTTCTTAAGATACTTGTGTTTGGGAAGCCCCCCCCACCCCGACCTAAAATCAAAAGCAAGCAGGACCCAATTTTGAATGCAGGCACACTGCATCTAGGCTATTTCAGTTAATGCTGCCACCAGAAGCTTCAGGGCTCTCTCCCGCCAGGCTTCCCACACTCCCCCAGGCGGTTCTTTCTATCCAATTAACCACCTCCCCGTAAGCACTGTACTACCCTGCTGGCTTCCAACTTTGGGGCACCAGCTTCTGCCGACATGCTCCACCCTAAGATTCCCAGAGGCAAACAGAACAGCTGATAAGAAGTTGCTTAGATGCTCAACAAGGCAAAAAATGGCCTCCTGTAAGCAGAACACACGCAGATTATCACTGGAAGGCAAGTCGAGTCGGCCTCACCTCCAGCTCAAGGGATGGAGATAAATGTGGGCGCACACATGTTCCACACATGTTCCTGGGGCAGATGCATTTGGACCATGCCTCCTCTGGCCACGCGGGGAAAAGACCGGAAGAGGTACTACCATTTACTGGGTGCCAGCTGCCTGCGCCCTAGGGGAAGGCAGAACCAGGCCAGCGGGGACTGTGGGGGGAGGCGGGGGAGAGAAGGGCACTCAGGGTTCCAGGAAAAGAATCCAAATAATCTGGTTCATGCACCAAAAATACTGAAATTTTCTTACCATACATCTGGTAAAGCATTGACTTGCTTTGCAGCACAAATTTAGGTGAATTGTCTCCCCTGTCAGAGTAGTAAGTGTTCTTTACCATCTTTGCAGCCTCCACAGTCTCTCCCACAGTACCTTGAACAGGGAAGAAATTCAGGATTCATTCAGTTATATTTTGTTGCACCAACAGCATTGGTGACAACTGTCCAGCTCTAAAGAGAACTGTCAGGGGGGTTGGAAGCAGTAATGATGGAGGAGAGACTGGACGGAGGGGCCTAAGGATGCTGGGGTGGCCTGAGATATGGTTGTTTTCAGCGACCACCAACACAGTCCTGTTCACAAAGTACTTGATGATCTCTTCCTGGCAGAGTAGTGGAATTGTCCCTCCCTGTCAGGCTCCTTCAGGTGAGGGACACGCATGAGCCGCGCCCCCGTGGGTGGCTCGTCTTTAATCCCAGGAAGCAGTCTCAGAGTGCTGGCGCTGAGGAGCCCCGGGAGACACAGAGGCCGTGTCCTCCAGCCTCAGCAGGACCGGTCTCCGCCACAGCACAGTGGTGTGTGGCCAGCAGCTGGCCCGGAGCCCGAGGGCGTGCATCCGCTGGGATGCGGGGAGGGCCACGCGGGACAGGCTGTGAATGACCGGCCTCTCCACCTGCCGCTCACGCACGCAGGGGCCTCCGCAGTGGAGCTCGGTCTCCTTTATTTCATGGTGCAGGTTTCATGGGAGATTTCATTTTAAAATAGAGGAGGCATTCCACTGCTTTCTAAGGATTAAAAACACTCAATGGGGCAAAGGTCACTTAATTGACAGGCAGACATAGATGACAAAGATGGAGGAACCCACAACCTTAAAATACCTTCATCCTCATCAGCAGAGCGAACAACCAGCTTTTGTCTTATTGGAAGGCGGAGGGACAGTCTCAGCGGGTGGAGACTGGAGGTGAGTCACCACAGGGCCCGTCTGCTCTCATGAAGTGATTGAAACAGGCTTCCAGGCGAGGGCGTGCCGATGCCATAGGCGCCATCTGGAATAACCCTTCGAGCTGAGTGGATGCCAGGTGGTCCTGCCACCCACCAGACACTCACCAGAACTGGGCATTGTTCTAAGTGCGGGAGATGTCAGCATGCTAACAGCGGTTACCTCAGGAAATGGGATCGAAGATCGTTTTATTGCTGTGCTTTTTCATATTTTCTAAACTTTCTCAAAGAAAATGCATTAACTAGAAGTTGGGGAGGAAGGTTTTTGAAAGCAAGTTAGGAAATAAATGAGGCCACCCGGGCCAAAGTTCCTCCTTAGTGATTTCTAACGTGGGATCAGAGCAGGAGGAGCGGCAGTGTGGGATTGCTGTGAGGGTGACTGCTCGTCAACCGGCCCTTCATGGAGCTCTGACCCCCGGGAGGCTTTGACACCCACACCTATAAATGTCCCCGGGAGGAAACAGACTTACTTCCCTTCCAGTCCGGTGACCTCGGTGTCAGAAGGTCCTCGGGAGACCCAGGTTTGGAATGGTGGAGAAGGCAGCTCCACGCCTCATCACTCCACCGAGACCTGGGGAAGGAGCGGGGACTGTCCCGAGCAGTTGTCAGGACTCAGCACAGTCGGGGGCTTGCAGATCTGAGCCAACACTGAGTCAGTGACGTGAAGAAGACGTGGACGTGGACAGAATCGAGGGAGAATAGACAGTTCTGCAGTAACAGTTGAAAGTTCAACTCCCGCTTTCAGTAATGGGCGCAACATCCAGACAGAAGTTCGGTAAGAAAGCAGGAACTTGAATGGCACTGTAACCACCAGACTAACAGACAGGGAGCTGTACCCAGCAGCCCCAGAATCCATGCTCCTTTGCTCGGAAGCCGGAATGACGGGACAGGTCATGCATGAACTTTAGAAAGTGGGAAAAGTAAACTTTATAAAGTCTCAATGTTGCCACCTCACTAAAGAGTCCTGCACAAATCCCAGCTCCCAGCAAGCAAGAGGCTGTGCTTATACATCGCGTCCTCTGCTCTCCCTACACCTGGCAGCCTGAGCCTGGATCAGCACCCATAGATAATGGGTGTCAGATGGCACAGGGCTGTGGGGACAGTGAGCCTGGATCAGCACCCATAGATAATGGGTGTCCGATGGCACAGTGCTGTGGGTGCAGTGAGCCTGGATCAGCACCCATTGATAATGGATGTCAGATGGCACAGGACTGTGGGGACAGTGAGCCAGACTGCTTCGGTTCAACTCCTAGATCAGCCACTTCTTGACTCACATGTTGTCCAAATTCCATAACCCCTCTTCTTTAGTACCCACATCTGTTAAGTGAAGGTTACAGTGCTGGTTCTCGTGTAGAGCCGTGAGCATTAACACGCATTGATTTTTAAGAGGCATTTCTACAGCGTCTGCTCATTACAGACATTACAAAAGTGGGGCAAGGTGCACTGAACATCTCAGCTAGTGCTGTGTTCTGTGGATAAAACACTTATTTATAGTTTACAATGCTCTCTTTGTATTTTGGAGCCAATTTGAATTTTGAAGAAATTTTATGTCCTGGGAACCAGCCTTTTCATGTCTGGTTACAAATTAAAATAAAGATGGAAAGAACACATCCTTATTAAGTGTGTGACAGGCCTCCTATAACTCAGGGAGGCCACATAACCGGCATGTGGGGAAGGAGGCCCATGGAAACATGAGTTTAGATGCTGTGGGAGTCTGTGAGAGCTTTGGCCACTTCCTCATAACACCCATCACAGTGGTTTCTGTTCGTTTCTACCTCCAGATTCTGTCCTAGGCTGGATTCAAAGCCCTATGGGACAACAGGTATGTGTCATCCATCCCTGAGTTCAGATTATCTGGAGCAGGGCGAGCTGACCAGCACAGGGTTATCTGTGTGTAAGCCCCAGAACACAAGTGGGAAGTCTGGCTGGCTGCCCACAGGCCCATGTATCATCCAGCTACAATGATTAATGTTTGCTGTGTGTGAGAGGGACATGGGTGCACAGAACTGAAACCATCCTGGTCTTGAAGAACTCACGGCCTGCAGGTGGCAAGTGAACCCACTGGGTCCAGAGTGCTGGTGTGATACTGGCGAGCCCTCTGTGCTGTGGGAACACAGGAGGCACACTCAGGGGCCTAGGTGTGAAGTAAAGGCCATTCTCATTCCAGTTTTTCTGTCCAAGTACATGTTGAAACAAAGACATTCTGGGTCATATTTGTCATTTGATATCCTTATTATCTTGATATCTTCTTTAAAAAAATACATAGAAATGATTACAACAGGACAGCAAAAATGGGGAAACAAAGAAACGATCCCTAAAGGAAAGAAAAGGAGGAATTTCCAGAAAAGTAACTAAATGAAATGGAGGCACGTAATTTGTTAGAATAATGGTTATATGGATGTTCAAACATCTGGATGAAAAATACATGCAGCTCAATGAGAATTATAAGGAGCCAAATGAGAATTTCACCAGTATGAGTAAGAATCAAGAGCAAATGAAGAATGACATAGCTGTGATAACACAATAGAAGGTTTCAACAGTAGTTCTGAAGAAACTGAGGACTGAATCGGTGAGTTAGAAGACAAGGTAAAAAAATTACCTAAAGGAAAACCAAGAAATGGCAGTAAGCACATACTCATTGACCTGAAGCACTTTGGGTATGTTTCTTTGTGAAAGAGGGAGAGCACAGTTCTCTGGCTCCAGGTGCTTCCTGTGTTGAGTGTGGGCCGTGGAGCAGAACTGTCTGAAAAGAACGCCTTATACCACTGTCCTCTGGACGTAACCTTGTGTCTGGGCAGAGGTCCAGGAGAGCTTCCTCCCTCCCAGGCTCCACTCCACCTCCCCACACAGGAGTCCTGCCCACTTACTACTGGGCAGGACTTTCCTTCCCTCTTCTCTTCTTGGTGATCTGGCTGTCACCAAAGGCAAGACTTTCTCGGAGTTCTCAGTGGGAGTGGGGAGGGACCAGAGAAGCCCTCAGAACACTCTTCTGATAATTTGGTCCATGGCCCTACATTTTGCAACTTCTGCCACTTCCTGCTGACTCTGCCTGCTGATTGTGACGTCTCTTGCAACTAGTAGCCTGAAGGTGGTTGTTGAACCTGGTGTTCATAAGTATACATCACCTTGCATGTCAGTACACGCTGAGGGTCACCTGCACGTCAGCACACTCAGAACGAGTGTCACCCTGCACGTCAGCACACACAGAATGAGTGTCACCCTCCATGCAGACCCAGTGTATCTGTTGATGACAGTCTTAATAACTATCTTACCAGTGGCATGCATTATTGAATACTTGATGCCTGACACACAGTGCTGTTATAAAACCAATGAAAGCCACTTTGGGGTTTGTTCAGGAGGACAGAGGAGTTTTTGTGTTGCTTCTGTTTAGTTTGGAATTTGGCATGAGGCAGCCTTTGCCAAGTATTGAAACTGCCGAATGCAGCATGCCCAGCCCTTCTGGACTCCTCCTCCAGAAAGGCACCAGCCCAGAGGGCTTCAAAGAGCTCATGCCCATGACCAGCAGGTGGCAGTCTCATCCTAGGGTTGAGAAACAGCAAGTGGCAGCAGAAGGTCAAGAGTTTTTCATACCCCTTGGAAGTGCCTTCTAGACAGCATCTCACCCACCCTGCCCGTCTGCAGGTGCCAGGGCTGGCATTCTGCCAGGTTCTAGCTGTTCCTGGGAAAATGGCTGTTACAGTTAGTCCCAGCGGGCTCACAGGAACGGGGCCAGTGTAGAATGCACATGTGGGGCTCCTGGTTCAGAATTTCCTGAGTGTTAGTGCAGTCACAGCCATGAGGCAGCCTGCTGAGGGGTTCAGAGGTCACTCCCTTTCCACTTCTGCCATCGCAGCTGCTGTGACACACAGCATGGCACTTAACGGAGTCAGTGCATGCTGTTCACCGACCATGGAATCTGGCACCGGGACGGGGTTGTAGGAACCATCTAGTCCAATGGCCTCGTAAAGAGGACTGAACTATGTTCCAAGAGACCAAGTGACTCCCGTGTCCTGAGCTGGTGATGTCACAGACTGTCCTGAACTCAGGGTCGTCACTCCCAGGTGAGACTCTTCCCCTCCCCCCCCACAACCCCCAGGCTGGTGATGCGCCAGGCTGAAGGCCTACCCCCTCCCAGGTTGGTGATACCCCAGACTGAGGGCCGCCCCCCTCAGGCTTTGGGCCTTACCCATTCCGCCCCCCCCAGGCTGGTGATGCCCCAGACTGAGGGCCTCACTGCAGGTGAGGCTCTCCCCCGACCCCTTGGCTTTGCCATCAGTCAGAAACACTTTGCTCTGTTCTCCCTTCAAGAGAAGGGCATAGATGCGAATCACTAACATTTATTGAGTACAAAAATCAAGGCTGGGCACTTGCACTTGAGTTAATGAGTGGAAGACAGAGTGTGGGTAGTCTGGGATCCCCACCCACTTCTGAGCCCAGGAGGAGCCAGCCTGCGTGCCTGGGTATGGCACCCATCTTCAGTCAGTGATGGCAGGGCTCAAAACTGTGCCCATCAGGCTCGCTCCATCCTTGGAATCTTTGCTCCTGGATGTTCCTTCCATGAAGGTTTTTTGAGATATTTCAATGGATGTTACGTTTCCTTTTCTGCCGATGTTCACCTTCACCTTTTCCTCCTGGACCGCACGCATCCTTTGCTCCAAATTGCTGCCTGCAAATGCGAGGGGTGCAGTGAAGTCAGCACCGGTTCTGCCTTAACTCAGCATCACCATTCTACATCATTCCTAGGGGTTGGGGCAGGACAGGGCAGAGTGGGGTGGAAGTCCTGAGTGCGTGGCCTTGTAGACCTGCAGGTGCTTCTGCAGAAAAAGTCCCTGCCCAGCAAGCTACTCTCCTGAATTTGAGAAAAAAATAAATGGAGCATGGAATTACAGAACCTTAGAACTACATAATTTAAATGAAGTGATCACCCTTTTTGTATCAGAGTTAAACCAAATACCAGATATGACCAATGAAGGTTCAAAATAACATTCATCCATGTGTAAGGATATACAACTTTAATTCTATGAATACAGAATTCTTTTCTTACTATAATTCTGCTTTCCACAGTGGCTTCAGATTGTGACCTTTGTCATTATCTTTGCTTTCTGAGGCATTTCTGACTGCCACTGAAATGAGGAAGTCAGCCATTACTGCAGCCAAGGTCATTATCATAAAGCATATGGATTCCATAAAAGGAGCTTCTGGCCCCTGAGCTGCAGGTCACAGTGGAGGCAGTTTTACTTGTGGGTAATGACACACATGTGTCTGCCCTTCTTGGGCAGCGTGTGGGCTGCCACATGTTGGAACAGATATTAAAGCAGTTAAACTATGGCCTCCTTGAGTAACCCCAGGTTGTCGGGAGGTTATTCTGAGGTTATTGCCTTGGCCTGCAACTCCTGCTTGGACCCTCCCTCACTCTTCCATGCCTTGGTGTTGCCAGCCATGGAACTCAATGCCTCAGGCCTGGGAGCAGTCATGCACACCCCCTTCTTCCCTTTATAGAAAGAAGCTATGCACGTGGACCCATAGGGCTCGGTCAGCTCGAATGCAAGAAAACATCTGGATCTTTGTGTCTCAGGGGACAGCACCCAAGGCCTTTCCTTCCACTAGTGACAGTGTGTCTCCAGCAGAAGCCGGGAGCTGTGTGTGCCCTGCTCTGTGCCAGCACTCAGCCAGAGCCCCTGGGGACAAGGCGTGAGTAGACAGAAGCACAAGAAGGAACCACGAAGATTGAGGCACTTACCCGTCTTCTCCAGGGATGTGTTACATTTCTCTTCCCGCTGGATCTTCCAGGCCTCTTTAGATGCCATGATCTCTGGTCCTGTCCAAGCCTCAGGTCCTCCTGGATGAGATAATTTATTCTGTTTCTTATCTTAGAGCCAGTCTTGCCCTGTGATGTTTAAGTTTAAAGTTCAGGAGGTTGACCAGCCAGAGGAGTTACCACAGCTGTGAACAGCACCCCCCAGAGGAGCTGCTGCGAACTGAAGAGCAGCTGCTACCACAACCGTCCGAGGAGCAACCGCAGCTCGAGGAACCACTGCCACCCAAGGAGCAGCCACTGAATGACTCAACATCTACATATGTCGGTGAGATC
This sequence comes from Myotis pilosus, assembly GCA_036010255.1. NCBI lineage: Eukaryota > Metazoa > Chordata > Mammalia > Chiroptera > Vespertilionidae > Myotis > Myotis pilosus. The sequence continues at coordinate 2,530,534 of JASKON010000034.1, forward strand.
AAACATGGGTAGACAAAGAATCCCCCAAAGGAAAGAAAAGGAGGACTCTGCAGAAAAGCAGCTAAGTGAAGCAGAGGCATGCAACATGACAGAAAAAGAATTCAGATTAAGGATCCTAGAGTGCATAAACCAGATGGAGGAAAAAAATCAACAACTTATGCAAGAATCAAGAAGAAACAGATGCAAAAATCAACAACTCATGTAAGAATCAAAAAGAAATGAATGAAAAAATCAATAACTTAGGTAAGAACCAAGAAGAAATGTAGAGTGATATAGCTGCAATAAAAAAAAAAAAACCATTGAAAGTTTCAACAGTAGACTAGGAGAAACGGAGGACCAAATTAGTGAATTAGAAGATAGGGAAGCAAAACATACCCAAACTGAACTGCAATTGGAGAAAAATTTAAAAGACAGGAGGAGAGCCTAAGGGAACTATGGGACAACATGAAACGAAAGAACATACGAATAATAGGGGTGCCAGAACAACAGAAAGAGGAACAAGGGGTTAGAAAACCGATTTGAAGAAATAACATCAGAAAACTTCCCTCAGGTGGGGAAGAAAAAAGTCACACAAGCACAGAGAGTCCCAAACAAGGTGAACCCAAAAAGACCCAAATCAAGACACATCATAATTACCATGGAAAGTGTTCAGGACAAAGAGAGAATCTTACAGGCTGCAAGAGAGAGACGGAAAGTTACATACAAGGGATCTCCCATTAGATTATCCAATAATTTCTCAACAGAAACACATCAGGCCAGAAAAGAATGGACAGAAATTTAGAGAGTGATGCAAAGCAAAGGACTGAATCCAAGAATACTCTATCCAGCAAGGTTATCATTTAAAATTGAAGGGGAAATAAGAAGCTTCACAGACAAAATAAAGGCTAAGGGAGTTTATCACCAACAAGCCGGCAATGCAAGAAATGCTAAAGGGACTTGTCTATAAATAAGAAATAAAAAGCTAAGAAAGAAAACGGGCACAAAAAATAGAAATGGCTACAAACAAGTACCTTTCAAAAATAACTTTAAACGTAAATGGATTAAATGCTCCAATCAAAAGACATCGAGTGGCTGATTGGATAAAAAAACATGACCCATATATTCACTGTCTACAAGAGACCCACCTCAGAATAAGGAACTCACACAGATGGTGTGAGAAGGGATGGAAAAATATCTTTCAGGCAAATTGAAATGAAAAAGAAGCTGGGGTAGCAATACTTATATCAGACAAAATACACCTCAAAGTGAAGGCCATAACGAGAGATAAGGAAGGCCACTTCATAATATTGAAGGGATCAATACAACAAGAGGATATAACCCTGATAAACATATATGCACCCAATGCAGGAGCACCCAAATACATTAAAAAAAAAAACTCATGGAAGATATGAAAGGAGAGATCGACAACAATACAATCATAGTAGGGGGCCTTAATACACCACTGACATCACTGAATAAATCCTCTAGACAAAAAATCAGCAAAGAAACAGCAATCCTAAATGACTCACTTAATCAGATGGACTTAATTGACATCTTCAGAACATTTCACCCCAAAGCCATGGAATATACATTCTTCTCAAGTGCTCATGGGACATTTTCAAAAATAGACCACTTATTGGGTCACAAAGTCTCCCCAAATTCAAGAAGATTGAAATCATACCAAGCATCTTCTCAGACCACGATGGCATAATATTAGAAATAAACTACAATAAAAACAACCCCAAATACTCAAACACTTGGAAGCTGAATAGCATGTTATTAAATATTGATTGGGTTACCAATGAAATCAAAGAAGAAATTAAAAACATCCTGGAAACTAATGACAATGAAAACACAACAATCCAAAACCTATGGGACACAATGAAAGCAGTCCTGAGAGGGAAGTTTATAGCTCTACAGGCCTATCTCAAAAAACAAGAAAAAAATGGTAGTAAATCATCTAACTCTACATCTCAAAGAATTAGAAAGAGAGCAACAAGAAAAGCCCAGAGTGAGCAGAAGGAAGGAGATAATAAAGATTAGAGCAGAAATAAATGACATAGATACCAAAAAATAATAATAATACATAAAATCAATGAAACCAAGAGCTGGTTCTTTGAAAGGATAAACAAGATTGATGACTCTCTAGCCAGGCTCACCTAGAAGCAAAGAGAGAGGCCCCAAATAAACAAAATCAGAAATAATAGAGGCAAAATTACAACAGACCCCACAGAAATACAAATGATTGTTAAAAAAATACTATGGACAACTCTGCTCCAACAAACCAGACAACCTGGAGGAAATGGACATATTCCTAGAAAAATACAGCATTCCAAAACTCAGTCAGAAGGAATCTAAAAATCTCAATAGGCCAATAACTATGGAAGAAATTAAAGCAGTCATCAAAAAGCTTCCAGCAAACAAAAGCCCAGGACCAGACGGCTTCACAGGGGAGTTTTACCAAACATTCAAGGAAGAACTAAAACCTATCCTCCTCAGACTACTACAAAAAATTCAAGAGGAAGTAACACTTCCAAGCTCATTCTATGAAGCCAGCATCACCCTAATACCAAAACCAGGTAAAGACAACACAATGAAAGAGAATTACAGGCCAATATCCCTCATGAACATAGATGCCGAAATCCTCAACAAAATCTTAGCAAATCGGATCCAGCATTACATCAGAAAGATCATACATCATGACCAAGTAGGATTTATCCCAGGGAAGCAAGGATTGTACAATATCAGAAAATCAATAAATGTGATACATCAGATAAACAAATTGAAAGAAAAAAACCACATAGTCATATCAATTGATGCAGAAAAAGCATTTGACAAAATCCAGCACCCATTTTTGATAAAAACTCTCAGCAAGATGGGAATAGAAGGGTCATACCTCAACATAATAAAAGCCGTATATGACAAACCCACAGCCAACATCATACTCAATGGACAAAAACTAACACCATTTCCCCTAAGAACAGGAACAACACAGGCATGCCCACTCTCACCACTCCTGTTCAACATAGTACTGGAAGTATTAGCCATTGCAATTAGACACGAAGAAGAAATAAAAGACATCCAAATTGGAAAAGAAGTAAAACTGTCCTTATTTGCAGATGACATGATATTATACATAAAAAAACCCTAAAGACTCCATCAAAAAATTATTAGACTTAATACATGAATTTGGCAATGTAGCAGGATACAAAATTAACCCCAAGAAATCTGAGGCATTTCTATACACCAATAGTGAACTTACAGAAAGAGAGACTAAAAAAAAATCCCATTTACCATCGCACCAAAAAAATTAAGCTACCTAGGAATAAACTTAACTAAGGAGGTAAAAGACTGCTACTCAGAAAACTCAGGACGTTGAAAAAAGATATAGAGGAAGACATAAACAGATAGAAGAACATACCATGTTCTTGGATTGGTAGAATCAACATCATTAAAATGTCCATACTACCCAAAGCAATCTATAAATTCAACACACTTCCCATTAAAATACCAATGACATATTTCACAGATCTAGAACGAACTCTCCAAAAATTCATCTGGAATAAAAAAAGACCCCAAATAGCTGCAGCGATCCTGAGAAAGAACAAAGTAGGTGGGATCTCAATACCAGATATCAAACTGTATTACAAAGCCACTGTTCTCAAAACTACCTGGTACTGGCACAAGAACAGACATATAGATCAATAGACTAGAATAGAGAGCCCAGAATACGACCCGAACCAATATGCTCAATTAATATTTGACAAAGGAGGCAAGAACATACAATGGAGTCAAGACAGTCTCTTCAATAAATGGTATTGGGAAAATTGGACAGATATATCCAAAAAAATGAAACTATACCACCAACTTACACCATACACAAAAATAAACTCAAAATGGATAAAGGACTTAAATGTTCAACAGGAGACCATAAAAATATTAGAAGAATCCAAAGGCACCAAAATCTCAGACATATGCCGAAGCAATTTCTTCACCGATACAGCTCCTAGGGCATTGGAAACTAAAGAGAAAATGAACAAATGGGACTACATCAAAATAAAAAGCTTCTGCACAGCAAAAGAAACCATCAACAAAACAACGAGAAAACCCACTGTGTGGGAAAATATATTTGCCAATGTCATATCTGATAAGGGCCTAATCTCCAAAATTTATAGGGAACTCATACAACTTAACAAAAGGAAGATAAACAATCCAATCAAAAATGGGCAAAGGATCTAAATAGACACCTTTGAAAAGAGGACATTCAGAAAGCGAAGAGACATATGGAAAACATGCTCAAAGTCACTAGTCTTCTGAGAGATGCAAATCAAAACAACAACGAGGTACCATCTCACACCTGTCAGACTGGCTATCATCAACAAATCAACAAACGACAAGTGCTGGAGAGGATGTGGAGAAAAAGGAACACTTGTGCACTGCTGGTGGGAATGCAGACTGGTGCAGCCACTATGGAAGACAGTGTGGAATTTCCTCAAAAAACTAAAAATGGAACTCCCATTTGAACCTGTGATCCCACTTCTAGGAATATATCCCAAGAAACCAGAAACACCAATCAGAAAGGATGTATGCACCCATATGTTCATAGCAGCACAATTCACCATAGCTAAGATCTGGAAACAGCCTAAGTTCCCATCAGCAGATGAATGGGTTAGAAAACTGTGGTACATCTACACAATGGAATACTATGCTGCTGTAAAAAAGAAGGAACTCTTACCATTTGCAACGGCATGGATGGAACTGGAGAGCATTATGCTAAGTGAAATAAGCCAGTCAATGAAGGAAAAATACCACATGATCTCACTCATTCATGGATAATTGAGACCATTATAAACTTATGAACAATAATAGATACAGAGGCAGAGCAGCCTCGAACAGACTGTCAAACTGCAGCGGGAATGCCGGGGAGGGTTGGGGGGCGGGGGAAGAGGGGTAAGAGATCAACTGAATGACTTGTATGCATGCATATAAGCATAACCAATGGACATAAGACACTGAGGGGTAGGGGAGGCCAGGGGATTGTTAAGGGCAGGAAAAAAAGGAGACATATGTAATACTCTTTGTAATACTTTAAGCAATAAAACAATTAAAAAAATAAAATAAAAAATGAATGAACTACAACTACTCACAACAATATGTATGGATGGTTCTTAAAAACAAATGAAAGAATAGAACAAAAGAATGCATACCGTAATTTATTTCATTTGCAAAAAGTTCAAAAACAGACAAAATTAAACTATAGTGTTGGAGATGCAAATACAAGTAAATAACAATAAAGAAAAGCAAGAAGCCCAGCAGGTGTGGCTCAGTGGATAGAGCGTCAGCCTGCGGAGTGAAGGCTCCCAGGTTGATTCCAGTCAAGAGCACATGCCTAGGTTGCAGGGTCAATCCCCAGTGTGGGGCATGCAGGAGGCAGCCGATCGATGATTCTCTCTCATCATTGATGTTTCTATCGCTTCCTCCCTTTCCCTTCCTCTCAGAAATCAATTTAAAAAATATTTTTAAAAATATAAAACCAAGGAAATAACTTCCATGCAGTCAGGGGAATGAAGGGTGTTGTAATTAAGAAGGGGTACACAGTGGCTCCTGGCCATGTTAGATGTCTTGATCTGAGTAGTATTTAGAAAAGTGTTTACAGGCATACCTCAGAAATATTGTGGGTTCGGTTCTAGACCATCCCAATAAAAAGTAACATGAAAAAAAAAAGTTCAGGAGGTCACCTCATCTATGTTCACTGACCGCAAAGCAGTTTCTGTTCCTATAAATCCCTTAGTTCCTCTCCTGAAATCTCACTGAATTGAAACTGCTCTTTCTTAAACTACAACTTGAGGGACATTAGACGGCATAGGATCTGAAGGAAGTGTTTTTGGTGCGAGGTTGAAAGTGCACACTGCATCGGAGGTAATCTGGAGCATAAGTAACAGCTGGGCAGTGAGACTCAATGGCTACTCCGCTTTCTCAATAGCCACTTCCTTGTAAGACTTTCTGGCCAAGTGCAGCTACACAACCAAAGTTAATAAGACGCTGACACTGAAAATCCACTCGCTTTCAAACAAATGTGTCACTGCCCCGTTTTCTGGGGTTACTGGGAGTTCGGGCCACCCCCGCACCTGGTGTGGAGCCTGGCCCACATGCAGACTTGGCCCGCTTGTGTTTTGCCCTTGAATGGTGATGGGCCTGCGGGGGCAGGGGGCGGGCGGTGGGGGGTCAAGATGCAGAAAGGGGGGTGGGTAACCTGAAAACTCCCATCAGAGAGAGCCAGCTTCAAGGCTGTCACAGGCCTAGCTGAAACCTTCCCTTCTGGGCTCTCCTTGCCCTGCCCTCTGCAAACCTGGCCCAGGGGGAAGTTGGGACTCATGTGTGTGGGGGGCGGGGTGGAGGGTGGGAGGGTCCCAGAGAGGGTGGGAGCGACTCAGCCTCTCCCAGCACAGGCTCCTGCCCGCCAGGCCCCAGGAAACCCTGAGCTGTGAGCAGAGCGAGTTCACTGTGCAGCAGCTGAGAGCAGTGATCCCTGAACACGGCTGTTGTGAGGGGACGTGACTGCCGAGCCCGTGGTTACCGCTGGTCAGGGGAGCAGCTACCAGGCAAGCCCAGACCCCTCCAGGCCCGGGGAGCAATGGCCACACATCTGAGCAGACTGGGGCCGGCCAGGTTTACATCTGCTGGTGCCCCCGGGGCCCCCTTTCAGGGAGCTGCCCACTGTCCATTCCATCAGCCGGGGCATTGCAGGGCGGTGGCCACAAGCCCCAGGTGTGGCGTGGTGATCGCACCTGCTCTCGCTGGTCAGTCCGTCCTCCAGGGCAGAGAAGGAATGGCATGGGCATGAACGGGGCTTAGGGCTCCTGCTGTGTCTGCAGCCTCGCCTCCCCTCTGCCCCGCGCCCCCATGCCCCCCAGGTGCTGTCACAGGCCGGGTCTGCTGTGCAGGCCACGCATCCCTGCCTCTCCCAGGAGCCTGCCCTGTGCCCGCGAGGCCCGCCCTCCTCCCTCAGGGTTTCAGAACCTGCTTTGCAGTCCCCAATTGGTTGACTTTTCTTGCTGGAGGGGAAGTGGTCTGTGTAGGGGAGGGGGCTGAACTCCAGGAGGGGGGCCTGGAAAGTCCCGCCAACCCTGCAGGGGTTTCCCTATCCCTCACCCTGAGCCACTGCAACCCAGAGACTGAGGCCTGTGCAGGGCTGTCCTAGATGCTGTGCCTGGCAGACTGCTTGGCTTCCTCCCCAAAGACCATGAGTGGCAGCAGCTGGGGGTGGGGAGTAGGGGGTGCGGGGAGTGGGGGCAGGCGGGGGACTTTCGTGCAGCGGGAGGGGCTGCCTTCTCAGGACCTGGAGGGTCAGCACAGTGACCTGCAGCCAGGGATGGTGACCTCCACCTCCTCCTTGACTCTAATCCCAGAGGCCTCAGGATGCGTGGGGGGGGGGGGGTGCTCCTCTCCTGCCTGTGCATTTGCCCCTCACACAGAGGCAGGCCGGTCGCATTGTCTCTGCTCACCACACATCCCACACCCAAACCTTAGGTTTCCGCCTCTTTTTTTTTTTTTTTTTTTTTTAAAGAAAAGCTTTCCTTTTTGAGCCCATTTCCAACTGGCCATGACCTTCCAGCCTTGGCCATGACTTTCCAGCCTCGGCCTCATGCTATCTACCTCCTCCCGGTCTGTCCTTATCATCTGTCCCCATCGCGTGCTATCTGCCATCTACACTGCAGCTGGCTCGCTGCCCCCGTGTCCTGCCACCACCCAGGTGACCCCAAATCCATGTGGAGAAGCCACTTGTCATTCTGGCCTCCCAGCTCCTGAAGCATAAAACCTTCTCATGATTCAGCAACACCCTCACCGCGACTCCTCCACCCTCTTTCACACAAAACTTGTCTTTGCAACTGTCTGTATCTGTTTCCTCGTCTTTCCCCTCACCTGCACTGTATCCCGCTGCTACCTCCTCGCTGCTGCTCATCGCGGGACTCCACAGCCCCCGGGTCCGCGCGGAACCCCGGGCCCTGCACCTTTCGGAACCTGCGGGTGCGTTGCCTTCTGCTGCTCCTCCATCGGCCTCCCTGCTCAGTGGCCACGTCCCTTGGGCCCAGCGCTTTCTCCTCCTGCCCCGTCCATGTGAACCTACGTTCCCGAGGGTCCTGCCCTTGCCTGCCCTCCGGGCCTGCCCTCCCACCGCCCCGCAGTGGGAACCACGCCGTGGATGCTGTGAATTTAGGGCCGCCTCCGTGGGAGCCCCAGCCCTCACTCTGAGTGTCCGTATCCACCAGGGGTCCCGCAGCACCTCACCGTCCCACATTCTAAACCACATCGGCCGGCCCTCCTCCTTCCCATTCCCGCTCGGTTATTCAGGCGCCATCCTTCTCGTGGGCTACCCACCTTCTCTCTGCCTCACAGGTAGCGCCATGGACTGTGCACAGCCCTGGGGGTGCACTGTGTGTCCTGGCTCCACTTCCTGTCACAGTGACCCTGACCAGCCACAGAGACCCTGATCAGCCACAGCGACCCTGAGCCAGCCACAGTGACCCTGATCAGCCACACCTGGTCAGGTCAGGTCAGTTTCCCAAAGAGGGGTGACAGCAGGCGGTCACAGCCAGGGATCGGCGGCTCCAATACTAGGAAGCAGGGACACGCAGTGCAGGAGAGGCATGGGCTGTGGGAAGTGAGCCTGGGAGGCGGCGGGCGTGGACCAGGCCCGAGCACTGGCTGCCGCCGCTGGACAGTCAGACCTGGCTCATTGGAGCGCTGTCCTGGGGGCCACTGAGGAGCGGGGGGACTTTCTTAAGATACTTGTGTTTGGGAAGCCCCCCCACCCTGACCTAAAATCAAAAGCAAGCAGGACCCAATTTTGAATGCAGGCACGCTGCATCTAGCACAGTGGTCTGCAAACTGCGGCTCACGATACACATGCGGCTCTTTGGCCCCTTGAGTGTGACTCTTCCACAAAATACCATCTGCAAGCGTGCACGTACAGTGGGATTGAAACTTCGTGGCCCATGCGAAGTCAGTATTTTGTGGAAGAGCCACACTCAAGGGGCCAAAGAGCCACATGTGGCTCGTGAGCTGAAGTTTGCTGACCACTGATCTAGGGCATTTCAGTTAATGCTGCCACCAGAAGCTTCAGGGCTCTCTCCCGCCAGGCTTCCCACACTCTCCCAGGTGGTTCTTTTTATCCAATTAACCACCTCCACGTAAGCACTGTACTACCCCTGCTGGCTTCCAACTTCGGGCACCAGCTTCTGCCGACATGCTCCACCCTAAGATACCCAGAGGCAAACAGAACAGCTGATAAGTTGGTTAGATGCTCAGGAAGGCAAATACGGCCTCCTGTAAGCAGAGCACACGCAGATTATCACTGGAAGGCAAGGCAAGTCGGCCTCACCTCCAGCTCAAGGGATGGAGATAAACGTGGGCACACACATGTTCCACACATGATCCCGGGGCAGATGCATTTGGACCATGCCTCCTCTGGCCACGTGGGGAAAAGGACAGAAGAGGTACTACCATTGACTGGGTGCCAGCCGCCTGGGCCCTAGGGGAAGGCAGAACCAGGCCAGCGGAGACTGTGGGGGGAGGAGGGGGAGAGAAGGGCACTAAGAGTTCTGGGAAAAGAAATCCAAATAATCTGGTTCATGCGCCTTGGGGGGGGGGGGTAGGGGCTGAGGGGGAGCTCCCAGATGGCCTGCAAGCAGGAGAAAGCAGGGTAGAAGCTGCTCCTGAGAAAGGGCAGCCCTGGGCATGGGGAGGTAGGCTGGAGCACAGGGGAGCCCAGTAGAGGGGGGATGGGGGGAGGGAGCTGGAGGACACGCTTCACATGGAGGCCTGGGGGTAAGCGCCAGGCGAGCCCAGGGACACACAGCGGGGAAAAGATAAAAGATGAAATGACTGAACCGGTCAGAGGGCCCTACATCCCACCCGGGCACTCACCTCCCCCCGCACAGATCGCAGCTGCAGCCTTGACAGGGCACAACCGGCTCAAACCTCTTAGGCTCTCTGACAGAGGCAGCAGCAGTGGCAGCGAGGCCTCGCTCCCTCCTGGGAAATGAGGTCGTGGACCCGCCTTTCCTTGCCCACTGACTTGTGCAGAACTCCGTGGGCGGCGGTCACATGGGTTGCCCCGGGACATTTCCTCCCCCGCCCAGGTGGCCTGGGGAAGAAGGGCAGAGGTGGGCGGAAGGGGCTTAGGGTACTGGGCACGCGCTGATGGTTGGCTTACTGTATGGTCCACATAGGGACAAGGCCTTAGGGTATTTGGCAGGTGCGGATTGGTGCTGCAATGTACAGTCCATATAAGGTACATGGTTACTCACTCAGGTATCTCCCTGCTGCTGGTTAGGTCGGCATACTCCGCCCACCAGTTGGGGGAAGGATCTATCAGTTTGCTGACTTTTGGCATGAAATCTGGAGGTTTTGACTTAGGTTAGAGTCTAACCTTCTAACAATTAGAGGGTCTGAGGAGGTTTCCCTGAGAAAGCGGCCCATAAACTTGTAGTTAATCAGGCCAAGAATTGGGAAGAGCATTCCAGGCCGAAGGAAGAACACATGGGAAAGCACTGTGGTCTGAAGGAATACATCCTAAATATTGTTAGCCTGTCAAGGACTCTAGATGTAACCGGAACTAAAGCTCATGAGCCCGGTGCGGTCATGAGGAGCCAGATCCTCTGGGTCTGATAGTCCAGGTCCAGGAATTTGGCTCTTACTCTGAGAGCAATGGGAAGCCATTGAAAGGTTTATAAGCAGGAGAGGGATTCAGATTTCCTTTTTTTATCGGTATTTTTTTAAAAGATATATTTTCATTGCCCTAGCTGGTTTTGCTCAGTGGATAGAGTATTGACCTGCAGTTTAAAGGGTCACGGTTTGATTAAAAAAAAAGATACTTGTGATTGTGCTGGGCCGGGTAACAGCATAGATCCCATGTACAGGACTGAGGTCAGGGCCTCAGCTCCTGGGTCACCGTGGCCTCAGACACAGGAGACAAGCTAGTGAACAACGTGCCAGTTTCTCCACCTTCAAATGCGATTAGCACGTGCCTTTCCCCACTTCAGGTGTGTGGAGATGCTGAGCCAGAGAGGTGAGCTTAGAGAGGGCCAGGTGCTCTGAGCCTTTGCTTTTATAAAAGCATGTGAAAATCTAAATCCTGTTTCCTCTGTGAAGTTTTCAGTGAAGCTATAATCAAACAGTGGGTTTGAGGGCTCGCTTTTGCAGAAGGGCAGGTGCTCTCCAATCTGTGCATTTACATCTTGTGCTCACATCTCTTTCTAGTTCTCATGTATCTGCCATGTGCACACACCCAGCAGGACAGTGCTGGATCATGGCTAGGATGACGTACATGGCAATTGTTACCTTCATAGTATGAAAAAGAGGCAGTCAAAACAAAAGCTCATAGAGACTCACAAAATATCAACCGCCTCTCCACCCCCTGATGCACACCCTCCTGTAATGCAGCTGCTGGGAGAAAATAAAGTGGTGCATCGTGTGAGAACATGAGAAAGTGGTACATCCTGTGAGAACATGAGAAAGTGGCACATCCTGTGAGAACATGAGAAAGTGGTACATCCTGTGAGAACATGAGAAAGTGGTACATTGTGTGAGAACATGAGAAAGTGGTACATCGTGTGAGAACATGAGAAAGTGGCGCATCCTGTGAGAACATGAGAAAGGAATAGGCCACCCCAGGTGGTTCTGCTGCGGCGTGGTCGCGTTGCCTGGCCCTCACTGCTCCCGGAGCCCTTTTCAGCCACTTTCTGGCTGCCGTGTTGGTCAAGTTCCATAGCCCCTCTTCCTCAGATACCCCCTCAGTTAAGTGAGGATTGCAGTGCTGGTTCTCATGTGGTCCGTGAGCATTAACACACATTGATTTTTAAGAGGCACTTCGACAGCATCTGCTCATTACAGACATCACGAAGGTGGGGCGAGGTGCACTGAACTTCATCTCAGCTAGTGCTGTGTTCTGTGGATAAAATATTTGTAGTTTGCAATGCTGTCTTCATATTTTGGAGCCAGTTTGAATTTTGAAGATAATTTTAGGTCCTGGGAACCAGCCTTTTCATGTCCGGTTACAAATTAAGTAAGGATGGAAAGAACACATCCTTATCAAGTGTGCGACAGGCCTCCTATAACTCAGGGAGGCCACATAACCAGCATGTGGGGAAGGAGGCCCATGGAAACATGAGTTTAGATGCTGCATGAGTTTGTGAGAGCTTTGGCCACTTCGTTGTAATGCCGATCACAGTGGTTTCTGTTTGTTTCTACCTCCAGTTTCTTTCCTAGGCTGGATTCGAAGCTCTGTGGGGACAACACAAGTCTGTCCCATCCATCGCTGAGTTCACATTAGCTAGAGTGGGGCGAACTGCCCAGCACAGGATTATCTGTGTGTAAGCCTCAGAACACAGGTGAGGAGGCTGGCTGGCTGCCCGCAGGCCCAGGTATCATCCAGCTACAATGCTTGTTTCCTGTATGTGAGAGGGACATGGGTGCACAGAATTGAGACCATCCTGGTCTTGGAGACCTCACGGCCTACAGGCGGCAAGTGAACCCACTGGGTCCAGAGTGCTGGTGTGATACTGGCGAGCCCTCTGTGCTGTGGGAACACAGGAGGCACACTCAGGGGCCTCAGTGTGAAGTAAGGGCCATTCTCATTCCAGTTTTTCTGTCCAAGGACATGTTGAAACAAAGACATTCTGGATCATGTTTGTCCTTTGATATGCTTATTATCTTGATATCTTCTTTAAAAAAATACATAGAAATGATTATAACAGGACAGCAAAAATGGGGGAAGAAAGAAACAGTCCCCAAAGGAAAGAAAAGGAGGAATTGCCAGAAAATAACTAAATGAAATGGAGGCCAGTAATTTGTCAGAGTAATGGTTATAAGGATGCTGAAATATCTGGATGAAAAATACATGCAGCTCAATGAGAATTATGAGCCAAATGAGAATTTCACCAGTATGAGTAAGAATCAAGAGCAAATGAAGAATGACATAGCTGTGATAACACAATAGAAGGTTTCAACAGTAGTTCTGAAGAAACTGAGGACTGAATGGGTGAGTTCGAAGACAAGGTAAAAAAATTACCTAAAGGAAAACCAAGAAATGGCAGTAAGCACATAGTCCTTGACATGAAGCACTTTGGGTATGTTTCTTTGTGAAAGAGGGGGAGCACAGTAATCTGGCTCCAGGTGCTTCCTGTGGTGAGTGTGGGTAGTGGAGCAGAACTGTCTGAAAAGAACGCCTTATACCACTGTCCTCTGGGACATGACCTTGTGTCTGGGCAGAGGTCCAGGAGAACTTCCTCCTCCCCAGGCTCCACTCCACCTCCCCACACAGGAGTCCTGTCCACTTCCTACTGGGCAGGACTTGCCTTCCCTCTTCCCTTCCTGGTGATCTGGCTGCCACCGAAGGCAGGACTTTCACAGAGTTTTCAGTGGGAGTGGTGAGGGACCAGAGAAGCCCTCAGAACACTCTTCTGATAATTTGATCCATGGCCCTACATTTTTCAACTTCTGCCACTTCCTGCTGACTCTGCCTGCTGATTGTGACGTCTCTTGCAACTAGTAGCCTGAAGGTGGTTGTTGAACCTGGTGTTCATAAGTATACATCACCTTGCATGTCAGTACATGCTGAGGGTCACCCTACATATCACTACACACTGAATGAGTGTCACCCTGCACGTCAGCACACCCAGAATGAGTGTCATCCTGCCAGTCAGCATGAGCAGAGCAGGTGAATCTGTTGATGACAGTCTTAATAACTATCTTACCAGTGGCATGCATTATTGAATACTTGATGCCTGACACACAGTGCTGTTATAAAACCAATGAAAGCCACTTTGGGGTTTGTTCAGGAGGACAGAGGAGTTTTTGTGTTGCTTCTGTTTAGTTTGGAAATTGGCATGAGAAAGCCTTTGCCAAGTATTGCCAACTGCCGAATGCAGCATGCCAAGCCCTTCTGGACTCCTCCTACTGAAAAGCACCTGCCCCGGAGGCCTTCAAAGAGCTCATGCCCATGACTGGCAGGTGGCAGTCTCATCCTAGGGTTGAGAAACAGCAAGTGACAGCAGAGGGTCAAGGGCATTTCATACCCCTTGGAAGTGCCTCCCCAGACAGCATCTCACCCACCCTGATCCATCTGCAGGCGGCAGGGCTGGCATTCTGCCAGGCTCTAGCTGTTCCTGGGAAAATGGCTGTTACAGTAAGTCCCAGCGGGCTCACAGGAACGGGGCCTTTGTAAAATGCACATGCAGGGCTCCTGGTTCAGAATTTCCTGAGTGTTAGTGCAGTCACAGCCATGAGGCAGCCTGCTGAGGGGTTCAGAGGTCACTCCCTTTCCACCTCTGCCATCGCAGCTGCTGTGACACACAGCACGGCACTTAACGGAGTCACTGCATGCTGTTCACCGACCATGGAATCTGGCACCGGGACGGGGTTGTAGGGACCATCTAATCCAATGGCCTCGTGAAGAGGACTGAACTACGTTCCAAGAGACCAAGTGACTCCCGTGTCCTGAGCTGGTGATGTCACAGACTGCCCTGAACTCAGGGTTCACTCCCAGGCGAGACTCTTCCTCCCGCCCCCAGGCTGGTGCTTCCCCAGGCTGAGGGCCTCCCCTCCCAGGTTGGTGATACCCCAGACTGAGGGCCGCCCCCGACAGGCTGTAGGCCTTACCCGTCTCCCCACCCCTCCAGGCTGGTGATGCCCCAGACTGAGGGCCTCACTCTAGGCGAGGCTCTCCCCAAACCCGTTGGCTTTGCCATCCGTTAGACACACTTTGCTCTGTTCTCCCTTCAAGAGAAGGGCAGAGATGCGAATCACTAACATTTATTGAGTACAAAAATCAAGCCTGGGCACTTGCACTTGAGTTAGTGAGTGGAAGACAGAGTATGGGAAGTCTGGGATCCCCACCCACTTCTGAGCCCAGGAGGAGCCAGCCTGTGTGCCTGGCATGGCCCCCTTCTTCAGTCAGCGATGGCAGGTCTCGAATCTGTGCCCATCAGGCTCGCTCCAGCCTTGGAAACTTTGCTGCTGGATGTTCCCTCCATAACGGTTTTTTGAGACATTACAACGGATGTTACGTTTCCTTGTCGGCCATAGTTCACCTTCACCTTTTCCTCCTGGACCGCACGCATCCTTTGCTGCAAATTGTTGCCTGCAAACGGGAGGGGTGCAGTGAAGTCAGCACTGGTTCTGCCTTAACTCAGCATCACCAGTCTCCACCATTCCTAGGGGTGGGGGGAGGACAGGGCAGGGTGGGGTGGAAGGCCTGAGGGCGTGGCCTTGTAGACCTGCAGGTGCTTCTTGCCTCCCCAGCAAGCTACTCTTGCCGAATTTGAGTAAAAAATAAATGGAGCATGGAATTACAGAACCTTAGAACTACATAATTTAAATGAAGTGATCAACATTTTTGTCTCAGAGTTAAACCAAATTCCAGATATGACCAACAAAGGTTCAAAATGACATTCATCCATGTGTAAGGATATACAACTTTAATTCTATGAATACAGGATTCTTTTCTTACTGCACTTCTGCTTTCCACAGTGGCTTCAGATTGTGACCTTTGTCATTATCTTTGCTTTCTGAGGCATTTATGACTGCCACCGAAATGAGGAAGTCAGCCATTACTGCAGCCAAGGTCATTATCATAAAGTGTATGGATTCCATAAATGGAGCTTCTGGCCCCTGAGCTGCAGGTCACAGTGGAGGCAGCTTTTACTTGTGGGTAATGACACACATGTGTCTGCTCTTCTTGGGCAGCGTGTGGGCTGCCCGCATGTCGGAACAGATATTAAAGCAGTTAAACTATGGCCTCCTTGAGTAACCCCAGGCTGTCAGGAGGTTATTCTGAGCTTATTGCCTTGGCCTGCAACTCCTGCTAGGACCCTCCCTCACTTTTCCATGCCTTGGTGTTGCCAGCCCTGGAACTCAATGACTCAGGCCTGGGAGCAGTCATGCACACCCGCTTCTTCCCTTTATAGAAAGAAGCTATGCACGTGCACCCATAGGGCTTAGTCAGCTTGAGTGCGAGAAAATATCTGGATCTTTCTGTGTCTCGGGGACAGCACCAAAAGCCTTTCCTTCCACTAGTGACAGTGTGTCTCCAGCAGAAGCCAGGAGCTGTGTGTGCCCTGCTCTGCACCAGCACTCAGCCAGAGCCCCCGGGGACAAGGGGTGCAGAAGACGAAAGCAAAAGAAGGAACCATGAAAGAGTGAGGCCCTTACCCGTCTTCTCCAGGGATGTGTTACATTTCTCTTCCCGCTGGATCTTCCAGGCCTGTTTAGAGGCCATGATCTCTGGTCCTGTCCGAGCCTCAGGTCCACCTGGAGGAGATAATATATTCTGTTTCATATTAGAGCCAATCTCGCCCTGTGATGTTTAAGTTTAAAGTTCAGGAGGTCGACCAGCCAGAGGAGTCACCACAGCTGTGAACAGTACTCCCCAGAGGAGCTGCTGCCCACTGCGGAGCAGCTGCTACCACAACCGTCCAAGGAGCAACCACAGCTCAAGGAGCCACTGTCACCCAAGGAGCAGCCACTGAATGACTCAACATCTACATATGTCGGTGAGATCAAACATGGGTAAACAAAGAAACCCCCAAAGGAAAGAAAAGGAGGACTCTGCAGAAAAGCAGCTAAGTGAAGCAGAGGCATGCAACATGACAGAAAATTCAGATTAAGGGTCCTAGAGTGCATAAACCAGATGGAGGAAAAAATCAACAATTTATGCAAGAATCAAGAAGAAACAGATGAAAAAAATCAACAACTTATGTAAGAATCAAAAAGAAATGAATGAAAAAATCAATAACTTAGGTAAGAACCAAGAAGAAATGAAGAGTGATGTAGCTGCAATAAAAAACACCATTGAAAGTTTCAACAGTAGACTAGGAGAAGCAGAGGACCGACTTAGTGAATTAGAAGACAGGGAAGCAAAACATACCCAAACTGAACTGCAATTGGAGAAAAATTTAAAAGACAGGAGGAGAGCCTAAGGGAACTATGGGACAACATGAAACGAAGCAACATACGAATAATAGGGGTGCCAGAACATCAGAAAGAGGTGCAAGGGTTAGAAAACCGATTTGAAGAAATAACATCAGAAAACTTCCCTCAGGTGGGGAAGAAAAAAGTCACACAACACAGAGAGTCCTAAACAAGGTGAACCTGAAAAGACCCAAATCAAGACACATCATAATTACCATGGCAAGTGTTCAGGACAAAGAGAGAATCTTACAGGCTGCAAGAGAGAGACGGAAAGTTACATACAAGGGATCTCCCATTAGATTATCCAATAATTTCTCAACAGAAACACATCAGGCCAGAAAAGAATGGACAGAAATTTAGAGAGTGATGCAAAGCAAAGGACTGAATCCAAGAATACTCTATCCAGCAAGGTTATCATTTAAAATTGAAGGGGAAATAAGAAGCTTCACAGACAAAATAAAGGCTAAGGGAGTTTATCACCACCAAGCCGGCAATGCAAGAAATGCTAAAGGGACTTGTCTATAAATAAGAAATAAAAAGCTAAGAAAGAAAACGGGCACAAAAAATAGAAATGGCTACAAACAAGTACCTTTCAAAAATAACTTTAAACGTAAATGGATTAAATGCTCCAATCAAAAGACATCGAGTGGCTGATTGGATAAAAAAACATGACCCATATATTCACTGTCTACAAGAGACCCACCTCAGAATAAGGAACTCACACAGATGGCGTGAGAAGGGATGGAAAAATATCTTTCAGGCAAATTGAAATGAAAAAGAAGCTGGGGTAGCAATAGTTATATCAGACAAAATACACCTCAAAGTGAAGGCCATAACGAGAGATAAGGAAGGCCACTTCATAATATTGAAGGGATCAATACAACAAGAGGATATAACCCTGATAAACATATATGCACCCAATGCAGGAGCACCCAAATACATTAAAAAAAAAAAACTCATGGAAGATATGAAAGGAGAGATCGACAACAATACAATCATAGTAGGGGGCCTTAATACACCACTGACATCACTGAATAAATCCTCTAGACAAAAAATCAGCAAAGAAACAGCAATCCTAAATGACTCACTTAATCAGATGGACTTAATTGACATCTTCAGAACATTTCACCCCAAAGCCATGGAATATACATTCTTCTCAAGTGCTCATGGGACATTTTCAAAAATAGACCACTTATTGGGTCACAAAGTCTCCCCAAATTCAAGAAGATTGAAATCATACCAAGCATCTTCTCAGACCACGATGGCATAATATTAGAAATAAACTACAATAAAAACAACCCCAAATACTCAAACACTTGGAAGCTGAATAGCATGTTATTAAATATTGATTGGGTTACCAATGAAATCAAAGAAGAAATTAAAAACATCCTGGAAACTAATGACAATGAAAACACAACAATCCAAAACCTATGGGACACAATGAAAGCAGTCCTGAGAGGGAAGTTTATAGCTCTACAGGCCTATCTCAAAAAATAAGAAAAAAATGGTAGTAAATCATCTAACTCTACATCTCAAAGAATTAGAAAGAGAGCAACAAGAAAAGCCCAGAGTGAGCAGAAGGAAGGAGATAATAAAGATTAGAGCAGAAATAAATGACATAGATACCAAATAATAATAATAATACATAAAATCAATGAAACCAAGAGCTGGTTCTTTGAAAGGATAAACAAGATTGATGACTCTCTAGCCAGGCTCACCTAGAAGCAAAGAGAGAGGACCCAAATAAACAAAATCAGAAATGATAGAGGCGAAATAACAACAGACCCCACAGAAATACAAATGATTGTTAAAAAATACTATGGACAACTCTACTCCAACAAACTAGACAACCTGGAGGAAATGGACATATTCCTAGAAAAATACAACATTCCAAAACTCAGTCAGAAGGAATCTAAAAATCTCAATAGGCCAATAACTATGGAAGAAATTGAGGCAGTCATCAAAAAGCTTCCAGCAAACAAAAGCCCAGGACCAGACGGCTTCACAGGGGAATTTTACCAAACATTCAAGGATGAACTAAAACCTATCCTCCTCAGACTACTACAAAATTTCAAGAGGAAGGAACACTTCCAAGCTCA
Organism: Myotis pilosus; assembly: GCA_036010255.1. Classification (NCBI taxonomy): domain Eukaryota; kingdom Metazoa; phylum Chordata; class Mammalia; order Chiroptera; family Vespertilionidae; genus Myotis; species Myotis pilosus. The sequence continues at coordinate 2,549,583 of JASKON010000034.1, forward strand.
TTCTACGAAGCCAGCATCACCCTAATACCATAACCAGGTAAAGACATCACAATGAAAGAGAATTACAGGCCAATATCCCTCATGAACATAGATGCCGAAATCCTCAACAAAATCTTAGCAAATCGGATCCAGCAGTACATCAGAAAGATCATACACCATGATCAAGTAGGATTTATCCCAGTAATGCAAGGATGGTACAATATCCGCAAATCAATAAATGTGATACATCACATAAACAAATTGAAAGAAAAAAACCACATAGTCATATCAATTGATGCAGAAAAAGCATTTGACAAAATCCAAAACCCATTTTTGATAAAAACTCTCAGCAAGATGGGAATAGAGGGTTCATACCTCAACATAATAAAAGCCATATATGACAAACCCACAGCCAACATCATACTCAATGGACAAAAACTAACACCATTTCCCCTAAGAACAGGAACAAGACAGGCATGCCCACTCTCACCACTCCTGTTCAACATAGTACTGGAAGTATTAGCCATTGCAATTAGACACGAAGAAGAAATAAAAGACATCCAAATTGGAAAAGAAGTAAAACTGTCCTTATTTGCAGATGACATGATATTATACATAAAAAAACCCTAAAGACTCCATCAAAAAATTATTAGACTTAATACATGAATTTGGCAATGTAGCAGGATACAAAATTAACCCCAAGAAATCTGAGGCATTTCTATACACCAATAGTGAACTTACAGAAAGAGAGACTAAAAAAAAATCCCATTTACCATCGCACCAAAAAAATTAAGCTACCTAGGAATAAACTTAACTAAGGAGGTAAAAGACCGCTGCTCAGAAAACTCAGGACGTTGAAAAAAGATATAGAGGAAGACATAAACAGATAGAAGAACATACCATGTTCTTGGATTGGTAGAATCAACATCATTAAAATGTCCATACTACCCAAAGCAATCTATAAATTCAACACACTTCCCATTAAAATACCAATGACATATTTCACAGATCTAGAACGAACTCTCCAAAAATTCATCTGGAATAAAAAAAGACCCCAAATAGCTGCAGCGATCCTGAGAAAGAACAAAGTAGGTGGGATCTCAATACCAGATATCAAGCTGTATTACAAAGCCACTGTTCTCAAAACTGCCTGGTACTGGCACAAGAACAGACATATAGATCAATAGACTAGAATAGAGAGCCCAGAATACGACCTGAACCAATATGCTCAATTAATATTTGACAAAGGAGGCAAGAACATACAATGGAGTCAAGACAGTCTCTTCAATAAATGGTGTTGGGAAAATTGGACAGATATATCCAAAAAAATGAAACTATACCACCAACTTACACCATACACAAAAATAAACTCAAAATGGATAAAGGACTTAAATGTTCAACAGGAGACCATAAAAATATTAGAAGAATCCAAAGGCACCAAAATCTCAGACATATGCCGAAGCAATTTCTTCACTGATACAGCTCCTAGGGCATTGGAAACTAAAGAGAAAATGAACAAATGGGACTACATCAAAATAAAAAGCTTCTGCACAGCAAAAGAAACCATCAACAAAACAACAAGAAAGCCCACTGCGTGGGAAAATATATTTGCCAATGTCATATCTGATAAGGGCCTAATCTCCAAAATTTATAGGGAACTCATACAACTTAACAAAAGGAAGATAAACAATCCAATCAAAAATGGGCAAAGGATCTAAATAGACACCTTTGAAAAGAGGACATTCAGAAAGCGAAGAGACATATGGAAAACATGCTCAAAGTCACTAATCATCTGAGAGATGCAAATCAAAACAACAACGAGGTACCATCTCACACCTGTCAGACTGGCTATCATCAACAAATCAACAAACGACAAGTGCTGGAGAGGATGTGGAGAAAAAGGAACACTTGTGCACTGCTGGTGGGAATGCAGACTGGTGCAGCCACTATGGAAGACAGTGTGGAATTTCCTCAAAAAACTAAAAATGGAACTCCCATTTGAACCTGTGATCCCACTTCTAGGAATATATCCCAAGAAACCAGAAACACCAATCAGAAAGGATGTATGCACCCATATGTTCATAGCAGCACAATTCACCATAGCTAAGATCTGGAAACAGCCTAAGTTCCCATCAGCAGATGAATGGGTTAGAAAACTGTGGTACATCTACACGATGGAATACTATGCTGCTGTAAAAAAGAAGGAACTCTTACCATTTGCAACGGCATGGATGGAACTGGAGAGCATTATGCTAAGTGAAATAAGCCAGTCAATGAAGGAAAAATACCACATGATCTCACTCATTCATGGATAATTGAGACCATTATAAACTTTTGAACAATAATAGATACAGAGGCAGAGCTGCCCAAACAGATTGTCAACCTGCAACGGGAAGGCCAGGGAGGGTTGGAGGGCGGCAGGGGGGGGGTGTGTGTAAGAGATCAACTGAATGACTTGTATGCATGCATATAAGCATAACCAATGGACATAAGACACTGAGGGGGTAGGGGAGGCCAGGGGATTGTTAAGGGCAGGAAAAAAAGGAGACATATGTAATACTCTTTGTAATACTTTAAGCAATAAAACAATTAAAATAAAATAAAAAATGAATGAACTACAACTACTCACAACAATATGTATGGATGGTTCTTAAAAAAAAATAAAAGAATAGAACAAAAGCATGCATACCGTAATTTATTTCATTTGCAAAAAGTTCAAAAACAGACAAAATTAAACTATAGTGTTGGAGATGCAAATACAAGTAAATAACAATAAAGAAAAGCAAGAAGCCCAGCAGGTGTGGCTCAGTGGATAGAGCGTCAGCCTGCGGAGTGAAGGCTCCCAGGTTGATTCCAGTCAAGAGCACATGCCTAGGTTGCAGGGTCAATCCCCAGTGTGGGGCATGCAGGAGGCAGCTGATTGATGATTCTCTCTCATCATTGATGTTTCTATCTCTTCCTCCCTTTCCCTTCCTCTCAGAAATCAATTTAAAAAATATTTTTAAAAATATAAAACCAAGGAAATAACTTCCATGCAGTCAGGGGAATGAAGGGTGTTGTAATTAAGAAGGGGTACACAGTGGCTCCTGGCCATGTTAGATGTCTTGATCTGAGTAGTATTTAGGAAAGTGTTTACAGGCATACCTCAGAAATATTGTGGGTTCGGTTCTAGACCATCGCAATAAAAAGTAACACGAAAAAAAAAAGTTCAGGAGGTCACCTCACCTAAGTTCACTGACCGCAAAGCAGTTTCTGTTCCTATAAATCCCCTAGCTCCTCCCCTGAAATCTCACTGAATTGAAACTGCTCTTTCTTAAACTACAACTTGAGGGACATTAGACGGCATAGGATCTGAAGGAAGTGTTTTTGGTGCGAGGTTGAAAGTGCACACTGCATCGGAGGTAATCTGGAGCATAAGTAACAGCTGGGCAGTGAGACTCAATGGCTACTCCGCTTTCTCAATAGCCACTTCCTTGTAAGACTTTCTGGCCAAGTGCAGCTACACAACCAAAGTTAATAAGACGCTGACACTGAAAATCCACTCGCTTTCAAACAAATGTGTCACTGCCCCGTTTTCTGGGGTTACTGGGAGTTCGGGCCACCCCCGCACCTGGTGTGGAGCCTGGCCCACATGCAGACTTGGCCCGCTTGTGTTTTGCCCTTGAATGGTGATGGGCCTGCGTGGGCGGGGGGCGGGCGGTGGGGGGTCAAGATGCAGAAAGGGGGGTGGGTAACCTGAAAACTCCCATCAGAGAGAGCCAGCTTCAAGGCTGTCACAGGCCTAGCTGAAACCTTCCCTTCTGGGCTCTCCTTGCCCTGCCCTCTGCAAACCTGGCCCAGGGGGAAGTGGGGAGTCATGTGCGTGGGGGGGGGGGGGCGGGGTTGAGGGTGGGAGGGTTCCAGAGAGGGTGGGAGCAACTCAGCCTCTCCCAGGACAGGCTCCTGCCCGCCAGGCCCCAGGAAACCGTGAGCTGTGAGCAGAGCGAGTTCACTGTGCAGCAGCTGAGAGCAGTGATCCCTGAACACGGCTGTTGTGAGGGGACGTGACTGCCGAGCCCGTGGTTACTGCTGGTCAGGGGAGCAGCTACCAGGCAAGCCCAGACCCCTCCAGGTGTGGGGAGCGATGGCCACACACCTGAGCAGACTGGGGCCGGCCAGGTTTACATCTGCTGGTGCCCCCGGGGCCCCCTTTCAGGGAGCTGCCCACTGTCCATTCCATCAGCCGGGGCATTGCAGGGCGGTGGCCACCAGCCCCAGGTGTGGCGTGGTGATCGCACCTGCTCTCGCTGGTCAGTCCGTCCTCCAGGGCAGAGAAGGAATGGCATGGGCATGAAGGGGCCTTAGGGCTCCTGCTGTGTCTGCAGCCTCGCCTCGCCTCTGCCCGCGCCCCCATGCCCCCCAGGTGCTGTCACAGGCAGGGTCTGCTGTGCAGGCCACGCATCCCTGCCTCTCCCAGGAGCCTGCCCTGTGCCCGCGAGGCCCGCCCTCCTCCCTCAGGGTTTCAGAACCTGCTTTGCAGTCCCCAATTGGTTGACTTTTCTTGCTGGAGGGGAAGTGGTCTGTGTAGGGGGAGGGGGCTGAACTCCAGGAGGGGGGCCTGGAAAGTCCGCCAACCCTGCAGGGGCTCCCCTATCGCTCACCCTGAGCCACCGCAGCCCAGAGACTGAGGCCTGTGCAGGGCTGTCCTAGATGCTGTGCCTGGCAGACTGCTTGGCTTCCTCCCCGAAGACCATGAGTGGCAGCAGCTGGGGGCGGGGGGGGGGGTGCGGGGGGGGGGCAGGTGGGGGACTTTCGTGCAGCGGGAGGGGCTGCCTTGTCAGGACCTGGAGGGTCAGCCCAGTGACCTGCAGTCAGGGATGATGACCTCCACCTCCTCCTGGACTCTAATCCCAGACACCTCAGGATGTGTGTGGGGGGGGAGGGCGTGGAGGGGGTCCTCCTCTCCTGCCTGCGCATGTGCCCCCCACACAGAGGCAGGCTGGTCACATCGTCTCTGCTCCCTACATCACGTCCCCCACCCCGACCTAAAATCAAAAGCAAGCAGGACCCAATTTTGAATGCAGGCACGCTGCATCTAGCGCAGTGGTCTCCAAACTGCGGCTCACGATACACATGCAGCTCTTTGGCCCCTTGAGTGTGACTCTTCCACAAAATACCATGTGCAAGCGCGCACGTACATTGGGATTGAAACTTCGTGACCCATGCAAAATCAGTATTTTGTGGAAGAGCCACACTCAAGGGGCCAAAGAGCCACATGTGGCTCGTGAGCTGAAGTTTGCTGACCACTGATCTAGGGCATTTCAGTTAATGCTGCCACCAGAAGCTTCAGGGCTCTCTCCCGCCAGGCTTCCCACACTCTCCCAGGTGGTTCTTTTTATCCAATTAACCACCTCCACGTAAGCACTGTACTACCCCTGCTGGCTTCCAACTTCGGGCACCAGCTTCTGCCGACATGCTCCACCCTAAGATTCCCAGAGGCAAACAGAACAGCTGATAAGTTGGTTAGATGCTCAGGAAGGCAAATACGGCCTCCTGTAAGCAGAGCACACGCAGATTATCACTGGAAGGCAAGGCAAGTCGGCCTCACCTCCAGCTCAAGGGATGGAGATAAACGTGGGCACACACATGTTCCACACATGTTCCCGGGGCAGATGCATTTGGACCATGCCTCCTTTGGCCACATGGGGAAAAGGACGGAAGAGGTACTACCATTGACTGGGTGCCAGCCGCCTGGGCCCTAGGGGAAGGCAGAACCAGGCCAGCGGAGACTGTGGGGGGAGGAGGGGGAGAGAAGGGCACTAAGAGTTCTGGGAAAAGAAATCCAAATAATCTGGTTCATGCGCCTGGGGGGGGGGGGGTAGGGGCGGAGGGGGAGCTCCCAGATGGCCTGCAAGCAGGAGAAAGCAGGGTAGAAGCTGCTCCTGAGAAAGGGCAGCCCTGGGCATGGGGAGGTAGGCTGGAGCACAGGGGAGCCCAGTAGAGGGGGGATGGGGGGAGGGAGCTGGAGGACACGCTTCACATGGAGGCCTGGGGGTAAGCGCCAGGCGTGCCCAGGGACCGTGACCCGGCCACCTCGGGGGAAAAGATAAAAGATGAAATGACTGAACCGGTCAGAGGGCCCTACATCCCACCCGGGCACTCACCTGGGCCCCTGCAAGGATCGCAGCTGCAGCCTTGACAGGGCACAACCGGCTCAAACCTCTTAGGCTCTCTGACAGAGGCAGCAGCAGTGGCAGCGAGGCCTCGCTCCCTCCTGGGGAATGAGGTCGTGGACCCGCCTTTCCTTGCCCACTGACTTGTGCAGAACTCCGTGGGCGGCGGTCACATGGGTTGCCCCGGGACATTTCCTCCCCCGCCCAGGTGGCCTGGGGAAGAAGGGCAGAGGTGGGCGGAAGGGGCTTAGGGTACTGGGCACACGCTGATGGTTGGCTTACTGTATGGTCCACATAGGGACAAGGCCTTAGGGTATTTGGCAGGTGCGGATTGGTGCTGCAATGTACAGTCCATATAAGGTACATGGTTAGTCACTCAGGTATCTCCCTGCTGCAGGTTAGGTCGGCATACTCCGCCCACCAGTTGGGGGAAGGATCTATCAGTTTGCTGACTTTTGGCATGAAATCTGGAGGTTTTGACTTAGGTTAGAGTCTAATCTTCTAACCGTTAGAGGGTCTGAGGAGGTTTCCCTGAGAAAGCGGCCCATAAACTTGTAGTTAATCAGGCCAAGAATTGGGAAGAGCATTCCAGGCCGAAGGAAGAACACATGGGAAAGCACTGTGGTCTGAAGGAATACATCCTAAATATTGTTAGCCTGTCAAGGACTCTAGATGTAACCGGAACTAAAGCTCATGAGCCCGGTGCGGTCATGAGGAGCCAGATCCTCTGGGTCTGATAGTCCAGGTCCAGGATATTGGCTCTTACTCTGAGAGCAATGGGAAGCCATTGAAAGGTTTATAAGCAGGAAGGGGATTCAGATTTCCTTTTTTTTTCGGTATTTTTTTTTAAAGATATATTTTTATTGCCCTAGCCAGTTTTGCTCAATGGATAGAGTATTGACCTGCAGTTTAAAGGGTCACGGTTTGATTTTAAAAAAAAAGATACTTGTGATTGTGCTGGGCCGGGTAACAGCATAGATCCCATGTACAGGACTGAGGTCAGGGCCTCAGCTCCTGGGTCACCGTGGCCTCAGACACAGGAGACAAGCTAGTGAACAACATGCCAGTTTCTCCACCTTCAAATGCGATTAGCACGTGCCTTTCCCCACTTCAGGTGTGTGGAAACGCTGAGCCAGAGAGGTGAGCTTAGAGAGGGCCAGGTGCTCTGAGCCTTTGCTTTTATAAAAGCATGTGAAAATCTAAATCCTGTTTCCTCTGTGAAGTTTTCAGTGAAGCTATAATCAAACAGTGGGTTTGAGGGCTCGCTTTTGCAGAAGGGCAGGTGCTCTCCAATCTGTGCATTTACATCTTGTGCTCACATCTCTTTCTAGTTCTCATGTATCTGCCATGTGCACACACCCAGCAGGACAGTGCTGGATCATGGCTAGGATGACGTACATGGCAATTGTTACCTTCATAGTATGAAAAAGAGGCAGTCAAAACAAAAGCTCATAGAGACTCACAAAATATCAACCACCTCTCCACCCCCTGATGCACACCCTCCTGTAATGCAGCTGCTGGGAGAAAACAAAGTGGCACATCGTGTGAGAACATGAGAAAGTGGTACATCGTGTGAGAACATGAGAAAGTGGCACATCCTGTGAGAACATGAGAAAGTGGCACTTCCTGTGAGAACATGAGAAAGTGGCGCATCTTGTGAGAACATGAGAAAGGAAAAGGCTGCCCCAGGTAGTTCTGGTGATGCGCGGTCGCGTTGCCTGGCCCTCGCCGCTGCCAGAGCCCTTTCCAGCCACCTCCTGGCTGTCGTGTTGGTCAAGTTCCATAGCCCCTTTTCCTCAGTTACCCTCTCGGTTAAGTGAGGATTGCAGTGCTGGTTCTCGTGTGGTCTGTGAGCATTAACACACATTGATTTTTATGAGGCACTTTGAGAGCGTCTGCTCATTACAGACATCACGAAGGTGGGGCGAGGTGCACTGAACTTCATCTCAGCTAGTGCTGTGTTCTGTGGATAAAATATTTGTAGTTTGCAATGCTGTCTTCGTATTTTGGAGCCAGTTTGAATTTTGAAGATAATTTTAGGTCCTGGGAACCAGCCTTTTCATGTCTGGTTACAAATTAAGTAAGGATGGAAAGAACACATCCTTATCAAGTGTCCGACAGGTCTCCTATAACTCAGGGAGGCCACATAACCAGCATGTGGGGAAGGAGGCCCATGGAAACATGAGTTTAGATGCTGCATGAGTTTGTGAGAGCTTTGGCCACTTCCTTGTAATGCCGATCACAGTGGTTTCTGTTTGTTTCTACCTCCAGATTCTTTCCTAAGCTGGATCGAAGCTCTGTGGGGACAACACAAGTCTGTCTCATCCATCGCTGAGTTCACATTAGCTGGAGTGGGGCGAACTGCGCAGCACAGGGTTATCTGTGTGAAAGCCTCAGAACACAGGTGAGGAGGCTGACTGGCTGCCCGCAGGCCCAGGTATCATCCAGCTACAAGGATTAATGTTTCCTGTATGTGAGATGGACATGGGTGCACAGAACTGAGACCATCCTGGTCTTGGAGACCTCACGGCCTACAGGCGGCAAGTGAACCCACTGGGTCCAGAGTGCTGGTGTGATACTGGCGAGCCCTCTGTGCTGTGGGAACACAGGAGGCACACTCAGGGGCCTCGGTGTGAAGTAAAGGCCATCCTCATTCCAGTTTTTCTGTCCAAGGACATGTTGAAACAAAGACATTCTGGGTCATATTTGTCCTTTGATATGCTTATTATCTTGATATCTTCTTTTAAAAAAAATACATAGAAATGATTACAACAGGACAGCAAAAATGGGGGAACAAAGAAACAATCCCCAAAGGAAAGAAAAGGAGGAATTGCCAGAAAATAACTAAATGAAATGGAGGCCAGTAATTTGTCAGAGTAATGGTTATAAGGATGCTGAAATATCTGGATGAAAAATACATGCAGCTCAATGAGAATTATGAGCCAAATGAGAATTTCACCAGTATGAGTAAGAATCAAGAGCAAATGAAGAATGACATAGCTGTGATAACACAATAGAAGGTTTCAACAGTAGACTAGAAGAAACTGAGGACTGAATCGGTGAGTTAGAAGACAAGGTAAAAAAATTACCTAAAGGAAAACCAAGAAATGGCAGTAAGCACATACTCCTTGACATGAAGCACTTTGGGTATGTTTCTTTGTGAAAGAGGGAGAGCACAGTAATCTGGCTCCAGGTGCTTCCTGTGGTGAGTGTGGGTAGTGGAGCAGAACTGTCTGAAAAGAACGCCTTATACCACTGTCCTCTGGGACGTGACCTTGTGTCTGGGCAGAGGTCCAGGGGAGCTTCCTCCCTCCCCAGGCTCCACTCCACCTCCCCACACAGGAGTCCTGCGCACTTACTACTGTGCAGGACTTGCCTTCCCTCTACTCTTCCTGGTGATCTGGCTACCACCGAAGGCAGGACTTTCACAGAGTTCTCAGTGGGAGTGAGGGGGACCAGAGAAGCCCTCAGAACACTCTTCTGATAATTTGCTCCATGGCCCTACATTTTGCGACTCTGCCACTTCCTGCTGACTCTGCCTGCTGATTGTGACGTCTCTTGCAACTAGTAGCCTGAAGGTGGTTGTTGAACCTGGTGTTCATAAGTATACATCACCTTGCATGTCAGTACACGCTGAGGGTCACCCTATGTATCAGTACACACTGAATAAGTGTCACCATGCACGTCAGCACACGCATGTGTTTCATCATGCATATCACACACTCAGAATGAGTGTCACCCTCCCCGTCAGGACATGCAGAACTAGTTAATCTGGCGATGACATTCTTAATAACTATCTTACCAGTGGCATGCATTATTGAATACTTGATTCCTGACACACAGTGCTGTTATAAAACCAATGAAAGCCACTTTGGGGTTTGTTCAGGAGGACAGAGAAGGAGTGTTTACTTCGCTTCTGTTTAGATTGGACGTTGGCATGAGGAAGCCTTTGTCAAGTATTGAAACTGCTGAATGCAGCATGCCAAGCCCTTCTGGACACCTCCTACTGAAAGGCACTTGCTCCGGAGGCCTTCAAAGAGCTCATGCCCATGACCAGCAGGTGGCAGTCTCATCCTAGGGTTGAGAAACAGCAAGTGACAGCAGAGGGTCAAGAGCATTTCATACCCCTTGGAAGTGCCTCCTCAGACAGCATCTCACCCACCTTGCCAGGCTACAGTTGTCAGGGCTGGCTTTCTGCCAGGCTCTAGCTGCTCGTGGTAAAATGGCTGTTACAGTTAGTCCCAGCGGGCTCACAGGAACGGGGCCAGTGTAGAATGCACATGCGGGGCTCCTGGTTCAGAATTTCCTGAGTGTTAGTGCAGTCACAGCCGTGAGGCAGCCTGCTGAGGGGTTCAGAGGTCACTCCCTTTCCACCTCTGCCATCGCAGCTGCTGTGACACACAGCACGGCACTTAACGGAGTCACTGCATGCTGTTCACCGACCATGGAATCTGGCACCGGGACGGGGTTGTAGAGACCATCTAGTCCAATGGCCTCGTAAAGAGGACTGAACTACGTTCCAAGAGACCAAGTGACTCCCGTGTCCTGAGCTTGTGATGTCACAGACTGTCCTGAACTCAGGGTCCTCACTCCCAGGCCAGGCTCTTCCTCCCCCCCCCCCCCCCCCCCCGCACCGCCCAGCTGGTGATGCCCCAGGCTGAGAACTCCCCTGCCCCAGGCTGGTGATTCCCTGGGCTGAGAGCTTCTCCCCCCAGGCTGCTGATGCCCCAGGTGAGGGCCTCCCTCCCAGGCTGGTGATGCCCCAGCTGAGAGCTCTCCCCCTCCCCCCACCCACAGGCTGGTGAGGCCCCAGGCTGAGGGCCTCACTCCAGGCGAGGCTCTCCCCTGACCCTTGGGCTCTGTCATCAGTCAGACACACTTTGCTCTGTTCTCCCTACAAGAGAAGGGCAGAGGTGCAAATCACTAACATTTATTGAGTACAAAAATCAAGGCTGGGCATTTGCATTTGAGTTAGTGAGTGGAAGACAGAGTGTGGGAAGCCTGGGATCCCCACCCACTCCTGAGCCCTGGAGGAGCCAGCCTGCGTGCCTGGCATGGCACCCATCTTCAGTCAGTGATGGCAGGTCTGGGAACTGGTTTCCTCACTCTTCTCTGGCTCGCTCCTGCCTTGGAACCTTCGCTCAAGGTTATTTCCTCCTGCACAGTTCTTCTACAAGACATTTCAAGGGATATCTTGTTTCCTTCCTGGCTGATGTCCACCTTCACACTGTCCTGGACCTCATGCTTCCTTTGCACCACATTGCTGCCTGCAAGCGGGAGGGGTGCAGTGAAGTCAGCACTGGTTCTGCCTTAACTCAGCATCACCAGTCTCCACCATTCCTAGGGGTGGGGGGAGGAAGGGCCAGGGTAGGGTGGAAGGCCTGAGGGCGTGGCCTTTTATACTTGCAGGTGCATCTGCAGAAAAAGTCCCTGCCCAGCAAGCTATTCTCCCTGAATCTGAGAAAAAAATAAATGGAGCATGGAATTACAGAATCTTAGAACTACATTATTTAAATGAAGTGATCAACATTTTTGTCTCAGAGTTAAACAAAATTCCAGATATGACCAATGAAGGTTTAAAATGACATTCATGCATGTGTAAGGATATACAACTTTAATTCTGCAAATACAGGATTCTTTTCTTACTGCAATTCTGCTTTCCAGATTGTGACCTTCGTCATTATCTTTGCTTTTAGAGGCATTTCTGACTGTCTCTGAAATGAGGAAGTCAGCCATTACTGCAGTTAAGGTCATTATCAAAAAGCATATGGATTCCATAAATGGAGCTTCCGGCCCCTGAGCTGCAGGTCACAGTGGAGGCAGCTTTTACTTGTGGGTAGTGACACACGTGTGTCTGCCTTTCTTGGGCAGTGTGTGGGCTGCCCGGGTGTTGGAACAGATATTAAAGCAGTTAAACTAAGGCCTCCTTGAGGAACCCCAGGCTGTCAAGAGGTTACTCCAAGGTCATTGCCTCAGCCTGCAACTCCTGCTAGGACCCTACCTCACTCTTCCATGCCTTGACGTTGCCGGCCCTGGGACTCAATGCCTCAGGCCTTGGAGCAGTCATGCACACCGCCCTTCCTCCCTTTATAGAAAGAAGCTCTGCACATGCACCCATAGGGCTCAGTCAGCTTGAACTCCAGGAAACATCTGGGTCTTTCTGCGTCTCAGGGGACAGCACTCAAGGCCTTTCCTCCCACTAGTGACAATGTGTCTCCAGCATAAGACAGGTGCTGGGTATGCCCTGCTCTGCGCCAGCACCGGGCTGGAGCCCCCGGGGTCATGGGGTGAAGAAGACAGAAGCAAAAGAAGGAACCAGGAAAGAGTGAGAACCTTACACGACTTCTCCACAGACTTGTCACAATTCTCTTCCTGCTGCGTCTTCCGGGCCCTTTTAGGCGCCATGATCTTTGGTCCTGTCCAAGCCTCAGTGCTGCCCTGAGGAGAGAATTTTTTCTGTTTCTTATCTTAGAGGCAATCTCTTCCTGTGAAATTTAAGTTTAAAGTTCAGGAGGTCACCTCACCTAAGTTCACTGATGCAAAGCAGTTTTTGTTCCTATAAATCCCTTAGTTCAGTGATGATGAACCTTTTGAGCTCGGTGTGTCAGCATTTTGAAAAACCCTAACTTAACTCTGGTGCCGTGTCATATATAGAAATTTTTTGATATTTACAACCATAGCAAAACAAAGATTTATATTTTTCATATTTATTTTATATATTTAAATGCCATTTAACAAAGAAAAATCAACCAAAAAAATGAGTTTGCATGTCACCTCTGACACACGTGTCATAGGTTCACCATCACTGCCTTAGTTCCTCTCCTGAAATCTCACTGAATTGAAACTGCTCTTTTTTAAAAAAATATATTTTATTGATTTTTTACAGAGAGGAAGGGAGAGGGATAGAGAGTTAGAAGCATCGATGAGAGAGAAACATCGATCACCTGTCTCCTGCACATTCCCTACTGGAGATGTGCCCACAACCAAGGTACATGTCCCTGACTGGAATCAAACCTGGGACCCTTGAGTCCACAGGCTGACGCTCTATCTATAGAGCCAGACCGGCTAGGGCAATACTGCTCTTTCTTAAACTACAACTTGTGGGACTTTTGCTTAAAGAATTAGAAGGCCTAGGATCTGAAGGAAGGTTTTTTGCTGTGAGGTTCAAAGTGCACACTGCATTGGAGGTAATCTGGAGCATAAGTAATAGCTGGGCAGTGAGACTTAATGGCTACTCCGCTTTCTCAATAGCCACTTCCTTGTAAGTAAGATTTTCGGGCCAAGTGCAGCTACACAACCAATGTTAATAAGACGCTGACACTGAAAATCCACTCGCTTTCAAATGTGTCACTGCCCCACGTACTGGGGTTGCTGGGAGTTTGGGTCACCCCCGCACCTGGTTCGGAGCCTGGCTTGTATGCAGGCTCTGCCCGCTTGTGTTTTGCCCTTGAATGGTGATGGGCCTGCGGGGGGGGGGGGGTGGGGGGGGGCGGGGTTGGGGGGTGTCAAGATGCAGAAAGAGGGGTGGGGGCGTGTCAAGATGCAGAAAGGAGGCCAGGTAACATGAAAACTCCCATCAGAGAGAGCCAGCTTCAATGCTGTCACACTGCTAGCTGAAACATTCCCTCCTCTGATCTCCCTGCCTGCCCTCTGCAAACCTGGCCCAGGGGGACATGGGGACTCATGTGTGGGGAGCCAGGGTAGAGAGTGGAAGGGTCCCAGGGAGGGTGGGATGGACTCAGCCTCTCCCAGCACAGGCTCCCCCCGCCAGAACCCAGGGAACCATGAACTGTGTGCAGAGTGAGTTCACTGTGCAGCAGCTGAGCGCAGTGATCCCTGAAGACAGCTGTTGTGAGGGGACGTGACTACGGAGCCCGTGGTTACCGCTGGTCAGGGGAGCAGCTACCGGGCAAGCCCAGACCCCTCCAGGCCCGGGGAGCGATGGCCACACATCTGAGCAGACTGGGGCTAGGCCGGGTTTACATCTGCTGGTACCCCCAGAGTCCCCTTACAGGGAGCTGCCCACTGTCCAATCCATCAGCCGGGGCATTACAGGGCAGTGGCCACCAGTCCCAGGTGTGGCGTGGCGATGGCACCTGCTCTCGCTGGCCCATCAGTCCTCCAGGGCAGAAAAGGAACCGTGTGAATGGGGCTTAGGGCTCCTGCTGTGTCTACAACCTCGCCTCCCCTCCGCCCTGTGCACCCATGCCCTCCAGGTGCTGTCACAGGCACAGGTCGCTGCCTCTCCCAGGAGCCTGCCTGTGCCTGCTAGGCCCTCCCTCCTCCCTCAGGGTTTCAGAACCTGCTTTGCAGTCCCCCAGTTGGTTGACTTTTCTCACTGGAGGGGAATGGTCTGTGTTGAGGGAGGGGGCTGAACTCAAGGAGGGGGATCTGGAAACTCCCACCAACCCTGTAAGGGCTCCCCTCTTGCTCACCCTGAGCCACTGCAGCCCAGAGACTGAGGCCTGCACAGGGCTGTCCTAGAGGCTGTGCCTGGAGGGCTGCTTGGTTTCCTCCCTGAAGACCAGGAGTGGCAGCAGCTGGGAGGTGGGGGCAGGCAGGGGGCTTTCGTGCAGCGGGAGGGGCTGCCTTCTCAGGACCTGGAGTGTCAGCCCAGTGACCTGCAGCCAAGGATTGTGACCTCCACCTCCTCCCTGACTCTAATCCCAGATGCCTCAGGATGCCTGTGTGTGGCGGGGTGGTGGGGAGGGAAGAGGGACTCCTCTCCTGCCGGTGCATGTGCCCCCCACACAGAGGCAGGCTGGTCACATCGTCTTTGCTCCCCACACCACATCCCACACCCAAACCTTAGTTTTCTGCCTTTTTTTTTTTTAAAGAAAAGCTTTTCTTTTGAGCCCATTTCCAAGGGGCCATGACCTTCCAGCCTCAGCTATGACCTTCCAACCTCGGCCATGACCTTCCAGCCTCAGCCTCACGCTATCTACCTCCTCCCAGCCTGTCGTTATCATCTGTCCCCATCGCGTGCTATCTGCCATCTACACTGCAGCTGGCTCGCTGCCCCCGTGTCCTGCCACCACCCAGGTGACCCCAAATCCATGTGGAGAAGCCACTTGCCATTCTGGCCTCCCAGCTCCTGAATCATAAAACCTTCTCAAGTTTCAGCAACACCCTCACCGCGACTCCTCCACCCTCTTTCACACAAAACTTGTCTTTAACAACCGTCTGTATCTGTTTCCTCGTCTTGTCCCCTCGCCTGTGCTGTATCCCGCTGCTGCCTCCTCACTGCTGTTCATTGCAGGGCCCCACACCCTCTGGTCCGCACGTACCCCCCCCACCCCCCCGGCCCTGCACCTCTCAGAACCTGCGTGTGCTTTGCCTTCTGCTGCTCCTCCATCGGCCTCCCTGCTCAGCGGCCACGTCCTTCGGGCCCAGCGCTTTCTCCTCCTGCCCCGTCCATGTGAACCTACGTCCCCGAGGGTCCTGCCCTCGCCTTCCCTCCGGGCCTGCCCTCCCACCGCCCCCCAGGGGAACCTGCTCTCCCACGGCCCCGAACTGGAAACCACGCCGTGGATGCCACAAATCCAGGGCCACCCCCAGACCATCGCTTCCGTGGAAGCCCCAGCCCTCACCCTCCTGCCAGTCATTCCTGCGTGTCCATATTCATCGGGGGTCCCGCAGCACCTCACCATCCCACATTCTACACCACATGGGCCAGCCTTCTTCCTTCCCATTCCCGCGTGGTTATTCAGGCACCATCCTTCTCGTTGGGCTCACCCGCCTTCTCTCTGCCTCACAGGTAGCGCCATGGACTGTGCACGGCCCTGGGGGTGCACTTTGTCTTGACTCCACTTCCTGCCATGGTGACCCTGACCAGCCACACAGACCCTGACCAGCCACAGCTGGTCAGGTCAGGTCAGTTTCCCAAAGAGGGGTGACAGCAGGCGGTCTCAGCCAAGGATGGGCGGCTCCATTACTAGGAAGCAGGGACACCCAGTGCAGGAGAGGCATGGGCTGTGGGAAGTGAGCCTGCAAGGCGGCGGGCATGGACAAGGGCCCAAGCACTGGCTGCCGCTGCTGGAGGCCTCAGACCTGGCTCATTGGAGCGCTGTTCTGGGGGCCACTGAGGAACGGGGGGACTTTTTTTCTTAAGATACTTGTGTTTGGGAAGCACCCTCCCCAACCTAAAATCAAAAACGAACCCAATTTTGAATGCAGGCACGCTGCATCTAGGGCAGTGGTCGGCAAACCGCGGCTCTCGGGCCACATGCGGCTCTTTGGCCCCTTGAATGTGACTCTTCCACAAAATACCACATGCGGGGATGCACATACAGTGCGAATGAAACTTCGTGGCCCATGTGCAGAAGTCAGTATTTTGTGGAAGAGCCACACTCAAGGGGCCAAAGAGCCGCATGTGGCTTGTGAGCCACAGTTTGCCGACCACTGATCTAGGGCATTTCTGTTAATGCTGCCACCAGAAGCTTCAGGGCTCTCTCCCGCCAGGCTTCCCACACTCCCCCAGGTGGTTCTTTCTATCCAATTAACCACCTCCCCTTAAGCACTGTACTACCCCTGCTGGCTTCCAACTTCGGGGCGCCAGCTTCTACTGCCATGCTCCTCCCCTAAGATTCCCAAAGGCAAACAGAACAGTGGATAAGAAGTTGGTTAGATGCTCAGCAAGGCAAATACGGCCTTCTGTAAGCAGAACACACGCAGATTATCACTGGAAGGCAAGTCAAGTCGAACTCACCTCCAGCTCAAGGGATGGAGATAAACGTGGGTGCACACATGTTCCACGCATGTTCCCGGGGCAGATGCATTTGGACCATGCCTCCTCTGGCCACGCGAGGGAAAGGACGGAAGAGGTACTACCATTTACTGGGTGCCAGCCACCTGGGCCCTAGGGCAGTGATGGCGAACCTATGATGAAAGGGCAAGAGCTACGCCCTCCATCTTGCCCCAGGTCCTCCATTTTGGGACAGCAGCCATTAGCCATGTGCTCAGCAAGTGCTTCTTCCCAGAAGACCAAGCTTCTGCTAGCCACACCTAGGATTTCTTTAAACTAACCAATGATAATCAATGGAAGTGCGTGCCATAGACACAACCACATCCTGTGTAACAAGACACTGACTTGCACCTGGCCAGTCGGCAGGGCCCACAGTCCTCTCTCCTCCCCTTACTCCAACCCCCCTATAAAATCCCTCTACCCACAAAGCTCTCTCTCTCTGTCCCCTGCTGCTGCGTCGGCGAGTATGGTGGACGGAGAGCACGAGCTAGCTCGAATAAAGACTCTTTGCTTTTGCATTGGACACGGCTGGCTCCCTGGTGGTCTTTTGGGGATCCTGAAATCTGGGCATAACAATGACATGCGTGTCTGAGGTGACACGCAAACTCATTTTTTCTGGTTGATTTTTCTTTGTTAAATGGCATTTAAATATATAAAATAAAGATCAAAAATATAAATCTTTGTTTTACTATGGTTGCAAAGATCAAAAAATTTCTATATGTGACACGGCACCAGAGTTAAGTTAGGGTTTTTCAAAATGCTGACACGCCGAGCTCAAAAGGTTTGCCATCACTGCCCTAGGGGAAGGCAGAACCAGGCTAGCCGGAACTGTGGGGGGAGGAGGGGGAGAGAAGGGCACTCAGAGTTCCAGGAAAAGAAATGCAAATAATCTGGTTCATGCGCCTGCGGGAAGGCGGGGTGGGAGGTGGGGGGGCTCCCAGATGGCCTGCAAGGAGGAGAAAGCAGGGTAGAAGCTGCTCCAGAAGCTGCTCCAGAGAAAGGGTAGTCCTGGGCATCGGGAGCTAGGCCGGAGCGCAGGGGAGCCCAGCAGATTGGGGAGGGGGCGAGCTGGAGGACGCACTCCACATGGAGGCCAGGGGGGAAGCGCCAGGCGAGCCCAGGGACCGTGACCCAGACACCCGCGGGGAAAAGATAAAAGATGAAATGACTGAACTGGTCAGAGGCCCCTACATCCCACCCGGGCACTCACCTGGGCCCCCGCACGGATCGCAGCTGCAGCCTTGACAGGGCACAACCGGCTCAAACCTTATCCCTGCTCTCCCACGGCAGCAGTGGCAGCGTGGCCTCGCTCCCTCCTGGGAAATGAGGTCGTGGACCTGCCTTTCGCCCGCTGATGGGTGGCTTACTGTATGGTCCACACAGGGACCAGGGCTTAGGGTATTTGGCAGGTGCGGATTGGTGCTTCAATTATAGTCCATATAAGGTACATGGTTACTCACTCAGGTATCTCCCTGCTGCAGGTTAGGTCTTACTCCACCCACCAGTTGGGAGAAGGGAGGATCTATCAGTTTGTTGACTCTTGGCATGAAATCTGGAGATTTTAACTTACAGCAGTTCTCTACCTGTGGGTCCCGACCCCTTTGGGGGTCGAATGACCCTTTCACAGGGGTCACCTAAGGCCATCGGAAAACACATATATAATTCCATATTGTTTTTGTGATTAATCACTATGCTTTAATTATGTTCAATTTGTAACAATGAAAATACATCCTGCATATCAGATATTTACATTACGATTCATAACAGTAGCAAAATTGTAGTTATGAAGTAGCAACAAAAATAATTTTATGTTGGGGGTCACTACAACATGAGGAACTGTATTAAAGGGTTGCGGCATTAGGAAGGTTGAGAACCACTGACTTAGGGTATTTGGCAGGTGCTGATTGGTGCTTCAATGTATAGTCCATATAAGGTGCCTGGTTAGTGTTAGGTTAGGTGGTTCAGGAGGCGACGAAGGGAATAAAGAGAGTTGATCAGAAAAGGAAGGAAGGAAAGAAAGTTTATTCTGCGTCCCCGGGAGACACACGTACCCCAAGGACAGGGCACCCCAAGGACAGGGCACATGAATTCACACCAACAGGGAGGGGGGCGCTTTTTTTTATACTGCTGTTGGGTGAGGGGCGGGGACATGAGTGGAGGTATTCAGTTGAGGAAGTTTCCGCTGCAGGGGGTCAGCAAGGTATTCAGGAAAGAGTCAGTATCTGTGTCTGGCACGTTGATCTGTGAGAAATTCCAGGGGAAGTCCATTGTCTCATCACATGTCTGCATGTATCCGATTCTGGGCTCTCTCCGACCTAACAGTTAGGCACTCAGGTATTCCTGGGCTGCAGGTTAGGTCATACTCCGCCCACCAGTATGGGGGAAGGGAGGATCTATCAGTTTGCTGACTCTTGGTATAGAATCTGGAGGTTTTGACTTAGGTTAGAAGGCCCGAGGAGGTTTCCCTGAGAAAGCGACCCATAAACTTGTAGTTAATCAGGCCAAGAATTGGGGAAGAGCATTCCAGGCCGAAGGAAGAACACATGGGAAAACACTGTGGTCTGAAGGAACCTGGCACATCCTAAATATTGTTAGCCTGTCAAGGACTCTAGGATGTTACCGGAACTAAAGCTCATGAGCCTGGTGCGGTCATGAGGAGCCAGATCCTCTGGGTCTGATAGTCCAGGTCCAGGATATTGGCTCTTACTCTGAGAGCAATGGGAAGCCATTGAAAGGTTTATAAGCAGGAGAGGGATTCAGATTTCCTTTTTTTTTCGGTATTTTTTTTAAAGTTATATTTTTATTGCCCTAGCTGGTTTTGCTCAGTGGATAGAGTATTGACCTGCAGATTAAAGGGTCACGGTTTGGTTCAAAAAAAAAAAAAAGAAAGATACTTGTGATTGTGCTGGGCTGGGTAACAGCATAGATCCCATGTACAGGACTGAGGTCAGGGCCTCAGCTCCTGGGTCACCATGGCCTCCGACACAGGAGACAAGCTAGTGAAAAACATGCCAGTTTCTCCACCTTCAAATGCGATTAGCATCTTCCATTCCCCACTTCAGGTGTGTGGAGACCCTGAGCTAGAGAGGTGAGCTTAGAGAGGGCCAGGTGCTCTGAGCCTTTGCTTTTACAAAAGCATGTGAAAATCTAAATCCTGTTTCCTCTGTCAAGTTTTCAGTGAAGCTATAACCTAACAGTGATTTGAGGGCTCGCTTTTGCAGAAGGGCAGGTTCTCCAATCTGTGCATTTACATCTTGTGCTCACATCTCTTTCTAGTTCTCATGTATCTGCCATGTGCACACACCCAGCAGGACAGTGCTGGATCATGGCTAGGATGACGTACATGGCAATTGTTACCTTCATAGTATGAAAAAGAGGCAGTCAAAACAAAAGCTCATAGAGACTCACAAAATATCATCCCCCTCTCCACCCCCTGATGCACACCCTCTGTTATGCAGCTGCTGGAAGAAAATAAAGTGGTACATTGTGTGAGAACATGAAAAAGTGGTACATCATGTGAGAACATGAGAAAGGAAAAGGCCTGGACCACACCATAGCTGGTGCACGTACTGATGAAGGAGGGGTGGCAGGTGGCCCGGCTGGCATCTGCGGCCCTTCCTCTCAGATCCAGGCGCCCTGCCCAGAGGTTCTGCCCAGGGCTGGGTGGAGCGAAGGAGCGGAAACCTCCAAGCCCCTAGCGCCTGGGACCCCTGGCAGTCAGAGACACGCAGGCCAGGCCTCTCCCTCGCACATGGTCACGTGGTTGGAAGTGATGCCTGTGGAGAAGTGCCTGTTTCCACAGAGACGAGGCCGGGAGGGGTCTGCTAAGACCAGAATGCTGACCAGGCTGGGTCCTGGGCTGGTGCAGATATGAATTTCCCATGAGCTTTTCTACTTCTAAGTTTTCTGGTTGAATATATATTGTTTTTACAATAATATGTTTTACAAGAGGAAATATTTAAAACCAGGGCAGGATTGTAAAGACCCCCATGCAGGCTATGCGTTTAGTTTCCAAATGTGTGAAAGAACCCCAAACAGTCTATCAATACACAGGGCGACGTCACGGAGCTTTTCCCATTTTTTAAAAGAGAGGCTCCTTGTAAAGTAATGTAGGAACATATTTATTCATCTTTTAGAAAATGTCAGATTCTTTCTAACACCAATCGGTGTACATCTGAGAGAGCGCACACCCTGTTAAACCCGAACTAGCTTTCACTTCTTTGCTCTGTGGGACGGGACAGAGAAGCCGGGTCGTTGATGAATGGGCTGGCCCATCAGTTGACTGCACTCGGAAGGAGGCGGCCATGGCGCTGTCCCTGTGGGTCCGCCTGACCTGCAGGCATTGCTCACTCCTTCTTGAAGATCCTCTTGGCTTCTACCCCTTCGTACACGTAAGTCTGAAAGGTGTGAACAGACAGGAGGTGTTAACAGCATTAAGATTTAAGGCTAACTTAAGAAAAAGATTAGATTTGATTCACATAATGTTATTGCTTTGAAGTGAATTCATCGTGTTTGTCCTTGTTCTTGATAGCAGCATTTTGTACAGATACAGAACACACCTAATTAAAAACATTCAGTTTGCCTGGTTGGCGTGGCTCTGTGGTTGAGTATCGACCTATGAACCAAGAGGTCCCAGGTTTGATTCCCAGTCAGGGCATGTGTCTGGGTTGCAGGCTTGATCCCTAGTGTGGGGCATGTGGGAGCAGTCGATCAATGATTCTCTCTCATCAATGATGTTTCTCTCTCTCTCTCCCCGCCCCTTCCTCTCTGAAATCAATAAAAATATGTTAAGAAAATAAATAAAAACATTCAGTTTGTAATCACATTTCAGTTAAAATAGGCATGGATGTATTAGACATAGATGTAAGTTCTCTTCAATACATAGGCACCAGAAAAGATGTATACTGTAAAAATCAGAAGGTTTATGAGAGTAATAGTCTGGTTATGGAGCTATAACTCGGGGACCACAAGGATAAAATTGCTGTCGTGTAGTTACTTGGCTTTGGGAAGCAGTGTCATCGGTTACAACTCACCTGGACCAGTTCACCACCTACGATTTCTCGGACGGCGTGCAGCTCCTTGCCGTTGTCCACCCGCTTGAATCTCCCGACGAGCTTATCTCCCTCCAGGCTCCAGGTCCCCTACAGAACAGGAACATTATAGGAATGAAATGGACTGCTGCGGCTGCCCACGTGTCAGGTGCTGCTCTGAGTCGGGTGGGTGGACGTCTCACATCTTCACAACCACCCCGTGAGGTGGCCGTCGCTCTCCCTCCTACAGGTGAGAACACAGGTGGGAACCAGCCAGCCTGAAGCTGTCACGCAGCCCCACGTGCTGGCTTGCAAACCTGCCTGGTAGCAGAGCGTCTGAACCTCTCCATGGTTCTGGTCAGTTCCAGGGCCGGGCCGGCACCCCCATTGGCTTTAGTTATGGACTTGTTATAGGAACTTTATAAGGGACACAGCGGGTCAGATACTAACACTTTCATCATCACTGCAAGCTTAGAATTTAACTAGAAAAAGTCCGAGGACAGAAAAGTTTTCAAAAAATCAGTTGAAACATGACTCCCTAAAATTTAGTATCTTAAACATGGCACGGTATGAACTACGGTTAGCATTAGACCTTTCCCTCTCTCACTCATTCATAATTATTTTATTTAAATTACACTTATTAAACATCTGTGATGTCTGGTTAGAGAGCTAAACGTTCTGGTTGCGTCAGGTATGGAAAGTTGGTCTATGAATAGGTCTAGAGTCAGTCATTCAACGGACTTTTTCTAATTCTTATTGTTCAGTCCCGGTTCCTTATAGATATGGGTGGAAATAAAAATGTATTCAATCCTCCCTCTGCAGCTGTGTGATATGCAAGGTGGTAAACTCATAAGTGAGTGAGACCCGCCTTAGCCAACTGCCAGGGCTGGGCAGGGAAGCCAGAAGGCATCGTATGAAAATGTCTCACAGTGAGTTCCGTGCCGTCCGCGAGGCTGTAGTTGAAATTCACACCAAGCTCGAAAGCGATTTCGACGGTCCGGAAGGCGCTCGACTCCTTGATGGTGAACTTGCTTCCTTCCTGGCTGATGATCAGCTTCAGGTTGTCGTGGGCGGCCAGCTTCCTTTTCACTATGTTGATGCCTGCAAGCAGGAGGGTGCAGTGAAGTCAGCGCCGGTTCCAGTTCTGCCTTAACAGCCTCACCTTTACGAGTTTGCGGAGGGCAGGGGTAGGTCGGGGTGAGGGGCGGGGAAGAAGGCCCCAGGGTGTGGCCTTGCAGACGGGCAGGTGCTTCTGCAGAGAAAGTCTCGCCCAGCAGGTCCTGAGCCCTGACAAGCTATTCTCCCTGAATTTGTGAAAAAATAAATGGAGCATGGAACTATAGAACCTTAGAACTAAGTAATCTATAATAATAAAAGGGTAATATGCTAATTAGACTGGACGTTCTTCCTGATGAAGCTGGGGCAGAGGAAGCCAGACCTGGTCCCAGGTGCCTGCCGGCTGCTGGAGGAGGGAAACCCGGGTCCCGGGTGCTGGAGGAAAGCCGGTGCTGGCAGCTGGGAGTAGAAAGGCCTACTCTCGCACAAATTTTCATGCATTGGGCCTCTAGTTTAAATAAAATGATCAACCTTTTTGTCTCAGAGTTAAACCAAATTCCAGATATGACCAATGAAGGATTAAAATGATATTCATACATGTGTAGGAATATACACCTTTAATTCTACGAATACAGGATTCTTTTCTTACTACAATTCTGCTTTCCACAATGGCTTCAGATTGTGACCTTCATCATTATCTTTGCTTTCTTTTTTTTGTTATAAGTATTTTTATTTTTTTAAATTGTTTTATTGCTTAAAGTATTACAAAGAGTATTATATATGTCTCCTTTTTTTTCTCCCCTTGACCCTCCCCTAGACTCCCACGCCCCCCAGTGTCTTGTGTCCATTGGTTATGATTGTATGCATGCGTACAAGTCCTTTGGTTGATCTCTTACCTCCCACCCCTGCACCCTATCTTTGCTTTCTGAGGCGTTTGGGCTGCCCACATATTGGAACAGATATTAAAGCAGTTAAACTAAGGCCTCCTTGAGGAACCCTAGGCTGTCAGGAGGTTATTTCAAGGTCATTGCCTCAGTCTGCAACTCCTGCTAGGACCCTCCCTCACTCTTCCATGCGTTGGCGTTGCCGGCCCTGGGACTCAATGCCTCAGGCCTGGGAGCAGTCATGCACACCGCCCTTCCTCCCTTTATAGATAGAAGCTGTGCAGGTGCACCCACAGGGCTCAGTCAGCTCAAATGCGAGGAAACATCTGGATCTTTCTGTGTCTCAGGGGACAGCACCCAAGGCCTTTTATTCCACTAGTGACAGTGTATCTCCAGCAGAAGCCGGGTGCCGGGTGTGCCCTGCTCTGCGCCAGCATGCGGCCGGAGTCCCTAGGGTGAGGGGGTGAGGAAGATGGAAGCAAAAGAAGGAACCACCAAAGAGTGAGGCCCTTACCCATCTTCTCCATGAACTTGTCATAGTTGTCGTTCCGGTCGATCTTCCAGGCCCCGTCAAATGCCATGATGTCCGGTCGTGTCTGAACCTGTTGAGCGAGACTCAGGTCCGCCCAGAGGAGAGAATTTATTCTGTTTCTTATCTTAGAGCCAACCTTGTGCTGTGATGTGGAAGTTTAAAGTTCAGGAGGTCACCTCACCTAAGTTCACTGAGTACAAAGCAGGTTTTGTTCCTATAAATCCCTTAGTTCCTCTCCTGAAATCTCATTGAATTGAAACAGGATAAGCACACCTGTTCTTTCTTAAACTACAACTTGCGGGACATTTGCTTAAAGAATTAGAAGGCATAGGATCTGAAGGAAGGCTTTTTTGCTGCGAGGTTCAAAGTGCACGCTGCAGTGGAGGTAATCTGGAGCATAAATCAAGTAACAGCTGGGCAGTGAGACTTAGTGGCTACTCCGCTTTCCCAATAGCCACTTCCTTGTAAGTAAGACTTTCTGGCCAAGTGCAGCTACAAGACCAAAGTTATAAGACACTGACACTGAAAATCCACTCGCTTTCAAACAAACGTGTCACTGCCCCATGTTCTGGGGTTGCTGGGAGTTTGGGCCACCCCCGCACCTGGTGCGGAGCCTGGCCCGCATGCAGACTTGGCCCTTGAATGGTGATGGGCCTGGGAGGGGCGGGGGGAATTCAAGAGGCAGAAAGGAGGCCGGGTAACATGAAAACTCCCATCAGAGAGAGCCAGCTTCAAGGCTGTCACACCGATAGCTGAAACCTTCCCTTCTCGGCTCTCCCTGCCCTGCCCTCCGCAAACCAGGTCCAGGGGGATATGGGGACTCATGTGTGGGGGTCAGGGAGGAGGGTTGCAGGGAGGGTGGGCAGGACTCAGCATCTCTTAGCACTGGCTCCCGCCCGCCAGGCCCCAGGAGACCGTGAGCTGTGTGCAGAGCGAGTTCACTGTGCAGCAGCTGAGCACAGTGATCCGTGAACACGGCTGCTGTGAGGGGACGTGACTGCCGAGCCCGTGGTCACCGCTGGTCAGGGGAGCAGCTACCGGGCAAACCCAGACCCCTCCAGGCCCGGGGAGCGATGGCCACACATCTGAGTAGACTGGGACCCGGCCAGGTTTACATCTGCTTGGGCCCCTGGGGCCCCCTTACAGGGAGCTGCCCACTGTCCATTCCATCAGCCAGGCCATTGCAGGGCCATGGCCACCAGCCTCAGGTGTGGCGTGGTGATCACACCTGCTCTTACCTGCCCATCCAGCCTCCAGGGCAGAGAAGGAATGGCTTGAAAGGGGCTTAGGGCTCCTGCTGTGTCTGCAGCCTCTCCTCCCCTCCACCCTGTACCCCCATGCCCTCCAGGTGCTGTCACAGGCACTGCCGGCAGGCCAGGCTCCAGCCTGGGTACTGTCTGCTGCGCAGGCCATGCATCGCTGCCTCTCCTAGGGGCCTGCCCTGCGCCCATGAGGGTCAGCAGCCTCCCCAGGGCAGTGACCTCTGGGGTCTCAGTGTTGCTCAGAAGAGACACCAGAGACAGGCAGCCCAGAGACTGGGGGAGGTGGTGCCATGTTGTGGCCTCACCCCAGAAGGCAGGCTCCAGAGGTCATGGGCCCTTCCTGCTCCCCCCCCCCCCCATGCCCTCCAGAGGTGGGAAAGGGCTTGGAGAGAATTGTTTACAGGGTCATTCATGGGAAGCAGCCTTGTCAGCCTCCCTTCTCCCTCAGTACTTCGGAACCAGTCCCCTATTGATTGACTTTTCATGCTGGAGGGGAAGGATCTGTGTTGGGGGAGGAGGCTGAACTCGTGGAGGGGCCTGTGGTGGTGGGGGGTCTGGAAACTCCCACCAACCCTGCAGGGGCACCCTTCTCGCTCACCCTGAGCTACTGCAGTCCAGAGACTGAGGGCCTGCGCAGGGCTGTCCTAGAGGCTGTGTCTGGAGGGCTGTTTGCCCCCCCCCCCCCACAAGACCATGAGTGGTAGCAGCTTGGGGCAGGGGGTGGGGAGGGCCACATGTGCAGCGGGAGGGGCTGCCTTCTCAGGACCTGGAGGGTCAGCCCAGTGACCTGCAGCCAGGGATTGTGACCTCCACCTCCTCCCTGACTCTAATCCCAGATGCCTCAGGATGCATGTGTGTGTGTTTGGGGGGGGGTGGGGGTTCTCCTCTCCTGCCCGCACATGTGCCCCCCACACAGAGGCAGGCCGGTCGCAGGGTCTCTGCTCCCCACACCACATCCCACACCTAAACATTAAGTTTCTGCCTTTTTTTTTTTTAGGAAAAGCTTTTCTTTTGAGCCCATTTCCAAGGGGCCATGACCTTCCAGCTTCAGCTATGACCATGCAGCCTCAGCTATGACCTTCCATCCTCAGCCATGACCTTCCAGCCTCAGCCTCACGCTATCTACCTCCTCCCGGCCTGTCGTTATCATCTGTCCCCATCGCGTGCTATCTGCCATTTACACTGCAGCTGGCTCACTGCCACCTGTGTCCTGCCACCACCCAGGTGAGCCAAGTCTACGTGGAGAAGCCACTTGTCACTTTGGCCTCTCAGCTCCCGACCCATCATCTCATGCTTCATCTGCTGACACCCGGGCTGCATCTGCCATGGGCCCTGGTGGCAGCCCCTCCACCCTCGGACACAGCTCTCAGCTCTCAGCTCCACTTTCCCTGATGCATGCCTGGGAGACGTCCATCAGCGTGGCCTCTTCCTCCCACAGACCAGCCTCCTGGTTTTGAAAGGACAGAACAGGACTGATAGCTGTGTCCTTAACCCCTCTTCCAAGAAAAAACCGCAGAATGTATCAGTTACTCAGCCTGTCCTTATCTCGGCCAATGGGAAAGCGGGGGAAACTAGCCCAAAGCCAAAAGTATGCTAGCCACCCCCCTGTGTCTTTGTGTAACCAGACCCTAGCTTCACCCTGCCCTTGCATCACTAGCCCCTGGCCCTCACTCAACCAACCGGAATCGGCCAAATCAGTAGTCAGAGTGTGCCCCCACCCCCCGACCCCAAGCCCTATAAATTCTTTGTTCTCTTGGGACTTGGGGCTCTCTCTTGCATCCAGTAATGGAGGTGGGGGGGACCAAGCGAGCTTGAATAAAAGACTCTCTGCCTTTGCATCAGATTTGGTGCTCCTGGTGGATCTTTGGGGGGTCTTTAAATCTGGGCATAACATTTGGGGGCTCATGCGGGACCCCCAAGACTCACGAGGGACCCCGATTTGCAGAGTCTGACTGACCATGGTAAGTGTCTGTGTGTTGTCTATTCTGTTCTGTCCTGTGTGAGCTCACTTCTGAAATCTATAATGCCCGTAAATGGTCTAAGGTGGACGCACTAGGGGGGCCATGGGTGGGAGGAGTCGGGGATGCCCCGATCCTCCATCTGGAGGGGCGCAGAAACCCCTCAATCTGAGACGAGGCGGGTCGCTCCCGCCGGTTTGGCATAAGGCCATCATCTAGTTGCTTCCACGGAGTTGGAAGACTGTATTTTTGGGCCCTTTTAGTTTCCTGTGTTTGTATGTTTTTTTTGTGGACTTACTGGATGGACATTATGGGACAGACTGAAACTACTCCTTTAAGCATTATGGTCATTTTAAAGTCAAAGGCTGTACCAAACCTGCTTGCCAGCCTCAGGTGTGGTTTTCCAGAGCTGCTGGGAACTTGGGACCTTGAAGCTTACTGAATTCAAATGATAAAAAAAAACTTATGTCTTGCATTTTTGAAGTTTATTCTTAAAAATGCTACTGATTAAGAAATGCTGAATATTTGACTTGCCAGCTAAAAGTTTAAGGTTCGGATTGAATTGGGAAAAACTGTGTTGTGGTAGCTAAATGCCTTTGCTGAATGAATGTCTGGTGAAAGTATGTGAGTGTGAAGGGAGGGGGCCTGCCCTCTCTCTCCTTTGTGTGGCTCCACAACTTTGGTCTGAATGAAAATCTGTGAAAACAGGTCACCCCCTCCCTTGTCTGTCTCTCGTCACCGATCATCATGAGGTCGGGACAAAGTTTGTTTGTGTGGGACTAGCCAATTTACTACAGAGAAGGGGGACTGGAACTGGTCTGTGTAAAGCGAAAGCTACTCTATGCTGTCTGGCTGTACACATAAAAACAAAACAAAACAAAACCCTGCTTTAAGGAAAAGACAGTAAAGAACTTTTAATTGCTTTACTCTGAGGTATAATTTTGCTGTATCAGGTTAAAATTTTAAAAATCTAGAATTAATTTAAAGGTATAAGATTGCAACCCAAAGAAGTTTAACAAAGCCTGGCTAGATTCCAAGATTGCTTAGTTCTGAGATTGCTTATAAAAGAGCAAGAGAAAAGTCTTTTCAAGTTAACTGTTTGCTTAGAAAATTAACAAGGTAGTAAATTTCAAAGAACTTGTTATTTATGGTTTTACAGCTCTGCATGGTGGAGAAATTTACTGCCTGTGATTGTGTTTTATTTAACTTGCTGTTTTTAATTATTTATTAGAATCCTTATAGAAAATGTAACCTGGTCTTTCCCTTCCTCCCTCATCCTGATTCTGAAAGCATCTGTAACTGGATTTCAGATAGTGTCCAGGCTTTCTGTCTTCAAGAAACCTCCCTATACACCCGTTACCTTTCAAGGC
The DNA here is from genome assembly GCA_036010255.1 of Myotis pilosus. Taxonomy (NCBI): domain Eukaryota; kingdom Metazoa; phylum Chordata; class Mammalia; order Chiroptera; family Vespertilionidae; genus Myotis; species Myotis pilosus. The sequence goes on from JASKON010000034.1 coordinate 2,578,550, forward strand.
CGACTCTGTGAAGAAAAGCAATCAGTTTTGTTTTGTTTTGTTTTTATGTGTACAGCCAGACAGCATAGAGTAGCTTTCGCTTTACACAGACCAGTTCCAGTCCCCCTTCTCTGTAGTAAATTGGCTAGTCCCACACTGGGCTGAGACAAGGAGGGCGGGGGAGGAACAAAGCCGAAATCTGCAGCCACACTGGTGATTTAGAACTGTTTGCCAGGCAGACTCAGCCTCTGAGAGCCAGGTCAAAGAAAGGGGGCTGGATGCCTGAGCTGAGCTGCTACAGCCCTGAGAGAAGAAGCAGCAGCAAGCAAAGTAGAAAAAGCTGCGGATAGGGCTAGCAAAAGCTCCCTGTTTGCAAATGTACTGAAAGGGTTTAGTACCTATTGCTACTGGAAGAGGAGGGGCTAATATCCCCTTCCAGTGCACTCCCTTGGAAGAGGCCTGATTGCTGCTCTGCCACAAAGGGAACTGGTAGAAAGGCAAAAAAGCAAGGCCCTAAGGGTTAACAAAAAGGCACTCTCCCTGGACCTGGGAGCCATCAGGACTTTGAAATTCTCCAAGAGAGGAGGAGTCTGACTCAGAGACTGGCCGAAATCTCATTGGGTTAGAAAAAGCAGAGGCTGCATATTGAACTTATAGACTGCAGTTTGCTGGGCAGAGGTCCAAGCCCAGTTATATAGGGGTAAAGCTACCTGTGTACAGCAAAACAACTTTCTTCTGTGCCAGAATACATTTTAAGAAAATTGAATGCATAATAGACCAGTAAGCTGGGACAAGTAGAATAGGGGAAACTGAGCAGAAATCCTATCTTCCCTAAACCAATGACACTTGGGAGTAAATGCTTTGCATTTGCCTCCCTAAACAAAGGTTAAATTGTTTATGTCAATCTGATTAGTGTCATTTGTTGTCCACACCCAGGGACAAATAAACTTAGAAAATAAGCCTTATTTTGATTAGTTCTTTTATTCAGGAGGAGCCAACCGGGTCCCTTCCTGCAACATGAATGATAAAATGTATATTAAGGAATTTTAAAGTTGCTCAAACCTCGCTGCCTTGGGTCCAGTTCTGCATGTGTAAGAAGGGACAGAGTAAGGTTTAATAGCAGGAGTGAAGAGGCAGGCAGGGCAGGAGCAGGCCAGAAGAAGCTGGCAAGGCCATCCAAACTACCCAGCCGCTATTGGCCAGAGCCGCCTGAGGCAAACCTCCTCGGACTGGCAACAGCTGACTCTGACTAGGACAGACTGGGCTTTTTCCAACTGGGCCCCCATGAGCCGATGGTCAAAATGAAGATTGGGGGCCAGACTGTGAACTTTATGATAGATACAGCAGCAGAGCACTCAGTAGTTACTCAGAAGGTAACTCCCCTCTCAGGACAGAAAGTCACCATTATTGGAGCTACCGGTACCACAGCTGCAGACTGTTCTGCCACCCCCGCTGATGTCAGTTAGGTGGCCATCAGGTGGTTCATGAATTCCTATATTTACCAGTTGACCTGGTCCCTCTAATGGGCAGAGACCTTTTAGCCAAAATGGAAGCAGAAACCACTTTTGCCCCAGATGGCTCAGCACAGCCTTGCCTAGGTGAAAAGACCTCTCCAATGATCCTGTCCTTAGCAGTGCCGAGAGAGGAAGAATGGAGATTTTATACCCCCCAGCCAAAGGCCCCCACATCTGTTCTTGTCAGGCCCCCATCAGGGCACTTGGGCAGTGTTCTTGCTATCTGCCAAAATTCCCAAGACTGTAAAAGTACTTGTTCACTGAAAAGGTGTAAATGTGGATATTTATTTGATATTTATATATCTACTTAGGTATAAATATTTGTAAAATAAATAAAACCCCCGGTTAGCTTCCTGGTGTATTCTGGAGCAGCCCATTCAGTCTTGACAGAGCCAACGGGACCAGTAACATCTAAGAAGACACCAGTTCTAAGAGCCACCGGACAAACTGCCTTTTTCCTCGGACATCAAAGAGGACTGTGGACCTCAGAAAGAACATGGTAACTCATTTGTTTCTAGTCATGCCAGAATGCCTGTACCCCTTTCTTGGACGTGATCTCTTACAGAAATTACAAGCCACCCATAAGCTTGTTTGAGATGCCCTGCCAGTGCCACCTCGGACTCTGTACATCCTTTCCAGCCTGGGGACTCGGTGTGGGTAAAGAAGTTCACAACCCCAGGACTCACCCCAACTTGAAAAAGACTATACCTGCAGAAAATTGTATAATAGACTCAGATGATGCCTGCATCTTTATAGACATGGCTTCAGAAAGACAAGGACAATTTTACCTTATATAGAAAGGTCAAAGAGTAGACTTTTGTCACCTCCCTAAATAGTAGCAGAAGATTTGGCTGCCTGAGCGGCCATGATGCCAATATTATGTTTCATTGTATTGATATGTTATATTGACCTTTGATTCTTTTGCAGGTTTGAATGTATGTTGGCTGTCCTGGAAGGGGACTGTGTGGGGTGACCCCCAAAAGTAAAGTGTGTTTAGCTGCCAAGAGGGCAGGTGCCCAACTGGGCAGGGAAGGGTGCCCATCAGGTTTTGGTCACTGTTGAGAGATAGTTGACAATTGGCAGCCTGTGTACTGCTTTCAGGCCTGTGTGACCATGCCCATGTCAGGGGTAGTAAGCTGGAAAAGGCCTGTTTAGAATAGAAAGTCTAAGGCATGGTTATGCATAGAAAGAAGGTTTAATGTCAACAATTACTGTTTTGTTATAACTCTGAAAAATAATTGGCAAGGAAAGTCAGAAAATCTTAGAGTAGATCAGTATGTTTTTCTCCTTATGTAATTCCTCCAAAATCTGGCAATGCTAAATAATACATTTCTTTGAATAGATTCAATAAGACTGGTTCCTAATAGTGGTTTTATTAATGGAAAACTTTGACTGGAGTATCAGGTTTTAAAGAGCCCTGTCTGAGCTCTAAAGACTTAAAGCCAGTAAGAATGCCATGAAGAAAGCCTGGTATCCTGCTTGGGAGCCCTGAAGATGACTGGCGCTGGAGCATCCAGACCATGCCCTACCATCACTGGTGGTTGGTCAGAGTAGAAGGGGAGCAATAAGGATGCCTCTGCATCCCTGTGGAACCCCCACACACTCTGGGCCACAACGAGTAGGAGGTCTACTGAGATGGGCCTTAAAGCGTAGAACATGGGCTCAGGTGGAGTTGCTACAGGTGAGGGATTCACCTAACTCAGCGGATACTGCAGGCAGGCCTGATGGCAGCTGGATGGCTTGGCTTCCTGGCCCTACGGGGCACATTAAGATTCAACCATGAGATTCCAGCAAAGGCAGTCAGTTACCATTCTTGTTGTGTTTATGCAAACATCAGGCCAAATTGAATACAGTAGATAAATTAATCTTGATTTGGCTTTATGATAGCCCTAGAGGAATTTTTAAGAAGAAAAACTCTATTTCAATAGAGGTTATTAAAACTGAAATGTTTTCTTTCCCTTCCACTGGACCATTTGTTATAATTTGTCTCTGCCAGGTCATAAGCCCAGCTCCTTCTGTGCCCAGGACAGCAGGGAGCCTGACTGGAAGGTGACCTCTGACTAGACACAACCGCTGCAGATCACCCTCAAGAAGATAGCGGACCTCGGTGGACCTCTTGTAATCCTCCTGATGCTGTTGACTTTCAGCCCTTGCATTATTAACAGACTAGTCCAAGTTGTCAAGAAGTATATAAAAGTAGTTCAGTTGATAGTTCAGTCCATCTCATGATTGAGCCGGAAGTTCCAAGACAAGGGGGGAATGAAAGGACAAAACAGGACTGATAGCTGTGTCCTTAACCCCTCTTCCAAGAAAAAGCCGCAGAATGTATCAGTTACTCAACCTGCCCTTATCTCGGCCAATGGGAAAGTGGAGGAAACTAGCCCAAGGCCAAAAGTATGCTAGCCACCCCCTGTGTCTTTGTGTAACCAGACCCTAGCTGCACCCTGCCCTTGCATCACTAGCCCCTGGCCCTCACTCAACCAACCGGAATCGGCCAAATCAGTAGTCAGAGTGTGCCCCCACCCCCCGACCCCAAGCCCTATAAATTCTTTGTTCTCTTGGGACTCGGGGCTCTCTCTTGCATCCAGTAATGGAGGCGGGGGGAGGGGGGGAGGGGAACCAAGCGAGCTTGAATAAAAGACTCTGCTTTTGCATCAGATTTGGTGCTCCCTGGTGGATCTTGGGGGGGTCTTGAAATCTGGGCATAACAGTTTATGCCCATTCTCCACCCAAGCAAGGTGCTGTTGCCAATAAGAAACCCCTCCCACTTTATCCTGTGCTGAGCAGACGCTCCCCCACCCCTTCCCACCGAGTCTCCATTGCACCCCTTTCCTCTGCCTGGAAACCCCACCCTTCACCCTGCTTTTCTCCTAACACCCGCTCGGCCCGGCCTGTAAGAAGCCTCTCAATGCCACGTCCAATAAGCCTGCCTCCCACTGGCCGCCTGCTTGTGGCCGGGCTAACTTCGCACCTGCTGCCTCCTCCATGTGGACCGTCCTTCACACTCTTGGGTCGCGGTGCTGACAGCCTGTTTCTCCAAGAGACGCCCAGGTGTGAGGGCAGAGATGCCCCCAAACGTGCAGAGATTCACGTGAGTAGCTAACAGTGAGTAACAGCAGCAGGGCCCGCACTGGCTGCTCCGATTCTAGGGGGTTCCCGCCCTGCAGCTGAATTGAGGGGCCCCCTTCTCAGGCCCCCCCATTGCAGATACTCGGTCTCAAAGCTGGTTGGAGCCATAGCTTACATACTGTTTTGTAAACACTTTAAAAATGAACAACTATCATAACATTTTCCCATTTCATTAAATACTCCTTTACATCATTAAGAAACATTTTTTAGCCCAGCCATGCATGGCTCAGTGGTTGAGCATCCACCTATGAGCCAGGAGGTCATGGTTTAATTCCTGGTCTGGGCACATGCCTGGGGTGCAGGCTCAATCCCCAGTAGGGGCTGTGCAAGAGGCAGCCGATCCATGATTCTCTCTCATCATTGATGTTTCTATCTCTCTCTCCCTCCCCCTTCCTCTCGTAAATCAATAAAAATATATTTAAAAAAAGAAAAAAATTAAATTATAGGTTAAGGAGTGGTCAATGCATGTAAGAAAGTGCTGGAAACCAAGATCAACAGTAATTAACATAAATGTGAGGAGTCCAACAGAAGGCTGACATGGACTCCTTTGATATTCACAGGGTGAATTTGTATATTATTACCTACGGCTGACTCAATGGCCTAAAGCAAACTCCCCCCAAACCTGATACTCTTAGTGTTTACTAAACATCACCACCGATGTGTCTGTGTGCGTTCCTAACGGCAACTGTGTCTTCTAGTAAACAAACGCAGCTGGGCACGGAGACTCAGGGGAACCTGACTACTACAGTTGAATTTTTCCCTGGCTTCCCCCCATAATTTCAAAATCAATATTTCTTGTCTTGTGTGTCAATTTGCGTGTCTGCTCTTTCTCTAAGCCTTTGAGCCCGAAAGCCACGCTGGCTGTGGCCTTTCACAAGGAAGTATTGAGAGGCATAAAGAAAACAGTGAGTCAAGGACCCCTAACCCTACCAGCTGGACAGAACTGCGGCAATGCAGAGGATTCTGTTAGCTTGAAGTGTGCGCGTGTACACTCACACTTGTGCATATTTCATATGGTCCCACGCACACAGGTGTGTGTATGTGCGTACACACATAGCTTCATTTGGCACCAAATACAGGAGGGGTTTGGGAGACCATCGGAAAGAGGCAGACCGAGAGCAAGACTGGCGTGGAGAGAAGCAGCAGCAGGTAGTGACGCCCGCCCGGGCGGCGGGCAGAAGAGCTTAGCCAGCAGACCACGGTGCCAGCAGGGCCGTGTGTGCCCTATCTCCCAGTGGCATCAGGGCAGGATCACTCCTCAGGGCGCACCGCTGTGGGACAGGGACCTTTGAGGTGCAGATAAGGCCCTGAACACCTCAGTCAGTTGGACATTGAGCTTTGCCCTCCACATTCTGCTGTCCTTGGCAATAGCAATTTGCTTAACTCACCGGCTGATAAGGATGGGGTTAATTTAGAGAGAATTACTCTCCTTAACCACTTAATTGGCCTTTCACTCTCTGCTTATCCCTCCATCCCTCGTCCATCCTCCTGTGACAGCACAGCCATGGAGTTGGAACTAAAACGCAAGTTCCTTTTTGCCCTCGGGGAGAAGTGTGTTCCTGGGGCAGCATAAAAACCGCGCAGCCCTGTGTTTTCTGACCCCTGTGAGCAACCAACGCTCTCAGGGCCCTCAGTGGCAGGACCCAGGGCACTGGGCATGGAGGTCTCTCCGGCCACCCTCCGATGGGTCATAAGGGGAAATTGCACAACTGCCTTGACTCCTAAGGTCATGGTTTTAATCTTTAACATCAGTCACATTTTTAATTCTGTGTTTAGAAGGAATCTGCCTTCTCTATTAAAGCATACTTTACCCTGCCTTCAGTTAAGACATCTCCTCACCGCCTGCCTCCTCGGAGGGCCGACTGCAGGTCCACCAGCCTCCTCAGGGAGGAGAGGGTTGCGAACCTTCCTTCCTGCTGACCCCAGTAGGGGTGGGGAATGCGGGGGGAGGCAGAAGGTGCCCTCTGACTGCTCTGGCCCTCACACTCTTTCCCACAGGCAGGGTCTCCTCTGCACATGCTCACTGCCAGCGTCCTGGCTTCTGCCCACAGCAGCACATCTCAGGGCCGCCTACTCCAGGCAGTCCTCCAGCCTCTCAGACCTCCCTCCTGCCCAGGCTGCCCTGTAGATGACCCCAGGCTGGTATCCTGTCTCCCATGTCCATGTCGTCGCTGGCCTTTGGGTACTTTGAGCCTCTGCTGAAGGAGGGAGGTGCCTGCTCAGCACCCACCCAGCTGCCTGTCACAGCTGCTCAGCGCCCCGAGATTGGGGGAAGCTAATGAGGCACTCACTTCCAGTACAGACTTGGGGGGTGGGGAGGGTGGGGAGCAAAAAACTCAGCAATCAAACTTTGTGCCAAAGACACAGAGAGGCACATCATGCAGGCTCTGGGGATTTTTTTGGAAACTTATTTTTTTAAAATACATCTTTATTGTTCAGATTATTATAGATGTTCCTCTTTTTTCCCCCCCATAGCTCCCTTCCACCTGGTTCCCACCCCACGCACTGCCCTTACCCCCTGTCACTGTCCTCATTCATAGGTGTAAGATTTTTGTCCAATCTCTTCCCGCACCCCCCATACCCCCTTCCCCCAAGAATTGTCAATCCACTCCCTTTCCATGCCCCTGATTCTATTCTATTCACCAGTTTATTCTTATCATCAGATTTTTTTATTGACTTAATTTTTAGATTCACTTGTTGATAGATATGTATTTGTTGTCACTTTGTTGTTCATAATTTTTATCTTTACTTTTTTCTTCTTCTTCCTCTTCTTTTTTTAAATATATTTTATTGATTTTTTACAGAGAGGAAGAGAGAGAGATAGAGAGCTAGAAACATCGATGAGAGAGAAACATCGATCAGCTGCCTCCTGCACATCCCCCACTGGGGATGTACATGCCCTTGACTGGAATCGAACCTGGGACCTTTCAGTCCGCAGGCCGACGCTCCATCCACTGAGCCAAACCAGTTTCGGCTCTTCTTCCTCTTCTTAAAGAACACCCTTCAGCATTTCATATAATCCCGGTTTGGTGGTGATGAACTCCTTTAGCTTTTTCTTGGCTGTGAAGCTCTTTATTTGATCTTCAATTCTAAATGATAGCTTTGCTAGGTAGAGTGATCTTGGCTGTAGGTCCTTGCTATTCGTCACTTTGAATATTTCTTGCCATTTCTTTCTGGCCTGCATGGTTTCTGTTGAGAAATCAGCTGACAGTCGTACTGGTACTCCCTTGTAGGTAAGTAACTGTTTTTCTCTTGCTGCTTTTAAGATTCTCTCTTTGTCTTTTGCTCTTGGCATTTTAATTATGATGTGTCTTGGTGTGATCCTCTTTGGATTCCTCTTGTTTGGGGTTCTCTGCACTTCCTGGACTTGTAAGTCTATTTCTTTCACGAGGTGGGGGAAGTTTTCTGTCATTATTTCTTCAAATAGGTTTTCAATATCTTTCTCTCTCTCTTCTTCTGGTACCCCCATAATTCGGATGTTGGTATGCTTGAAGTTGTTCCAGAGGCTCCTTACACTATCTTCATATTTTTGGATACTTTTTTCTTTTTCCTCTTCTGGTTGGGTGTTTTTTGCTTCCTCGTATTTTAAATCTTTGACTTGATTCTTGGGATCCTCTAGTCTGCTGTTGAATCCCAGCATATTATTCTTTATTTCAGTCAGTGTATGCTTAATTTCTGACTGGTCCTTTTCCATTTTTTTTTTTTTGGCATTCTCACTAAGATCCTTGAAGTTCTCATTAAGTTCCTTGGAGGTTTGTAGAAGATTCTTGAGTAAACTTATAACTGTGGTTTTGAACTCTATATCCAGTAGTTTGCTTTCCTCCATTTCTTTCATTTGTGACATGTTTCTTTGTGTCCACAGTTTGGCTGCTTCCCTGTGTTGATAGTGGCTGTGTGGTAGGTGTCCTATTGGGCCCAGTGGCTCAGCCTCCCCAATCACCTGAGGTGGACACTCTTGGTACACCCCTTTGTGGGCTGGGTGCACAGTCTTATTGTAGTTAAGCGTTGATTGCAGTTGGTATCCCTAGGAGGAAATGACCTCCAGGCCAATTGACTGCAAGGACCTGCTATGTCTATAGTAGAACTGCTGTGCTGAAGACACCCTTATGGGGCAGGACTTGCTTCAGTGAGACTTTGGTGCTCACTGAGTCTGCCTCTTGAGTGTGTCACTTATGGATGTGAGGAGTTGAGATCTGGTATCTGACCACTGGGTACACTGGCTCCTGGATCTCCAAGGAGGTACAAAGTCAGTTGAGTACACCCAGCAGGAGCTACAGTGAGATATGCAGATTTCTCCTCTTTGTTTGGGGTTTGGAAGTTTTGGAGCTCTCTGACCCAGCTGCAGTTTGTTAGGTTAGGCTGCGAAAGGACAGGCGATTCATTTGTGCCACTGCACACAGCTTGGGTGGGGTTGTAAATTGGGTGGGGCGGAGTCTCAGAGAATCACCAGGATGGAGAAAACAGTGATGGCTGTCCATCAGCCATCTCTGTCTCCATGTCTCCGAGTCTCCGCATCCCTGAGTCCCCGAGTCCCACAGTAACAATAATCCCTGCGAGCAGCTCTGTGAGAAAGCCACCCTCGCTTTCTGACCCCGTGCCAGACAGTCCTGTTTCTCCCTGTAGGAGTCTGGGTCCCCAGAGTCTCACCAGAAATGAGTTCAGAGCAGTCAGGAGCTTGTATCTCCCTTTCAATGGAAAACAACTGTGCACCCAGTTGCAGCCCATTTCACGTGCCTCCGCACCTCCTACCCAGTCTCAGTGTGCTTTTTTCTTTTCTTCTAGTTGTAGAACTTCCACTCAGCCAGCTTTCCCATGGTTCTGGATGATAGCCGTTTTGTCTTTTAGTTTTAGTTCTAATGTGGTTGTGGGGGGCAGCACGTATAGTTATATACCTTATGCTGCCATCTTGGCTCTCTCTGGAAACTTATTTTAAAAGGTTTTTTTTTTTTTTTTTTTTTTTTTTTTACAGCTGGTGCACTAAACGGGTAATTTAATCAATAAATATTTGTTATCTATTTAGTTTGTGACACAGAGTGATTATTGGTGCCAATGGTCAAAGATACCTCTACAGTCGCTGGCGGCACCTCTGGCCCATCCTGTAACCGGGTACAATGAGCATGGGGCAGGTGTGCCCATGGGAGACCCCTGGCAGGCGAGGCGAAGGGCCCAGTGGGCAGGGTGCAGTGTCACTGGGCTGTGCTCTGTGGGGATCTGGGACTGGATGGGTCTTTAGTGCTGTCCCTCACTTAGACAGGGTCAGGTCCTTGTCCCCCCTAGAGCCAGGAAGCCCCCCAGGGGTGGGACAGTTTCTGGGGAGGCCCAGCTGTGAGCTGACACTTGCCAGCAACCTGGCACCTGGCATCTGCCCAGGGAGGAGGCAAAGGCGACCCTGAAGAGGGGCCCACAGCGACATCTGCAGTAGGCCTTGTGCCCCATAAGACCAACTGCCTCATCTAACAGGTGCACCCACCTGGGAACTGCTCCTCCAGGCCCCGCTGGTCTCTGTCTGAGAAAAAGGAAAGGTTAGTGGGAGGGACTATTGAGCCTTCTGGTGGCAGCTGTCCTTGCAGTCACCACTTCTAATTGCACCCCTGTCCCTGAGCCCCCTACCCTGGGGCTCCCCTGGGGCCCTGGAACCCTGGTCATCACTGATCCCACCCCAAGGCTGCTGAGCTTCTCCATTTCTTCTCAAACTTTGGGGAGAAGTCCTAGCACCACTGTGTTCACCTCCACCCTCCTTTTATCTCATGTAAGATAAGGAATGACGGGGGTGTGACTGGGATGGAGGGGTGACGGGGGTCGGGGAGGTCAGATGGAGGACTGGACAGCATCAGTGAGGAGCATTCCTGAGAACAGCTGCCTGTACTCTGGTCCCAAGCCCCGTGGGTGGTAGGACTGTCACTAAGGACAGCATGCAGAGGGGGTGTGCAGGTCCAGGCATTGGGGACCCTGGGAAGGTGTGTGCATCCCCGAGAGGTGGGGTCCCTGGGAAGGTGTGTGCAGCCACGAGAGGTGTCGGGGGGTGGGGACCCTGGGAAGGTCTGTGCAGCCCCTAGGTGTGGTGGGAGGTGGGGATTCTGGGAAGGTGTGTGAAGGCCTGGAAGGTGGTGGGAGAGGGAATTATGGGAAGGTGTGTGCAGGCCTGGGAGGAGGTGGGAGGTGGGGATTCTGGGAAGGTGTGAGCAGACCTGGGAGGTGGTGAGAGGTAGGGATTCTGGGGAGGTGTGTGCAGCCCCAGGAAGTGGTGGGTGTTGGAGGTTCTGGGACATGTGTGTGCAGGCCCAAGAGGTGGTGGGAGGTGGGGATTCTGGAAAGGTGTGTGCAGGCCAGGAAGTGGTGGGAGGATGGGGATTCTGGGAAGGAATGTGAAGGCCCCCGAGGTAGTGTGAGGTGGGGATTCTGGGCGAGGTGTGTGCAAGCCCGGGAGTTGGCCAAATGGCGGGGCCCCTGTGAAGGTGTTTTTAGACTATGAGAGGTGGCCAGTGGGTAGGGACCCTGAGAAGGTATTGCAGCACCGAGAGATGGTCGGGGGTTAAGGGGTCAAGGAGTGAGACCCTGGGAAGGTGTATTTAGGCCCCTAGAGGCGTTTGGAGGTGGGGACCCTGGGAAGTTGTGTGCAGCCCTGGAAGGTGGGGACCCTGGGAAGGTGTGTTTAGTCCCAGAGAGGTGGTGGGGGATGAGGAGCCTGGGAAGGTGTGCTTAGGCCAGGAGAGGTGGTGGCAGGTGGGGACTCTGGGACAGGTGTGTGCAGGCAGGGAATTGACCAAAAGGTGGGGCCCCTGGGATGATGTGTTTAGACCCTGAGAGTTGGCTGGGGGGTGGGGACCCTGAGAAGGTGCATGCAGCTCCTAGAGGTGGTCCAGGGGTGAGGGGGGTGAGACTCTGGGAAGGTGTGTGCAGGCCCGGGAGTGGGTGGAAGTTGGGGGTTCTGGGACCAGTGTGTGCAGGCCCGGGAGGTGGTGAGAGGTGGGGATTCAGAGATGGTACTTGCAGGCCTAGGTGATGGTGGGAGGTGGGGCCCCGGGGAAGGAGTGTTCAGCCTCCAAAAGTGGTGGGCTGTGGGGACCCTGAGAAGGTGTGTGTAGAGATGAAAGTGGCAGGGGGCAAGATTCTGGGAAGGTGTGTATAGGCCCTGGGAGGTGGTGGGAGATGGGGACTCTGGAAAGGTGTGTGCAGGCCCAAGAGGTGGTGGGAGGTGGGAATTTTGGGATAGGTGTGTGCAGGCCCAGGAGGTGGTGGGAGGTGGCGTTTCTGGGACAGGTGTGTTTAGGCCCGTGAGCTGGAGGCAGGTGGGAATTTTGGGACCGCTGTGTGCTTGCCAAGGAAGTGGTAGGAGGTGATTATGCTAAAGGTGTTTGCAGGTCCAGGAGTTGGTGGAAAGTGTGGCTTCTGGGATGGTATGTGCAGGTCAGGGAGGTGGTGTGAGTAGGTGTGTGCAGCCCTGAGTGGTGGTCCAGTGTGAAATTCTGGAAAGGTGTGTTTAGGTCCCAGGAGATAATGGGAGGTGGGGACCCTGAGAAGGTGTGTGCAGGCCAGGGAAGTGGTGGGAGGTGTAGATTCTGGGACAGGTGTGTGCAGGCCCAGGAGGTGGTGGGAGGTGGGGATTTGGGGACAGATGTGTGGAGGCCTGGGAAGTGGTGGGAGGTGGGGATTCTGGGAAGGTGTGTGCAGCCCCAGGAAGTGGTAGGAGTTGGAGATTCTGGGACATGTGTGTGCTGGCCCAAGAGGTGGTGGCAGGTGGGGGTTCTGGGAAGGTGTGTGAAGGCCCAGGAAGTAGTGGGAGGAGGGGATTCTGGGATGGTGTGTGAAGGCCCAGGAAGTAGTGGGAGGAGGGGATTCTGGGATGGTGTGTGCAGGCCCGGGAGGTGGTGGGAGGTGGAGATTCCGGGATGGTGTGTGCAGGTCAGGAGGTGGTGGGAGGTGGGGAATTTTGGACAGGTGTGTGCAGGCTCAGGAGGTGGTGGGAGTTGGGCGTTCTGGGATGCTTTATGCAGGGTCAGGAGGTGGTGGGTGGTAGGGATTCTGTGATAGGTGTCTGCAGGCCTGGGAGGTGGTGGGAGGTGGGGATTCTGAGATGGTATTTGCAGGCCTGGGTGATAGTGGGAGGTGGGGCCCCTGGGAAGGTGTGTGCAACCTCTAGAGGTGGTGGGAGGTGGGGACCCTGAGAAGGTGTGTGGAGCACTGAGAGTTGGCAGGGTGTAAGATTCTTGAAGGTGTGTTTAGGCCCTGGAAGGTGGTGGGAGATGGGGATTCTGGAAGGTGTGTGCAGGCTCGAGAGGTGGTTGGAGGTGGGGATTCTGGAAGGTGTGTGCAAGCTTGGGAGATGGTGGGAGGTGGGGATTCTGGGAAGGTGTGTGCAGCCCCAGGAAGTGGTAGGAGTTGGAGATTCTGGGACATGTGTGTGCTGGCCCGAGAGGTGGTGGCAAGTGGGGGTTCTGGGAAGGTGTGTGAAGGCCCAGGAAGTAGTGGGAGGAGGGGATTCTGGGATGGTGTGTGCAGGCCCGGGAGGTGGTGGAAGGTGGAGATTCTGGGAAGGTGTGTGCAGGTCCGGGAGGTGGTGGTTGGGTGGGACTCTGGGACAGGTCAGTGAGGCCCCCAGAGGTGGTGAGCAATGGGGATCCTGAGAAGGTGTCTGCAGCCCTGGAAGGTGGGGACCCTGGGAAGGTGTGTTTAGTCCCTGAGAGGTGGTGGGGGTTGGGGACCCTGTGAAGGTGTGTGTAGGCCTGGAGAGGTGGTGCAGGGTGGGACCCTGGGAAGGTGTGTGCAGGCCTTGGAGGTGGGGATTCTGGGAAGGTATGTGAATGACTGGGAGGTGGGGACTCTGGGTCAGGTGTGTGCAAGCCCAGGAGGTGGGGATTCTGAAAAGGTGTTTGCAGTCCGGGGAAGTGGTGGGAGGTGGGGATTCTGGGGCAGATTTTGTGCTAGGGGAAGGGACTGTGACATGGAAAGATTACTGAATGTGTTGAGGGCAGGGACCATAGCATGGAAAAATTACTAATTGTCTTAAGAAACAAAATGTTATGACATGCTCCAGCCAGGTGTGACCCTGTTTTCCTACTGAACTTTTATCCCTATCAGTAAATGCTTTGAAGTTCTCGCAAATAAAAACCTTGTGGGATCCTTGGTCTGCACTACAAGCTTCCAGGCTCCTAGAGGGGAGGGACATGCTGTAGTCAGCTGGCCAGCTTAAAAAAGGCTCCTAAATTTAAATTCTGTGTTGGTGGTCTATCTCGCTCATTGAACCCATAACATTTGGAGGCCCCAGCGAGATCCCCCACAGGGGTGAGAAGAACCCCCTATTTAAGGCAGGAGGCTCTCCCCCATTTATCACTGGGAACTCAGCAAGATACCCCACATTCCTGTGGGGAACGACTACCTAGGTGGCCTCCAGTCTCCATCCCGGGTCCCAGGGAGGCGGAGGAGACTCAACCCAAAACTTTCAATTCAGAAACTGAGCCACCTGGACTCTCAAGAGAGGTAAGGAAGACCGGTCGTTAAACTTGAATTGGGATGTCCCATGGAAGGACCTATATGGAGGGCTGGATGCAGCGGTACTCCTGGTCCTGACCCATGGCCACGATGGTGGGCAGGGTCCCTGGTTTGTGCGGCTTTAGGCTACACTGGGTTTGTCTGTCCAGTGTTTGTTTGTCTTAGTATTTATTGTCTTGGTGTTGTCAGAATGGGTTAGGGTCAGTCATCTTCATCGAACCCCTATCAGTCAGGCCCACTCTGAGTGAGTGGAAGGGGAGCTTGATCACCTCCCGGGAAGCTATAGAGCTCCCTCAGGAATTGGGAAATTGTTAGGAATTGGGTAGATTGTTTAAACTCTGAGTGAATGTCTGGTGAAAGTGTGTGAGTGTGGAGGGAGGGGGCCTGCCCTCTCCTCTCCTTTATGTGGCTCCATGACTTCAGTTACGGAGTCTGAGTGGGCCCCAAACTGCAGTTCCGAAATTCGTCATATGGCATAATGGTGACTCACCCCCACGTGGAGGTGACCAGGCCCAGGGTTTATACGGGTGCACCTTAGCTAAGACGAATCTAAGCTCCCAAGGGATGCGGCCAGGCGGGCATTTGAGTGAGGATCTGTGAAAACAGGTCACCCCCTCCCTTGTCTGTCTCTCGTCACCAATCATCATGGGGTCCGGACAAAGTAAACCCACTGTTCTCAATTGCATGTTGGAAACAGCTGTTTGTTTGTGTGGGACTAGCCAATTTACTACAAAGAAGGGGGACTGGATGCAGCTCCAGCCTGGGCTAGTCTGCCAAGAAAGTGTGAGTATGGATGTTTGTCTGCCTTAGCTGCTCATTAACTGGTCTCTGTGAAGTGAAAGCTACTTTGATTTATTCTGCTTTTCTGTTGATATGCTTGGCTGAACATTTGGGCTGGACCTGTAATAGTCTGCAAAAGTCTCTCGGCAGCTGCGAGAATTATTTTTCTGAGTCTTTTGCTCACTATTAAAGGGGAATCAGCCCACTTAAATAAAGATTTCTGTCTATCAGTTGCTCTTACGTAGGTTGCAAATTTACTGTATTAAACTGAAGTTCTCTGGTAGATCTAAAAGTTATAATGTTAATGCTTTTGATTTACAGCGATTCTGTGAATGGGAGTGGCCCACTTTCCATGAGGGGTGGCCGGATGCAGGGTCTTTTGATCTGACCACGCCTACTGGGTCCATTATGTCATATACAGCTGCCCAGGGCATCCTGATCAAATTCCTTATATTCAGGTTTGGGTTGACATATTGTCCAAGAAACCCTGGTGGATGAGGGCTTGCCTCTGAGGGGAAAATCGGGACAGAGACAGACAATTCTTTTGGCCGGGCCCCAGAAGGGAAAGGCTCCCCCGGTCCTTCAGGGAGAGCAGGAAGAACCCATTAGCCGGCCGCCTCCCTATGTTCCCCTGGTGCCGGATCCAGGTGAGCCCCGGGCTCAGGTCCAGGCCACACCACCAGCTCTTGACCCGGAGCCCCTACCTCCCCCGATGCCAATTGTCTTTCCTCTGGACCCACCAATGGGAGGGGCTTTGTCCTCCTCCAACCCCTTCAGTCTGTCCCATACTAGACAGGGAATGGAATATGGGACTTCCAGGGGTGTTGGGCTGGTGGCCCAAGCACCTCTCCTGCCCTTGAGGCAGGCTGGGCCACCGGACTTGGGTCTGGACAGCCAGCCTTTCATGATTTATGTCCCTTTCTCAACTAGTGGTTTGTATAATTGGAAGAATGAAATCCCTCTTTTTCTCAGAACCCTCAGGGTCTGATATCTTTGCTGGAGTCAGTCTTTTTTTACCCACATGGGATGACTGCCAGCAGTTATTGCAGACCCTCTTCACCTCAGAGGAGAGAGAGAGGGTGAAGGTGGAGGGAGGGAGGGCTGCTTTTCTCCGAAATGCCCACTGTTTAAAGGGAGACAAACACCTGGACTGGGAGACAGGGGGTTGGTCGGAAAGATCAAAAGTAAGAGGAAAAATCTGTGGGGGAAAGCAATGGGCCCTGGGCTGAGAGATAGGGGCGAAGTATCGGCAGTTATTTTACTGGCTACAGACTGCTTT
This sequence comes from Myotis pilosus, assembly GCA_036010255.1. Lineage (NCBI taxonomy): Eukaryota > Metazoa > Chordata > Mammalia > Chiroptera > Vespertilionidae > Myotis > Myotis pilosus. The sequence continues at coordinate 2,594,720 of JASKON010000034.1, forward strand.
GCAGGCGTAGGGGTTTTGTCTGTAGCTTACCAGCAGATGCCTTATCAACTGACTTCAAGGTTGCAAGTTTTCTGTAAGTGCAATGAATCTTTCTCTACCCTAGTTTAATACATTAAAAACAACTAAACTGCCAGGAGCAAAGTGGAGGAGAAATGGAGCTGAAGTCTGAAGCCACCCTGGTGATTTAGAACTGTTTGCTAGGCAGACTCAGCACCCGAGAGTCAGGACAAAGAAGGGGGGCTGGATGCCTGAGCTGCCTGCCATGGCCCTGAAAAAAGAAGCAGCAGCAGCAGGGAGAAAGTGGAGAACAGCAGAAATTTACCTGACACTAGAGCTGCCCCACTGCTGCCCAGTGAGTAATGAGTGCTTTACAACAAGCAATACAAGACTTGGGCCTTTGGCTTGCAGGCTACAGCAGTTAAGCCAGAAGCCAGTGACTGGTACTAGCCTTCCTACAGCCCCAGGAATAGAGCAGCACGCCTGGGATCTATGAAAGCTGCAGATAGAGCTAGTAAAAGGTCCCTGTTTGCAAATGTGCTGAAAGGGTTTAGTACCTGTTGCTCCTGGAAGAGAAGGAGCTGATATCCCCTTCTAGTGCACTCCCTTCGAAGAGGCCTGGTCGCTGCTCTGCCATAAAGGGGACTGGTGGGAAGACAAGGAAAGCAGGGCCCTATAACTAATAAACAGGGTTAACAAAAGGCAAAGAAAAGGGCGCTCTCCCTGGACCTGGGAGCCATCAGGACTTTGAAATTCTCCAAGAGAGGAGGAGTCTGACTCAGAGACTGGCCAAAACCTCATTGGGTTAGGAGGACCGGAGGCTGCATATTGAACTTATAGACTGCAGGGGTCCAAGCCCAGTTGTATAGAGGTTAAGCTACCTGTGTATAGCAAAACAACTTTCTCCTGTGCCAGAATACATTTTAAGGAAATTGGACAAACTGTATTTGTAGCTAGAAAGAAGAACTGGCCACAATGCACAGCCCTGACAGTGGCCTGCAGAAAACTGTATACTAGACTTAGATGATGCCTGCATCTTCATGGACATGGCTCCAGAGAGACAAGGACAATTTTGCCTTGTATAGGAAGGTCAAGAATAGACTTTAGTCACCTCCCTAAAATGTATAGCCCTACCATACATCATGTTTAGTAGCAGAAGATTTAGCTGCCTGAAGCGGCCATAGTACCAATATTATATTTCATTGTATTGCTATGTTGTATTAACCTTTGATTCTCTTACAGGTTTGAATGTAGCTATAGCTGCCAGCAGTTGCTGTAGACTAGTGATGGTCTACAGTCCTTGGTAGTCTTTGGGAGTAACTGGCAAGTGTCCAGTCTCCCACACTGAGGACCAGTGTTTTGGCTTTGTGTTAGCTGTCCTAGAAGGGGGCTATGTGGGGTAAACCTCAAAAGTACAGGGTGCCTAGCTGCTGAGAGGGCAGGTGCCCAACTGGGCAAAGAAGAATACCCATTAGGTTTTGGTCTCTATTGAGAGACAGTTGACAGTTAGCAACCTGTATACTGTCTTGCAGGCCTGTGTGACCATGCCCATGTCAGGGGTGGCACAAAATCTCAACTGTAGGAAACTGGGGAAGACCTGTCTAGAACAAAGGGGGTTAGTAAAGTGGTAAATACTAGCCCTCTGTTACAAGAATTACAGACCCTGTGAGGTCCTGTGACATGTGAGACCCTGTAAGGAAACAAAGCTCCTTTAGTCTGTTCTGAGAGGACAAGTCAAGTAAGGGGAGCCCTACTACAGGGACAGCTATAACGATCTATTTAAATATAGACACATTGTAAATTTCTTCTTACCATTTAAAGACAGATTAAAGGCTGTGTTTCCCTCGAGGCGACCCAACTGGAACCCCCAATAGTGAGAGGGGAAAGGAGGCTCTTGATCGGTATCACCAGACTCTATTGGGGGGCATCCGAGCTGCTGCTCAGAGACCCACAAACCTCTCTAAGGTGACAGAGACAGTCCAGGGGCCTAACCCCAATGCCCCAGAGAATCGGAGGGCTGTCAGTGTTGCATTTGTTTCCCAGTCGGCTCCAAATATTAGGAAAAAATTGCAGAAGTTAGAAGGCTTTGAGGGGAAAGCAATCTTCAAGTTGGTTGAGGTGGCCCAGAAGGTTTTTAACAATCAGGAGGACCCGATGGCAGGTTTAAACACCCGGATGGCCAAGGTCCTCCTGGCCATAAGCAAGGAAAAAGGCCCAAGAGGCCAGAGAGACAACAAGAGCCAAGTAAAGCCTCATGGGAGAAAAGGAGTCCAACCCTGGCTTGGGTAAAATCAATGTGCATTTTGCAGAAAGAAAGGACATTGGAAAAGGGAGCGCCCTGAACGTGCTGGGGAACCGATTCCTGTGTTGGTGGAGGAGGTGGATTAGGGTTGTCAGGGCTCAGCTGGCCCCTAAGAGCCCAGGATAACCCTGACAGTGGGGGGCTAAAAGGTAGACTTCATAGCACTCACTCAAGCCCTCTAATAGGGAAAGAAAAAAAAGAGTGAACATTTCAGCTTCCTAAAAACAGCTTCCTTGAACCTTGCCACACTCCTCCCTGACGAGAAGGCAGAGGCCCCTTTATGTGACTGTGAGGAGACACTGACTACCCTCACTTCCCTCTGCGAGGACCTTATGGACCAGCCCCTGCAGAATCCGGATGAGACCCTCTACACGGACGGGAGCAGCTTTGTAGAGGAAGGTACCCGGTATGTGGGGGCGGCAGCAGTGACATGAGGAGGAGCCAGGGGAGATCTACAATCTGCCAGGATTAGAAAGAAGCCCTGGTGAGCACCCTGGAACTCACCCTGCCAGACCTACCCAGGGACTGCAGGGATATATCTCCTCACACTGCCCTTACAGGAGGACACGGGAGCCACCTTAAAGAGGACTCCTGGCCTCAGGAGGAAAGGACATTAAAAATGCTCTTGAGATACTTAACCTCCTGGCAGCCATATAGGGGCCAAAGAAGTGACTAAAAGACCAGTAGGGCCCCTAGAAGTTCTCGTAGCCCTGCCAGCACGAAGGCTCCCAGAGAAGCCTACTCATCTGCCGGAGGAGCAGAGGCTAGCTGAGAAACTAAGGGCCCGGGAAGGAGAGGCTGGTTGGCTAATTCTGCCAGACAGGAGGCCTATAGTGTCAGAAGCCCTGGGTCAGACCATCGCTTCCCAGACACACCAGAGTACCCACCTGGAGGGAATGAAGCTATCAGAACTGCTGGGAAGAGAATTTTACATTCCAGGGCTCCAGAAAATATCCCAAGACTTGGTTAGAAGGTGCCAAGTAGGTGCCCGGGTAAATCAAGGGCCCCCTGTTGTGGCCGCGCCGGGGCAGTGATTCCGAGATCAGAACCCCAGGGAACACTGGGAAGTGGACTTCACTGAGATACCAGGAGGACAAGGAGGGTATAAATACTTGCTGGTTTTCATTGATACCTTCTCTGACTGGCCTGAGGCATACCCAACCGAGGCAGAGACAGCACAAGTAGTAGTTAGAAAACTCCTCACTGAAATTGTCCCCCGGTTTGGCCTACCACTATACATGGGGTCCGACAATGGCCCGGCGTTTATCGCCAAAGTTACACAATCCATACTTAAGGCCCTAAGGGTTACCTGGAAATTGCATTGTATTTATAAACCAAAGAGTTCTGGGCAGGTAGAGAGGATAAATCGGACCTTAAAGGAAACATTAACTAAGTTAAAATTAGAGACTGGTGAAAATTCGGTAAGTCTCCTTCTTTTTACTCTCCTCAGAGCTAGGTGCACCCTGTATGTTTGGCAGGCCACCACCTCTTCTTCCCCACCTAAGGGAGGAAGATCTTGCCCAGCTGTCTACCCAAAATTTGCTTAAGTCCTTACAGGCTTTGCAGAACAGCACCACGTCAGCACAACGGGTGGTAAGAGCCATACGGGAGGAGGACGCACCGAGAACCAGTCCAACACAGTCTGCCTTCTCTCCAGGTGATCTTGTCTGGGTGAAACGCCATGACCCTGGCAGCCTAGAACCAGATGGGATAGACCCTACCAGGTGGTACTGAGCACTCCAACCACCATCAAAGTCACAGGAAAGAGGCACTGGAAATTGTAACCCCGTCCTCCTCATGCCTCTTGCCTGGTGGACTGACCAATGGGAAGGAGAAAGACGTGGGGACTAAGACTCTATGTCAGTGGCCAAGACCCTGGCCAATTCTTCACCATCCAGTGCTGGACTCTTCCCCAGCAGCTCGACCCTTACATTGCCAAATACCTCCTCAATTTCATATTGTAGAGGAGGGCACTGAATCAAAGATTTGATTCGGGCATAAGACCAGTAGGGAATGTGCTGGGGGGAGGGACCATGACATGGAAAGATTACTGAATGTGTTGAGGGCAGGGACCATAGCATAGAAAAATTACTAATTGTCTTAAGAAACAAAATGTTATGACATGCTCCAGCCAGGTGTGACCCTGTTTTCCTACTGAACTTTTACCCTGCCAGTTAATGCTTTGTAGTTCTCGCAAATAAAAGCCTTGCGGGACCCTCGGTCTGCATTACAAGCTGCGAGGTTCCCAGAGGGGGAGGGACGCGCTGTAGTCAGCTGGCCAGCTTAATAAAGGCTCCTAAATTTAAATTCCGTGTTGGTGGTCTATCTCGCTGATTGAACCCATAACAGCGTGTGCAGGCCCGGGAGGTGTTGGGTGGTAGGGATTCTGGGACAGGTGTTTGCAAGTCCGGGATGTGGTGGGAGGTGGGGATTCTGGGATGGTATGTGTAGGTCTAGGAGGTGGTAGGAGGTTGGGCCCCTGGGAAGGTGTGTGCAGCCCTGGAAAGTGGGTAACCTGGGAAGGTGTGTAGTCCCTGAGAGGTGGTGGGGGATGGGGAACCTGGGAAGGTGTGTTTAGGCCTGGACAGGTGGGGGGCGGGGCCCTGGGAAGGTGTCTGCAGGCCTGGAGAAGTGGTGGGGGGTGGGGACCCTGGGAAGGTGTGTGCAGGTCTGGGAGGTGGTATGAGGTGGGGATTCTGGGATGGTATGTGCAGGCACGGGAGGTGGTAGGAGGTGGCGATTCTGGGACAGGTGTGTGCAGGCCCAGGAAGTGGTGGGAGGTGGGGATTCTGGGACAGGTGTGTGCCGGCCCAGGAAGTGGTGGGAGGGGGGGGTTCTGGGAAGGTATGTGCAGGACCAGGGAGTGGTGGTAGGTGAAGATTCTGGAACAGGTGTGTGCAGGCCCAGGAAGTGGTGGTAGGTGGGGATTCTGGGAAGGTATGTGCAGGACCAGGAAGTGGTGGTAGGTGAGGGTTCTGGAACAGGTGTGTGCAGGCCCAGGAAGTGGTGGGAGGTGGGGATTCTGGGAAGGTATGTGCAGGCCTGGGAGGTGGTAGGAAGTTGGTATTTTGGGATGATCTGTGCAGGCCAGGGATTTGGTGGGAGGTGGGGATTCTGGGATGAAATGTGCAGGCCTGGAATGTGGTAGGAGGTGGGGATTGGGGATGGTGTGTGCAGGCCCGGGAAGTGTTAGGAAGTGGGGATTCTGGGATGGTATGTGCAGGTCAGGGAGGTGGTGGGAGGTGGAGATTCTGAGATGGTATTTGCAGGCCCGGGAGGTCGTGGGAGGTAGGGATTCTGGATGGTGTGTGCAGGCCCGGGAGGAGGTGGGAGGTGGGGATTCTGGGATGGTATGTGCTGGTCAAGGAGGTGGGGTGAGGTGGTGGTTCTGGGATGGTATATGAAGGCCTGGGAGGTGGTGGGAGGTGTAGATTCTGGGACAGGTGTGTGCAGGTCCAGGAGGTGGTGGGAGGTGAGGAATTTTGGACAGGTGTGTGTAGGCTTGGGAGGTGGTGGGAGGTGGGGTTTCTGGGATGCTATGTGCAGGGTCAGGAGGAGGTGATGGGAGGTGGGGAATCTGGGATAGGTGTGTGTAACCCTAGGAAGTGGTGGGAAGTGGGGATTCTGGGAAGGTGTGTGCAGGTCCGAGAGGTAGTCGAAGGTGGGGATTATGGGACAGGTGTGTGCAGGCCTGGAAGGTGGTGGGAGGTGGTGATTTTCGGACCGGTGTGAGCAAGCCCGGGAGGTGGTGGGAGGTGGGGATTCTGAGATAGTATTTGCAGGCCTGGTTGATGGTGGGAGGTGGGCCCCCTGGGAAGGTGTGTGCAGCCTCCAGAGGTGGCGGAAGGGGGGGATCCGGAAGTGTATGGAGCCCTGAGAGTAGGCAGGGGTAAGATTCTGGAAGGTATGTTTAGGCCCGGGATGTGGTGGGCGATGGGTACTCTGAGAAAGTAGGTGCAGGCCCAGGAATTGGTGGGAGGTGGAGATTCTCAGACAGGTGTGTGCAGGCCCGGGAGGTGGTCGAAGGTGGGGATTCTAGGAAAGTGTGTGCAGGCCCAGGAAGTGGTGGGAGGTGGGGATTCTGGGACAGGTGTGTGCAGGCCCAGGAAGTAATGGGAAGTGGGGATTCTGGGAAGGTATGTGCCAGCCCAGAAGGTGGTGGGAGGTAGGGACTCTGGGACAGGTGTGTGAGGCCTTGGAGTTGGCCAAAGAGTAGGGACCCTGAGAAGGTGTGTGCAGCCCTGTACTGTGGGGAACCTGGGAAGGTGTGTTTAAGCCCCAGGAGGTGATGGGAGGTCTGGACTCTGAGAAGGTGTGTGAAGGCCCGGGAAGTGGTGGGAGGTGGGGATTCTGGGTCAGGTGTGTGCAAGCCCAGGATGTGGTGCGAGGTTGGGATTCTGGGACAGGTGTGTGGAGGCCTGGGAAGTGGTGGGAGGTGGAGATCTGGGACTGGTGGGTGCAGGCCCGGGAGGTGGTGGGAGGTGGGGATTTGGGGACAGGTGTGTGCAGGCCCAGGAATTCGTGGGAGGTGGGGATTCTGGGAAGGTGTGTGCAGGCCCAGGAAGTGGTGGGAGGTGGAGATTCTGGGACATGTGTGTGCAGGCCCGAGAGACGGTGAGAGGTTGGGATTCTGGGAAGGTGTGTGCAAGCCCAGGAAGTGGTGGGAGGAGGGGATTTTGGGAAGGTATGTGAACCCCCGGGAGGTGGTGGGAGGTGTGGACTCTGGGTCAGGTGTATGCAGGCCTGGGAATTGGCCAAACGCCTGTGAAGGTGTTTTTAGACCCTGAGAGGTGGCCGGGGGGGTGGGGATCCTGAGAAGGTGTGTGCAGCTCCTAGAGGTGGTGCGGGAGTCGGGGGGAAGACTCTGGAATGGTATGTGCAGGCCAGGGAAGTGGTAGGAGGTGGGGATTCTGGGATGGTGTGTGCAGGCCCAAGAAGTGGTGGGAAGTGGATATTCTTGGATGTTGTGTGTAAGCCCAGGATGTGGTTGGAGGTGGGGATTCTGGGATGGTTATTTGCAGGCCCAGGATATGTTGTGAGGTGGAGATTCTGGGATGGTATTTGCAGGCCTGGGAGTTTGTGGGAGTTGGTGCGCCCGGGTAGGTGTGTGCAGCCCCCAGAGGTGTTGGGCGGTGGGGACCCTGAGTATGTGTGTGAAGCCCTGAGTGGTGGCAGGGCATTAGATTCTGGGAAGGTGTGTTTAGGCCCTGGGAGCTGGTGAGAGGTGGGGATTCTTGGAAGGTGTGTGCAGCCCCAGGAAGTGGTGGGAGGTGGGGATTTTGGAAAGGTATGTGCAGGCCCGGGGGTGGTTAGAGGTGGGGTTCTGGGACAGGTGTGTGCAGGCCCAGCAGGTGGTGGGAGAAGGGGATTCTGGGAAGGTATGTGCAGGCCCTGGAAGTGGTGGGAGGTGGGGACTCTGGGACAGGTGTGTGCAGGCCTGGGAGTTGGCCAAAGAGTGGGGACCCTGAGAAGGTGTGTGCAGCCCTGAGAGGTGGTTGTAAGGTCCGGGGGTTAAGACCCTGGGAAGGTGTGTGCAGGCCCAGGTGGTGGTGGGAGGTGGGTATTCTGGGACAGATGTGTGCTGGCCCGGGAGGTGGCGGGAGGTGGAGACTCTGGGACAAGTGTGTGCTAGCCTGGGAGGTAGTCGGGGGGTGAGACCCTGAGAAGGTGTGTTTAGGCCCCTTGAGATGGTGGGGACCCTTGGGAGGTGTGTGCAGCCCTGGGATGTGGGGACCCTGGGAAGGTGTGTTTAGGCCCTGAGGGGTGTTGGTGGTGGGGATCCTGGGAAGGTGTGTTTTGGCCTTGAGAGTTTGTGGGGAGTGGGGACCCTGGGGTGGTGTGTTTAGCCCCTGAGAGGTGGCTGGGGGTGGGGACCCTGGGAAGGTGTGTGCAGGCCCGGGAGGTTTTGGGAGGTGGGGGCTCTGGGACCAGTGTGTGCAGGCCTGGTAGGTGGTCATTGGGTGGGACCCTGGAAAGGTGTGTTTAGGCCCTGGGAGGTGGCTGGGGTGTGGGGACCTTGATAACGTGTGTGCAGCCCTGAGAGGTGGTCGGGAGTGGGGGTTGGGTGAGACAGACCCTGGAAAGGAGTGTTTAGGCCCCGGGAGGTGGTCAGCGGGGGCGGCTGGGTGGCTCCTGTGCTCTCCAGTGATCAGTGGCCTGAAGTGATGTCTCAGAGACCAGGGTAGGCCCACTGGAAGCCTTGGGCTGGGCAGCGTGGAGGTGGAAGGGGAAGACCCCCGCTGCCCCTGCTGACCTTGGAGTCATGGTCCATCAGGGTGGATGCAACTGCTCTGGGGGGGCAGCTGATGCCAGGGGCCTGCTGAAGCCCAGGTGAGAGAGGAAGCCTTGGGACCAGCACTGCCCTGCCCCCAGGGCCTACGTGTCCCCTCCCTGCAGAGGGAGCTACTGCTGTGGGGTGAGAGGGGAAGTCCTATAACCAGAGAGGGAGGGGGGAGGGAGCAGGGTGGGGGGCAGTGAGAGGAAGGCGGGGTCTCAGCATCTCACACTCAGGGAGCATTGGAGCAGCTGAGGTGGAGGTGGAGGTCAGAGGTCAGCCGGGGACTCCTCTGCAGATGCTGCTTTGGCCTGGGAGCCGCAGGCAGGAAGTTAGTGACATAACACAGGCCGGATGGGACCCTCGGAGAGGAGAGGGGGCGCAACGGCGCTGTGCACAGGCGTGGGCTCAAGGTCACCTCAGAACAGTACCTGTGACCTGTGGTGAAGCGCTGAGCCTCGGCTCTGAAACCGGGGGGGGGCAGGCAGGGGGGCACTGCCAGCTGCACAGAGTCGCTGTTGGGGGAGGGCAGCACAGAGACCCACAGGAAAGGGCTTGGCAAGCTCGAACATGAGGAACATGACGCAAGTTGAATTCATTCTGGATGTGGTTTCAATAGTCAGGTTGCATATCAGTGGGAGAGCTTTTGTTTTTCCTTCTGGGACAGAAACCCTCATTCAGGAACCACGCCCTCCCCCCGCCCCCCCCCCCTCCCCCGCTGCAGCGACCCTAACCCCAGTAGAGCCGGCTCCCCTCTCCTGGCTGCAGGCACCGGGCAGCGCGCGTTATTTACAGCCTCCACTTCAGCAGGTGCACTCTGCCCCTCAGAGCAGGCAGCTTGTGTGACAGCGACCTGTGCTCTGAAATTCCCTGTCCCGGGGGACCGTGACTGGGTGACAGACAGCCCAGACCCTCGTTCTGTGAACCGGCCGCAGCACCTGTCACGGCCACAGGAGCTGTGCAGTGTGACTGACTGCTGAGCATCTGAAGTGGAAGGTCGTCCCGACCACCTGGGTGGGCCTGGTGTTGCCACAGGACCCTTCCCAGAGGGAGACAGAGTCAGAGAAGGAGACGAGAGGGTGGAAGCAGAGGCCGGGCGTGTGTGTGTGTGTGTGTGTGTGTGTGTGTGTGTGTGTGTGTGTGTGTAGAGGCGGGGGGTGGGGGAAGGACATGGAGGGTCCCCATTAGTTTAGAGGAGGAGGAGGAGGAGTAGGAGGAGGAGGAGGAGGAGGAGCCGCCAGGACTGAGCTGGGGCACTTGAAGAGCAGGGCAGGGGCCACCACAGGAAGCAGGCTGGTTTTGAGGCTGGGTTTGGGGCTGGGTTTGAGGTTGGGTTTGGGGCTGGGTTTGAGGCTGGGTTTGGGGCTGGGTTTGAGGTTGGGTTTGAGGCTGGGTGTGGGGCTGGGTTTGAGGTTGGGTTTGAGGCTGGGTTTGGGGCTGGGTTTGAAGCTGGGTTTGGGGCTGGGTTTGGGGCTGGGTTTGGGGCTGGGTTTGAAGCTGGGTTTGGGGCTGGGTTTGAGGCTGGGTTTGAAGCTGGGTTTGGGGCTGGGTTTGAGGTTGGTTTGGGGCTGGGTTTGAGTCTTGGTTTGAGGCTGGGTTTGAGGCTGGGTTTGAGTCTGGGTTTGGGGCTGGGTTTGAAGCTGGGTTTGGGGCTGGTTTGATCTGAAAGGTGAGATGCTGTGTCGGTTGTTCTAAGTCCATACACTGTGGTCATGTTACACACAGTGGGAAATGAATATGGTTTTGAAAGGAAATTTGGAAACTTGAGTCCGAAGAGGAATTCCCACACTTTGTTGTCCAGCTGGTGCATGTGGGGTCCGTCCCCCGGGCAGTGTCTGGGCCATGTGCTCGGCGTGTCCCCACCAGGCGTGTCCCGTCCCCACTCCCTGAGCGCCCGCAGCAGGGACAGCTCAGCGCCGGGCCTTCAGACCTGTCTGCGTGGAAACAGCGTGGGTCTCGTCCCTGATGCGCTGACCCTGCTGGTCCCATGATCGCTCAAGATGCCGCCCGCCAACAGCTTCCATTCCCAGGACTCAGTGTCCCCGTCACCCCAGCAGACGGCGGAGAACGGGCAGGAGAAAAGGTGAATGCTCGTGGCTGGTCATGGTCCATCGGCTTTTCCAACAGCAGCCCTGCCTGGTGGCTCAGGGGTGAGTGGCGGCCCAGGCACCAAAGGGTCTAGGGCTCGATTCCTGGTCAAGGGCTGGTACCTGGGTTGCAGATTCGACACCCAGCCTTGGTCAGGGTGTATGCAGGAGGCAGCCCATCGATGTGTCTCTCTCACATCAATGTTCCTCTCTCTCTCTCTAACCCCCACCCCCTTTCCTCCTCTTCCCTTCCCTCCACTCTCTATAAAAATCAATGGAAAAAACATCCTTGGGTGAGGATTCAACAAAAACAAACACACACACATAAACACAAATCCTCAAACCGCCCCTCGCCCCACCACAAGAACAGATCTTTCAGCTACACCTCTCTCTCCCTGCACAGGGCCACACCATGGCCCTCCTAGTCTGGGGTCACTCAGGGTGGACTTCACCCGCGGCCTAGGAGGAGGAGGGAGCACGCTCTATCCCTAGAACCTCATGGCTGTGGCAGGCCCAGGAGAGATGGTGGACGCCGACCAGAGGCAGGGGCAGCGAGGGAGAAGGCCGTGGGCCTGGCAGAGCGGCCCTCAGGAGCCCTGGCGGCAGCTAGGGCAGCGCTCCAAGGTCCCTGAGGTCACGGGCGGGAGTGAGCTAGTTGGGAAAGGAAGTGTGTTTCTTACAGGAATTTGCTGGATCTGGTCACATAAAGCCTGAATCACTCTCGCTGGGCAAGGGGACACAGGGCGGGGATGTAACATGGCTCTAGGAGTAGTCACTGCAGGAGACAGCACAGCGCATGTCCGTTGCTCCCTCGACCCCCTCCCAGCGACCCCTCAGCCATGCAATCTTGTCCCTTAGTTTAGAAAGAGGGATCGAAAATGTGCCCGTGGGAAGCTATCAGATGACTGAGTCAGCTTAGTTGGTGTTTATCACATGCACACAAACACACACTCACTCACTCATACACACACTCACATACACTCACACACTCACACATACACACACTCACACTCTTTTTCTTCTTAAAATGAAGCAAGTGGAGAGGGAGATCATACATGACAATTAGATCTCTTCTTTAAAAATATTTTTTATTGATTTCAGAGAGGAAGGCAGAGGGAGAGAGAAACATCAATGATGAGAATCATGGATCGGCTGCCTCCTGCACGCCCCACACTGGGAGCCCACAATCCGGGCATGTTCCCTCACAGGGAATCAAACCGTGACCTCCTGGTTCATAGGTCGACGCTCAACCACTGAGCCATGCCAGCTGGGCTAGCCAGATCTCTTTGATGCAAATATTTTGATTCCATTCATAACTCCCGTGGATTTCCATTTTGAACAAGTGGTTTGTGAAATGGAAACATGTCACATTGTTCCTTTCGAGGCTGAATGTAGCTTGAAATCAGAGCATCATCTCTGCCCATTCAATGTGTTTGTCCACTCGCTCTCCTGTGGCTTAAACACGCAGTCGCCCCCACACCGGCCCCCGTCACTCAGGGCCCATCGGAGGGGAGGCAGCACAGCCGGCCGCAGGACGGGGTGCAGAGCTGCCGGCTGCTCTTCAGTGAGAGGGAGCCTCAGGGAGGGGTGTCGAGGGCCAGGGGGACCCTCCTGGTGGTCAGTTATTGTTCATTTGGAGAAAATCATGAAGAAATGTCACTGGACAAAGGGCAGCCAGTCTTCTTTCTCTATTGATTTTTCCCATTTATTTCTCCTTTGCTAGTAAAACCTTTTTATTTTTATTATTTTTTAAAACATATTTTTAGTGTTCATAGTATTATAGATGTCGCCCTTCCCCCTTTTCCCCCTCCTCCCACCCGCTCCCTGCAGATCTTCCCCACCCTATTGCCCGTGTCCATGGGCTGTGCCTATCTATACTAATAAAAGGGTAATATGCTATTTAGACTTGGAGACCTTCCGGACGTCCTTCCAGACAAAGCCATGGTAGCAGGGCCAAGGCAGAGGCAGTTAGATGTGATCATTTTGTTCATTAGACTCCACAAATAAGTGAGATCATGCGACATTTGTCTTTCTCAGTTTGGCTTATTTCACTCAGCATGATATTTTTCAGCTCCTAAAAACTGTTTAAAAGCAGCTCTATTCACTGTTTGTGCCGTGTGTGTGTGTGTGTGTGTGTGTGTGTGTGTGTGTGTGTGTATGTGTGTCTTTGGGGAGGTGGCGGAGAGATGATCACTTTTAAATACAACTCAAACTCTGGAGCCCTCTAGTGGCCCGGAAGCCTGAACTCTGGCTGTAGGCGAGCTCCGCGTACTTGCATTCAGCCCTGACATGCAGGCCCAGCCCCTAGGCCATGGGTAGGGGCTTGTCTAGGCAGAACCTACGAGGCCTGCGACCCTGCGCTGAACCCCACCTCCCGCCCCTGCCCCGTGCTGGAGGGCCCTGTGCTCGAGGAACCAAAGGGTCACTGTGGATCCCAAACACACCAATCTGCAGGGTGAGTGACGCCCATCTCTACGCTTCCAGGTGCCCACCGGACCCACCACCCATGGACTGGGGGCCTCTTACAATGAAAACGTAAAAGGAGGGCTGAGTCGCACCTACTTGGAAACTGGGCAGCTGGGCTGGGATCCAGCCCATGTATGTGGCCAGCATCCCCCCCCCCCCCCCCCCCCCCCCCGACGCCTGCACCTCTGTGGCATGAGGCTGGGCCCGTCCTCCAGAGCGTGGCCGGGCTCTTGGAGTGAGATGGGGAATGTGGCCGCAGTGGGTGGCAAAGGACACTTAAAAAGAGGAGTGCAGGCTGGGCTGAGGGACACCCTGGCTGCCGAGAGGAGTCTGGGCCGGGGAAGGGCTTTTCCCAGCTGGCAGGACCCAGGCTAGCAAGGTCTAAAGTCTCTCCATCTCTTCCACCCGTTCCCGCTGCCTCAAATCCACACCCAATAACCACTCCACACTCATGCGTGGCTGCTCATTCTTTCTTTTATTTTTACAAAGCGTGGCAACACGAGGGAACAACACACAGTGAGGAGCCGCCCTCTGGGGGCAACCCTGACTGTGGCCTGTAGGGCTGGTCCCCGAGAGGACGTGCCTCTGAAATGCTTCTCCCAGTGGAGGTGGGGGTGGGGGAGAGGAAGATGAGAAATCAACACCCACAGTTATTCAAGTGGACTTAACCGCTAAACACAATATACACAGTACCTCCGTTATCCTAGTACAAAAATAGTGCCAGAAACTATATATTTGTTCAAATATGTTGAAAAGGTATAAGAATACAAATAGATATTAACAGTGGCTAGTGATGATTCATCAGGTTTTCTTGAACTGTAATAGAAATTTCTATTTCCCACTATTTACACGGCTTTCAACAGCATTCGTTCGGACGTGTCTCCATAGGCTTTGAGGGGGGTGTGGATGGCAGCGTGAGCTGCCAAAGGGCTCCCATGTGCATGGGACAGGCTGTGGCCAGCAACCTGGGGACGGTGCAGCACACGGCCCCACCCCAGCAGCGGCGCCCTCGGGGCTGGCGACAAGCTCGCAGGAAGACAGGTGTCCTGACGGATCTCCTAAGGTCCAGGTGAGGAGCTCCTTGGAAAATGCATGACCACAGGTTATCGATGAAAACAAAAGTGACACCGTGGGACACAGGCAGGCTCAGCGCTGAGCTGGTCCCACCAGCGCCACCCATGAGGCTGGGAGCCCACGAGGCTGCTGTGCTGTCTCCTCAGTGGCCTGCGCCTGGTGCATGACAGGGGCTGAGGCGGACACAGGTCAGCAGGGACCGTGTCAGGGACCGGGGCGGGGACCGAGGTGGACACAGGTCAGCAGGGACCGAGGCGGACACAGGCCAGCAGGGACCGAGGCGGGCCAGGCAGAGTGGCACTGCCCCCGTGTAAGCAGGCGCTTGGGGAGGCAGTGGCGGGGCCACGGTTTCCTTCTCTCATCGCCAAGGATCTCAGCATGAAGCAGAGCAGCATCGCTTGTGCGGCCGTGAAGTGTGAGGAGCACAGACGATGAGAAACACAGGAAACGTGAAATCCACGGGGTCCAACACGCATGCTCTGTGCCGGACACGGGCAGGTCCCGGCGAGGCAGGCTCGCAGCTGGGCCCGTCGCCCCGGAGCTAGACTCCGGCAGGTTCCCACGCGCCAGGCCAGCAGGGCTGGGAGGACACCGCTGGGGATTAGGAGACAGGCGACCACCTCACGCCCAGCTGTGCTCTGAGGCCACGCTCAGCCCGAGTCCCCCGCGCACCAGCCGTCTGGTCTGCGTGAGCAGCGAGTGAGCGCATGTCTCTGAGGAGCCACCCGTGGGATCACAGCCCTGTGGCCGCGTGTCTCGTGCGACAGGGGTCTCGGCTGTTGGGTGGACAGAGCAGCCACCACCTGTGACATCCCCGGGGAGACAGAGGCTTTGCCCGAACACAGCGCCTCCATGTCCAGGTGACAGAGGTTGTGACCCACTGAGTTCACACAGGATCGCGGCCGGCAAAGCCCACGCTCCGAAAAGTACCTGGCCGGGCACGTTCACAGATTCAAACAGCTGAGTGAGCAGTGGGGGCTCAGGGGCTGACATGGAAATGAAATAATGGTGCAATGTCACTCAGCTAAAACCACACCCACCGCTTTCTCTGGAGCAGAGCGCATGCCTGCTGGTTTGGGTGATAGACACAGGGGAAGGCGGAGGCCTACACCAGGGGGGCAGGCGGAGGCTACAGCTGTGAGCACATGAAACAGCGTTTTCTTGTAGCGTGACTTACTAATTGCTGTATTACTTTCCATACCAACAACTGTAAACCCACTACCGGCCCACCATGGACATGTATTTCCCACCTAGGAAGCGACAGGAAAGGAAATATTCACATGAGAATGAAAACTTTGTGCCACATACCAGGTAGGAGCCCATGTGTGGAATGATTTTCCTAAGAAGTAAAATGGCTGCAACCAGCTCTAAAGTAGTCTTCTTCTGCAAGGACTACAGTGCCAGGTGTGGCACAGCCTAACTTCTAATTTCTCAATGAGTGAAGTAAAACCAGCGCATCTACAGGCAAACCGAATGGTTCCTAGTCTAAGTGTATCTCTCTGCCTGTTAAAACGGCCCCTCACACCCTCCCAGACTCATCTGCGGTGGCTTTTACGGTCTCAGTGACATGTGGCGGGGAGGTCGGAACCGAAGCGTATGACGCAGACGGAGGCACGGTCACAGGGCACGGTGACAAGTAGGTTATGAGAGACGCCACTTCAGACAGTGTTCCACGCTGAGGAACATGCATAGGATGCAGGTGTGTGATTCAGGGGCAGCCTCTGGCAGACACACCCGCGCCCCCAAGAGGTGCCTCGGCTCATCTGAATGACATGAGATAGAAATAGGGGCACATCCTGAACATACAAGTGTCATGACAATCACACACACAGCATCATGCAGTCCCGAACGCTGCAGACTGGCCGTTCTCACAGAGTAAAGGCCGAAGACTTGCCCGCCCCCCCCCTCTTTTTTTTAAACCTGAATGGTAAGAATGCAGATACATTATCCCAAGGTACATGTACATATACAACTTCACCTGCTGAGTGTTAGGCAGTTTAGAGGAAAATGCTACCCATGGGAACCTTGTTTCCATGAAAGCTTTGCTAATGCTGTTACCGGCCCCCCAGAAACTTCCCTCCAAAACAGATACCTGTTGGGGGTTGGAGGGCAGGTAACAAACCAAACAAACATCGCTCTTCCTGCTCAGTCCAGACATCTGCACGGATTTGAGCGGATTATCTTTCTGGAAGCAGCAGCCTGCCCCCTCTGTGTCTCCAGGGCTGGACTGTGCACAGGAGCACACACTACGAGTGGAGCTCAAATGCTAAAAAAATGTTCACATTTTCTAAATGGATGGGAAGTGAGAGATGTGAATACACCAGGCCCAGCTCAGAGCATGGTTAGGGCACACGCCCATATTCTGTGATCCCGGGCGGACTGGTCCCACAAGCCCACACTGGGCACTGCCTCAGGCACAAAACAGACTGCTGACCGTCCCTCAGGCCGGGTGTCCTGCTGCCGCCCCCGCGGGCTCACTTCCAGCCCGTGTCCAGGTGACCTTCTGCTGCGCTCTCCTGTCGGCAGTCACATCTCACGCCAGCTCTGGGCTCCAACGGCCACTTGGTTCTTGATTTCCCACTGGGGTGCAAACTGGCCCCTATAAACTATGCTGTATGATGAACCGATGATAAACGCTGAGGGAGTTACACACAAAAAAGGGGCAGAACTGGTGACCGTAGCATTTCTGGTCACACTGCCTGTTGATAAGATCAGTGATGGTCAGTGAAACAATTCTGCCCTGCAGCACTTTCCATTGCTTGGGAGTTTTAACTGTTTTGTTAACATGATACGTTGTTGACAAATAGCCCCCTCCCCCTTTCACATCCACGCAGCCCCAACTTTTCTCTATCTTACGAAGGTTTTACGTGTCACGAAATATATTCCATTTGCTCTGGAATTCCATTTGAGAAATAAAAGATTCCAAACATTCTTGAAAGGTCAGCGATTCCAAAACCACAAAACCAATCGCTTAAAATTCCCAAGCCAAACAGCCAACTGAACGGGAGACGCAGCCCGCACTCTCAGCACGATTCCTGCGTGGACCTGTGGTGGGGGGTCGGTCCCATGGTGGGGGGGGCGGTCCGGTGCTTAGCGAGCCTCAGCTCAGTGGGCAGCACACACACACAGGCAGGCAGGACCGCCCCCTGAAAAGTCCCCGCTGTGCTCTCAGAAGCTGTGCAAACACACCAGGACACCGTGGAAGGGCACACGCAGCCTGTGCAGCATCCAGCGAGGCCGGCCGTGCAGACCGCAGTCGCCAGCATCCCGCCCGGGGCCCAGGCGGTCAGCTGCGTGGGGCGGGGCCGCCAGCCCCGTTGACCAGTGTGTCCTGCTGCTCAGCCAGCGCCTGCCACTTCTGCCTGTTGTGCCTGCAGCCCTCCAGCAGGGGGGAGCAGTCAGGGGACACGCGTGCCAGCGCCTGGGGAAGAAGAGAGAGCCGCCTTAGGGGGCGCTGGGCAGCAGCCCGCACCGCTCATTGCGGGCAGCCTGCGGCTTTCACAGGCTTCGTGATCACCCAGAGACCATGGTTGTGACACACAGAAAGTCCCCTGGGAGTGAGTCTGTGCTGCGACAGGGCGAACATGCATCACAAACCACAGCACTGGGCTGGGCGGCCCGTGAGCTGCTGGCAGGGCAACAAGGCATTTTGCCTCTTTATGTAGCACAGACGTCGCCCCCTGCTTGCGACTGTCCTGGACACTCTGTTTATGCGTTTTTCTATAAAACTAGAGGCTCAGTGCATGAAATTTGTGCATGGGGGGCGGTCCCCTCAGCCCAGCCCACACTGCTGGCTCCTAACTGCTCACCTGCCTGCCTGCCTGATTGCCCCTAACTAGCCCCCCTGCCAGCCTGATCACCCCTAACTACCTCTGTCTGCTGACCTGATCGCCCTTAACTGACCCTCCTCCAGCCTGGTCACCCCCAACTGGCCCCCCCTGCTGGCCTGGTCACCCCTCACTGACCCCCTCTGCCGGTCTGGTGGCCCATCACTGCCTCCCCCTGCCAGCCTGGTTGCCCCAAACTGCCCCCCCTGCTGACCTGGTAGCCCCCAACTGCCCCCCCCTGCTGGCCTGGTCACCCCTCACTGCCCCCCCCGCCGGCCTGGTTGCCACCAACTGTGCCCCCTGCCGGCCTGGTCACCCCTAACTGCCTCCCTCTGCCAACCTGGTTGCCCCTCCCTGCCCCCCAGTCCTCTGCCGGCCTGGTGCCCCATGCAGCCTGCTGTTCAGTTGTTTGGCCACCCCTCACTAACCGCCCTGCTGACCTGGTCGCCCCACACAGCCTACTGCTATCATTTGGTCACCCCTCACTAACCCCCCTGCTGGCCTGGTCGCCCCCAACTGCCCGCCCTTGCTGGCCTGGTTACCCCTCACTGCCTCCCCCTGCCGGCCTGGTTGTTCCTCACTGCCCCACCTGCCAGCCTGGTTGCACCTCACTGACCCCCTCTGCTGGCCTGGTCACCCCATACAGCCTGGTGTTCAATTGTTTGGTCGTCCCTCACCAACCCCCCTGCTGGCCTTGTCACCCCACTCAGCCTGATAGGTCGTCCGTTTGGTTGTTTTGGATGCGATGGCCCCTGGCTCTTTATATATATAGATTTTTTTCTTATCATTACTTAAATCAATTTTTATCCACGATTACAATAAAGATGGATTCATAATTCTTTGTGGTGCTATTATTTACCTGCTATAGTGTCATAAATATTTAGAAAAAAGGATGTTCATGGCAGATTTCTTCATAATAGAGAAACATTGACTTAAACACTCAACAACAGGGTTAGGTGATGGGATACCATTTAAACTTGGAAAGACAAGGGCAGCATCTATCTTCTGTACGTGGGGCATTAAAAATCTAAACCAGTGAACTGGTTGTGTTAGGGCAAATATCTTCAACTCGAAAATAAAGACCCCAAGCAGCAGGAGCCCGGAGGTAGGACTTGCAATAGTCTCCCAGCCACTTGGTTACCCTCACATATCAACACTATTCAGCTGCACTGTTCACTGAGAAAGAGTTGGATAATTAGTTTCTCTATTTAGGCCAGAGTTAACGTAAAAGGAATAACACTGACAGAGAGCGTGCCCAGCATATGTCCTCAGGGAGGTCACCGGGACATCAGTCCTAATGTCCCTCATCGCTGGGACTAGCACATAGCAGGCACTCACTAGATGGCTGCACTCGATGACGTGAAGTGTCTGGGAAACTGCAAATATGACATGTAGGGGTTTAGCAGCCTAGCAGTGTGCATGGAGATACCTCATACAGCTGCAGGCAGATGGCGTCGATGAAGCCCACCTGCATACTCGGGATCTTGTTCTTCTTCTCCCTGTTCATGAGGTCCTGAAGCACAAACACAGGAGAGACACTCAGACCTGGAGCCATGGAAAGAGCACAGGGGAGTCCCGGGCCAGGGGAGGACGGGCTGGCACTTACTCACTGCCTTCTGACCTTTGCCAGCCTCCGGCACTGCCCGAGGCAGCACCCTCAGGAAGGCCCGATCCTCAGCCTTCTGTCCTGGCAGTGACCTTCCCACATCACCAGGAACTAACGGCTGCCCTAGAGCTGACACTGTCCTAGAGCTGACACTGCCCTAGAGCTGACACTCCTAGAGCTGACACTGTCCTAGAGCTGAGACTGTCCTAGAGCTGAGGCTGCCCTAGAGCTGAGACTGTCCTAGAACTGAGACTGCCCTAGAGCTGACACTGTCCTAGAGCTGACACTGTCCTAGAGCTGACACTGTCCTAGAGCTGACACTCCTAGAGCTGATACTGTCCTAGAGCTGACACTGTCCTAAAGCTGAGACTGTCCTAGAGCTGAGACTGCCCTAGAGCTGACACTGCCCTAGAGCTGACACTGCCCTAAAGCTGAGACTGTCCTAGAGCTGACACTGTCCTAGAGCTGACACTGTCCTGGAGCTGACACTGTCCTGGAGCTGACACTCTCCTGGAGCTGACACTGTTCTAGAGCTGACACTGTCCTAGAGCTGACACTGTCCTAGAGCAGACATTGTCCTAGAGCTGACACTGTCCTAGAGCTGACACTGTCCTAGAGCGGACATTGTCCTAGAGCGGACACTGTCCTAGAGCTGACACTGTCCTAGAGCGGACATTGTCCTAGAGCGGACACTGTCCTAGAGGTGACACTGTCCTAGAGCGGACATTGTCCTAGAGCTGACCACTGACTTGCATCCAACTACTGACCTAACATTCATTTCTGATGTAGAACCGACCGCTGATGTGTATTTGAAGGACACGCAAGCTGTGAACTGCATTCAGCTATGGATCTAACACCTTCTCTGTGGGAGACGCCGAGGCCACAGTGGGTACAACTCAGGTCATGAGCCTCCGAGGGAGGCTCTGCAGGTGCTGCTGCTGCTTCGCCCAAGAGCTCGTGATGAGACCAGGTGAGCCAGCACCCGCGTGGGAAGCACCGAGTCTGTCTGGGGCTTTCAGTCAAGCACATCCTCCCTCGCTGTCACCACCCCTCTGCCCACCACTTTTTAAGAAGATTCTGAGCTTCAAACAGCCCGCCTCACACTGTGCAACTGGAAGAGACGAGTGAGACACAGCCTGGGCCTTTGTTAACCACGGCCATTTACCATGGGCCCAATAAATGTCCACTGGAATTGGAAAAAATGACTCTATGCTTCATGTGCAGGAAAACTCATTCCAAATGGTTCAAGGGGAATCTTTTTCTTGTATTTGAGATCCATACCCTATGCAAAAGGAAGTAGGTATTCAAAAAAACCTTCAAAATCCATGTGCCCTTCTGGGAATCCATCCTAACAGGACAATGGACATGCTCAGCAACATAGACGATTATCACGGTGCTGGGTGGATGGTGAGCATCGCAAATATCCACCCAGGGACGTGGGTAAGTGACGGTTAGATCTGCTTTATGTAACCACGATAAACAATATTTGGAGGGTAGCATTGTTAGAATGAAAAGTGGCTGATGATACTTAAATGGGAAAAGGAAATTACAAAACAGTAGGTATAACAGGATGGAAAACAGAATGAGAAGCCGTGTTCCTAAGGAAAGACCTCACTGACACCTAAAGAGAAGTTCATAACAAAAAAGCTTCTGAGTCATTATTTAATAATTCCTAGCTATGGGCCTCACACTCACCGCAGGCTCTATGTTGAGTTCTCTTCTCTCTTTGTCTCCTTGGTCAAAGAATTCCGCCGCCACAAGCTCTGCGATCTGAAACAGACAGCACAGGGCGTTCGGGGGTTACACCCTCTTCTCTGTGAAACAGACCACACAGGGCATCTGGGGGTCACAGCCTTTTCTCTGAAAGAGACTGAAGTCCTGGATCTCCAAAGTTCAATGGCTCTTTGGAGTTTCAGATAAACAGCATTAGAATTCTTATCGGTTTTTCAAATGTTGATAGTTTATATAAATAGAACAAAGAATGTTCTTGTATTTTTGACAGAAATCTTAAAAGTTACAATAGCATTTTCAATGCTTTCCAAATACAAGTCATCAATATAAGGACAAATAATTCACAAAACATAGGCTCGAAAGCAATTGTAAAGAGGAAAATATAAATACTTTATGTTGTATTATTAAAAAAGGGTAATCCTACATACCGTATTTGCCGGCGTATAAGACGATTTTTTGGCCCTGAAAAATATGCCTCCAAGTGGGGGGTCGTCTTATACGCCAGGTACACTTCAGATAGACTGCCCATAGTGCTTGCCCCGTGCCATAGTGGCCTCCCGATGCCCGCCCACTTCATTCCACATACCGTTCAGGCATCAGCAGCGCTGCTGGGTGTATGCTCGGCTGTTATGCGATTTTGCTGTTATGCGATTTTACCACACTCGCAAAATCGCACACAGCCGACCATACACCCAGTAGGATAGCGCAAAATCGCGAATCGCGATACCATACTGGGTGTATGGTTGGCTGTGTGCGATTTTGCGAGTGTGGTAAATTCGGGTTACCGTATATTTCTTTACATATGCATTGAAGATTCGCAATTTTGCGCTATCATGGTGCCTGTTAGAATGTTGAAGAGCTCGCACTTTCGCACTAGTGAGGTCCCAGGGAGATGCTGATGCAAGGGTGGACCAGACTGCTATAGTGACAGGGCGGGCAAACAGGGAGCAGGGACCAATCAAATCAGGCTTTGTATACAGCCAACAGCCAACCACAATACTGCCCCATTGTACAGTACAGCATAGAAAATGTCGACCAGTCAAACCCCTATCATCCCTATCATGGCACCAAGATGTCGTTGATGAACTTTTAATATCAGATGATGAAGAGGAGTTTGAAGGCTTTTAAGGTGAAACTGTCACACCAGCAAACTTGCTAGGGACTTGCCCGGCACTTGCTCTCTCCCTCTATTTGTTATCTTACTTCTATCATTGACAGTCCCTCTAGGTTGTGGGCTGCTTGCCTGTGTTCCTGAGAAGCATCTATGGTACCAGTCTATAGAGTGTGTTTTCTTTAGTGAATTACCGGTATGTTTACCGGTAATAAACTTGCACTGTTTTATGTATATGTTTGATTACATACAGCCTTGTGACAGTTTTCCTGCATGTCATAAGCATTTGAATATAAATTAAAATGTTAAAATCAAACCTGATATTGTTTTACCTTTTATTTGGTGTGTGGAAGGTGTGCGGAAGAGGGGGTAGTCTTATACGATGAGTATATAACAAACTCTGTATTTTGAGTGGAAATGTTAGGGGGTCGTCTTATACGCCCAGTCGTCTTATACGCCGGCAACTACGGTAGTTATACCGTTTTATATGCTAAAACACCATAAAACTTTTAAAATGTGTCAATGTTATAAACTACAGAATTAGGAGTATTTATGATGTGTAAGTACATGGTAAAATATTGATAAAAAATACCAAGTTATGAATTTTGCAAATAGAATATTACTTGTACCTCTCAAAACCTATATATCCATTCCTAACACTTTTACCCTACTACACCTGCACAATTGTGCCCTAAATTTTGTGTATTTCATTATTATGTTACCATATGTGTGTAGGCATTGAAAAAAAAATTGTTTGGTTTTATCTGTTTTTGAAATATATATGATTTTAAGCTAAAAATAAAAGGTACTAAAACCGGTCAGGTCTACAGCTTTCAAACACATCAGTACACTTAGGACCAGGCAGGAACGGGGAATGAAATTGTATCCCCTTTGCTTTTAATGTGTGCTGGTCACCAAGGTGGAGTCCGCACCCTTTCACTACGCAGAAAAAGCTGCTGTCACATCTTCAGCGCTTAGCGGGGAAAAGCAGGGAGCCCGTGTGGGAGTGCAATCAGCGAGGCATCAGGCACAGGGTCCCGGGCTGTGAATATACAGCAGGTAGGCGTGTCCTTTGCACTCCATTCACAGGCCTTGTGGCTTTAACCTCCCGGGCCCTCCCTTCTCCTTCTAAGCCAGTGGTTCTCAATCTGTGGGTTGCGACCCCTGAAAATACATCCTGCATATCAGATATTTACATGACGATTCACAACAGTAGCAAAATGACAGTTATGAAGTAGCAACGAAAATAATTTTATGGTTGGGGGTCACCACAACATGAGGAGCTGTATTAAAGGGCCGCGGCGTTAGGAAGGTTGGGAACCACTGCAAGCGCTTCCCTTATGATTTCTGTGGTTGTTCTTATTGAATATGTTGAATACGCTGGGTTTTGCCGCCTGCAGTTCCCACTGTCTAGGCTTTGCTGACTGAGTCTCGGATGGATTGGGCACCTGTGCCGTTTCTGTCACTGGTGATGAGATGTGGAGCTGCGATGAGATCGAGACGGGATCTTTCTAACTTGCATCTTTGCTCAGAGGCAGCATCCTCCTGCTGCGGCTCCGAGTGAAGGCCTGGTTGACTCTTTTCGTGACCTTAGCAACTGCGGATGACCTCTGTCTACCTCCAGTGATGTAGGGGCTGCAAAGCTGGCAGCCAACCAATCATTCCTTTCTACTTTATTAGGTGAAATACAAGGAAGAGAAAGTTAATTGGTTCCCCTAAAGCACCGCTGGCATAAAAAAGCAGGGGAAATGCATGTTCCCAATTTTGTTACCATTTTAAAACTAACTTGGTTCTCACAAAGCATCCGCCAAAGATGACCAGGCGAGGCTTTGTTTCCTTACCTTGATTATTACTTCAAACTCTGAAATTTAAATGTATTTAATGTATTCTGATCCCTCATGATGCTCAGATTGTCCCCTTTCAGCCAGTGGATGCTCAGCGCGTGACTTCTCTGGGACCACCAGGACCCGCTCAGCCTGCACCTCCTCACTCCCTGCTGCTCCAGGTCACCTGGTCACCTGCCAGGACCCATTTCCTGGCCGTCTCCTGCTTCAGCCCCAGGACCAGCCATTTCTCTCCGGAGCCCGTGCTCCTCTCCAGGGAGGCGTTCAGAAACCTCAGTGGCACCAGGTTTGCTCGTTAACCATGGTGACCCATGTAAGCCCTGCGAGGGGGGGTGAAGCTGGGACACAACACAGGTTCCTACAAACTCTCATTCCCGGCATCCGCATCCCTGCCTGACTTTGTCCATGATCTTCATCACCACTTACTCCCAAATCCTACTTCTCAACACCCCATGGACTTCCTTACCTGCTTCTACCCTCATCACCTACAACAGGGGCTGAACAGCTACACAGCATCGCACTAACGACACCATCCCTGAGAGCAGCTTCCAGGGCTTGTTTTGACGACGCTGTGGTTTTGAAGGCGCATCCTACTAGAGATGCATGGCTCGGTTGTTGTGTTAATGTCACCTGAAATGCAACAGTCGCCCTCGGTGTGGTTTCACAACCCAAATCAGGTTCATGTTACTTTCAAGGCTGAGTGATGTTCAAAATTTAATCCTATATAATAGAAGCCTAATATGCTAAGTATCTGGTCATCTGTTCAACCAATCAACGCGTAATATACTAATGATATGCTAAGGCTGCTCAACCACTTGCTATGACATGCACTGACCATCAGGGGCCAGATGCTCCAACCAGTAGTTTAGCTTGCTGCTGGGGTCCGGCCAATCAGGACTGAGCGAGAAGGGCCGGACACACCCTGGAGCCCTTCCGTGGTCCCTCCCTGGCTGGCCAAACTCCCGCGTCCCTCCCTGGCCCTGATTGTGCCCCGGAGGGGTCCCTCGGCCTGGCCTGTGCCCTCTCACAATCCAAGATTCCTTGGAGGATGTCAGAGGGCTGGTTTTGGCCTGATCTTGCAGGCCTGGCCCAGGGACCCCATTGGTACATGAATTTGTGCACTGGGCCTCTAGTTTTATTTTATAACTAGTGGCTCTGTGCGCGAATCCATGCATGAGTAGCTCGCTGCCACTGCCTCAGCTGGCCGCCCCACCCACCGCTGCTCTTAGCTCTCCTCCGCACTTAGCTTGCTGCCCCGCCCTCCTGTAGCTCTCTGCCCACTGCCCCGCCCTCCTGTAGCTCTCCGCCACTCATAGCTCGCTGCCCTGTCCTCCTGTAGCTCTCTGCTGCTTGTAGCTTGCTGCCCTGCCCTCCTATAGCTCTCTACCACTCGTAGCTCACTGCCCTGTCCTCCTGTACTCTCTGCTGCTTATAGCTCGCTGCCCTGCCCTCCTGTAGCTTTCCACTGCTTGTAGTTTGCTGCCCCACCCTCCTGCTGATTGGACGTTACGCGTTATGGCATAACGACCATTTGCATGTTACCTCTTTAATATATAGGACTAGAGGCCTGATGCATGAAATTCATGCACTTGGGGGAAGGGGCGGTCCCTCAGCCCAGCCTGCACCTTCTTGCAGTCTGAGAGCCGTCAGTTGGACATCCTCAGTGCTACCGAGGAGGTGGAAGAGGCTCCTGCCACCACCGCTGCACTCACCAGCCGTGAGCCCGGCTTCTGGCTGAGCGGTGCTCTCCCTGTGGGAGCACATTGACCATCAGGGGGCAGCCCTTGCATTGAGCATCTGCCCCCTAGTGGTCAGTGTGCGTCATAATGCCTGGTCGTTCTGCCATTCGGTTGATTTGCATATTAACCTTTTATTATATAGGAATATAAGCACTATTTATATGGTTCCAAAGTTAACTCTACAAAACAAGCCTAGCGAAGCAGCTCTGGCTAGCATCTCTGTTCCTCACCCCTCTTCCCTCCTTAACTTGCCCTGTGGTTAATCCTTCTGGTTTCTTTTTTTCTCACATAAAATGCACCCTTGTGATCACTCCATGATGGTTACAGATGATGCTCAATTCCTGTCCCAGCCCCATGGAACTCGTGGTGTAAAGTACTCGGCTTACTAGTCAGTACCCTGGGGATGAACTTTGGGCCTATGCTCTATCCACTGAGCCAAACCGGCGAGGGCTCTTCTTTGTTTTTCAGAAGTTCTTTAACATTAGTGATATTAACTATCAGAAAGAAGTTGCAAATATTTTTATCAGTGTATCATGGTCTTTTGCTTTGCTTATACTGTCTTTTGCCATGCAGAAGTTCTTAATGTTTCCATTTGTATGGAATCAAATGCATTCATCTTTTCCTGTAATGCTTTTGCACGCTGAGCCACAGTCCGGAAGGTCTTCTCATTCCTGGACTGCAGAAGACTCCAGTGTTCGTATTTAGCACCCGGATGGCTTAATTCTCTGCACCGAGCTCCCTGCTCCACGCAGACTTTACCTTTGCAGACTGGGTCCTACTCTGCCTCTCGCTATCTGGCTGTGGAGACAGGGAAGACATCCTCATACTATTTAAGTCTGCCCTTGCCCGGTTATTTTAACACGCCACCTCTATTGCCCACTGAGTGTTCTGCGTGGTGCCTAATGTTCTATGGACTCCGTGTCTGTCGCCCTCACCACCTGCTTTGATTACAGAGGTCTTACAGTGTTGCTTTGTAGGTCCGGACCCAACCTCACCACTCTGCCTTCCCAGGTCTGATGTGGAAGAAAGAAAAGGGAAATGAAAATGCCAATCCTTCCCTGTTCCACTGTTAAAGGGATGAGTTAAAACCATCGCTAAGCTAACCAGAAGTGGTACTTACCAAAGTCAAACTTACCAACCGTGAGGTGTCCTCCTCCTTCAGATACCTCACAAGTCTCATTAAATACTAATGAATCTTCCACGAAGAACATTTATGTCCAACTGCCTGCTTTTCATGCCACTTAAAAATGACATCATAATTACCACTAATATGCCAGAAGCCGCCATGGAGAGTGAAGACATTCCTGACTTTGATTTTTAAGGGTTAATTGCGCATCACTAAGCGACGTACCCGTTGCTGAATGGGCCAGGGCTTCGTGATGGCAGAGAGGTCACACGCAGTCATCAGCATCGCCCTGTAGGGGGGAGGGGAGGGGAGAAGACCAGCAGCCTGGTTAGCTCTGAGCAGCACCTGCCCTCAGCAACAGCTCCCAGCGAAAGGCAAAGTCAAAACCCTCTACCCAGGAATGGCAGTTTATAAAGATGAAGAAACAGGATTTACACAGAAATGTGACTGATCCCGGTGGATCAGAGGGTCACTGTTTTGGTTACCCAGTGAAAGATTGGAATTTTCCCTAAAACCACCTCTGTTAGCCCCAGACAGCAAAGGAGAGAAATCATTGCCATTGGGCAAATCATGCCTTTTCTATCATTATTTCCACCTGGGTATTCCATTCTTAGTGATCACATGAAGAAAACACACTGATGACTAATGAAGAGCCACTGAATGGCAACAATCCTACTGCAACACACCACTTTGGCAACACACCCCACTGGCAACAAACCCCACTGGCACACACCCCACTGGCAGCACACCCCAATGGCAAACCCGACTCGCAGCACTCCCAACTGTAAACACTCTCTACTGGTCACACAGACTACCGTAACACATCGTACTGTGACACAGCATACTGAAACACATCCTACTGTGACATAACCTACTGTGACAAACGAACTGATCACACAACCTACTGGTCACACAGCCTACTGTGACACAAACTACTGACACAGCCTACTGTGACACATCCTACTGTGACATATCCTACTGTGAAACAGGCTACTGTGAAACAGCCTACTGGTCACAAAACTGACAGGTCAAACAACCTACTGTGACACAGCCTATGGTGACACATCCTACAGGTCACACAGCACACTGGTCACACAGCCTAATCTGACACAGCCTACTGTAACACAGCCTACTATGACATAGCCTACTGTAACAGAGCCTGCTGTGACACAGCCTACTGGTCATACAACCAACTGGTCATAGCCTACTGTGACACAGCCTACTATGACATCCTGCTGTGACACAGTCTACTGGTCACTCAGACCACTATGACACAGGCTACTCTTCACACACCCTACTGTGACTTATCCTACTGTGACACAGGAAACTGTTCCCACAGCCTACTGTGAAAAAGCGTACTAGTTACAGGACTGTGACAAAGCCTACTGTGATATATCCTACTGTGACACAGCCTACAGTTCACACAGCCATTGTGACATATGCTACTGTGACACATGCTACGGTGACATATCCTATTTTGACAAAGCCTACTGTTCAAAATTCTAATGTGACACATCTTACTGTGACAAAAACCTACTGTGACAAAGTGTACTACTTACAGACTACTGTAACAAAGCCTACTGTGACTTATCCTATTGTGACACAGCCTACTGTGACAACGCCTACTGTGACATATCTTACTGTGACACAGCCTACCTATCACCCAGACCACTATGACACAGACTACTCTTCACACAGCCTATTGTGATGTATCATACTGTGACACAGCATAATGTTTACACAGCCTACTGTGACAAGGCCTACTATGATTTATCCTGTCACACAGCCTACAGTTCACACAGCCATTATGACATATCCTACTGTGACACAGCAAACTGTCCCACAGCTTACTCTGACAAAATGTACTAGTTAAAGGACTATTGTGACAGCCTACTATAATATATCCTACTGTGACACAGCCTACTGATTACACAGCCTACTGTGACTTATCCTATTGTGACACAGCCTAGTTTTCACAAGTCTCGTATAACACAGCCTACTGTGACAAAGCCTAGTGTGACATATCCTATAGTGACACAGCCTACTGGTGACGCAGACCACGATGACACAGCCTACTCTTCACACAGCCTACTGTGATGTATCCTACTGTGACAGAGCATAGTGTTCACACAGCCTACTGTGACAAAGCCTACTGTGACATATCCTACTGTGACACAGCCTACCTATCACCCAGACCACTATGACACAGACTACTCTTCACACAGCCTATTGTGATATATCGTACTGTGATACAGCATACTGTTCACACGGCCTCCTGTGACAAAGCCTACTATGATTTATCCTGTCAGCCTACAGTTCACACAGCCATTATGACATATCCTACTGTGACACAGCAAACTGGTCCCACAGCCTACTCTGACAAAATGTACTAGTTGCAGTACTATTGTAACAAAGCCTACTGTGATATATCCTACTGTGACACAGCCTACAGTTCACACAGCCATTGTGACATATCCTACTGTGACACAGCCTACTGTGACATATGCTATTTTGACAGAGCCTATTGATCACAATTCTAATGTGACAAATCCTACTGTGACAAAACCTATTGTGACAAAGTGTACTAGTTACAGACTACTGGGACAAAGCCTGCTGTGATATATCCTTCCGTGACACAGCCTACCATTCACACATCCTACTGTGACAGCCTAAATTTCACACAGCCATTGTGAAAAATCCGACTGTGACACAGCCTACTGATCACACAGCCTACTGTGACTTATCCTATTGTGACACAGCCTACTGTTCACAAATGTACTGACACATCCTACTGTGACATCTTGTGACAGCGTACTGTACACACAGCTGACTGACAGCCTACTGTGACATATCCTACTGTGACAGCCTACTGGTCACAGAGACCACACTATGAGAGAGCATACTCTTCACACAGCCTACTGTGACGTATCCTACTGTGACACAGCAAACTGTCCCCACAGCCTACTGTGACAAATTGTACTAGTTACAGGACTATTGTGACAAAACCTACTGATATATCCTACTGTGTCACAGCCTACAGTTCACACAGCCATTATGACATATCCTACTGTGTATTAGTTACAGAAAACTGTGACAAAGCTTACTGTGATATATCGTTCTTGACAGCCTACTGTGACTTATCCTACTATGACACAGGAAACTGTTCCCACAGCCTACTGTGAAAAAGCCTACTAGTTACAGGACTACTGTGACAAAGCCTACTGTGATATATCCTACTGTGACACAGCCAACAGTTCACACAGCCATTGTGACATATGCTACTGTGACACATGCTATGGTGACATATCCTATTTTGACAAAGCCTACTGTTCAAAATTCTAATGACACATCCTACTGTGACAAGAACCTACTGTGACACAGCCTGTAGTTCACACAGCCATTGTGACATATGAGAATGTGACACATCCTACTGGGCCCACAGCCTACTGTGACATCCTATTGTGACACAGCCTACTGTTCACAACTGTACTGAGACACATCCTACTGTGACCTCCTGTGACACAGCCTACTGTGACAGAGCATCCTGGTCATACTACCTACTGTGTCAAGCGTACTTGTCACAATTTTATTGTGACACATCCCACTTTGACATTCGTTATACAGCATACTGTTCACACAGCATACTGTGACAAAGCCTACTGTGAGATATCCTACTGTGACACAGCCTACTGGTCACGCAGACCACTATGACCCAGCCTACTCTTCACACAGCCTACTGTGATGTATCCTACTTTGACACAGCATACTCTTCACACACCCTACTGTGAGAGTGTAGTAGTTATAGACTACTGTGACAAGGCCTACTGTGATATATCCTACTGTGACACAGCCTACAGTGCACATAGCCATTGTGACACATGCTACTGTGACACATGCTACGGTGACATATCCTATTTTGACAAAGCCTACTGTTCAATATTCTAATGTGACACATCCTACTGTGACAAAAACCTAGTGTGACAAAGTGTACTACTTACAGACTACTATGACAAAGCCTACTGTGATATATCCTGTTACACAGCCTACCATTCATACATCCTACTGCGAACCAGCCTAAATTTCACACAGCCATTGTGACATATCTGACAGTGACACAGCCTACTGACCACACAGCCCACTGTGACTTATCCTATGGCGACATGGCCTAGTGTTCAAAACTCTACTGTAACACATCCTACTGTGACCTCCTGTGACACACTGTACTGTTCACACAGCGTACTATGACAAAACCTACTGTGAGATATCCTACTGTGACATAGCCTACTGGTCACACAGACCACTATGACCCAGCCTACTCTTCACACAGCCTACTGTGACGTATCCTACTTTGACACAGCATACTCTTCACACACCCTACTGTGAGAGTGTAGTAGTTACAGACTACTGTGACAAGGCCTACTGTGATATATCCTACTGTGACACAGCCTATAGTTCACAGCCATTGTGACATATCCTACGGTGACACACCCTATAGATCACACAGCCATTGTGACATATCCTATGGTGACACAGCCTACAGTGACATATCCTATTTCGTCAGAGCCTACTGTTCACAATTCTAATGTGACATCCTACTGTGACAAAACCTACTGTGACAAAGTGTACTAGTTACAGACTACTGTGACAGCCTTCTGTGATATATCCTTCTGTGAAACAGAGTACCATTCACACATCCTACTGTGAAACAGCCTATTTTTCACACAGCCATTGTGACATATCCAACTAAGACACAGCCTACTGATCACACAGCCTACTGTGACTTATCCTATTTTGATACAGCCTAGTGTTCACAACTCTACTGCCACACATCCTATTGTAACATCCTGTGACACAGCGTACTGTTCACACAGCCTACTGTGACAAAGCCTACTGTGAGATATCCTACTGTGACACAGCCTACTGGTCATAGACCACGATGACACAGCCTACTCTTCACACAGCCTACTGTGACGTATTTTACTGTGACACAGCATACTGTTCACACAGCCTACTCTGACAAAGTGTAATAATTATAGACTACTGTGATATATCCTACTGTGAAACAGCCTACCCTTCACACATCCTTCTGTGACACAGCCTACAGTTCACACAGCCATTGTGACAGTGTACTAATTACAGACTATTGTGACAAAGCCTACTGTGACATATCCTACTGTGATAGAGCCTACTGATCACACAGCCTACTGGGACGTATCCTACTGTGACACAGCATACTGTTCACACAGCCTACTGTGACAAAGTGTACTAGTTACAGACTATTGTGACAAAGCCTACTGTGATATATCCCACTGTGACACAGCCTACCGTTCACACATCCTACTGTGACACAGCCTACAGTTCACAGAACCATTTCGACAAATCCTACTGTGACACAGCGTACTGATCACAGAGCCTACGGTGACTCATCCTGTTTTGACATCTTGTGACACAGCGTACTGTTCACACAACCTACTGTGACAAAGCCTACTGTGACATATCCTACTGTGACATAGCCTACTGGTCACACAGACCACGATGACACAGCCTACTCTTCACACAGCCTACTGTGACGAATCTTACTGTGACACAGCATACTGTTCACACAGCCTACTGTGACAAATTGTAGCAGTTATAAACTACTATGATATATCCTACTGTGACACAGCCTACTGTGACATATCCTATTTTGACAGACTACTATTCACGATTCTAATATGACACATCCTACTGTGACAAAACCTACTGTGACAAAGTGTACTAGTTACAGACTACTGTGACAAAGTCTACTGTGATATATGCTTCTGTGACAAAGCCTACTGTGACATATCCTACTGTGACACAGCCTACTGATCACACAGACCACGATGACACAGCCTACTCTTCACACAGCCTACTGTTACGTGTCCTACTGTGACACAGCATACTGTTCACACAGCCTACTGTGACAAAGTGTAGCAGTTATAAACTACTATGATATATCCTACTGTGACACAGCCTACCCTTCACACATCCTACTGTGACAGCCTACAATTCACACAGCCATTGGGACATATTCGACTCTGACACAGTCTACTTGTCCCCCAGCCTTCGTTGCCATATTTAGTGTCACACAGCTAATTGGTCACACAGCCTACCGCTACATATAGTATTGTGAATACGCCTGCTGGTCACAATTCTACTTTGTACATCCTACTAGGACACACACTACTGGTCACAGCCTACTGTGACATATCCTATTTTGACAGAGCCTGTTGTTTACAATTCTACTCTGACACATCCTACGGTGACAAAGTGTACTAGTTACAGACTACTGTGAAAAAGACTATTGTGATATATCCTACTGTGACAGCCTACCGCTCACACATCCTACTGTGACACAGCCTCTAGTTCACACAGCCAATGTGACATATCCTACTGTGACACAACCTACTGATGACATAGCCTACTGACTTATCCTATTGTGACATGATGTGACAGCGTACTGTTCACACAGCCTACTGTGACAAAGCCTACTGTGACATATCCTACTGTAGGAGTTACATACTGAGACAAAGCCTACTGTGATATATCCTACTGTGACACAGCCTACCATTCACACATCCTACTGTGACACAGCCTACAGTTCACAGTCATTGTGACATATCGGACTGTGACACAGCCTACTGATCACACAGTCTACTGTGACTTATCCTATTGTTACAAAGCCTACTGTACACAACTGTACTGTGACTATTCCTACTGTGACATCCAGTGACACAACATACTGTTCACACAGCCTACTGTGAAAAAGCCTATGGTGACATGTCCTACTGTGACAGAGCCTACTGGTCACACAGACCACTATGGCACAGCCTACTCTTCACACACCCTACTGTGACTTATCCTACTATTACACATTAATCTGTTCCCACAGCGTACTGTGAAAAAGTGTACTGGTTACAGGACTACTGTGACAAAGCCTATTGTGATATATCCTACTGTGACACAGCCTACAGTTCACACAGCCATTGTGACATATCCTACTGTGACAAAGCCTACTGATCACACAGCCTACTGTACCAAATGTACTGTGACACAGACAATAGGTCACACAGCCTACCTTTAAATATAGTATTGTGACACAGCCTGCTGGTCACAATTCTACTGTGTATATCCTACTATGACACACCCTACTGGTGACACATCCTACTGTGACATATCCTATTTTGACAGAGCCTACTCTTCACAATTCTAATGTGACACATCCTACTGTGACACAACCTAGTGTGACATCCTGTGACACAGCGTACTGTGCACACACCCTACTGTGAAATATCCTACTGTGACACAGCCTACTGGTCACAAAGACCACTATGACACAGCCTACTCTTCACACAGCCTACTGTGACGTATACTACTGTGACACAGCATACTCTTCACACAGCCTACCGTGACAAAGCCTACTGTGATATATCCCAGTGTAACACATCCTACTGTGACACAGCCTACTGGTCACAGTGGCTACTGTCACATATCCTAATGTGACAGAGCGTACTGGTCACACAGCCTACTGTGACATATCCTATTGTGACACAGACTACTGTTCACAACTCTACTGTGACACATCCTACTGTGACATCCTTTGACACAGCGTAGTGTTGACACAGCCTACTGTGACAAAGCCTACTGTGACATATCCTACTGTGACACAGCCTACTGGTCACACAGACCACTATGACACAGCCTACTCTTCACACAGCCTACTGTGACGTATCCTACTGTGACACAGTATACTGTTCACACAGCCTACTGTGACAAAGTGTACTAGTTACAGAGTACTGTGACAAAGCCTACTGTGATATATCCTACATTAACACTGCCTACTGTTCACACATCCTACTGTGACACAGCGTACAGTTCACACAGCCTACTCTGACATATATATTGTGACACAGCCAATTGTTCACACAGCTTACTGTTACATATAGTATTGTGATACAGCCTGCTGGTCACAATTCTACTGTGTACATCCTACTGTGACACACCCTACTGGTCTCACAGCCTACTGTGACATACCCTGTTTTGACAGAGCCTACTGTTCACAATTCTACTGTGACACATCCTACTGTGACACATCCTAATTAACCTAGTGTACTGGTTACAGACTACTGTTACAAAGCCTACTCTGATATATCCTGTGACACAGCCTACTGTTCACAGCCTACTGTGATATATCATACTGTGAAACAGCCAATTGGTCTCACAGCCTCCCATAACATATAGTGTTGTGACATAGCCTGCTGGTCACAATTCTACTGTGACACAACCTACTCTGACACAGCCTACTCATAACACTGCCTACTGTGACATATCCTACTGTGATAGAGCCTTCTGGTCACACATCCTGCTGTGACATAAGCTACTGTGACACAGCCTAGTGTTCACACATCCTATTGTGATACAGCCTACTGTTCACACAGCCTACTGTGACACACAGCCTAGAGTTCACACAGCCATTGTGACATATCCTACTGTGACACACAGTACTGGTCACACAGCCTACTGTGACACATCCTAGTCTGACAACTGTGACACAGTGTACTGTTCACACAGCCTACTGTACAAAGCCTACTGTGTTATATCCTACTGTAACACAGCCTACCTTCCACACATCCTACGGTGACACAGCCTACTGGTCACACTGCCTACTGTGACACATCCTACTGTGTCAAGCCTACTGGTCACTCAGCTTAGTAAGATATATCCTACTGTGACACAGACTACCCATCACACAGCCTACTGTGACAAAGCCTACTGTGATATATCCTTATGTGATAGAGGCAACTGGTCATAGAGCCTACTGTGACATATCCTCCTGTGACACAGCCATGAAGTCCCACAGCCTACTATGACACAGCCTTCAGGTCAAAACCTACTGAGATACAGTCTACAGGTCACACAGCCTGTGACAGAGCATCCTGGTCATACTACCTACTGTGTCAAACGTACTTGTCACAATTTTATTGTGACACATCCCACTTTGACATTCGTTATACAGCATACTGGTCACACAGCCTACTGTGACAAAGCCTACTGTGATATATCCTACAGTAACAAAGCCTAGTGTTCACACATCCTATTGTGACACAGCCTACTTTTCACACAGCCTACTGTGACATAGTGTGACAGCCAATTGGTCACACAGCCTACCGTTACATGTAGTATTGTGAAACAGCCTGCTGTTTACAATTCTACTGTGTACATCCTACTGTGACATATCCTATTGGTCACACAGCCTACTGTGACATATCCTATTTTGACAGCCTACTGTTTACAATTCTAATGTGACACATCCTACTGTGACACAGTGTACTGGTTACAGAGTACTTTGACAAAGCCTACTGTGATATATCCTACTGTGACACAGCCTACTGGTCACACATCCTACTGTGCAATATCCCTTTGTGACAAAGCCTAGTGGTCACACAGCCTTCTGTGACATAGCCTACCATGACACAGCCTCTTGTAACACATCCTACTGGTCACATAGCCTACTATAACACACCCTACCAAACTCAGCCTACTGGTCACACAGTTTACTGGTCACACAGCCTAGTGTGACAGCCTACTGTAACACAGCCCACTGTGTCACAGCCTAGCTTTCACATAAATTACTGTAACAACCTACGTTGACACAGCCTAGTGTAACAGAGCCAACTGTGTCACAGCCTAGTGTAACAGAGCCTACTGTGACCCAGCCTACTGGTCACACAACGTACTGTGTAACAGCTTACAGATAACACATCTTACTTTCACACAGCCTACCATCACGCAGCCTACTGTGACATAGCCTCCTGTGACACAGCTTAGTGTCATACATCCTACTTGTCACGTAGCCTAGTGTTACAGTGCCTACTATGACACAGCTTACTGTGACACAGCCTAGTTTAACAAAGCTTAGTGTAATATTGCGTACTGTCACATAGCCTACTGTCAGACAGCCTGTCACAGAGTCTACTGATCACACAGGCTACCGTGACACGACCTACTTTCACACAGCCTACTCTGACACAGTTACACAGCTTACTGTAACACAGCGTACTGTGACTCAGCCTACTCTTACACAGCTTACTGTCACACAGCCTACTCTAATACACCCTGCTGGTCACAGCCTACTGTGATACATCCTACTGTAACACAGACTACTGTACCACAGTCTACAGGTCACACAGCGCGTACTGTGACAGCCTAGAGTGGGGGTGGGCAAACTTTTTGACTCGAGGGCCACATGGGTTATTAAATTGGACCGGAGGGCCGGAACAAAAGCATGGATGGAGTGTTTGTGTGAACTAATATAAATTCAAAGTAAACATCATTCCATAAAAGGGTACGGTCTTTTTTTTTCAATAGTTTTATTCATTTCAAACGAGCCGGATCCAGCCTGCGGGCCGTAGTTTGCCCACGGCTGGCCTAGAGTGACACAGACTACTGGTCACACAGCCTACTATGACACAGCCTACTGTCACATATCCTATTGTGACACAGCCTATTGGTCACAATTCTTCTGTGACACATTCTACTGTGACAGAGCCTACTGTGACATATCATACTGTGACACAGCCTACCTTGACAGCCTAGTGTAACAGCCTACTCTGACAGAGCCTACTAGTCATATAGCCTACTGTGACACAGCCTACTGTGACATATCATACTGTGACAGCCTACTTTCACACAGCCTAATCTGACACAGCCTGTGACACAGCTTACTGTAATAGCCTACTGTGACACAGCCTACTGTTACACACATTAGTGTATCACAGTCTACAGTTAACACAGCCTATTGTGACACAGCCTTCTGTGACACAGCCTATTGGTCACACAGCCTACTGTGATATAGCCTACTGTGACTCAGCCCACTGTAACACAGCCTAGTGGTCACATAGCCTACTGTAACTCCTCCTACTGTGACACAGCTTAGTGTAAGAGAGCCTACTGTAACACTGCCTACTGTGACACATCCTAATGTAACACAGCCTACTGTTACACAGCCTACTAGTCACACAGCATATTGTGTTACAGTCTACTGGTCACACAGCCTACTGTCACACAGCCTACTGTCACACAGCCTACTTGTCACATAGCCTAGTGTAACAGTTCCTACTATGACACAGCCTACCGTGACAAAGCCTAGTGTAACAGAGCCTACTGTAACAGAGCATATGTTACATCACCTACTGTCACACAGCCTACTGTGAAACAACCTAATTTCACGCAGCCTTCTCTGACACAGCCTATGTTACACAGCTTACTGTAACACAGCCTACTGGTCACGCAGCCTACTGTGACACAACCTACTGTCACAGCTTACTGTGACACAGCCTATTATGACACATCCTACTGGTCACACAGCCTACTGTGACACAGCCTGCTGGTCACATAGCCTACTGTAACAGCCTACTGGTCACACAGCCTATTGTGACATATCCCATTGTAACACAGCCTATTGGTCATACAGCCTACTGAAACAGCGTACTGTGACACAGCCTAGTGTAACACAGCTACTGTCACACAGCCTACTGTCACTCAGCCTACTGGTCACACAGCCTACTGTGACACAACCTACTGTCACACATCCTACTGTGACAGACTTCTGTAACACAGCCTACTATGACACAGACTACTGTAACACAGCGTACTGGTCACATAGCCTACTGGTCACACACTGTACTGTGACATAGCTTACTGTAACAGCCTATTGTAACACAGACTACAGGTTACACAGCCTACTGTGACACAGACTACTGTAACTCAGCCGACTGTAACATAGCCTAGTGTAACAGCCTACTGTGACACAGCCGACTGTCATACATCCTACTCTAACACAGCCTACTCATCACAGAGCATAGTGTAATAGAGCCTACTGTAACACATCCTACTGTACCAGAGCCTATTGTGATACAACGTACTGTAAAAGCATGTGAGAGCAAGACTGGTGGGTCGTCCTAATTCACACACGCAGTGACTTTGGACTACTGGCCGGTGTCTTCCGGAGAAATGATAGAACAACGCTCTTGGTCTTGTTAGAGAAGGACCGTGCTGGCCCTCGGGTCAGGGTGCAGGCACTCTGGGACTCAGGACTGGACTTGCCCCATGAAAATGGTGCTGTCTCAGCATAGTGTCCAATCCAGATGTCTGCCACTATGTCCTTTGTATCTGTTTGAAGAGACAGGCAGGATGGCATCGCTGTGGCACAGAGCACTCAGGGCACAGGGCTGGACTACATGTTGCTCGGGGACCCTGGTTAAGAGGGCCTTCCCCTAATCCCGCTGTGTCAGCTCTCATGGAAACACTCCTGAGGACTGAGCACACTGGGAGGGTGTTCCCTGGCGGCTTACACCATCACAGCGATTTCCGCGGGGCCTGCCACACAAGCTGCTCCCCAACAACACTCTGCACCTACGCGCTGAACCCTGGTCTATGAAGGGAAGTGGGGGGAGTGACAGTGAGTGGTCCGCGAGACCTCGAGGCCACAGGGAGGAGAGCTGAGCCATGAACACTGAGGCAAGGCTCAGCTGCGCATGGATTTGTGTTTTGTTATCAAGAAGAGCTGGTGATTCCTGAGGTGCTGCCCTGAACCCCAAGACTGTCAAGACTGCAGGACAGACAGCAGGCCCTGTGGGCTGGTGCTTCATAGTTCCATCTTCACGCCAAGTGCTGACAATCTATTTTAAGAAACGCACTGCCCTTAGTGCTGCTCTGTCTTATTATTGACTGTTCTTTCTCACGAGGACAGCCCTTGCCCCGCAAAGGCAGCCAGGGATGGGACCCTGAGCTGGAGGGACCAGAGGGGTCAGCTGAGGGGAACACATCCGTGTCGGCCCAGCCCCACCCTGTGGCTCTGCCATCATCTTCCAAGAACAGTGGACACCTCGCCACCAGCTCCTAGCTCCCACATCTCTAGGGTCTTATGTGCAGCTCTCTCATTCCCAAGTCTGGGATGCGAACACGGGAGCCTCAGCGCCAAGTGTTGATGCTCCACCACATCCTAACGTCCCCCCAGAACAAAGGCATGGCTCATTCAGGTGACTTTGCAACGCATTTCCTTTTGTTTAACATTCACGTCCTGCACTTGGTTCAACGCGGGAATTCCCACAGCCTCTAGGTCACCGGGTTGTGACAAGTGCTCGCAACACAACCTGCCACTAATCACATTTACTGGAAACTAGACCTCCGCGTGGAGGCGGACAGAGGCCACTTACAGAAACAGCTCCTTCTGGTGCGGGTCTCCTAAGTTGAACTGGTTTTTCCTTATAAGTTCAAAAAACTCCCCTCGCCTCCTTGGAAAGAAAGAAAAACATTGATTGTTATGAGGAGTCCCTAGGTCTCATCTTATTCCTTTGGTCTAGAAAGAATCATGGACTCAATTTTTGCGGGGAGAAAATCTCCAGTGGATTTTACCCATCTTAGAACCCAACATAAAAACCATCATTTAAAAATTGTGAATGCCTCCCTTTTCCTCCTTCTACCATTTCCTTTGGGTGAAGCATTGACCTCACCTGTACAGACCACGGACAGTGGTAATCTCATTCCTAAACACAACTTCAAGAAAGTGAGATGGGCTGGCCGGCGTGGCTCAGTGGTCGAGCGTTGACCTATGAACCAGGAGGTCATGGTTTGATTCCCGGTCAGGGCACATGCCTGGGTTGCAGGCTCCATCCCCAGTCGGGGACATGCAGGAGGCAGCCGATCAATGATTCTCTCTCATCATTGATGTTTCTATCGCTCTCTCCCTCTCCCTTCCTCTCTGAAATTTTTTTAAAAAGTATATTAAAAAAGTGAGACAATGTGAGTTAAAATGGGATGCTGAAAATGATTTAAGGAATTTTAAGTGCATGGCAAAGAAGAGCTATATGATTTTAGTGTAATTTCATATAATGCACCTGTATTATGAGATAGGGTAAATAAAAAGGCATAACAAATGCTCTATGTCAGTGTAAAGTTGTGAACTGCTTCTGAGGCAAAGAAACATGGAGACACCGGGAAGAAGCCTCTATTGGAGGCCAGGGAGTTCCTCAGTGCCCAGTGCTGTCGACATCTCCAGAAGCCATGATGACAGAGACATCAGGAAAACAGGGAACTTATGGAACAGAATGGACGGCCTGTGACCAAGAACCAACAATGAAACGCCGGTTCCAGAGAGACCCGTGGCCTGGGAAGGTAGAAGGCATGTGGTTATAGGTGTTTTTCTAATTCTTGGTTATATGACCATCTTTACTCCGCCATCATGTTGAACCCGCTGAAATGGACTCAGTTCTCTACTGTCCTGGTTGAGTTTAAAGTGCTCCCCAATTCAGGAAGCAGGGATGCCAGCAGCAGCTCCCTTTAGGTGTCCATGCTCCTGTTTGCTCTGTGTGTGCTTACTCCTCATCAATGGCCTACACACAGGCGTGACTCCCCGTGCAAGGGGAGAGAGGGCCACGTGTCCAGGGAAGTCACGTGAGTGTGACCATCTTCTCCCCTCACTGCCACACGCCACCCAGACTACGGTTCCATGTGCAAACCACAGCCTGTCCACGCAGTACACGCACACTCACCCATGAATGCACGCTATGTCTTGCGTCAGTAATGTCCAAGTTCCACATTTCCGCCTCTAAGAACTGCACACAGTCCTATAACCTAGACGTGTCCCCATGTGAAACACGGCACACTCTTCCCACACCCACTCATCGCAGGGCACTGGGGAGACTTACTTAATGTACAGGGCCAGGTCTGTGGCCAGAATCGCCTGCTTGATGATCTTCAACGCGGTCTTATACTCTTCG
Source organism: Myotis pilosus (assembly GCA_036010255.1). Lineage (NCBI taxonomy): Eukaryota > Metazoa > Chordata > Mammalia > Chiroptera > Vespertilionidae > Myotis > Myotis pilosus. Next base: position 2,636,705 of record JASKON010000034.1, read on the forward strand.
ATGGAGAGGCCACTGAGGATCTGGTTCCCCTTCACAGAGAAGAAAACCATCGTCAGCACCACATAGGAGCACCGCACAGGAGCACCTCCAGGAGTACCCCACAGGAGCACCCCACAAGGACAGCGGAAAACATGGCCACAGCTAAACCACGGGCCTGGGGTTCGGAGTCGTGCGCATGGGCCACCTGCTTCCAGAGTGAATGCCTAATGCCATGGCCTGGTCTCCTAGGAAACGCCGGCTTCCCGCTGGTGCACCCACCTCCTGTGCCTGTCTGCCAACTGCCTACCCCCCGGGCCTCCGCCAGCCTAAAGGCTAACTATCTAGCCATGGGCAACTTACTTGCTATATTGCAACTGGAAGTGAAGCTTGAAAACTCAAAGCCACATTAATGAAGAAGGGAATGGTGAAACTTTTAAGTAATTGATGACTAACACATTTTTTTCTCTATGGTTTTTGTAATAAATCCAGTGACACATTGGCACACGTTTATGTAATTTTAACTTATTATCAAGAGCAGAACATAGTCCTTGGGAACATGCCTACAGGTGGGCTTCCTGGTGGGAAGCACACACGGTATGAAACCAAGAAGGACTCTTTAAAAGGGGCTGATCCCCGGGCAAATACTCAAACGCCGTAACTACATAATTATTGTGTTGTGCCTGCCTGGAATTTAAAGCAATTCTCTCATCTCAAATTGAGTAAAACGTGCCTCGGTTCTCAGAAACTCAACATCTGCATGGGAGGCAGGTGTGCTTTCTAAGTCCCAGGGCTGAGGGAACCAGCGGCTCAGGACTGGGGTCCAGGGCAGCGGGTGCTTCTGAACACGGGGCACTCGGGGATGCCGGGCCCAGATAAGATCTTCGCTTAGTGGAGAGCTGGAGGCTGAAATTGGGCATGTGTCTAACTGATGAACTGATGAACGTTACTTTTAAATATCAAGTCATTTTAGATTCTGGGCTGAACAGAAAACTATTCAGAAAATATCTTCTGATATTTTCATTGGGTGTAAGGTCAAACCATTTCCAGGGGAAAGGAGATGTCTAAAAGGAAATGTCTTCGGTGTTATGTGCTTATTTCCCCTTTCCCAGGCAAAGGCTGTAAACCGCTGCATGTGGGGGCCTCCAGGGACAGAGTGTAGGGAGGGGTCTGCTTTGAGGTGGGGAGCCTGCTGTAGGAGGATGTCCCAGCAGCAGCTATAACTCATGCTTCTTACTATAATGCCAGGCATGCACACAACAGACCATGCGAGTAACGGAGGAACCAGAATATAACAAGTATTAACTTGGCAGAAACAACCATGGCTAACGGGTTGGTATACATGTTCTCAAGCTTACTTCCCTCCACAGAAATACATCTAGCATAGCATGTCATGTGCTTTCTCACACGGATAAACATCCGTTTCCACCAGGCGTTGAACAGCTTCATCCCTTAACAATTTGTTCGTGGTCAGAAGTTTCAGTAAAAAGAGGAAAAGGTTCTTGAGCACTGTATCACCCACTTAATTTTACGCACCGCCCCCCCACCACCAAAAAAAAAGGCAGAATTAATGGAGAGCCAGAAAACACCAGCTTTGCTTGCTTCTAGTTTGGAACAATGTGGAGTAACGAAGTGAGGCGAGTAAGCAAACCCCCTTATCAGGCAGCTGGCAGCTTAGGGTGCACAGGGACGAGGCTGTGGGGACCTCGGCCTTCCTTACCCAAAAAAGAATGACGCACACCCGGGAATTAGGATCCTGGGCATGAACCCAAACACTTAAAATATCCCCGCATTTGTGCAGCCTCCGGGCCGCCACGCGCCGGGCCTCACCGGGCTATTGAGGACCATCAGGCACTGGTCGAAGTGGTGGTGCTCCAGGGTCGAGTGGCAGTACAGTTGGGCCAGCGGGTGTTCGCTCCTGTGGGGGAATCACAGAGACAGGGCTTAGAGAGGACAGTCAGGCGCTGCATGGGCCGGCTGTCACTCTTCTTATTGGCTCCTTAAGAAAGAGGCTAAAATCCATCAAACCAACCACACTCTCTCCTTTGGCTGAGAAAAGAGGGAGCTCATCTCTGGGAAATAAGTATAAAGAGCCAGGCTGTTCTCAAAGACTGGTTCAAACCATGAACAATCCCATCGATGTCAGTATCGTGGACAAGGTACTAATTTCTCTAGATACAGAGAGAGGATCCCTGAAGTATTCGTACCAATCATCGCTTTCAATGTCAAGACTCTAATTCATTTAGAATATGAAACAAACATCCATGTGGCTTTTCCTGAGAAAGAAGGCTCACGGTCAGGCCCCCTCATGCCTCAAGAAAGGGGAGAACTGTCTGAGAGGAGCCGGTGAGGGTGCCAGATGGAAGGCACGGGGGTAATCTGTTCCCCACGGGGACCCAGTAGGTCGGGGAGCTCGCTAGACTGAACTCGGGAGGACTGGAGAGGTGCCTGGCTGAGGGAGGGAGGCAAGGAGGGGTCCTGCACTCAGTTCATCACATGTAACAGATGGTCACAAATCAAGTTCCAAAGTGTGACAAGGACAGTCCTCAGGTCTCTCATGATCGTCCCATGTGAGCAGAGAGTACAGTGTCCACTGTTCTTTACAAGGGAAAAGCCAAGTTCCTGCACATCTCTGTACCTCAAGGGGCAGCACAGGAGTTTATGAATAAAGCACCACAAGGTTAGAGAACACACAATCTTATTTCCTTACTAGAGGCCTGGTGCATGAAATTCGTGCGGGATTCGTGCGGGGGGGGGGGGTGTCCCTCAGCCCTGCCTGTACCCTCTCCAATCTGGGACCCCTTGGGGGATGTCTAATTGCCAGTTTAGGCCTGATCCCTCTCACAATCCAGGACTGCTGGCCCCTAACCGCTTGCTTGCCTGCCTGCCTGATTGTCCCTAACCACTCCCCTGCCAGCTTGATTGATGCCTAACTGCTCCCCTGCTGGCCTGATTCCCCTCAACTGCCCTCCCCTGCAGACCTGGTTGCCCCCAACTGCCCTCCCGTGTCGGCCATCTTGCGATGGCCATCTTGTGGTGGCCATCTTGTGATGACGTGAGGGTGGCCATCTTGTGGTGGCCATCTTGTGATGACGTGAGGGTGGCCATCTTGTGGTGGCCATCTTGTGATGACATTGTATGTGACGCCACATAGGCTTTTATTATATAGGAGACCATATGAACATTCTGTTACTCTGCAGTTAATTCGTGGAAGAGAGAAGCTCCTGAAGACTGAAGAACTGTGACACAGGAAACAAATGAGCAGAGTGAGAGAAGCTTAGGGAAAGCAAGCATAGTCGAGTGAAGTTAAAGCTTTCTATTGCTTCATCTCCCACCCACAGGGCTGCCCAAACAGGCCATTGTGACCTGTTCCCAGTTAGCCCCTGCCTGCTGCCAGCTTTGCCCCTCCCATCCTTAGTTAGTGGTCCTGTGGGTGGATGCTGCACTCATTGTTGGGCAATGGACGGAGTCAAATGGGCAGACGTGTGGATTTATGTGGCCTCTGACCCTGGTTCTTTGACTTCCTGGAGTTCAGAGATTGTCTCTTTTCACACACTCTCTTTTGAGTACCACAGCCTCCAGGTGTCCCTGGTACAGGCCTTGGCCACCCACCATCCCTCCACATGGGATGAGGCAGGGTCCTCAACTCCTTGCTGCCCTTAAAGGGTCCCCATGAAACAGCTAAAACCTGCAGAGCACGTGTGCATGCCGGGAGCTGTGAAACACCCACATCAGCGATGCCCTTTGATCCTGACCCCATCACACAGAGAAGGAAGTATGAGGAGGCGGGTATGGCTGCCCCAGGGTGATGTGGCCAGAGGAGGAGCATGGTTCCCACCTGCAAATGGGCACCTGACTCCAGAGGGACCCTAAGAATCATCACAATCCTAGCCATTGCATGTTGGTGTGAGGACCAACCCAATTCTTATCTATAAAGAGGTCAGGAGAGTCCCAAGAGCTCATAATGAGAGGTACATGATGTTGGCCTATACACTTATTATGTGACTGGCCACTGGCAGGAGGACCAACTGAACTACTAACAGGAGGACCGACTAAACTACTGACAAGAGGACCGACTGAACTACTGATGGAGGACTGACTGACTTGCTGAAGGAGGGCTGACTGAACTACTGATGGAGGACTGACTGAATTACTGATGGAGGACTAACCGAACTACTGAAGGAGGACTAACTGAACTACTGATGGAGGACTGACTGAACTACTGATGGAGGACTGACCGAGCTACTGATGGAGGACCGACCAAACTACTGATGGAGGACTGACTGAACTACTGATGGAGGACTGACTGAGCTACTGATGGAGGACTGACCGAACTACTGATGGAGGACCGACCGCCCTACTGATGGAGGACTGACCGAGCTACTGACGGAGGACTGACTGAACTACTGATGGAGGACTGACCTCCTTACTGATGGAGGACTGACTGAACTACTGATGGAGGACTGACCACCCTACTGATGGAGGACTGACTGAACTGATGGAGGACTGACTGACCTACTGAAGGAGGACTGACTGAACTACTGATGGAGGACTGACTGAGCTACTGATGGAGGACCGGCCGCCCTACTGATGGAGGACTGACTGAACTACTGATGGAGGACTGACTGAGCTACTGATGGAGGACCGACCGCCCTACTGATGGAGGACTGACTGAGCTACTGATGGAGGACCGACTGAACTACTGATGGAGGACTGACTGAACTACTGATGGAGGACTGACTGACCTACTGAAGGAGGACTGACTGAACTACTGATGGAGGACTGACTGACCTACTGAAGGAGGGCTGACTGAACTACTGATGGAGGACGGACTGAACTACTGACGGGAGGACTGACTGAACTACTGAAGGAGGACTGACTGAACTACTGATGGAGGACTGACCTACTGAAGGAGGGCTGACTGAATTACTGATGGAGGACTGACTGAACTACTGATGGAGGACCGACCGCCCTACTGATGGAGGACTGACTGAACTACTGATGGAGGACGGACTGAACTATTGATGGGAGGACTGACTGAACTACTGATGGAGTACTTACTGAACTACTGCTGTGAGCACTGTTTGAACTTGCACGCTACCCATGTTCAGCTCTGTTGCCTCTCAAGCCTCCAGGGATGATCTCATCCTCCTCTAGGAAGCCCTGCCCACTCTAAACTTCACCAGTGGTGACTCCTGTGCTGTCTCGGCTCCCCTTTGAATCTCAGAGCCTGCTGACCCTGTGACCTGCACACCAGCCCATGACTCCCGCTCATTCCTGTCACTGTGTCACATACAGAGCAGGCAAGGTCTGTGGGAAAATACAGTTTGACATGTTATCCTGATTTAACTGAATTGTTAATCTTGAAAAAAAATAATTTTATCAATTTACCTCTTCTTAAACCACCCTACTTATAATTTTCTTTTCTTTGCCACGCTCCTGTACCTTCTCTTTTTCATGGCTGCCTCCAGAGCACACAAACCTGCATACACACCTACACATACCTGCATGTCTGCACACACACCTACACACACCTGCCCTCATACCTACACACACCTGCACACACACCGACGCACACCTACACACACCTACACACACCTGCACATACACCTACGCACATACCTGCACACACACACACCCACACACCTGCCCACACATCTGCATACACAACTGCACATGCACACACACCTGCCCACTTTCCAGTTTTCACTTTCTTCAACGGCACCATCCTTGTTCCAATTTCCTGGACCAGAAATCATGCTTTCCCTTTCTTTCATGCACAGAACGAGCTGTTTAACAGGGAATTAAAATGTTTCTCCTCCAGTCTCTCCCCTGTGTAGCCAGGATGTGATTTTCAGCATGCTCCTGGCTGGCTAGCTGAACGCTGAGGCTCTCCTTCCTACCATTTTCCTGGTACCTTCAGACTCTTCCTCCTAAACAATGCCCTTGCTTCCTCCTGTCCCCCCTGAACGCACTGAAGATGTTTAGAGCTATCCCTACCACAGAATGTATCTCCTAGCTGTTCATCTCTCAGTTCATCGGGGGATGTCCAACTGATGGCTTGTGGCTAAGCAGAGCTCTCCCTGTGGGAGCAGACTGACCACCAGGGGGCAGCTCCTGCATTGAGCATCTGCCCCCTGGTGGTCAGTCCGTGTCATAGCGACAGGCTGTTCTGGTCGTTCCACTGTTAGGGTCAATGTGCATATTACCCTTTTATGATATAGGATGCCTGTCCTGCACTGAAGAACATGTTTCCCGGAATACTCCCATTTTACAGAGGCCATAAACAATGAACCATATACAACCCCCAGAGGGGGTTGGCAGCACTGGCGCCAGACAGGCCAAGCCTCTGAGTGTAATCTCACTTCCCCCATCCCAACTCATGGGGGCTGCAAAGCCTGCAAAAAGTCTGGAAGCCATATTTGGGAGACAAAGAAACTAAGGGTATAAAGGGAAAGTTCCTCCATATTCATCACTCAGGCTTTGGAAATGGAATCCCCTGAGTCACCGTGCTAGTACATCTGCAAATAAAGGGTTTTTCCTGAACTTCCGAGCACCCGTTGTGTATTTTTCAGTCATCTGGTAATTTCTGCAACACAGCTTCCAACCGATTTTCAGAAAAGATGATGGAGAACAAAATGGCAGAGGTTCTGTTTCTAACTGTGCTGCCCCGTGAGGGCGTTTCTCTCTCTGATGTGTTCCTTTCACTTCCACGCCTCCTTTCGTGGTTTGGGTTCCTTTCTATCGTGTCTGAGTATCTGAGGAGGTGGGGACAGCAGACCTTTCAGAAGCTAGTCCTTCGTGTGGGAATGTCCACGCTCTTCTCGTCCTCCCACGAGTAGCGTCACCCCTCTCCCACTGGGGACAGAGGAAAGAAACGTCCCAGGAAGTCAGGGTTCCCTTGCTCGAACCACAGGGACGGAGGAAGAAGTAAACATCTCTGGCCCTCCTTCAGGTTTTCACTGACGTTATTGTGACGTGGGGGCGTCTGCCTCATGGTGAGTGTGAAAGCAGCGGCTGTGATCCATGACTGTTCCCAGGGCCTTTTTTTTTTAAAGGAAGATGACATTTCTCCAGATGTTTTTCCGGGTGGAAACAAAGGGAAAAATGGCCGTGTTCTTCCCTCTCCACAGGACAGTGCGGCGTCTGACCTGAACACTAACAGCATGTGTGGCCCTGCGATCTTCCAGCCGCGCTCGGGGCTGCATCTCCTGGTGGCCTTGTCCCCTTTGGCCATGACAGGTCAGCATTGCAGCCACACGGCAAAGCACACACGTTAGACTTTAAAGAGGAAACAGCCAGGCTCGGACCCTGGGGCCGGAGCTTGCTCTCTCCTCCCGTCGGAGGTCAGCAGAGGACGTGGCTGCTACATCACTCTGATTCTTTCTACATGAAGTTGTCTATTTATTTAGATAAAGGAATGTGATTAGAGAGCTTCCCAAAATTCCCTCAAGACAGCAGACATCTGGAATTTCCTGGACAGATCTATCTACCCATCCACGGGATCACTCCCATACTTAACAACGCTCAGCACTAAGAGGTTTTCCCACTAAAATGTAGGCTTTTAGACTAAGTGGCTGCAAGAAAATAAGAATGTCACGGTGGGCCGAAACCGGTTTGGCTCAGTGGATAGAGCGTCGGCCTGCGGACTGAAAGGTCCCAGGTTCGATTCCGGTCAAGGGCATGTACCTGGGTTGCGGGCACATCCCCAGTGGGGAGTGTGCAGGAGGCAGCTGATCGATGTTTCTCTCTCATTGATGTTTCTAACTCTCTATCTCTCTCCCTTCCTCTCTGTAAAAAATCAATAAAAATAAAATAAAAAAAAAAGAATGTCACGGTGGCTCAAAAACCTGACGAGAAGTGGGGTTCCTTCACATCTCATTTGCTATTGCAAACACCCCTCAAGCGAGGTCCGCGGGGAACCTGAAGCCCTTGTCTGTGGAGTTAGTATCTTCGTCTCAGAATCGGCCAAAGAGCAGGCTGGCGATGAGAATGCGGTCCCCAGCATGGCTGCTGGGGCTTGCTCACACCGTGCATAAGCCAGGCGTTCCCCGTGGTGGTGATGTGTTAGCTCCTGAACCGGCGCCAGCACCATGAGGTGGGAATGCGATCACATCCATGTATAAGTAAGGAAACCGGGGTGCAGAGCGGCACGTGCCCTTGCCCATGGTCACGCGGGGACTGTGTGAGAGGAAGGATTTGAATCCAAGTCTGGCTGCCAAGCCTGGAGTCCTCAGCACTGCGCTGCGCCCTGCACCTTCCCCGAGGCCAGAGCCCCCTCAGGAGCCCGGGATTGAGCAAGGCCCTTCCCGGCATCACCTTGTCTATTAGGGTGGAATCTTACCTTCTCTGAACTAGTCTTTAAAGTCTGCTATGAAGCCCTAATTCAACCTGAAACAAAACTCTTGGTAATTACCTCATGAAATAAGATTCTCACATAAATATTTTCCCACTTTAGGCCAGAAATGTTACCAACACAGTACTGGACTTTCATTTTCCCCCATTTCCCTTAAATAAACCTAGCCCTGCTGGTGTGGCTCCGTAGTTGAGTGTTGACCTATAAACCAGGAGGTCAGGGTTTGATTCCCGGTCAGGACACATGCCCAGGTTGAGGGCTCAATCCCCAGTGTGGGGCATGCAGGAGGCAGCCGATCCATGGTTCTCTCTCATCATTGATGCTTCTATCTCTCTCTCCCTCTCCCTTCCTCTTTGAAATCAATAAAAAATATCCTATATAATAAAACCCTAATATGCAAATCGACTGAACAGAGGAACGACTGGTTGCTATGACATGCACTGACCATGAGAGGGCAGACGCTCAATGCAAGAGCTGCTGCCCCCACCCCAGCTGACTGGGGGCAGCTCCTGCGTTGAGAGTCTGCCCCCTGAGAGGGAGGTGACTAGTGGCGGCGACTGGGGGGAGGGGCCGGCCAGTGGGTTGCACCAGGCTACCAGCCAAAGCATGTGCCAGCAGGGCCCCCCTATCGCCCCGCCCACTGGTCACTCCACATATTGCCCTGATCGCCGGCCAGGCATAGGGACCCTACCCTATATATTGAGAACAGTCTCCTAGGTTTAAAAATTAAAACCTGGCAAGGCTACACTAACACTGAAAAAACAGGATGATGCAGCAATGACATGCATGGACTCTGGCTTGTACATTTTGTGGTCAGCCTTGATTCTGACACTTATAACTGGGTGACAAAGCCAATTATTTAACTTCTCTCTGCTTCAGTTTTTCCACCCATAAGATGGGGAAGATGGTACTACTGCCTCAGAAGGATCATGTTCTGTACTACTTTTTATAATCAGGGAAAAAAAATGCAGCTGCCCATACAACAGCAAGATTCACCTGTATGAAAAGTATGGTCACTGGTGCATGCAGCATCCCAGATTGCGAGAGGAATGTCCAACTGCCGGTTTAGGCCCAATATCCCCTGAGGGGTCCCAGATTACAAGAGGATGCAGGCCGGGCTGAGGGACCCCCCCTTTTTCCTCCCCCAACCCCGTGCATAAATTTCATGCATGAGGCCTCTAGTATTTAAATAAACCCAGAGTATGTTACGGGGTCTTAACCAGTTGATATTTTGGACCTTCACCAATGCAATTTTGCCGTGGGTTTTGCTTAAATAAGGACAACCCCACAGTTGAAAAGGTCACCCTGTCTGGCAGGGTGACCACCTCACCGCTGAATGTAGGAGTTGTTCACGCCGCGGTGGTCCAGGTCATGACTCAGGGCGGCGACCAGCAGGGCCAGTACCTCCAGGTCCGACAGCTTGCTCTACACGGCAGGCGGGGGGAGGAGAGAGAGAAGGACCTGTAAGGGTGCTAGGCCATCTCTGTGAATCTCAGCGCTTCACACAGGCCTGCTTCAAGGTAGCGGCACGCCCGCTCCACAGGGGAAGAGCTGCACCTCGCCCTCAGAGCGGGGCTATCGCCAATGTCACTGACCCACGGAGAGGGCGGAAATGCCTTACCAACCACCTGTCCCCCACAGGCAACGCCACTCCTTCCTAATGGTCTACATATGCATGTGGGATAAGCACACGAACTTTGAATCGCCGGCTTCTCTTAACCTTTAACTCCTGCAGCTTCCATGGCTTCCATGCTCTGCCCTCAGGGGCTGTGCCTAAAGGCACCAGACAATGAGTATATTTGGCAAAAGAATACACAAAAGGGGTTAGGGATGAAAAGTTGGCTTTAAAAAGCATAATATCCTGGCTGGTGTGGCTCAGCGGTTGAGCGTCGACCCATGAGCCATGATTCGGGGGTCGATTCCTGGTGCAGGGCACATGCCCAGGTTGAGGGCTTGATCCGTTAGGAGGCATTCAGGAGGCAGCCCATCAGTGATTCTCTGTCATCACTGGTGTCTGTCCCTCTCGCTCCCCTCTCCTTCCTCTGGAATCAATAAAGAATATATATTTTGAAGAAAGTTCCGGGGTGTATGGCAAGGGGAACCCCAGGTTATTTTTGAGTGGCTGCCATTTGTATTCTCTGCACTAGTGTTCTTCTTCACGAGAAAACACAAGCTGAAATTCCTATGGGTTCTATTCTGCCGGAACTCTCAGCGCTCCAAGTGGCATATTCACAGCACACACATCAGCATTTTGTTTTTCTTTGCCAGAGCCCGGACAGCATGGGTGGTTTAACCCTACTGCCGTGCCCAGTTCCTCCTAACAGGAGTGGAGCCTGCTTCCCATGGGCGTTGCCCCTGCGGGAGAGTGGGACTCTGGCACAAGGCTCCCAGACAAGCCCTGCCCTTGGTTCTGTGTTCAAATGCGCCTCCTATGGGAGCAGAGAAGAAGAGCAGTCCTAGAATTCAATAACAAAGCATGGAAACTCCTGGCTGGCGTAGGTAAGTGGTTAGAGCCCTGGCCTTCACACCAAAGGGTTGCGGGTTCAATTCACGGTCAAAGACACCTACCTGGGTTACAGGTCAATCCCTGGCCCCGGTCTGGATGAGTGCAGGAGGCAGCCTATCACTGTGTCTGTTTCTCTCTCTCTCTTCCCCTCCCTTCCACTCTCTCTAAAAATCAAAACGTCCTTTGGTGAGGATTACCAACAACAACAAAAGACACTCACCGGGAAAGCATGGGAGCTCTGGACTGAAGAGCTCTGTGATGGGGCCTGGACTCACTCACCTAGAATAACGGTCGGTGCCCGCTGATGGTGGAATCTAAGGACAGAGCTAAGCATAAAAAGGCCTGGCAAGGACCTAGGTGCTGGAATGTTGTCTGCGTTGATGCCCTGTGAACAGGGTGTGGTCCACGCACTGGTAAGGTTAACGGGGTGAAGAGAACCCGAGACAGGGCCCTGGCCGCATCTAGGGAGCCACGCTCAGAACCTGCGTGGTGTGGAGTAGCACGGATGTGAGCATACGGATGCTGCTGTAGTTTCCCTCTGAAGGACATACTGACCTTCCCAAGCACCATTTGACTTTAGCGTGAAGCTACTTAACGGTTATGCTAACATGCTGTATACATTCCATAGGAGAAGACGTTATCAACCACGTATTTTGCCACACTAGACTTCTTTCCTTAAAATACAATTTATTTTGTAACTGGCAACAAGCAGTACCCTAGATCACCACTAATGCAGATTTAAAAAAGTACTTAAAAGCATGTGCTGTAAATTTTACCACGAACGTCTTTAACAAATGGCTCCATAGTAGAATTTGTACCTGGATCTTGCCTGCCTTCAGGGCGGCAAACATGCACTGTGCCGTGTTGAAGGCGTGTCTCCAGTTGTGGTAGGCCACGTTCTTCCGGTAATTCTTCTTCACACTCAGGATCCACCGGCAAAGGACCTGCGGGCGGAAAGCGGACGTGTCACAGCGACTGCGGAAGTTAGTCACATGCTCACTGCGACCTGGGCGATGCGCACAGCACACCCAATCCCCGGCTCTGGGGATGCGGGGGGGACTAGGATGTAATCTCTTAACAGATCAGGACATTGACACACACATGTGGCTCCATGTGACCAGGTCATGTAGCTCCTAAGGGAGGGGCCAGAGTTCATACCTGAGCATCCGACCGCAGAGCCTACCCTGCTAACCAACCCACTAAATTAGTGCAAAATGCACAGGGGCCTGGAGGGCACCGACGAGCTTTGTGAAAGACACCAGGTCCACATGTCACCAATTAGGAGAGTCCTGCACGTGTGAGTTCCCGGTCAGACAGCCACGCAAGCAGCCACCGCCGAGGCCTCCCCAGGCGCCTACCGTCTGCTGCAATGGCCTCAGTGTGAGGCTCGGGCTGACGGGACAGGGAGGGGGCACATGTCCCGCTCCAGCGCCTGGCCCGATGCGTCCTGAGCTCTTTGTCCCTTTTGCACCAGCTTGGGCATTCAGACAGAGGCACTGCGTGGTTACTGAGAAGCAATTAAAAAAATAACATGCCAAGGTCCATATGAAAAAACGCATTTTAAAGATGGAGCGAAAAAGGAGAGACGGCTGAGCAACACGTCACAGCTGGGTTTCACTCAGCTTCTCGGTGTGTGTGCAAGGATGCCCGGGGCTCAGGTCCCTCGCGGGGGCTGTGACTGCGTCAGCATCCAGTCGCCGCTGTTCAATCCTGAGAGGTTCCCTGTGCTCTTGGGAGCCTGGACAAGGAACAAAGATGCATGCTTCTCCCTGCACACATGGCTGGAGGCGCTTCTGCCACAGAGCACTGCCTGGGAAGTGGAGGTTTCCAGAAAGAATGCTGCAGATGCAGGTCCAAACCACAGTTTTCTCATCGGTGGAACCACTGGGAGAGGGTGGGTGGAGGGTCTGCGGTTTCTTGCCCGCCCTGTTCTCCCCAGGCCCAGGGAACCAAGTGCCCCTCCCCTTCCTTCCAGGCACCGCACGTGGCAGAGGATCGGGTGTTAACTGGCACCTCAGACAGAGTGGCCAGGAGGTGGCAGCTTAGTCCTGTTGGGAGGCTAAGTACTGTAACAGCTATGAGCTCCCAAGCTCTGCAGGGAGGGGTTGTGGCAATTGCTGGGATTGACCGCAGAAGCCGGGAAAGTGCAGAAACCCAGCCAATAGTTGTTTGATCTGAGGGTGACAGCAGCTTCCGGGACACTGAGGGGAGAACGGTTGAGCCCCCGTAACGCAGTGAGGGACGTGTGTCCCACCTTCCCCTGCATCAGCCGGGTGTCCAGCCGGGGCGAGGCGTCTGAGCGCGGACCCCACTGCGGACCGGGCCCCAGCCCAGTGCCGGGCGCACTGTCCCGGTATCAACTGCATTTCATGATTAACTGTCAGCTGAACAGCGAGGCCTCAGAGGTCCTTATGTTCCCAGGGAGGTGACCTGTGCAAGGAGAGCAGACATCCAACCGAGCAAATGCCTTGAAGGCGAATGACTGGGCTTTGTTCTCCGAGGTCTTCTCCCTCCTCCCTCCTCTGTGTCCCTGATGCTCCTTCTACATGGACGGTGCGGAGGGACACGTCCAGTCCTGCTGTTTCCCAGGAGGCGAACGAGGTTGTCAATGCGGTAAAATCCTGTGTTCATCTTCTCCCCAGATGGTGGCCCGGGGGCGCCCAGAGCTGGCCTGTCATTGGCCCTGTACCCCCTTTTCCCCAGGAGCCCTCTCAGTCCTGGCCATTCCCTGAGAGGTTGTGACCTTTGCCATCCGACATGTCACCCCCCCTTCAAACTCCAGGTGACACCACTGTTTTCAGGACAAAATCCTGATTCCTCTGAGCAGCCTACAGGGGTCTATACCCTCCTTCCCCTCCTGTGCTTGCCTGCAGCCTCACCCCTGCACAGCGCTCTCCACAGCCCCCACCTCCTGCCCACCCGCCTCCGCACATCCTCTCCCAGGGTGGGAAACCCCCCCAGTTAACAGCAGGGGCTGGATACCTGGTGGGAACCCGATAAATGCCTTCACAGTGGCTGGTCGTTTCCTTTAAAATTCTGATAGGCATTAGTGACAGATCCGTCGCTGAAACTTAAAATCTGCATTTCACACCAGCATCCAAAGCCAATTCTCTCTTCCAGACATGCATACACACGTGTGCACACACACACTAACCCACACACATGCACAGGAGCTCACACATGCGCACATACACATATGCTCCCGCACCTCATGCTTCATCTGGAAGTTCTGCACCAGGTTGAGGTCAGTGAATATCTGGATGGTGCACACGCATGCACACATGCACACATACTCACACACGTACACACATGTGCACATGCTTGCACACACACACGTGTGCCTCACCTCATGCTTCATCTGGAAGTTCTGCACCAGGTTGAGGTCAGTGAACATCTGGATGGTGCACACACATGCACACATGCACACATGCTCACACACATACACACATGTGCACATGCTTGCATACACACATGTGTGTGCCTCACCTCATGCTTCATCTGGAAGTTCTGCACCAGGTTGAGGTCGGTGAACATCCGGATGGTGCACAGCGCAGTTTCCAGGTCCGACAGCTCGAAGTCGCTGAAGCCGAAGTCGGTGATCCGCAGGGTCTGGGCAGAGGGCACCACGGCTGCCTGGGGGAGGGGACACGAGTGAAGCTTGGCTCACAGTCGTCGGCTTCACGGCGGGAAACAGTGTGCCTGCTTTCCCTTGGGAATGGGACACATGGGAGACCCTCATCTAGGAGGCGGGCGGAGGCAGCGAGGCTGCTGCCCGGAGGCTGAGCCCAGAACAGGACGCAGGCCTCCGGAGGTGCCCTATAGGCTGCCTGGCCTGTGCCAATGACGACTCTGACTGGCCGTCCTGGGCCATGCCAGGGCCGTGGGCAAGGATTGAGGGGCAGCAGCAGTGACGATGCTCTGAGCGCTTCACGTTTCATTCCCAGGCAACACTCCCTCAGGTGCAGAAACTAAAGCCCAGACGGGGTTAGCCTCCTCCCCCTGGAGCCGAGCAGGCGCCCCAGTGCCCAGCCTGCCCCGTCCCCTGGGTGTGCTCGGGAGGCAGGCACCCGGCTCAGGTCTGGGCCGGCCTGAGAAGCCGGTTTGCTCCCTGGAGGACCTGCACTCTGACTGCCACCCTTGGTGTTGCTCCAACGCTCATTTCACTGCGCTTCATGCGGCAGCTTCATCCGATGCGCCTGGCTCCTTTCCCTCGATCTCATCCATGTTCCCTTCTACCCCTGCTTCTCTCTCCAGGTGCTGAGCTCCCACCCACAGAAAGGTCAAAGGTCAAATGCCGCAGAGCTGACCCAGCTGGGAATGCCCATTCCCTCCAAGAAGTTCACGGGCACGTGGTTTCCTGCGTCGCCTGGCCACACGAGGACCTGCGCTTCCACTGTGGCTGCTGGCGGCTGCGACTGTGACTGCTCACCAGGGACGGCTATGGAATGAATGCAGGGAACCCCATTCCCTCACTTGGTCTGAGCCGTCAGCTCCGGTGTAAAGGACCCAAGCTCGGCGGAGATGCCCTCCAGAGGGTGGGAGACAGCAGCCCCCACAGCTGCCTGCGGACCTCTCTAGTCTGAGACGGGATGTTAATAAAAATCACCAAACTGGTTATGGTATTTGAATTGGGGGAGATTAAGCAAACATAAAGGGTTTCCGGTTTCTCCTGAGAAAGGCTACACAGAGCTCAACTCCCAGGAAGCAACAGAGGCCAAGGCCTTGGCACGCAGGCACTTGCAGAGTTGAGCTGCGGGGTCTCCCCTAGATTTTCTGCGGGGCCGGGGCCCAGGATCGGCACTGGCAGGAGTCCCCACGCCGCCCTCTCCGCACCAGCCACCCCTCCCGCACCTTAGCTGATGGGGCTCAGCGTGGAGAGGGCACAGGTAAGCGGGGTCCCCCCTTAAGGCGTTCCCCTGACTTCCCTCAACCCTCGAGGTTCCCTGTGAATAGCTGGATGTCACTACTCCGCTCCACTTCCAACTTTTGTGAAGCAAAGAGGTGACATAATAAAATCCCACGGCCAATCCAGAGCTTTCCCTCCCAGAGAGGGCACCTCGCCTCCTCCCACTCCCTGAGACCTTCACATTGGACTTATGCTCACCAGACGTGTTTACACTTCATACGCATGCCCCCCTGCTCCCCCTGCACGCAGACTCTCCCAGCCCAAACTCCACGAGAAAGCACACAGCTGGTCCGTTAGCCCCGGGCCGGGACCGGCGTGGCTGCACGGGGAGGGGTTGGGTGTTACATAAAGGCCTTGTGCTTCCAGCAGCCCGTCAGCGCAGCTGGGAGTGAGGGGTGGGAACAGCCCCCTTCAACTCACAGCTAGAGCAGTGCCCGCCCCCCCCCCCCCCCCCACACACACACACTGACTGGCCATGAGAAAGTCTCTGTCATTTACAGCTCTCGGACCATCCCCAGGGACCCAACTTCCTGTCCGCCCCGACGGGCTTGGAAAGGCGATTTTAACTCCATTTTATGAAACAGAACTCAGCATTTTACCACAAGCAGGGAGGGCGGTGGGTGCCCTTTCAGGGGCAGCTCTCGCTGCGCACATAGTCTGCATCCCCACGTGCCCTGCAGGGCTGCCTGGTGGTCAGAGTCTGCCGAGTGAGAGTCCGACTTGGTTTCCTTCAGGGGCTAATGCACCTGACCGCCCTGTGGTGCTGGAGACGGACAGAAAGCGCGCATTTTAGAGGTTCTGTAAAGCACTAGGTGTGACAGATGTGTACATGTCCAATCACCGAATAAGCCAACCCTAACTGGGCCGCTGCTGCCTCCTGCCACCCAGCATGGCCCGCCCCTCCGATGCCTCCTGCCACCCAGCATGGCCCGCCTTTCCGATGCCTCCTGTCACCCAGCATGGCCCGCCCCTCCGCGGGCTTCGACCTCAGACAATCTGCTGAGGTACGTCAGCGATCAGTACGAATGTAGTTCCACTCTTATGTTCAGGAAAGCAGCTCACTTTAGTCTGAAGCTGATATAACAAACACATCATTTAAAGCTACACCATTGGCTCAAACTTGGCCGAGCTTAATTCCAGTCGTGTTTTTAAACAACTGCCTTCAGTTGTTCGTGCTCCTGTGCACAGTTAGGAAAACTACCTTGGCGTCAACGGCCATGTTCATGTTGGCATTTGGGAAGCCAGCCGCCTGGAGGTGGCCCGGCTGAGGCCTGTGCCCGCAGCTTGTGGAAGCCCTCAAGCTGCCCACCGGCAGCCACCGCATCGCACTTCCCAGGAGGCTGACAGCTCCCCTCCCCATTCAACATGCACAGGACACATGCTTTTAAAGAAAAAACGTACACGACTCATTTACAAGGCCATTAGCACTTATGAAGTGAGTCCATGCACGAATGAGAGAAGGAGCCACTGTACATCGGCTCCACATGGAGCCCAGCCATGCAGAGAGCAGAGAATGGAGCTCAACAGGGTTCGTGTGTTTCCCTCAATAACTACAGCAACCGGCTTCAGGAGGTTCCCTTCCTTCTAACATCATATACGTGGACTCCTGTAAGTCTCAACCAGGCAGAGGCAGAGGCTACAAAGGTTGGATCGTGAGTGCACAGTTTTCCAAAGCCATATAAAGAAGGCGTGCAATAATGGCAAGGACAGGATGAAATATGTATACGCTTGTTAGCAGGGGTCCTCAAACTTTTTAAACAGGGGGCCAGTTCACTGTCCCTCAGACCGTTGGAGGGCCGGACTATAGTTTAAAAAAAACTATGAACAAATTCCTATCCACACTGCACATATCTTATTTTGAAGTAAAAAAACAAAATGAGAACAAATACAATATTTGTATTTGCATGTGGCCCACAGGCTGTAGTTTGAGGACCCCTGATTGTAAGTAAAACTTTAGAAGGAACTTTACTACAACTGGGACGAGGACCCACGGAAATGGGTGACACCTAAGTGCGTAAGAATTTCCAGAACAGAGCTGTGATATTTCAGAGCTAAGGACAGCAGTAGAGCCCTGGTTGGTGTTGCTCAGTGGATAGAGTGAGCCTGCGGACTGAAAGGACCCAGGTTTGTTTCCGGTCAAGGGCACATGCCCGGTTGTAGGCTCGATCCCCAGTGGGGGGTGTGCAGGAGGCAGCCGATCAATGATTCTCTCTCATCATTGTTGTTTCTATCTCTCTCTCCAAAATCAATCAAAATATATATTTTTAAAAAAGAATAGCAGTAGCAATAATCCACTAGCAACATCAAAGCAAAACAGGTAGGGTTAGCTTATTGGGTGAAAGGGGAAGAATCAAACAGAATCCGCTGTCTTATCCAGGTGACCTGGATGGAGCCGGTCACGCCCTGCACGTCTGTAAAGATGACGTCTCCATGGTCTGAAGGGCCCACATTGTCCCGAGTGCGTCCCTAGCACCGTGTGAGGAAGAGTTGCCGTGGGTTACAACAGCTCAGTGACACTGGTTAATAAGACCAGAGCATCAACTCTTCTTTGCTATTATTTGCTCAAATTTTTCCATTAATGAAATGATTACCGATAGAGATTTGCCCAAAGAGGGAGGGAATGTGATCATCTGACAGGGGGTGCTGGGTCGCACCCTAACACTGATGGAGGCATCAGGGGTGGTGGTCTGCCTCTCACTGCTGTCTCTGGCAGCGATCGCACCTCGAACTGTGTCCCTGCCTGATGGGAGAAGATCCCGCTCAATGGAGAGGATCCTGCCGGATGGAGGGGATACTGCCCGATAGAGAGGGTCCCCGCTTGATGGAGAGGGTCCCTGTCTGATGGAGAGGAACCCTGTCTGATGGAGGGGATCCCGTCCGATGGAGAGGATCCGGCCTGATGAAAAGGATCCCTGTCTGGTGGAGGGGATACCGCCCGATGGAGGGGTCCCCGCCTGATAGATGGGTCCCCGCCCAGGGCTGGCTCTGAACGCTGGTCCAATGGGGCCCATCTGTCCTGGGGAACCTGCCTAAGTGGCCAGCTGCTCCCTCCCTGGCTGTTTTGACACAGAAGACCTTTCACAGCAGCATCTCGACTTGCTTTTAGAGACATTCCCGCGATGACAGAAGTCATAGCAGGAACCGGACTGGCCCCGGCTCCATGACGAAACCCAGAGCTCGGTTTACACAATGAACTCCAGGACATGCCTGGAAGAGGCAGCCAGCCAGGCTATGGAACATCCAGCAATCTATAAGGCAGTGGTTCTCAACCTTGGCTGCACATTAGAATCACCTGGGAATCTTTTTAAAATCCTGATTTCTGGGCCTCATCCTCCGGAAATTCTGTTTTTTTGTTACTAATGTTGTGGCCTCACCCCATAACAAAGAAACAGAATTTCCGGAGGATGAGGCCCAGAAATCAGGATTTTAAAAAGATTCCCAGGTGATTCTAATGTGCAGCCAAGGTTGAGAACCACTGTTATAATGAGTGAACACAGTGCGTCCCGATAACTGTCTAATAGCCAGACCCAGGCCAACTGGTCTCCTTTCATTTTCATCTCAGTAACTGGTGACCAAGGGCTATTCAAACGTCCACAGCAGAATGTTTTGCTTAAGGCTCTACTTGTGCTACACCCAATTCTAAGCCAAGCAATGACCAGATTAATAACAGCAAACTCAATAAACTCAATAATAATAATAATAATAATAAACCTCAGGGAAAGCAGGGGGAGAAAATAAGGATGCTGAATTTCCTACCAACAAAATTATTCTGTATAACTAGTGAGCTTTTCTGGGCACAGGCGTAAATGTTTAGTGCACTATTTCATTCTCTTCAGAACTAATTTTTTAAAATAAAAGTTAAAACATGTGACAGCTTTTCCATGTATTTTAGGTTTAAGTTGGGATAAACAGTCAGACACATGATGAAGCCAGAGATTTTGTCATTTCTGGAGGACGGACACCTGTGTGGCTGGGGCTGTACGGGAATCTTTATAAGACTGAGAGAAAACGAGAATTGCAATCAGATGCTAAATTTCAACAGATTTAAACAAGTCCTTTGACCTCCCAGCTTTGTAAGCCTGGATTTCTGAACGCAGCTGCCAGAAATCTATGTTCTGAATAGAAAACAGATGGTTTTGAACAATACTGCCCTTTTCAGTTGCTCCAACGTCTTTTTCTCTTGCTAAAATTATGAACATAATTGAGAAAATAATTTTCAGATTTTTCTGAAAGACTATTGCTATTTTCAAAGTGAAAAGCGAGTTTACTAGCCTGGTGGTTTTTTAGCAGGATCTTTGGGAATTGCTCTATATGCTAGTTTGTATTTATCTAAAACAGCGGTTCTCAACCTGTGGGTCACGACCCCTTTGGCGGTCGAACGACCCTTTCACAGGAGTCGCCTAAGACCATCCTGCATATCAGATATTTACATGACGATGCATAACAGTAGTAACATGACAGTTATGAAGTAGCAACGAAAATAATTTTATGATTGGGTCACAACATGAGGAACTGTATTTAAAGGGCCAGAAAGTTGAGAACCACTGAAACAACTCAGGGTGGAGTGTAAGCTTGACCTCATTTTAGAACCACCTGAGTGACGCCCCAGTGCCCACACTGAAAATGTGCGTCTCCAGTGATCATTTCCAGTCCACAGCAGGCGGTCAGCCCCAAACGCCAGCATTCTGGGAGTTTAGACAAATGGGCCAATTGAGTCTGAGGTGAAGGAGTCTTTAAATCTATAACCCTTTGTCAATAATTGGGGGGAAAGCTCATTTCTTCAAATACCATCGAAAGCAAAATAAGTACAGCTGATTCCGCATGAGCTGACCCCAGCAAAGCCTAGCCTTTGGGGAAAATTATCCCAAGTCCCTGACGCTCCTTGGCAGATGGCTCAGCTCGCCGCTCGCCCCTCGACGACTTAATTGCGATCCAGCCCTGCCCTCCCCCTGCCTCCCCAGCTCACTCTCTCTGCGTGTGGGCGGGGGCTGCGGGCGGTGGGCCGCGCGGGCTCTGGCCTGAATCACCTGGGCATACACGGGCACATCTCTGCCAACCTGTGTAGGACGCCCTAAATGCTCAACCTCGAGTTGCCTTAAAAATGCTAATAGCAGCAGCATGTGGAATTGTTGTGGATTAAATACACTCAGTTAACACACACGAACTTCACACATGCCACGCCGGTGGTAAGCGCTCCCTAAATGTGGCTCTTCTTCTTACCACCCTTCCCCTGGCGGGGCAGAGGGGTGGCTCTAACGCCCAACCCCACCCAGGCCTGGATGGCGCCCCGTCCCGCACTGTGGGCCTCGCCCACCTCTCCTTCCCTCTTTGTCCAAGAACGTGCCGACCTCAAGCTTGGGAGCTACCCCTGCTCAAAAGCCCAAACCGAACAGAACAGAACTGAACCGAACCATAAAACCTCATCATTCAGCAACGCCCTCATCGTGACTCCTCCACCCTCTTTCACACAAAACTTGTCTTTAACAACCGTCTGTATCTGTTTCCTCGTCTTGTCCCCTCGCCTGCGCTGTATCCCCTGGCTGCCTTCTCGCTGCTGCTCATCATGGGCCCCACACCCCGCTGGTCTGTGCGGACCTCCCGGCCCTGCACCTCTCAGAACCTGCGTGTGTGTTGCCTTCTGCTGCTCCTCCATCGGCCTCCCTGCTCAGCGGCCACGTCCCTTGGGCCCAGCGCTTTCTCCTCCTGCCCCGTCCATGTGAACCTATGTTCCCGAGGGTCCTGCCCTCACCTTCCCTCCTGGCCTGCCCTCCCACCGCCCCTCACGGGAAACCTGCTCTCCCACTGTCCTGCATGGGAAACCACGCCGTGGACGCTGCGAATCCAGGGCCACCCCCAGACCGCCGCCTCCATGGGAGCCCCAGCCCTCACCCTCCAGCTGGTCTTTCCTGAGTGTCCATATCCACCAGGGGTCCCGCAGCCTCACCGTCCCACGTTCTAAACCACATCAGCCGGCCCTCCTCCTTCCCATCCCCGCTTGGTTATTCAGGCGCCATCCTTCTCATCAGGCTCACCCACCTTCTCTCTGCCTCACAGGTAGCGCCATGGACTATGCACGGCCATGGGGGTGCACTGTGTGTCCTGGCTCCACTTCCTGTCACAGTGACCCTGACCAGCCACAGCGGCCCTGACCAGCCACAGCGGCCCTGAGCCAGCCACAGTGACCCTGACCAGCCACAGTGACCCTGACCAGCCACAGTGGCCCTGAGCCAGCCACAGTGGCCCTGAGCCAGCCACGGAGACCCTGACCAGCCACGGCCTCTCTAGGTTCAGCGAGGCCTCCGTGGCACAGCTGTACAGTCACAGGGAAAATGCAGGGACCGCTCAGAGGGCTGGGGTTTGGCAGTTGAGATGCTGATGACCTCGACAGAGAACCTCGGTGACTGGCCACGCCCTTCTCGTTCCTTACCTGACCCTCGTCACATCTCACACCCACCGGATCCCTGAGGTCTCAGATTTAAACTCAGGAGGCCAGCGTGGCTGCCAAGGTGTAAATGCCTCAGACCTGCATGGACCTCAACCAAGGCCATCCCCGTCAAAACCCAGAACGCACGGCATCCCAGCCCCAGCCCAGGCGCTCTCTCCCCGCTCACTGGAGGGAGGCAAGGAGAAGTCAGGCAACAGGCCCTGGGAGCCCAATTCAAACAGCCTCAAGCCATGTGGTCAGAATGCAAATCGCTTGCTCCTCAAGAACATGGGGCAGGAACTCAGTAACAAACCACGACACCTCGTCACCACGACCCCAACCGGACAACCACTTTGCAGCTGCCCGGCCCCTTCCCCCAGGAACTAAAACAGAGTTTAATGTTGGCCTCAGCTAGATGTAAAGATGAGAACAATTATTAGAAAAACCCAGAATCATCGAATGGAGGACAAGGTCCATTGGAGTTATTCTCTTTGCTTTGCATCACCAGTGACTGCAGCCCTGCAGGAAATGGATTGATTGAATATTTGTGAGCATCCCTCTACCTATCCGCCACATTGGCTGAATGTCTCCCACCGTTACTGGTGGGAGCAGATCCCCGGGAAAGGCATGTGTGTGGATGGATGACCGCGCTGTGCCGCCCGTCATTACCGCTAAGGCCTGCAGCTCCCGGGTCTCCTCCTCTGCGGCCGAGGCGTGATAGGACAGGACCTGCGGGGAAGCGGGGACAGGTTACATGACGGGGGCCGAGATTTCAGCCTGGGGTCCCGCTAACACCTCCCAGAAAGAGAACTAGACCCCTCAGACTCTCAAGCCTTGTTTTGTTTGTTTCCTTCAACAGAGAGAAAAACCCCAGATTTCAATTTAATTGTTCCAGAAAACAAAGTCAGACGCCCCCCCCCCCCCCCCGCCCCAGACCCCCATGTTCAAAGAAAAGGGCTCACTTCAGTCTGACATTGTTGGTATAACAAACACATGATTTACAGCTACACTATTGGCTCAAATTTGGCAGACAATTTCTTTTCAATTGTGTGTGTGTGTGTGTGTGTGTGTGTTTAAAATCCTGACTTTAGTTATTTGTGCTTGTGGGCAGAATTAGGGAAGCAATCTTTGTGAAAACTGACATTTTAAAGCCAGCCGCCTGGAAGTGGCTCAGGGGAGGCCTGTGTGCTGCAGAATCCACAAAGACGACGGCGTGGCTGGGATAGGGATGCCGCAGACCCAGGGCCGAGGGCACCCGGAGCTGAGCAGTGTGGCCGAGGGACCCGCCCGCTGACGGCTGCGGCCACCCAGCAGCGGGGACTCTCCTAACTTGGCTGCGGGCTCACCCAGGGAGAGGAGAGGCCTGGGTACCAGCTTCCACATCTCACAGTTCTGGCTCTAGAACTTCCCATTGCCCCAGAGGGCTAGGAAGTCAGGCTCACCACGTCTTATAACTGAACCTGAGGAGCAGCAATGCCCATTTTCAAAAGCAATGCGACAATATTTCCAACACTGTTTTAACCAGGGTGGTGGTTGGATTTAAAATGTCTATCATACTTTTAAAACATTTTTGAAAGTTCATTTTTGACAGAGATAATATAAGATTTATTTTTAAAAATCCCCCAAAGTTTTAGGAGCAATGTTAAAAGGTACCCATTTTCAGACCTTTGAGTGACAGGTACACGTGTGTGTGTGTGTGACACGTGCATGTGTGTCATTTGGATGTGTGTGCGTGCATATTTGCAAGTGGGGCTTCCCCTGGTTATGGTCTGAGGTCTCATCTGAAATGATTCTCTAGCAAAGTGTTACATATTCATTTTAGGGAGTGGAGAACCAGATGGGTTACTGATGAATCTCAACATATTTATAATAATAAAAGTGTAACATGCTAATTAGACCGGACAGCCGAACGACCTTCCAGACATCACTCCAGACGTCCTTCCAGATGAAGCCGCGGCAGAGGGTGCCAAGGCAGAGGTGGTTAGGGGGGAATCAGGCAGGCAGGCGAGCAGTTAGAGATAATCAGGCAATCAGGCAGGCAGTTGAGTGGTTAGGGGTGATCAGGTAGGCAGGCGAGCGGTTAGGAGCCAGCAGTCCCGGATTATGAGAGGGGCCTAAACTGGCATTCAGACATCCCCCAAGGGGTCTCAGATTGTGAGAGGGTGCAGGCCGGGCTGAGGGACCCGCCCCCCATCCCTGTGCACAAATTTTGTGCACTGGGCCTCCAGTATCGCATAACTTTCTAGCTCTTTAGTTGGATGTTTATTTATTAGGGATGGAGGGAAGGTTACATCCCACCACAGATTCTGGCTCATGGCAACTGGAAAAGAGAGGTGTGTATTTTACACAAACACTGAGTGATGGGCAGACATGTGCACCCTCTGACATCTGCTTCCCTAGACTGGCCCGGGGGGAAGACATGTCGTGTTACATGAAGTGCATGTTTTCATGGATGTTGGGGAGGTCCCCCTGGAAGGGGCTGCCCCACCAGGGAGGGACCTGCCCGGGTCAGCCCCCAGCCAGCATTCACGGGGTCCCTGTGTGTCCAGGATCCTCGCAGATGCTCAAGAACATGCAGATCCCCAGCCTTCACCCAGGACTCACACTCAGGAGTCAGCCATAAATCTCTAAACGGAGTTTCTGATGATGGTGAGGTGGCCAGTGTAAGAGTTTGAACTGTGCCCGACGCATCTTTTCTTTTCCTTATTTCTGCTTCTCTAAGAGCACTTAGGATTTCTGTCTTTGTCTTTTGTTTTGTTTTTGTTGTTAATCCTCACACAAGGATATTTTTCCACTGATTTTTTTTTTTTTTTAGAGAGAGTGGGAGGGGGAGAGACAGAGAGAGAAACATCGATGTGAGAAGAGAGACACATCAACAGGCTGCCTCCTAACACACCCTGACCAGGACCAGCGCTCGAGCCTGCAACAACGAGGTACGTGCCCTTGATTGAAATCAAAGCCGGAACTCTGCAGTCGCAGGCCGACACTCTATCCACTGAGCTGAACCAGCTAGGTCTGTGTTTGTTTTTGAAACTGTGACTAGAGCCGGTGGCAAGGTGAGATGGGCCGGGTGACTGCCGTGGCAGTTCCGTCCACGGGAGTGGATGGCCTGGGTCACGCGCTGCTTTCCATAATAAAGCAGACGGACTGAGCAAGCCGTGGGCCTGAGTTGTGGTTTGGTCACGTGACCTTTGACAAGTATGGACACCAAGAGGTCCCCCAGCTGTGCTCACCTCCAACGTGACCATCTGTTTGGCCATGGCCCTCTCCACCGCCTCATACATCTGCGTGTTCTGGATCCCCAGGCCACAGAAGATTACGAAAGCTTCCAGGAACTGCTCATCATTCCGGTTGAATGGCTTCACCTTGCCGGTGTTCTCCTCCATCTTGTTCACGAGCTGGCAAACCCCTGTGATGACACATGGAAAGGAGCCGATGTTATTGGAGGTCACAGTGCTCAATGACTCTCACTCCCAGAGACTGCCTGATAATCTCCTCTTAGGAATGCCTGGCACCTCAGAACAGTATCAACCAGAAAAGCCTACGGGATTTATCTACATGAACCCTCATTCCACATGGTCTGGAATGTGGGCTGTTCAAAAATCCTGAGCTATTTTCTCGCAGAGGTGCCCTGCAAGTTAGGCCACTGGATCCCCAGAGACAGCCTGTCCGTGGGAGACTAATTGGGTTTTTGTGCACTCGCCAAGGGAACAATTTTGATGCACATCTGAATTCTGGGCCAGGCAGCCTGCCTCTCCTTCCTGAGAAAGCAGAGGCTCAAAACCACAGTTACACACAAGGTGGGACACAGAGAACAGGTAAGTCACAGGAGCTCTCACAGCTCACGCAGGGGCCTGCGTCTTGGAGAATCATGCTTGTAGATGGCTTCCGATACTTCAAATAAAAATGACACTTTGCATAGAAATAAAGGCAGAACGCAATCCTGAAGGAAACCATGACCTCCTATGTCCCAGCCTCTCTTTCAAGGTCAAACATGTCATTAACAGGACTGGAAGAGGACGTCAACATTCTGACTGATCTCTACTGAACCATTTGCCCATGGACTCCTGAGTCTCATGGTCCCTGAGAGGACTGGGTGCCTCCCTCACTTCCTTGCTCATCCATACTTGTTTCTCTTATATCTTCACTAGAGGCCTGGTGCACAAAAATTCGTGCACTTGGCAGGGAAGGGGGTGCCCCTCAGTTTGGCCTGTGCCCTCTCGCAATACGAGAGCCCTCTTACCAGCTGTGAGCCCAGCTTCTGGCTGAGCAGCGCTCCTGCTGTGGGCCCGCACTGACCACCAGGGGGAAGCTCCTGCATTGAGGGTCTGCCCCCTGGTGGTCAGTGCACATCATAGCAACTGGTCGTTCTGCTATTCGGTTGATTTGCATATTAGCCTTTTATTATATAGGGTGGTCTGTTGGAGGTTTATTATCATTGTGTTTGCACATTATCTCTTATTTTAATCCCTTCCCAGTTCATATGTTTATCTTTTCATCATTTTCCCTCTGCTTTATTTCTTCCTATTATTTATTTATTTGGGGAGGAAAAGTGTAGAGGGTGAAAAAGAGAAAGTCCTGTTTTTCTAATGTCTTCAGTTGACTACTTAATTCAAATAATTTTGTTATTAATAATAACAAAATATTTACAACTATATGTCTCCTGAGTGTATAGCTTTGACCATATACCTTGAGTATTTGTTGTATCAATACAACCATTAATTGTCTAAAATGCTCCCTTATCCATGGTGGATACGTCCAAAGACCCCAAGTGGAGGCCTGAGACCATGGCGAGTCCCAGACCCCCTATCTAGTAAGATTTCTCCTGTACATACACAGCTAGGATGAAGTGTAATTGATAAATTAGGCACAGTAATAATGAAATAAGGCAATGCTAAAAATAGGCGGGCTTCTACAGGTGAAGATGGGGGGGAAGGGATGGTCACATCCCACACGAGATGGCATGAGACTCTCGAGATTTCATCACTGTCCTCAGAAGGTCATCCGATTTAAAATGTATAAATTGCCTATTTCTGGAATTTTCCATTTAATGAATTAGGACATGTAGTAGTTGAAACCACGGAACTACTGTGCTCTCGTTCTGACTTGGGAGTTCTTCTGTGTCATTCAGGAGAACACGTCCAGTTTCTGAGAGTTTTCTCCTTCCCACTGACCCTTTCATCCTGCACATCCAGCTTTAATGCATCACGGTCCAGGAGAGCGGCTGTCAATTCCACTCCTCAGAAGTCCCTGAGCTCGTGTTGTGTGTGTGACTATCAATGGTATTTGTGAAATTTGGATGGATATTTGACAGGGATTTGCATTATTAAATTATGAGATAAAAAGTATACATATGCCGAGTAGGTCCATTTCATTTTTATATTAATCAATTCTAATGTTCCCTCACTCCCCCCTTTCTTTAACATGGCATGGATTGCCATTTTGTCCATTTCTCCTTGTATTTTTAACAGCTTTGGCTTTTATATGTCAATGATGTTTTCCAGTTTATTAGAAGCACTTATGACAATTACACGTTCCTCTGTGGATTTTAAATCTAATCAATGTGGAGACCAGCGGGGGGTGACCAGTGGACCCTGAGCAACAGATGAATGGATTACTCTGACACAACGTTTGCTGTGAAGGAGAGGACCAGGCAGCCCAGATTGCCTGCCTCGCTAGGCTTTTATTACAGTTTGAGATAAAGTTTATTTTTTAGATACAATCAATAGTGTGAGTAATCTTGGGAGGACACGTGTGTTCACACTATCCTCTAGGTAAGGGCATTCAGGGATTAAGCGAAAGGATTCCAGTAAACACCCGGGGGTCTGCACGTGCACAGACTTGTTTGGAAAAGTCAAGGAATAATTAGGGGTGCTGCCTCTGACACTCCCCTAAGTCGGAATTCCGATAAACAGAGCAGACAGCCTTCCTCCCTATCCTCGCAAGGTCCTCCTCACAACTTTCCAACCAAGTCTCAGGCTTCCCCACAGAGACCCTTTACATGATGTTTTCACCTTAAATTCCATTTTGTCTGATGTTATTATCTCTATTCAAATTTTGCCCCTTTTGTGTGAAATGTGTTCTTGCAAGCGGCGTATTCTTCAGATCTTTCAGAAACTCCTTGGCATTTCTGGCCCAACAGGCAGCCTTCTCTGTCTCCTGGTGCTAGAATGACATCTGTCTCATTTCTGTTTCTTCAATCGATGCTTGAAACCTTAACATCCATGTTTGTTTTCACTTTGTAAATTTTCACTTTGATAATTTTAAGCTATAATGTCTTAGTGTTACTTTTTCTCATTCCATTCCGATTATTACTGTCTCATTTCCGGGTGCTTATTATAACGGGGCATACCTTTCAGTTCTCCAACTGGGGAAACACTGGGTACTTAAGCATTAAAACATCAGCGTGCTCCATGGAGGCCACAGTGCAGCTCAATCACGCCTGCATCGGGAAAACCCTAGCGGGTGTCTTATAAACAATGAAGCCATCAGCGATTGAGTCACATGATTGAGGTTAATGTGAAACATAAAATGAAGCAGAAGTCAAAGTTAAACATGTAATTTTAGGATATGAATTTGCGCTGTGGAATCAGACTGCAACACAAGGGTGAGTGGAGGCGGCGGGGGAGAGGAATCCATTTGGAATCACATTCAGTAAAAAGGCCTATTTCTCATGCCTCCCAGTCAGGCAGTGTGCGGTAGAACACTGTACTTTGTATTAGACTTTGCACTAACAAAGACATGGAAATGTAAGTTATTTACAGTGGAGATGGACTTTTATTTCTTTGGATGGGAATGGGATAATTCCTTTTAAAAAATACCCTGGAGTTTGTGTGAACAATAGGAGGAGCTGCTGTGAGCAATAGGAGTTGGTGTGAACATAGGAGTTGTGAATAATAGCAGGAGTTGGTGTGAACAAGAGGATGAGTTGGTATGAACAGTAGGAGTTGGTTGGTGAACAATAGGAGGAACTGGTGTGAACAAGAGGAGGAATTGGTGAGAACAATAGGAATTGGTGTGAACATAGGAATTGTGAATAATAGGAGTTGGTGTGAACAATAGGAGTTGGTGTGAATAACAGGCAGAAGGATTTCTGGTAAATACAATATGGGAAAAAGGCACATTTAGCCTAATAAGTAGGGGGACTAGTTGGTCAAATAAATGAATGTTGAATAGGAAAGTGTTTCCTTTACAGCGTTGGAAGCAAAGTGGTGGAAACACTGTCAGCCAGAGCACTGAGGAGACACGTGTGGGAAATAAAACCTCAGGGTACATCTGTCAAGACAACAGGCCCCCACTGGCCTAATGTCTGTGATGTCACCTTAATGTCAGTAATGGACAAGGATGAGCAGGGAAGAGAGGGAAAGATGACAGAAAACACATGGTCCATCTGTGTTCTGTGTGTAGCTCTGTGGGGATTCTCTATTAGAACGACACAATCGCAGAATCTGGTCTGTGACAGGCAAGAAAAATGATCTACAGCCCTGACATTTTCCAGGCTGCCTCTGGGGCGCACAGTCTAGTCAAGCGTTGAAATGCTTTGTCTCTCCCACTTATGAAACAGCAGGAACACTGGCAAGTTCCTCCTTTACTTGGAACCAACGTGCGCACCCAGCTAAAACCCCACCCGGGGGATCATTTTTAAATCCTTTTGATTTACAGGGAATTTTCCTCTCCAAAAACAGCATCTGCTTACTGCAGGCTCTGTTCTCAAGTGGGGACACAAAACATACGCCAAGAGAGGTCTGATGGTTCCCACTGGCATTTTTAAATTTTTTTGCTCACTTGTTGACTGTTTCACCCCAGAGCCTAGAGCAGTAGGGAGCTCACTAGATACTTCTGATGAATGAATCAGTACAACCTACAATCTAAACCACATGTTCAAGAAAGAAAAACCAGAAACCAAGAAATGAGACTCCAAAACAATGCACATGATCAACTCGATGTTTCTCTGTCTACTAACTCTCAACACGTCATCCTTAAAAACGCTGTTAAAACGGGATTATAATAATTACAGAAAGTACATCATAGTTAATAAGACATGAACCAAATGCCTGTGGTTAGTTGAACATCCTTTTATCATTTCAAGTTTTATCTTTTACACATTTTATTCTTTAAATTTACACTTGAAAGACAGAAGTTTCTGGGAATATATTATTTTTTTCTTTAGTAAGAGCAGCATGGAGGTTAATGAAAAGCTTACCTATCACTTTATTCTTCTTTCCATTTTTTATAGGCGTACAAAGCAAACTTCGAATGCCCTGCTGGCTTATGTTCCCCATATTTTCATTCTAAACAAAACAAAACAGTGAAAAATTACAAGAAGAGTGATTTTCCCGTTAGCTGCTGTTATGTAAACTATATTGGCCATCTGAACCCACTAACGTAGTCATCTTTTATTAGCTGGAGTGATAAGAGTGCAGAAAATATACTAAGTACAATGGCATTCACATGAATGCAATAGAAAGCAATTAGGTTTTATATTATTAAAAATACGAATAACCTAGCCCTGGTTGGTTTGGCACAGTGCTTAGAGTGTCAGCCCACTACCAAAGGGTCACAGGTTTGATTCCTATTCAAGGGCATGTGCCTCGGTTGCAGGCTCAATAGGAGTGCATGCGGAAGGCAACCAATCGATGTGTCTCTCTCACACCGATGTTTCTCTCTCTCCCTCTCTCCCTTCCTCTCTCTCTAAAAACATCAATTGGGCGAGTATATATCCTAGATTTCTTTTTTCCCATTTTAAACGTTCCCAGCAGCTTACAGTACTAGCATGCACTGTACCTGGAGGAGATGTCTCTGGTAGCCTAACAAGAGGAGCCGAATCCAGAAGAGTCAGCCATCCCCCCTGACACCACATGTTACACACTGGCCCTCTGTGGACACGTGACCACTGTGTCCACTGCCCATACTGCTGACTTCTAAGAGGCCTCCTAGATATGAAACAACAGCAAGGCAGCTGCCTCCACATGCAATGCTTCTCTGAAGTAAAAGGAGAGAAAATACCAGGATTCAAAGTTTCCCATGGCTGAGAAACGGGTTTTTGCTGCCTTGCTGTCAGGGAAAACAGATATTCATTCTTCATGGAGCTGCTCCCTGTGGTGGGTCACCAGCTATGTCACTTCAAGCCACGGAAAACTTACCTTTTAAGGATAAACTCAAGAACGCTAGCGAGCCTGTCTTGGGGCCATCACTGACATGAAGTGGGCAATAGAGCAATCATCTCACGTGTCAATGAATTATTTAAAACAGGTGAAAGTACACAGGGAAGTACTCAAGCATCACGGCCCAGCTCCCGGCAGGTGCTAAGGGCATCTGGTCAGGGAAGGCCGCCCGCACTCCGAGCCCCACACCCGCTACTCACCGCCCAGGGGAATCTGCTGTCCTTGCTGACGTCGGGGATGTTGAGCGCCTCCATGGTGCTGGCGACGTACTGAGCGTACATGTAGTTGATCTGGCTCCCATCCCGGTCCCTGTGGGAGGAACGCAGGTGAGCGCTCTGTGGGCAGCGGAGTTAAAGAAACGACATAAGAGAGACAAACAGGTCTCTGGCCATCGGGCAAGCGCATGTCGTACTTAGGAAAGGCGGCTTGAAATGCACTTCCCGATTGACAACGTGGGTGGTTACTAGAACTGAAATGGTTTGAAAAGACAAAGACCCACAATTTTCCAACAACCCACAGCAAGTTTTTAAACGCCCTGAGTCATCTCCTTGCCATCGCCGACGGGCCTGTTGATTTTTGTGCCGCTGAATGTAAAATCCACCGGAATTCCCTGCCAGGTCTCATTTTCATCAGACGATAGAGTGACCAAGGACCAGCCTGTTGTATTCCTCGGTTATTTTCTCTACATACCCGCACCAACAACCTCTCCCACATTTCAAATCCAGGGAGAGCCGACACGCGGAGACGAGCTTCACTCAGCAAGCTCGCGTCTCCGTTCTTTCAGATCTTTTAGGATACTTTTAAGATCTTAAAAAGCATAAAAATGTATCTTCTTCGAAAGATTCTCATTCACTTAGAACAGCGGTTCTCAACCTGTGGGTCGCGACCCCTTTGGGGATCAAACGACCCTTTCACAGGGGTCGCCTAAGACCATCCTGCATATCAGATATTTACATTATGACTCATAACAGTAGCAACATTACAGTTGTGAAGTAGCAACGAAAATAATTTTATGGTTGGGTCACAGCATGAGGAACTGTATTTAAAGGGCCAGAAGGTTGAGAACCACTGACTTAGAATATTTTCCCAGCGACCATGTGCCTGGTATTACGTGTGAGTGAAGAAGAATGAGGAGTCAGAAGCCAACCCGCTCCACACAGATAATCTGGAGGGAATCCCAGGAAAAGCTCAAGATAAGTGTGGGCTTTAGGCTCATTAAGCAAACTTTAAAACTGCGGATCCTCCAGGGACAGCGAGAGTCTCGGGGAAGGAAGACAGGCTTTTGGAAAGATAAGAAACTTGAGGTCACTGTGAGAAAGAGGGGCTGGAGAGGAAGTGATAATGATGCTATTAATGGCTTTTATTATCCTTACCATCCTCCTGTTCACAGCGGGAGCCGGATGAAGCCCAAAATAGTTAGTCACTTGCGGGGGGAGGGTAAAATCCGACTTAGAGACGCTGACAGGGAGAAGAAGCCACACGTCCATGACTTTTCAGAAACCCCATTCTTTTAATTCCCCGAAGCTTTCCAGTTCCTAATGGTCACTTTAGGGAAAAGTGGTGTTGGGGTTACTGAGTTATCATTTCCTTTCTCACTCGGGGAGGAATGCGGAGGGAGCTTCCTTCCCACGCTCCGTAGGCGCAGCCTGAGTGCCCGTGGCCGGGGAGGCCTGGTCCGTGTCCCCGGGAGCCTGCCCACGCAGGTCATCGGCTGTCACGCCGCTGTTGTCGGCGTGCAGCTGCACACGCTGCCGGGCAGCGCCCAGTCTCTGGACCCTCCCTTGCACCTGCACCCCTGGCCCCAGAACAAAGGCTCGGGCTCAGCCACCCGGGGCTGGATGCCATGTAAGTTCAAGTCCATAGGACAAGGGAGAAAACGTGACGGCTTCTAGAAGCCTCCGCGAAGAGGCAGCGGCTGCATTTCTCTGCCCATCCTGCCTGGCCCCCCACAGCCCTCTGACCCCGGGAAAGGACGCAGGAGCGGTCTCCCTGACCCCAAAGGGGAGGGCCACACCTGACGGCGCAGGAGAACCGGGCGCCTGGGTCCCCAGGCCTGTGAGCACCTGAGCCGCCACCTCCAGCTCTTCCAGGAGCAGCAGCACTGCGCTCGCTGAGCGCCTTTCACTGGGGTTTTTATGATGCACCATCCAGCCTTACCCTAAGAATGCAGCCGGCAGTAGTACCACCCTGTGCAGAGGAGAGGGCGGGGCCTGTGGAGGAGAGGGCGGGGCCTGTGGAGGAGAGGGCGGGGCATGAGGAGGAGAGGGCGGGGCGTGAGGAGGAGAGGGCGGGGCATGAGGAGGAGAGGGCGGGGCGTGAGGAGGAGAGGGCGGGGCGTGTGGAGGAGAGGGCGGGGCCTGTGGAGGAGAGGGCGGGGCATGAGGAGGAGAGGGCGGGGCGTGAGGAGGAGAGGGCGGGGCGTGGGGAGGAGAGGGCGGGGCGTGTGGAGGAGAGGGCGGGGCGTGTGGAGGAGAGGGCGGGGCCTGTGGAGGAGAGGGCGGGGCCTGTGGAGGAGAGGGCGGGGCGTGTGGAGGAGAGGGCGGGCGTGTGGAGGAGAGGGCGGGCGTGTGGAGGAGAGGGCGGGCGTGAGGAGGAGAGGGCAGGGCATGAGGAGGAGAGGGCGGGGCGCGGGGAGGAGAGGGCGGGGCGTGGGGAGGAGAGGGCGGGGCGTGCGGAGGAGAGGGCGGGGCGTGCGGAGGAGAGGGCGGGCGTGTGGAGGAGAGGGCGGGCGTGTGGAGGAGAGGGCGGGGCGTGTGGAGGAGAGGGCGGGGCGCGGGGAGGAGAGGGCGGGGCGTGTGGAGGAGAGGGCGGGGCGTGTGGAGGAGAGGGCGGGGCCTGTGGAGGAGAGGGCGGGGCGTGTGGAGGAGAGGGCGGGGCGTGTGGAGAGGGCGGGGCGTGAGGAGGAGGGGGCAGGGCATGAGGAGGAGAAGAGGGCGGGCGCGGGGAGGAGAGGGCGGGCGTGGGGAGGAGAGGGGGCGTGTGGAGGAGAGGGCGGGGCCTGTGGAGGAGAGGGCGGGCGTGAGGAGGAGAGGGCGGGCGCGGGGAGGAGAGGGCGGGGCGTGTGGAGGAGAGGGCGGGGCGTGCGGAGGAGAGGGCGGGGCGCTGGGAGGAGAGGGCGGGGCGTGCGGAGGAGAGGGCTGGTGCACCTAAGAGGAGCTGGTCAGGGAGGAGGTGGTGCTGGAGGGACCGTGAAAGGCTGGGTAAGACTCAGGACATAAGGATGTGAAGAAAGAGACGGGGGTGGTGTCCAGGAAGGGAATAAAAACAGCATAAAACACGACGGTGCTGGAACCGAGTCTGCGCGTCTGGAAGCCATTCATCAGCAGTCATCAGGCCTGCCGCGATGGCTTCGGGCCCACGACATTGGCCAAGATCAGCTAAGACGCAGCGGGCGGCGTGGAAGGTGCCGTGCGAGGAATAGGCCTCGGGCCTGAAATCACAGGGTCTCCCGGGGGCCTTGCAATGCGCCCCCGGCTCCAGCTGCGGGGAGCGGCTCTAAGCCACGGCCACGGCTGCACGGAGGCCACGCCGGCCAGCGCTGCGCGCTGCGAGGGACGGTGCCGCCACAGCTGGGACTCTCCCGACAGGAGGGCTCCCCGCAGCCCTGCCGGACGCCTCACCCCTGTCTGAGACGCCTCCACAGACCCTCCCGCCCTCTCCCTCCTGAACGTCTTGCATATTTAGTCCAGTCTCAGCACCCGCTTCTCCGAGGCCCTGCCTCACTCAGAGGTCCGAGGCTCTTCGCGCAGCGGGTATCAGTGGGTGTAAGGGAGGACACCTCGGGAAGACGGGGCAGGGGGGGAGGGAGACACACTGAGAAATGTCTGTGCTTTGGAGCTAATTGGAAGCTGCAGGCGTGTAAGCCAAAGACAGAAAGACACAGCCGAGAGACAGAAATAGCAGCGAATACGGAGAACTTACTATGTCCCGGAATTATCTAGCTCAGCGCCAGCTCCAGCCCTGCTCCTGTACAAGTGTGCCCATTTCACAGATGAAGAAACTGAGGCCTCCAGAGGTACAATAATTTACACAAAGCCCTAGAGCCGGTAAAGTAGCGGGAACTTAAATGCAACTAGTCTGATTTCAGAGTCTGCACTCTCTTCCTCCGCTTCCAGTTTTTTCAACGTGGTAAAATCCTTTTCACTACATTGTTAAGTTGTAGGTGTTACTGTATTTAACTAAAATTATGTTTCTAATCTAATTATCATCAATAAGTATTAATTAGTACCGTATATATATTCCAAGAAAGTCAGTTTAGAGGATTAACCCTATGTATGTGTTGTTTTATGATAAAAACGTGGATTTATAAATTAATAGGGAATGAATATGGAATAATAGCACTATTTCCTAAAATTAAATGCTAATGTAAACAGTGTACCGTCACACTCCCTTTCCCCTTCTAATTGGTGGCTCTTCGGTTTGAATGAACTGAAACTCCCCCATCTGGAAATGCACTTCCCTCCCAGAGTCCTCGGGCCCACCTCCCAGCGCAGCCCTCGCTTCCTCCCATGGTGATCCAACGCTAATAATTCGGCATCCTGTGCACCCTGAGAGTTTCACACGTAACGTTTCACAGCTGTCTCTAACACATCACTTTATTTTTGAAAGATAAGCAGGCTGGCTGGAAAGATACCAAACGAGCCAGGCTTTTAAGCAGACACATACTGCCTACAAGGACTGATTTCCTCACTGCTCACCTCTCCCTCCACGGTCACTCCATGGAAGAGGGTCTGGACTGCAAAGTGTGGACCAGTGAGGGTGAGAGGGCCCGAGTTCTATCAATAAGCAATTTTAGAAAGAGAACGAAGACTCTGATGGTGACTGTGAGTACCAGGTTAGTCCTATTTCAAAATGCAGGAGCTATTAAACATCATTCTAATCAGCGTTTTTGCAAAACTCAGCCTCATATCTAATTTTTATTTTTTTAAAAATGACTAAGATGTCTTTAAATGCATCATTAGAATAGCAGTTAAGTTTAAAATGTTCAGCAGAAATAAGGCATTTGTATTAAATAATTTTCATTACTGTAAAATCAGTTAATGAATCAGTTAAAATGATCCATGCAAATTAGTCTCCTTTAAGGTAATCATACCCAACTAGCTATCTTTATAAGGAAATATATTTATACTAAGACTGTTTTGAAATGATTGAAAACATAAATGAAAAGATACCTCTATTTCGCTTACAGAAAGGGAATATGGTATTCACCAGGAACTAATCAAATATATAGTAAGAAAGTAAATATACTATATAGCAGTGGTTCTCAACCTTCCTAATGCCGCGACCCTTTAATACAGTTCTTCATGTTGTGGTGACCCCCAACCATAAAATTATTTTCGTGGCTACTTCATAACTGTAATGAATCGTAATGTAAATATCTGATATGCAGGATGTATTTTCATTGTTAGAAATTGAACATAATTAAAGCATAGTGATTAATCACAAAAAACAATATGTAATTATATATGTGTTTTCCGATGGTCTTAGGGGACCCCTGTGAAAGGGTCATTCAACCCCCAAAGTGGGTGCGACCCACAGGTTGAAAACTGCTTAAAAAAACAAAAGCATATTCACCAGTAGGGGTCACTATTACACCAAGTCACTGGGCTAGGAATTCAGCTCTCACTGCCAGGAATTAGAGGACCTGGCTGAATTAATAACAACACTCAAAATGCGAATGAAAATAATTACACATACATGCTGCTGCACAGATATTCAAAGGTAAATGTAGGTACTTCATAATTTTACACATTTAATATTCCCTATCACACCAATTTCCTAATCCCATCACATATGTAAAGTCTTCAATATACATGTTTATATTTGTACCTATATAAATTCATTATTTATGCAAGCCAAAAAGTAAATTAGTCCAATAATTATGTGTCTTATCTGGAAGCTTTCTAAAATGTTCTTTATAAAAAAGCAACAAAAACGTCACAGCATCCTAAAATCAAAGTGACGTAGATGAGTGCCCGTCCTAAGAATGAGGAACTCCACCCCTGAACGAGGCAGGCCGGCCTGAAGCCCACATGTGGGAGGCAGAGATGTTGTTAAGATAACGTCCTATTTCCACGATCAAACGATATAATATCAATAATTTCTGGGAAAATGATTGGAAGGAAATGAAAAACAGGTCCCGTGATAAGCAGCATTTGCCAGGCCTTCCGGTCGCTGGAGGCTGGTGGACCACACTCCGCAGAAGGCTCGCGCAAGCCAGCACCAGCAGCTCGCATGGGGTGCACGGGGCGGTGGGAGCACACAGACAAAACGGGGCCAGGAGCACCACACCCTCCAGCACATCAACACTTTGCTGTTTCCGAGCAACAATTTAAAGGCGAATAAGAATTTAAACATTAAAAAAACATGAAAAACCAGTGAGCTCCAATGGACACCTGCCCTGTCTCCAGCCCCAGGGTCGGCTCACGACTGTGACTCGGCCGCAGGCTCCCTTCTGCATTAAATCCCCTGCTGACTCCAAATCAGAACAGATTCGCGGAAAACTTTGTCTAGAAACTGTCCAATGTCCAGGGGTCTCCGATAAGCAGTGAAAACTCTAATTGAAATAGAGCCCTGGGGGCCTCCACGAGCCAGCTCACAGGACACACGGTGCCCAGGCCTGTGCTCATCGGGACCGTTCACTCTGTGAAAGACTTCTTAGCTGGAGTAAACACAACACAACACAACACAACACAAACCCTGGGACTTTATAACATCCAACAGCAAAGTATTTCCACAAACCAAATTATTTGCGGGGAACATAAAAGTCAAGAGCATCTGTGTCTGAAATTAACTGGGTCACGGAACGACGCTGTAGCCTGTTTCGCAGGCTGGTGAATGCAGGCGGAGTTCTTTTACCTTGTCACAGTGTCGGATGATCGCTCCAGCTCCTCACACTCCATGTGGAACACGCTGGAAAAGGAATCCTGGAAACACAGCGACAAGGCCGGAGTAAGTGTGACGAGGCTGTACCAGGCGTCCGCGCAGACACGGGCCTGAGGAATGACCGCGCTGGTGTTTGTTACGTGTGTCTACTTACTCTCCGAGGGAGCTGGACCGAGCGCTCACTTCACATCACGCTATTAAAGCCATGTTCCTATAGCTTCTGATCGCCACTGCCTACAATGCTTCTTTGAGCACTCTTTTTTTTTTCTAGCAGGTGTTAATAAATGTTAGCTTCAAAGTTTCTCTCTATTTCTTCAAAACCCTCCAGTTCTGCTTTCATGCAGACATCGATTGCTGCTGCTAGATCCCAGGAGAGGAATGGCTTTTTAGAAAGACATCCCATGCAGTCATATTCTGTGAGAGCCAAACAATTGGGCAGGTTTGAGCAACAGAGAGAAACGCTTTTGAAGTTACACTGAAAAGCAGGTACATATTTGCAGCCGAGCTGTACTCGCGCCTGAAGAATCGGAAGGAAGCAGGACGAAAACACTGACGTTAGCGTGACGTGGGGACAGGAGAGAGGAGCACGTTGTTTTTTTTTCTTGCTCACATTTTGATTTTGGCTCACGCTGTTGAAATACTTTTAATCGGTAACTAACTGCAACATAAATCAAGTCACTTAATTCCCTACCTAAACCCAACAACCGAAGCTGTTAAAAGTGAGCACCGTGCATCAGCGGGCTGCGGCTGGGCTGTATTCAAAGCACCAGTGAGCCGAGGCAGACGCTGCCATGACAGGGTTAACCGGGGGAGCTGGAGTCGAATGCTAATGACATTTCCGGTGTCTGAAAAAGGGGGGGCCTCGTATATAACTTTCCAACAGTAAATCGCAGGGGACAAGTGCTAAGTTGACAGACTGCATTAGTGAGTGCTGACCTGAACTTTAAAAGGGTGGCTACTCTCTTATAATCATCTCGACATTACAGGATTTATACCTGATTAAGCATATGAAGTAGTATCTACGAATAACACACACACACACACACACACACACACACTGATTCGGATAATGTTGGGTCCTACAGTGCAATCTTACTACCTAAAACAATGTAAAGACTTTAAATGTAAGTATTAAATATATTTTATTCGGCTTCCTCCCAAAAACATGAACTCAGATATCACACATGGTGGAAGCTGACTGATACAAGTGGCGACCCCACTCTCTTTCCCACTAACCCCCCAATAAGGAGCCTATCGCCAGGGTCTAAAGGGAAAAGCGGAGGAACAAGGACATCCAATAGAAGTCTCCTGGCAGCCGTGGTTCACAGGCTGAGAAGGGAAAGAAACTGCAGAAAGGAAAACTGCCTTCAGCCAGGGGCCCCGATTCTAACAGCAAGTGTGGCTGGCCCATCGAGAGGCAACCAGCCCCCAACGAGAACCACCTCTCACACACATCTCTTTCTTGCTTTTTCTTT
The DNA here is from genome assembly GCA_036010255.1 of Myotis pilosus. Lineage (NCBI taxonomy): Eukaryota > Metazoa > Chordata > Mammalia > Chiroptera > Vespertilionidae > Myotis > Myotis pilosus. The sequence goes on from JASKON010000034.1 coordinate 2,676,397, forward strand.
TTTTAATCCTCACCCGAGGATATTTTCCCATTGATTTTTTAGGCACAGTGGAAGAGAGAGGAAAAGACAGAGAGAAACATCGATGTGAGAGAAACATCGATGGGTTGCCTCCTGCATGAGCCCTGACCAGGGCCCGGGCCAGGGAGAAGCCTGCAACCAAGGTACATGCCCTTGACCAGAATCGAACCCGGGACCCTTCAGTCCACAGGCTGAAGCTCTATCCACTGAGCCAAATAGGCCAGGGCCCATCCCTTTCTTTACGTTACAAATCCAAATCGGTGGATTGAAATTTACCACTCAGAACTGTTTGGTGGCTTCCCATTGCTGGTAAAGGATTGGGGACCCACAGGCAGCTTTAATAATGCAGCCTCTATTGGGCCATCCCTTTGTTTTTTAAAGTATTTCTGGCAAAAGATAACATGCCCCTAGCCGGTTTGGCTCAGCAGATAGAGCGTCGACCTGTGGGCTGAAGGGTCCTGGGTTCGATTCCTGTCAAGGGCACATGCCCGGATTGCAGGCTCAATTCCCCAGTAGGGGGTGTGCAAGAGGGAGCCGATCCATGATTCTCTCTCATCATTGATGTTTCTCTCTCTCTCCCTCTCCCTTCCTCTCTGACATCAATAAAAATATATTTAAAAAATAAATAAGATAAGAAACCTATTTTAAAAAGAAAAGAAAATGTGCTACCCAACCCGTTCAGAATGGGGATCTCCCTGCTCCTAGCAGCCGTGGCACTGCTTCTTCCAACCATGGGAGGTCAGCACTGACGACAATGCGTTTCCCCATCGAGGCCATGGAGCCGCTGACCACAGCAGCACAGGACACGCCCATGGTGACCGCTTTGAGGAGGGACACTGAGGCACCCTCCCCCCACCCCTACCTGTCTTCAACCAGGACAGGTCTACTGTCATCAGCTTTGCGTGACCAACCACACAGGGTTTAGGAGAGGGTTCGAGGCTAGCATGGGGTTTATAAGCAGTGGCCCAAGGAATCTCCGTTTCTGTCTTTCTAACAAGAAAAAAGCCATACTCTGTACTCACGGAGCAGTCTCCATCCACGATGAAGATGGTGCACTTTTGCACCTGCATGAAGGAGATAATCGTGGCAGCGATCTTCTTCAGAATGACCTCCAAGGATTGCTGCTCTTCAAAAATCAGACTGGCAAGGTCAAGCAGCACCTGACAGAAAGACACCACAAGCTTCATATTTAGTAACTAGAGGCCTGGTGCACGAATTTGTGCACCAGTGGGGTCCCTCGGCCTGGCTTGCAGGATTGGGCTGAAACCAGCTCTCTGACATCCCCTAAGGGGTCCTGGAGTGCGAGAGGGTGCAGGCCAAGCCAACAGACCCCACTGGTGCATGATCGGGGCCGGGGAGGGATACGGGAGGTTGGACAGCTGACCCCTCTCTCTCAGTCCCAATCGGCCAGACCCCAGCAGCAAGCTAACCTACCGGTCGGATCATCTGTCCCCCAGTGGCCAGTGCACGTCATAGTGAGCACTTGAGCGACCTTAACATATCATTAGCATATTATGCTTTGATTGGTTGAATGGACAACTGGACGACCAGACACTTAGCATATTAGGCTTTTATTATATAGGATTGCTTGTAACCACTAAAGCAATATAATGATACATATGAGCTATATGTTGTTTATATATATTTAATCTAACACGTTGCAAGCAAGTTTGCATTCTGCTTACTAACAATTGTTATTACAGCTAGTACAGTGGTCCTATCATAGACTCTGAATCCAGCCAGAGTCATTAGATTTTAATTCAGACTTCCCTTCCTGCCAGCTTTGTGATTTAGGGAAAATTTCTTGAAAATGGGGATAACAGTAGTACCAAAATCATAGGAATGCCGTAAGAACTAAATAAGTTAACATTTATAAGGCATTTGAACAGCATATGACACTTAAAACACATTGTTCATAAATAATAAATGTGTATTAATGTTTATCGACATTTTCACAGGACATATTAAATACTGTCCAAAGTAAATAAAGTATTAGTTCTTTTTGTGATTTTCCTGGTAATTTCTCTTTTCTTTGAATTCCACAGAATTTCTTCCAATGTCACAAAGAATGTGTGTGATGAGGGGGTAGAAAGTGTACATATTACAGAAAATTTATTGGAGGTGATACTGTCCTAGCCCAGGCCTGAAAGATGAGTAGAAATCATTGAGGTGAAGTCGGGGAAGGGGACTATTTCCGTCAAAAAGAACTGAATTGGGAAAAAGCAGCACACTACACTACTAGCTTCCGTCAAGTTTCATGTGCATTGGAGTGTAAAGAGGAGAGCTGGGCAGATGAGGCTGGAGAGTGAAGCAGAGAAACAACCCCAACCCCTGTATATCTCTTGAAGCAGTTGGCTGGTGACAGTTTGCAGGAAGGAAGTGACAGAGTCACAGTTGTATTCGTGAACACGGGGTCTGGGTGAATGGATGACAAGCACAGAGCATGGGAACAGTTAGGGAGATACCGCAGTTGAAGGCAATGGAAGGTCCAATGCCTTATTAATACAAGTTCAAAAGAGAAAAAATAGAAAGCAGGGGAGAAGAGTCATCAAATAAATAATGAAAAAGGATCACATAAAACGGAAGGTTCTGAGTCTCCAGGCTGAAAGGGATGACCAGGTATCAGCATGATACATTAAAAGGGAAAAGAAAAAGTCATATTGTGAAATTAAGTGACCAAAGCAAAGATAAAGAAATAAACCAAAAAGCTCACAGACATTTAAAAAATCTACAAAGAACCAAGAATCAGAACAACATGGATACTAGTTAGAAGACAAAGCACTACCTTTAAAATCTGAGGAACTGATTTTTTTTCATTTGAGAATTTTGTACCCAGCAAAACTTGCCAGGATGGTACAATAGACATTTTCATACATGCCAGGATTCAGAAAGCTTCCTTCACCACTCCCCTCCTCATAGAGTTACTTGAGAATGTGCGGCAATACAACAAGGGGATGTGCTGAGAGAGGAGTTGTGGGATTCACGGCTGCAGATGAGCCTGAAGCCGTGAAGGGCAGTTCTATGCTGACACCTGGGCAGCAGTCATGGGGTGACACAGTTTGGCTTGAAAGAGGCAAGATGGAGAACATCTACCTGGAGATCTCCGAGAGAAAGAACTCCACAGAATGCCTAAATAATGGAGAGTCGTGGTGTGGGAGGACCAACAGCATGAGATGACACCAAAGCAAACAGTTCAAGGGAAAAAGAATGGAATTCAGAAACATCCAGAAAAACTAACATGAACAACATTCTCACAGCCCTGGCACTTCTGAACACCTTGTTTGAAATTGCAACTTTAGAATTAACCTAGGGGTAAAAAAACAAAACAAAACAACAATCAAAAACCCACACAGTTAATCAAGGTTGTAGACAGTATATATGTCATCCCGTGGGTGACAGAAAAGAAAAAGTCCAGACGGGAAAACAGGCGAGGAGGAGGAGTTGGGAAGGAGAAATGAGAGACGCTGAGGTCCTGGTCTTACGAAGCATGGAATCAAGAGATGACATCTCTTGTCGATGGAGCAAGAACTGAAAGCCTTATTTAACATGACAAATGCAACCCACCCCGTAACTCAAAACAGTGGCCGATGATACTGGTCCGCTAAGGGTGGTGAAAGCCAAATAAGCCCTCCCTTGTTCATTAGTGAACACTGCCCAACGGTTATGGACTTGGGAAGAAGGAAGCAGAAATACCTATTAGAAGGAACAACCGACATATTTAGAAACTGAATCTGTGTTATTTGCATTTTCAGTCGTGCACAGAGATTGGCTAAAAATCACAAGCATATATTAGGTAAACATTTAACACATTTAAAGTAGAATCTCTGAGCTCTCTCTCTAGGCCCCGGACTTGCCTGATTCCTCTTGTTCTCCAGCAGCGATGTCTCGTAGAGTTGTGCGTTGTGAAGAACAATCCCACAAAATGCCAAGTACGCGGCGAAGTCCTAGAAAACGGGCCAGACAACACCAAGTGAGAATTGTGTCTACAACTGTCTGGGTCTGTTGCCGGAAACACAAAGGGCATCCAATGTTAGGTAGAGTTGAAATAAATACAGGAGAACCCGAAGGAGAGATGTTTATTCTACATAAAATCAGGAAATGAGGCAGAGCGGGGGTGAGCGAAATGGCACCCCCTAGTGGGTGACCAGCACCAACACAGTCTCCTATGTTGTAAGTTAGGTAGACATGAACAATGAGAGAGAGAGTGGTATGGAGACCTGGTCTCTTTATTAGAAATGGGAACCTGCTCTTATGCAAAAACTCGTGTGGCCTCTGAATGACGGTGACTCGGATCCATGCCAAGGAGATGCAAGTGGCTTATAACTTCTTCCCGGGGCAAATAAAGCTCACGTGCTCATTAGGAGAAGACGGGCAATTACACTTCCCTCTAAAGTTGCAGATACTAGTTGAATTGTGTTCCTTTTAACAGGTAACTGTTGTCCTCACTATACTATACTCAGGTGGTGTGCTCACACTTACATTGCTTGTTGGTTAAAATAGATCTTTACCTGGCACGCTGGACCCACAATCGTGGATTCATTTTGCCAAGTGGTGATATGGCCTAAGGATCCCGGCCTTTCTAGAGGGGTTCACATTTCATGAACTATAAACAGATAAGCTTAGATAAGCTTTTCTGGCACAGAAAGCTGCCTAGAGCCATGCGTCCACCACACACGCTCAGGAGGCATTCACAGACGGGAGAGTGGATGCTCAGGACCCTGACTTTACAGGCACTTGCTTTGTTCTGGAGCAATTTAGACACAGAGATCGACACCAGGGCCAACACAGCCCCAGCGTGGAGACAGAAGTCTTCTCTCCCAAAGCGCCTAATTTTCAGGGAGTGACGGACACAGCACTGGGCTTGGGTAGGAGGAATTGGGGCGGGGGGGGGCGGGGGAGGGAGAGGGGAGGATGGAGGGCGCCCTGGCACACGTGTAACGCCTCTTCAGGAAGAGGGATGGCAAACCCGCTAGTAGATGCAGCCGTGACCAGGTGTGCGGGCTGCGGTCCTGAGCGGAGGCAGATGGTGTGTGGCCTGTCTGTCACAGGACAATGCCGACGGCCCACTTTCCAGAGCTGGTTCGCACACTCAGCCTGAATGCACGCCTCGGTGCCCTGCGTCCGTGTGCCCAGCTTAGAGGACATTGTGATTGGGCTTCACAGGGGGCAGGTCCGATGCCCAGCTGACCTGGGGTGCTGGCCTTGGAGCACGGCTCCAGGGGGTTTACTCGAGGCTGAATTTCTTTTTTTTCTTTTAAATAGATTTACATCGATTTCAGAGAGGGAGAGGGGCAGAGAGATAGAACAGAGAGATAGAAACATCAATGATGAGAGAGAATCACTGATTGGCTGCCTCCTGCATGCTCCCTACTGGGGATTAAGCCCGAAACCTGAGCATGTGCCCTTAACCAGAATCAAACCTGGGACCCTTCAGTCCACAGGCCAACACTCCATCCACTGAGCCAAACCAGCCAGGGCAAGGCTGAATTTCTTAATAGCAGTGATGAAAGGTAGTGAGCAAACTGAAAGTCCATGTCACCCTCTGTATGGCCCCAATGTGCACGCGCACACATACACATACACACACACACTCACACACACACGCACACACGAACACATACACGCCGTGGGGGAGGCGTGGCCACACAGAGCGGAGCTGACTAGGTGGACGGCACAGATTCCCCTGCAGGTCCCTGTGTCTGCCACAGGCGGCATCCGGACCATTTCAGATCACATTAACCCACAGGGAGCTTAGTGACGGGCAGTGTCAGCAGCAGGTCCTCTGCAGGTCTGTCCACCTGAGGAGACATCACACCAGACGCGCTCTGTACCTTCTCATCTTTCTCAGTGAATGCCCCGCCGTTTCCCGACTTCTTGTTGATGGCCTGGGCGACGCCGACAACCTGGTGTAAGGAGAGAAAAGTGTCCAAAATGATTGGGATGAATGCACCGGTGTGTTCGCAGCAGAATTTAAAACCGCAAACAAAACCGGGCTGCCAACCCGAGACAAAGCCCCGGCAGCTGCGCCAGCTCTGCAGCATCTACTGCAGTCTTTCGCTCTGACAAGAGTTTGAAAGTTTTTAACCTCCTGGGTCCCAAACTACACCTGACTTTGTGACATTACCTGGCATTGTGTTCTAGGCAGTGAAGATGCGGGCGGAACAAGAGAGATGGCAGATGCCATAATGGTGACATTCCAGTCAGTGTGAGGCTCGGGAGGAAGTCCCACCCGCCCCCTTCACCACCCCGTTTTACAGACCAGCTAACAGGAAGTGAGGGGCCGACGTGGCCCACGAAGGCTTTCCACCTCTCTTCCAAACCCTAGGCCAGTGATGGCAAACCTTTTGAGCTCGGCGTGCCAGCATTTTGAAAAACCTTAACTTAACTCTGGTGCCGTGTCACATATAGACATTTTTTGATCTTTGCAACCATAGTAAGACAAAGACTTATATTTTTGATATTTATTTTATATATTTAAATGCCATTTAACAAAGAAAAATCAACCAAAAAAATGAGTTCGCCTGTCACCTCTGACACGCGTGTCACAGGTTCGCCATCACTGGCCTCGGCAGTCATCAAGTGACAGACATATTCACGCCGTAGGCAAACAACAGCCCCAGACATGGGCTCATCCTAATCCCTGGAGCCTGGGAAGAGGTCACCTTACATGGCAAAGGGGCTCTGCAGACGCGATTAAGTTATAGATCACGCGAGTCACGTGGGGGGTGAGGGGCCCAGTGTTGGAGCAGGAGGCAGGATAGCCGGTCAGACGGGAAGATCTGGGCTACAGGTCTGACGGTGGAGGAAGAGCCACAGGCCACGGGATGTGGGGAGCCTGAAGGCAAGAGAAGGATTCCTCCCGGATTCTGCACAGGAGCACAGCCCACCCACACCGATGTTAGCCCAGGGAGAACCAGTCTGCGCTCTGGCCTCCAAACCATACCATGGCACATTCGTGTTGATTTAAGGCACTACCTTCCCGGTAGACTTCTACAGCAGCAGTGGCACTCAGACGGCCATTAGAGCTGCTCTCATAATCCTCTTCCCCTCTCACTCCTCCGCACCCCATCCTGCATCTGCTTCACCAGAGAAACCTCATTCTCTTCGAAGCCTGACATCTCACTGCTGATGGTTTTCCTGCCATTAGTCCATCTCTGACACTAGGCCAGGCCTATCTTCCTGGGACACTGCTTTGGGCATACAAGTTATCCCATCACTCAGCTGTTTTAATGCTCTACCCATCCATCCATCCACTCATCCACCCACTCATTCATCTATCCATCCATCCATCCATCCATCCATCCATCCATCCATCCATCCATCCATCCACCCATCTATCCACTCATCCATCCACTCATCCATCCATCCATCCATCCACCCATCCATCCATCCATCCATCCACCCACCCATCTATCAATCCATCCATCCATCCATCCATCCATCCATCCACTCATCCACCCACCCATCCACCTATCCATGCATGCATGCATGCATGCATGCATGCATCCATCCATCCATCCATCCAGGATAAAAATCACAAATGGATTCCACACCCTCAACACGCACTGGGATCGCTTACGTGGCCTTTGATTAGAATCCTGCGACCTTTGTTCATGGGGTTCTTTGAACTATGACCTTCCTCTCTCTCGACAGAGGCCGAGTTTCCAAAGAGCAACCCACAGACACCCCCGAGTCCTCTGTGGCAGTCATAATGCCAGATGTCTGACAGCCAGGCCTTCCGGTCTTGCACCTCATCTCACACACCCTGAGTCTCCAACTAGCTTGTTTCCCGAGGACATGATGTAGGTCTTGCCCCTCAAAGTGGCCTGGGGCCTGCGCTGTCCTGACACCCTCCATGCCGGTCAGTTGTTGTAGATGACGAGGGAGAAGTGTCCGAGGGACCACAATTTTTAGGCTGATGTACTTACTGGACAACCCACATTTGAATAAGAGTTAATAAATCTGCCCACTTTCCCTCTGCCTTTGGCTTGATATTACGAGATCTGCCCGAACCTGAGGCCTTACATGGCAATGATAAGTCTGTGCTCTTAATCAGCCTTTAGTGATGAAGTTAACACAGCGCAGAGGGACTTGGGGAGAATGGAAAAGAAAAGCTTGTGTTTATTTCAGTTTTTAATTTAAAAAATATAGAAAATCACAGAGAACAAGATGGTAAACACCATGTCTTTGTCAACTAGAACAATGGTAATAAGGGCCATATTAAAAATCAGCTGTGACCTGGTCAGGGTGGCTCAGTTGGTTGGGCATCCTCCCATAAACCAAGACGTGGCTGGTTTAAGTCCCCCATGGGGCACATGCCCAGGTTTTGGGCTTGATCCCCACTAGGGGGTGTGCAGGAGGCAGCCAATGGCTGTTTCTCTCTTTCCCTCTCCCTTCCTCTCTCTCTAAAATCAATTGAAAAGACATATTTAAAAATTTCAGCTTGCAGGTGGGTCTGACTCAGTAGGTCTGGGTTGGGGCCTGAGAATTTGTTTTGCTAAAAGTTCTCAAGTGATGCCAAATGCCAAGGTCTAGGGACAAAAACCACTTTTAGAACCACTGATAATAGAACTACAAAGTGTTACTACTTCGTGGTTTCTTTTTTTTAAGTTACATTAAGATAAAACTATCCCAGTAGGCATGGCTAGTGGTTGAGCATTGACCTAAGAACCAGGAGGTCACGGTTCAATTCCCAGTCAGGGCACACGCATGGGTTGCTCACTCCATCCCCAGTGTGGGGTGTGCAGGAGGCAGCCGATCAATGACTCTCATCATTGATGTTTCTATCTCTCTGTGTCTCTTCCTTCCTCTCTGAAATTAATATATATATATAAAAGGGACTTTCTCCTTTCCAGTCCCATTGTACTTTCTACCAAATTTTGGTCATGTGACCCCCAGATAGCTGCATCACTGGCAGGCTCTTGCTGTGACGAACCATCTCCAGTGACCATCTGCACATGGGTCTCCTGGGCACAAGGAGAGCCCTCCTTCGATGCCACCTTCAGAGGCTGACAGAAACGTCCACCCTCCCAGCCATGCCCGAGAGCTCCTGCCAACCTCACAGCCTGGCCAGCCCCCTGCATCCTCAGGCTTTTAAATCTCGGCCAGTCTGCTGGGCACAAACTGCGTCTCATTGTCGCTTTCATTTACATTTTCTGGATTACCAGAGAGAAGGCACAGCTTTCGCATTTTTATTAGCTGCATCCATTTGCCTGTTCCATGCTGCCTCTGTGCACCTTTGCCAGTTTTGACCTTTTGGTGTTGTGGGTTGTTGGGCTTTTATTAATAACCTACAGGCCTGGTGCACAAAATTCATGTATGGGGGGGGGGGTCCTCAGCCCAGCCTGCACCCGCTCCAATCCGGGACCCCTCCCGCAATCTGGAACCACTGGCTCGTAACTGCTCACCTGCCAGCTTGATGGCCCTAACTGCTCTCCCCTGCTGGCCTGATCCCCCTAACTGCCTATCTGCCCTCCCCTCCTGGCCTGATCCCCCTAACTGCCTATCTGCCCTCCCCTCCTGGCCTGATCCCCCTAACTGTTCTCCCCTCCTGGCCTGATCCCCCTAACTGCCTATCTGCCCTCCCCTCCTGGCCTGATCCCCCTAACTGTTCTCCCCTCCTGGCCTGATCCCCCTAACTGTTCTCCCCTCCTGGCCTGATCCCCCTAACTGCCTATCTGCCCTCCCCTCCTGGTCTGATCCCCCTAACTGCCTGTCTGCTCTCCCTTCCTCTCCGCGCTCTTCGAACCCCCAGCACAGGCATGCTGAGAGCTCTCTGCTGTGGCCCCGCCCCCGTCCTGATTGGTAGTGACGTTATGGGGTCCCTGGAGAATTTGCATATTCCTCTATTATTAGTATAGATTTACGAATTGAGGTTTGCCATTTCTTTAAATGGCTGCTAAGGCCCCTGTCTGTTGCGGTCCACTATGTCCACCTGTATGTATAAGCAGTACACCGACTGTCTCCATCTTCTGAGTGTCTTTATGGGTGTGGTGGGCGGGGGACCAGGCAAGTGTGAGAACAGGACTGGCTGCTTTGGGCTTCCTCACATGCCTGGGGCAGGGAAAGGCCCCAGAGGATGAGAGGCAAGTCGCAAGACACAGCAGCAGGGCCCTGAGGGTAACTGGTGTCGGACATACTTGACCGAGGGCCAGTGCTGCTAACAGAGTTGATGACTCTATTCCCAGCCGACATAGGCAAGAGTCAGAACGAGGAAAACTTTGCCATTTCAGGAAGTTAAGGGAGGCCGGGTACAGGGCAGGCCCTTGGCATCTGCTCATTCACTTAACCTTTAGAGCAGGGGTCCTCAAACTACGGCCCGCGGGCCACATGCAGCCCGCCAAAAACATTTATCCGGCCTGCCGGGTGTTTTTGCCGCCGCTGCCTGTCCTGCTTAGCTGCCGACTCGTCCCGGGCCCGCAGTGCGCATGTGTGGAGGGACAGTGAACTGGCCCCTGTTTAAAAAGTTTGAGGACCTCTGCTTTAGAGCAACACCTTCAGCTGGGCATTACCCTTCCCATGTTACCACAGGGGCAGCTGAAGCTCAGGAAAGTTAAGTGGGTCACCCCAACATGGCAGCCGACCTCTCCAGTCTGATTCCAAAGCCTGCGTCCTTATTTTATATATATAATATGTTTTCATTGATTTCAGGGAGAGAAAGGGAGAAGGAGAGAGATAGAAACGTCAATGATGAGAGAGAATCATTGACCGGCTGCCTCCTGCACGCCCCTACTGAGGATCAACCCGGGCCTGTGCCCTGACTCGGAATCAACAGTGATCTCCTGGTTCATGGGTCAATGTTCAACCACTGAGCCACGCCGACTGGGAAAAAGCCAACACTCTTTCTGCTCCCGCCCCAGCCCGGGGCAAAGTGCAAGCAGGCCCGCTGTGGGCACGGGCTCTGAAGTGCCATTCTGCAATGGAACCGCTTAGCCCGGGGTCCCTAGTGCAGCTGGGGCTGTCTCCCCGCCCCCCCGCCCCCGCCCCACACACATGCTCATATGGTTAATGCATATTTCCACCCGAGGCAATGGAACAATTTCAGCATGAGAACTTTGAGAAACAAAGATGAATCCAGAGTGGCCGCTAGACATACTGTTTTCTTGACTGCGATTATAAATCTCATGACACATTCTTACAGCCAAGAATCACTCATGCAACATAAAAAAAGTCCTACATTTCAGGGAGGAACAGATAATAATGCCTTTTCAAAAGCCAGTAGGTTCTTGCAGAAAAAGCCGGAGGGACGGATGGTGATCGCAGTCAGAACAGCGGGGGCTGACTGGGGTGAGGGTCCGTGTTCTAGCTCTTGACTGGGCTGTCAGTTACACAGATGTAAACACGTTTGTCGAAACACGTCAAATTGTACATTCAGGTCTGTGTCTTTTACTGTATGTAAATTTTAGTCGGTTTTCAAAACAGGATTTAAAAGTGAAAAGTGAACTTGTAGTTGCTGGTGGTCCGTGTGCCAGTGCCCGCTGCCGTGGTGACGGTGGCGCAGGCGGAGGTGTGACCGTCTGCTGGGTGCCGTGAGCAGGATTGATGTCCCCAGACGGGGCGGGACAAACCCAGCCCGGACCAGCAGCCTCCCTGCCCTCGGAACAGCCTGGGGGAGCGGTCCACCCAGCTGGCTGCGTCCAGGGAACGCTTGGCACAACTCTCCATCCTACTGTTTATTCTGTCCCTGTGCTCACAAAAACCCCTCTCCCCTGCCAAGTCCTAGCGCCTCTGCCACCTCGCCCGGCACAGGCCCTGCGGCTCCGGCTCCTTAGTCAGCGTGTCTGCCCCCGGGACGCGGAGATGCGGCTCTGAGGCAGAGCAGCCGTGGCCACTGTGAGACTCCCGCCAGGTGCCCTTTACTTTTAAAAAATATATTTTTATTGATTTCAGAGAGAAAGGAGTCATCCATGATGAGAGAGAATCATTGACTGGCCTCCTGCACACACCACACTGGGATGGAGCCCGCAATCCAGGCATGTGCCCTGGCAGGGAATCGAACCGTGACCTCCTGGTTCATAGGTCAACGCTCAACCACGGAGCCACACCGGCTGGCTCCCCAGGTGCTCTTTAAAAACTGCCGGAGACACACAGGTTACAGGTTACGTAGCAGAGAGCCTTGGGTCCCACGGGGGCACATCCAGGCTTAGGGGGGTCAACGTCCCATTCCCCCTTTGGCTGGGCGCTGGGCGACACGCTGAGAGAGCCATCGCGCACCCTCTGAACCTTGCGGTGAGTCTCGGCGGCGGCCACTGGCACCTCCCTGCCTCCGAGCCAGCCTGGGGGTTTGTGCTTCACGTGGAAACTGCCAGCGAGGCCCGGAAGGCGCCGGCAGCAGAGGGACTTGCTCCGGGTCCTGCTCCTCAGCCAGCGCACAGGCCACGCGCTTCCTGCCACACAGTTAGGCTCTTTCCTGCACCCTCTGTCTCTGCTCAATTAGGAACACAGTCGAAACAACAAACACGTTTGCCTGCGCAGTCTGTGTGCACACACTGTGCCCTGCACCAGGGTAGCCCAGCTCCGCCGCGCCCCCGCCACACGCCACGCTGCCAAGAACGACGCGGAGCCTCGCGCTGTTCCGCAGCCGAGATTTGTTTTCAGGGCGGTGTCCGTGCTCTGCCAGGAGCTGGCGGCCGAAGCGCGGGCTCTCCCCGGGCACGGCTGTTGGACTTGGACTCTGTTACACCAGAATCCAGTCTCTTCCAGCTCAGCCTGCCCCAGTGACAGGCCCGCATCTCTCCAGCAGGGGGCGATGCTGTGCTGGCGACATTTGGAATTACAAGGGTAAAGAGGGCGTCCCGCAGGTGCTCCTGACCCACATCGATGGGAAACGACACAAAAAAGCAAGGTCCATGCATCAAACCCCGATGAGGCTGTGTCTCACTTACATTCAGTATTATTTTATACTAGAGGCCCGGTGCATGAAAATTCATGCACTTGGGGGGTGGGGGAGCTCAGCCCAGCCTGCACCCTCTCATAGTCCGGGACCCCTCAGGGGATGTCCCCTGCTGGCTTAGGCCTCCTCCCCAGGGGATCGGGCCTAAGCCAGCAGTTGGACAACCTTAGTGCTGCTGCGAAGACGGGAGAGGCTCCCACCACCATAGCTGCACTCCCAGCTGTGAGCCCGGCTTCTGGCTGAGCAGCGCTCCCCATGTGGGAGTGCACCGACCACCAGGGGGCAGCTCCTGCGTTGAGCGTCTGCCCCCTGGTGGTCAGTGCCCATCACTGCGACTGGTCGTTCCGCTGTTAGGGTCCATTTGCATATGACCCTTTTATTAGAGAGGACTGCTTTCAGGTGTCCAGCATAGTGGTTAGACAATCATATGCTTTACAAAGTGCCCACCTGCCCCCATAGTCATCCCAAGGTTACTGACTGTATGTCCCACCCTGTACTTCACATCCCGGGACACCCCGTAACTGCCCATCTGTTAGGGGTGCTCAGTCTGAGATGCTGCAGACACGCCCAGGCTGGGGGCCTTGACCATGTGAGTCTGAGGAGGAGGGACAGGACACGTGTGAGTGGCATTTAAAGCCAGGCGAGTAGGCGACATCGCTACAGGAGCAGGTGTCATCAGAGCAGACACGGGTCCAGGCTGGGCCCCCGCCCCGTGTGCGGTGCCGGTCCCAGTCGAGGACCCGGGCAGGCCGTCGGGGAACAGGACGCTGGGTGGCCTGAGGTCCTGGAAGGCAAGGGAACACATCTGTCTGGAGGAAGACTGACCAGCAATGTCACCTGCCACTGAGGGGCGAGAAGATGAGGCCTGAGGAGGATCGCAGCCTCGCCCACAGCATCATGGGTCCTCACCCAGAGTGGTTTCCACAGGGCGGGGATGGCAATGCCCCCGGACCAGGGCGGGGCCCTGCGGTCAGCAAACATGGTGGCCCTGGAGGGGCAGCCAGTGGGCTGTCTCAGGGAGCCTGGCAGCCTGGTGTGTGCCCAGGAGCCCGCGGGCACGGAGGAATTCTGATGAGCGGGGCGTGGGGGTCTCTCCTGAAACCCTTCCGAGGGCTTGGTTCCCACGGAACCGACAGGCAAGTGTCGGCTGAAAGCGGGTGAGGAGGCCGCACGGAGCCCGAGGAGAGAGGAGAGAGGATTAGCCATGAGCAACGCATCCATAAAAGGAGCTAATGGTTTGCTCCCCATAAAGCAGTTCCCTCCACCGCATGTTTTATTTTAGGGCTTCTCACACTCTCTCCGGTTACGGCCCATCTAAACAACGGGGGTGTAGCCTGGACTCTTCCTGCCACAATTCCTGCCTCAGGTCAGACCTCGCGGCCTCACACGGAGCAGCAAACCCACTCCCGGCACCCTGGCCTCAGCCGGGGCCAGCCTGCTGGGGAGCACTCACTCATCATGGCCCCCTCCACGGATGAGCGCATGGGAAGGGCAGACTATCCACACCCATCAAGTGTCAAACGGCGGGCTCTGGGTTAGAATGAAGCACAGAAAGCTGCTGGTTCTTAAGTTCAAACAACAGCAAATGTCTCCTGGTTTCAGCCCTCCCCGGGCCCAGCAGGAGCGGCCGCCTGCACAGGCTCCTGCCGGCCAGCCTCCTGCAGCCTAAACCCTGGAGGACCCCAGGCACTGCCCTCTGTACTGCTCCACTGGGAGGAGCAGGACCCCAGGGGGGCCGATGAGAAGGATCTGAGGGAGCATTTCCTGTGGTCGGAGAAGCAAGGACTTCTATCCAGGCAAACAGCCACCTCCTGTAGTGCAGCCTTTGTGACACTTGAAGCCCCTTAGTGCCTCAACCATATGCCAGGGCCCTTGGAGCACAGCTCACGCCCCTGCCCCCCCTCTGCACCCCCTCCTCTCCCCCATCCCTTGGCCCTCCCCCTCCCCTGTCCTCTCCCTCATCCCCTGACCCTCCCCCTCCCCTGTCCCTGTGACACAGGCCGGTTGTCTCAGCACACACACGGACCCATCACCTTTCGGCAAACCCAGCCCATGTTGCCTCGGGTAGTTCATATGATGTTTCCATCTACGAAAGACTGAAAGAAATTTTACTAGTAAGTGTTAGCTTAATTGACAAGCAGAGGCCTCCTATGTCATCCAACCAGTTTTCAGGAAAGATATGAGTCCACAAAATGTATTTAGTCCTTCCTTCTGGTGGTTTCCGGCTGTCTCCCATGTCCTCCCACCCTCCTCCCCTCAGGGGCGGTGCCTAGAGTCCCTCCAGTGGCTGTGACCTGCATGTGACAGCTGGCCGCTGAGGATCAGAGCGAGAGGGACAAGCCGGAGACCTGGTCTCCGCAGCCACTGCTTCCTCCCCGCCTGCTGTCCACCAGGCGGTGCGGCCGATGGGGAGGCCCCGTGGAGAGGAGCCACAGCCCTGTTGGAGCCTCTGGAAGGAGGCTCACCTGGAGTCAAGCCCCTGGCCCCTCCTGAGGCGGCAGCCTGGGCAGGGCGGCCTGGCCTGCCGTGCCCTCGGGAATTCACCCTCAACCACAGGGCAATTTGTTATTTCGCAGGAGATCACTCACAGGGTCCTCATAATCACCAAACAATGTGTAATAATCAGACCTGGGACTCTAAATCCAGGCACTTTTACTTCATTTCACTTCTAGGAAGTGACGCAATAAACAAACAAAACACATGATTCAAAATTTCTATTAGATCACCACCTCCTTCTCTTTAATGTGATTTAATCCTGGAATATCAATTTCCTCTCTATGCTGGAAGAGAAACAAGTGGGAATGTTTAGATGAAGATTTAATACGAAGAAATACAGAGTATGTAAAGCTCTTGACCGTGTAGCCTTAACCCTTCGTAGACGAACACAGACGTGTGCACATGTCTCTATCGAGGGCAGCAATTGCACCCACAGCCACCTGACTCGCTAAGAAAAATGAAAACTGTTCAATACTGAAAACCCGCCCCAGGGTCTGGGTATGCGACTCCGGGGCTGCGTTCCCTACAGCAATAGTCCATGCTCCTCTGCAACGGGCCCCAGACCACGGCTCTCGTCCTCAGGGCCTGTGAATAACTTCTCAGAAGCAAACAAACACGACCCGATCCACGAAAATCCTGGGCATCCAACACGTGCTGCCAGGCTGCCTGGTAGGCAGCGATGGAGGCCACCGTCCCAGTGTGAAGGGAAGCCGCCTCGCCATGTCTCTGAGCATCACAGAGCTGCTTGGGTGGGTGGGTGGAGCTGAGCCTAATGCCACCTGTGCCCCAGCTCTGGGCCCTTCCTCCTCCTCCTGGTCAGGAGGGGGCTGCAGGGCTAACCTGTCAGCGTGGCATTTTCACCTGTGGCTCCTAAGACGTGCTTTGCCTGAGGGAAGTGGCTGCTGGCTTCTTTGTAAAATACTTGTTTACGATGAAAAGGGGAGCGTGGAAAAGGGGAAAGCAAAGATCGCGGGCACGGTGACATCCAGAGCAAGCACAGCTCGGTGAGGACTGAGCTCCAGAAAGGACATCGCGGGGGGAACCACGCGAGGAACAATTTGTGAGCTTTTAAAACCAGTGACTCGCCAGTTCTTCAGGACCAAAACAGAGCCGATCAGCCACCCGCCTGCCGCGGAACCGCTGACTTTTGTGGCATCTCACCAGACTTGTCAGGAAGGAAGACGCACAAAGCCGTCAAGTTTATCTGTTCCAAGCTGACGTGTCCAAGGGAGGAGGCCCCGTGGCTCTGTGAGCGGGACCGCAGGCCAGGGTCCTGCCTGAGTCCTCCCAGGCTGCGGGCCCACCAGCCGGGCCCTGTCCTTTCTCCAGCTCCCCGCCCGCAGCCTGGCCTCCGAACTTGCGGGCTGAGTATCAACCTCACTTAACCCGTGTCCCGCTACTGGGTACTGAGCTTTCGTCTTCGGTGCACAAGTTCTACATCCATGAGGAAGGCAGGTTTAAAGCAACGGCCTTCCTTGCCTGTGTTTCCCACACCCTCACTGCCGAGACCAGGAAGCGACACATCCCGGCGAGTCCGCCGTTACATGTCCAAACAGGACAGTTCGGGGGGAATGGGAAGAGCCAACAGTGAGCGTCAGGCACCTCAGCTGCATGTGTTTCTAACACTTATCTTCTTGCATCGCAGCTGGGTACACCTCTGGTTCCATTAACGCTTTATTTTGTGGCTTTCATCAGGTATTCGGTCTCTTCAGTTCATTAAAGTATTTATCTTCTAAAAAAGCTCATAGCCATAACCAGTTTGGCTCGGTGGATAGAGCGTCGGCCTGCGTACTGAAAGGTCCCAGGTTCGATTCCGGTCAAGGGCATGTACCTTGGTTGCAGGCACATCCCCGGTAGGAGGTGTGCAGGAGACAGCTGATCGATGTTTCTCTCTCATCGATGTTTCTAACTCTCTATCTCTCTCCCTTCCTCTCTGTAAAATCAATAAAATATATTTTAAAAATATTAAAAAGCTCATAAATATTAGCTGATATTTTTTGAAAATTTTTAGTTTTTTCCCCCCAAAAGGAAGATATACACTGAGTGGCCAGATTATTATGACCATCTAAAGTTTGTAGGCAAATTAGCTATAATTTCCCACTGAAGTTGCTAGAGGGCCAGATCATTATAAACATCTGAATAGCACAACATACCTAAGTATCGCTGCTGATCAGGTTCATCCTATCATGTTGATGGCATATCCCAATGGAGATGGCTTCTTCCAACAAGACATGTGCCATGCTACGGTGCTTGTATTGTGCAGGAGTGGTTTCAAGAACATGAGGGAGCCTTCACCTTGCTTAGGTGGCCCCCACAATCACCAGATCTTAATCCAACAGAGCGTTTGTGGGACGAAGTTAAAAGAGCCATCAGGTAGCTGGTTCCACAACCATCAAACCTCACAGAACTGGACAGTGCTATTCATCAGGCATGGTGTCAGGTTCCTCACATCACCTTTCAACATCTCGTGGAGTCAATGCCCAGAAGAATCATTGCAGTGTTGAAGGCAAAAGGTGGCCCAACGAAGTACTGATGGGGTGGTATAATAATCTGGCCACTCAGTGTGTGTGTGGATCTACTAATAAAAGCCTATGTGGTCGTGATGTCCTCATGCCTTAACAACCCATCACCAGGAGGCTGCATGTGCAGTGAATGGATGTGAGTGGGTGGGCAGGGCTGAGTCCCTGGTGGTGACTCGACCAGGAGGTGCATCGGGGGAGCGGATAGCGGCTGCTGCTGCCACTGCCCAGGGCCGGCCCAAGGCTCAGTCAAGCCACAGTGGCTGCGAAGCCCGAGGCTCAGGCAGCCTTGTGGCTGGCAGTGGCAGCAGCAGAGGCTTGATGGGGGCACCACCTTCCCACGATTGGCCGGTGGCCTCCCACAGAGTCGTCAGCAGGATGTACTCTGAGGGCTCCTGGACTGTGAGAGGGGGCAGGCTGGGCTGAGGGACTGCCCCCCTCAGTGCACAAATTTTTGTGCACCAGGCCTCTAGTGTGTATATATATATATACTCATATAAATATTTATATAAATATATAAAGATATAAAGGAAGATGTATATTTATATATATACACAAATAATTAGATATTTAGCTAAAAATGCTCCTTTATCAAACTGTTCAAACACTTATCATAAATCCTGTTGTATTTGCATTAAGAATTATATGATCACACCTGATGAAATGACATCAATATGCTAAAATAGCCGAAACCGGTTTGGCTCAGTGGATAGAGCGTCGGCCTGCGGACTGAGGGGTCCCAGGTTCGATTCCGGTCAAGGGCATGTACCTGGGTTGCGGGCACATCCCCAGTGGGAGATGTGCAAGAGGCAGCTGATCGATGTTTCTCTCTCATCGATGTTTCTGACTCTCTATCTCTCTCCCTTCCTCTCTGTGAAAAATCAATAAAATATTAAAAAAAAAATGCTAAAATAAAGCAGAGGAGGAGGGAAGAGGCCTGATTCCCGGTTAGATTTCCACTCAGTACCTGGAGCTGACAGTCAGCCAAGGAAAACAGGTGTTTCAGCTCAAAGGCATCCCTTGTCCCTTCTGCAAAGCAATTCAAGGGTGACTTTGAAATGGAAAACCTGTGATGTCACCAGGATGTCGCAGGGGAGGCAGCACCGCAGAACTAGGTGGTCCGAGCCACGGAAAAAGCCTGCTGTCCCCGCCCCTCTTGACGGAACATAAAGATCTGTCTGGTTATAGAACCACCTGATGCGAGTGACACACATTAACACAGGCCCAGGTGCTCAGGCCCCAAATCCAGCCCGACGTGGGGAGGAAACGGAGGAGCGGCTCCGAAACCCGCACGCCCTGCGGGTCGTCTCTCTGTGCCGTGGGCTCAGCATGGGCCCCTCTGAGCACCGCCCAGATTCACAGGACACGGGCGTTTCCATCCCTGGGAACCACAGATCCCCCAGGGACATCACAGAGGATGTGGCTCCCTCCTCCTTCCTCTCCCGTCTGAAAGGAGCTTGTCCCCATGGTAGCTGCACTGTGAACTCTGAGGGCCAGCAGCACACAGCGGTCCTCCCCCCTCCCCCCCCTTCCAGACCGCCTCTGGGCGGAGCCACGTCAAACGCAGAATGTCAAGAAACCCTCCTTTCCACCCATGACCCTGGGGTCAGACGGCCAGGTTCGACCCTCAGCTTTGCCAGTTCTATGTATATATTTATTCATGTCAGAGAGGAGGGGAGAGGGAGAGAGAGAAACATCAATGATGAGGGAGAATCATGGATCGGCTGTCTTCTGCACGCCCCACCTGGGGATGGAACCCACAACCCAGGCATGTGCCCTGACCAGGATCGAACCGTGACCTCCTGGTTCATTGGTCGATGCTCAACCACTGAGCCATGCTGGCCAGGCGATGCTCTATGATTTTTTAAAAAAAAACTGTCACAGAAGTTTAGGACTGAGATCTGACCTCTAAAATCTACTACCCTGGAGACGATGACATCATGGAAAGAGCCTGAAAGTTCTCAGTAGTTGACATACTTCCCAGGAAGAGGAGACTAGTGAGGAGACCACATCTTTTTCCGGGTCTCGGGAGTTTCCCTGAACTTTCTGTCCCGTGTCAGAGGCAGCTCGGCCTCTCGTGGCCATCACTACCTGCTCCGTCCCTCAGCCCCTCAGGGCCGTGCCTGTGCCTGTGCCTGGAGCATCGGGGTCACTAAAGGTGCCTCGACATTTAACTAGAACTGTGCTGGCTTCCTCGGCACAGAGGGACTGGCTCAGAGATGACACCAAACTCACTGGCCCCAGGAGGAGGCACGCCAGCGTGGGCGCTTTTCTTTCCAGTCCTGTTTGCTCGACCGTAGGCCAGTTCGTGGCCTGTCCTGGCCTGTCTGGAAAGCCCTGGGAGTTCTGTCTCTTTTAAAAATTAGCAGCTACTGTGCATCGGTCACTTCCAGTCGCCAGGAACTGAGAAGGCCTCTGCATGCGTGAAATCTAATCTCCACGACCTTCAGAGCGGGTCCCTGTGGAAGGCCCAGGAGGCAGATGGGACATGGCAGGGACTGGCCGATTCCATCAAGTTCAATGGTCACACATCAAGTTCAGTGGTAAAGACCAGGTTTAAGCCAAGAGCAAAGCATTTTGGCATCACCCCCAACCCTTACGGTGGCTCCCACTTTGATCTCAAAGCTGAGAGAGGGTGGGTCGGGGGGGTGGGTGGGGGGCTGTGCACACAGCCAGCGCGGCCAAGTTTGCCTGCGCGGCTCCAGGTGAGGCTCAGCCTGGAAGTCACTGGGAGCATCTGCCCAACGGCCTTGCTCCCGGAGCCAAGTTCCTCTTGTGCAGCAGCAGCCATGCGAGAGCTGGGCTGCTCTTCCCGCTGTTTCTCATCACCCTTCCCTCTGGAGAGGCCTTCTCCCGGGACATGGGGACATCGGGACATCGTCTCCAGCTGGTCAGTGGCCGCGGGAGGAGAGCAGGAGCCGTAGGAGGAGAGTGGGAGCAGAGAGATGTTTAAAAGCTGCATGTGGAGACCCTCCCTTCTGCAAAGTCATCTAGTCTCCAGGCGGTGACTGATGGCTCCTTATCTCAGGAAATGCTTGGGCCAGTGGGCCGTGGCCACCAGTGACGAGGCAGCTTCACATGGGGTCACCACAGCTCAAACAGGGCGCGGAGAGGACGTGGGAGTGGAGCGGCGGGGTGAGGGGGTCGACTCCAGGAGGCTGGGGACCCAGCAGGAGGCTCAGGGGAGCTGTGGCAGCCAAGTCTAGGGTCCCACTTCAAGGAGATCTGGGAGGGAGCAGCCGCCCTGGGCTGAGAGGGGGTTACAGATCCACGGAAGCAACTTTAAATCAGCCACGGGAATGGCTAGACTTTCACACACCGACAGTGCCCAGTGCTGCCGGGGATGCGGAGCCAGACGCGCAGGCCCCACCACTGAGCAGATACTGCTTCAGCCACTTCCCCGGAGACCTGCGTGTTCCTCACAAAGTGAACATGCACCTGGCACAGGGCCTTTTGTTTTTTCAATCCTCACCCAAGGGTCTTTTTCCCATTGATTTGTTTAGAGAGAGTGAAGGGGAAGGAGGACAGCGGGGGCGGGGGGGAGAGAGAGAAACATAGATGTGAGAGAGGCACATCAATCGGTCCCCTCCCACATGCGCGGGACCGAGCCTGTAAGCGAGGAGGCACACGGTCTAAGGGCTGACACTCTAACCACTGAGCAAAACTGGCCAGGGTGCAATTCCCCTTCTTGGACAACACAGGTTCGAGCCATGCAGGTACGCTCACACGTGGATTTTTTTTCAATAAACACAATATTGGGAAAATATTTGGAGGCTTGCAACAATTAGAAAATTATTGCAGATTCACATTTTCTGATGATCACTGCAGTTAGATAACCACGTATGAAAGGAACCTATTCAGCCACTTAAAATATAACGTGAAATAAGCTGATTACAACCACGACCACAGTGATATATCGCGGACAGAATAAAGTCACGAGGGGGATGGTAGGGGAGGGCCATGACACGTCTGCGGTTTATTCCTACGTCCCAGGGAGATCCCCGTCAGGATTCAGCCCTATACCCAAACTCTAAATTGAAAATATCAAGTGGAACAGGTGTGTGCTTTGGCGTTCCCTTGTCACGGTAGGAGTAGCTCACACGTGTGCAAAGCAAATCGTTTTCTTCAAAAAGAAAACTGTTTTCAAACGACCTTTTATAAAACGGAACCTGCTCACCTCTTCACGGTGGTTCTTAATCGGCATACAGAGGATGCTCTGTGTCCGGTAGCCGGTGATCTGGTCAACCTCTGCGTTGAAGCGAGGGTCCTAGGAAGGAAAAGGAAATTCGCTTTAACGACTGACCTGGTCAGACACTGATTTGATTCTCCCAATCGATAAGGTTAGAGAACTCTAATCGTCAGCTTTCCTTGCTGCCCTGCATGCCGATCTTATTGTTGGAAGAGGCCTCAAATCACGTAAGTTCGTATCATTCTTGATAAAGATAAATCTAAGTCTTTTTGAGATGCTAATGTGTATGAGAACCAAAAAAAAAAAAAAATACAGATTCAAACAACATGTTCAGAAATAAAGGAAATTCAAAATATTAACGGACTTTGACAGCCTTAGTTACATCAGGGCCACGGGACGTCTCCGCACCTGCATGCAGCTTGCCCCTCCCATGGTGCTGCCACATTCTTCGGAGCCACCCCAGGCCCAGCGTCGCGGCTCTGAAACTTGTCCTGTAAAACCAACGCCCCCCACACGACCTTCCCAACATCGCCTTCACTTCCCGGGTGACGATGGCTTACACGTTTCCTCAGCATCCTGCTCTACTGTCTCAGGGGTTCACAAGAATTTCAATCTTATCCTTTCTTCCTTTTTTTTAATATGTAAAAAAGCCATCTGGCCCTGGCTGGTGTGGTTCAGTGGCGAGAGCGTCGGCCTGCAGACTTGACGGGTCCTGGGTTCGATTCCAGTCCAGGCACATACCTCAGTTGCAGGCTCCTCCCCAGCCCAGCCCTGGTCTGGGCTCCTCCTGCAGGAGGCCACCAATCCATGTGTTTCTCTCACTCGCATCAATGTTTCTCTCTGTCTTTCCCTCTCTCTTCCACTCTCTCTAAAAATTAATGGGAAAATATCCTTGGGTGAGGATTAAAAAAAAGAAAAAAAAAGCCATCTGGCCTCAATCACGCTGCAAAAAACTCCTTAATTTTTGAATGGTTTTCCCTTTTCACAAAGTACACCACGTACGTCCAGGAATCACAAGGGACTCTGGGAGGTGTGACAGGCCTAAATGCAGGTGGAGAAAGGCAGGTACAGGCTGTTGGCATTAAGCTTCAGGCGGGGAGACGAAAGGTAGGCTGTCCACCCCAGGAGGGGCTGTGCCTGGCTCATTGGTGCGGTCCCCAGAGTCGCACAGGAATCCACAGTGTGCGCTAAATTAATGAGGGACTTCATTCACCTTCGGCCTCATCCTTATCAAATGCGATGACGCTTAGCTTGCTGTCCTTCAGAGCAGACGCGGAGGCGGTGCTGGTGGGAAAGCATGCTGGCGGAAACGGACAGACACCGCTATACGGGGTGACATTCGAATGGAAACACACATACCAGAACATAAACACTGGAATGAGTGCAGAGCGCGGCCTGGGAAGTTATAGGCTCAGCCTAATAATAGCACCGCTGCTCTCCCACGCCGCGTCTGGAATTCCTTCAGAGGATGGGGAAGAGCCACGCTGGAAAAGCGCGTCTGCGAAGGTCACGGCTATGTCCTGTCATTAGTCTAAAGTCGTGCAAAGCCGAAGCGGTGAGTGAGGTAAATGATTGCACCGGATTCACTCAATTGGGGTCAGTGAGAAGGCCAATTTCCCCACCGAGAGACCAAACCTGGCATTAAAGACAATTTCAAAGGGAAAGTTATGAAATGGTGGATCGTCGGTATATTTTATATGATAAGTAGTCACTACTGTATCTGTGCCTTCTTCTTGCAAATTAGCTGAAAGTTAGTTATATTGAGACACAGTGGAAACCTTGGCCGAGGGTCTCTGAGAAATAGTTCTTAAATGACACTGAGTTGCAAAGTATCTGAAGAAGGCAGACAGGATACGGACATTGATGAATTAAAGAAGTAGAGAATTAGCTCTTGCAGCGAGTTATTCTATAAGCTAATATCACAAGGGAATAAAAAGGCACCGTCCGCAGTTGTTTTGTTAATGAAGTAGGAAGCTCTGAGCAGCTGGTCCACGCAGGGCGGGGGCGGAGGGGCTGGGAGGGGTGCACAGAGCAGGGTCAGGGGACTGAGTGGTGATTCATGTCAGGCTGAGAGGCCTGGCAAAGCGACCCGCTGCTGGCTGAGAGCAGACGGTGACACGGGTCGGGGAGGGGCTCAGACCCTGGGAGGGGACCCCGCTCAGCACTCAGGCACTCAGCGGAGACACAGCAAGTGTCCTTAGGAGCAACGACCAGGCCCTGGATCGACGCTACCCAGGAGGGGCCGTCCACAACATAGCTGGCCTGCATTCTTCTAAAATACCAAGGCAGACAGAGAATCAGGGAGAACGCAGCCCCGAGTTAAAGGAGACGAAGGAGACGCCTGGTGTGTGCAGGGCGTGAGATGAGACACTCGATCTGAAGGAAAAGATAGCTACAAAGCATATTAAGGGGACCGCTGACCAGGTCTGACCACAGGCTTTTAACAGCATCATATCATAAAATTGCCTGACTTTTTAATATATTTTTTTAATCTTCACCTGAGGGTATGTTTTTTAAATTAATTTTGAGAGAGAGAGAGAGAAAGAGAGAGAAAAAAACATTGATTGGCTGCCGCCCATAAGTGCCCAACTGGGGACTGAACCTGCAACCAGGTACCTGGCCTGACTCAGAACCGAGCACGCAGCCTCTTGGACTATGGGATGCCGCCCCAACCCACTGAGTACCTGACCATTTTGCTTGTACAGAAAGAATTCTGAAAAATATTCCCGGATTTCATCCACTTAAACTCTCCCATCTCTCCACAAATCCCTGCTCTCAGTATTTCTCCCCAGTTACTATTATTTAGTTACTTAATCACCTTCAAAACCCGAGCCCCCTACCCCCCGTTCACCCCCCTGCTCTTCTCTCCCCAGACTTCCATCTCCTCTGGGCAGCCACGCCCAGCAGCTTCTGCTCCTCATGGAGGCCCACTCCCCCTCACCTTTGCGGCCAGTGCCCTCTGCAGACCCTCACTCCCCAGGCGGTTAAAATCCTTTCTCTTCCCACCTCCAGTGTTTCCCTCCACGTCACTTATGGCCGCCATAGAACTCATCGTCCCAAGCACAGTCTGAGTCAGGGGTCCTCAAACTTTTTAAACAGGGGGCCAGTTCATTGTCCCTCAGACCGTTGGAGGGCCGGACTATAGTTTAAAAAAAAACTATGAACAAATTCCTATGCACAGTGCACAGATCTTATTTTGAGGTAAAAAAACAAAACGGGAACAAATACAATATTTGTATTTGCATGTGGCCCGCGGGCCATAGTTTGAGGAACCCTGGTCTGAGTCATAGGGTCCCCCTCAGACCACTCCTCCCGCCCTGGGCTACGTTCCCCTCCTCAGCTGGCATGGGGACTCGTTCCCCCAGCCTCTGTCCCGCAGCTGGCATGGGGACCTGTTCCCCCAGCCTCTGCCCCACAGCTCTGCAGCGTCTGGACATGACCCACACGTTCCCATACAAAGCAGCACGTCCAGCAGAGACGGGGTCTCCGCTTAAAAGGTCCATCTGCACCCACCATGCACACAACTCCATCCACTCAGGTCTCACCTGCTGTCCAGGGTCCACTCCCCAAGCAGCGGTCACCTCCTGCACCCTTCCCCCACCCTGTTCCCCAGCGTCTATTACAATCGCTCTCTAGTCTACTTATCTGTCTTCTCTTCTATGATTTTTGCTGAACCAATATTTATAAAGATGACGCAGCACCAGGCATTGTACCCAGCGCCAGGGATGCAGGGTGAATAACAGAGCGATGACCCCTGGGGTTACACAGAGGAGTGGCAAACAGGGTACCCTGGGCCCTTCACGGGGTGGCCCGCTACTCCACAGGCTAATGGCTCCTTCACAGCTAGAAGCTATCTCCTCCACATTCCACGTGCCATTCCCGGAAGATGCTTTGCTTACAGCCCAAAATTCTCCTAGTGAGAGGATCGTTTTAAGTGTGGAATTTGAGGGATCATAACACCTAATCTTTAAGTCCATAAGTAAAGGCCCGCATATACTGTAGCAGAAGCGGAAGAAATAGCAAATCTTTCCACGGAAATATCTTAGGCTAAAAAGGCATTCAGAAGTTAATTTGCTTAATTAAAAATGGGAGAAAGATCGGAAAGAAAGAAAATCAAACTTCGGTGTCCAGGGAACTTTGAGTGGGTGAGTATGAATTTGAAGGAATGAATGAAGGAATGAATGAAAAGGTCTACAGGGTTTTTGGGTTTTTTTTGACAGTTTTTTCGCCTTTCATTTTAGAATCTCAGGAGAACCCCCAGGAGTTGATGTGGAGGGGGTATAGCTGGGGCTACGCTCAGAGGTCAGGTAAGAGCTGAGATCAGCTAGGAGACGGGCTATGATCAAATCCGCGTTAGGGAGAAAAGCAGGACAAGGCCCACTCAGTGCCTCATCCCTGACTCAGCCACCAAACACTCTTACCATAAACGCAGTTTCAAATAAATGTGCAAATTATTACAACGCAGTTTCAAATATCCCCACAAACCATAGTGCCACCACCCACAGCACCACCCAATACCCACCATCCCCAGCGATGCCCAGTGCCCACCATCCACAGCACTGCCCAGTGTCCACCACCCACAGCACCACCCAATACCCACCATCCCCAGCGATGCCCAGTGCCCACCATCCACAGCACTGCCCAGTGTCCACCACGCACAGCACCGCCCAGTACCCACCATCCATAGCACCGCCCAGTACCCACCCACAGCACCACCCAGTACCCACCATCCACAGCACCACCCAGTGCCCACCACGCACAGCACTGCCCAGTGCCCACCATCCCCAACGATGCCCAGTGCCCACCATCCCCAGCGATGCCCAGTGCCCACCATGCACAGCACTGCCCAGTGCCCACCATCCCCAACGATGCCCAGTGCCCACCACCCACAGCACTGCCCAGTGCCCACCACCCACAGCACTGCCCAGTGCCCACAACCCAGAGTGAAGCCCAGTGCCCACCATCCACATGGCCACCCAGTGCCCACCATCCACAGCACTGCCCAGTGCCCACCACCCACAGTGATGCCCAGTGCCACCATCCCCAGCACCGCCCAGGGCCCCACCCACGTTCCCACCCAAGGCTCCTGCCCTGCTCAGCCTCCTCCTCACCTCGTAGGCGTCCTTGATGTTGAGGGGCTCGCCCCGTGCGGCCACGTGCCCCACGATGCCCTTGTTCCACTCCAGGCGGATGCAGCTGCTGGACGCCTCCTCCAGGGTGGAGCCCTCGGCCACGTCGAAGAGGCGGCTGACCAGGAACTTGTCGTTGGAGCTGTCCTCGCAGACGAGGAACAGCGAGTAGCGGTCGGCGGCGATGAGGCCGTGGATGTGCAGGAAAATCTTGTGGCACAGCGCGGTGACATCCAGGTGGCTGGCGATGTCCTTCACCAGGTCCAGCAGCCGGGCGCACTGGTCCCCGTCGTCGCGGTCGAAGCGGTGGGGCGTGAGTGGCATCTGCTGCTTCTTGTCCGCGTCTGAGAGGAAGCTGACCGCGCCCTCCGAGTCCTTCACCACGATGGGCCGGAGCGGCCGGTCGAACTCCGAGGCGGAGATTTTGCGGGTGGGGGTGCCCGGGGTGCTGCCCTCGGCGCGGGGGCTGTGCTGGGGGGGGGACGGGCAGGACTCCGCGCGGCCACGGGCGCCTTCCTTGCCGACGGGGATGGTGTGGACTCGCTCAGCAAACCAGGCGTTGACCATCTCTCTACAGGACAGAGCAGGCACAGTTACCTCCTGGCCGGGGATGGGGCGCCCCAAAGCTGCAAGTCCCCCCACGTCAACTCACTAGGTAATAATCCACTGTCATCGGGAATATTAACAAGCTGCCTTACTGACGACAGCTGCATCTTGAACAAACTACGGAGGACCATTGGTTCAAAGGACATTTTAATTAAATATGATTTAAAATATGATGTCCATGCACACAGTCCAGATGTCTGACCTAGAACACACCTACATCAAGTCTGCTTCTCTCAAAATCAGCGGGCATTCAAGGGTAAGCCAGCATTGGACGGCAGTCTCAGGGAACATATATGTGGAACTTAATTTGTCGTTTAAAACACACTTGTTCTGCAGTTAAGTATGTGAAAGGTAAAAGCAAGGGTTTAGCTAAATGTGGCTCGCTCACAGGCCTGCTTTTTCTATATCACTACACACAGATTCGATTTAGAAGAGGGAACAGAAAACAGCAACAACTTGATCTGGTTTGCAGGAAGATTGTAGACTTCTGGGTTCATTCCCCGGACGATGCCTGCTCATAGCAGTACCGTTCCCTCCTCTAGATCATCCGCTGGTGGGAAGGGTGAAGATTTTAAAGTAGGCAATACCTAAGTGTAAGCATTCAGCCCAGAGATTTTAAATCACTCGTTGTTAATGTGCCCTCCTGTGAAGGAAACCTACTAAATACCACATCACACACATGGAAGGCTTGGCTGATTCAAACACTCCCCCTTGCACAGCTGTAATCTCGCACCAGGCGGCAGTGCCCTTACTAGAGACATTTTAAAACGCTTCTTTCCAGGCTAACTTCTAAGAAAATTCGTAAGCCGCAGGAGAGCATTATTTTATCTAAAAGTTAGACTGTTTCTCACGAAGCCTCTCTCTCCAAACAAACAAGTAAAACAAAATCCACCCCCCACCCAAACCTAGAGTGACAGCTACCTTAAAATCTAGGTTATGAGTGAGACGTGACTTTCTCCAGAACGAAAATTTACCATCTAAAGAGAAACACTTGCTTCCACTGCAGATACTTAAAGAGTTTGCCTGTAGCCCTGGCCAGTTTGGTTCAGTGGATAGAGCATCGCCTGCAGACTGAAGGGTCCCAGGTTCGATTCTGGTCAAGGGCATGTACCTTGGTTGCGGGCACATCCCCAGTAGGAGGTGTGCAGGAGGCAGCTGATCGATGTTTCTCTCTCATCGATGTTTCTAACTCTCTTATTTCTCTCCCTCCCTCTCTGTAAAAAATCAATAAAATATATTTAAAAAAAAAAAAGAGTTTGCCTGCAGTGAGGGCAACGCGGCCTCCACGCTGGAAGAGCATACAGGTTAATCACACCAAATGCCAGGAGAGAAGAGGTTGGACCAGGCACTCCTTTGAGGAGTGTCGCGACACAGACACTCACCAGTCTCTCAGGTGGTGGTAGAAATGGATATCACCTCTTGGGAGGCAAAGAGGCAACATCTAACACATTTTAAAACGCGTTTATCCTTTGTTCCAGAGGTGGCACGCCTGCGACAAAGGCCGGGCCAGGGGAGTTGCTGTGCACGGTCGGTTATAGCAGAGATCAGAATAACCTAACCCCCAGCGGAAGGCTGGCTACATGCGTCAGGGCACGTTAACGCGATGGGTCGAGAGGCAGGCGTGGAAAGATGGGCGTGTGTGGCGATGTGAATGACTGAGTGAAAAGAAGGATGTGAAAGGGGGAGGAAGAGGCTGCCTCATTTCTGAGTTCATTATGGGATGTTCCCTTAATTATTTCATTTTGAGCAAAAACGCATTGTTTGGTGAACGTATCTTATTCTGAAATGCTCCCAGTCTAGAACGGAATGGGTAAAGAAGGTAACAGATGTTATAAGGAATACTCACAATTCCAAGTGATGGATACAGTGACTAGTATAAAAGCCCCTTAAAGCTCTCTCTTAAAAGTAACAGAGTAGGTAGGTCTAGTGTACAGACCACAAGCATATACAGTACCTACAGCACAGAGTTTGAAAAATGCCCGTGTCCTGCCCTGGCTAGTGGCTCAGTGGTTGAGGATCACGTCCGCTGCCCCAAAAGGTTGCAGGGCACATTCCTAGGTTCTGAGTTTGATCCCTGGTCAGGGCCCGTATGGGAGGCAACCGATCAATGCTTCTCTCTCACATCGATGTCCCCCCCCCCCCGACCCCAACATATCCTCAGATGAGGATTAAAAAAAAAGTGTCCTAATGTTTTATAAATTCATGTTGTGGCTTAGAACAAACAGTGACAACAAAATGCACTGATTAAAATAATGCCGAATCTTAAAAACGTAAACGTGAGGGTGCCATACTCTGGGAAAGGTTACTGTACCCCCTCAAAATCGCACTGTAGGGTCAGACATTGATGTCAGAGATGCATGAGCCGGTCAAAACTGCAGGAGACCCCAGAATAAAACTGTCTTGTAAAATGTGAGACAGGGAGAAAGCAATGTGTCTGCAAGAACATATGTCATGAGACTTAAAACATATGTGCATGGAACTTACACTGGTCAACCAACATAAACATAGGCATTGTAACCATTTCAGCTACAAGCCTCAACCTTAGCCACAACTATCCTACCTGCTGATTGGAAAGTGGCGATGAGCTTTTTTCTTTTTTTTTCTTTTTAAATATATTTTATTGATTTTTTACAGAGAGGAAGGGAGAGAGAGAGAGTTAGAAACATCGATGAGAGAGAAACATCGATCAGCCGCCTCCTGCACATCTCCCACTGGGGATGTGCCCGCAACCAAGGTCCATGCCCTTGACCGGAATCGAACTTGGGACCCTTCAGTCCGCAGGCCGACGCTCTATCCGCTGAGCCACACCGGTTTTGGCGAGCTTTTTCTTTTTAATCAAACCATCTTCTCTCCCAATCTGTTCATCTCCACCTCCTGCCTCCACATGGCCAGAGCCCCACCACGCCTCCCGGAGGTGGCCACGGCCCCTCCCGGCCCCTCCCCGGTATTATACTGGCCCCTTTCAATCCTCTCTCCACCAGCGGCAGGTAATCCTATCACAAAGTGGATCTTAGCATCTTTTGTTGTTGTTGTCAATCCTCACCCGAGGGTATTTTCCCCATTCATTTTTAGATTTTTAGAGAGTGGAAGGGTGGGAGGGATTGGAGCAGCGGTTCTCAGCCTGTGGGTCGAGACCCCTTTGGGGGTCGAACGACCCTTTCACAGAGGTCGCCTAAGACCATCGGAAAACACATATATAATTCCATATTGTTTTTGTGATGAATCACTATGCTTTAATTATGTTCAATTTGTAACAATGAAAATACATCCTGCATATCAGATATTTACATGACGATTCATAACAGTAGCAAAATTACAGTTATGAAGTAGCAACGAAAATAATGTTATGGTTGGGGGTCACCACAACATGAGGAACTGTATTAAAGGGTCGCAGCATTAGGAAGGTTGAGAACCACTGGATTAAAGAGAAGAGAGAGACAGAGACAGAGAGATACACAGAGAGAAACACTGATGTAAGAGAGACACATTGGTTGCCTCATTCATGTACCCCCAGCCAGAGCTGGTACGAGCCCTTGACTGGGAATCGAACCCGAGACCCTTCAGTGGGAAGGCTAGCGCTCTAACCACTGAGCACACCAGTAGGGGTGATCTTAGCATCTTAACTACCCCACTCGGCTTCTCACTTGAACTGAGAATAAAACCCAAACTCAAGCACACGAAGCTCTGCCTGTGCCCAGTCTGGGGCCCTCTTTCCTCCCATCACCCGGCTGCTCTCAGCTCCCACCCCTGCTCAGCCAGGCCTTCCCTGGCCCCACCTAACATGCCTCCAGCCCAGCTGGCCCCACTCCACCCGGCTTCTCACTGAGGGACACTGTCCTTGGTTATTAACCCGCTGGTGCATCGCCTGTCTCCTCCCACCAGATGTAAGTGCCACCGGGGCCACCTGTCCGTCTGACTCCATCCTCAGCCCTGCACTTACAAGGTGCCTGCCACACGCTATGTCCTCCACGAGTAGTCCTTTCTTTAAAAAAATATTTTTATTGATTTCAGAGGGGAAAGGAGAGGGAGAGAGATAGAAACATCAATGATGAGAACTGTGGATTGTCTGCCTCCTGCACGCCCTCCATGGGGGACGGAGCCCCCAACCTGGGCATTTGCTCCGACGGGGAATCGAACCGTGACCTCCTGGCTCATAAGTTGAAGCTCAATCACTGAGCCATGCTGGGCAGACTGAGCTCAACAAGTAGTTCTCGAGTGAATCAGTAAAAGGCCCTAACGAGCTGCATCGCAGGAGCAGCAGTCTGTGGGTCTGAGAGCCGGCACACTCGCTGCAGAAACCAGCATCGTGTGTAGCGGTTACTGCTCACCGCCCTCCTGCGGAGGCCGCTCCCTGCGGGGCCTGGTGCACGTCTCAGACAGAGGCGGGGCTGGCACACTGGTCTGGGTCTTTGTTGCTGTGTTTAAATGATCTGAGTGCCTGGAGGGACTTGTGTGCGCAGGAAAATACATGTTACGATGACATCACAGCAGCCAATTAGGGATCGGCCACAAGGAAGGGGAAACAGTCTCGCACGCCCGCCCCTCCCCTCCGGCGGCCCTGGGAGCTGCACTGGCACGGCCTGTGGCACGCCTGTGGCACGGCCTGTGGCCCGCATGGCTACTGGAGGGAACGCCAGCCTTTTCTCTTAGACCAGTGGTCGCCAAACCGTGGCTCTCGAGCCACATGTGGCTCTTCGGCCCCTTGCGTGTGGCTCTTCCACAAAATACCATGTGCGGGCGCACGTACAGTGCGATTGAAACTTCGTGGCCCACGCGCAGAAGTCGGTTTTCGGCCTGGGCGAGTCTATTTTGAAGAAGTGGCGTTAGAAGAAGTGGGGGTGTTGGTCGGTCAGGTGAGGGGAGACGCAGTGCAGGCGGCCGCGGGATAAACAGCGCGGGGGAAACACGCACGATTCATGCAAGAGTTGAGTGAGCCAGTCAGTCAGCAGTCTCATGTGCAGTGGTTAGTGCTAGTCGCGTCTGCAAATCGCCTGCAGGTGACAAAAGTACCTACTCGAAGCATAAAGTTACCTGTATTTTTCCAACCAGCTGCATATCCTACAGGTATTTTTGTCATCAATTTAAGAATTGTCATTATTTTGTGTTGGTGGCTTTATTATTATAAAATGAGGAGGTTTTTAGCAAAGGCCAGCTTAGG
The DNA here is from genome assembly GCA_036010255.1 of Myotis pilosus. Lineage (NCBI taxonomy): Eukaryota > Metazoa > Chordata > Mammalia > Chiroptera > Vespertilionidae > Myotis > Myotis pilosus. The sequence continues at coordinate 2,709,404 of JASKON010000034.1, forward strand.
AGGACCCTAATTAAGTTAATAACAAGGTATCTACCTATATAGTTTAAGTTTAAAAAATTTGGCTCTCAAAAGAAATTTCAGTTGTTGTACTGTTGATATTTGGCTCTGTTGACTAATGAGTTTGCTGACCGCTGTCTTAGATGGATATTCCTCCCCTCCCATGGCTCCCTGTTCAGGTGCGGGTCACCTGGGAATGGAAGTTAAAGTTCTTGTGCGCGAAGTGGACTTTCTCGAAGGGGACAGAGGACACGGGGGCCTATTCTCCTATGACACCACCCGTGGGCGGCGAAGGGCTGTGCTGATGACTGCGAAGGGCTGTGCTGATGACTGGGCGGCTAATCCATGAAGGACAATGACATTCGTATTTGAAAAGAGAATCTACTCAAACAACTACATTCTAGATCAAGGCCCCTTGGGAAAGCGGAGGAAGTCTTCACATATTAACTCAAGAGCAGTAATTGGGGAGAAAAAGATTCTCTTGATCCAGCTGTGAACATCAAGCCAGAAATAAAGGTATTGTGCACGGTATGGCTTTGCCAGAAAACTAACTGTTTATTCTAAAAACTAGCATTGAGTTTTCACGATCACCTGAATTTTATTACATCTAAAATAAATCCACTTTCAGTAACCTGCAGTTCCATTTTTCAAGATAGAGTCCCCATCAAAACCTCTTCACTAGTATTTTTCCGCTTTAATTGGATTCCGTTTTAAGTGTCCTTTGCTTCTAGAATAAATTATTCTCTGGGGGGAAGATCCGTGGGCTCGCCAGGCACTGACCTGGGCGCCAGGGATACGGGAATGAGGCCCCAGTTCATGTTGTGTTCGGAGGCTAATGTCCACGCCCACTGGAGTTTGCTGTCATATGGAGTGAGATGTGAAGGCACACGCATGAATAAGGTGGAGAAGGTGCCGTGAGCCTGGAAGGTGTGAGGGTGAAAGTACTGAGGGGACTGGAGAAGCCGGGAGCCCTTCCCTGCTCTGGGACAGGGTCTCTCTATGGTCCCTTCCCTCGCTTCCTCAGTTCTACAGGGAACTGAGGAAGTATGCACATTCCCCAAGTACGCACATTCAGGACATGGGGCAAACCAGCACCGCGGGGCATTAGGACCTTTTTCTTCTTTCTTTCCTTTCCTTTTGCTTTACTTTCTTTTCCCCTTTTAAAAAAATACATTTTATTGATTTTTTAGAGAGAGAGAGACAGGCAAGGAGAGGGAGAAACATTGATGTGAGAGGGAAACATCAATCCGTTGCCTCCTACATGTCCCCCACTGGGGATCGAACCCACAGGCTAGGTATGTGCCCTGACTGGGAACTGAACCAGCAACCTCTCAGCACAACCCACTGAGCACCATGGCCAGGGCCAGGGCCCTACTTTCTAAATTATGAAGCTCAAGCCCTGGCCGGTGTAGCTCAGTGGATAGAGCATTGGCCTGCAGACCAAAGGGTCCTGCCTGGCTTCGATTCTGGCTAAAGGCACATACCTTGGCTGCAGGCTCCTCTCAGCCCCAGCCCTGGCCAGGGCTCAGGAGGCAACGAATCGATGTGTTTCTTTCACATCGATGTTTCTCTCTGTCTTTCCCTCCCTCTCCCACTCTCCCTAAAAATCAATGGGAAAACATCCTCAGGTGAGGATTAAATAAATAAATAAATAAAATGACGCTAAAGTAAATGGCTGAACCAAACACACCCCGCCATTCGGCAGCAACACCAGGACTCGAACCCGGGGCTCGTGGCCCAGGAGCTCATCGCTGCGCCCGCACATCAACACTGGTCGTGCAAAAGGCACCCAGTGACGCCCCGCTGCCTCCGAGGGGGTCAGAGTCCAGGGCAGGTGCCCAAGGCCCGGGAATGAGACCGCCTCCAGCCACTCACGGCTGACTTCACTCCTTCGCGCCAGATGGGGGAAGGGACTCCACGCGGCGGGAAAAGCCCGGCCCAGGCCTCGGAGAGCGGCCTCCTCGGGAGGTGTCCTCACAGCACCGGGTGCCACGCTCTCTCTGAAAACAGGGCACGTTCTACACCTACAGCAGCGCACGGCAAAGAGCACGTAACAGATGTGTTGCAGAGGAGACGCGTGCTCAGCGCTGCGGGGTTTAGCAAATAAAAGCACGGGCCTCCCCGCTGGCCCGGAGCGTCAGGTAAGCAGTGAAGGGTTTTCAGCGTCAGTCGCCCTGACGTGCAAGCGGGGCCGGTGCACGGAGCTGCAGCCGCCACGTGGTGCGTCCCTGTTCTGCTGCCAGCTGACACGGCTGGTCACAGACGGCGGAGAGGAGGCAGGTGCTGTGCAGAGAGTTAGTGAGCTCCAGGCTAGCGACTCACCAATCCCAACATCATCATCGCAAGAGCAGGAAGGACCCCGTGGACCAGCCACAGTGCGACCCCCTGTACCAGCCACACCACGACCCCCTGTACCAGCCACAGTGCGACCCCGTGTACCAGCCACAGTGCGACCCCGTGTACCAGTCACAGAGCGACCCTGTGTACCAGCCACACCACGACCCCCTGTACCAGCCACAGTGCGACCCCCTGTACCAGCCACACTGCTGCCCCGTGTAGGATAACTAGGCCGTAGAAAGCTCTTGGATTAATAATTTGTGGCATCAAATTCCTCCCTAATCCGAGCCTTTTCCCCTCACTCTGAAAGCCATAGCGTCTCATGTACTTAACAGAGATACAGCGGTTGCAGCCCGTGGGGGCGGGGACGGGCTCAGGCTGACGGCTGAGCACTCGCTAAGCACTCGGCTGCACCGCCCTGGGCGGGGTGCCGTCACACGCGCCCTGAATTCTCCTCTAACCTGGGCATCGCTGCTCCGGGACCACTTCCTTCCGCAGCTTCCACCTCGTCCCGCAAGGACAGACGGCCACCTGCCCCGTGAAGGCGGGGCTGGCGTCTCCATAGGGCAGAACGGACCCCCACGCTGTGCCGGAGAGTCAGCGGGGCACCGCGCCCAGGTGGCCCCCCGGAGCTGCCAGCGCCGCTCAGTGCGGAAGGGCAGCCCCACGAGCAGCCCGCAGCGCTGCCACCAGCCGCCGGAGGGGACCCGGGTCAGCTACCCGCTCAGGCCTCCTGCCCGCGTCACCTCATTTCTAAGGAGAGAAAGCCCCCCGCACTCCGCACTCCTCACCAGGCGGGGATGACTCAGAGCCGAGAACAGCGGGAGCCCTCCTACCAGCCTCTTCCCCTGAGAGGGCTGCCTCCTGTGCCTGGTGCACATGCGGGGCGGGGGCGCGGGGCAGGGGAGGAGAAGGCTGCTCAGTCCTCACAGAGCCCTGCCCGGGCCGTGTGCGAACGGCTGGGGGAGGCTGGGGGGAGGCTGGGGGAGGCTGAGGGAGGCTGGGGGAGGCTGGGGGACTGGAGGGAGGATGGGGGAGGCTGGGGGACTGGGGAGGCTGGGGAGGCTGGGGGACTGGGGGGAGGCTGGGGGGAGGCTGAGGAGAGAGAGGTTGAGGGGAGGCTAAGGGGACTGGGAGAAGGCTGGGGGGAGGCCAGGGGGGTTGGGGGGAGGCCATACTCCTGCTGGTACAAGACCACAGGCTGAGCGGCCTCTCAGGCCTGGAAACAGGCGGTTGCACACACCTGAGCCCTGGCTGTGGCCAAAGCTGATGCTTCAAAGGTCATTCCTCACAGACTCTCACTAAGTCCCCACCCCAAGAAGAGTCCCATCGCGCTCTCCGCGAGTGACAGGACAGCCATCTCAGCCGAAAAAGCAGGATGCTCAGCCCCACGGAGGCGGCCCACGCTCAGCCCCACGCTAGCCCCACGCTCAGCCCCACGCTCAGGCCCACGCTAGCCCCACGCTCAGCCCCACGCTCAGCTCCACGCTAGCCCCACGCTCAGCCCCACGCTCAGCCCCACGGAGGCGCCCCATGCTCAGCCCCACGCTCAGCCCCACGCTCAGCCCCACGCTCAGCCCCACGCAGGTGCCCCACACTCAGCCCCACGCTCAGCCCCACGCAGGTGCCCCACGCTCAGCCCCACGCTCAGCCCCACGCACAGCCCCACGCTCAGCCCCACGCAGGTGCCCCACGCTCAGCCCCACGCAGGTGCCCCACACTCAGCCCCACGCTCAGCCCCACGCTCAGCCCCACGCAGGTGCCCCACGCTCAGCCCCACGCTCAGCCCCACGCTCAGCCCCACGCTCAGCCCCACGCAGGTGCCCCACGCTCAGCCCCACGCTCAGCCCCACGCAGGCGCCCCATGCTCAGCCCCACGCTCAGCCCCACGCAGGTACCCCACGCTCAGCCCCACGCTCAGCCCCACGCAGGTGCCCCACGCTCAGCCCCATGCAGGTGCCCCACGCTCAGCCCCACGCAGGTGCCCCACGCTCAGCCCCACGCAGGTGCCCCACGCTCAGCCCCACGCAGGTGCCCCACGCTCAGCCCCACGCTCAGCCCCACGCAGGTGCCCCACGCTCAGCCCCACGCTCAGCCCCACGCAGGTGCCCCACGCTCAGCCCCACGCTCAGCCCCACGCAGGTGCCCCACGCTCAGCCCCACGCAGGTGCCCCACGCTCAGCCCCACGCTCAGCCCCACGCTCAGCCCCACGCAGGTGCCCCACGCTAGCCCCACGCAGGTGCCCCACGCTCAGCCCCACGCTCAGCCCCACGCTCAGCCCCACGGAGGCGCCCCACGCTCAGCCCCACGCTAGCCCCACGCTCAGCCCCACGCTAGCCCCACGCTCAGCCCCACGCTCAGCCCCACGCTCAGCCCCACGCTAGCCCCACGCTCAGCCCCACGCAGGTGCCCCACGCTCAGCCCCACGCTCAGCCCCACGCAGGCGCCCCACGCTCAGCCCCACGCTCAGCCCCACGCAGGTGCCCCACGCTCAGCCCCACGCAGGTGCCCCACGCTCAGCCCCACGCAGGTGCCCCACACTCAGCCCCACGCTCAGCCCCACGCAGGTGCCCCACGCTCAGCCCCACGCTCAGCCCCACGCTCAGCCCCACGCAGGTGCCCCACGCTCAGCCCCACGCTCAGCCCCACGCAGGCGCCCCACGCTCAGCCCCACGCTCAGCCCCACGCAGGTGCCCCACACTCAGCCCCACGCTCAGCCCCACGCTCAGCCCCACGCTCAGCCCCACGCAGGTGCCCCACGCTCAGCCCCACGCTCAGCCCCACGCTCAGCCCCACGCAGGTGCCCCACGCTCAGCCCCACGCTCAGCCCCACGCACAGCCCCACGCTCAGCCCCACGCAGGTGCCCCACGCTCAGCCCCACGCTCAGCCCCACGCTCAGCCCCACGCAGGCGCCCCACGCTCAGCCCCACGCTCAGCCCCACGCAGGTACCCCACGCTCAGCCCCACGCAGGTGCCCCACGCTCAGCCCCACGCTCAGCCCCACGCTCAGCCCCACGCAGGTGCCCCACGCTCAGCCCCACGCAGGTGCCCCACGCTCAGCCCCACGCAGGTGCCCCACGCTCAGCCCCACGCTCAGCCCCACGCAGGTGCCCCACGCTCAGCCCCACGCTCAGCCCCACGCTCAGCCCCACGCTCAGCCCCACGCAGGTGCCCCACGCTCAGCCCCACGCAGGTGCCCCACACTCAGCCCCACGCTCAGCCCCACGCTCAGCCCCACGCAGGCGCCCCACGCTCAGCCCCACGCTCAGCCCCACGCACAGCCCCACGCTCAGCCCCACGCAGGTGCCCCACGCTCAGCCCCACGCTCAGCCCCACGCACAGCCCCACGCTCAGCCCCACGCAGGTGCCCCACGCTCAGCCCCACGCAGGTGCCCCACACTCAGCCCCACGCTCAGCCCCACGCTCAGCCCCACGCAGGCGCCCCACGCTCAGCCCCACGCTCAGCCCCACGCAGGTACCCCACGCTCAGCCCCACGCAGGTGCCCCACGCTCAGCCCCATGCAGGTGCCCCACGCTCAGCCCCACGCTCAGCCCCACGCTCAGCCCCACGCAGGTGCCCCACGCTAGCCCCACGGAGGCGCCCCACGCTCAGCCACATGCTCAGCCCCACGCAGGTGCCCCACGCTCAGCCCCACGGAGGCGCCCCACGCTCAGCCCCACGGAGGCGCCCCACGCTCAGCCCCACGCAGGTGCCCCATGCTCAGCCCCACGCAGGTGCCCCACGCTCAGCCCCACGCAGGTGCCCCATGCTAGCCCCACGCAGGTGCCCCACGCTAGCCCCACGCAGGTGCCCCACGCTCAGCCCCACGCTCAGCCCCACGCACAGCCCCACGCTCAGCCCCACGCTCAGCCCCACGCTCAGCCCCACGCTAGCCCCACGCTCAGCCCCACGCTCAGCCCCACGCTAGCCCCACGCTCAGCCCCACGCTCAGCCCCACGCTCAGCCCCACGCTCAGCCCCACGCTAGCCCCACGCTCAGCCCCACGCTAGCCCAACGCTCAGCCCCACGGAGGCGCCCCACGCTCAGCCCCACGCTCAGCCCCACGCACAGCCCCACGCTCAGCCCCACGCAGGTGCCCCACACTCAGCCCCACGCTCAGCCCCACGCTCAGCCCCACGCAGGTGCCCCACGCAGGTGCCCCACGCTCAGCCCCACGCAGGTGCCCCACGCTCAGCCCCACGCTCAGCCCCACGCAGGTGCCCCACGCTCAGCCCCACGCAGGTGCCCCACGCTCAGCCCCACGCAGGTGCCCCACGCTCAGCCCCACGCTCAGCCCCACGCAGGTGCCCCACGCTCAGCCCCACGCTCAGCCCCACGCTCAGCCCCACGCAGGCGCCCCACGCTCAGCCCCACGCTCAGCCCCACGCAGGTGCCCCACGCTCAGCCCCACGCTCAGCCCCACGCAGGCGCCCCACGCTCAGCCCCACGCTCAGCCCCACGCAGGTACCCCACGCTCAGCCCCATGCAGGTGCCCCACGCTCAGCCCCATGCAGGTGCCCCACGCTCAGCCCCATGCAGGTGCCCCACGCTCAGCCCCACGCTCAGCCCCACGCTCAGCCCCACGCAGGTGCCCCACGCTAGCCCCACGGAGGCGCCCCACGCTCAGCCACATGCTCAGCCCCACGCAGGTGCCCCACGCTCAGCCCCACGGAGGCGCCCCACGCTCAGCCCCACGGAGGCGCCCCACGCTCAGCCCCATGCAGGTGCCCCACGCTCAGCCCCACGCTCAGCCCCACGCTCAGCCCCACGCAGGTGCCCCACGCTCAGCCCCACGCTCAGCCCCACGCACAGCCCCACGCAGGTGCCCCATGCTAGCCCCACGCAGGTGCCCCACGCTCAGCCCCACGCTCAGCCCCACGCTCAGCCCCACGCTCAGCCCCACGCAGGTGCCCCACGCTCAGCCCCACGCAGGTGCCCCACGCTAGCCCCACGCAGGTGCCCCACGCTCAGCCACATGCACTAGGACAGCGCGGTCTTGGCCCACACAGCGGCCCTTGCTCACCGCACGCCCCGGAGCAAGGAAAGAGCCGAGGACTGATAGGAACTGGGAGCAGTGCTGTTCATTGAAAAAATGGAAGGTTCCTCTAAGGCATCGGTTCTCAACCTGTGGGTCGCGACCCCTTTGGGGGCCGAACGACCCTTTCACAGGGGTTGCCTAAGACCATCGGAAAACACATATATAATTACGTATTGTTCTTGTGATTCATCACTATGCTTTAATTATGTTCAATTTGTAACAATGAAATTGGGGGTCACCACAACATGAGGAACTGTATTAAAGGGTCGCGGCTTTAGGAAGGTTGAGAACCACTGCTCTAAGGCATAAGTGCTCTCCAGAGTGAAAACGTCCTCCCTTTCCCAGTTTCTCACGTACACTGAAGACTATTGTAAATGTATCGCAGGAAACAAAGTTACGAGGCATAGTTTGTGTTCTAGAAATTTCCCACTGAGCTAGGCAAGCCACAGCCCCTCCCACACACCCACTATCTAAGAGCAATAAACAGGACGTGCAAAACCCACTGCCAGGACAGGGAAGCCCCCTCTCCCACAGCTTTTCACATAGGATTAGCCAAAGGGACACACACGTGCACACACACAAACACATATGTGCACATGCACATGCACATATATGCACACACATTCAGAGACATGTGCACATGCACACACGAGCACACGTGTGCTCTCACACGCACATGCAGACACATGTGCACATGCACACGTGCCTGCACACATATGTCCAGAGACACAGCATATGTTGTCTTGAAGCCAGAACTGAGCTGCTCACTCATCCAACAAAATGACTCGTGAACAGGCAGGAATGCCTTAAAACACATATTCAATATTCCAGATGGCTGGAAAGGAGAAAGCTGGACAGCCTTCGCCCCGGTTTTATAGGAGATTCCTTGGCACCCAGAAGAGCAGGGAGAAAAGTTTACAAGGCCAGGGAAAAATGCGAATAAGCATCACTTAAGAGTTAAAATATTAGATGCAACCTACTTGAAAAGCAACGAAAGTGTTTTGTACTCTTGCCTAAGCCAATGTATCGAAGGATAAAATAATTCTTTGAAAATATACTCTTCTTAGGGTCTTTGGTTCCAAAACTAAAAATAGAATGGCCACGGCCTAGCACTTGAGCCTCCAGCCACCCTATTCAGAAATGCCGTCTGGAGTTCCACTCTTACACTCTCAACTTATCCAGGCAAAGGGACCCTCTGGGCGCGTCCTGGCACCAGGCGGCGGGTGCTGGCGGTCAGGGGCCCCGCGGGAAAGTCGTCCTCGTCCTGAGTCCTGAGTTAGGTCCGAGGGAGGCGCCTCCGCCAGCCCCTGCTCTGCTGCTTTCACATCATGGGAACTTCAGTGAGCATGGCGGTCAGGGTCCCAGGCGGGAAGGATGGGCTTCTACCCCAGAAATACTGCTTTTTCTTTAATCCTCACCTGAGGACATGCTTAGAGAGAAAGAGGGAGGGAGGGAGGAAGAGAGAGAGAGAGAGACGGGGGGGGGGGGGGGGGTAGGGGGTAGGGAGGGAGAGAAACATCAATGTGAGAGTGGCACACCAATCTATCGGTTGCCTTCCATATGTGCCTGGCCGGGAATCAAACCGCAGTCCCTCGGTGCACAGGATGATGCGACCAGCTGAGCCACTCTGGCCAGCCCAGAGCTACTGCTTTCGAAGGTGACACCTTAGGGCGTAACTTACTCTCCCTATAAAGTAGAGACAATGGCACTGCCCCTCACAGCTCTCTAAAGAACTAAAGGAAATGAAGTGTTTAAAGGGACAGCATGGAGTCCAGTCCCCAGTGTTTCATGCACAATAGGTATTGTTTCTAAGGTAAGTGACTATTAAGTGGGGTGTATTTTCAAAAGCGCTTTACTTTGGTAAATATAACAAGAAATTATTCAATAGGCTGCTACAGGGAAACGAGGCGTTAGCAGTGCTGCTTCTTAAGCTCCTGATTTAAATGCACTAATTTCTCTACAGAAACACTCATACTGAAAACAAAAATTTTTTTTAACATAAGCATTTTCTCAAAGTAGAAGTGGAACACACAGACTCCCCAGACCAATAATTACACTTACATCTAACAATTTTCTGAATAATGCATAAATATTAAGAGCCTAACATTTAGCTGAGAAAAATAAATGCAGGAATGTAACTTTTTTTTCCCCCATCACTACCTCGAAATTACTTTTTATTCAAAAATAAGTTATAGATTTGGGGGACAATTTCCCCCCAAACATCAAAGATATAATAAAACTGACAACAAAATTAAGAAAACACACAGCCAATGACGGATGATGAGAACCACAGCAACATTTCATCATGACCCTAACTCTAACCGGAGGGGGCGCTGATGCTGAGCCCAGGGGGTCGGGATGGCGGTGGGCGGGTTAGCTCCTCCCTGAGGGGTTACCTGGGGCCATGCTGCAGGCAGGCCGACCCCTGGGCCTCCAGGTCAGCCGCGTGGCAAGTCCCTGGAGCAGGAGCCTCTGCAGAGATTAGCGAGTGAGAAGCCGCAGACCCTGACGGATCGGAACACACAGGGCGCCTCCATGTGCTTGAGTCTGCCCTTCCGCTGTCACCCCTTCCCTCTCTCCCGGGCTTTGGTCGCTAGCTTTGTGAACTCACCACGAAGGACCCGATTGCAAAGAGTGTGCGGACTTCCTGCCGGAGGCGGGGCGCCTGGTAACGTAGCTGGGGACCTGCTAAAATGGTCTGCAGCGAAAGCACCCACATCGCTGCCGTGAAACATAACGTTAGACGTTTTCCCTGCCCTCGGATGCTGTTTCAGACAGTCTGGGTCGCGTTATTTGCATAATCTGAGGAGGGCCGCCCAGTCCTGCGGAGAAAGTACTTACAGGAGGACGGGTTCCCCCTGAGAAGCTGGCGCTCTGCTCTCCCGGGGGGGTCAAGGAGAAGCTGAAGCTCCTGAATGACTTTCTCTGCCCCGACCACTCCCTCCCTCTTGTTTTAATGCGAGGCGTCTGAACCCCGGCCAGTCACAAAGCTAGTTAACAGCCAAGCTGGGAACTAAACCCAGGCTCTGGCCTCCACTCCAACCCCGCTCCAGCACCTTACAAACACCACCGAGTTCTGTTCACCATGAATGAAAATGCATCTGAGAGATGAGAGAGAGACGCAGCCCCTCAAATCGCTGTCCTGCTCTTCTCGTTTGGGGAGGACCATGGACGTTCGTGATCCCACCTACGGCACCGACGACTCTCAAGGCTACAGAGTGGACACCTGGAAACTGCTACTGAGAGAGAAGGAATGTGCGCTGCTGCTCACAGATTCTTAAGAAGCCTAGGAAACGGAATGCTATGCTTCCCTTTCAGAGGAGCGAACGCAGTTCCGAAGGTCGCACTCCGCGAGAGACGGGGTCTGGGGGGCAGCTGTCTATCCTATCCGGGCCCGCAACCGCCATCAATAGAAACAAATGTTAAGGGGTTTAGCACAGTAGCTCCCAGCTGAGTGGAGGTGCCAGCCCTTTGGGGGCATTTGGAAATGTGGGTCCATAGCGATGGGGGTGCTCCCAGCAGCCAGTGTTAAACCTCCCGCATGCGCTCAACAGCCTCTCCCAGCCAGGACACCAGCACCACGGCAGGCGTGGCCTCCCAGAAGCCTTGGTTTTGAGGAAGGAAATGTTACATACGATAGCAGGTGTCACAGGAAACAGGGGCGGTTCGGGGCGCCTCCACGGACACCCCCAAATTCTCACTTCACATCCCAGTGAGGAAGCCCCTTGGGGCTGGGGGAGGAAGTGAAGGCTCTGCCTAAAGTTATGTGGTGGCCCCAGGCTCTCCCGCTGGGAGAGCATCCGAGACGCTAGCTGGAACCCACTGCAAACAAGATGCAGAAAGCTTCAGCTGCTCTCACCGGCGCATGGGAAACGCCTTTAAAGGAAACCCACTGACATCGGAGGGGAACACCCCCCTGAGAGCCATGCCATCCCGCGTCCGCGATGCGCTGTGCAGCCAGACGCGGAGCCTGGACTGCCCGACCGCCTCAGCCCGCGGGCCCAGGAGCCCTGGGCGGCCGAGCAAGTATGTCATGGATGTCTGTCCCTTTGCCATGAAAATACTTTCCTTCTATGTGTTCACACCAACGACAGGTAAAACGAAAGACAGGTGGAAGGAGTGCACTTCACATCCCCACGATGCCCACCTGGACCCAGGCCCCGCCCGCAGTCCGGCACCAGGTTCTCTCCGGTGGCATCAGTCATGCTGCGGCCCGGCCCGCGGGACCAAGAGCAGAAGAGGTGGACATAACATGCAAACATGCTTCCACACCAAGCGCACCCGGAGAGCCACGAGCTGTGCTTGGGACTTGGTCTCATGATTGTTTAGAGATCCCGGGAGCGGGGGTCGTCACGGGGCAGCGGTTGTGGAGGTGGCCAACAGGGCTCTCTGTCACCAGCCGAGGCCACATTCCCTCTGCAGGTGTTTGGTGGATGCTGTCAAGTGCCATTTGGTTGGAGGGCTTCCACCTATATATATAAAAGCCTAAGCAACTGAACGACCAAACAGCCGAACGACTGGTCGACCAGTCGCTATGATGTGCACTGACCACCAGGGCAAAGATGCTCAATGCAAGGAGATTCCCCCTGGTGGTCAGTGTGCTCCCACAGCCAACCTCCCATGGCCGGCCAACCTCCGGCGATCTCTCCCCTCAGCTGGCCCTGATTGGCCCTGATTGCTGGCCAGACCAAGGGACCCCACCCATGCATGAATTCATGCACTGGGCCTCTAGTTTTATTCATAATTAACTTACCCACTTATTTTGGTATTACAGTTGCACACATGTTGTAACTGTGATGAACTCACACGAATCTTAAAAATTCCACGTTGAAATAACATTAAAACTAAAGGGAGTCAGCACTGGGCATGGCTGTAGCCAGGACTTGGGGGTGCCCTCGTCATGTCCTTTGGGAACCCCCTGCCCCCAAGAACATGGTCACACTGTGGACTCTCTGCCTCGACAAAGCAGTCAGACAACACTGTTCCTGACACAGTGGGGGGTCCAGAGCAGGCATGTGACCCCACTGCTCTAGTGTCAGAAGTGAAGGTCCTCGTACACTTGCCCAGAAGAAACGTTCCAGCACACGAAGAGAGCATGCAGGGCAACAAAGCCACACAGCACAGGGCCCATTGAGGGATGGACGGATGGAAGAACAGGTAGATTAAATACACATATAGAGGAGTGACAGAATTTTGACGATTATTTGATCTGCTGAATTTCACAGCCAAACCCAATTCCCAGGAACTTCAACTACAGGCGTCAGTTCTGTATGAGTTCGAGTTGGGTTTCTGTCACTTATGACCAAAGCTTTCTAACAACTGAAAGGAGACCAATAGAATGTCTCTTTAACAGAGGTACATTTCAGATTTGGGATCACATGATCTCCGTTACCTCTAAAAGTCAACAAACTCTGTGTGTGTGTGTGTGTGTGTGTGTGTGTGTGTTCGTGTGTGTTTCCATTATTTCATCAACTCAAAAGATCAGGGTCTTTTCTCTTCTTATAATATCAGCACCACTAGCCAATGGAGTAGAAATGAGGATTCTTATTGTTTACTAGTGGCCCGGTGCACGAAATTCATGCGGGGGGGCGGGGAGGGGGGGTGTCCCTCAGCCCGGCCTGCACCCTCTCCAATCTGGGAACTGGCAGTCGGACGTCCCTCTCGAAATCTGGGACTGCTGGCTCCTAACCACTCACCTGTCTGCCTGCTTGATCGCCCCTAACCACTCTGCCTGCTGGCCTGCTCGCCCCCAACTGGCCCCCTGCTGGCCTGCTCACCCCAACTGCCCTCCACTGGCCTGCTTGCCCCCAACTGCCCCCCCTGCTGGCATGATCACCCCCAACTGCCCTCCCCTCCTGGCCTGATCACACCTAACTGCCTCTTCCTCGGCCCCACCACCATGGCTTTGTCCAGAAGGACGTCTGGAAGGTCTCCCAGTCTAATGAGCAAATTACCCTTTTATTAGTATAGATACTTATCATTAAGGACAGGATATCAAATGGGGCTCTTTGATTGCTCAGGTTTGGGTGAACTAAAATCATTCAGAGAAAATGAGCTACAGAAAAGCTAGCCTGACTTCACAATTCACACTCAAGGGGAACGTCTCCACAAACACAGAGGCCAACAGTGGCCCACGGGACTTTAAAAGGCACAGCCGCCTCGAACTAAGTACCAGAGGATTACACGTGTGGAAGAGCTTTTCAGAGGACTTAGCACAATGATTCCTATGAACTTAACACTCAGGTGGCTTCCCCTGCTTTAACCATTTGTTTGGCAATCCATATACATTCCCACCATTTAGAGAACACGAATGAGGCACTTACATCATAAGCACGTGCATGTAATTCAACATGAAATGAGAAGACCACGTCCGTTGATACGGTTACGGAGCTAAATAGCAAACGGTGACTCATGTGGAAAGACTTCCTTCAGCTTTCATTCCGAGGAATGCAGCCCGCAGGCACTTTTCAGCGAGAAGCTGACACGGTGACAGGTATTTCTGAGGCCCCATCCATCAGCTGGACCACAGGGCAACCGACCTACATCTGCGCAGCTAAACCGAGTGCACAGGGAGCCCCACAGAGGCAGCAGCTAGTCTGCATCCTAAACGCAGGAACTGGTCATTTCTCCACCCTCCACCGTCAGTCAAGCCGGTGACTTGCTGAGCTGTCCTGCAGTCCTTACTCAGGGCATTTATCCTCGGGAGAGGCCTTCGGCCCACAGTCAGCTCCGAGAACAAAGAACGCATCGGACGCGACACAACAGTGTGGGTCTCATGAACTATTAGGTTGAAAAATGTTTGGGGGATAAACTAAAAAAAATACCAAACAGGTCCGTCCAGCCTTTTTAACGACAAGGAAATCTTTCCCGGGCCTTATCCTTAAAACACACTAGGACGCGGAACCAAAGTTCTAAGGTAATTTGTGCTTTTCCCAATCTGGAGGAGGGGCCCTGGGAGGAAGGTCTCTGTCCTTCACCTCCACACCTCGGAAGGCGTCTCAAACGCTTTGAAAAGAAATGGTATCCGAGGCCAGAGTGAACTCATCTACGTGGGTGGAATTATTTATGAAACCGATGCACTACCCACTGCAGTAAGGAGGCACCGGGGAATTATTTAAAAGGGAAATTGTTACACACCGTAATCAGAGTGCGAAAAACTGCTCCTCTCGGTGCTGACGACACAGTATTGTGAAGATATTGGCAATTTCTATTACATTTCAGACCACAAACTGAAAGAAAAGCTACCGAATGGCCCTGCCAGCCTCCTTACATTTGTGTGATATGAAGCAAAGAGTGATTTCAAAGTGTCCATCTCGGGCTGTCGCTACATCATTCCAGCACAATTTTTAGAAGCTGGTCTTAGTGGTTCCCAACCTTTTTTGGGCCACGCCCCCCCCCCCCAAGCATCTCTAACATCCTGATGTCCCCTGAGACACAGAATTCTTATTATTCAAAAAGTGAGCTCCCATTCCCGTGGAGGAAGCCTCCAAGGCCATGAACTCGGTCTAAACAAGCTTCCAAAGGACATGGCACCCATGAAAGAGACAAATAAAAGAACAAAAGGACAGTCAAAGTACCGAGGAAGGAATCCCGAAGAAGTTGTTAAAAAGTAATAATAATCTGAAGTGATATGAAAAAGTAGCAAATAAAGTTTCAAAACATATAATAGACAGCTGAAATGCGTAAATATGTCACAGTGTATATTTATATACTGTAGATGAGGTCCCTAGGGCCATAAGAAATGCAAAAAAATCACTGTTAATAACCCAAATTGCCCCCCTTAAAATCAAATTGCCCCCCCTGTGGGGCGTGTGCCCCAAGTTGGCTCTGAAAGGGAAACCCTGGGATAGAAGGGCAATGAGAGGTGTCATTTCAGGGGCTCTGGGGGCTCTTAGTCAATCACACCAGTGCTCTCGGGTCACTAAAACCGCTCCGAGCAGGCGCTGTGCACCCAGGTTACAGACAACACGAGCATGAAAGGCCGTTCCTGCACCAGAATCACCATCAAAGACATGCAGGTGAGGCAAAGGGAGGCTTCCAGCTGTGAGCGCGCTAAGCGGAGTTTATTCTTGCATTATTATTAATTATTGTATTATTTTCCACGTGAACAACTGTAACCCACTTCTGTGACACTCTGATTTATAAATAATGCCAGTCAGACTGAGGCCAGGCCCACAGAGTCTCATTATCTCTAACACTAGTGACTGCTTAACAAAATATGCTGAACATATCATTTGTCTGAAAATTGTGAGATTTACGTTCTTATATAATTATAGAAACAGTCATTAAAATTTTTAAAAATATGTTTTCATTGATTTCAGAGAGGACTGGAGAGAGAGATAGAAGCATTAATGATGAACGAGAATCACTGATGGGCTGCCTCCTGCACACCCACTATTGGGGATCGAGCCTGTAACCCAGGCCTGTGCCCTGACCAGGAATTGAACCGTGACCTCCTGGTTCATAGGCGGATGCTCAACCACTGAGCCACGGTGGCAGGGCCAGAAACAGTAATTTGTAAGAGTGGAGAGTGATATTTATATTCCATCCACCATCTCTCTCTCTTTTTTAAAAATATATATATATTATTGATTTTTTACAGAGAGGAAGGGTGAGGGATAGAGAATTAGAAACATCGATGAGAGAGAAACATCAATCAGCTGCCTCCTACACGCCCCCTACTGGGGATGTGCCCTCAACCAAGGTACATGCCAGTTGACCAGAATCGAACCTGGGACCTTTCATCTGCAGGCCAATGCTCTATCCACTGAGCCAGACCGGTTAGGGTCACCATCTCTTTTAATAGGAATACCATGCAAATAAAAATGTGACAGCGTTTAGAGGTGGAAAATAATCATAAAAGAGAAAGTAAAAAAGAAAGACAAGGGCAAGCCCAAATACGGGACCTGCAGCAGCCACACCTCAGCCAGCCCTGCAGTGTCAACGGGGAGTGGGTCACAGCACGCCACACGGGAGGGGAACTTCCGTTTCTGGACTTTGATCTCAGGGGCCATAAAAGCTCATCCCCCATAATACCCTCCTCCCGTAACACCCTGCTCCCCAGCGGACGCCGGCTACCCTCAAGCTTGTGCCCAGCGCAGAACAAAGCAGTAAGAAGCCGATGCGGTGGCCCCTCCGATACCAACAGACCAGGGTGCGGCCCGGGGTCACAGAGCGGGTTAGCGGCTTGTGAAAGGTGCCATCCCTCTAACAGGCTGCCACCGATCGCAGCCTCCGGGACAGTGGCATGGGCACCGGGAAGGGGTCATCTGAGAGGCAGGGGCACCGGAGCCCTTCCGCCGGTCTCTAGGCAACCGCAGGGTGGTCTCCCGCCCGAGGGCGAGGGCGTGGCTCCCGTGCTGGGGTAACGGCCTCCAACGGACTTTCAGGCCAGTAGGTTATGTGACGAATTGTTCAACGGACCCGCAAACTCACACGCGGGGAGTAGTTACTAAGGAGCCTCTATTTCCATGCCCCCGGCTCTGGCGTTTAAGGAGTTGCTTCTCTCTGCACTTGGAGGAAACAGCAGCGCAGCACAGCGGCTCTGAAGGCCGACCCTGGTCCACTGGTGATTAAAGGAGAACGGAGGGAGCCAGGACCTCCCCCTGTCCAGTGCCTGCCGCCGGGCGCGACCACGGGGCCTGGGGAAGGACAGAAAGGCGTGCGTGGCTGTCAGGAGCACTCCCACGGAGCGCGGACGCGGTGCCATCGCGTGCAGGCAGCGGTTCTCAACCTGTGGGTCGAGACCCCTTTGGCGGCCGAAGGACCCTTTCACAGGGGTCGCCTAAGACCATCCTGCGTATCAGATCTTTACATGACGATTCATAACAGCAGCAACATGACAGTGATGAAGTAGCAACGAAAATAATTTCATGGTTGGGTCACAACATGAGGAACTGTATTTAAAAGGCCAGAAGGTTGAGAACCGCTGGACTCTCAGGGAATCCCAGTGCGTTTTAAATCTGCAGGGGACGGCACCCGCAAGTCGCCAACAGTGTTCACTCACGTGCACTTACAACGGTAACAAAAGGGTGTACAGCAAGGAAATGTGAGCTTCCAGTTAAGGAACAAGATCTTGGCTGTGACATGAAACTGTCTGCAGTAAGTTCTTACCACCACCCAGCGAGTCACACGGGGGTTGGACGTCCGGCCACGCTATAAGCCGCTCAGATCCCACCTCTCCTTGTCACTTTGGTCTCTTATTTTAAGTCGGTGCCCCCGAATACAGCCCACGCTGGGCGGTTGTTTTAGGAAGCACCCCCAGACACACACCGGCCGTTTCCAGCACTTCGAAACTCCTAAAACCGAGGCCCGACAGACTCTCCACTATCGCATACTTTCGTTTTCCAATTTGAACTCAACATACACTCCTCTCTGAAGAGTACACACACATTCTCTCTCTCTCTCTCTCTCTCTCTCTCTCTCTCTCTCTCTCTCATCACAGAAAGTGTGCAGCCGCCTGTCTGCATCATCTGTCCTACAAAAACCCGACTGGAGGAAAGTACAGTCTCGGATAACCTACATTTTACACTGCGGGCATCCTTTTGAGAACTGGGATTTCCATCCCTTGCTAACTGGGAGAAAACCTAACGTGTAAAGGACGATTTTCAACTGACTTCCCACTAAAGGACCACTTTAGAGTTCTGGCCGGCTCGGAAAGTGCCCGGTCGGTTGGTGTGACTAGTTAAAAACCAACCCCAAGCAACCCCGCTTTTGTCTTTAAAGGAAGCGGGGGGTGGGGGGCGAGAAAGGCATTTAGGCTGATTTGCAAAACAAGTAACTTTTTTCCTTCCAACTGTTGTTAAGCTGCCTAAAGAACACGCCCGCACTTAAAACATCAGCCCTTCCCCCCCTGCCCCCCATCCTGTGGCCACCGCTCAGTGAGGGCAGGGGGTGAAGAGTGCGGGGTGCGGGTGGGGGAGCGGACAGGACGGATGGGCTGGGAGTAGCTGGGGCCTCTGAAACTGTCCCCCCAGCCATGGACACCTCCGGACCTCGCCGGCCCCCGCGCTCACCCCAAACTCCCAGAGGGCGCCTTTGGGAAGAGACCGCTCTCTGCGCAGGGTGGACGCGGGGCGCTTCAGGCGTGGGTTTCCCAGGGAGAGGGCGAGGGCGGGGAGGGAGGCGCACTTTAGGGGCCACAGCAATTCACCCGGGAGATGAGATCGGTCCCGAGCCGCCGCCTCAGTCAGAAACCCCAAGCGGTCAAGGCGACCCCCAACATGAGACGTTTCTTGGGAGAAATGGGGTTCAAAGAGCCCCGTCCAACATGGCAAAGGAACACCCCGCAGAGTCAGGGGGCCCCGATGTCGCAAGGTCCACGGTCAGTGAAGCATCGCCTGCACCCGACCCGCCACCCAGCCGCGCGCCGCGCCCCGGGAGGGGTGGTGGGGAGGTACCTCGTTCTGTCTCCAAAGGGCAACATAGCAGACGTGGGGAGCGAGGTGCGCACCGCGCGGCCCGGCGGGCCCCGGACTTCAGCAGCGCGGGGGGCGACGCCGCGCCCAGGTGAGGCGGCGCCCGGAGCCCGCGCCCCTAGCGCCCCCGCCGCCCGCTCGCCCCGCGCCAAGCCGCCCCCTGGCGGGGAGCGCCCGGCACCGCGGCGGCCTCGCGCCGGCGGGTGGGAGCCCAGCGCGGAGCCGGGACCGGCGCCCCCACCATCACCCCCGGCCCCGCGGCCGGCGCCGGCTCGGGCCCTTCCCCGAGGCTCGCTCGGAGGCAGCCCCAGCGCAAGGAGCCCGGCGGGCGCCCCGGCTGCGCCCCGAGTCCGCGGGCTTCGGGGATCCGCCCGCCAGGCACGCTGCTCCCTCCCCGGCACCGGCCTCCGGTCCTCCCAACTCTCCGCGAGCCTTTCCCACGCGCGCCCAGGGCCCGCGGCGCGGCGCCTCCCAGGGGACAGAGCGTCCCCGCCCCGCGCGGCCCTCGCCTTGGCTCCCGACCAGGCAGCGTGGCCCTGGGGTCACCGCCCGCCCCGGGGCCGCTCCACGCCGCGCCGCCTCCCGGAGCCCGGTCCACGGGTGCGGGGCGAGCGAAAGGCGCGCGGGGCGGCCGGGCCGGAGGGGACGCGGCGCGGCGTGGCACTCACTCGGGGAGGCTCCTGCGCGCTGCGCCCAGCTGCCCGCCGCCTCGCCCCTCGCGCTCCCCGCCCCGCCGCCGGGCACGGGGCCGGGGGAGGAGCGCGGCCGCGGGACGGGCTGGGACGGAGCTTCCGGGGCTCAGGGAAGGGCTCGGGCTGCGGGAGGCGGACGGGGCTGCGGGAGGCCGGGGCGCGGCGCACGGGACCGCTCCCGGGAAGCGGGCTGGGGGCCGGGCCGTGTTTGCATTTGAACTTTGCCAGCAAGTTGGACCGAATCCACGCTCGGGTGTTTCGCCCGCGCTCGCCTTCTAGTCGAGGTCTCGGCACCAAACAAGACCGGGACCTCCTGCAGAACCGAGGCCCGGGTCCGAGGCTGCTCACGGCTGCGGGAAGGGGACGGAGCCGGGGGTGGGGGGTGGGGTCGGCCGGTCGGCTCCGCGCCCCGCCGGTCCGCCGGGCCCTTACCTGGTGGCTTTCCTGACAAAGTACGAGAAGGCGAAGTCCCGGTGATCGTCCAGCCACGCTTCCACCGCGTCGTGGTGCCGCGGCCGCGCGCCGCCGGGGCTCGCCCGCTCCATGCCCGCGCCGCCGCCCCCGCGCTCCCGGACCCGCTCCTCCCCCGCCGGGGTCTCTCCCCGGAGCCGCGGCCTCGGCCTGGAGACCCTCCCCCACGCCTCGCTCCGGTCCGGCGGCTCCAGCGAGCAGCGCGGGCGCCCGGCCAGCCTGCCGCCCCGCCCCGCTCTCCAGCCTGCCTCCAGGTGCGCGGGCGGGGCCGGGCTGCAGCCGCGCCTCCGGGGGTCCGGCCCAGACCGGCTCCAGCGGCCTCGGAGTCCCCGGTCCCCGGCAGCCGCGGCGGCGGCGAGCAGCGCTCCGGAAGCCCGTGGCCACGGCCTGGAGCCGCGCGCGTCCACTGGGGTGCGCTGCGCGCCGCGCGGGCTCGGGTCGCCGGGAGGTGACGGGGTGTTCGCCAGTGTCCCTCTAGGAAAGGGGGGTGGAGACCGGAGCCGCATTCCCAGCGCAGGGAGCGGTCGCCAGGGGAGTCTCCCCAGAGGGAGAGGGGCGCCACCCTGGACCTCTTCCTCGGGCCTGTGGCCGGCGCTGGAGCGTGGGAGCGCGGGGACCCCACCTCTGAGCCCGGCCATTCAGCGCACCGGGACGGAGTCGGGCGTGGGCCGCCGGACAGGTTGGCGGGTGACTTCCAACATGGCCTTTCCTGGGCTCCATGTTAATCGTAACAGCAGCGATCATTATAAATTATGTACCTTTGCATCAAACACACCCTTTGCATGACCCAGACGAAGATTTCCTGTAAAAGAAAGGGGCATATCATGGTGGCCCTGGGTGCAGTCAGAACCCCATCCGCTTCACTTGAGACCATGGCGGTGCTGGTGCAGGCAGAGTAGCCCTCAGCCCAATTTTACGTGAACGCTCATGGCGTTGAACTGGACTGAACTCGCCCCCCACGCACAAGTGTCCCTCTGAGAGGGCCCCCCTCCCCACCCTGCTCTGTCCCACCCCCTGGCTGCTTTACGAAAAGGAATGTGTGTCTGCCTTTGCTTTGTTCTCATCTCCATTCCCCCCCCCCCCCCCCCAGCACCTGCAGTTTTAATCCGGTGTTCTTCTCAATGAACTAATTTGGGGGCAGAATGAAACCGGCCTTGTATGTTTCACAACGTGTGAAGGACCTATTCGCAGCGATATACCCAACGCGATATACCCAACGCGATTTCCCTACTTACTTTCAACAAACTCCTTTCAAACTGTTCTTGACAACAGTGTAAGAAACTAGTACTGCATAACGACACATAATAAACTTGAAAACAGGCGAATTTTAACGGTGGCTCCCAGGCCCTCCCCGCAGTGGCTGGTCCTCCCTGCATTAACTAAGGGTCCTTTTGTAACTTCAGCTTCTCTGAGCTTTGTGTTGTAGGCAAGTAACCACAACCCCAAACTGTCGGCAGGCAAAGGGGTAGAGAGTGAAGCCACGCCTGATCAATTATGTCAGATTTTACAGGATCAGAAATCAGGAAGGTTTCTGAAACATTCCTGCAAGAGAAACGGTTCCTGCAATCTTCCCTGTGTCAGCCCTGAGCCCTGCAGATGGCGGCGGGGCAGTGGGAAGGCCTGGCACCTGGGCGGAGGTGTTTAAAACTGCTCTCTGGAACATGCAGGTAACATTTGTAGCAACACCTCTTGTAACCGGAAGCTACTGACAGGCAAGCATATTGGGGACAGATTTCTGTTCTCCAGCTCTAGTTTATTGTCTCCACCTGCTCAGCTATTTTATGTTGTAACGCATCAGTCTGGATTGCACCAAGCTTCTCAAATCTTCTCTCAGAGCGAGTTGAAGGAGTAAATAACATCACCAGGAAATAACACGCGGGACACTGTTCACGCTATTTACAACACACACGTGTGCAACAACTTAACGGAGAGCCCTCCCATGCTGCGAGAATGAAGCCCCAATCCTGCACATGCCTTTGGAGGTTCCCCAGGAATTCATTCGGAATTCACTTTTATCTGCCTCTACTGTCACAGGTTTGGGTTACCCAAGTAGAAAAACAAACAAAACCATGGGTGATCAAATTCCTTTCCCAGAAAGGATAACACAAAGGGGAAGAGTGATGGCCTCTTCCCTGCCTCACCTTTAAAACCAAACAAACAGAAAAACACCACCCAGCACCATCTGGTCTCTTGCATTAATCCTATATATTCTGGGCTTGAGAAAATTGGGTAAATATATTTGCACATAAAAGGAGATCCACCTTCCTCACTGCCTAAGGGGAAAGACCAGAAGGTACGTGATGGCCCTATCCGGTTTGGCTCAGTGGATAGAGCAGTGGTTCTCAACCTTCTGGCCCTTTAAATACAGTTCCTCATTATGGTTGTGACCCCCAACCATAAAATTATTTTCGTTGCTACTTCATAACTGTAATGTTGCTACTGTTATGAATCGTAATGTAAATATCTGATATGCAGGATGGTCTTAGGCGACCCCTGTGAAAGGGTCGTTTGACCGCCAAAGGGGCCGGGACACACAGGTTGAGAACCGCTGGGATAGAGGGTCGGCCTGCGGACTGAAAGGTCTCAGGTTTGATTCTGGTCAAGGGCATGTACCTTGGTTGTGGGCACATCTCCAGTAGGAGGTGTACAGGAGGCAGCTGATCGATGTTCCTCTCTCATCAATGTTTCTAATTCTCTATCCCTCTCCCTTCCTCCCTGTAAAAAATCAATAAAATATATTTTTTAAAAGAGAAGGTACATGATGATGTTGAAATGAAGTTAAAAGCTCAGTGTGTGTGTGTGTACATGCGCGCGCGCATCATATGGGAAATTCCATGTGCAGGCAGTTTCTAAGAGCTGTGGGCAGCCTTTAGCTAACAGCCTACAAGGAGCTTGAGCAAGAAAATCCTCGGTCTTAAATGTGGGAAACCGCTCATTGTCTTCACAAGCTGATAAGCGTAGACAGAGAACCCCTGCCCGCCCCAAGGCTGGGTGCCTTTGAAGCCCTAGCAAAGGTCTGAGCTGGGTGCCACCTCTGTTTGTCCAGACAGTGGTAGCTGAAGCAACTTCCCCATTTATTATTATGTAAATCCTTGCTTATGGGCTAGTCTGCCTGTTGCCAGGGGTCACCTGCCTAAGGACTATGCTATGGGAGTATCCCAGATCAATAAAAGCTTGGTGAGGCCTGAGCACCAGTGGAAGTCCTTCCCCTTGAGTTGGACTTGCCCACCTGGCCCCCCCAATATTTCCAATTATCTCTTGTTTTTTCTCTTTCATTTGTGTGTGGCTCCTCTTCCAGGTCCTGAACCCTGAACCATGCGGGATGTGGAGGGAAACACACTCAACACTTAAAGCTGAGTATAAGACGCCCCCCACTTTTCAAACCCAAAATTAAGAAATCAATATTTTAAACATGTTGCTGGTTTTCCTCTCAAGGCCTTCTTCTTTTTTGGCATCTTCAGGAGTTGTTCTTCCTGTTTTCTCCACTGTCTGATCTGACACTCAGTGGGAGAAGGTCCAAATGGCCTTTCTGAAGCTCTATTTCTATGCTCTTTTGCATAGCTGACTACATTCAGTTTGAATTTTGCCGAGTAAGACAATCGCTTACCGGTATTTATCTTTTTATTTTTTTTACATCTTTATGAGCTCAGAATGCTCCGGTCCCTGTTGCAACTGCTCACTCTCCACCTCCATCTTCAATTATGGCATCAGCTGACGTCAGTAACAATAAGGCCTGTGATTGGAGGTGGCCTGTTTGACAAGGTGTGTGCAGCTATGCGCCCGCATGGCTCCCTCCTTGGCTGACTTCTGTGTATAAGACGCCCCTCGATTTTCAGTCTAATGATTTTAGAAAAAAATAGCATCTTATACACGGAAAAATATAGTATGTTCCAGCTCCGTCACTAAAAGATGCTGGAAGCTATGACAGTTCAGGGTCAATGAGTACACTTGGTGCTCATAATTTGGCTGCTAAATACCATTCTTCATTTTAAAAAAGAAACCAGGAGTCTTTGAGAAAAGATCCAGGTCTGGGACAGGGAAAGTACAAAATGTACCCGAAAAATCATGTTTTACCAGAAAATAAGAAAGGCTTAGCAATGATGTCAATATATCAGAGGGACAGAAGATATATCTGAAGAGGGCGTACAATTTGAATATCAGAATATATCATGATAGTAACATATTATCACTTACTGCGGCTCCAGACTGACATCAGTAAATAACTAGATAACCAATTAAACAGAAGGCCATGATCCTCACAGTGGAGTGGCACCTAGTGACTATAAGAGGGAGCGTGCAGTTAGAAAAGCATTAACGGTTGCTCAAACTAATGGGTGAGCAGCATCATGAGTGGATTTCTACAGAAAGGATCTTCTCACAAGTTACTCATTCGTTCCCGTGGGGGAAAAAGTACCTGTCATTACCAGGAAAGACCTGCGGATGCTCTAACCAAGTGACCGATCTAGAATCACTTATATTGGGATGAACAGCAGCCCCCTTACAATAGGCTATCCAGAGCCGGACACAGCTCACCCATGTCTCATTCCTGCCAGAAATCCGAATCTGTTCACGATGATGAAGAGGGGTGTTCACACCGGCACGCCCAGGCTGGGGGGCTTTCCACAATTATTTCAAGGTTGAGAAAGACAAAGAGTGAGGGAGGCGCTGCAGATTAGTTCTTTACTGCTATGCAACAATGTGACCACCACACTCTTAGAGGCTTAAAGCCACACACACTAGGCACTCCCAGGGTCAGCCGATGGGGAGCCAGGCGTCAGCCAGAGCTGCAGGCTCCTGGGAGCTGAGCTGGAGAGAGACCCCTTCCACCCTCCTCGGGCTGTTGGCAGAATGCAGTTCCTTCGATGCCAGAAAGGAGGGATCCCTTTCCTTGCTGGGTGCTGCTGGGTGCCCCTGGGGGCCCGCAGGCTGTTGGCAGAGGCCTCTCTGCCTGGGGAGCCACCGTCGTTCCCTGGCCCCCCAAGGCTCCCGCAGGCTTCCACATCCTCACAGCCAGACCGCAGGGAGACTCCCGCAGGATGGGCACTGTGCTCTCACGGAATGTAGCCCCACTCTCACGTGCTCAGTCACTTACTAGTACATCCCGTCACCTTTGCTGAAAGCAAGTCACAGTCCTGCCCGCCCACAGGGAGGGGTCACCCCATGAGGCGGGGACCATGAGGTCTTCAGGGGTGACCCCGTGTGGTCAGGCAGTGACTGGACATAACCTGTGTCCATAGCTATTTGTTGGGTCCACATACGAAGAAGGGGACATGTCCTCTGAGCACTTGGCAGAAGGACTGTGTATGGTGTGACTCTGCCAGCCACTGCCCTCTGACCCAGGGCCGTGCTGTCAGGGGTCTTTGGAGTCTCAGCTCTTAGTGAGCTCAGCCCTTCCTCTGTCGCCGTGTAACAGCGGTTTTCTGAGGACAGAGTTGGGGAGCAGGTTTCAGCTGTTGCACAGTAGGGATCAGCTGGATGTTTCCTCTTTTATTTTTTATTTATTAAATTTATTGGGGTGATTGGGCAACATGAACATACTGTATAGGTTTCAGGTGTAGGTTTCCATGTTACAAGATCTGTGTGCCCACCCCGCAAAGTCAGATCTTCTCCTGTCACTTCCTATCAGGACCCCCTTCTCCCCTCACCCCTTCCATCTGGCAACCGCAACACTGCTATTTGTATTCACAAGTTTCAGTTTTATTTATTTTTATTTTATTATTTTTAAAAAATATATTTTATTGATTTTTTACAGAGAGAAAGGGAGAGGGATAGAGAGTTAGAAACATCGATGAGAGAGAAACATTGATGAGCTGCCTCCTGCACACCCCCTACTGAGGATGTGCCCGCAACCAAGGTACATGCCCTTGACCGGAATCGAACCTGGGACCCTTCAGTCCACAGGCCAACGTGCTGTCCACTGAGCCAAACCTGTCAGGGCACGAGTTTCAGTTTTATATCCCACGTATGAGTGAAATCATATGGTCCTTAGCTTGTTCTGACTGACTTATTTCCCTTCACATGTGTTCCCAAGGTCCATCCATGCTGTGGCACATGGCGCTATTTCATCCTTTCTTATGGCTGAGTGGTATTCCACTGTGTGCATGGACCACATCTTCCTTACCCAGTCCTCTATCACGGGACACTTTGGCTGGTTCCATGTCTGGGCCACGTGAATAACGCTGCAATGAACACAGGGGTGCATGTATCTTTGTGAATACATGGCTTCGAGTTTTCTGGGAATAGACCCAGGAGAGGGGCTGCTGGGTCGGATGGTAGCTCTGTTCTCACTCCTTTGAGGAATCGCCAGACTGCTTTCCATCGTGGTTGTCGCCGCCGACACTCGTGGCAGCGGTGAGTGAGGGTGCGCTTTCCTCCACGGCCTCTCCAACACGTGCTATTGCTTGTCTTGTTGACAATGACAGTCAGATATTTTAAATGTGTGAACTGAAGTCTCGTCATAATTCTCAGTTTCAAAGTCAGAGCCAACTTATGAATAATAGGACCTACTCATCATGTAATGACTCCAGTCAGTACCCCGCCTTTCCTCTCCCAACTCACCCCTGGGATTGCTGCCCAAGACTTCAGGCTGATGAGCAAAGGCTGGTCCACGTGAAGGGACATCGCACCGGGTATCGTGAGCAGCTGCCCCTCCGATCAGCCAGGTCCCACACCGAGACAGGGACTGACAGGAATGGGAGGGAGTCCGGGCACATACTAGACACACCTTCCGACCGAAGGTGCAAGGCACGTGGCTCCATGACAGCAAACAACGGTGGGTTTTCCCTGAGAAAGACCCCCAGGAACGGAGGGGGACAGCCATCTGGGGGTGATGCTTTCTGGCCCTGCCTCAGGAGCAGGCAGCTCAGGGGTCCTGCCTCACCTGCACCCCTGGTGGTGGTGGTGGGGGGGGAGTGCTACACAGAGGGATGATGTTGCTCTCATTGCTAAACAATATGAACCATCACAGAGACAGATGATAGCGTAAGACACTCGGACCCAGAACGCATCCACACTCCTCTTGTCCACTTTTCTATTGAAGTGGAGAGTTCACTCCCCAGGGAAGCAGCCGGCACTGGTCAGAATGATGGAAAATAACCGCTTTGGAAAGAAATCGAGAGAAACGAAACACTTTTAAGTCAACTGCAGGCAGGTGTGACACACTTGACTAAAAGCCAGTTGAAAAAGAGGTCATTTAAAAGTAGGTCTTTCAAGAGGGAAGGAACAAAAAGGTGAACTTTAAAAAGAAAGCCGAGAGAAACAGGGCTTCTGGTCTTCGTTTCCAGTCTAGGCAGCGCCTGCCCTTCCTGTAGACGCCATGGGTAAGTGACGCTCAGTCCCATTTCAGAAACCTCCACTGGCGGCATGGACGCCGTGTGGAGCCGGCCTCCTCCCAAGCATGGAAGGAGAAGTGCAATTTAGTGACCAGGGCAGAGAAAAGGGAAGAACCGCATGATCGGAGATAACTCTCATCTTTAAAAAGCAGCCTTTGAATAGACTTCTTTGAATCAATCATTTTCAAGGAAAAACCAACACTTTGCAGTTTAATGAAATCAGTGAAAACTCAGGCAAGGCCCCAGTGTGATATACGCTTGGAAAATACTGCAGTTTTTAGAATAAACAAGGGTCGTATGGCTCAACGGACTCAGCCAGAAGTTCATTCTTCACAGGTACAGCTCCAGGGATTCAGTCTTCTCCCCCTACGCACAGCGAGATGAAAACACTGAAAGGCAGGGACTTGCGCTGTAGGAACCTGGTGGTGCCAGGACAGAGTTTCCAGCTCCGCTGACCGAACTCGCTGCCCTTAACGACAGCTCTTCCTAGAAGAGGAATGGATGCCTGAGCAGCGAAAGGGACTGGCTCCACAGAGCAGGCCCGGCCCTGGTTCATTTGTTTTCCTTCTTCTCTGACCCCGCTGTTGGAGCAGGGGAGTGAGGCCTGCAGAGCCTCCTGCATGTCAGGCAGGGCTCTGCACAACATCTCTGTGAGGCCTGGAAAACACGGAATCCATCAGTGAAGTGGCTCTCTCTGCACTAGGTGCCTGGGAAGGCCAGTGTTTTTACCAGCGGTGCTGCCGCTGCTGCAAACATTCTGGGAGATTCCTCTTTGGGTGCTTTCAGCGTTGGCATTGGTCTTGTCGCATCGCTTCAGTAGTGGCAGTAGTTTGGCGTGTTTGCTTGTTTGTTTGTTTATTTACTTACTCGGGGCCCAGTGCACGAATTCCTGCACCTTGAAAGGAACTGTGGGCTGCGAGGCTGCAGTGGGCACAGAGGTGGATCTCGGCCCATCCTCTGCGCCCCTGCTCTGCCCCTCCCACCGAGGCCCCTGGTCCCCTGTCTGCAGGCAGTCCTGCTCCCATGCACTGATGGTGTGGAGCAATTGGGCAGCGCCAGCAGCAGTTGCTAGTGGGGCCAGCACTGTCAGTGGGTGTGAGCAGCGGCTGCTGCCTCAATCACCCCTCAGGAGCAGGGGGAGGTGGAGAAGCCCTCAGGGGCAACCAGGGCCGGCAGCCACCACTTTCACCCACTGATGGCGCCCAGTGATTGGGACCGGTGCCGGGCACTGGCTGCGGATGTGAGCAGGCCAGTACTGGCAGTGGGTGCAAGTGGCAGCTCCAGCACCAGCAGTGGATGGCAGTGGGTGAGAGTGGGGCTGGCACTGGCCGCAGGTGCGAGCGCCGGGCAGGACCATGGCGTGGGGGAGTAAAGAATTTTAAGTAACCATCAGAGGCTCACCCCAGTGATAGTAACTAGCACCCGGGCTCACCTGCTCCACCATCCTGCCATGGCCAATGCCTGCCATGTTCCGCACACGCCCCCTGGTGGTCAGCGCACATCATAGTGACCAGTTGTTCGGTTGTTCTGGTTGTTCTGCTGTTCGGTCTATTTGCATATTAGCCTTTAATTATATGGGATTGTAAAATGAGAAATGATGATACAGTCACGGAGCGGATTTTTGTTCACTGGATTGGAAGTTTGCATCATCCTCTTCACTTGCTAGCTGAGTGCCCATGGGCAATGTATGCACTCAGCTTCCCAGGGCCTCTGTCTCCTTCTCTGTGACAGGAGTACAGGGCTCCTGAAACTGGTTATGTCTACTAAGTGGTCGCATAAATGTACAGCAGTCATCCGAGCCCCAGCACCAGTCAGAGCTCGGAAATCCTCACCCGAGAAGGCGATCTGGAGGGAGCTCGCGCCCTCCCCTTCCCACCCAACGCCTTGCTCCACCTGCTCAAATCCAATGTTTCTCAACAGACTCTGTTCCATTCTCTGGAGTCAGCTCCCCTCTCTGTGCAACTAATTCATTTTGTAACCCCCTCTGTCCAGCCAGCCATGGAGTCCCCATGCTTGGCCTCACACCAGGACTCTTCACTCTGCTCCCTTGCCCCCTCCTCCTTCTCACCTCATTCACAGACCCAGGCACTCACTGTCCATGGGGCTGGCAGTGCTCGCTCCGAAGCAGTGATTTTCAACACTTTTCACCTCGTGGCACAGACACTGGTTGCTAGAATTCTGTGGCACACCAAAAAGTGGATTATGTGTTGTGTCGATCTGGCCAAAAAAATAGGTATAACATTAATTCATTCACACCGGACGGCTATTGTGGTGTTGGCTGTGGTCGTTTTATATTGACCATCTAAGGGAAAGGGGTCAGGGCCCCTGACTAAATATCGGAGATTGATGTTTTGAACATTCTCACTGCACACAGTGAAGATCGCTGGTGCAGGGTGTAGGGGACATGGGGGCGGGGCATCTGTGATGCTTTCCATAATAAAGATAAACTTACAAAGAAGCAGCTTCAGGAAGAGAAGCCTAAAGACTATCTTCTGCTTTGAAATGCACAAGAAGAGAGTCACAGAACGCTGGGGAGAGTGAGGGGGTGAATTTAACATAAATGCGCAAAAACACATACTAAACAGAAAAGGAAAGAAATGAAGTGAAAGCCAGGTGGTGTCACTGCCACCGGAAGGCCTTGGGCTGCCCGCACTGTCCTCCACCCCAAGGGGCATCCGCAGGGCTGCGGGCCGCTGGCTCTCTGCCTGGGTCTCCTGCAGGGGCCTCACCGCCCCCTCTCCTTGGAGCGATCTGCCACTTGTCCAGACTTCCGTGGAGCTGAAATCCTCTCTCACTCGGGGCTTCTGGCAAACTCCACCGTTTCCTCTGGATGTAATATAGACCTGGAGCTTCGGGAACCTCACATTCCCAGGCCCCCGAGGCCCACCGGCACCCAGGCTCCCTCAGTGTCCCTCGGAGGAATAAAGAACGTGCATTAATTTCAGAATGCAACCTGGACTGAAACGACACAGAGCATCTGTATGGGGTTTCAAGCTGAAACCGTCTCAAGCAATTAATGTGAAGATAATGTGTCCACTTTGTTGAAAGATTTAGCAGAGAAGAAGTAGTGCTTTATGAGTTACCATCTTATTTGCATCCAAATCCAAAATGTGTTCATGATTCGAATAAACATGCTCTTGAGTGTAAAATGGGACCAACGTTTACCTTAAAAATTCAAGTGGATTTACTTGTTAAGTGAATATTTATGGTCTCTAGTCCAATTATAACTGATTTTTATTTTCTTAAAAAGGTGTTTTACTTTCTTTGTAAAGAAAGATTACTTCTTGTGCTGCCGCAGCATGGCCAAGGGTGAACCTGAGGAGGGACAGTGAAGGATTAAAGGCGACAGACAAAGAGAATACAGCTGGGGCTCGGTGGATCTTCCGTGCCTGGATGAGGACAGAGAACGATCCACTGGCAAGCTGAGGCTTTATTTTATAGCCAGAGAAAAACAAGGGTAGATGAACATGTATACAAATGTCCTTGTTTTGGCAACACTTGCTGCACCTCCCACAGCCCATTAGCTACTTCGGAAGGAATTAGGGAGGACTACAAGGTCAGGCTTCATTATGCCAGGAGAGCTCTGCCCTCCAGCCCGAGGCTTGACCCTAGAGCCGCTCCCTACAACTTCTTACGTCTGCTTTTCCCTTCTCAAATAGCATGCGTGTCACATTCACTCAGGGTAGAGTCAGCACCAGTTCCTCTCCGTGTGAGCTACAGGAGTGGCTTTTGGAGTCCTAGAGAGATTTCTTCTTTGTATTTTGCAAAAAAACAGTAATCCTACTGTTTTATAAGACTTGGATAAGTAGCAGTATATCTATTCTGTTGTTCATATGTAGTCACAATATTGTCCCTGACTGATCTTCTAGTAATTTTTCCAACTCGTTCTGAAACTGATAGTTTATGATGTTAAACATTGATTGCTTCGTGTGAAATAGCTACAATCTTTAAACCAAATTAACAAAGACTTATTGAAGACCACTATTGGCAAAGTGCTAGGTTTAAGTATTATTAATTTCTCTGTTGGACGTAAGAACTCTGGTTGTTTAAGTCACATCATCACCTCCTAAGGTGGAGACCATATTCCCAACGGCCTAATTTATAGCACAGGAAACCTGCTTGCCACCTGCAAGACACTCTAGTTGCAAACCAAGTGAGTGAAAGTATGAATAGTGTCAATGATCAGACCCAACGCGCTCTGAGTGCTGGATTTAGAAAACACAGCTGTGTCTCCTAACGCCTTGTGAAATGTGTCACCTGGCCCGCTCCAGCCTTTTTGCCAGATAGACTTACCCTTGATGGCATAAAGTTTATGTTACTTTTTCTACAAAAGCTAACTGCTTTCAGAGCATATAAAAGTCTTTTGTTTTGCTGTAGGACCCACGCAGAGGAGGTCAGCCGTGCACAGAAGAATAATTCTCCTATTCAGAGGCAGAAAGCTCCTCTGTGTCTTGTCAAGGTCGATTCATCCACACACGTGCTCCTTGACAAAGGATTTGTGAATACCTCCCGTGCGACAGAAACGCAGTCACTTAAATAGGTTTTAGGAAGATGCACGATTACTGGAAAGGCAGCGACTGGGCCATTTGTTTTCTGTTTATTTCGCAGGGAAACGGACGCTCTGTGCTTGTCTGGCTTGGACGTGGGTTCCTGAAGTAAGTGCTGCTGGTGGTGGCTCCTGCTTGACATCAGGCCAGCCGAGTGGCGCGAGAAACCGCCCAGTTGCTTTACATGCGTCTGTTGCTTCCGATGTCATTGCTCTCATATATTTGCTATATGAACACCAACTACTTCCTATATTCAAACTTGTACAGCATTTTACTTTTACACTCACTAAAAGACACATCACTTTACGAAAACAATGGCATCGTTTTTAAGCAATGAGACTATATCTCGTTCAGGCCAACACTTAGCATACGTCCCGTTAATTTTTAGACAGAAACGAAATGAACTATCCTGGCTTCCTGGCTCTTGGGAGTTATTTATTCCCCCTGTTTTCTTCTCTGCACAATTAGGTTCCAGCCCATCTATCAGCATCCCTTCATCTGGACCCGCATCTGCGCTTCCCACAGGAGCACAGACCAGCCTCCCTGGGCACCGGGCCCCCTGCGCCGCCAGCTCAGCCGCTCCCTCTCCCCTCGGCCACCCTCTCTCCTCCACATCGTTCTTTCCTTTTGCACCCAGCTATTCCACCAGCGTGAATGCACGCAGAATGGCTCTGTCTCTTTAAGAAGAGGCCCTCTCGTGACCCACTCTGCATCCCACTCTCCCTGCCCACTTCCTGCCCCTTTTGTTCCCATCCCTGCCTCCTGCTCTGCCTGCATCTTGCACTTGAACTCACTTCCTTTACTCCTCCACGCCACTCCCCCTGGAACCACGGCAGCTAGACTGTCTCCCATGTCCACCCCCAGGCCAGGGCTTGCTCAGGGCCCCGCTGACCCTCCACGGCCGTGTCCAGGATGAAACGCTTGCCCCCCTGTCCAGTAACTTCTGAGCAGTGCTAGGGCAGGCGGCCACCCTCCTCCATCGCCACCACCTGGTCTCCAGGGCACCCCCTGACCTGCCTCCAGCCACCACGGGGCAGCTGCGAGCTCTGCCTCCTCTTCCTGGCCAGCCAGGTCTCCGGCCCCTTTCCTACTTGCACTCATTTCCTCAGCAAGCTCGTCTCTGAGCTGACAGCTTCCAAGATCACAAGCCCGCCACGCAGAGCCAGACTGACTCGCTTCTCACTGCGATGCACAGACGAAGTGAGCAGGCCCCATGGTGTCCCCCTCGCCTGATGCCCTCGTCACCCCTCGTCCTCCTGTCTCCTTGGGACCAAACACGAAGGCCACTTGCTCATCATCCGGCCAATCACTGAGCAGCAGGAGCCCGGCCCTGCGCCCTCTAACCCATAGTCCAGGACCCAATGCTTTCTGGTCTCTGTCCTCCTTTCCTTCCTCTCGGTCCCTCTTGACCAATCGAACCTACTCCTGTCACTTCAGGCGTGTTCTCGTGACCTCTCACATGTATATCTCAGCCCAGACTGCCTCCCACAAGCTGCCGGCTCAAGTTTCTACCGACCAGATTCCTAAGCCTGGAACACGCTTCAAATTCCACATTAGATTCAAGCACAGTCCGTTAGCAATGCCGAGACCCATGCCTTCCGCTCTTCCCATGAGTCTCAGAGGAGCCCACCTCACGCCCTCCCCCTCAGACCCTTCATGAGCATCACTGTGCTGGTCCCCTGGCCTCTGCTCCCCCAACCAGGGCTTCCTCCTTCCTTGCTGGACCCGTTAGTCTCTAATGGTCTCTCGGCCTCCACAGTCCTTGTCCTCCAGTCCCTGCCCATGCCGTCGCCAGCTCGATGGGCTTCCATTGAAATCTGAGTATTTCACTTTCTTGAATAGCACCTTTGAAGGTTCTCCATCGCCTACAGAGAAAGCTCACAGCTTCGCTCCTTGTAAGGACAAACCCGAGTAAGCCTTGTCAGCTCTTCTTCTGCAAACACCCCAACATTCTGGCCTAACAGGATGCCGGGAGGGCCTGCGAGGCTGGCGTGCCCTCCCAGGCTTCTTGGTGTCCGCATGGCTTTCATCTGTCTGTCCAGGCGCTTTCCATCGAGACGCGGACCAAGTTATACTACGGTTGAATGGTGAGTACTGAGTGTATAGTTCAGGCCCCGATGCCACCAGGATGAGGCCTCTCTCCTCTGTGTCATTATACCTGGAACAGATCTCTTTATTCCCCCATGAATTTCAATAGTGTCATTACTTGTCTGTGTGTCTGTCTATTGCACTGTACGGGGAACCCATGCGAGCAGAGACCCTGTAGTTAATCTCATAATTTCAGTCTTTTTTGTTCTTATTTCATCTTTTATGAAGAAGAGGGAACAGCTATATACACTCTCTGTTCAATAAATATTAGATTATAAACCCCCAAAATTTTATAAACCACAATAGCGATTTTCTTTCTATCAGTTACTCACTTATACAGGTTTATAAAAAAATAAAATATGATACACGTATCATAAAATTAACCCTTTTAAAGAGGAAAATTTGGTGGTTTTTAGTATATTTGCAAAGTTGTATAGCCTCACCACTGTGATTTTAGAATAGCAGTTGCCAACCGCTGGTCCGTGGACCACTGGTGATCCGTGAGGTCCAAAAGGTTGGCAACCGCTGTTTTAGAACATTTCTAATTCTAGAGTATTTTGTTCCCCCCGAAGACACTCTGGCCTATTAGCTGTCGTCCCCTCCCCAACCCTCTCTAGGCCAGCCTCCCGCATCTATGGTCCTCCTGCTCTGGCCACGTGATGTAAGTGGGATGTACAGCGTGTGGCCTTGGTGACTGGCTTCCTTCATTCAGCACACTGTTTCAAGATTCATCCAGGATGTCTGGAAGGATGTCTGGTCTAATTAACTTTTATTATTATAGACTAGAGGCCCGGTGTACAAATTCATGCACAGGTCAGATCCCTTGGCCTGGCTGGTGATCGGGGCCCACTGGGGCTGTGGGAGGTTGGCTGGCTGGGGGGAGGGGCCATGAGAGGTTGGCCGGCCATTGGAGGTTGGCTGTGGGAGTGCACTG
Source organism: Myotis pilosus (assembly GCA_036010255.1). Taxonomy (NCBI): domain Eukaryota; kingdom Metazoa; phylum Chordata; class Mammalia; order Chiroptera; family Vespertilionidae; genus Myotis; species Myotis pilosus. The sequence goes on from JASKON010000034.1 coordinate 2,744,259, forward strand.
ACCACCCAGGGGCAGCTCCTGTGTTGAGCATCTGCCCCCGGATGGTCAGTGTACACCATAGCAACCAGTCGACTGGTTGACCAGTTGTTCGGTCATTCGGTAGCTTAGGATTTTATATATATAGATAACTAGAGGCCTGGTGCATGAATTTGTGCATGGGTGGGGTCCCTCAGTGTGACCTGTGGCGATCAGGCTGAAACCTGCAGTACAACGCCGCCTGCAGTTCCTACCTGCTACTCCCACTCATCCCAGCCCCACTGCGCCTGCTGCAGGCTCATGCCCAATCAGTCCTTTTTGGGAGAGGCTTGCGCTGCCACAGCAGGGCTTGCCAGCTGTGAGCCCTGCATTTGGTGCCCTCCTGAGGGGGGTGGCCTGCAGGATCGGGCCAAAACCAGCTCTCCAACATCCCTGAGGGGTTCTGGATTGCAAGAAGGCACAGGCCAGGCCAAGGGACACCACCGGTGCACAATCAGGGCCAGAGAGGGATCTCAGGAGGGCTCCAGGGTGTGTCCAGCCCTGTGTCACTCAGTCCTGATCAGGACTGATCAGAGCCAGGCAGCTGGTGAGGGACCAAGGGAGGGCTCCAGGGTGTGTCTAGCCCATCTCACTCAGTCCCAATCAGCCGGACCCCAGCAGCAAACTAACCTACCAGTTGGAGTGTCTGCCTCCTAGTGGTCAGAGTATGTCATAGCAACTGGTTGAGTGGCCTTAGCATATCATTAACATATTACACTTTGATTGGTTCAACAGTTGACCGGTCACCAGATGACTGGACACTTAGCATATTAGGCTTTTGTTATATAGGATGCTTCTATGAAATCCATGTACACATTTTTGTGTGAATATGTGTTTTCATCTCTCTTAAGGACATTAGGGACGCCATCACTGGGTCCTCACTCTGTTTAACCTTTTAAGGAACAGCCAAACTGCCTTTTAAAGCTGCTGCACAATTTTACACAATGTTCCATTCCCACAATCTACGTATGAGAGTTCCAATTCCTCTCCATCCTCGTCAGCACTCGCTGCTGTCCCTCTTTGATGCTGGCCTCCCAGTGAGTATAGAACGGCATCTCATTTCAGTTACACAGGGTTCATTCCTATCCTGTCAGAAAAGGATTATAGAGTCCCGTGCCATCTAAAATCAGTAAGCAAGTGCTTTGTTTTATATTTACTCTGAAATAAATGGAAGGTAAGCCTCTCAGAGGACAGAATTATTCTTTGTTTTCTTATCTAAACATCTTTAATGTTTCATAGGAACATTAACATACCTTAAATTATTTATTCTTCTTCAGATTCCTCCAAGATTCTCTCCTGCTTCCAACTTTTGGGGCACCACATGGCTTCCAAACACAAGGCTCTTAATTAAGATTTGATGCAAGTTAACTTCAAGGGCAAAATGGTTTTCTGGTGCCCATCTTTCTGCCTATCCTTCGTGTGAGCACTAAATGGCAGTTTCGGGCAGTCCCTCATGATTCTGGATGTTTTTGTCTTTTTTGTTCTACCAGACTTTCCTGGTGGCTAGCTATCACCTTGTTTTTGTCTGTACCCCCAGCCTCCTTCGTATATTTGAAGACTTTAAGAAACATACTATCCATTCCTTCCTGCTGCCCGACAGGCTGTTCAGCGTAGATAGCGGTTGTAGAAATTGGATGATGTGTTTGAACATTGGCAGGGGAGGGACTTTTGCTATAGCAGCTGCTTGTACCTTCACGCTCACATTCCCTTGGTCAAGCTTTTCGAGTGAGGTGCCCGAGGTGGCGGCCAGCACTCCAGTCTCCATGAAGGACAGGCTGGCTCCGGTTTACACACGTAGACATGGAGACAGTGATTCGCCCAGAGGGAGTCCTGAAGCTGATGTGGCCGGATGTGCGGCCATTTTCTGTGTGTTAGGGCTTTGGGGTGACTCTGCTTGTCCCTGTTTATGGAAATGCTTGTCCAGCCCTAGCTGGTTTGGCTCAGTGGATAGAGCGTTGGCCTGTGAACTGAAGGGTCTTAGGCTTGATTCCCAGTCGGGGCACATGCCCAGGTTGTGGGTTCGATCCCCAGTGGGGGTCATGCAGGAGGCAGCTGATCAATGATTCTTTCTCATCATTAATGTTTCTCTCTCTCTCTCTCTCCCCCTCTACTTTACTCTCTGAAATCAATCAATCAATCTATCTATCAATCCTATATAATAAACAGCTATATGCAAATTGTCCCCTTGATCAGGAGTTTGACTGGGAGTTTGACCCACCCACAGCCCCTCCCCCCAGCCAGCCTCTCCCTTGATCAGCCCCCCTAATCCAAACTGGGGGCTGGGCTAGCCAGCCAACCTCCTGCATCCACTCCCCCTAGCCGGCCTGGTCCAATCAGCTCTGATTGGGGAGTCCGGCTAAACCCCACCCATGAATGAATTCATGCACTGGGCCTCTAGTATATATATATATATATATATATATATATATATATATATATATATAGAGAGAGAGAGAGAGAGAGAGAGAGAGAGAGAGAGAGAGAGAGAAATGCTTGTCCAGTGCTCTGTGCTCAGACACTGCATTTCTCAGGGGTTTTTTTTGATTTTTTTTTGCCTAGTCATTGACTAAATGCTTTGTTCACTCACAGTTCGTTCCCCTGGGATCCATGGTGGTGTGTCTATAATTTTTATCATCATCATCATTATTATTAAACCACTAGTGGCCCGGTGCACGAAATTTGTGCACAAGGGGGACTGTCCCTCAGCCCGGCCTGCACACTCTCCAATCTGGGGCCCCTCGGGGATGTCCAACTGCCCTTTTAGGTCCACAGGAATTGGGCCTAAACTGGCAGTTGGGCATCCCTTTCACAATCCGGGACCACTGGCTCATAACTGCTCACCTGCCTGCCTGATCACCCCTAACCCTCTGCCTGCCAGCCTGCTCACCCCAAACTTCCCCCCCCCACACCAACTTTCTTGCTCCCAACTGCCCCCCATGGACCTGCCACGCTGGCCAGACAAGATGGAGGAACTCTCAGTCCTTGGCTTCCACAGGTGCCGAGAGGGATGTGATGACAGGAGACGCAGGGCAGGAGCCGTGGAAGCCATGGGATTTGGTTTCTCGGGCCAAGCTGCCTCTCTCCCTCAGAGAGAGTGACTGCAGCTGGCACGGGAGGGGATTCCCCCAGAAGGGCATGTTCAGGAGCCATTTGGTGCAGAGAACACTGGGAAGAGGGAGGACATCTGTAGCCATGAAACTGTGCCCTCCACGCCCCATGCCTCCTTCTGCCCGAGCAGACGGGCTGTGAGTGGGAGATGGCTCACAGCCCAAATGCGAGCCAATGACGCAGTACCTGTGGGAGCTCCGGGCACCACCTTGCACGTAGAGATGGGCCTGTGAGTCCCCGACTCCACAGGTGGGCATGCTGAGCACGGCCGTGGCGAGTCCCTCAGGGCGTGTGCTGCGTGGGAACGGGAGGGGCTGCACAGCACCTTGACATTTCATGCCAATTCCAAAAACACGAACTCTGTTCACTCCTCCTCTTCATGTATTCGAGGGGGGTCTCGGCCTCAAATGTTTAGTTAGAGAAGCATAATACCCTGTGGGAGGAGGGAGAGACAATCATGTTTTATGGCCCATAATTAGAGCTCCCACGGCACAAATTGAACGTAATTTTGTTAGAGATGTGACAACAAGACTAGGAGATTTTCCTGGTGAGAAAGACATGGTTGGGCTGGGACGTGACTGAGGTGTGTTCATGTTATGAAAATTCACTAAGGTGTGTGCTTGTGTATATGTGGCTGGTGCATATACTTTCCTACATACAGGTTATGTTTGTGATTAAAAATTAAACATATGAAGGAGTACAATTATTTCCAGTCTCTGTGTTTTCAATGTCAGATGATGCTAGTTTTTCTCTGTCGCAAAGAAATGAGAATTTTCTTGCAGTCTGTTTTATAAACGAGTGTTTGTGACAGTTATAAGAGACAGTCTTTTCATTAAAAGAGACAGTCTTTTCACTGCTTTGTGTGTGTGTGTCCCTAGGTTCTACCTCAAGTCTATGCTGTGGGTTTTTTGTGTTTTTAGTTCTGGCCTAATCCTGTGCCTCATCATTTCCCATCTGCCTTTTATGTCGCAGTAGAGCTCTGATAGAATCCCCCTGTCAAACACTAAACAAAGGTCAGTCTGCAGGGGAGACATTCCATCGGCCATTTAAGGAATGACAGTCCCCTAAGAACAATGGGACATTCATTTCCTGCGGGTGTGAGGCCTGTGGCTGAAACAGCCTAGATCAGTGGTCGGCAAACTGCGGCTCTCGAGCCACATGCGGCTCTTTGGCCCCTTGAATGTGGCCCAATGTGGGGTGTGCAGGAGGCAGCTGATCAATGATTCTCTCTCATCTTCCACAAAATACCACGTGCGGGCACGCACGTACAGTGTGACTGAAACTTCGTGGCCCATGCGCAGAAAATGATGGGTGGAAACAGGGTTTATTCTGTCAGGAGAAAAGCCACTCGCCTTCACAGCTTCGCATATCCCCCTCCACCGCCCGGCGTAGCCCACTGCGGCACCTGGGGGGTCGGGTTGGAGAAGACTCGGTTTCTGGGCTCATCACACAGCTCTGACTAACAGTGCGCATTGGGCGTGTGCCCAGCCCTCTGCACTTCAAGTGATTTCTCTATAAAAGTGGGAATAAACGAATCTGCATCATAAAACTGTTGCAAGGGTTTCAGTTACACAGTTAAATGTCTCTGCCCTAATATTCAGCACATTGAGATGTTCAAAAGATGAAACACTATTTTCCTTTCTACGCTTTACCTTTTTAGGCAAAAATATGTCTTTGCAATAGTTTGCGATCCTGTTTGAGGTTTTGATTCACGAGAATCTGGCTTTGGAGATGAGAGGCTCTGGGATATTCATTTATTTCATGAATACATGTGGGTCCATAATTTTTTCTTACAGTTTCCTCTCTCTCTCTCCCCTTTTGAATTTTGTAGGTGAAATATCTATGCTAAATGGGATAAGAAATAATGATGTTTGTAAAACTCCTTTAATTGGAAAGAAGACATTTTAATATTTGATCTCCTATCTTAAAAGAATAGAGAGAGATAGTGTAGATGGGAATTTATTTTGTATGTTTAGTTCCTATTTCAAAGTCTCACAAATTTGAAGAAATCTCTGTTGAGACCTGGACACGATTGTAATGTTTTTAAAGACATGAACACGTGGCTGCTTTTGATGATAACCAGTTGAATGTGACTTTTAAAACAGCGTCACCGAGGAAGGCTGTGCGTGAAATAGTTGGAGGAAAGTTCAGTGCTGAGCCATCTCCTCATTTTATATCTAAAAGCCTGCGGAAGCCCTGGCTGGTTTGGCTCAGTGGATAGAGGGTTGGCCCATGGATGGAAGGGTCCCAAGTTCGATTCCAGTCAAGGACATCTGCCTGGGTTGTGGACTTGATCCCCAGTGTGGGGCGTGCAGGAGGCAGTTGATCAATGATTCTCTCTCATCATTGATGTTTCTCTCTCTCTCCCTCTCTGAAATCAATAAAAATATATTTAAAAAATAAATAAAAACCTGTGGGAGATGAAGCAACCTGCCTGAGGTGGCCAGTGAAAGTTGGGGTCAACGGGTCACCCCTCCCTCTCTCTGAGTCCTACGTGGTAGAAAATAGACACACAAAAGCAAAGAGTCGCTGCATTATGGCTGGTAAAACTCAGGAAGAAAATGCAGCCAGGCTGAGGTCAGAAAGGCCTGGGAGCCCTGGCGCCCTGCTCAGCCGGCTCTACTGTGGGCACTGACCCGGCCGCCTCTCTGGGCAACTCAGGACAGAAAGGTGCTCCTGTAACTCCTGGGCAGTGAGCATCTCCGTCCCAGGATGCCCAGCAGGTCAGCAGGCCAGCAAATGTTTATTCTGAATACAACTTGCTCTGTAGTCTTACCTAGAGTTTCATTTATTTAGAGGGCCTCTTTGAACTACTGATGTCATATCAGGGAAGATGTCAGCCTGCCAAGCAATCATAACTCCAATTTATTATTATTATTACTAGAGGCCCAGTGCATAAAATTAGTGCACGGGGGGGGGGTGTCCCTCAGCCTGGCCTGCATCCTCTCCAATCTGGAACCCCTTGGGGGATGTCCAACTGCTGGTTGGACATCCCTCTCACAATCTGGGACCTTTGGTTCCTAACCGCTCGCCTGCCTGCCTGATTGCCCCTAACTGCTTCTGCCTGCCAGCCTGATTGCCCCCTCACTGCTCACCTGCCGGCCTGATTGATGCCTAACTCTCCCCTGCTGGCCTGATTGCCCACAACTGCCCTCCCCTGCCACCACCCACCTCCTCTGCCAGGCCCCGCCTCTGCTGTGCACACGGCGATCTTGTGACGGCCATCTTGTGATGATGTTAGGGCATGATGTGTGAGGGTGTGATGACCACCTAGGCTATTAGTATAGGTTTTTATTATTATTGTTTGATCACTTTTCTTACTGTTTGGCAGATTTCCTCCTTAGCATCAAACAACTTAGTATAACACCCCGAAAAGGGAAGTCCTTGGAGGATTAAAGAGAATGTTGAATCTTTTGTTTGTACACATTTACATGGGCCACTTCTCCAGGTTCCCAAGGAGTTATTTTATTGTGGTCTCAGATTTTACAGCTGCTCCATAAGACTGCAAGGCCCGAAGGGAAAGAAAGAAAAATATAAACCACGTGATACCTAAAGACTATTTGCCGCGTGGCTGTCAAGATGAATCTAGGTCAACGAGTGAGTTTCTGGTCAGAAATTGCAGTTTATTCCCTAAGTTAAGAACCTCAGCGTGAAGTGTAAGTAAAGAGCTATAATTCACTTTAATAAGTCACGTCGTTAGCAAATCACTTTGCTCTCAGTGTAGGAATAAACACGGCAGCCTGTGGGGACACGTATATGAAATCACTTCTTTACCCCCATCTTGCCACGGAGGATTTGAGGCATCTAAGCCATGATTGGGAAAAGATTTTTTTTTTCAGGAATCAGGCCTCCAACACAACTGCATGTGGCAGTGTGGATACAAATGAAACATACAAAAGCAGCGCGGTGAATAGTTCACATACATGGCTGCTCTGTGCATGAGGAATACTCCAGGAGCTAGAATTATGGAGAGGGTGGGGGGTGCATGTGAAAAGGACCCGCATCATGTCTTCACTCGGAGTCAGGGGCTCACAGGGGAGACACACAGGTGAGTGTAAGTTATTTCCTGGTGACTCGTGGCTCAGCCTTTTCTCACGTCACCCCTTTCTGCTCCTCTCCTCCTGCCCTCTCTCCCCCAAGTAGTCTTGTGCTCAGGGACAGAGTAAATCATCTCGGTGGGTGAACCTTGCATCTCTGGGTTCTCCTATTGCACATTAAAGTGGTTAACGATATGTTGCCTAGTTCTGAGCATGAAGCACAGGTTTAAAAAGATATTCCTTGTCTTGTAGAAAGGATGGAATCTGCGGCTGCACTTGTAGCTGGGCAGTGGCTGTTCGACGCGGGACTTCTCCCCATCTGTTGATGGAGAGGCAGTCTGCCCGTGGGGTGGAAGAGGTACAGCTCATCTGCCTTCCGTTGCCTCTAGACTTGATTTCTTTTTTAAAAATAATATATTTTTATTGACTTCAGAGAGGAAGAGAGAGGGAGAGAGAGATAGAAACATCAATGATGAGAGAGAATCATTGATTGGCTGCCTCCTGTACACCCCCTACTGGGGATCCAGCCTGCAACCCTGGCATGTGCTGTTGAATGGAATTGAACCTGGGAGCCTTTGGTCTGCTTTATCCACTGAGCCGAACCGGCTAGAGCTATTTTGTTCTTTTTGATGCTATTATCAATGGAATTGTTTTCTTAAGTTTACTTCTAGTTTGTTCATTGCTGGAGTATAAGTAATAAGCTGATTTTTGTCTATTAGTTTTGCTTCCTGAAACCGGACTGAACTCTAATTGTGTGTGTGTGTGTGTGTGTGTGTGTGTTTGATATAAAAACCACATCATCTGCAAATAGAGAATGTTTCACTTCTTCCTTCCCAATTTTGCTGTTTCTCTTTCCGTTTCTTGTCTCACCGCTCTGGCTCGCACCTCCACGTTCATGCTTTCTAGAAGTGGGGAGGGTGAATAATCTCCTTATGCCTCATCACAGGGGGGCGTTTTCAGTTTTCCACAGTCGAGCAGGAGGTAAGCCGTGAGGGTCCATGCTTGCTTGTTTGTTGTTGGTTTTTTGTTTGTTTTCTAAGATGTCCTTTATTCAGTTGGTGGAGTTCCTTTCTATTCCTCATTTGTTAAGTGTTTTTATTATGAAAGAATTTTGGATTTTGCCAGGTATTTTGTCTGTACCTATTGAGATGACCGTGTGGCTTTAAAAAAAATCTGCTATTTATTAATATTCTGTATCACAATGACTGATTTTCATTGTTGAGCCAACCTTGCATTTATGGCTTAAATCCCACTTGGGTATTATTCCTTTTAAACCCCTGGCCTAAACAATGTTTCTATTGGTCTAGACCAGCCGTTCTCAACCTGTGGGTGGTGAACCCTTTGGGGGTCGAATGATCCTTTCACAGGGGTCGCCTAAGACCATCAGAGAACACATATATAATTACATATTGTTTTTGTGATTAATCACTATGCTTTCATTATGTTCAATTTGTAACAATGAAAATACATCCTGCATATCAGATATTTACATTACGATTCATAACGGTAGCAACATTACAGTTATGAAGTAGCAACGAAAATAATTTTATGGTTGGGGGTCACCACAACATGAGGAACTGTATTAAAGGGTCGCGGCATTAGGAAGGTTGAGAACCACTGGTCTAGACAACGTGTCCTGAGTATGAGCTTTAGAGCAGGGGTGGGCAAACTTTTTGACTCGCGGGCCACATGGGTTCTTAAACTGGACCGGAGGGCCGGAACAAAAGCATGGATGGAGCGTTTGTGTGAACTAATATAAATTCAAAGTAAACATCATTACATAAAAGGGTATGGTCTTTTTTTTTTTTTTTTAAGTTTTATTCATTTCAAACGGGCCGGATCCGGCCCTCGGGCCGTAGTTTGCCCACGTCTGGCTTTAGAGCAATCATTCCAAGGATGCAATAATTGCTCCATGAAAAACAGGTACATTAAGTCATTGAGAAATGATGTGAGTTAAATAGGTGGGTTTTTTTTGTTTGTTTTATAAAAGACTATCTCAGAGAATATAATATACTTTGAAAACCTCCAAAAGGGAGATGTGCTATGCTATGCTTTATATTTATCTGGCAAAGGTATTTTGTGAAATTAATTTCCCATCGAATACACCTGGAGAAATATGGGCCCAAGAATTTTGATTAAAGTTCTCTATCATGTAATGGTGACCCAGAAAAGCTTGACACTAATAGAGTCTTCAATTTTTTAAGCATATATTGCGATCTAGAAAAATTCACTCAACATTCAACGAATATCTATGGAGTGTCTGTTATGGGTCAGGTACTCTTCTAGGCATGGAAATATGGCAGAGGGAAAAAAATGACCAAAGAAATCTCTACTCTTGTGGAACTGAAATTCTGGGCGAAAGGCAAACAAGAATCATTAAAATCATGCAAATTATAGAGTATGACAGAGAGCATCGTATGTTATGTAAAAAAAGAAAAATCAGTTAAGCTCCCTGATATCAATCTTGGTGATAGTTGTTTTTGGATTTGACACCCAAAGCAAAGTTAATAAAAGGAAAAATAGACAAGTGGGACTACCTCAACCAGAAAGCTTCTGCACAGCAAAGGAAGCCATCAGCACAACGAAAAGGCAGCCTAGTGAACGAGAGAAATGATTTGCGAGTCATATATCCGACAAGGGGCTACTGGTCAAAATATATAAAGAACTCATGCAACTCAATAGAAAGGAAACAATCTGATGAAAAAGTGGGAAGCGGATCCGAATAGACATTTTTCCAAGGAGGAGATACAGATGGCCCACAGGTATATGAGAAGTTCTCAACATCACAAATCGCCAGAGAAATGTAGACCAAACCCACAGTGAGATATCACCCCCCACCGGTCAGAATGGCTGTTAAAAACATGACGAGAAATAACACGTGTTGGAGACAATGTGGAGAGAAGGGAGGCCTTGTGCGCTGTCGGTGGCTTTGTAAATGGGTGCAGTCGCTATGGAAAACAGTGCGGAGGTTCCGAAAACATTTAAAAATAGAACTACCTTCGGAACCAGCGATTCTACTTCTGGGAAGTTGTCTGAAGAAAACAAAAACACTTCTTAGAGACATATGTATCCCCAAGTTCACGGCAGCATATTTACAATAATCAAGAGAAGGGGAAACCCCAAGTTTGGATGAATGGATGAAGAGTGGTGTACATATACAAGAGAACACTACTCAGCCATTGAGTAGGATAAAGTCTTGCCATTTGCAACCACATGGATGACCTTGAGGGCATTATTCTAAGTGAAATAAGTCAACAATGAAGGGAAAGAATGTGGGTGGAGCAGATTAGTGTAGGAAAGTCAAGACTTCAGCTTTGGGACATGATGCATTTGAGATTTCTCCTATGAGACCTTTCATACATGCTGACTCAGCACAGGGTGTACCTAAGACACGTGGTCTCTGTGATTGCCTTGATACAGTAGAACTTGACCTAACATCAGTAGAGACACCCAGCCACCAGTGTTTTTCATTGTGAATAGCTATCGAGATAAGGAATTGAATAGATGCTATTGATGACATCTGGTATTTAATTTGTATCATCTCCATTTTCCAGGAAATTCACTGCTTTTTATTTGATTTTTTTAAATATATTTTTATTGATTTCAGAGAGGAAGGGATAGAGTGAGGGAGAGAAATAGAAACATCAATGATGAGGGAGAATCATTGATCAGCTGCCTCCTGCACGCCCCCTACTGGGGTTCAAGCCTGCAACCCTAGCACATGCTCTTGACCGTAATTGAACCTGGGACCCTTCAGTCCACAGGCCGACACTCTATCCATTGAGCCAAAAACCAGCCAGGGCAAATTGACTGCCTTTTAGAACTTGACTTCTTTGTGGACTAAGGGTCTCTTGCTTAAACTATTTTTCGATCCTCTCCCACCAAAACCCCACAAAACAACAACAAAGCAAACACACAAACAAACAAAAAATTAAAACTTCCAGCTGCTTGCACCGAGGTTTGGCACGGAGCTGAGCCCTAACCAGTGAAACAGGAGCGGAAGCGGTGAGCCTCCTTCCCAGGAGGCTCCGGAAACCTTCCACTTGCCGCTGTCCATTCCTCCCCCTCTGATTGGTGGAGACCAACATGGCCATATTGGAAAAGACATGTTGAAAAATTTGGAGCCAAAATTGGTGAAGCCCAGGGAATTCCTGCTGGAGGGAGAACCCCTATTTTGGACGTAACGCGAGTGGGCAACGTGTCTGCTGCATGTGAGCTGGCAGCAATGTATAAGTTTATGTTATAGCAGTGAGGCCGTTTTCTTCATTCTTCAAAAAGTCGGTGTTAGCCTAACGCCTAACTCACCCAGGTCAGATGGTGCTGGTCTCTGAATTGGTCCCTGTGGAGGTAATGAAATGATACTGCACAGTTGCATGCGATTCCTAGAATGGCGCGTTCAAAGGAGTTCACTGCCAAGTACAGTAGCTCCAACAAGCTACGTGGGGCTATTTATCTTGGGAATGATTACAAGGAATCACAACTAAAAACTCAGTTACTCGGTTGCACTGGTGGCGACCACAGCACAGACCAGAACATTCTCATCATCACGGGAAGTTCTACTAGCCAGGCTGTCCTACAGAAAAAGAGAGTTCATAACATGAACCGATTGGGTCCATAGGCCATTCACAAACCTCACTTTGCTGGCGATTTCTTATTTTCCACAACCTCCTCAAAGTTCTCAAACATTCCAGAACCCAAGTTCCTCTACTAAGGCGGCTGCCTGCGTTGGAACTCTTGCCCGCCCCGGACTAAAGCGCTCGCCGCGGGGAAAAGCCTGAGGAGAGAAGCAGCAGGAGGCACTGAGCCCATGGCCAGCTAGTGAGATCCAGAAAGTGGTCTGGCCCTAGCTAGTTTGGCTCAGTGGATAGAGCACCGGCCTGTGGACTGAAGGGTCCTGGGTTCGATTCTGGTCAAGGGCACATACCTTCATTGGGTTGCAGGCTCCTCCTCCGCCCGGGGCCCTAGTTGGGCCTCATGCAGGAGGCAACCAATTAACGTGTTTCTCTCACATCGATGTTTCTCTCTGTCTTTCCCTCTCTCTTCCACTTTTTGTAAAAATCAATGGGAAAATATCCTCGGGTGAGGGTTAAAAAAAAGAAAGTGGTCCCTGAGACACCCTAGGGGGGTCACTTAGTCCTGCAGCTTCTGGGAGGAACCCTTCCTTAAAGCAGGCTCCATAGCACTACTATGCAGCCCATCTGTTGGGTGACCCACCTAAGATCAAATAGTGTAAGCAGGAAAAGAAATTAGAAGCAGCAAATGCAATAGGACATAGTTCGATTTCAGGCCATTCAGTAACAGTGTCACCTGCCCGCCACGGGGGGTGGCATTGTCTCTGCTGCGCCCACACTTACAGGACCAGGAGCCTGGAACTTGCATCTCTGGGCAATTCGCCCGTCCTGGGGTGTCCCCAAGCCCAGGTCTCCCCATGCGGCCGGAGCTCCCTCCGGATACCAGCGCCTACTGTGAACTTTCCGCCCGGAATCCTGTCTCAGACCCAATCAGAACACGACTGGTCCCATCCCAGGGGGTGTCTGAGGCAACGGCACAGTGTCAGCTGCTACCTGTTCCCGAAAGTTCCTATTTCCGTTACAAATCCACTCCCGCCTCCCTTCCCGCTGACCCGGTCATGGCGGGCCCCTGGAAGTAGGTCTCTGGCGGTTACCACCTTCTCTGCTTCAAGCTGTGTTCTGTCTCTTTTCTCCCAAGACAACGAAATAAATATTACATTTCAGAAATGCACAAAGGCCAGCAAAAGGGAAAAGGTGTTTGCACGTGGACGTAGACATAATTCACGGTGGTGTTTAATCTTCATCTTTTTAAAACAAACTCTCGCTCCGAGAGGGACCCTGCAGGAAATGGGGAAAGGAAACAACCTCTCAGACGCTTCAACACAGGCCCGAGCCCTGTCAGCCAAGGATTTAACCATTTCACCGAGAGCTGGCAATTTTCCTCCCCAGGCGGCCCCGAGTTCATGGCTCACTACGGCTCGTTCATACATTGCGCTGCGTAAGAGGCGCCAATTTCATCTGGGGTGGAATGAATGAAGAATATTTGCCGGAGTACTTCAGGAAATCTTAAATCATTTCTGTGACTTACTTTGAACTAAGAAAATAGAAATATTAAAACTTATAATTTCTGCCCTAGCCAGTTTGGCTCAGTGGATAGAGTGTCAGCCTGCAGATCAAAGGGTCCCGGGTTCGATTCCGATCAAGGGCATGTACCTTGGTTGTAGGCTCCTTCTGGGCCAGGCTATGGTCGGGGCGAGTACAAGAGGCAACCAATTAATGTGTTTCTCTCACATCGATGTTTCTCTGTCTTTCTCTCTCTCTTTCACTCTCTCTAAAAATTAATGAAAAATATCCTTGGGTGGGGATTAACAAAAAAAAAAAAAAAAAACCCTATAATTTCTAATGGTTCCTTCTTAGGATGCTGTGTCCAGACGCCGCTGGTCGTCCACCGGAGAGCCAGCCGCCAGCGCACCCCTGTTCTGGCCAGGGCTCTGGGTTCTGTCTCCCTCTCAGGTTCCCGAGACAAATCGTTGGCTCTCTTCATTAATCCTCATTCACGTCATAATCTTGGCTTTAAAACAGGATTTAAGATAATAGTTGGCATTGTTAGATTGTAAATATCTGGCATATTTGTACCCAGTCAATATTTATTGAATACTGAATGGTAATCGAATAAAATGTGGGTCAAAAAAGGTTAAGACTATATATCTTTATTGATATAATTTATTGCCTGTCTTCCCATAGCACGGATTTTGAATATAACACTGACGTCATATCTGAGCTATTTGTTTACATGTAAATGCCAAAAATCAAGCCATCGAGACAAGCCATGTGCTCCCTGAGTTCCCTTGTCTCCACTGTTCCTTCATGAAAATATATTTGGCGAAGAAACTAAACTCTTAACCCCTTTTCTCAATCACATATTACTTTGCATAGTTCTGGTGTTGAGGTCCATTTGAGGGGAAAAACAGGGACCCGGGCATTTTGGGAAGCCTCCTGTCTTATGATGCTTTATGCTTCGCTGAAACCCACCTCTCTAGCCCGTAATGCACACAAACAAAAAGGAAGGAGCTCACTGCTCACTAGTCCTCAGTCATCTCAGGGCGCGTGGGTGGCTCCTGGCGCTGTCTCCTGGCCTGTACTCTCCATCTTTTCTGCTCCTCATTCCCTCTGGCTTCCTGCCAGGGGGCCTCCCGAGTTGTTCATGAGACACGAGGGCTCCGAGACGCGAATCTCTCTCACTCTCCGTTCGCAGTTCTCCCCAAACTGTTGATGCAAGAGGAGGAGGTCAAAGCCACTCACAAATAAACGCTGTTTATATTTATCGGTTTCAAAGATCCGTGTAACGAAGGTGGAGCTGCTTAACTTTACACATTGCAGAGGGGCTGGGAACACTATGGAAGGTGCTTAAATCTCTTGAATCTTACATTTGTCCACAAGGACAAAGAAGGAACCGTCTTTAATTGGATACTGACCCCCTCACCCCCGCGAGCCTCAGGTCTCGGCTCACATTTTCCAGCGCTCCCCCAGCAGGTGCTGGCCTCGCTGAGCGCTCGGCCTGTCCGCTCGGCCTGTCCCGGAGGAAAAACAGTGGAGGATAAACAAAACGCCGGGCTCCCGGAGAGCAGGGCCTTCCAAGAGAAATAAAGGACTAGTGTAATGCTCCGAGCACTGGAGTTTGCCGCGCTGCTGGCCAAACGGATATTTAGGGGGTTGCCCGCGTGTTTCTGTGTCTGAGGGCAGAGCGCAGGGCAGGCAACCACATGCAGGACCAGTGACCCTGGCACCGAGGTTAAGGGTTGCAGAGAAATCCTTCCTTCTTGCGAGCACCGGTGTGGGTGTCTGTGTGGTGGCAGCAGGAGGGGGGGAGGAGGGGGAGCAGGCAGTGCAGAGGGGACAGCAAACAGTTCATCTCACTGTCCCTGTGGACACTTGGAGGTGAGCAGCTGGTGTATCTGAGAGACGTTCCGGGATCGTGCCCAGGGCTGCCCTGCAGACCTTGGGTCTGGGTGAGGCTCACCCCCTCGGGAGGGAGGGAAGTACTTTTCTATTGCGGGCGCCTCTCTCTCTCTCTCTCTCTCTCTCTCTCTCTCTCTCTCTCTCTCTCATTTGAACATTACACTTGGCTCCACTCTACACCTGACTTGGTCTCTGCCTCCCGCTGAGTGAGTGTGAGTGTAGGTACGTGTGTGTTTCAGCAATGTCTCAGGAGACTGGGCAACACCGGCCACATGCATGTAAGCATGTGGCTAATGTGAAGTTCCCCTTAAACGTAACGTGCAGCGCCTCAGAGCCCAGAAACACATTGTTCAGGCGCAGAAGGGACACCCAGCTCCCTAACCCACTCACCGCCCAGCCCCGAGGACCAGACTTTAATGGAATCCACGTCCCCTGCCCCCCCCCCCCCCCCCCGTCGTCTCCCCACGCCGCGTGCCCACAGCAGCCACTGGCGGGGGCCTGGGTTGGGGAGAAAGCCGCTGTGGGCCCTGCTTGGCAGCTCAGAGGACAACAGGCTCCGAGAGAAGCAAATCAAACCTGAGGAACGCGTGGCTCCCAGAGCTGCGTCCTGCCCTGAGGCCGCCCTTCGCAGGGTTGTCTGGTCTCTCTCCGGCCTCAGGAGCCAGGCCAGCCTTGTTCCTGGGGGAGAACGGGCTTCCTATAGTGGTAGAGTGTGGGGACATTGACTTTACTTTCTAATCGACATGCTTGTCTCTGAAAAAAGGCGATTGCAAATGTTTAACTCGAGGCCCACACTGTGAGCCGTAGCAGAGCACAGCTTCCCATGTCTCAACGGGCCCCTGAGGCCTGTGCAGGCTCCCTGCTTCCTGCACGCCCCGCGGTCTCCCTTCTCCCCACAGGTTCCAGGGTTTGGTTTTGTGGATCAAACACATTCCCCCGGAATCAACAGAGATACGCACTTCGCAAACCTGCGTCTCAGCTGCTCGTGACCGGGTTGCTTTTCCTGTGTCACCCAACACCCTCTCCCGGAGTCACTCCCCTGAACCGCACCGGCCACAGAAACGTCTGAGTGTTTTTCAGGAAAATGCACGTGTTACAAACCCAAACCACCCGGAGGCAGAAAACTCCCTTATCAAGCCCAAAGGAGGGACAATTAAGTCAAAAAAGACCTTCTATGAATAATTAAAATCAGAATTCAAATGGCTTTGCCGGAATCATGTAACCCCACACAGGGAAACATAAGAGCAAAAGTATTATATTGAATCACAGTAACTTTTTTTACTTCCTAATGATGGCATAATAAGACTACTAAAGGATTCACCCCAAGTTTCAATGAATCAGCAATAGTTCACACTCAACCAACACACAGCTTTTAGTATTTGTCATAGGCTTTTCTATAATACTTTTATTCTTCTTATTTATCAAGATAAGGTTTCATCCTTTTCAAAATAACATGTAAGTAATTCTAATTGGAATTTAGATATTTAGTAATCATTCTACTTATTTATATATAAATACTTACCAATGTTAATTACATAATCTGATTTCTAAACATTTTGTTTGAATAATATTTCAAATGAATCGTAAGTCAGCAATTGTATGACTATTACCAAAGCTTCCTGGATAAGAAAACAAATCTTCCCATAGAATTGCCTTTTGACAACTGTTACCCTAACCAGGAATGTACTTAAGACCAATAAAACTTGATCTTTTTTATCTGTCTTTCTCAACAGAGTCAGGCCCACCTCCTGTGCCCTGGTGCCAGCTGACCCTGCGGGCATTCAACTCCCATTCCTGCCATACACCCAGGCTCCCCGGGACTTCCATGCATTCCCACACTGTTCCAGTTGGACCCGTCTGCTGTCCCTTGGCTCAGCCTCTCTGGTCAGCCCTGCTCTGGGCTGTGGTTCTATCATTCATAGTTGGCTTCTCCAGCTATGACTCCTTGTGCATCTCAAGAGTGATGATTTATGCCCGGCCGGTGTGGCTCAGTGGTTGAGCATTGACCTACAAGCCAGGAAGGCACAGCTTGATTCCTGGTCGGGACACATGCCCGGGTTGCGGGCTCGATCCCCAGTGTGGGACATGCAGGAGGCAGCCGATCCATGATTCTCTCTCATCATGGATGTTTCTATCTTTTTCTCTCTCTCTGAAATCAAGAAAAAAAATATTTAAAAAAGAACCCCAAAACAATGGTTTGCACCTTTTAATCCCTTTCTGGAGTCCGGCTTTTTCTTACTGAGTCCCCACATCTCTTTAACATGTCAGACTCAGTCCCCAAATTCGGTGGTGCCTGGCCAGGCCCTGGGAGTTTCCACCCACCTTAGGGTGGGTGGTGGGAAGTGATCAACCAAAGACTTTGGAGGCATACGTTTAAGAGCAAATTAAATCAGATGGATAGAAATTGTGGTATACACACTTTTATGTTTAAATGAAAAGAAAACCCACCACTTTTCTGACCTATTTGTTCAAAACATGTTCATTTCTACTAGGAAAAACGCTCTATTTCCTTACCATTCATAAATGCCATTTGAGATATGAATTTAGGTTTTCGTTTTTTTCCATTTTGACCAATCCAGAGAAGGTATTGAAATTGGTAACTGTGCCGAGACCTGATTAAACAGTGAAGCTCTGCGTGAGGACTTTTGTGCTTTTAGAGACCCCTCCCCCACACCGCATGTGACAGCAACATCCTGTCAAACGATACGGTGTCCTGGTGAGAACATGCGATTGGCCAACAAAAGCAGGGCACCACAATTATCTTAAAGAACAACATGCAGTTCACTTGGAAAAGGAACATACATTTCTCTACATGTTAAAGACAGGAAAGTTAGATCAATATGGTTTTGTGTGCATTAGTCCACGAGGAGAAATTTGAATGCTCTTCAACATGTGGGTCAACTGAGCTTACTACACGTTTTGAAAATTATATGACTCTCTGACTTACATAAGATACAAGGATCGTGTCACTGTCTATAAATGTGATTTATAACCCAGGTGGGAATGTATTCAATACACTTAGTGGGTGCTTTTCTAAATGGCAAACTCCTTATCAAAAATAGCTCTCAATGGAAAAAATGTTCATAATTATGTGTTTCGAAGCATAGGTGGACAAACATGCTGAAATCCAAAGTCACATCAGAAAAGCTGACCTCAAATAATTTTCTGGGGGGACGCTCATGAATATTTACAACTCATGGAACTTTGGCCCTGACGGAAGACTTCGTAAAGCAAGTGGACTGGAGGCCAGAGGCTAGTTAGTACAAATAAGCAAAATCAGAGCGTGCATCTGACATATCTGTTACAGAAGATCTCCCCGCAAGGGCTCCAAGCATTGAAATTCACAATTCAGGAAACCCTGTGTGTCCGTGGAATTCTAATGGGACTCATCAATTCTATGACATCTTTACACACGGCATATTGGGACCATGTGCTACGGCCTATTTGAAAAATCCTTATGATGCTCGATCTGGGGATATGCCTGCAATTTCAATTTCCCAATTTGGGATATCATGGAGCTTTATTAAAGGAAATGATTGCAGAGGGAAGACGGGGAGGGTGGGTGGTGGGAAGTGATCAGCCAAAGACTTTGTATGAATATATGCATAACCCATGGGCACAGACAATAGGGTGGTGAAGGCTTGGGGTGGGGAGTGAGGGCAGGCTAGAAGGGGTCAATGGGGAAAAAGGGGGAGATATGGAATATTTTCAACAATAAAGATTAAAAAAATAAATGAAAAAAAGGGAAAGATAACTGCCAACTCTGTGCTAAATAGATATTAGGCTTTTTATTGATAACTCTCGGTTTCTTATAGCAACAACCAATGTAGACATTCGACCCACAATTTACCGATGAAGACTCTGAGATTCATTCAAGCTGTGAAAACCAACTCTGTGGGGAGTTCTCAGACTTCACTTACTTATTTATCTACCAGAGGCCCGAGGCACGAAATTTGTGCAAGCGGCTCGGCCCTGGCTTCATCTGGAAGGTTGTTCGGCTGTCTGGTCTAATTAGCATATTACATTTTTATTATTATAGATTTATTTATCTTAGGCAAATAAAGTCACGCTTCACTCATTGAGAGAGATGCATTTGTCAACTGCAGACGGACAAGGAACTGGTGTGGCTCCCACATCTGTGGAAGCACCGAGGCTGACGAGTATGTGATGGGTCGTTAATCAAGGGGTCCCTTTCAAGAAGGGGTGATGGAGGAGGTGTTTAGAATCTGTAAAGGGGGTCAGGGAAGGCGTGGAACATTGATAGACTCATGCATTTGGGAGAAGGTGCTGTATATGCATCTATAGCTGCACACTTTCCAGCTTCATGTTGAGTGACATGGCGTTGAGAGGCAGTGATTTCTGTATTCTTCATCCTTCTCCCTTTCCCTGTAGCTCCCCACACTCAGGAGCCAGCCCAGCCCCAGCCACCACACACAGACAGGTCACAAGTCATCAATTAGCGCTAGGAACCCAAGCAAATACTACAAGCGACTCACTCCCCAGGGTCTTGAGCGGCTCCTTCAATTCAATCTAGTTCAGTTTGATGAAATCGTGTTACCTTTCCCAGAAGGCCACGGGCGATGCTCTTCTCTGCTTGTTCGTTTCTCCCTCCTTCTGGGTCAACTTAAAAACATGGCCATCACTTCCACCTTCGGAAACTCTTCCCCCAGCCCCTGCCCTTTGAGGCAAAGAAGAGATGAGAGGTGCTTCTATTAAAACTCCTATTAAGTCCAGTAGGGCCTGCGGTGCTTGAAGGACTGGCTCTGGGTGGCCTGGGCCTGAGCCATCGCCAGCAGCCCTCCAGCGGAGGAACGTGGGGGTGCTGGGCTGGTGGAGGGCAGACCAGCAATTGTATCACCTTTGACAAAGCCTCCCGTGTGTCACATCCGCGTGCACCTGCCTTAGTATTTCATTTCCAGTAGAACGTATGAAGAGTAAGACATCAAGTTTAAAATGTAGGTGCCTCCCAGCTTCTCTTAGTTACACAAAACATAGGAGTTTAGAGCTAGAATGGACTTTTGTTCCTCCATTTAATCCAATGCCTTCAACTACTTTAGGAAGAAAAAAATCAGAATACCTTCTGACACATGCCCATATTACATAAAGCTCTCCATGAACATACTCTCTCTATATATATTTCATGTTGTCGCAAATTCTGACAATAACTGTCAGTGTAGAAATCCTCCTCCTCAATTTATGGGTGAGGGCACTGACATGCAGAGGATTCTGACACATTGTTAAGAGCAGGGAAGCAGTCACTTTTTAAAAAGTTACTCTGATTGTACCGTAGAGCATTTTCAGGGCACAGAAGTCGATGGGAGGGGCATCGGCGTGGCTTATCGCGTTAGGGGATGAATGGGAGTGTGAATGGCATTATTCTGTGGCTTACACACTGGAGGCAGGTGCTGCGGCCCGTGGAGCCCGAGAGGAGACATGAAGCTGCAGGTACATGGGTGTCCAAAGTCCATTCATCACATTTAAACAAAAATGGCAGCAACGTGTGCTGTGGAACTGGCCGTGGAAGAGAGAGAACGTCCCAAGAGAAATGCTCACATGCTTGTTTAGCACAGAGCAGATCTAACAAGATAAGGTTGTGAGCCACTTTCTTCTGGGGAAGAGGAGAGCATGTTTACATTCTTAATTTTCCTTTTCATCCCAGTCCAAGTCTGAAGGGCTGAGGAGTCGAGCCTGGGTCTCCTCAGAGGAGCCATATTAGGGAAAGGCAGCAGCTGGGATGGGGATGGGAAGCTGGGGAGATAGGGAGGAGCCTATAAAACAATCAAGTCACCAGGGGAAGTGCCTCCCAAACCCTGAATTTTGCTCTGTGGTTCGTGACCAGGTTTGAGCATCGGCATGACTCACGCAGCTTTTTCATAACCCAGTTGCCCAGATGCCACCCCGAAGCTTTCCAATCGGAAACTCTAGACGTGGGCCGTGGGCCGTGGGCCGTGAGCAGTGGACAGGGGTGTTTGCACAAAGTGCCCTCAGCTATTCTGAAGCACATTCAGCTTGAGACCTACTTTTCTAGTTCCCCTCCCTCCGTGTGCCCAGGCCTCACCACTCTGCTTACGAGACCACAGGAACAGCAACACTCGCATCCCGTGGCCTCCACATGTCATTACGGGTCTCACCTACCCGATTCTGTCGTCCCCACACACAGAGCTCGGGTGGCAAGCACCCCTCCAGGTTTTCCTGCCCTGCGTCCCTTGTTGAGGCACCTCTGTGCCAGTGAAAACAGGCCCTAAGATTCTTCCTACAGTCCTGTCTCCATGGGGGTTCAGGCGAATCCGTGGGACCCATGTACGACAGATACAGCATCCTTGATTCACACCCCTTTCCACCTGTCGCACACCCTCCCCTCTGGATCACTTTCCCACTGTGTCAACTACCTCACCCCAGGCCCTCTTTGAGCTCCGGCTGCCTGTCGTACAAGCCTCCCAGCTCCAAGGCCCAGTGTAGGATGAGATGAAATCCCTATGACACTGGCACTTCTCCTAGGACAGTGACGGCGGACCTTTCGAGCTCGGCGTGTCAGCATTTTGAAAACCCTAACTTAACTCTGGTGCCGTGTCACATATAGAAATTTTTTGATATTTGCAACCATAGTAAAACAAAGACTTATATTTTTGATATTTATTTTATATATTTAAAGGCCATTTAACAAAGAAAAATCAACCAAAACAATGAGTTCTCGTGTCACCTCTGACACGCCTGTCATAGGTTTGTCATCACTGTGCACCTAAAATCTGGCTAAGGAGCTCCCCCTGCCTCACCTGCACCCCCCAAATCTTCCCGTCAGGGCTCTTCATCATTGCAAGTGCGCCACTGCTCTCCAAGCCGAAGGCTGGCTGGCCCCTCTCTCCTCTCCCCCCGACAGATCCAGCTGAGCACCATGGCTTCTCGCTCTAAATCTGCTGGTTCTATTAGCTCCACTGCGACCCCCACAGTCTCTTGTTCAGGTTGACCTCGTGATGTGAGACTGGGTGAGCCAGGGGAGAGCGGCTTTCTTTTGTAGAATCTATAGTTTTGAAAATACACTAGGTTAGTGACCTAATTCCTGGTTAATGAGTCATTGATTCCCACATGTCACCCATCACTTTCAATCCCGGGGGAATTCTCATTTCCGGAGAGAAAGCTGAGAGATAATAACTGAGCCGAAATTCTTTTTTCGGTGCCAACATTTCAAATGTCCACTCTTCACTGGGAAAGCAGAGGTCCCAGGTGCAGCAGGGACGAAAGGCCTGTTTCCATCCACTCTCCAGGAAGGAGAGGAGAGAGAGGACCCTCCAGCCAAAAGAGCCATCACCCGCAGCCTGGCTGTTTACTTCCCAGCGGAAGGAGCCCGCGCCTCTGAAGAGAGGACACGCCAAGTTCAGGGGGAAGCAGTTTCTAGTCTTGGGAATGTAGTAACCTGGGGGCCAGCTGAGTGCCCCGAGCGGCTGACGGCCAGCTGCTGGGAAGAGGAGCCGGAGCGGTGACAGTGGAGGGACAGTGCTAACCCACAGGCCTGCCCTCGGGGGCGCAGGGCTCCATGAGAAAAGGAAGTGCTGTCCTCTCCACTGAGAAACTGTAGGACGTCACTCATCCTTTTTTTTAATGCTGTCTTCACCCTCTTTCACTGGCTTTGTGAAAATGTAAACGCTGACTGTCCCTCTCAGGAGTGCTTCCCAGTCACCTGAGTATATCAAGTTGATAGGTGACATTGATCTCTTTAAACATTCTAAAGAAGATGCATCTAAACGAGAGGTTGATGCCGACTGCACACAAGATGGAATGGAACCTGTCGCTCTTTTTCAAAAAAATATATATTTTATTGATTTTTACAGAGAGGAAGGGAGAGGGATAGAGAGTTAGAAACATCAGTGAGAGAGAAACATCGATCAGCTGCCTCCTGTACACTCCCGACTAGGGATGTGCCCACAACCAAGGTACATGCCCTTGGGACCCTTCAGTCCCTAGGCCGATGTTCTATCCACTGAGCCAAACTGGTCAGGGCGAAACTGACACTCTTTATTCCGTGTTGTTCTTTCCTTAACTTATTCAGTTGATTTGGATTTATTATTCACTAGAGGCCCAGTGCACAAAATTCGTGCAAGAGTGGGCCTTCCTTCCCTCGACTGCCAGCACTGGCTTCCCTCCAGAACCCAGGACCCCGGCTTCCCTCAAAGCCCCAGCTTGGTCTGGAAGGTTGTCTGGAAGGACATCCAGTCTAATTAGCATATTACCCTTTTATTATTACAGATAAGGTGAAAGAAAAAATTTCCCATCCAAACATTTTCCCTTTATGGAATGGCTTTAAACAATTGATTTGCTCTATCCAAACTTCGGTATTTTGTTTTTACTTGGACATTAGGGGAAATGTGAGTACCTACCTATTGTTATTAGAGAATGGATTTCAGATAAAAAGCCTAAGGGTGTATTCAAACATATTCCTTGGAACTATTCCAGCATAAGAACTAAAATAATATGTGATTAAGCTAATACTTCAGTTTCCATGACTCATCTGACAATGGTTGCAAGATGCCGTTTGAGGAGTTTTACGAGCCAATGTCAGGGCTAGGCATACACTCTCCAGGCTGAGATCTCTGGCGCCTTCCTATTACACAGACCATGCAGTGGGTCCATGAAAATGGCCTTGGAAAGAGTTTTAGAAGGAAAATAAATGCCTTCTAGTTCTCCATGCCTAGTACTTAAAAATGCAAGCTGTCCCTACCTCTTTCAGCAAAGGACTCACACACAGGCAGGGTAGAGACAGGGACAATCCCTGAGGGAGGCGTGGGGACCATCCGCTAGTGCCCCACCCTGCCCTCTGCCACCTCCACCAATTTGTCATTTTCCATTCAGACAACTGCTGTTTTCTCAATGGTATTCAAGTCATCTTTTGAAAACATCTCTATTTCCATTGATCTGTGATTGTCGTTTAAGTAAAAGCAGATGACAAGTCCCCTAATCCCCCCCCCCCACTTCCTGCTGCTTCCTCCTCTCCAGGACAACATGCGCATCCCAGCAGATGAGAAAGTGAATGCCGAGATAGAGATGCCTTCGAGGCTCCCTGTCCTGGAAGGGGATGGAGAGAATAGGGCTGGTGCCCCATGAGGACACCAACTGTTGTGCAAATAAGTCCTCACTGAGGGGAGACACGGTGATTCCCTGAGAACAGGATGGCCCATTGGCTCTCTGGTGCATGCTCCTGGCGATGGTGGTGAAGTTCTATCACTGACCGCCTTTTACTCTATCACGTTTCTATGCGAAGAGGACAGGGGCTGTCTATGGAGCTTTTGTTTATTAGTCTTGAATTGCTTGGGCTTATTTCGAGGGTTCCTCTCCACCACCTGCTTCTACACATCCACACACACGCATGTAGGGACTATGAACCCCTCATGGGGAGGGGAGGAGAAACAGGTGCAGCTCATCATTTCGGAGGGGGAGAGGAGTCATGAAGTGATGGAGCCGGAGAAATCTATATATATAAAAAGCCAGCGACCAGAATGCTGTAACAACTGTCGCTATCCTGCCCACTGCAGCCAGCAAATCGGCCCAATCAGTGGTGAAGCCAGCTGTCCAACCTCCTGCAGCCCCTTCCCCCAGCCAGCTCCGACCCTGATCAGCCCCCCCACCCCCCCCCGACTTAGATCAGGGGCAGGGCCAGCCAGCCAACCACCCACAGCCCCTCCCCATGGCTGGCCCCACCCCCAATCATCCCCCACCACCCCGATTGGCTCATGGCCCCTCCCCCCAGCCAGCTCCACCCCCGATCAGCCATACCCCACTCTAATCAGGGGCAAGGCTGGCAGCTACTGCCCACAGCTCCTCTCCCCAGCTTGCCCTACCCCCAATTGGCCCCCCACACACCAATTGGGGGTGGGGCCAGCCAGCCCACTGCCCACAGCACCACCCCAAGGCCAGCCCTACCCCTAATTACCCCCGGAACCCCAATTGGGGGTGGGGCCACCAGCCAATTGCCTGCGGCCCCCTCCCCCCAGCCAGCCCAGCCCTGATTGGGCCTGAAGGGGGTGGGCCAGTCAGCCAGCCTCCTGCCGTCTCCTCCTCCTGACAGACCCGGCCCTGATCCACATGAATTCATGCACTGGACTTCTAGTACTTTCATAGTGCTTAAAATGCTCTTTTACAGTTAGTCATTGGACAAGAACCCCAAGATCCCTCCGTTTCTGGGAACTAGAATGTGAGGGCTCTTTTCCTCTCTGAAATCAATAAAAATATATTTCAAAAAAAAGAAACCTTAATATTTGGTTGTGGGTGCTTCTTAGGTGCCCCTGTGGTAATGCTCCCTTCTGAAAAAGTCTCCAGATCTCCAAGGCAAGGACAGCAGTGAGGCCGCAAATCACGCCCCCCATGGCCTGCCTACCCAGGGCCTGAAAGGAGCTGCGTGGTGACAGGTCGAGGGAGTGTTGCTGGGAAGGTGCTAAGGGGCAAGGGCAGGGAGTCTCCTGCATGGAGACCGGGCGGGTGAATGCAAAGTGGGCCCAGAGTCAGGTCAGAAGAGCAGCTGTGAAGAGCTTAGGTCAGTGATGGCAAACCTTTTGAGCTCGGCGTGCCAGCATTTTGAAAAACCCCAACTTAACTCTGGTGCCATGTCACATATAGACATTTTTTGATATTTGCAACCATAGTAAAACAAAGACTTCTATTTTTGATATTTATTTTATATATTTAAATACCATTTAACAAAGAAAAATCAACCAGAAAAATGAGTTCGCATGTCACCTCTGACACACGTGTCATAGGTTCGCCATCCCTGGCGTAGAGAGTGGAAGGGGCTCTGGGCCAGGGCCGGTGTGGGGGGTAGGGAGGTGGTGGACAGGGACACAGAGACCTGGGTCTCCAGGGGCCCCCAGCCTGGGCCACCTCCTGCTCCTTGCACACCGTGCGGAGGCAGAGGACAAAGAAAGGCGGAGTGAAGTGCAGGAGTGGTTCGAAGTGAGGCAAGATAAGGGGGCATGTTGACAATGAATTTGAGCTGGGACTCCTATGGACGGACTAAAGCTGGCTTGGTCCACACGCTTATGTATAAATAAACTGTTGTTTGTGGTTTCGCTCGCCGTTCTTCGTGCCTAGAAGTCTTATCAACACACAGGCAGGACTACGTTCTTCCTGTTGCCTTGGCCACAGCTTCATGTGTGGGCCGGTCTGTCCCCCGTCCGCTGGGCCTCAACCTCCGGAACTCCCCTGGGATGGGAATGCTTTGGGAAATGAACACGAAGTGAGCGAGTGTGTGTGGATGTGCGATTCACTGTGTATGTATTTATCACCTTTTTCTTGTCACAGGTGCACGTTTGCTGTCATAAACACAACACAGGCCTGGCTTTCTCCGTTCTGGGCCTCCCAGGAATGGCTCCAGTGTTGGTGACATGCCCTTTGCATCACAAAGCATCCTCTCCATTCAAACCAGCAAAGAACACGGGCCTGGCATTCCTTCTGCGCTCAGCTCTTGGGACAGTAGCGTCGGAGGCGGGCGGGCGGGCGGGCGCACAAGGACAGCTGATGCTAGGGCCTGGCAGCCTGGGAAGCGAATGCTCCGTGACCGCGTTGACATTCGTGGTGGGGACGTTTCCACTTTCCCTCACTCTAAGAAGAAAGACTTGACTGAGAGGTGCTTGGGGCGCTGGTTCATCGAAGACAAGGGAGCTTCGCATGAGGCCCGGGGAAACTTCCAGCCGCATTTGTGTCTGAGTGAGTTAGCCGGAGTGCCAGCGCCCCTGTCTACCGGACGGGTGTCTGATTGTGGACAGTGTGACGTGGCCGTGGTCAGGGTCTGAGCAGGGATGCAGGGAGTAGAGGCCTTGACAGGTCGGGAAGGGCCTGCAGGAGTGAGCAGGGTACCAGGTAAGGTCAGGGCCTGTTCTTATCCCCGCAGGCTCTCACCTGCTCCTGCAGAAGGCAGGTGGCAGAGCAGCTGATGAAAGCACATTGGCTCCACGCTTCCCTCACTTATTGAAAGCCCAGGATGTCCTTTCAGACGTTAAGGTCTCAATGCTTTACTTGAAAATACACAGAAGCCAACACCTCACCTGTCTGAGACAGGTAATGACTGCAAGTGACTTTTAGAGCAAAGGGTAAAGGTCAGGAGTGTGGTTGTGTCTTGAGCTGCTTTCCCCAAAGCTAGTCATTCCCCCCAGAATGACCGGAGCAAGGCACGAAATCAAGGCAAGTAGCTGAGTGTTAGCTAGATGGTGACTTGCGAGTTATGAGAGTGTGACTCATAGAAGGTTATTGTGCGCATAAAAGATACGCTTTATGAGCCGTAATGATATGTGATAAAGTCTCATGAACATCTGTAGAAGTGCGCAAATCGCCCTAGATTAGGCATGACCTTTTAATTAAAATGTCCCCACACTTGCTCTTACACTTCCTGGTCGGTTTCTTGGAACCCTGGAAGCTTCTGAGCAACAATTTTCCCAAGGGTCTGAGGCAATAACCCCGTCATTTAGGAATTCAATCCGTAATTTATCTTTATACCGGATGCTTGTCCATTATCAACAGTTTATGTATGCGCATACACACCCACCCAGCCCCCCCACGCACACACACGTTCATACATAAAAGACTTCACCCCTCATAAATGAATTTTGCCTTATTCATCAGACAAGCCTGAGTACTATCAATTATCCAATAGTTCACCCAAAAGCTCTTAGGGAAAAACTTTGGATCTAAAGGGAAATAATTATTTATTAGACCTTCAGAAAAATCCTCAAGCTACAATTCATCCTTAAGTTGAAAGAATGGAGACATTAAATAGCACCGATTTTTATCTAACCTTTACCCCTATTCTGTGTAGGAAAGCCAATACGTTCACTTTAGCCACACCACTGCACCCCTATTCTCTCATACATTTCTGAGTTGTTCACTTGCCCTACGTCTATCTTATGATTTCTCTGTTTCCTCATGAAATGTGCTATTTTAGGTCTAGATATTTGATCACACTTAAATGCCTTCTTCTTTCCTGTTCAAATAGCAACTCATTTTTCTAGCAGCTCTGCGGAGGAAGTAAGCACATTCTCAGATCTGAAATGTTTAAATTGTCTCCAAAACATTCGTGGGAAAAGGAAAGAGTGACCCTGTCACACTCTCAGCAGCAAAATATTTAAAAGAGGTTGGTCTCCAGGAAAACGACTTGCCATGAAGCGCACTGAGAGAGAATCCAAGCTAAACTGCTCACCCTACAGCTGTGTTCTTATTTGCAAAGAGCAGAACAGAGCGGAAGGTAAGGTGGATAACTGTTCCCGAAACACATCAGATCCTGATATACATGGACAAATACCAACCCATTTCCACCTTAGAGTTTTCAATCACAGGGAGGGAATTTGTTTGAGATGCTTTCTAGGGTATGTTTGAAAAATGTAGAATCGTTTCCAACAGGTTATATCTGGGTAGGTTTTGTTCCCTAACAGTCACACACTGAGAGCCTTCAGGTCCTACTGGAGTGCCTTTACCTTTTAACCTAATTTTGTTTTATTTATGTATTAATGATTTTAAAGTAAGCTTTGTTATCAAGTACATGTTACACTTTAGTACAGAAGAATGCACAAATCAAAGTGCGCAAGTCAAGGAGTTTTCACACAATGAACACCTTGCGTAATCCACGCCAGGTACTTCATGGCCCAGACCGCCAGCTTGGGCGGTGCCTGATTTCTCTCGACAGGCTGGAGAACCTCGCCACGCTGCACCCATATTTCCCTTAGGATCGGTTGGCCACGCTGGGAGCAGATGGTCCTTGAAGAGAGCATATGGCCTCCATTTCCCAGTCCCTCCCTGAGAGAGAGGGTGCTTTTACTGGCTGTCGCCCTGCCCGGGAGTGATAGCAGGTAGCCGGCCTGAGGACCAGCCCGCCCCGTGAAGAACCGGGTACGGGACTGGGAGGCTCCAGCCCCCGAGCTGCTGCAGCCCGAACGTCTTACACGAACTAATACATTGCACGCGGCTGCAGCTGGCGGGCCAGCATTGGCTGCTTCTTGCAGCTGGAACTTTGCTAATGAATGCACCGGGGGAAGCCCTTCAGGAGTGAACGCGTTACTTTGTTAGTGGAGGGTTGGTTGGTCTTTATCTGAGCCTGTCTCACCGAGTGATTTATCCGCGAGAGGGGAGGCCAAGGTTTCTCTCCAAGGACAGATTTCACACCTTCGCTGCTATTCGTGAAGTCAGGGCTGAGAGAGAGCTCAGGAGGCACGTTCATGGCTTTGCCTTTTCCATGCTCCGAAAACCAAGTCCTGTTACTTCATAATAATGTGTTGTTTTAGGCACCAAACAGGACGGCGTCTGCCTTCACGGGATACTTTGGAATTTTCAGTTATACAATCAATGTCCTTTCTAACCTCAATGACTGAAGTTACATTTCTCTTTCCAAGTCCTTCTAGAATTCCTCCCCCACCTTTCTTAAATATAGTTACAAAAGTAGGGAGTAGAACTTGATTCTGGCCTAGAATACAAGATTAGTTTTATCTGTCTCCATACTGTTATTTTTGAGTAAATTAATGTTTCTAGGTGAGGCACATATCAGCATGACTACATTATAATAGATAAAGAACATTAACAGCAAACATGTTTGAATAAAAATGCTTTTAATTTTTTTCTAAAGTCCTAGGCACAGTATTCTTAGATTACAGATGATGTATAGAGATGAATAATTGTGTGATTTTTATGATTCATTTGTTGAAAACCTTTATATCACTGTTGGACGATTAACAATAATTCCATCTTATGAGTAATCCAGGTAGGTTTACAGCACAGGGAGGACTACAGAAAATCTTTCTAAGTCCTAAAATTTATCATCTAAAATTTCTAATTGATGCAGGAAGTTGAACTATGACACCAAAAATGAAATTACATAGAATCACAGATTCTTATAGTTGGAACTTTTGATGATCAAATATAGCCATCTATACAAACTCCTATTTTCCTATGTAAGTCCAAATTGATTAAGTGAAATTCATAAAGCCAGTTGCTGCTTCAACACAAATATCTTGGAGTATTTCCCCAAATCTGGGAATATGTGTTAGTTTCCTACGGCTTTCACAACAAAGCACCACAAATTGAAACAACAGAAATGTGTTGTGTTAGGTTTTGGAGCTAACAGTCTGAAATGAAGGTGTCCCCGCAGCTCACTCCTTCTGAAGACACTGGGAAGAGCCCCTCCTCACCTCTCAGCCTCTGAGACAGGCCGGCAGCCCTTGGCATTCTTGGCCTATACACGCGTCACTCCAGACTCTGCCTACGTGGTCCCATGGTGCCTCTCTGTGTTCCCATGGGCCGGGTCTTTCTCAGCATTTACTAGGGCTCAGGAATCTGGAAAAGGGGATGTGCATAAATGAATGAAGAGGCTAGAGAAGAAATATGAATTTGGAAGGCATTTTGGGGGAGCCAGAGGAGGCTTAGCTCTAGTGACTAAGTTCCCTGAATTTCCTGGCCCAAGGCTTTTTATTCCCACATTTTGCCCTATAGCAAAGCAGATATACATGTCAAAGGTAAGGTTTGATAAACAGTAACAGATGATCAGGTTGGGGGAATGCCTACAGCTGTTCAGCAGCAGGTTTTCAGCCCTGCTGAGCTCCAAATTCCATCAACCCTTTGATGAGCTCCTTGCATTGATGACCTGCTGGAATTAGCCTCCAGCACCCATGTATTCACATTTCTGTCTTCTTACAAGGGCACCAGTCCTATTGGATGTGAGGCCCACCTTGCTCATCATGACCTCGTCTTAACTCTTTACATCTACCGCAGACCTATTCCCCAATAAGGTGAACTTTTGAGGTATGGGATGTTAGGATTTCATGGTATCTTTAGGAAGAAACAACTGAACCTACAACAGAATACAAGAGTGCAAAGATGACATTGTTTCCCACGCAGGTCTTACCATACAGGGGGAGGCGTGCACGTAGCTCGATAAAGATGGAAGTAAGAATGAATAAAGTGTCTATTTGCTTGATTAATACTAACTGCTCTTTATTGGTAATTATATGTCATTTAATATTAGCAACAACCCTCTGATGCCCATTTTGCAGATGGAAAACTGAAACTTAGAGTAGTTAAGTACTTTGTCTCTGCCCCACACACCTAGAAGGGGGTGCCATCTGATTACACAGTTTGTGTTGTTAGCTGCCGTAGTACTAATGAGAGTTTAGAGTCTCCGGAAGCACGTTTGGGATGGTTAGAGAGAAGGCTGGAGAAGTAGGTTGTAGAGAATTGTGAAGAAGTTGGTTTATCACCTTAGGAGTTTGAACTTTGAGGGCCATAGGCAATTGGACAATTGCCCAGGCTTTAAGGAAAGGTGTCATGGGGCCAAATTCCTGCAGAGTAGAGTGAGGTGAGAGGGAGAGGAAATTGGAGCCCAGAGGCTAGAGAGGAGGAGACCTGAGAACTCATGGAGGTTGGAACGAAGGGACACGGGGGCGGGGCGGGGAAAGGGGGAGAAACAGAGGAAATGAGATACTTGTCCGTTAGAATCTGTCTCGCGCATGTGGTATTAATTTAGACCATTATAAACTTTTGAACAATAATAGATACAGAGGCAGAGCTGCCTCAAACAGATTGTCAAACTGCAGCGGGAAGGCCGGGGAGGGTTGGGGGGCGGGAGGTAGGGGGGTAAGAGATCAACCAAAGGACTTGTATGCATGCATATAAGCATAACCAATGGACATAAGACACTGGGGGATAGGGGAGGCTAGGGGACTGTCTAGGGCCGGGGGGGGGGGGGAATGGACACATATGTAATACCCTTTGTAATAAAAAATAAAAATTAAAAAAAAAAAGATTTCAACTTGCAAAAAAAAAAAAAGAAATAAAGAAACAAAACACCAAAAAAAAAAAAAAAAAGAATCTGTCTCGTGCTAATGCTGAGGTCATCGCTTCTATGCTGCGTTGCCATCCTCACTCTCTGACTCAAGAGCTCAGAGTAGAGATCATCTCAACTCGAAAGATCAAAACAACCATTTCAACCCACAGCACTCACCTTAGGAAGCCCAGGAAGTACATGCGAATGCTACTTAAATAGCTACAGAAGACATTAGAGTCTTTTCCAAAGATTGGCTTCACCCCATTTCAATGCAGACTGCATAAAAGTGGCAGAAAACATGTTGTTGAAACGTTCTTTTAATGGCAAAAATGACACCGGGTGTGAGGCTGGAGGAGTCAGACCAGGCCTGGGCGCAGCAACCTCGGTGCTTGAGTTACAGCCAAGAAAGAATTCAGAGCCAAGACTCACAGGATAAGAGAAAGTTTACTTAGAAAGTCAGAGGTAGAAGAAGTGAGCTGTCGAAGAAATGGGCTCAGGAAACGAGAAAGAGGGGCCCTAGGAGCTTTGGAGAAAGAGAGGCAAGGAAAATGCCCTGGGGAGTGGGTATGTGGGAGGGGGGAGAAGGGGTTCCTGTTCCATAGAGTGAGCAGCACTGGGTCTCCCATCGAGAGGGTATTTATATGGAGGGCGTGGGAGGGTCCCAATGGAATACTCACCAGCTCTCCAGGTGTGTCCTTTCAGGGCCCTGGCCTCCCCTGATTGGTCAGCACCAGGTAGGGGTCATGACCAGTGATGAGAAAGGTCAGGGGGTCTAAACCGCATGACCAGCGATGTGCTCAGGGAGAAAAGGTCACCCTGGGGTTAAGGTCCTTGTGTCCCATTTTGCCCCTTGCTAGGCACCTGGGGCTTTCTGCCCTGGCAACCTTCTGTATCTGGTCATCGTCCTTGCCCTGCTTGTGTCTGTTTGTCCACCACCCGCACTTTGATGCCAGCTCATCTATTATTAAGCTGTAATTCCTTTGGGTTAAATTCACCCAGTTGCTTCTGCAGGTGTAGCCACATTTCTGCAGGTCAGCTTATTCGACTAAAGGCTGGTTATTTGAAAAAATCTAGCATTCCTTAACAATAGTTTTCATCTGTTACCAAGTTACTCTACTAATATTTCCCATGAACTTGAAATTGAGGCATTAATCAAGGGTCCCAGTTTTTTCTTTCCGGGGGACAGAGGAAACAAACAAAAATGTCTCCTTGCGACCATGGGCCAAGTATGCGAAGCTGCCAAAGCCATCGTGAATATCCAGCAGGGTATTTTTGGAATTATATCAGAGGATGTCAATCACCAGAGGAAGCTTTATTAAAATAATCTGCGTTTCCCTTAAGGGGACTTCCTACATTTTGAGGAATTATTTCATGCCCGCCTCTGATGCCAGCGCAGCCATGGCTGTGGCTTGCTTATCTTCAGGGACATGCGGCCTGTCTGTATGTCCTTGGCCGCTGTCCCCAGTGCTGGCCAGGGCTGGTGACACAGCTGCCATTTGTACTTGTCAGGCAAAAGTGAACATAAACGGTGTTTGAGAATCTTTTCCCCACTTTTAGGCTGTAGCTTAAAAGCATAATATCCTACATTTGGGGAAAATGAGACATAAGCTGACCTATTCATATACACACTATATGTAGCTCATTAAATGCAAGTATAGTCAGTAATGAAAATAATGCTAAAAACTCTGATTAATTCATTATACACTGCACAGCGGAACTGCGGTTACCTGAAAATGGTAGGCATTCTTTCCCTAGCACTCTCCCAGGCACCCCAACACAAAACAGACCCTAAGTTGTGTGTAAATGTTATTACTTCTTGTGACTGACTTGCAACTTGGTATTTTGCATCAGTGCGAGGTACAGTCATTCTTGGAACGTCAATGTAGCATGCTGAGCTCTAAATGAGAGTTCACTGTTGTAAGATCTGACATGAACATCGCAGTGAAAGGACTTAAATTCCAGTGCTTCATGACTTGTGGAGAGCTTTCACCAGCTGGAGTTTGTGTGGAACAGCAGCCCAGCGGACAGGAAGATGGAGAAGGAACTGGAAGACAGGAAGAATTATTCATCTTTGCTTAGTTCAAAAGCACATCTGGCCATAGCCAGCGTGGCTCAGTAGATAGAGCATCAACCCACAAACTGATGGGTCCCAGGTTCGATTCCAGTCAGGAGCATGT
Organism: Myotis pilosus; assembly: GCA_036010255.1. Lineage (NCBI taxonomy): Eukaryota > Metazoa > Chordata > Mammalia > Chiroptera > Vespertilionidae > Myotis > Myotis pilosus. Next base: position 2,778,352 of record JASKON010000034.1, read on the forward strand.
ACCTCGGTTGTGGTTGCAGGCTCGATCCTGGCTCCAGTCAAGGTGCGTGCGGGAGGCAACCAATTGATGTGTCTCTCTACCAGTAATGTTTCTCTCTCTCTGTCTTTCCCCATTCCATTCACTCTCTTTAAAAATCAATGGAAAAATATCCTCAGGTGAGAATGAACAACAACAATAAAAAACACACAAACAAAACAAAATCACACCCCAAGTAAAATATTAAGGCTAAATAGTGATGCAGGTTGCTGACGGCATGCTTACGGCATTGACTGACAGCACAAACACAATGGTGTTGTGATTTTTAGATTACTATTGAGGCATATAATACCACAGACAGAAAACACCCACCGTGTTCTCAGTAATGCCCATACTGCAATGTGACGGTCTATGCATCACGTAATGTTCTCCTGGACTTGCTGTGGGTTAGGTCTGTGGGGACCCCTAGGACTAAGGAGCTGCTTCAAAAGGGAAGGCTGACTGGGAGGGCCTTCTCCCCTGCTTAATAGCATTCCTGAAGTCAGGTGGCCAAACGGCACCTGTGATGGCTTTTTCATAGTGAAGCATCCAACACACCCAGAGAATGATGCTATGGATATGTGGTCCCTAGAGAGGCAGTCTACCCAGAGTTACCTAGTAGTTTAACATGACAGCTAGACCTGGGGCCTAGAACTGGAGCTGGAGCTAGACCTGGAGCCTCAAACTAGAGCTAGAATTAGAGCCAGAGCTAGATCTAGAGCCTGGAGCCTGGAGCCTAGAACTAGAGCTAGAGCTAGACCTGGAGCCTAGATTTGGAGCTAGAATTAGAGCTAGAGTGTAGAACTAGATCTGGAACTGAGAATTAGAGCTAGAATTAAAGCTAGAGCCTAGAGATAGAGCTAGACCTAGAGCCTGGAGCCTAGAACTAGAGCTAGACCTGGGGCCTAGAACCAGAAGTAGAGCAAGACCTAGGGCCTAGAGCCTAGAACTAGAGCTAGAGCTAGACCTGGGGCCTAGAGCTGGAGCTAGACTTGGAGCTAGAGGCTAGACGCAGCCGTGGGCAAACTACGGCCCGCGGCCGGATCCGGCCGTTTGAAATGAATAAAACTATTGAAAAAAAAGACCGTACCCTTTTATGTAATGATGTTTACTTTGAATTTATATTAGTTCACACAAACACTCCATCCATGCTTTTGTTCCAGCCCTCCGGTCCAGTTTAAGAACCCATTGTGGCCCTCGAGTCAAAAAGTTTGCCCACCCCTGGGCTAGAGTGCTTCCCCATCATCAGTTCTCCGACACCCGGGAAGGGGGCAGAGAGATTTGGAACTGCTGAGCCCAACTGGAGATCCACTTGATTGGGATTCAGTTGGGACTAGATCACCTGGACACGCTGAGGTTCAGGGGTGATAACACTCGGCCTCACATTAGTCAGAATCAGGGGCTCAGGGCAGAGACCTTGCCTTTCAGCCCCACCCTGGGCAGCTGCGGTTTACCACAGAGAGATCTGACAGTGGTACCCGACACTGGCCACTGCTCTCCCAGGACAGAGCGGTGGCACAGCCAGACGCACCCCGCTGCTGCCGCCCTGCCCCAGCTAAGGTTAGATGGTCCCGGACCAGCCCCAGAACCTCGCTGGGGCGCAGAGAGCCGCACGTCTGGATCCACGCGCGCCAGAGCTGTTGGCCTCTCATAACCTTTCATTGCTAACGTCATTGAAGTAGGGTTTTAAGGAACTAAAGAATAATAGTATTATAATGGCTACAATTTCACAAAGATATTAATTATTTAAGAAAACAATGTAGAGAATAGTTGTAAATACTGGTGATGGTGAGAGCCAGGGAAGAGGTGACAGCTCTCCCACCTGGAGGCCTTGCCTGGGAGCAGGCACCGCTCAGGGGCGGGGGGCAGAGCCTTGGTCCTGAGCTGGGGTGACTGGTGCAGAGCAGCCGTCCTAGTGGGAAACACGAACCAGTGCACAGTGGGGTGTGGAGTGAGCCTGGTGACCCTGTAACAAGGCAGGGGGGCGACCGTGCCCCAGCTGTTTGGTGTGGAACACTTTCTGGGATTCACATTTCACATCACGGCCGTTGTGCCAGCACAATGCTGAAGGGATTACATGTGAAACCACGAAATGGAAGCTCAAGAAGCCTGCCCTCGGCTCTTGTCACTTCTGTTTCTTCGGTCCGTGCTGAGATGTGCCAGCGGTCCGTGGAGTGAAGAGTTCCTTAAGACCCTGAGATACACATTAACTGTGCCTGTAAAACATCAAGATCATACCATTACTTGTAGCATATTGGACGCATAGCACCAACCAGTGGCTGTGAGTGAGATGCATGCCAGTCCCCACACTTCTGCCTCGCGGTGCTGCTTGATTCCATTCCTTCTCCCGTGGCTGCCTTCTCTCCCTCAGTGCCAGCTCATGTCACCCAAGCACAACTCTCATGAAAGCCCTTGTCAGTGGGGCTCTACAGTGTATCACTAAAACAAAAATATTTTCCTTGTTCAATAACATTCATATACTATATAGTAAAAGGCTAATATGCAAATTGTCCCCTTGACTGGTAGTTCCACAGGGAGTTCGAGCAGGGGTCAGGACATCCAGCCAACTGCCCACAACCCTGCCCACAGCTGGCCCTGCCCCCAGCTGGCCCTGATTTGGGGGGGCTGGCCAGACCAATTCATTCACCGGGGCCTCTAGTGTGTATATATATATATCTATAATAATAAAAGCATAATATGCTAATTAGACCAGGCTTCCAAATGACCTTCCGGATATCATTCCAGACATCCTTCTGGAGGACTTTCTGGACAAAGCCATGGCGGTGGGGCGAGGCAGAGGCGGTTAGGGGTGATGAGGCAAGCAGGCAAGCGGTTAGGAGCCAGTGGTCCAAGATTGCAAGAGGGATGTCTGACTGCTGGTTTAGGCCTGAGGAGTCCCGGATTGCGAGAGGGTGCAGGCCGGGCTGAGGGACCCCCCCCCACCACCACCACCCGTGCACAAATTTCGTGCACTGGGCTTGTAGATATATAATTGATTTCAGAGAGGAAGGGAGAGGGAGAAAGAGATAGAAACAACAATGAGGAGAGAGAATCATTAATTGGTTGCCTCCTGCATGCCCCACACTGGGGATTGAGCCCACAACCTGGGCATGTGCCCTGACCGGGAATCGAACCATGACCTCCTGGTTCATAGGTTGACGCTCAACCACTGAGACACACCTGCCAGGCTCAATACCACTCTTTTTTTAAAAAAATATATTTTTCTTGATTTCAGAGAAGAAGGAAGAGGGAGAGATAGAAACATCAATGATGAGAGAGAATCATGGATCGGCTGCCTCCTGCACGCCCCGCACTGGGAAGTGAGCCAACAACTGGGGCCTGTGCCTTTGACCAGACTCAAACCTGGGACCTTTCAGTTCCCGGGCCGGCACTCTATCCACTGAGCCAAACCAGCTAGGGCTCAACACCGCTCTTTAAACGAAAACATTTATAGGGACCATGCTGATCCTATGTCAGAGTTTAGGGAACTTTTTGAAAAATAGCCTCTGAATAATGACATCCGACCTGAAAATATTCATAATTTAGCGAAAAGAGACCTAGTTTTTTGTGCAATCTGCTGGAATTGAAAGCTACAAGCGACGGCTTCTTAACGTTATTCATTCTTTTCAGCAGCTCAGGCCTGGGACCCGGAGGTCTGCTGCGTTCATTGCCTCCTGAGGTATTTCCCAATTGGCAGCTTTCACTATAAATCATTCACCTGGTCCTGTGTAAATGGGTCCAGCTAAAGAACAGCCAAATCACCGTTACCGAGTCTTCTCTCCTAAAATATTATCTGTATTGTTGACAGTGTTACAGGTGTTCCTCTTCCACTCCCCTTCCCCCACCCAGCTCCCCGACAGCCCTCACCCCTATCATCTGTGTCCGTAGGTTGTGCATAGTTGCATACAAGCTCTTTGGTTAATCTCTTCCCACCACCCTCTCCTCACTTCCCTCTGAGACTCCACAGTCTGTTCCATGCTTCTATGTCTCTGGATCTATTTTGCTCATCAGTTTATTTTGTTCATTAGATTCCACATCTGAGTGGGATCATGTGATACCTGTCTTCCTCTGACCGGCTTATTTCCCTTAGCATGATGCTCTCCAGGCCCCTCGAAGCTGTCCCCAAGGGTAAGAGTCCTTCTTGTCACTGTGTGTACATAGTATTCCGTGGTGTCATGTCCCACGGCTTTTTGTTAAGCGCCCCCATTTCCTACCTGATCAGCCTCTCTGCTCCGTCCTTGTTTGCCCCACACAGGAGGCGCGTGGCAGCATCCTTGCTGACGAAGAGGGAGGAGCCATCGGAGAACAGGTGCTTGTATGGGTAGGCACGTTGCAGGCACGGACCTAGAAGTTCGGTTTTGTGCAGCACCGGGAGCGCTCCCCTCCCCAGGCCTTAGACAGGCGGAGGCTGCGTTCCACCACACCGCGTGGGAGACCCTCCTCCTACAGGGGGACTATTATCCGCTCTCCCTCGCCTTCTGCTCGGCTGTTTGTCCGCTGGAAACATGGGGGCTCTCATTAGTGAGTAGAGGCCTCTGACACAGGTCAGCCAGTCACACAATGCACGGCCTGGAAATTTCCATTCACTTATGCCTTCCTTTTTGCGACTATTGAGATGAAACTCTGGTTCTTCAGGGAACTGTTTTTCAAATCACCCTATTAAACAAAATAAAGCACCGCCTTATCTGTAGCTACTTCGGTGATGATGTCAAAGAAGGAGGAGGGGGAGGAGGAGGAGGAGGAGGAGGAGGAAGGGAAAGAGGGGGAGTTGGGGAAGGAGAGGGAGGGGAAAGGGGAGGAGGAGAGGGAGGAGATGGAGGGGGAGAGGGAGGAGGAGGAGGGAAGAGGAAGTGAAGGAGGAGGAGGAAGGGGAGGAGGAGGGGGCAGTGAAGGAGGAGAGGGAGGAGGAAGAGAAGGGGAAGGAAAGGGAGCAGGAGAAGGGGGAGGAGAGAGAGGGGGAGGGGAAGAAAGGAAGAAGAAGGTGAGAGGGGAAGTGGGGAGGAGGGGGAGGAGGGGGAGAAGGAGGGAAAACAAAGCTTTTATTTCTTGGTGGATGGTCAAGGAGACCTGGTACAACAGGAACTTGTTTACAAAGAAAGAAGGGGTGAGCAGGACACTAAACCAGCGAGTCCTCCCCCGACCCCAAACCTCCGGGTCTGTGTTTTCCACTGGACGAGCTTCCTGAGCCCCCTTGCCCTCGAAGGCACGAGGACAGGGCTGTGCTCAGTGGCTCCCCTTCTTTCCTGACTGAGCGTCTTGGGTGCTTAGGTCTGTGCCTGCTCCGCAGCCTGGCATTTCTCTACCAGAACAGACCAAAACCACACCCCCGCCCGGAGAGGACCCTCTGTGGCTGTGATTGTGTGACTGCCTCCACGTTCATGCCCTTCCCGCATTTCCCTCCACAGCCTCTCCTGCTCTGCTGGATTGTGGTAGGTCTGCGGCTCTCTGGGGTGTGGGTCAGGCAGTGACATGGTGTGGGAGCTGATAGCGCGATCTCTCTGACCCACTGTGGACAGGATCCTGAGACAGATGCTCCCTTCCTCCCGCGTGTCACACATCAACCAAGCTATCTGGCCCCGGCCCCGCGCCGCGCACCATGCATTGAGGAGAGGGTATAAACAGGCCACTCTCACTTCTGTGGGCTTTTCAGCTCCTGGTCTAAGCCTTGGCAGTTTCTAAAAGAAAAACATGCACGATTCTGCAACTGAGACTGTTCTGTTAAAGAAGGATCTGTTTTCTAGGTTTCTCAACAGGGAGATGGAACAGCCGAGAGGAACGGTAGTCCTAAGAAGAACAGGACGACCTCGGGGTGTGGAGGAGAGAGGCAGGTGAAGGGCTGTCCTTGCTCTCCTGCCTTTGCTGGAATGTTCTGCCACCAGCCCCTGAGCTGGCTCGATCCCCAATGGGGGCATGCAGGAGGCATCCGATACATGATTCTCTCTCCCTCTCCCTCTCCCTCTCCCTCTCCCTCTCCCTCTCCCTCTCCCTCTCCCTCTCCCTCTCCCTCTCCCTCTCCCTCTCCCTCTCCCTCTCCCTCTCCCTCTCCCTCTCCCTCTCCCTCTTTCTTCCTCTCTGAAATCAATAAAAATATGTTTCTGCCCTAGCCAGTTTGGCTCAGTGGATAGAGCGTCGGCCTGCGGACTCAAGGGTCCTGGGTTCAATTCCGGTCAAGGGCATGTGCCTTGGTTGTAGGCATGTCCCCAGTGGGGAGTGTGCAGGAGGTGGCTGATCGATGTTTATCTCTCATCGATGTTTCTGACTCTCTATCCCTCTCCCTTCCTCTCTGTAAAAAATCAATAAAATATATTTTTTTAAAAAATATGTTTCTAAAAAACACCCTGATGTGTCCCAGTGCAGCCAAATGGCTGGGAGTCGGCCACCAGGCGACTTCCCCATCAGAGGAGGACACCTGTGCCGAGACCCCTGGAAGACACTGGATCGCCGCTTACTAGTGGCAAGTGCAGACCTGGAGTCAGTGGTGGTGACGCCGCTCGCCACAGGCAGCCCGTGTGACCCTAATGCTCCTCCCGCCGTGCAGGTCAGAGCCCAAGAGGCTGGCCCTCTCCTTCCTCAGATGCTCGGGGACGGATGGCAGACTTGGGCGACGTTTCAGAGCCGTTTGGCTTCACCAGGACAGGAAGAGGCCGGGAATCGGTGCTGCAATCAGAAAACTTGGCCGCTGGAAGTGAAAACCTAATTGAAGGTTTGAACATCGTTCCTAGGAAGTCCCTGCGTTCCCTCATGGGCGGTGACGTGGAAAATGCACTGTATTAACATCATGCTCTGCAGTGTTTGCTCACGGTGACCAACCTGTGCACTTGGAAATAGTTATGATTTTTAAAATGCGAATCCTGGAAGCCCCACTCTGTGCCTGGAAGCCCCACTCTATGCCGGGGAAACATTGGCACTCGCCCTCACCCCCGACAGGTCCTGACTTCCACCCCGACTCCAGCTGCCAATGGCTGTCCGGCTCCCTCCCGCCCTCGGCCACCAGGGCACCTTCCCTAGACGCCTGAGCCCACGCATTTCAAGGGGATGCTCTCAAAGGTGATGGTTCACTTTAAAAATAAGAGACATAAAAAACAAACAGAAAAATGCCAAGTCGCTCATTCCTAGGAAATTATAGCTGTAAGGAGACGGTGGGGTCCTCCCCAGGGCGGCTCATCCTCTCGTCTGTGAAGATAAGGCCGCTGAGCCATGGAGCCACGGCCAAGGCCACACAGCGAGGGAGGCAGGGCCGGCCGCCTGCAGGCTTGGCTCTCAGTCCAGACCCTCCCCCCCCGCGCTGCAGGAGACCATATTTAGGAAAGATGAAAGGCCGACGTTCCTCTCCCTCTGTGCTTCGCAGTAGATCACTCCCTTCAGGACTCACACTCGGCGTTCGCAGTGTTTATCTGCGGAGTCCGGAGCGCTGGAGGTTTGGAGGTTTGCCCCTCATCAGCCACATCAGACATCCTGGGAGAGCAGCCGGACATCCCGATGGGACAGGGTGCTCACCCGATGTGGGGGGTGCCGCCACCCCAGCCACCCTCCCACACGGCCCTTTCCCACCTCCCCTGCCCATGGCAGAGCTGGTGGGAGGCAGCTGGAGCATTGCATAGTTTACAACGTTATTTAAAGTTCCCTGTTCCAAGCCACAAAGGTAAAAATACCCATTTACAGTCCCTTTCCCCTCCGGTCATTACAAATAATTGTAAAAGTGTCATTAGGAGAATGTTTCCGAGGAACATCTCGGCTTCGCACATACCTGACCTTCATCGTCTTGCTGCCGGGCAGGGCCGCTTGGCCCCGGAGGCGTGCGCGGTCCCCGGCGGGAGGCGTGCTGTTCCCGGCACAGGTCCCAGCTCAGCTCCTGGGCCCAGGAGCAGCTACCACGCTTTCCTTAGTGCTCAGGAGCCGCGAGTCCCGGGAATCAGCACTGCACAGTGTTACCTCACTTTATCTCACACCTGCCCCTGGGGCAGTGCTACCCCATCCGACAGGGGAAGTAATCGGGGCTGAGGGATGAAGACCACAAAGTCGGCAAGTGGCCGAGCTGTGATAAACTCCACGCCTCCTCAGTGCAGGCCCCGCTCTGTGCCAGCACGCAACCCCCTGATGAGCAGACGGCCACGGGCCCACGGGGTTGCTTTCGGGACTCTGGTGGGACAGTTACTCCCTTGATGAGGGTGCATTCATGGCGAAGGGAGTGGCAGTCACGCCCGGGATTATATGACAACACATAAGACCTCTGCAGACGGAGGAGAGAGCCACACAGCAAAGCGAGATCATTGGTTCCATTCTCGTAAAGCAAAGAATTGGAGGAATCAGTCCTCCGTGCGTGACCATGGACACGGAGAGAAACACGCAAGGCTGCCTGCAAGCTGACTTCTCACCTTAATCACTGGAGGGAGGAGCAGAAAGCGGCGCCCGGGGGTCAAGGTCATGGGAGATAAACAAGAAAGGTACGTAAGAAACGTGTTAGCCGTACATTCAGCCCGTGCGGTCCCTTCACGTGACATGACACTGTTTAAGAACAGGCCAGACACGTCTGTGTGTCCACTGCTGCCACGGCCCCTGCCCTCGCCCAGGCCCATCCTGGCCACCTGGGGTTCTAGAACCGTCTTTCTCATTCCTGTCTTCCACGCTTGCTTCCCATGGACCCCCCATTGCCCAGCAGCCAGTGATTCTTTGAGAAGGCGAGTCAGACCTTAATCCTCTTCTATGTTTCTGTTCATCTCACTGAACTAGGATCTGGCCCTGCAGCTTCTTCAAGGCCGATCCTAGGCCTCGCCCATCCACAGGTGCCCCGAATGCCATCCTGCTCTCAGCTTTCCCACCTGCCGTGCCCTTGCCGGCCTCTCCTCCATACTTCTGCTCAAATGTCACCTCACCCAGGAGGGTTTCCCTGAGAACATGTCTGTCACTCAACGACTCAGACCGTCTTTATTTTTCTTCATAGCATCTCCCCCCACTGACATCTGCCTGGAGTGCAGGCCCCGTGAGGGTGCAGACTGTGGGTCGCATGGCTCACAGTAGGTGCGCAAACCTTCTTTGCCGAATGAGGGGGTGAGTGAGAAAAGGATGGAGATCTTTGGGGAAGGTAGCACCCAAACATGGACAGTGACAGGGCTCAGGCGCTTTTTCGCGTCTTCTTTATCATTTCCTCTATTGCGTAGGTAACAGGATTCTTAAACATTTCCCTGTTGACAAGTCATAGGATCTGGTCTGTGTTTCTTGGAGTCTGTGAAAAGCTTAGAGGAGGAAGAACCCTGGGGAAAAATGGAGTTGTTGCCCTTCCTCTTCATCTCAGAAGTGCAGGGCTATCCCTCACCTCTGTGGCTTTCCTTTCCCAGGCAACCTCAGGGGTGACGGAGCCATGTCTCTGTATCTGTACTTTCTGGACGTGGGCAGGAGCCGTGTGTCTAGAAACAGGCTCCTGCACCAAATACATGTGCCTGGTGCCTAACTGTTGACGCGGGGGAGATGGATGTGTCTTGTCCGTGCCCAATAATGACCCGCTAATGCTTGCTGACATACTGAGGGAGGCGTGGGCTGCGTTTTCATTTAATTTGCAGTGCATGAGAAAGCAAGATGGATTATTGAGTGACTGGAGGGATGGAATGATATGGAATAAAACAAGGTAGTAAGATATTAACGGTAGAATCTAAATCGATAGGTCTTCATCATAAAATTTTTCCAGCTTATAAGTATTTAAAAAGCCGTATAATACTATTTTTGAAAAAGTAAATAGCCAAATACAATAGAACTTAAATAGTATAATATTCAAAACTACTTCTTTCTCTTTGATGAGAGGAGAAAAAGGAAGTCAGATGTTTTGCTGTGAGCAGTAATAGTGTTCTTAGAACTATGTACATGTTATCGTCTTTCATAGGGTTTGTGATTGTATGAACCTCGTTTGTTCAACTGGAGAAAATCTGTTTTGAACACTGGCCAGCATGCTTTCACCCAGCATCGTTGGTCCTTGCAGCATTTGTAGAAGAAGCCAGGAGAGCCGAGGTCTCTGCGTTAATCCGGGCTTGCAAAGGCTTGTGGAAAACACTTCTACGGAGGTGGGCCTTGCGCTGTGCAGGGACTGCAGTCAGCACCGCCAACAACGCCCTCTCAGGGGAAGAACGGAGTGACCGCAGGGCCAACCCCCAAAGTATTGTTGTGTGTATCGCTTCCATGTTTTCTTTGTTTTCCATGTGATAAATGGGCAGAAAAACGTGTCTCGATGCTAAGGACTGTTACCTCTACAAACACATTCATTCCTTTCCGTGAGCATACTGCATACACAGGAGCCCTGGGGACGAGGACAGAGAGTCAACTCAAGGTTTCCTTTTTCTTCCCCTTCCCCCTCGTTACCTGACCCTCTTTCTCCATCTCCTCATGATCTTCACCCTCTTCTCTCTTCCATTCCTCTCTCCCTCCTTCCTTCTTGGCCTCTCCCCGTCCTTCTCCTCCTCTTCCTGCCTCTCCCTCGGTCCCCTCCCTCCCTCCCTCCTGCAGGAGGCTGCTGGCGAGGCCTGGCCAGCCTTCTTGCTGGCTCATTTCTCCCACTAATGAGATTACCCTGAGGTAGAATTTAGAGGGATATTAGATTCTACAGTCCAGATAGATAAGCTATTCATTTTTCATTGTTGGTTAGTTTCAACCCCTCTCTCTCTCTCTCTCTCTCTCTCTCTCTCTCTCTCTCTCTCTCTCTGCTATTAGGTCTCTGTCTACTTTGAAAAGAGATCTATTTAAGTTTCCCGAGATAAATGTATGTTTAATCAGGCTCGCCTTTCATTACCACAGTTTTTACTTTCTGAGCTTAGCCCCTGGCGGACGGTGCATTCATGGAAGGACCGTTTCCTGTGTGTGACTCCCCTTCTTGTCCAGTTCAGTGCTGTCTCCTGCGTAGCAGCTGGAGACACTGCCCTATTAGGTTCTGTGTTGTTCGATGGTGAGGTTGTGATTCCTCTTTTAAATGTTTGCCTGGAATTTTCTTGCTTGTTTTGTTTACTTTTTAGTTTTTAATTACCTTATTTTCAATGTTTTCTTATTTTTCTCCTTTTAAATCAATATGACTGACTCTTTTAATGGCATTGACATTCAGCGTATTGACATACATTTGATTTCTTTTCGTTAAGTGTTCTCTTCTTTCACATCATCACTTGCAGTTTATTCGCATTTCCTGGTTGGTCCAAGTTACTACTCTTCCGTGCCCCTGCCCGGCGCTAAGCTCCCCGCTTCTGCTCAAGGCCAGAGTCTCTCTGCTCCTTACAACAGGTGCCTGGTTGGTGTGTTCTCCTTCGAACTGAAACACAAGAGGAGCTGCACCGACCCACAGAGACCAGGGCCCGCGAGGCCCGGCAGCCCCTCTCTCCCCGCTCCTCTGTGCCTGCCCCCCGCCCCGCTTTACGGAGGGATAACTGGTGACAGGCGCACAGTGTGCAGTGGGAAGACGCGGTGTAGCTGCTTGTTGTGGAGGACACGCCAGGTTCACTTCCCCGCCAGAGCTTCCCTCTGCCGACGGTCCACTCACCCCCATAAGATGGCCCGTTGGCAGCGCTCCCTGGGCTTTCCCCGCCACCCTCCTCTCCCCCCCACCCCACACTCCTGGAGGAGTCAGATGCTTTCACTCCTCCATCTCCACCCCAGCCCCCCTGCCACCATCCACAGCCTCTAGAGAAAAATGCTTTCATTCTAAACTCATTACACTTTCATTCCAAAATGTCCTATTCAGTATTTTAAATCACATGCCCCGCCTACCACGATCTACTTAGACTGGAATGTATGCTTCCACCGTGTGCGCCTGCTCACCGGCTCTGAGGGTTTGTCCACCTGGTCACAGACCCCGGCAGCTGTGTCCCTGGGCACCCACCTGTGGCTTTATCTTCCTCTTTCACGGTATCCTGACAGGTCGCTGGTCTTCTTGGTGTGGCCCTGGGTGCAGCCCTCACAGTGTCAGCATCCCATGAGCGATGGGAAGGGAAGCCTAACTCCCTGGGAGTTGTGAAGTAGCAACGAAAATAATTTTATGGTTGGGGGTCACCACAACATGAAGAACTGTATTTAAAGGGCCGCGGCATTAGGAAGGTTGGGAACCACTGGGCTAGACCATCAGAGACACCTTTCCCCACCGCACCCACCATCGAACTCTTATTCATCCTTAAGGCCAGTCCACACACCGTTCCTTCCAGGTTTTCCACACTGAGGTCGTTGCTTCTTTCCTGTCTGCATCTATCATGGGCCCGTCCTTTAGTATCTACAACGCTGTTGAGTTGCAGTATTTGAGGTCACAGGGTTTGCGTTCTGTGGCTCCCATCAGATGACACGTTTCTTAAAGGCAGTGCCTCTGCTGTGATTACTTCTTAGCCTCTCCTACAGCATTAGCATAGCCTGCAGTGGTTCTCAACCTTCCTAATGCTGCGACCCTTTAATACAGCTCCTCATGTTGTCGTGACCCCCAACCATAAAATTATTTTCGTTGCTACCTCATATCTGTAATTTTGCTACTGTGATGAATCGTCATGTAAATATCTGATATGCAGGATGTATTTTCGTTGTTCGCGACCCACCGGTTGAGAACCGCTGGATAGAGGGTCAGTATTTGCTGAGCTGGTGTAGCTGAACGCACATGTGACACAAGTTTCCTTGAGAGATTGTGAGTGTTTCTAGAAACGATACCACACGTTGTAATAATGCCCTTCGTGAGCGCTGTGCATCCCTGAGCGACCTTCTGGAAGCCCAAGTCATCGTCACCATAGGTTCAGCCTACGAGGGGTCACATGTGTCCTTCCAGGCCAGCCAGACACCGTTGGGGGTCACCGAGAGAGTGCACATGTCATTTCGTGCTGAAAAATCCTTAAAAATTTTCCACTTGGAAAAACCACTTCTATTTCCTCATGGGAAGGACAGCAGAGGCGGTGCCATCCAGAACAACATTAGCAGCTGAAACAAGACATTCGATGACATCGCTCCCGTGGAATCCAAGTTTCGGATTCCTGAGTCATCTATTTCTGCAGTTACACGTTCATAGCACATGTAGGGATAGTTTAATAACGACGCAGGCATTAATTCCGGTTGCTGTCAGAAAGGGCTCAGCTAAGTTTAGCTTTTAAAGACATATGCAAGAGCTGTGGAAGCCTGAACCCCTCGGATCCATCTGATCTGCTTTTATAGTCAGGGCGGACCAATAGCTGATCGCTGTGGACCTGGTCTCCCAGCCTTCTGTTCTTCTGTTCGGTCGTCTTCCTCAAACTTGTAACACTGAAAAGAAATTGAAGATGGTCACGGAAATTCAGCTTTTCAAAAACGAGTAAGAATTTTTATCACATTAATTTTCCTCCCCCTTTAAAGCTTTGTTTATGATGGGAAAGACATAAGGTGGACCCCTATGGAACTATTTATGCCTGACTTCCAAGTCATAAGCAGTGGCATATTTTTTTTAAATTGAGGTGAAATTACCAGGGCATTCGCACATTCACAGTGCTGCGTGACCACCCGCTCTGCGGGGTCCAGAACCCAGTGTCGGCCAGAAGGATCCCTGAACACATAGGCTGTTACTCTCCATTCCCCTCCGTGCCCTGTATGCTGGTGACTGCCAGTCTGCTTCCTGATTCTATGGGCTTACCTATGGCAAATACCCCACATACACAGGGCCTCACACCGTGTGGCCTCCTGTGTGTGGCTGCTGTCACTGAGAATAATGTTTTTGAGATCCCTCCCTGCTGTAGCATGCTTCCACTCCTCATACCTTTTTCCTGGCTGAATAATATTCCCGTGTGCGCATGGACCACAAGGTGTTTATCCATCCTTGTCTGGGCCACGCCCGTCTTCTGGCTACTGCGCATAGTGTTGTTATGAACGTTCATGGACAGTCATTATTTGAGTACCTGCTTCCAGTGGGCCGTTGCATTCTTGAACAGGATGTAAGAGCAAGTGTCCTAGACTTGAGAAAGCTGTGTGCAAACGTGACTGAGTAGAGACAGTTTTTAACGCTGTGACTGTATCACCCCAGAATAAATTTGAAGTCCGATAGATGGCTGAATAATAAAGGTGTCCACCAGCATTTTATACAAACAGAAATGTCTAAAAGACCGGGAAACCGCTAACTGTGGGGGTTCCCTGTGGCTCAGGGCAGGAGGCTGCCCTGGGGCCGGCGCTGGATGCTCACTTCGAAGGGCCTGCCTCCTGCCTTTTCTGCTCTGTGGGAACCTCCACCCTGAGCTCTGGCCTCGGGAAGAGGAGGCTCTTATGTCATAAAGAGAAGAGGGTGACTGCGGGGGCGGGTGTGAGTCCCCCGGGAGCAGAGAGACTGCAACCCAAGTCACAGGAGGGCTCACACCCCGCCGCCCCCGGGCCGCGTGGGTGCTGTCGGGATTGACTGGTGACTCTTTCCAATTTGTTATCTTTCCCTAAAACGAGCCGCACTGACCGTTTAGAATAAACACGCGTAGCCTAGGACCTTGCACCCTAACACTGATAGTGCGCCGTCCAGATTAGCCCGTTTATGAGGCGCGTGCGGGGCGGGTTTCAGAGATGGCGTCAACTTTGCTGGAGCATCGCGAGTGGGGAGATGGATTATGCTGGTTGGTGTGTGTGCATGTATTTAAGGGTTGAGCCTACTCCTTGGGTGCAAGGAAAAGAGGAAACACCAAAGAGCAGCAGGTGCCCTAACTGTGCCCCCCCCCACCGCCCCGTCTGGGCAGGGCATTCCCAGGCACTGAGTGTGACGGACGGGGAGAGACCCGGCCGGTGAGGATGCAACGGCAGTGATTCCCCTGCATCCTGGCCACGGATCCCGCCCCAGAAGACGCCGAAGGGCGAGGCGCTGCTGTGTCCTCTGAGCAGCAGGACACCTGCTCGTGGTCTCCCTGGACCAGCCACATCCGGCCTCGGTGTCCCTCCTGCTGCTGTGGGCAGGTGGGAAGCGGGGGGCACGGGCTGCTCGTGGCCACCTGCCTCTCCAGGCTCTGTCACAGCAGAGGGAACCCCGCCTCTCTCGAGACCCCACCTGTGCGAGTCAGGCTGCTAACACCGCTGGCTTCACTGGGAAACGAAGCTGAGAAGCCGTTGGGACCAGAACGTTCTTGCTGTGGGGCCAGCGACCACCTGAACAAAGTCGTTACTTTCTCAAGCGTTTGTGAACTCACTTGGTATTTGCTTTCCTGTTCTTATCTCCCAAAGTGAAATAATTACAAGAGTTATTGTTTTCCCCTTAGTTGCTGTAATTTTTATGGTTGTCAAGGAAAACCACTGGACGTAGCGTAATTGACCATGTGGATTAAAACACAGTAACCTCCGAGCAAAGGGCAAATGCGCAGAAACATTTTCCTTTGAGCGGATGCCAAGAAGGCGGAACGTTCCTGCCCTCACAGGGATGAAGCGATTCAGCTGATGAGATAAGGTGGCTGCACCAGCTCTTAGCTGTTGTAGATTGCACTGCTATGAACATAGGGTGCATATATCCTTTCTGAGTGGTGTTTCTGGTTTCTTGGGATATATTCCTAGGAGTGGGATCACAGGGTCAAATGGGAGTTCCATTTTTAATTTTGTGAGGAAACTCCATACTGTTTTCCACAGTGGCTGCACCAGTCTGCATTCCCACCAGCAGTGCACGAGGGTTCCTTTTTCTCCGCATCCTCTCCAGCACTCGTCGTTTGTTGATTTGCTGATGATAGCCATTCTGACAGGTGTGAGATGGTACCTCCTTGTCGTTTTGATTTGCATCTCTCAGATGATTAGTGACTGTGAGCACTTTTCCATATGCCTTTTGGCCATCTGTATGTCCACTTTGGAGAAGTGTCTATTGAGGGTTTTTGCCCATTTTTTAATTGGATTGTTTATCTTCCTTTTGTTGAGTTGTATGAGTTCCTTGTAAATGCTGGAGATTAAACCCTTATCGGAGAGAACATTGGCAAATGTGTTCTCCCACACAGTGGGCTTTCTTGTTGCTTTGTTGATGGTTTCTTTTGCTGAGCAGAAGCTGTTTATTTTGACTTGGTCCCATTTGTGCATTTTCTCCTTCATGTCCACTGCCCTCGGAGCTGTGTCCATAAACATGTTGCTGTGAGAGATGTCTGAGATTTTGCTGCCAATGGCTCTAAGTGCCCATCAGCAGATGAGTGGATTAAAAAACCGTGGTATGTCTATCTACACAGTGGAATACTACACTGCTGTAAAAATAAAAAACTCTTACCATTTGCAACAGCATGGAGGGACCCGGAGAGCATTATGCTGAGTGAAGTAAGCCAGTCAGAGAAACAAGTGTCACATGATCTCACACATTTGTGGAATCTAATGAACAAAATAAACTGATGAACAAAAATAGACCCAGAGATATAGAAGCATCGAACAGACTATCAAACCTCAGAGGGAAGGCAGGGGAGGGTGGAAGGGGGAAGAGAGTAACCAATGAACTTGTATGCGTACATGCATAACCCAAGGACACAGACAGTGTGTGGTGAAGGCTTGGGGGGCAGGGGGGTGCGAGAGGGCAATGGGGGGGAAGGACAATGTAATACTTTCAACAATAAAGATTTATTAAAAACAGAAAGAGGCTGCACGGAAGCCAGCAGGTGGGGCTGTGGGCCTGAGGCCAATGCAAAAGCAGCGTCTGGCCCAAAGGCTCCCGGGACGCTGGAGCAGCAGCAACAGGGAAACCGAGGCAGGTGTCCCCCAGGTGACCAGCAGCTGGGGGGCCGCCTGCGATTTGCTTAGCGTCTGTGTCTGTCACTGTGGTTTTGGCTGGGGACACGCCTCTGTCGGCTGCCCGGTACCTGTCCCCGGTACCTATCTGAGTTTTTAGTTTGGGCATCTGCTTCCCATAGTGGTGTCCCAGCCTTCAGGTTGTGGGCAGAGCAGCTGCTCTCCTACACCCCGGAGTTGTTCTCTGAGGCTGGTTTGACATCCCAGCCCCGAGCAGAGACTGGGAGAGCTGGCAGGTGGCTCCATGGGAGAGCAGGCGGCCTCTCCTCACTGCAGCCTCTCCTCTCCTCTCCTCTCCTCTCCTCTCCTCTCCTCTCCTCTCCTCTCCTCTCCTCTCCTCTCCTCTCCTCTCCTCTCCTCTCCTCTCCTCTCCTCTCCTCTCCTCTCCTCTCCTCCCCTCCCCTCCCCTCCCCTCCCCTCCCTCCTCCCCTCTCCTCTCCTCTCCTCTCCTCTCCCTTCTTCGTCGTCCCCACAGCCCCATCGGTCAGAGGCCTCCTCCTGCTCCCGTGCTTTATTTGTGACACTGAAGCCGCTTCCATCGCACAAACACTCACGGAGCTGGATCCAAGACACGCGTGGGGAGCTGCAGAGGCCCCCAGATGGGCGAGACAAAGTCACCGTTTCAGAGACTTTGCAACTTGGTGAATGATTTCGACACAGAGCAAAGGTGGTGCCCGAAGAGTCATACAGATTCCAAAAATAAGGCAGGGGTCACAGCTGGGTTAGATCAGTGGTTGGCAAACTGCGGCTCGTGAGCCACATGCGGCTCTTTGGCTCCGTGGCATGGGCCACAAAGTGTCAATCGCACTGTACATGCGCGCCCACACGTGGTATTTTGTGGAAGAGCCACACTCAAGGGGCCAGTTTGCCGACCACTGGGTTAGAGGATGAAGAGAAGCTGATGGCGTGGGCCACAGAGTGGGGACCTGGGGACCTGTCCCGGGGCCATGGAGTGGAGACCCGTCCCGGGGCCATGGAGTGGGGACCCGTCCCCGAGCCACGGAGTGGAGACCCGTCCCAGGGCCACAGTGTGGAGACCCGTCCCCGGGCCATGGAATGGAGACCCGTCCCAGGGAGAAGGCGCAGAGCAGGACTCTGTGAGCCCCTCTGCTCACAGCCCTGTAGGAAGCTCGAGCCCTGGCTGGGAGGTGGGGATCCTGTGCATGCTGCAGGTTTTGAAACAGAGGATTGGAAACTGAGGTCCTTTGCCCACAATCCCAGCGGGTGAGGGACTGGAAGGCCAGTCCCCGAGCTCACAGCTCTTGCCCGAAGCGCGGAGCGGTGCTGCCCTTGGTGACGGGAAGGAAAGACACCTTCGAAGGAAAGGCCTGTGTCCTGTGGGGGGTGGGGGCTGGGGGGCCAGGAGGAGCGGGAGGAAAGGCGAGAGGAAGTCAGAGGAGATGGCTTGGGAACGTGAGCCGGACTTCACAAGGACCTGATGGGGCGGGGAGAGCCCTGGGCAGCTGGGAGCCGGCCTGAGTGAGGGGACCAGGAGGAGAAGCTGCCTCCGTGCTGGCGGCCGGGAGAGGAGCTCTGCTTAGGGGCCCAGGTCAGTCGCAGAGGCCGAGCAGGTGGAGGAGGTGAGGGCCGGAGGAGAGACTGGAAGGCACGTCTGGGGCTCGAATCCGCACGTCAGGGGATAGACTCCGCACGCCGGGACGGTGCCGGAATGTAATGGCCGAGGGAGAGAGAGAGTTGGAACCCCTGGCTGTGTTGAGCTTGAGGGTGTGAAATGAAGGATTCCCGTTGCCTGCAAACCATAGAAGGGCCTCTTCTGGGGGAGAAAGCTGTTAAACTGGTTCAGGATCTGCCGAATTTCGGCTCTGAGAGATGACTGAGGGAATAGCAGCTCACAAACAGGAGGAGCCCTGGGTGGTGGTGGGGGTGCAGGTTTAGAGTCATCTCCATGGGCATGATGAGGGGGTTCTCAGAGGGGAGGAGCCCGGGAAGCAGTGTGGTCAGAGGCAGTGACCGCCAACCTATCGCACACCCAGCAGACACTGCGTCTCAATGATTCGTCTTCCCGTCAATCCCACAGAGGCGTCCTCCATGCCCCCCA
Organism: Myotis pilosus; assembly: GCA_036010255.1. Taxonomy (NCBI): domain Eukaryota; kingdom Metazoa; phylum Chordata; class Mammalia; order Chiroptera; family Vespertilionidae; genus Myotis; species Myotis pilosus. The sequence continues at coordinate 2,797,103 of JASKON010000034.1, forward strand.
TGTCAGCCGGTTGCTAAAATTAGGCGTTTCAGATACGACCTCGGCCTCCTGAGCCTCATCTGCTCTCTGCTTTCATGAAAATGTATTTGTATTTATTTATTTTAATTCTCAACTGAGGATATTTTTTCCCATTGATTTCTAGAGAGAGAGAGAGTGGAAGGGAAAAAGGATGGAAGGAGAGAGAGAGAGAGAGAGAGAGAGAGAGAGAGAGAGAGAGGGAGAGAAACATCAATGAAAGAGAAGCTCGTAGATTTGTTGCCTCCAGCATGCACCTCGACTGGGTCCGGGGAACCTGCAACCCAGGAACGTGCCCTTGACTGGGAATCGAACCAGGCTGTGCTCCAGCCACTGAGCCCAGCCAGCCAGGGCTAATCAAATGTATGACGTCACGTGTGAAAATGAGTCCTTTTGAGAGTAAAACATGTTTAATATACATTTAATACCGAAGTTCACTAGGGGTGAAGACATCTGTTTTGGTTTCTCTCTACTAACTTCAAAGCACCTTGAACTTGTTTCAGCTTCTTGCTGGACTAAAGGCTTGAATTTTCATTTTTACCCACTGAGAGTGATGAACAAACTGTGGTGTAGAAATGATACAAAAGAGAACGTTACGGAACAATGGTAAAAATATCGTCAGGACGATAAAAACATAGTTTACATAATTTTTTGTTTTTCCTTTGTCTTCTTTTAAACATGCTATTCCTTTAAATATTAGGACTCGCTGATGTGTTTTAAAAAACTCAACTCTGTACAAATCCATTGAACATATACTGCAGAAGTGCTGCTTTATATTGAAAGAGGAGTGGTTGCTTTATACATTTATTTGACATTGCTAGCTTGGCGCATTTATGCATTCGTTGGCAGATCCTTAATTATCACATAGGGGAAGACAGGATTCCGGGGCTTAAAACAACAGAAACACCGAACAGCTTCAGTGCCATCTCCTCTGGTCCCCCCTTCCCCCCCGAGTGTGGCCTCATGTTCCTGGACCCCGCCCCCCTCACCACAGCTGTGCCCCCACCCCCATCTCCTCTGCAACATCAGCCCCACCTTTGGTTTGCTTGGCTTGTTGCTAGCTAGACCCTCCCAGCCTCTCCAGCTCCCACAGTGAGCAACTTTCTCAACAGCCTTTAAGTTTGGCTGGAATGCAGGTTCTCTTTTTACTCAGGCCTAGAGGCTCAGTGCACAAAATTCATGCACAGGTAGGGTCCCTAGCAGCTGCTGGCTGCAGGCTGCTGGCTGCCAGCCGGGGCCTCCCTTAGTTCTGCGCTGCTCCCTGGTGGTCAGCGCATGTCATAACAAGCCATTGAACTCCCAGTTGATTGAACTCCAGAGGGGACACTTTGCATAATAGGCATCCTGTCTAATAAAAGAGAAACATGGTAATTGGCGTACAACCGCTACCCTTCCCATTGGCTAATCTGTGAGATATGCAAATTAACTGTCAGCCAAGATGGCGGCCAGCAGCCAGGCAGCTTGAAACTAACATGAGGCTTGCTTGCCTCAGTGACGGAGGACTCCAACGTTCTCCTCCTGCTGCTGCAGGCCTCTGAGCTGCAACTCGAAGCAACTATGTAACAAATCCGCCCGGCTTCAGCCAGCAGGATTGCAACATTGTAAGCAAAGGCCAGAAACCTACTTTCAGCAGCGGAGGCTTAAGAGCTGGAGCCAAGCCTCAAAGCTAAAGCTGGCCCAGAATAAAAAAAAGAAAAAGAAAAAAAGGAGCTGTTGGGAGCTTCAGTCACCCTCAGCCTGAAAACAGCCCTCAGCCCCTCACCCAGACTGGCCAGGCACCCCAGTGGGGACCCCCACCCTGAAGGGTATGTGACCAGCTGCAAACAGCCATCATCCCCTCACCCAGGCTGGCCAGGCACCCCAGTGGGACCCCCACCCTGATCCAGGACACCCTTCAGGGCAAACCAGCCAGCCCCCACCCGTGCACCAGGCCTCTACCCTATATAGTAAAAGGGTAACATGCCTCCCAGCACCAGGATCAGCGGAGCAGCGAGGCCTCCCGGCACCGGGATCAGTGTGACAGGGGACAGCGCCCAAACCCCCTGATCGCCCTGCAGCTCTGTGTGTGACAGGGGGCGGGGCCACAACCTCCCTATCGGCCCTGCTCTGTTCATGACAGGGGAAGGTGCCCCAACTCCCTGATCAGCCCTGCTCTGTGCCTGATGGGGGGAGCTGCCCAACCCCATGATCGCCCTGCAGCTCTGTGTGTGACAGGGTGCGGCACCCCAACCCCCTGATGGGCCCTGTTCTGTGCGTGACAGGGGGCAGCGCCCCAACCCCCTGATTGGCCCTGCTCTGTGCATGACAGGGTACAGCCCCAAACCCCCTGATGGGCCCTGCTCTGTGAGTGACAGGGGGCAGTGCCCCAATCCCCTGATTGGCCCTGCCCTGTGTGTGACAGGGGGTGGCGCCGCAACCTCCCCATCGTCCCTGCCTTGACTGTGACAGGGGGCGGTGCCCCAACCCCCCAATCAGCCCTACCCTGAGCATGACTGAGGGTGGCATCGCAACCTCCCAATCTGCCCTGCTCTGTGCATGACAGGGGCAGCGCCCCAACTCCCCAATCAGCCCTGCTCTGAGCGCAACCAGGAGCTGCACCTAGGGATTGGGCCTGCCCTCTGCCACCCGGGAGCAGGCCTAAGCCAGCAGATCATTATCTTCCGAGGGGTCCCAGACTGCGAGAGGGCACAGGCCGGGCTGAGGGACTCCTCCTTCCCCCTGAGTGCACAAATTTTTGTGCACCGGGCCTCTAGTATATATAAACTAGGGGCCCAGTGCACGAATTTGTGCACCTTGAAAGGAACTGTGGGCCACGAGGCTGTGGTAGGCACAGGGGCAGGTCTCGGCCCATCCTCCATGCCTTTACCCGGCCCCTCCTGCTGTGGCCCCCGAGTCTCCTGTCTGCCGGCAACCCCGCTCCCACTGCTGCCTCTCCCACATGCTGATGGCGCCAGCCCCACTCGCATCTGTTGATGACACGAAGAAATTGGGGCCGGTGCCAGCAGTGGTGTGAGTGGGTGGTGCCGTCAGCGGGTATGAATGATGGCTGCTGCCCCAGTTGCCCCTCAGGAGCAGGGGGAGGTGGAGAAGCCCTCAGGGGCAATCAGAGCTGGCATCCGCCACTCACACCTGCTTATAGCACCAAGTGATTGGGACTGGCGCCAGTCACCAACAGCAGGTGTGAGCGCTGGGTGGGACTGCGGTGTGTGGGAGCAAAGAATTTTCAGTCACCACCAGAGGCTCGCCCTGATGACAGCAACCGGCACCCCACCTTAGTCTGGCACCCCCACTCACCTGCTCCACCATCCCACCACAGCCAACACCCACCATGTTCCACTCACGTCCCCTGGTGGTCAGTGCATGTTATAGTGACCAGTTGTTCCACCATTCGGTCTATTTGCATATTAGCCTTTTATTATATAGGATTCCCACAGATTCCTCTTATGACCAGTGTTCTCAGGCTGGCTCTCAGCTGCTCCATTCCAGCCTCCAGGCTGGCCCCAATTCCCAAGGACCCCCCACAAGGAACTAACTTCCCTCATGTAGGGGGTGCACAGAGAACTTTTTCCTACCAGTCTTTGGCTCTCTATAAAGAAGACAAAAGGCAGATCAACAAGAGAAAGCAGACGGAGGTCTGTTAAGCTGAGGGTTGTGTGTACACCTGGGAGCACTGGGCAAGGAGTAACTCGGAGAACAGTTAGAACTTGGCTTCCGTGTCATCTTAACAGTAGAAGGAGACATTCCTAGAGAATCGACAGGACAAAGGAAAGGACTTGAGCTTCTAAGGGCAGCACACGTGGGAAGGCCGGTCTGTGGGGAGGGCTGCTCTCAGCAGGTTTGCTAGCAGCTGCCTCCCGCACACTCTCTGGGCCAATAGGGTGTAACCTTGTCTCCAGTGATGAACCGCCCTTCCCAGCAGAGAATGCATGTCCTGCTTTCAGGCAAATGAGGTCGGGGGCATGTGTGTGTGTGTGTGGGGGGGGGCGGCATGGTCTGCTGCCCATCACAAGCTCTCAGCTGGGACTAGAGTCACCGCTGCTGGAACATGAACCATAAACAAGGTGCCTCTGGGCTGCCCGCAAGTTAGGGGGAAGGTCAGGTGTGATTCGTCGTGTTTCCTGACGTTGAACTTCTCACGATGATGACTTTCCTTGTCGTGAAAAGAATGACAGGGGTGAGGGCAGCGACACGAGGCCTCTCCTGGCGATGCTGCTGCAGTGGAAGAGGCCTTGGGGTTTAGATTTTCAGCTGGAACCCAGATCCTTGCTACTGGGATGAGGATGGGGTACCAGCGGCACGGACAGCACACGGGAGCCTGTGAGACCTGTGACACTGGGCGCCTGGCCAGAACTCACAGACGTCAGACACACACTCAGGGAGGCTTCAGGGCGGTTCGGGCCGGCGGCACCGGAACTTGCCGGAATTCCCAGGCCCCACCCCAGACCCCCTGAGTCCGGAACTCTGGGGTTGGGCCGGCATCTGTGTGTTATACCCTCAGGAGGGGGCGTTCTGGTGCTGCTAACGTTTGAGACCTATCGCTGGACATGTTCTCACTGTCGGGGAGATGGGGACACAGCGTCTAATGCCACGGGGCGGTTCAGTCAGGAGTCCCCACTGCTTTGTGCCTTAGAGTAAATTTTTAAACTGCTCAGGGCAAGCCCCATGGCACACAATTCAACTCAGAAACCCAGGACACTGATTGTCAAATGCTCTGAATCTAACGCACTGTGTGGGCTGAGAGGGGAACACTTTGTCCTCAGCGAACGCCTGGCCAGGGCTACAAACAACGGGGGTGCAGCGTGCCCCCCTGTGCGGCTGCAGGCCCCATACATCTGCCCGATGGGCTCCGAGGGCGGGGACACACCTCACAACTCCCCCCGCCCCCACGCACCTTGCCGGGTGTAACAGGAATGCAGGGCCTGATGGTAGTTACCTGAGCCGTGTTAGGGTTTTATCTCCAGGAACCGCCTGCAGAAGTGGAGTAGGTTCCCTCTGGGACGAGCAGGCTCCCGTGCTTCTCGCATAAACGCAGGCTCTGCCAGGCCCGGGCTTCCTCCTGGGGCGCAGCCCCTGTGGTGTAAGCAGCTCCCGGGGCTCCCGGCCTCAGGGTGCTGGGAGGAGGGAGGGACATGTTCCATGTCTGACCCAGAGGCCCAGGCCTCTACGGCTCTGACGGAACCGGCCCAGGTAGCTTGGCTTATAGAGTGAGTCGTGCAGCCCGAGGCCTGTCCTGCCCACCCAGCCTGTGCCCAGGACCTCCTCTCCTGGTGGGACCTGCCCCTGCGCCATCGAGGGCAGATTCCTGCCTCATCCCAGATTGCATTCCTGCCTCCACCCAACTCTCAGTTGCCGCGGTTTCAGTCCACTTAGGACTGGCTCCGGGGCAGCCCTCTCCACGCTCCCGGTCAGCATCTGCTGGGACTGGACGACAAGCTGGGCCCATCCAGGCCCTGAGAGGACCAGCGATTCCTGTGAGAGGCACAGAGGTCTTCTCTGTCACGGGAATAGGAACATCCTGCATTTGTGTAACATGGCTCAGCTCTCAGTACCCGCATAAAAATCTTCTTTGACGCATTTTTATTCCAATTTAACAGCTAGCCTGGTACCTGCCCCTACCATGTAACAGGCAGTCACTGTTTATTTCTTTGAACAAAGGAATGAATAGACTCCTGAGCTACGAAGTGAATGAGGGAAAATAAGATCCTATGTGTGGACATGGGTAATGGGCCTCGCCCTGTGATAAACGTGCCTGAGTTGCATTGAGCATCGTTTACCATCACCCTCTGCAAGTTTCATCGTGTGTACTGAGTGATGGACCGTCCTTCCTACACATCTGCCAGGCCTTTATTGAGCATCTACATTATCCCCTTGGATGGTCTGCCCATCCTGCCTCCAAGAATGTAGACATTAACCCTCCAGGAACTTGCCCGGTAACTAGTTGATAATGAGTCCTGAGAAGAAATGAGGGGGGATTTGCAACTAGAGGGCGGCGGCACCTGCTCCCCAGGCTGCTCAGTGCTGCCAGAAAAATCACGCCACCGGGCTCAGCTACTGTAAGGGCAGCCGCCCCCCCGCCCCCACACACAAAGTCTCATCCAGGGGCAGTGTCCTGGCGCTTGGGGCTAACCCAGGAGGGAGGGAGAGTTCAGAAAAGGTGAGGCCTCAGTGCCCTTCATGGCCTTTCAGCAGCAGGAAGGTTTGAGAAGGATGTGCAAGGTGAAGACATGCTGGCTGCCTGCTGGTGTGGCTCAGTGTTGAGAGTCGACCTGTGAACTAGGAGGTCATCGTCCAGGAAACAGGCCAGGGTTGCAGGCTCCATCCCCAGTGTGGAGCATGTGGGAGGCAGCCGATCAATGATTCTCTCTCATCACTGATGATTCTGCTCTCTCTCTCCCTCTCCCTTCCTCTCTGAAAATCAATAAAAATATATTGGGGGGAAAAAAGACCAAGTGATTTTAACTGAATCTCTGATTCTTCTCCACCTCCCAGTCCTGCCTGGGGTGAATTTGGGGTGAGTTTGTTACCTAGAGGGCACTGCAGTTATAGGAAATAGGAGAGCAGGGGAGCAATTAAACAGACAATTCAATTAATAAACATAGCCTTACACCCCTTAGTTATCATGAATAATCCAAATAACGTGCCAGGTCTTGACTTCATTCCTTCTGACCAGAGAGGAAGCTGCGGGCCCTGACTGGCTGACTGAGTCCCCTGGGAGCGGCATCGCCTCCTGGGGTAGGAAAGGGGGGTGGTGCCAAAGGCTTCAATCTAAGAACGCCTCGCAGGGTTTAAAGCAAAAGCGACAAAACCTTCAGCCATGTTCAGGCAACATGCTTTGCTGGTTTGTTGTTGTGACACATAGAAATCGATAATGATTCAGATTCCTTTATAAGTTGCATTGGAAACGAGTGTTTTTGAAAATGCAATAAAGAGTGCATTTTGGGGACACACACGCCACACTGAGAAGGGCGGCTGGAAGAGATGGAGTGTCGTCCACTGCCAGGGTCCAGGGTGGTGTCCGTGGCTGGAGAGGCATTTTGATTGACTAAGAATGTCCCGGAGCCATAATGTATTATAACAGGAATCACATTTAACACAGCATCAGGCAGGCTCGGTGAGGGAGACGCTTCTTTATGTTAACCCTTCAGGAAGAGGTTAGGGCTGATCCCTGTGACCCTTCCCACTGATGCAGCAGGGGCAAAGCACAGAGGAGGGGCCGTCAGACCAAACAAGGGAAGATGCAGATGCTGGGCCTGGCGGGGCAGCTGGGACAGACCGAGGCAGAGCGGAGAGAAGCTGAGCGCGGTGGCCACGCACGCGGAGGGGTGCTCCTACCTGAGAGCAGGGCCGCGGGGTCCCAGCACAGGCCGCAGTGAGCTCAGTAATCCACCTGACCAGGACCAGGCATCAGGAGCTGCTGGAGCTGTTTGGGGAGAGTTTTTAAATAAAATGGAAACTTAAAACCTTTGCAGCTGGATAACCTAAGAATACTTGGTACTTAATTCTTTTTTTAAAGTGAAAATTCTGCAGGTCTCATGAGATAGGGACAGTGTGGAATACAGAGGAAGTCAGTTTATAGGAAATCCCCTGGGTGACAAAAAATGAAAGAAATTATTTGACTTATAAAACACTTGTAGCTCATATCTGAGGTTAAGTGTATAATCTGTTTCTTAGTTTAAAAGAATTGAGGGAAATGGGAATATCACACTATCCTATATAATAAAAGGCCAATATGTGCTGGGGTCCAACCCCAGCAGGTCCAGGGGTCCCCATAGGTGTGGACGGAGTCGGCGAAGAAGGAATGAATGGCACAGAGGCAGTGTTCAGTTCATCAGCATAGTTGGGTTCTCTTGTCAGGATCTCCAGCCAGGTTCTGTAGCCATGTTCCCTCGCTAGGTTCTCCAGCCAGGTTCTGTCCAAGTTCTAGTCAGGTTCTCTTGGCACGGAGGCAGCCATCAGGTGATCATCATAGCCAGGTTCCTCTAGCCAAGTTCTGGTCAGGATCTCCAGCGAAGTTCTGGTTAGGATCTCCAGCCAGGTTCTGTCTTCTAAGTTCCGTGTAAGTTCTGTCTCCTAAGTTCTGTCTCTCGAATCTTCATCTGAGTTCTGTGTGTAGGTTCTAAGTTCTGTCTCTCGGGTCTGTCTCTCGGTCTGCCTCTGTCTGTCTCTTGGTCTGCCTCTCTAGGTTCTGACTCCAGTTGTCTTGTTGCATCTGTATTTATACCAGTTGATTCTAATCCTATCAATCTCTATTCCAAAGGTTAGGGTGTTTCTTATCTCCATTCCAGGGAGTAAAGATTATGTACTTAAGCATGATTGTTCGTAGTTAAAGTGATTAATTACCCACCTGGCAGTTAAGAGGTTTTATTCCCTCCCTAACTTCAGGGGAAAATCCCTACCTAGGGAAACAACCTTTCTCAGAGAGGTGGCTTTGGTTAAAACACATAGTGCCAAGAAGGTGAGTAAACATATTAAGAACAGTATGCCATATATGCCAGGTCCCTTGAAACAGTAAGGATGGACTGGCTCCCGACAAATATGGAAATTGTTCCCTCAACCAGGAGTTCAACGGGGAGTTCAAGCAGGAGTTCGACCGGGGTCCAGGGCAAGCTGGACCCCACTGGTGCATAAATTCATGCACTGGGCCTCTAGTATTATTTATAAGGTTTTAGCCTATACATAATCATCCTCCTTAAAACTTTTCTGCATGTTGCCCTGGCTGATGTGCTCAGTGGTTAGATGCTGGGAGCCAGTCCATCCTTACTGCTTGACACAGTCGCTGCAGGGAAGGAACATCTGCACAGCATATGTTTCAAGGGACCTGGCGTATATGGCATACTGTTCTTAATATGTTTGCTCACCTTCTTGGTGCTATGTGTTTTAACCAAGGTCACCTCTCCGAGAAAGGTTGTTTCCCAGGTAGGGATTTTCCCCTGAAGTTAGGGAGGGAATAAAACCCCTTAACTAAGTGCCAGGCAGGTAGTTAATCACTTTAACTACGAAAAATCATGCTTAAGCTACATAATCTACTCCCTGGAATGGAGATAAGAAATGCCCTAACCTTTGGAATAGAGATTGATAGGATTGGAATCAACTGGTATAAATACAGATGTAACAAGACAACAGGACACAGAACCTAGAGACGGAACATGGCAAAAGATCCTGGACAGAAACTGGCCACAGAACCTAGAGACAGAACCTGGCTACAGAACCTGGATAGAACATGGCAAGAGAACCTGACTAGAACCTGGTGACTGAACCTGGCTGGAGAACCTGGACAGAACCAAGAGACAGAACCTAGCGAGAGAACATGGCAAAAGATCCTGGACAGAACCTGGCTACAGAACCTGGCTGGAGAACCTAGTGAGAGAACTGAACCAGAACTTGGCTAGAGATCCTGGCTAGGCTGCTGATCAACTGAACGCTGTCTCTGTGTCATTCCCTCTTCGCCGACTCCGTCCACACCTTTGGGGACCCCTGGACCTGCGGGGGTTGGACCCTAGTAATTAGAGTGTCAGCCCAACACCAAAGGGTCTCAGGTTCGAGTCTTAGTCAAGAACACAAATTTGGGTTGCAGGTTAGACCTACCGTGGCTCCTGGTCAGAGCATATGTGGGAGGCAACCACGTGACATGTCTCTCCCACATGTTTCTCTCTCTCTCTCTCTCTCTCTCTCCCTTCCTTCCACTCTCTCTAAAAAAATCAATGGGAAAAACATCCTCGTGTGAAGATTAACAAAATATAAATACATACAATGAACTTTCTTTTAAAAAACAAACAAAAAACCCCATTACTGTATGCTTTTTCCATTCCACAGCCTGGATTTAGTCACTATCAATGTTCAACTCAGGGTTATGCAAAATAGAAGGATTCCTTTAACTATTTTAGATACAGGAATTGAGTGAAACCAGCTAACAATTTCAATCAAGATTGTGTCCAGTGTGAGGGCAACACTAAACCACCCGGCCCTCTCCTGGGCATATCCCTCTCCTCCCCAACCCCCCTAAGAGTCTGCTCCCTGGGTTGAGCTGGGTCTGGCCGGCCTTGGCTCCCAGCATATTGTGCTCAGTCCACTCGGTCTCCAGGTCCCGTGTGGTTGCTGTTGTAGCGATCGATTCTTATTTCACAAGCTGCTGCATAGTAAGAACATCTCTGCGTTGCGGGGATTTTAAACACTTCTCATGTCCGCGGGGCACAGATAGGCAGGACTTCCTGCTCAGCTGCGATGGTTTTTGTCTATTTTCACTAGAACACAGTTAAAGTGATTGTAATAGTTCTACTTACATTTTTGTGTAAAATCCTTTATCACTTTTGTAGGAAAAGGGGCTGAGAACATGATGCTCCCTGGTAACCGTGTGCTAACTTGAAAAAGGAGTTTGCGCCAAAGGTAACTTACAGGCATCATGGTCACAGGCAGCAGTAAGTGCTGGCGGATTTAATTTCAAAAACAGTGACCCGCTGGAATTTTATACTAAGAAGTGCTGAAGTCTGAGGAAGAAGATATACGTGGACTTTATTATAACTGGACGTTAGGGGAATTTAGAGATATTTCAGGACCAGAACTTAACATTTTAAGGTTGTTGTGTAAGAAAGCGAACTCTAGCCCTGACCGGTTTGGCTCCATGGATAGAGCGTCAGCCTGTGGACTCAAGGGTCCCAGGTTTGATTCCGGTCAAGGGCATGTACCTTGGTTGCAGGCACATCCCCAGTGGGGAGTGTGCAGGAGGCAGCTGATCTATGTTTCTAACTCTCTATCCCTCTCCCTTCCTCTCTGTAAAAAATCAATAAAATATATAAGAAAAAAAAAGAAAGTGAACTCTAGCAAATGTGGAAAATGTCTTTTTAAAAATTTCACCTTTGGAGAGAAGACAAATAGATTCATTAATGGTGTGAAAGATGAGAGAGAGCAGGACCAAATGGTACTTCCTTTAAGCTTTTACTTGAAGATTTATAGTTGAATTAAATATTTGATTATTTAATTTTAATGGGCAAACCTCAAAACTGTAGTGAGTCTTTATTAGTACCCGTGCTATTTTAATAACATCCTCCAGGTACCAACACTTTGCTTTTCAGCATACGTTTATTGAGTAGGTATCACGCATGGTTCCTGTTAGGTTCTCAAGGGGACTTGATCCAGAGGTCAATATGATAGCATCCCTGTCTTCAGGGGAGACAGGAAAATACAGGACGTTTACTGGGAGCTAATGAGCTAATTAGAGAGCACTTCTCCAGTTATTCTGATATCAGGACTCCTTTAGACTCTTACAATGAATTGACAATTCCCAAGCTTAGATCAATATTTACTACACTAGATCCTAGAACTGGGAGCAGTTAAAATGCAAGCGTACAATAGAACATTTCCTTTAACGGCGGAATGACAATTTCATCCCGTGCCGTGTGCCCTCCGGAAAAGCCTGCCTACACTGTTAAGAGAATGGTGAGGAAGGAAGATATGTCTCGTGTTATTAAGAAAATAGTCTGGGGCCGGGCCAGGGGTTCTCAACCTTCCTAATGCCGCGACCCTTTAATACAGTTCCTCATGTTGTGGTGACCCCCAACCATAAAATTATTTTTGTTGTAATTTTTGCTACTGTTATGAATCGTAATGTAAATATCTGATATGCAGGATGCATTTTCATTGTTCACGACCCACAGGTTGAGAACCGCTGGCTGGGCTTTGTGCAGCTCCTGAACGGGTTAAGGCCACAGAGACCAGGTTTTGGCCCATGAGCCGGACAAGGTGTTTGAAGCTCTAATAGATATGGAATCCAAGTCCCAGGGGCTAAAGGGAGAGAGAGCAATTCATATCACTTAGTGCTCAAATGATCAATTTACTGTTACGTTAGTCTCCAACCGAGCCTAGATTACAATAAACGGCAACAGCAGCTAAATGAAAGAAATGGCGATGCCAGCTTTTCCCAAGTGGTTCCGTTCATGAACTGCAGGCCTGCCCCCACCACCTGCTGGCAACGTACCCCAATTAGGGAGCGAAGGGCGTTGCATGGTGCACCCTCCCCCTGAGTCTGATTTGCAGACTCAGAGTTTGTGAGTGTGGGATGTACCCATCACACCCTGCGAAGCTGCCCTGGGAACCCCACAGCAGCCAGCGTTCCCGGCACAGGTCCAGACTGGGTTCCATCCAAGGGCCTGCGTAGCTGGCGCTCAAAGTCTCAGGGTGGCGGACAGAGGAGCTTGCTTGGTCTTCCTCTCATACGTCTTCTCATCACCTGGAAAATAAAGAGACAATAAGAGGGGTCCACAATTGGGGCCAGGGAGGGACATGGGAGGTTGGCCAGCTGGGGAGGGGCCGCAGGAGGGCTCCAGGGTGTGTCTGGCTTGTCTCGCTCAGTCTTAATCAGCTGGACCCCAGCAGCAAGCTAATCTACTGGTCAAAGCGTCTGCCTCCTGGTGATCAGTGCACGTCATGGCAAGCAGTTGAGCGACCTTAGCATATCATTAGCATATGATGCTTTGATTGGTTGAGCGGCAGACCAGAAAACCAGACACTTAGCATATTAGGCTTTTATTATATAGGATTATTGTATTATTTTCCATATGAGCAACTATAAACCTACTCTTTCAGCCCCTGTATATTTCAGGTGTACAGTACCATAATTCGGTATTTGCAGGCACTACCCAGTGACCACCACTGCAAGTCTAGTCACTCTAGTAACATCTGTCACCATACACTCAATCCCCTTCACCCACTTCACCCTCCCAAGCCCCTTTCCCTCCCCTCTGGTAACCACCAGTATGTTCTCTGTATCTATGACTTGGTTTTTCTTTTGTTCTGTTCATTCATTTGTTTTTAGATTCCAAACATAAATGGTATTTGTCTCCCTTTATCTGACTTATTCACTTAGCATGATACTCTCAAGGTCCATCCATGTTGTCACAAATGGTAGAATTCCCTTCTTTTTGTTTGTTAATCCTCACCTGATTTTTAGAGAGAGTGGAAGGGTGAGAGGGAGTAGGGGGGAGAGAAGGAGAGAGAGGGAGAGAGAGAAAGAGAGAGAGATAAATTGGTTGCCTCCTGCACCCACTCTGACTGGGGCCTGGGGATCGAACCTGCAACCCAGGTACATGCCCTTGACCAAGAATTGAACCTGAGACCCTTTGGTGCAACAGCTGATGCTCTAACCACTGAGCACACAGGCCAGGCCAGAATTTCTTCTTTTTAGGCTGAGTAATATGCTCAGGTTGCTTCCATGTTCTGGCTATTGTCAATAATGCTACAATGAATAGAAGGGTGCATATGTCTTTTAAAATTAGTGTTTTTGTATTATTAAGATAAATACCCAGATGTGGAATTGCTGGATCATATAGTAGTTCTATTCTTAATTTTTTTAAAAAAATTTTGTATTGATTTCAGAGAGGAAGGGAGAGAGAAAGAGAGAGAGAGAGAGAGAGAGAGAGAGACATCAATGATGAGAAAGACTCATTGATCAGCTGCCTCCTGTACACCCTTTACTGGGGAACGTGTCCAAAACCCAGGCATGTGCCCTGACCAGAAATTGAACCATGACCTCCTGGTTCACAGGTCGACGCTCAACCCCGGAGCCACACAGGTCGGGCTCTTCTTAATTTTTTGAGGAACCCCCATAGTGTTTCCCATAGTGGCCGCACCAGTTCACACCCCACCAGCAATGGCCCCCTTCTCTCCACAGCCTCTCCAACACTCATTTCTTGTCTTGTTACCACAGCTACCTGACAGGTGCGAGCTGGCATCTCCCTGTGGTTTGGATGTGCATTCTCTGGATGGTTAGGGATGCTGGGCACCTCGGCAGAGCCCTGGTGGCCATCTGTCTGTCTTTTCTGGAGAAATGTCTGTCCAAATCCTTCTGCCCGTTGTTTACTCAGGGCATTGCATTCCGGGTGCTGAGGAGAGGGAGGGGTGGTCTGGTCCTGAGGGCAGTGGGCGTGGAGTCCTTGAGGAAATCCCCAGGAGAAAGGCGTGGAGGCCACACCCCAGAGGCACACAGGTGAGGAGGCAGCTGAGGAAGGGACCAGCGAAGGGCAGGGAATTTCCGTTGCAAGCCCAGCGAGGACACGATATCAGACAAAATCAGGGAATTGGTGTAAGATGATTTCTTCAATATTTAAAATGTGTTCACCCCTTACAGTCTGTAGATAAGGAAAGTATTTATTTTCTTAATTCTAAGGTAAACAATAATATCCCTTTGTGTATGCTTAACTGGCTTCTGGGAGGTTCAGCATGTTTTTTTGTTTGTTTGTTTTTTTGTTTTGTTGTTGTTGTTGCTAATCCTCGTGCAGATATTTTCCCCCCATTAATTCCTTTTTAGAGAGAGTGGAAGGGAAGGAGAGAGACAGAGAGAAATATCGATGGGAGAGCGGCACACTGATTTCCTGCCTCCTGCACGCACCCCAATCAGGGTGGGGATTGAGCCTGCAACCAAGGTATGTGCCCTTGTCCGGAATCGAACCCAGGACCCTCAGTCCTTGGTCCAATACTCTATCCACTGAGCCAAATCCAGCTAGGGCCTGTTTTGTTTTTTAAATTAAGTCTTTACTCCTAGACTGAGAGCCTACCAAGAGGAATGGCAATTTCCTCCTTTGCCTCTGAATCGGTGCTTCAGGACTGCTTGTCTGTAAACAGTGCCAGGCAGCGGAGTAATTACGCGATTACTGAAGGTCATTGTTGGTACGAACATCTTTCATGAAGTGCAAACGTTCCCTGCTGTGTCACAGGCTTACAGCACACAGACCCACACCAGGAGTAGCAGCAGGCACAGGCCTACCACACACGGACACCAGCAGCTCACACGTGTCTAAAACGATTTCCCTGTCATCAGCCCATGAGGACAGTAACCCAGGCATGTGGTGGGCGCTTGACCTGGCTCTGCTGACCCGAGCTCTGTGTCCTGATGGTTTCTGAGCAGGCTGATCTCACATGCGCAAATGTGCTCCCTTCGGATGTCAGCGAGCACTGAGCCCGGCCACAGACGCCCTGGACTTGAAGTTCTGCTGCTTTCATTGGCTCAGAGTTATCCTTGGGCAAGTTGGTTCAGGTGGTTTCAACACACTCTTCCCTGAATTCCTCGCATCACCAGGTAGCAGAGCAACAGCGCTAGGTGAAATACGGGCCCGGATAGATGCAGACACACACAGAGCACCTCACTCCAGGTGAGAGGAGTTTGCGTGGGACCCTGTGTCGGAAAGAGACTCCGTGTTCAGCTGGAGGAATCAGGGAGGGCAGCATTTCTCGGGGAGGAGGAGGTGGCCGGCCTGAGTAGGGGCAGCAGGTTTTTGGGGAGAGGCGAGGGTTAGCAGAAGGCAGAAGAGGCCCAGAGGAGGTACGGCCTGCACGTGGGGCACGGGATCTGTGATTGTGCTGTAGGGTCAGCTCTGAGCCGGCGTCCTGGGAGCCCAGGCAGGGCCGGCCACGAGGGCTGTGCGGGCGGATGGGGCTCGGGCTGTGGCAGGCATCCAGGGGGCTTGACCTGCGTGAGCAAAGCGGTCCCAGCCCAATGTGCGTGGCTGTCACCACGGGGCCCGGTGGCCTGTGAGGGGTGCCCTGGCAGGGAGCGCAGCCAGGAGCTTTTTTAAAAAGCGCCAGAGAAGCAGGATAAGAGGCAAGGGCTTGAACTTGGGCGCTGAGTCAGGGCGAGGCGGGAGGAGCACGATTAAGGAAGAGCAGAGCGAGGGGCCTCTCTGTCGGACGGTGCCGCTGAACCAGACAGCAGAGCCGGGGTGAGAGGCCCAACCCCATACTCACGCCTTTTCCCAGCGGCTGCCTTTTATGGTTTCCTGCAGTCTGAAGCGAGGGCCTCGCATGTCCTGGGGATGAGGGGAACCCACGGCCCACACAGTGCTGGGATGTGGGGTCCTAAGTGGTGACCACAGCTCACCACCGCCGCCCACACTCAGTCCCTCCTGCGGGCACATTGTGACCTCACAGCCAGGGAGTATGTGCTGGTGGTGAAAACCTTTTGGTAAATTTTTTTTTTTTTTTTCAGAAGAAATGTTTTATATGCTACTTGTCCCCTCTTGAAAGAAAAATAGTTTTGAATCTCATTCAGAAAGAGTATTCTTGTAGCCAATGCAATTGACTGTCTTAGGGAATAAAAGCAACTAAAAGCCATAGAACCCGAACCCAGCCTGTCTTCTTGCCCCCAGGGTGGGAGGGCGACAGACACCCGAGCAGATCATACTGGGGCCGTCACCAGCCGTGGTCTCCCGCAGCCCGGCTGGGAGCCTGCACGGAGGTCCGGAGGCCCCGGCTGCGGGGTCTCTGCTCGGTTGCTCCTTCTCCCTGGAGCCAGGGGTGCTCCTGGCCTTCCCTGCCCCTCCGTTGCACCGGGACCTGCCCAGCTGGGGTGCAGAGTCCCGAGGGAGGAATTTCAGTGACCCTCCTCCCAGGTCCTGGCCCCTCCCTCCACGCTCCATGGCCCTTGTTTCACGGAGCTGATGGGCCTAGGCCCATGGTCGGCAAACTGCGGCTCGCGAGCCACATGCGGCTCTTTGACCCCTTGAGTGTGGCTCTTCCTAAGCCTTAGGAGTACCCTAATTAAGTTAATAACACTGTACCTACCTATATAGTTTGTTTAAAAAATTTGGCTCTCAAAAGAAATTTCAATCGTTGTACTGTTGATATTTGGCTCTGTTGACTAATGAGTTTGCCGACCACTAGCTTAATGACCACGTGGGTGAGGTCATGGGTTCTCATTGCTGATGGACACGATGTGGAAGCCTTTCCAGCCGAGTCAGAACAGATGTCTTTGTTTCTGTGTAAACATAACAACAAGCGGGGGCGGGGAGGGAACGGACAGACGGAAGGACTATGGGCAGGCTCTGTTTCTCATAGGCGACTCTCTCCTCTTGTACAGTCAGGACACGTAGAGGAAACTACAGAGTTTTCTACTCTTTTTGCTTTTCAGATAAATAATTGCTCCCCCATCGCACATTCGAAGATAAGACTGAGACAGCTGGTGAGGGCTTCAGTGAGATGGACGGAACCACTTCCTGTCCTCAGCTTCTCCGATGCTCTCTGAGTTCCTCCTCCTCATGTTCCCTGGTCACATGGCCATCCTATGGTCTGAACCCCCTGGTCACATGATAGTCCTGTGGTCTGAACCCCCTGGTCACATGGCCATCCTGTTGTCTGAACCCCCTGGTCACATGGCCGTCCTATGGTCTGAACTGCCTGGTCACATGGCCGTCCTATGGTCTGAACTGCCTGGTCATATGGCCGTCCTGTGGTCTGAACCCCCCTCATCACATGACAGTCCTGTGGTCTGAACCCCCTGGTCACATGGCTGTCCTATGGTCTGAACCGCCTGGTCACATGGCCGTCCTGTGGTCTGAACCCCCTGGTCACATGACAGTCCTGTGGTCTGAACCCCCTGGTCACATGGCCGTCCTATGGTCTGAACTGCCTGGTCACATGGCCGTCCTATGGTCTGAACCACCTGGTCATATGGCCGTCCTGTGGTCTGAACCCCCCTCATCACATGACAGTCCTGTGGTCTGAACCCCCTGGTCACATGGCTGTCCTATGGTCTGAACCGCCTGGTCACATGGCCGTCCTGTGGTCTGAACCCCCTGGTCACATGACAGTCCTGTGGTCTGAACCCCCTGGTCACATGGCTGTCCTATGGTCTGAACCGCCTGGTCACATGGCCGTCCTGTGGTCTGAACCCCCTGGTCACATGACAGTCCTGTGGTCTGAACCCCCTGGTCACATGGCTGTCCTGTCATCTGAACTTGGCCCTGGTGGACGCTTCTCTGGGGGTCACATAAGTTAACAGTCCTAACCGCCATTACAGCTCCATCTCCTTTCCCTGCTCAGTGTCTAGGAGACACTTTGCTGAGACTTTTTAATTAGTGTCTCCAATGGAAAAAAAAAAGCAAAGTCATGTTAAGCCAACTCTGGGAGAGACTTATCCCACGTCCCTATCACCTCCTTCCCTGTGAGCCGGGGAAGCAGCGTACACAGGCCCCGGTGCCGGGATGCTCACCGGCTGGAAAAGGAGGGAGGTAGCTGTGAGCTTTGTAAGTCCAACTCAGAGCCACATGGACTCACGAATAAATAATGAATAAATAATGTCACTTTTTAAAAATATATATTGCTTTTTTGATTTCAGAGAGGAAGGAAGAGGGAGAGAGAGATAGAAACATCAATGATGAGAGAATCATTGATTGGCTGCCTCCTGCACGCCCCCTATTGGGATCGAGCCCACAACCCAGGCATGTGCCCTTGGCCGGAATCAAACCTGGGACCCTTCAGTCTGCAGGCCGACGCTCTATCCACTGAGCCAAACTGGCTAGGGCTCACCTTTTTTGTAGGAACATCAACTATCTCGTCCATACATGTTTTCTAAAGGCTTTCATATGGTGGTTTTGATTCTTATCTCAATGTCAGTTGTTGCATTTCATCAGATAACTGCCATGGGCCCCCGTCTAAACATAGCAATTTTGGTGACTGTGAGCAGTAAGCAAGATTTAAAAACAAAATAAAAAAAACTAGGCATCAGGCAAACGTCTGTCACCTGTCTACTCTTCGAAGGGTCGTCAGATGAGTTGCAGATCGACCACTATTTACAGCTCCTGACACATCCCAAGGGCCACGGGTCCCCACTACACAGCGCCTAAACCCTCCCCTAATAGGGCCCTGGTCACGGGGCGCAGGCGGGTGGCGAGGGGTCCCAGGAGTGAGCGGTCTGCCCACTTTCTCCAGGCCGAGGTCGGCTCAGGAAGAAAGAGGTGTGTGCGTGTGTGTTGGGAGTGGGCTGGACAGCCACCCTGGCTCCTCTGGTTTCTCCTTTTCCTCCCAGAGCCTTGTCCTGCGAGTGATTCCCCATCTCCCCACCCGCAGGGCCTGGCCACACATCACCTCCTGCAGTTTCCCCGACCTTCCTCTCCAGGCTCCCCGCCCCCCCTCTTCATCACTGCACTCAGGTTTTCTTCACATCGGCTCCTCTGGTATGTATACTTAAAAATTTTTTGTTGTTGTTAATCCTCACCCAAGGATACTTTTCCATTGACTTTTAGAGAGAGGGGAAGGAAAGGGGAAAGACAGAGAGAAACACCGATGTGAGAGAGACACATCGATTGGTTGCCTCCCAGGTTGAACCTGCAACCGAGGTACGTGCCTGTGACCAGACTCGAACCCGGGACCCTTCAGTCCACAGGCCAATGCTCTGTCCACTGAGCCACACTGGGAAGGGCTGTATATATACTTTTAAAAGGTGATCTGTAACCCCCAGCGTCCCCATCTGTTCGGCTGCTCGCTGTTCGCCCACAGTGGAACATTGCGCTGGGCGGGCCTCAGTTTATCACGCGTGTGGAGCGAGGAGTTTTATAGGACTAGCATGTCCCCAAGGCCTTGGGCCTTCTTCACCTGCCTTCATGACGTTATTGTGCATGACAACTTTTACGAATTAATTAAACTTAACAAAATCACTCTGCTGCTTCAGCGGGAGAATTATTTCCTCAGCTCTATCTTTCTAGCAGCTAGCACAGAGTTTGGTTTAGAAATAACTTTTCCTCTAGAGCAGTGGTTCTCAACCTGTGGGTCGCGACCCCTGTGGTGGTCGAACGACCCTTTCACAGGGGTCGCCTAAGACCATCCTGCATATCAGATATTTACATGACAATTCATCACAGCAGCAACATGACAGTTATGAAGTAGCAATGAAAATAATTTTATGGTTGGGCCACAACATGAGGAACTGTATTTAAAGGGCCAGAAGGTTGAGAATCACAGCTCTAGAGAACTACCTATATGCTCACTGCAGATGGGATGGGGGAGTGAAGGCATGGCTTACGCCGCCAGAAGGTGACCGGGGCTGCTAAGAGGCTCTGGTAGGCGTCCCGGCCGCCAGGGTCCGGGGGGGGGAAGCGGGCAGGGTGGTGGGGCTGTCGGGGGAGCAGGTGGACGGTTGCTGGGCGGATTCAGCAGAGTCTTCAGAGAGCAGCTGTGCGATTCCCGGTAACTTATTAACTAGCTCTGACCTCAATCACTTCTATTGCACCAAACCGTGGAAAAGTCTGCCACATACCTTTCTGGGAGACGTTCGGGGAAAACCAGTGAAAAGCAGCTATGTCCATACCTGTCATTGCAGGAGGGGCGGGACCGCTGGGGGGGAGGGGGGTGGGGGAGAGGGGGGCAGGTGGGCGCGCCTGAGCGTCAGAGCCTCATCTGTCCTCTGCGCTGTGCACTCTGACATTTCTAGCCGTCATTCATGAGCGTGCAGACCTGTTCGACTCCACTGAGTGACGCCTAAGGAGTCAGAACCGTAATAGCATACACGCACCATCGAGCCAGTGGCTTACAGTGAAGTGTGTGGTATTTGAGTCACGTGTAAACAGCTGACGTGGGCGTTTATCACTTTCAGGTTTCCATGGAAGGAGTTCTGTCTCTGCTCTCTCATCGCGGGGGTCATCCTGATGCGTGTGAGCACCTGGCCCCCTCCCTGGCGAGGCCATCGGGGATGGGGGTCCCCCCGGGCTCCTCCTGAAGAAACAGGGCTCACAGTGGTCCTGGGATCTCTTCTGGGGCCTTCACCTCTGAAGTGCGGGTGTTGGTTTTGTTTGTCCCTGAGAATGGGCCTCGTGGTCTGCCCGCCTCCCAGGCGGCCACGTCTGGGGAGACACCTGCTCCACATGAAGCCCACTTCACCTCTCAACGCGGGGGAATTTATGTCCAGCCGCTAGGAAGTGGACGACGTGTGACGGACGCGTGAGGGAACCCTTGATCTCCCTCGCCCAGACGTAAAAATCAGTAATGAAAACGCAAATGTGTTTGACCTTTTTGGTTTGAAAATTACAGGATGGTAAGGCCTTGTGCAAACATCTAAATCCCTAAATGACCGGCTATGGCCAAGCCACAGGTAAAATCACACTCTTGCTTCCCCAGACTGAGCCCCATTGTGTGCAGACAGCTCTGCGGGCTCCATGGCTTCATGGCGGCCTCTCCCGCCTCAGGGGGAGGGAGGGCGTGCTCCTCGGGCGGCCTTTCCACGGGGAAAGGCTCTTTCTTCCAGGGGCCTCCACTGTGGGGCTGGGCTTGGAGCCAGGGCTGCGGAGCAGGTGCACGCCGGGCGCTTTGGCCGAGTCTGTCTGTGTGTTTTCCCTCCAGTCGCTCAGCACCGCCGCCCTGTCCAGGGCCCACGAGCATCCGCCCCGGCTCACGGGTGTTCACGGAGCTTCTAGAAACACGTGCAGGGGCAGAGGGGCTCGGAGGTGAGGGGCTCAGGCTCTGTCCTTCGCAGACACACCTGATCGCCTTGGCCAGGCACCGAACATCTGTAAACATCTGCACAGCTGGGAGCACAGGGCCGACTCCGGTTACCCGGCTCCTGCGGTGGACGGCAGTGATGGGCACACTTTGGAAGTTGAACGGTTATATGCAAACTAGCCTTTAGGATATTGTTTATGAACACTCGCTGAGCTGCAGCTCCCCCTGCACAAAGCATCTTCCTCTTCCTTGCTCTTCGCTTAGTTCGCCTCTCGCGCTCCCAGGAGTCCAGCTTCGGGCCCGCTAGTCTTCCCTCTGCTCTCAGGCCTCCGCACCCTCGCACCCTGCAGTGTCGCACCCTCAACACTGTTCTCCTGGAACCTGGAGCCACGCACCCTGATCTGAGCTCGCACAGCTGTGCCTTCCACTTCCGGCGAAAGGCCGAGGCCATGGCTCTCCCTCCCGTGGAAGGCTGCCCCCCAGGCTGGCTCCCTGTGTTTCCAGTTCCGTCTGTACACGCAGCTCCTTCTGTGAGGCCCAGACTGTGAAAGGGTGAGTGTTCAGGGTTCAAGGCAAAGGGATGGAGGGCTCATGCTCTCAGATGCGTGTCCTCAGGTGTCCACAAACTAGAGAAGATACAGCTGCTTCCTTCTCACGGAGACACTATTCTGGGTTTTTTTAAAATTCATGTTTTTGTTTGTTGGTTTGCATTTCTGTTTGGGTTGCTTCTACTGATGTAACTGTAAGCTCCCTGGTTCTCGCACCAGTCTGCTCAGGAGCCCATCGAAGGCTTGCAAAGGCGATCGCTCTCTCTCCTGCGATCTCCAGATTCTGAGCATTTTCTCAGAGGCTCCCTCCCTCTGCTTTCATTAACCACCTGTTCTTGATTCCCTTTTTCAGCGCCCCTATTAGCTATTGATCATAGTGTCTGATCATTCCAAAATCCGCATCATATTGGGGCCTAGTGCTGATGCTGGCTGCTTCTCTTCAGGCTGTTCTTTCAGGCTCTGCAATCTGCTGTGCAAAGCTGGGCAAGACATGTGAGTACCAGGCACTGAGGCAATGAGGCCTTCAGTGTGAGGGTCAGGATCAGGCGGGAGCTGGTGTGTTACACCCTCAGTGTGAGTGTTAGGATCAGGGGGGAGCTGGTGTGTTACCCCCTCAGTGTGAGGGTTAGGCTCAGGTGGGAGCTGGCCGTGTTTAGCGTTCACTGCAGCTGTGAGTCCAGACGGTTTAGTTTGCTCCAGTTTCCGTTTCCTTTTCCTCCCTGTTGTCCTTGCATTTCCACAGGAACCTCCTGAGCCCTGTCTGTGTATGTAGCTCACAGCGTGACCTGCTGTGTCTCCCTGGAGTCCCCCTGAGGAGGCAGCCAGGCCTGGGCAGGGCTGGGCGCTGTAATCTTAGCTCCATTCATCTGTCTCATCAGTGGACTTGAGTCCCCTGGGGAAGGGCACGCTGGGAAGCATTTCTTAGCTTTTCCCTTCCTCCTGAGGCAGGGGGGCTGGTGGGGCCTCCCCTCAGATGCCGAGGCCGTCTCCCCGGAGCAGAGTTCGGTGATGGGGATCCCCGGCCACATTGCAGATGGTGACTCCTCCTCCGCTTGTCCAGGACAGGAAGGGGTTTCTCTTTCATCTCCACCTGGAGAACCTGCTGGGGCTCCTGGAGGTGAAACAATGAGATGTGCGGCTCCTCCATGGCTGGGCCCGGAGCTGTGGACACCCAGCTTCTGCATTCTTGGTGTTTGCAGCCACAGGCTCCCGCCAGGCGCGGCTGCGGGCTCCTGTGCCAGGTGG
Organism: Myotis pilosus; assembly: GCA_036010255.1. Taxonomy (NCBI): domain Eukaryota; kingdom Metazoa; phylum Chordata; class Mammalia; order Chiroptera; family Vespertilionidae; genus Myotis; species Myotis pilosus. The sequence goes on from JASKON010000034.1 coordinate 2,820,106, forward strand.
CTGATGCTCTGGGATCTTGCTCTCGCCTGTCTCCCTGGGGCTGGAGGTGTCACCTGTTCCCTCAGCTTGGAGAGCCCACGAAAGTCCTTGGTTCAGTTTTGCAGCTTTTCTCCTGTGATGGTGACAGTAACCATTTCCAAGTTCTCTCCATACCAGGGCCTGGATGGGAGTTTCTCCTGCTTCTTCTAGAACTCTCTCCGATGAGAACCTGGAGCCGCTGTCCCTCTCCCTCCCCTGGGACCTCCCCGGCTCCCACCCCTCCCCGCCCCAGCCCTGCTCTGCTGTCTCTCCACGGCTGGCATCTCACACCAGTGCTCCCCCTGGATTCTCTCCGGCACGCTTTCTGGCTTCCATCTGATGCCGCTGCAGCTCACTCTCACGGCTCCCTGAGGGAAGGGAGGTGGGCAGTACCTTTCCTGAGCTGAGAATGTCTTCTGCACCCAGTGTCTCTGTGGAGGAATTTGCAACCACGATGAGCTGCTCTGCGAGTTGATGTTCTGGGTCTAGGCTCCCGAGTTGTGACCCAGGAATGGGCAGGAGCCTCTTCCACCTGCAGGCTGTGCTCTGCCGCGGGGACCGTCCTGGAACCCTGATTGGCCATTTTCTCTGTGTGTTTTGGATGTCTCCTTTTGTGACTTACAGTACTCAGTTTGGATTTGGTTCTGTCTGGATTGTCCATCTTTCTGAATTCTCTACTTTCCCAGCTGGCTGACCTCCCTCCCACCTCCATTATTTCTATTGTACTGTACTTGTACGGGCAAATCTCAATTTGATATTTCAAATATTCTACTAAGTTTTTAAATTTTATTAATTATAATTGAAAATTTTAAGAACTGACTTTTTGTTGTCGTTCCCTATTTGGCCCCTTTTCATAATAACATGTTTAGTTTGTTGATATAATGTCTTTTCTAACTTCTTTTATGCTTTTTGAAAGACATTTTGTTCGAATTCCATTCTGTTCTGTAAATATTAGAGGCCCAATGAATGAATTCGTGCACCAGTGGGGTCCCTCGGCTTGGCCTGTGGGATGGGGCCAAAACCAGCTCTCTGACATCCCCTGAGGCATCCCGGATTGCAAGAGGGTGCAGGCCAGGCCAAGGGACCCCACCAGTGCACGATCAGGCTGGGGAGGGACCATGGGAAGGATCAGAGATGTGTCAGGTTCATCTTGCTCAGTTCTGATCAGCGGGACTCCAGCACCAAGCTAACCTACCAGTCGGAGTGTCTGCCCCCTGGTGGTCAATGCACGTCAGAGCAAGCGGTTGAGCGGCTTTAGCATATCATTAGCATATTATGCTTTGATTGGTTGAATGGCCCACCATAGGATATATATAATACCTTAGGGTATTTTCCAGGGTGTATTTTTTTTTTTTTGCTTATTTGTGTATTTATTTATTGATGTGTATTTGGCACAACATTATCTGAGTTTCATGTGTACAACATGAAGATTTGACATCAGTGTGCATTGCTGCATGACCACATGGTAAATCTGGTTAATATCTGTCATCACATACATGGTTACAGAAGTTTTTATCTTTTGATGAGAACTTTTAAGATCTATTCTCTTAGCAACTTTCAAAGATATAATACAGCATTTTACCTACAGTCACCATGCTGTACCCAGGTCTTGTTTATTTTATAACTGAGAGTTTGTACCCTTTGACCCCTTCACGAACCGTTTCAACCCCCCACACCCGGTCCCCACATCCCTACTTAGCACAAGCACCAATCTGGTCCTTCATCTTGGTCTCTCACTTTCATGATGAAGCTTCCCTCCAATGTTTGGAGATCCCTGGTTTTCTAGTCCTATACTGTGATAAAACAATGTCGTGTGCTGATGGGACTTTTACTCATATCATAGGTGTGTCCACAGCTGGGCTCTGCTTCGTGTGCGGATGGGCGGGGAAGGAAACCCCTACATTACGGTGGACAGAGTTAGCAAAAAAAAATATAAATGGGGCCACACTTACATTTGAAGGTTAGATACAAAATAAACAATTATTCAGGAAAAGTATTTTACTTACACCCCCAGACTACATGCCGTGACGTGATGGCATTTGCTCAGGGCCGGGTTATTTTAGAGAAACCCTAATTCTCCCCTGGGTCAGGAGCCTACTCCTTACCTGTGATACGCTCATGTGCGTGTGTGGGAGAGTGGCGGAGCTGGGAGCTGATTGGTCTGTACGTACAATTTTCCCACCAATAGGCTTATTCCCACTCCTGGCCCCAAGGCACCGACATGTCTGAGAAGCACATATGTCTGTGGCTTCCAACCGGATAGGCTTCCATCTCACCCGAGCCCCAGGGCAGCTCCTGCACAGCCGTGCCCAGCGGTGGCCGAGGTCTCACCCGCCACCCTCACCCTCCTCACCCAGAGCCGCCTCCAGGCCTGCAGGCTCCATGTTCATCTTTGACCCAGGACTTCCACTGTATTTCCTATGTGTAGAGGTGTTAGATACACAGTGCTCACCGCTGTGCTACATCGCCTACAGCACGCAGCACAGCACCCGCTGTGCAGTGTGCACCTGGGAATCGAGGCTGCTCACACAGCCCAGGGCCAGGGGTGCCACCCAGGTCTGTGGGCGCCCCTGTGACAATCACATGTGGAGACCTTGCCCAACGTGCAGTCCTCACGCAGGGCCCTGCCGCTGGGTGACCCAAGGCCATGCTCCTTTTCATTGGCCTCGGCGATGTGGTTAGGAGAACTTCCCATTCTTGCTTTTTGCCATAACACTTTATCGCCAGCCACTTGGTCTGGGCAAGCACAGACTCCAGGCGACCGCGGGGTGATTTAAGCACCCGCTACAGGGCAGACGTGGCTTCCCCGGTCCCGCCACGGAGGCTCCGTGGGAGCCTTTCTGCACTGACCTGCTTAGCTCGGGTAGCCGTCCCAGGGGCTGTTTCTCTGACACCCTGTGGAGGGCGCAGTTGCTGGGCAGCGTGCTCAGTGCTGTGACGCATCCCGTGGGTTGGGGAGCTGTCGGGGGGACTGGGGAAGGGGCTCCGGGCTGAGCGTCCAGAAATGGATCCATGGTCGCAGCACAGGCTGGTGGCCCATGGGGCTGGTGCTCCTGCTGACCGAGGCGGCTACCCGCCCGCCACCGGGAGGCTGCCACTGTGGCCGACTCCAGCCCGTGTGGCCCGGCCAGCATAGGACTGCCTCGTCCTGGCTCTCTCCTCACCCCTCAGTCTCACACACACACACACACACACACACACACGCACGCACGCACGCGCGCGCGCACGCACACATGCACACATGCACGCACACGCAGAAGCCAGAGGCATGTGCACACTCAGGGGAGTGTGGCTCCTCTCCCGGCCTCCCAGCTGCAGAGGCGGCCCTGGCAGCGGCCCAGCGTGGCTCTGCTTGCTCCTCACGGGTCGTCAATGCTCCATTCTTTTCTCTCTCCTTTCCCCTTGTCTCTGTATCTATGTTTAGGTTCTGTTATGGTTTCCCTTTGGCCATTACTCCGCTTTGAATGTGCGAGCTGTTCACTGAGAAGCTTGGGGGGAAGCAGGGAGCCTGATCCAGCGCAGCTGGCGGCGTGGACACGGCACGGGCGCCGTCCTCCCTGGCCACGTCCGCCTTCCCGTGGACAAACAGACTTGTCCAGGCTCTGCCTTGTGTTCACTTTGTTCTCTCACCGACTCACAGTCTCTGCTGTGAATAGGGCCGCACCATCCCCGCTCCACCCAATAGGGCCGCACCATCCCCGCTCCACCTGCTAGGCCTCGGGAAGTAAAGGTGGCGGGTGTGGCTTGTCCTCCGTGGGTCCTGACCCACGATTCCGCGGTGGGAGTGGGCGCCGCACAGCTCCTGGCGAGGAGACCCAAGGGTGTGGAGGCCTCCTGGGCGGGGCCCTGTCACGGCAGCCATGGCCCGTCCCCGCAGGAGGCCCGAGGCCTGTGCCTGGCTGTGCCCGCCCCGGCCGGCAGGGCTCCTCAGGTTCCCGGTGTGTGGGTGCGACTCCTTCTCGCTTCATGAGCATTTTTCTTCTCCCTTTCGTAGGCCCAGCACATCTATGCAATAAACACAACTTTCTCCTGACGTATTTCGGGAAGGAATTAAAGGGAGTAATTTAGATCTCTCTCTCTCTCAGAGCAGTTACAATGAAACAAGCTACCGCCTTCCTGCCCACGTGGCTCTGAGCTCCAGGCAGCCCGTGGGCCTCCACGGAGCAGCCCGGAGAGAAAGGACGCGGGGGCTCACAGTGAATGACGATCCGACTGATGTCAATGACAACTGAGCTCCATTGTTTATTAAACTTGGGACGCCGCGGCCTTTTCCCGGCACAGCCCTCCCGCGGACACGTCTCACCTGGACCCGCCGGGATGTGAGGGAGTCCAGCCTGTCCCGGAGCAGCCTCCCCGAAGCCCCCAGATGCATGAGGGACTCCCCGGGTATCAAGCCCACGGCCGTGCCAGGCTGCGGTGAGGAAGTGGAAGCGGCCTGGGTATTAGACAAGAGGAAAACGAGTAATATTTCGGTCATAAATGGAAATGTCACGGTGTCCTGGCACTGTTTGCTTTGCATATTTATAATTTCGGTTATTTATACCCTGCTTTGTTTTAAGAAGGATCTCAGGCAACTTACAAAAATATACAAAATAAGAAAGTGAGGAAACAGCGGTGAAGGGAAAATATTACGAAAGCACAGACGGAGCAGGGCGGGAGAGCTTAGCCAGGGCACTGCGAGGCCTGTGCTCGCTGAACGCGCCGGCCGTGCGGCTCTGGCTTCCCATCAGCCGGAGTGAAGGTGACTGTGATCAGTACCCAGAGTCACAGACTCCTTAGCACAAAGCGAGGCCGAACAGGAGCCCTACGATGCGTCCCTGGTACAAAACCCAGGTTAAAATGTAGTGACCGGTTTTCACAGCAACGTTCACAGGGCACGTAACACAGCAGGGCTCACAGAGGAGTGTTTCTAACTCTCCTTAGTGAAGGCCATGGCGTAACACCCCAAAGTAACTCACTTACATGTCAGGCCGCAGGGGCGAGCCTGGGACAGGCCTAGCGAGAATCCTGCCGGCTCGTGGAGTCTAAGTTTTCAGAGAAATGTGTTTATGGAAAAATACAGTTCCTTCCATTTTAATAATTGTTTTCAATGTAAATATTCAAGTAAATGAACAAATAAAGTAAAAACACAAAACCCACGTCGGCTCTCCAGGGCACGTGTGAAGAATGTGGATGTTTTCTGTACATAAACACATGCATCAGCATGTTTATGTATGTGCATATCACACACATGCACACACGTCAGTGGCGGCCCCTCTGGCACCCACCACTCATGGATGCAGAGCCATCTTCTTTCAGTCACATGCTGTGGCCACAGGTGCCGCTGCTGGTCCACATGGACCAGTGGACAGACTGGGTCTGGGGACAGTGCTTTGTGTGCTGCCGGGAGCCGAAGCCAGAGAGGGACCGGGGCAGAGGCCAGGGCAGAAGCGCCCTGAAGACCTCCGTGGGGGGTGTTGACTCAGGGAGGATGCAGGGGAGCTGCTGCAGGCCACCTACCCCCCCTCGCCCCCCACCCCCTATTCCCCTCTATCCAGGCAGCAGATCTCACATACCTCCTTCCGGGCCAGAGAACTGTGAGTGAAAATGCAAGTAGAACAGAAAAAAAAGATCTTGTCCTTAGTTGCTGCAAATGCCTTGGTGACAGAGACAGCCAGACCCAAAGACCCTCTGTCCATGAAAGAGAGGCAGCAAACTCAGCAAAAGGAAGCAGGCTTGCTAGGAACATCAGGCCAGGGAGTTAGAATAAATATCATGTCCTAACAGCTACAAACCCAACTATCGCAACCAAGGGATACAATTAGGGATTTCTAAAAAAGAATAGGTAGTAACAACAATGTTGTATATCAATTATATCTCCACTAGAGGCCTGGTGCACGAAATTAATGCATGAGGAGGGGGTCCCTCAGCCCGGCCTGCAGCCTCTTGCAATCTGGAACCCCTTGGGGCATGTCCGACTGCTGTAAGATCAGGCCTAAACTCGTAGCTGAACATCCCTCTCACAATCCGGGACCACTGGCTCCTAACTGCTTGCCTGCCTGCCTGCCCGCCTGCCTGATCGCCCCTAAGTGCCTCTGCCTCAGCCCCTGCTGCCATGACTTCGTCCAGAAGGATGTCCAGAATGACGTCCAGAAGGTCGTTTGGCTGTCAGGTCTAATTAGCACATTATGCTTTTATTATTTTAGATAAGAAGTGATAGTTACTAATGATAAAAATAGAGGATGTGAATATAAGAAATATGGCATAATTATTAGCATTAAAATCTCACTCCATTTCCAGAACAACACAAAACAGTTGAAAAAGAAATGAATGAGCTGGAATGGTAGGAAATGACATAAAATGGCACTCAGCTGAAAGGGATAAGGAAGCAAAACCACTAAAAGTTGAGACAGGGATTATACCATTAAATGTTCCAGCATCTATCAAAATAAGTGCCAGACAGAAAAATAAAGGGGGTATGGCGAGAGAGGAAGGAGAGAATTTCCAGATACGAAGATTTGGTTCCCCAGATGAAGGAAACCCCCAAATCCTGAGCTGGGTGTATTCAGACACACACACTCTCCGCTACGTGCTGGAGGGAGTTTAGACCATGAAGGATGAAAAGTCCTGACAGATTCTGTAAAGAAAACATTATTTACAAAGGAATGAGGTTCTGATTGATCACAATCTTCTTAGCAGCAACACCAGGTTGCAGAGGTTGACGAAATTAAAGGTAAGGAATGGAGATTGGAAAAAAGAAGTTAAAGGTAAACATATATATCAAATTCTAAGGCTATAAACTATTTTTAAAGGAAAACAAAGAGTGAACAGGTAAATTAATCAGTTCAGCCATAGGTTACTAAAGTGAGGTTAGAAATCCTATATAATAAAAGCCTAATATGCAAAGTGTCTGGTCGTCTGGTTGTCCGTTCAACCAATCAAAGCATAATATGCTAATGATATGCTAAGGCTGCTCAACTGCTCTTTATGATGTGAACTGACGACCAGGGGACAGACAGTTGACTGGTTGACCAGTCACTATGACATGCTCTGACCACCAGGGGGAAGACGCTCTGACCAGTAGGTTAGCTTGCTGCTGGGGTCCGGCTGACCTGGTCCCTCCCCAGCCACGATCATGCACCAGTGGGGTCCCTCGGGCTGGCTTGAGCCCTCTAGTAATCTGGGACCCCTCGAGGGATGTCAGAGAGCTCGATCCTGCAGGCCAGGCCGAGGGACCCCACTGGTGCACGAATTCATGCTCCGGGCCTCTAGGATAATGACAAACACAATATAAATCAAAAGGAAAAGTCAATTAAACAATTTTGAGTTATGCAAATCAAAACAACCAAATTTTCTTTTGGACAGAAAATATCTCCCACCAGGAAAGGGAAACAGGAGAGAAAGGAAAGGGAATGAGGAGAAGAGAGGACAGCAGGCAGGTGACTACACATAAAGCACTTGTCTCAACAGAATCTCCAAGGGACTGTCCTGTTCACTCTTATGGGGGAGACCTGATGGTGACGCTGAGATGGGGGACGCCGTGCACTCCGGCCTGCACCATGCCTCAGGCCGGGGCAGGCAGCTCTCACCATGAGTATCCCTAAAGCAAACACTGGGTAGACATGGCTTAACATGTTTGTTTCACATATTAAAAAAAAAGAGAGTAAAGAAGGAAATGAAGAGAGGAAAGAAAGCACTGTGGAATCTCTGTGAGGCCTGGGTCCGATCAGCGTGGTGTCTGTGAGGCCGTGGGTCGGATCATCGTGGTGTCTGTGAGACCGTGGGTCGGATCAGCGTGGTCTCTGTGAGGCCATAAATCAGATCTGACCCACAGCCTCAGAGAGATCACAGCCTCACAGAGACCACACTGATGCAGAAGTCCTTGCGGAAGTCCCAGCAACAACAAAATGTTAACACTTCCCAGAAATAAATGGTATTTTGTTCTAAAAAATCTCTTTTGTGGATGGAAACAGGATTCAGCTGTGCCCTAAACACTGTGCCTGTCACAGATCACCAACACCCCCCATGGGATCCAAGTGCATTTCAGCGACTGTCTCTTCAATTTGGAGAGAACATCCTTGAAGGTGTAATCTATACTAATAAAAGGGTAATATGCGAATTGGTCATGACACCCTCACACACGACTGAACAGCAGTCTGCGTGGGGTGACCAGGCTGGCAGCGGGGGACAGTGAGGGGTGACCAGGCCAACAGTGGGGGGCAGTGGGGCAACCAGGCCGACAGTGGGGGGCAGTTGGGGGCAACCAGGCTGGCAGGGGGTGCAGTTACAGGTGATCAGGCCAGCACACAGAGGCAGTGAGGGGCGATCAGGCCGGAGGGGGGGGGGCAGTTAGGGGCAACCAGGCAGGCAGGCAGGTAAGCAATTAGGAGCCAGTGGTCCCAGATTGTGAGAGGGATGTCCAACTGCCAATTTAGGCCCGATCCCTCAGTCAGACATCCCCTGAGGGGCCCCATATTGGAGAGGGTGCTGAGGGGCACCCCCATCTTGTGCATGAATTTTGTGCACCGGGCCTCTAGTTATAATAATAAGCAAGTGTTACTGTGAAGTTCACTAAACAACTGAAATGCCTCATTACACTTGCTCCTCAAGGACTCTGCCTCCATTGTCTTAGGAACTGCACAAAATACTACATGAGAGGACTGCACAGGACCCCTCATTCTGGACTCGAATGCATAAAACTGGACCATTAAACTGTCAGGGAAAGCTGTCACAAGCTGGGCCAACCTAATGCAGTTGTACCTCCGATGGGAAGTGATGGCTGATTTGCGCTGAGAGGGTACCTGTGCGCAGCGCCCACCTGAGCGTGCTCGTGGGTCAGGTCTCTTGTACTCTCAGCAGCAAACACCATTCTATCTGCTTCTCCAGAGCTTCCCTCCAGTCCTGGCGTGGGACATGAAAGATGCTTTCTGAACATCCTCTGGGCTTTAAGTACCACTGACGGTGGGTCGGCAACCAACAATGGAACACGATGAGAAATGAACGGCAAGCCCTTCCTTCAGGTTAGCTGCGGAGCACACGCAGCATTCCAGCAACTAAGAATAAAGAAGAATAAAGACTTGCAACCTCATTGCTCCTTCCTCCTTCCCTGCCCTCCTCACCCCGAGCCCTGTGCCTGGGAGAAGGGTGGCTGTCAGCATTAATCTCCCTTAGTCGATGCAAACATGAGCACTAGCGTCCACATAAACTGATTATTGGGACTGTGGGTCCCTCAAGGACGGGGCTGTATCCTGTTGGCACTTCAATCTGCAGACGGAGAACAGTGCCGGGCATGTGGTGGTCGCCCAGGAGCAGCACTTGGTCACGGAACCCAAATAGATAGGCTGGCCCTCCACGAAGCGTGCAGCTTGCAGGGTCACCTCCGATGCGGTTGCTGCAGATGGACCTTCCTCAGGGGGGTGGACCACAGTCATCTGATCACCAGGGCATGGAAGCATCCTGGATTCCCAGTGGCGCAAGGAAGCAGGAAGAATTGTATGCGGAACACTTAGTCATGTGGGACCATCAAGTATCCAATCCGGACATTTTGCTATTATTTCATCTTTAACATTTTTGGGGGGAATGGGGGGAATGAGTGAACAAACCAGTTTTTAAATAGAATTAATGGCTCATAAAGGGCAATGTAGGGAGTGAACAAAAGCTGGGAGGAGTTTAGAATCCATGTTTATTGATCGTCTGTTACATGCCAAGCCGTTAGCGGGCTTGGGCTGATCCCAGTGAGTGACACAGAGGCGACCCTGTCCTCTCCAAGGCAATAGGCAGACACCAGCCCACTAAACACACAACCAGGTGAACGAACACCTTTAGCGCCTCACAGGAGAGAGATGATGCTGAGCTGGCGCTGGGCAGGGGATGCAGAGCACGACCCTGGGGAGGGCACCGAGGAGGGAACGCGGGCGGAGCTCAGACCAATGAGCCACAGAAGGAAGCAACAGGAGGGGCATACACCAGCGCGTGAGGCCTGGGTTTGACTATAAACACGCATCTATGTGCAGACCTGGCAGGTGCCTGTCCCCAGGACTCTCAAGCTCACGTCTGTAAAATCAAAATAAATCATGTGGGAAATCGGTGTGTGGCTGAGGCTCTCGATGGCGAGGCACCCAGGCTCCGTCGACCTTCCAGAAAACATCGCTTCCTTTCTCCACTCACTCACAGCGTCAGAGGGGCTCCTCGCGGAAGTCCCAGCAGCCCCAGCAGCAACGAGATGTTCACACTTCCCAGAGATGGATGGAATTTTGTTCTAAAAAAGCTCTTCTGTGGATGTAAACAGGATTCAGCTGTGTCCTAACCGCTGTGACGGTCACAGATCACATCCCCGCTCTGGGATCCAAGTGCGTTTCAGCGACTGGAAAAAAAAAAAAAGCCAAGATTGAAATGTCGCAGATTGAAGCCCTTACTTGGTGAGTTTTCAGTAACAGATTAGTGTGTATTTAATCGCCTTTCAGCAGGAGTTAATTTAATCTCTTTTACATTAAACAGACTCTTAGGCACGGCTTCGCGGCGTGCGGATCACCACGGGGTTACCCTGCTATTAATAGCCGCGTTGCATTTTTGAAAGCCCTAAGAAAACATGTGTCTGCTTTCATAACCTTTCCGAGCGGATTCCAGTTGGGTTTTGTCAGCCCATTGCACTGCCTGTTTCATAACAAGCAAGCACCCTTCTCTTGATGCTGCTGACACCTTAAACCAGGGGTCCTCAAACTACGGCCCACGGGCCACATGCAAATACAAATATTGTATTTGTTCCTGTTTTGTTTTTTTACTTCAAAATAAGATATGTGCAGTGTGCATAGGAATTTTTTCATAGTTTTTTTTTTAAACTATAGTCCGGCCCTCCAACGGTCTGAGGGACAGTGAACTGGCCCCCTGTTTAAAAAGTTTGAGGACCCCTGCCTTAAACTGTTAGAGCAATTTAAGTCTGAGCAGCTCTGCTCCCCAAAGCGAGACCAAGCCATGGGCCCAAATGAGCCCCAACAGATGACCTCTGGGCGGGGAACTGCAAAACCTCCTTGTCCTGCAGAGGAGTGAGAGCTGCATGCCCCACTCTCGCGACCCCCCACCCCCACGTACACAGGTGGCATGAAGCAGAGCCTGCAGGTGATGGCAGTGATGGGGTCCGGGCCTGAGGACGGAGGTCAGGCCTGGGTCACGGTGGCCTCGATCCCATGGGCAGTGCCCTTGCTGTCCCTGACTTCTGAGATGGGCAAAAAGACACGCTTTTCCCAGATGCGGTCCGCCCTGCTGACTGGCTGTCCTGCTGTCCCTGGGACCTCTGGTCAGCAGGCTGCTGCTAGGAAGAGCTAATGGGGGGCAGGGCGTGGTTGGGGGAGATGTGTGTCTACTCCCAGTAGGCTTTTAGGGAGGTGGAAAGAGTGCCCACATTCATGGAACTTTGTTACAGCAGCAACAGGAAACGAATGTACCGGGTGTCGGCTAGGGTTCCTCTGCCTTTAAGATCCAGATAAGATTGGCTTCCAGCTTCGCTCCAGAGTCCCTGCAGGGATTTCTGTGGGACTTCGGGTCACGTGGGATATTGTGTCCCTCAGGGCCTTGCTGGCTCTGAGCTCAGGGAGAGGCCTGTTAGGCGCTGGTGCAGTGGAGTCTGCTGACCACACCTCTCCTGCTGACGGAAGGGACCAGGCCAGGCTGGCCTGCTGGACAACCAGGGCACACGGAGCGTCCAGGCTGTCCCAGCCGAGGCAGCCAGGGCCCATCTACCAGTAGATGCGCGGACAGTGAGCAAGCCTGGGGGAGGTGGCGGGCCTGCTGGCGCCCCATTGGTGGGAGCAATGACCATGCACTGTGTGCACCCACGTGTGCTATTGCACAAGTCGCTGCGGACTCCCTAGATCAGCGGTTGCTGACCGGTGGTCCGTGGACCACTGGTGGTCTGTGGGGCTGATGACCGCTGCCCTGGTAGCCCACAGTGGCCCGAGGGAACGACATACCCCTCATAGCACCAGCCCTTCACGCCTTCCCACCTTCTCACACCCCAGCCACCCCATCGCTACCTCCTTCCAGCACGCTCCCTCTCTGTCTCCTCCCCCCACCATTCATTCCTATTGCTATTGAGGCCTCTGTATTTAAAGAACGGCTTCTTTCCACAGCCTCTTCATCAGAGGTAGCCTCTTAGTGTCACTGAGGAGCTAGTCCATTGCGGAGGGCTGGTCCGTGCAGAAGGAGTCGGCAGGCAGGCAGGTAATTCTGAGCCCGTCCTGAATGGGGTCCCTGGAGTCTGGGCGAGCAGAGGATGGTGAGGGCCCCAGAGCAGCCTCCAAAGTCGGGGGTGGGGGTAATGTCCCTGCTCATGACGCCCTAGATCAGAGGACATCATTCAAGTTCAGGGGCATTCAAGCGGCCCACACCTGTCCTGACGTCCAGCCCCAAGCCGCCTTGTCTTTTAAATATGTCACATGTCCTCAACAAGAGGCTTTTGCTCCCCAAAATCGCAGTGTGCTGCCCGGAGTGCTGTGTACAGAGTGGGCCTACTCGCTGTGTATTCGGGACAGGGAGGAAGTGTCTGAAGGAAGAAGAGCGATTACGTGGTGAAGATCTCTAATTAGTTTCAGCCTCTCTTAATGTTTTCATCTGAATTTGGTAAAATGCAATCTAGATTTGAAAAGGAATAAATAAATTCAAATGAAATTTCTTTTAAAAATCATTCTTAGAAAAGAGAAATGAGCCCTCGCTGGTGTTGCTCAGTGGATAGTGTCGGTCTGTAGGCTGAACTGTCCCGGGTTCGATGACAGTCAAGGGCACACACTTGGGTTGCCGGCTCCATCACCAGTAGGGGGCGTGCAGGAGGCAGCTGAACAATGATTCTCTCTCATCACCGATGTTTCTATCTCTCTCTCCCTCTCCCTTCCTCTCTGAAATCAATAAAGATATATTTTCAAAAAAGAAAAGAGAAGTAAGTGTGGACTATGCAAATCAAAAGGAATGACAGTTTGCAAACTGGAGACTTTGAAGCTACCGGAGTCAAAGGTGGGACTCCATCAGCCGCCTCCGGTTGTAACCAGGGACATGGTCACTCATGGAACGGCACGGGCTCCACACGCCGCAGACAGCGCACACACGCCGCTGCTGGCGTGAGAATCACTGCTTGAGGCGAGATTTGCTTTGAACAACTCCCTGGCAGATGCTACAGCTTTAACACAAAGCTAATGTGTGGCAGCAGCACGTGTGGAAATATCAAGGGCCTGAAAATCATTTTATGTAGAACAGCCGTCCTTCGCCTGGTATTTGAAATGTCCACTGACTCGATATTCATTCAGAATTTTCATCACTTCCTCAGGTTGTTAATAAAGATTAGCTGTAGCTTCAGAGAATATTACTTATTACTTATTTTTAAAAATAACTGTTATTTTTAAAATATATTTTTATTGATTTCAGAGAGAGAGAGATAGAAACATCAATGATGAGAGAGGATCATTGATCGGCTGCCTCCTGCATGCCCCCTACTGGGGATTGAACCTGCAACCCGGGCCTGTGCCCTGACCGGAATCAATCCATGACCTCCTGGTTCCTAGGTCGATGCTCAACCACTGAGCCACGCCTGCCGCGCTGTTATTTTTTCTTATAACAAAAGTAATATGTACTTAAGGAGTCGTTCACATGGACTGCTCTGGATTCCCAACACCCTGCACAGCAGGTGGCATTCACCCTGTTCAGATGGTTGGCTAACACCCCGACCTCAACGTCATGGCCTTTGAACCACACACTCACACACACGCACACGTTGGCTGAGTGTCCAGGTAGCCGCGTGGTTCTCGTGACAACAGTATGGAGACCCAGCATGGCTGCCAGGTGGCTGACTCTTCTCCTTGGGGTGGAGTCCACCCCCTCTCATGGCCCGGGGCTGGCTTAGTGACCGCCTGGCTAACAACCTCGTGGAAGATACTTCCGGGCCTTTGGCACTAGGTGCCAAGGAGCTTGCCACTCTCACCGGGCTGCCCGGTGCGCTCTGGAAGCCCTGGCCTCTGCACACTGAGCCTGCCATGCTGCGGAGGGGCCAGCGGCGGCCTAGCCTCCGGGCCGCAAGCTGGCGAGTGAGGCCCTGAGACTGGGCAGCCTGTCAGCCTCTCAGGGTCCCGAGCCCTGGGCCAGTGCTCCGAGGGGCAGACTCACCTGGCCCCCGGGGCCTGCATTCTTGCTCCATAAATCCAACGGTTATATTAAAATTATTTTTTCAAGTCACTGAGTTTGGGGAAGTGTGTCAGTTGTGTATTCCTACAGAGCAAATCACCCCACGTGTGACCTCCTGCAGTCACCGCCTTACCCTCCCGTGTCTGTGGGCTCAGGAGGTGGGACGGCATGGCAGGGCTGGCATGGGCTCCGGAGTGGGACGCTGGAAAGGGCGTGCCTCCAGCTGAGGCATCTTCCTTCCTTGGGGGTGCTTTGGACGTCAGCCAGGACCTCCGCTGGCCGTCGGTGGGGACACCTGAGGCTGAGGCCTTCCCAGACGGTCTCCTCACTGGCCGCTTGGGCTTCCTCGGGGCTCGGGGCCTGGCTCCGAGTTAGATGAGTGTCTGTTGCCCCTTGTGACCTACTCTTGGGAGTCACATACGTCCTTTCTGATGGGACCACATGCCTAGATTGAAGGAGGGAAGACGCAGCTCAGGGGGCCAGGCCCAGGGAGTTTGCCTGGGCCCAAGGGACGGGGGCCCAGGACTTTCAGGACTAAATCTGAGCAGCGCCTGGCCAGTCAGCCTCCTGCAGGCCCCGCACCCGGGATCAAGCCCGCAACCCAGGCCTGTGCCCTGACCGGAAATCAAACCCTGACCTCCTGGTTCATAGGTCGATGCTCAACCCCTGAGCCGCACCAGCTGGGCTATCTGTTCCACGTTTTTGGTTTCTCCTTCGGGAGTTCAGGGATGCCCATTGGTGTGGGTGTGAGGCTGGACGGGAGAGGGTCAAAGCCGGGCTCTGGAGCGGCCGCTGTGTCCGGTCAGGATGGCCCATTTGCGGGCTTGTAGATCTGGTATCAGTATTTGAACCATTTTCTGCTGTGTGTATGCGTTTTCTAATCTAAAAATGAAGACACTAACATAATGTGTCTGTTGAAGATTTTGTGAGGATTCAATAATGATGTTAAACATTTCTAAGGAAGTATGCGAGGGTTTTCTTGAATTTATCCTGTTTGAAGTTTGTTGAGCATCATCGAGTGTCTGTAAATTTCTCTGTTTCATCAAATTTGGGATATTTTTAGCCCTCAATTATGCAAATAAGTTTGTATTCCATCTTCTGCTTTCCTTCTGGGATTCTAATTACCCAAATGTTGCATGGTTTGATAGATAACAGGTCCCTGAGTCTGTTTTACTTTCTCATCTTCTCTTTCTGTTCCTCAGATTCGATCATTGCTGTTGATGTATATCTTAGTGTTCTTACTCTCGCCTCCGTGGTCTGCCTTGTGGACTTGGGTTGCTGAGTTCATCCTGTGAGACTTTGGGTTCAGCTACCAGTGTTTTGGTTCTAAGGTTTTCATCTTGTTGGTTTTAGCTTCGTGCCTCTTGAGTTGGTGCCATGCATGCGTGTGGTCAGGGCCGGGAACGGTGGGTAGATAGCCCGGGGCCCACCCTCAGCATGGCTGTTCCCTGTCATGCTTTCCTGCTCTCCTCAGTGGTTTACAGGAGAAACACTGGCTTTCCACCGGCACCTGTCCTGTGTGTGGCACGCCAGCAGCACTGAGCCTCTCCTGCCAGCCACGGCAGCGGGCGTTTCTCGGCGTAGCTCCTCTCTCTCCTGCAGGAGCGTACCCAGCACAGGAGCCGTGCACCGCTGGCTCCGGCGACTCCAGGGAATTGCTGTTCGTAGCGGATCTGGATTTTTAGTTACTTTCCTGGCGGAGCTTCCTGTGAGATATTACTCTGTCAATACCAGAATCATAAATGTCTCCCTTAATAATAAAAAAAAAGCTTGTCCTTTTATTCTAACTGGATTTTGAGTCAAAGCAAGAGTAGATAGGAACCTTTTTACTTAACCATCTCTCGCTAGAAGTCCTTCCGATGTTATTCTTTTAATAAGGGACCAACATTTATGTAACGTGCAGTTCTCTCTCCCTCTTTGTAAGTGTCCTCAGAGCCAACCCAGCAGGAAGAGACAACCTTGCTGCTGTGGATCCTGCATTTGGAAGCCGTCTGCCCACGGCCACAGCCACGGCCACGTTTCAGAGCCCTTCCCAGGAACCAGAGCCAGCGAGGAGCTCACAGTGGGGCAGAGCCGGGACCTCATTCACTGGGTGACATGACCAGCTGCTCAGTCACTGTGTGCCTCAGCGAGTCTGTGCATTTGGGACAAAATGTCTACTTTAAAGAATGGTGACAAAGATTACAGGAGGTGATGAGTATAAAGTCTCGAGAAAGGAGTAGATGATAAGAAAATGTTGTTTCCCTTTGAACACGTCATTTAATTGCTTTAGTCTGTCCCTCAATTTTATAATCTCTGCCGCTTTATTCATAACTTCCTGTGGTTACTCGAGGCTTTAGTTTACTCTTCCCATTATGTTTTAAGGCGCTCAAGGGACAGATTTTACTTATTTGTGTATCTCTAGCGTGCTTTGCAGATACCAGGAATACTCATGGGGTATTTGCAGAATTGAATTTGTTTTCTCGAATTACCTTTTCATCAATATTACAGCAGTTTCCTCAGAGACCTTGTAAGTCTCAATAGCTGTTCTTAAAACGCACGAAAAGCTCTTAGTTTCATTACCTTTTCTGTTTCTTTGATCCCTTTTCAGTGTTTAAAAATAAACGTAAAGCCCTAACCAGTTTGGCTCAGTGGATAGAGCGTCGGCCTGCAGACTGAAGGGTCCCAGGTTCGATTCCGGTCAAGGCTGTGTACCTTGGTTGCAGGCACATCCCCAGTAGGAGATGTGCAGGAGGCAGCTGATCGATGTCTCTCTCATCGATGTATCTAACTCTCTATCCCTCTCCCTTCCTCTCTTTGAAAAATCAATAAAATATATTTAAAAAAATAAAATAAACGTAAAGATTTGAGTTGGGCCTGGTCAGTGTTGCTCAGTGATTAGAGCATCAGACCAAGGGGTCCGGTTCTATTCCCAGTCAAGGGTACATACCTTGGTTGCAGGTTTGATCCCCAGCCCAGTCAGGGCAAGTGCGGGAAGCAACCAATGGAAGTTTCTCTCCCCGGTCCCCCACACCCTCTACCTCCCTCCTTTCCACTCTCTCTCGATGGAGAAAATATCCTCAGGTGAAGATTAACAACACAAAACAAACAAAAAACAACAACCAGAAACAAATAAAAACAAACAAACAAACAAAAAATGCGACTTGAGCCTGTGAGATTCGGAAGCACACAGAAATCATGTTTACCCTGAATTCATGATGGCACGTGTCTCTCCATCTCAACTTCAAATGTTGTAGGAGACTCATAATCAAGGACTAAATGTCAGTAGAGCAATTCTTTTTTTAATCACATAGTTTTTAATGATCGTTGAGATCATTTAATGACCAGGGATTCATACTTTCCAAAGAATTTCACATACACTTGAGCTTAGCATGTGCGGGATGCCGCCTTTCCCCTCAGTCTGTGGTAGCTGTCGCTTTCATCTGCCCAGCACGGTCCAGTCCCACCCTCACGGGACGGGGTCTGAGCAATGCCAAGCGGTGCTGGATCCCAGCACGGGCTCTCCAGCGGGTCCGTGAGTGCGCAGGCGCTAAAGCAGCACGTCGTGGCCGTGTGACTGATGGCGGAGCCAGAACTCCTCTACGAAGGCCTCCTACTTCTTCTCCAATCTTGGTTGGTGAGCGCGACCGAAAGTGCAGGGAGGCCCTGAGGATTTTTCCGAATCTCTCCCTTTTTTGTCGCATAAGGTAATCACAATTCATGTATTCAGATACAGATTTGGGAGTTGCTTGAAACATTAGGCTCTTGACATACAAGGAAATAGCACAATTGGGATTTTTCTTGGTTCTCTCCTCTTCCCCCGTCCCGTCTCTCCTGTCTTCCAGTGAGTGTGAGGCAATTGCTTGAAGGTTGCTGGAGGAAAGGTGTTTACTGAGGCTGCTCCAAAACAGAGAGACCTGAGAAGGAAGAGGACCAGGGAGCACTGCAATCCTGGAGCCAGGGATGCTGGAGCTGGGGATGCTGGAGGCTTGGGGATGCTGGAGGCTGGGATGCTGGAGACTGGGGTTGTTGGAGGCTCAGGGGTCCTGGAGGCTATGAATGCTGGAGGCTCAAGGATGCTGTAGGCTGGGATGCTGGAGGCTCAGGAGCAGCGCAGGCACTGCCAGCAGAAGGGGGCGGCCTCCGTGTGTCTGTGACCTTCTACGGTAAAGGCTCTGAGAACACAGGAGTGAGCCCAGGTTTGGATTTCTGAAGCCGAATGACCGAGGACAAGTCCCAAGGAGTCGATGTGTGGTTTCTTTTATCAAATGATTTACAAGGTGGTTACCTATGTGTGAGGGAAGGGCTTCCTTGCAGGTATTGTGTCCTGAACGTAGAATCTCCGCAAGTCCCTCCTCTCCTGTCACCAGTCTCTCCTGTGTCTTCGAGGTCTGCGCTCCAGCTGACATGCAGCGTCCCTGGGCTCCTGCTCGCTCGGTAGCTCGTCACAGCCTCACGTCGCTTGTTCTCTGTGTGTTTTTGTCTTTGGAACATGCAGTTATGGGGGCTGTTTTGGAGACAGTGAACTCGGATGTGTGTGTTAAATCTACTCTTTTAATTTAGATTTTTTTCTTGACTTCAGAGGGTGATAGATGAAGAATTGTCCCACCGCTTATGAGAATAGTTGCTATGGCAATCAGGTAAGATTAGAAGACCTAGTGAGCTTCATGCATCTTTCCATTTAAAGCATTCATTATTTTGATGAATGCAGTGTTTTCATGAGAAGCAAATTACCTTTGATGATAAAATTACGTTTATGGATGTCTACTAATGATTCTAGCGGGTTTGGCTCTGAGCAATTATTTAGCATTTAGTCACCATAGTGGTGGCGTTCACACTGCGCATATTCTTTCTCAGCACTTTCCAAACCTCACTCCTAATTGGCTATTTCCTCCCTAAAACGCCGTCTTCACACGGTGTAGCACTGCGGTCAGTGGAACCCGCAGCCGGCCCACCAACCGCGTGCCTGCCGAGAGCACTGTTGTGAGTTACACGCAGGCACAGTGGGACGCCAGAGGGCTGAGGCACCGACTCAGGGGATCCACGTGCAGGACGAGTTTAGTACTAAGATGGCCCACTGATCGTGTCCTTGCACGCAGCCAAGGCGAGCTCACAGATCTGTGTGTGACAGTGGCAGAGACCTCAGGTCTCCGGTCGTGGAGCCAGAGCTATTTGAAGGACACCTGAGTCCAGTGGCCCCCGAGTCCAGCATTGCTCACTGTGCTCTGGGCCTGACTTGATAAAAGACAAGCTTATGTTTTCAAGGCTTGCCGGGAGCTGGTCCATCCTCGCTGTTTCAAGGGACCTGGCATATATGGCATACTGTTCTTAATATGTTTGCTCACCTTCTTGGCACTATGTGTTTTAACTAAGGTCACCTCTCTGAGAAAGGTTGTTTCCCTAGGTAGGGATTTTCCCCTGAAGTTAGGGAGGGAATAAAACCCCTTAACTAAGTGCCAGGAGGGTAATTAATCACTTTAACTACGAACAATCATGCTTAAGCTACATAATCTTTACTCCCTGGAATGGAGATAAGAAACGCCCTAACCTTTGGAATAGAGATTGATAGGATTGGAATCAACTGGTATAAATACAGATGTAACAAGACAACAGGAGACAGATCCAAAACACAGAACCTAGAAACAGAACCTAGAGAGAGAACATGGCAAAAGATCCTGGACAGAACTTGGCTGGAGAACCTAGCTGTCTCTGTGTAATTCCTTCTTTGCCGACTCCGTCCACACCTTTGGGGACCCCTGGACCTGCTGGGGCTGGACCCCAGCAAAGGCTCTCCTGTGACTTCTGTGTTTAGTTCCATTTAATGCTGATGTTGTAAATTCTCATGATTCCAACAGGAATGTAATGTTAGACCTGAGGGCTTTGGGCTTCACAAAAACAGTATAAGTAAAGTGCGAAGACTGACTCTATTATTCAGATAGTTCTTTCCAAGTTTTAGAAATTAGACTTGCTACTCATTGACATTTGGGAAAATTTTTAATTATTTAATTTTTGCATAAATAATATTTAAATTTTTGTTTCAAATTGGAATAGATGGATATTATAACTGCAACTAGAGGCCCGGTGCATGAAAATTCATGCACTCGGGGGGGGGGGGGGCCCTCAGCCCGGCCTGCACCCTCTCACAATCCGGGACCCCTCAGGTAGGGTCCCTAGGCCTGGCCTGAGATCAGGGCCTATCGGGGCTTTCCTTCCCCTGGCTAGAGGCAGCTGGCCCCACCCCCACTGCTGCCACTGCCTACCTGATCACCCCTAACCACTCTGCCTGTCTGCCTGATTTCCTCTAACTGCATGCTGGGGGGTGGGGCCAGCCCTGCGAGGGGCTGTCTGCCTACCTGATCGCCCCTAACCACTGCCTGCCTACCTGATCACCCCTAAACACTCTGCCTGCCTGCCTACCCCTAACTGCTTGCTGGGGGCGGGGCCAGCCCTGCGAGGGGCCATCTGACTACCTGATCACCCCTAACCTCTGGCCTGCCTACCAGATTGCCCCTAACTACTTGCCTGCCTACCTGATCACCCCTAAACCCTGGTCTGCCTACCTGATCACTCCTAACCACTCTGCCTGCCTGCCTGATTGCCCCTAATTGCTTGCTGGGGGACAGGCCCAGCCCGGAGAGGGGCCATGGTAGTTCTGGTCTCTGGTCATTCCGGTTGTATGCTTATGGTGGCTGGCCTTTTTTTATATAGGATTATGCGACTCAACATTATAACTTTTTACTTTTTCTTCATTAGACCTAACTTTTCTTGTTTACATAAATATCTCCCTGAAGAATTCTACTACTCTGAGTGAGGTCTGAAAATGTAGAGTAAGTTATCTGCTCCTCTCACTGTTCTGAAACAGGATTGGTATAATTTATCAATGCTGGGCTAAGTGGTTTTATTTAATAAATTTGTTGTTCCTCATAATAGTTCATCCCTTCAAAAAGATCAATGGTTATTGATTTTTCCCAAGAACTGGAGCTAGGGGTGTGAGATGATATTGCTGTTAATAATGAAAACAATGCTTTTTTGGAAATCACTAATGTGAGTCTAGGCTACTTCCTGTGTGGGCACAGCCAGCACCATGGAGCAGGAGTGATAAACCCCACGGTGAGCCCTCACTATGCGCAGGCATTGCTCCAGGAGCTCTGTGTGCATTAACTCATCGTCCAGTTCATAGGCAGCCCTTTGAGACTGGCTTCTTTCACTTCTAAATGCATAATAAGATGTACTTCCTACATGTCTTGCCATGGATTGATAGCAGTTTCTTTTTAGCACTGATAATATACCGTTGCCTGGATGGGCCCGAGTTTACTATGCATTCACCTACTGAAGGACATCGTAGCTGCTCCAGGTTTTGGCCAGTGTGAATGAAGCTGCCGTAAACTTCCTTGTTTGGGTTTTTGTGTGGACACACCTTTCACCTCCTGTGGGTAGATACCCAGGAGTGTGACTCCAGATTGCATGGGAAGAGCATGTTTGGTTTGGTAATAATTGGCCAGGCCGTCTTCCACAGCGGCTGTGCCATTCTGCCTTCACATCAGTAAAAAATGTGAGTTCTGGCTGCTCCGCATCCTCACCAGCATTTGCTGATGTCAGCTTTGTGGATTTGGGCCACACCAGTAGGCATATCTCATTTTTTAAATTTGCATTTCCCTAATCCCATATGACCTGGAGCACCTTTGCAAATGCATGGCTGCCATCTGTGTAGCTCCTTCAGGGAGGTGTCAAGACCTTTTGCCCATTTATTAACAGACTAGTGGCCTGGTGCACAAAATTCATGCACAGGGGGGGATGTCCTAGCCCAGCCTGCACCCTCTCCAATCTGGGACCCCTCAGGGGATCGGGCCTAAACCGATTGGACAACTAGATCAATGGGAACAGAACAGAGGTTCCAGAGCCAGGCCTACACAAATGTAGTCAACTGATCTGTGACAAAGGACACAGGCAACACGGGGGAGCAAAGAGAGTTGTCCGCAGAATCAGGCTTAAACCGGCAGTCAGACATCCCTCTCACAATCCAGGACTGCTGGCTCCTATCCACTCACCTGCCTGCTTGCCTGATCACCCCTAACCACTCTGCCTGCCAGCCTGCTTGACCCCAACTGCCTCCCCACTGGCCTGCTCACCCCCAACTGCCCTCCCCTCCTGGCCTGATTGCCCCTAACCATGGCTTTGTCTGGAAGGACATCCAGAAGGTCTCCTGGCCTAATTAGCATACTACCCTTTTATTAGTACAGATTCTTTTTTATTGGTCAGTTTTCAGAATGCTTAGTACATTTTGGATAAGAGTCCTTTATCAGATGTGTCTTTGCAAATGTTTCCTCTCAGTGTAACTTGCCTTCTCATTTTCTTGACCTTGTCTTCTGTGGAGCAGACAGTTTTAATTGCAGTGAAGTCCAGCTTGTCTCTGATTTCTGTCACGGTTGTGCCTGTGGTGCTGTATTACTCATGTCATTGCCCGTACCCACTGCCTCGATTTCTCCTGCGTTGTCTTCAAGGAGTTTCAGTTTTGTGTTTTGTATTGAGGCCTGCGATGCACATCACGTTAATTTTCGTGACAGATGTAAGGTCCGCAGATTCATTTTTCCCCTGTGGCTGTCTGATCATTCCAGCACTGCTTGTTGAAAAGACTCTCTTTGCTTCCCTGTGTCGCCTGTGTCCTTTGTCACAGATCAGTTGACTACATTTGTGTAGGCCTGGCTCTGGGGCCTCTGTTCTATTCCCATTGATCTAGTTGTCCATTCTTTCATCAGCATTTGACTGTCTTGATAACTGTAGCTCATAGCAAGTCTCCTCTGACTGTATTTACCCAGCAGCCCCTTCGCAGTGCTCCCAACACCTCTACGTCTTTGTTATTTCAGTACCTTCCTGCGTGGATAGCCCCTCTCCCTCCTGCCCTTGTGACTCTTGTCTTGACCGTCTTATCCGCCACGTCATTTCGTTTATTTAATAATCAGTATTGAAATTGGTGGTTAATGATCTTTCATTTATTTTTACATGTGGCTGCTTCTTCGAACACCTCGCACTCCTGTGAGGAGGAAGTGTCGCTGAGAGAAAGGAAAATTAAGCCTCCACAGAAATAGCCTGACTCTCCGTCCATCCCATAGGCTGGCAGCGGGGACCTGTTCCTGCCCATCTCATGGAACCTGCCCTCTTGTCTGTCTGCCTGTCCTGACCTGGGCTGTTCTCCTTTCAGACCAGCCCTGGATGGCTCACCTCCTCTAGAGACTAAGCTCAGACCTGCTTTCTCCTTCTGCTTCCACAGGCTGAGGTCCCTGCCCTGGCGCCACTGCCACTCACTGCTCTGCTTCCCTTCACCTCTGGGAGCGGAACCGCTGCCATGGCTTCTCGGTCTCCTGGGGACAAAGGCAGTTTCTTATCAATCTGCACATCCACTGACCATGGCCCCAGTGGCGGGGACACAGCACTGCTCAGCGATGTATATACTGGTATGTTGAACGCCTGATGCAAAACAGAGATACTGAACAGGGACTGCATCTGGGTGAGCCCTCAAGGTCTGGCTGTCCTTCAGATTCCGTTCTTTCTAAAAAAGACGCATGGCCTGGGCTTTCAGGGACAAGCTTGAGTCTAGCAGAGCCTGTCTCCCTTCTTCCAAGTGCGTGCAAGGAAGGGGGACGTTACTGTGTCTCTCTGTCTCTTATGTTTATGTTTCATCAGTTCATTTTGAGTTTCCGAGTAGCTGAGAGAAAGTGATTTGAAGTGGGTCATATAATTTTCATCTTTTTTTTTAATATTACATATATCCCCTTCACCACCCGCCCTTGACACTCTCCAGCCCGCCCCCCACCCACCGCCCCAGGCCTTTACCCCCCTATTGTCTGTGTCCATGGGTTGTGCATATATGCATACAAGGTACTTGGTTGACCACCTTCCACCCACCCACTCTATACATTTTATTACATTTCAACCGAACAGATTGCCCTACTTGTATGGAATCGAAATAATGATACGATTACAAAACAGAGAGCAACGTCAAGCAATACTTCTTTTGCCCACCAAGGAAGTGTGCCCCAGGCTCTGACCTAGGCATCACGTTCCATTACCTCACTCAGTTCTCATGGTCACCCCAGGAGGGAGGTGCGATTACCTAGCACCATTTTATGATGTAAAACTTAACATGGAAACCCCGAACACTTAACATGTGACCCTCTGCATGGGAGTGCTGCCTCCCTTCTAAAAGGAAGGCAGCCGGTGTGCTCCACGTGTGCTCACACGGGATTCTTGTGAACACAGCAGCGGTGCTTTGTGACTGCCGGGTTGGAATTCCCAGGAAGTGAGATTTCTCACAAGGTCATTTTATTTGAGTTTTACTCATTTGTGAGAATGGACGTTATTAAATTTTAAACAATGCAGAAACTGAGATATCAAAAGAAGAATAGAGATGGATAGAAGAAGGAGAAAAAAGAGAAAAAACATAATTTGTTTCAGGGAGAATAACTAGTTAGACATGAAGCATATAGCACAGTGCCTGGTATTCATATAGTCTTAGACACATATGTGTGTGCACATACAGATACATGCACAAATGAAGTATGTGGGGGGCGGTTAATGGAATACCTATCTACCTACAAGCCTACCTATTTGTCTATTCACCTGTTTATCTATCACTAAAATTAATAAACAATAGTTCTGGGTCCCAGGATTGCAACGCTCGATCGGGGATGAAAGCGCTGAGTCACTGTAATGTGGTGGGGAAAGTTTCACTTCACCTGCCTCAGTGCCCGCATCTGTAAATCGCGTGGATTCAGCAGATCCCCTCTGAGGACTTGCCCAGTTCGAATACATTGTGATTTCTGAAATGTTCACATTTGTCCACATTTTGGTATGGTTGTTGACTAACAGGTAGGACTAGTTAGTGGAAAAAAACTCAGGAGAAGAGCTGAGGAATCAGCCTCATATACAAACTGGGAAAGCAGCCCTTTAATAGACAGGAGCTACGTAATTTCTCAGGGAGTCATTTCCATTCGCTGACATTTACGTCTATTATAATGGTCTCTTTGTTTTCATATTTCTCCACAGATTTCAATCATATGAAACTTGAGGATTTTCCCACAGTAGTGTTGCAAATTCTTTTACTATGTTCTGTTTGTGAATAAGTGCATTCAAAACTGGAATTATTCAAATGAATGCTAAACCTCCGAAGATATATTTCTCCGCCGCTGGAAGAGTAATTGGGCTATTAATCTGAACCCATAAATCCCATGTAGGGTAATGAGCCTCTAATGTGCTCTCACTTTTTCCATTAACTTAGCGTCCAGGGCTTTCGGGTAAGTTATTCTGGCACCGTCACTACGGGACTGATATGACTCTGTTGCTATGGGAAACCTATTTCTGAAATGTGTGTTTTCCCTTCCGCACTGAGATCGCTAATTCTTTTATTCCACACTCCCAAATCTTACATGCCAAACTATGTAAGTATTCCTTTGTTTAATTTTATTATGATTATGTATGTATAAAAATATGTACCAGAGATTATGATAATATTAAAACTGAAAAGTAAATCAAAGCTTATCTTTCCTTAAGATATCTGACTATTGTAGCTACCAAAAACCAGAGGCCATCATTAATTCTGTAAATTACTGACTCATTTACATGTCCTGATGTGGGCACGGCAATGGCCTGATTTATATAATTTGGTGGAGAAATTGGAAATTGGAGCTTTAAATGTGGAACTAAGATTTCCAGAAGTGGTGTGTGCCTTGGACTATTTACACCACATGATGCCCCAAGGATGTAAGTTTGAGAAATAACCTACTTTTCTATATAATTAAAACCATGATGGTGCACAGAACCCACATCCTCGAGTTCAGGGTAAAGCTGAGCCTGTGAAGTGTGTAGTGGGAGAGAAGACATGAGTGGGGGGTGCGGACCCAGCTGCGGGAGTGTGTGTGGGTCAGGTGTAAGCTCGTGGGAAGTTCCTCCGTGCACATGGAGTGGGTCCAGCTCCCGCTCAGTGCACTCCCCTCAGAGCTGAGCCCCAGGGCAGGGTTTGTCACAGTCCCTCCCTGGCTCCCCCGATTGGAGTGTTAAATGGCTCGTCCTGGGATTCCAAGGGAGAAGTGAAACCCTGTCAATACAGTGAAGAGAGTGTACTTCACCTTTCTAAGCTCCTGGTACCAACTCCTTCATGAAGAGATGAATAAAGCCCTGGCCGGTGTGCTCAGTGATTAGAGCATCAGCCCTCGCCCCGAAAGGTTGTGAGTTCAATTCCCAGTCAGGGCACATACCTGGGTTGCAGGTTTGATCCCAGGACCCCAGTGAGGGCGTGTATGGGAGGCAACCAAGCTCTCTCATATCGATGTCTCTCTCTCTCTCTCTCTCTCTTTCTCTCTCTCTCTCTCTCTCTCTCTCTCTCTCTCTCTCTCTTTCTCTCTCTCTCTCTCTCTCTTTCTCTCTCTCTCTCTCCCCACCCCCGCTACCCATTCTCCCTTTCTCCCTTCTTCCCTTGCTTCCTTCCTCCCTTCCTTCCTTCCACTTTCTCTAAAAAAATCAATGGGAAAAATATCCTTGGGTCAGAATTAAAAAAAGAAAGAAAGAAATGAATAAAAATTTTCTCTAAAAGTTCCCCCCCCCAGAAAGTAGCATGCTCTTTGAAGAGATCAGTCATTCAGCTACACTGCCCTGCAGAAACCATTGAAGACAAATGAGCGGAAGGTATGGAGGCACCTCCAGCCTGTGGAAGGGGAGGAGCCTGAGAAGCGTGCAGGAGCTTCGTTACCAAGGGGAACACAAAACAGCCAAACGCTTCCACACAATTTTAACTTCGGTGACCGCAGATCAGGGGAAATGGAAGGCCGCTCCCTCTGTCCATTTACCATTTCACACCTGGGCTGGCCCCCAGGTTCCCATGTGCTGGTGATAATTTACACGTCTGTAGGTAACACCCTGTTGTACTTGTTATGTGTTTCTTCCCGAACAAGACCAACGGGTCGTTAAGTACAGAAGTATCAGTAGTCGTTTCTCCCAGTGCAAGGCTATTTATGTGTGATTTTGTTTGTCTCAGTCTCCCATCAGTACAGAGTCTGATTTGATTAGCTAGTTTCTCTACAGTCCATGTAGGAGGGAAATTACACCGATGTTTGTTTGGTTTTTGTTCGTTTTTTAAAAATATATGTATATTTTTATTGAATCAGAGAGGAAGGGAGAGGGAGAGAGAGATAGAAACATCAATGATGGGACAGAATCATTGGCCGGCTGCCTCCTGCACGCCCCCTACTGGGGATCAAGCCTGCAACCGGAGTACATGCCCTTGACTGGAATCAAACCCATGACCCTTCAGTGTGCAGTCCGACGCTCTCTCCACTGAGCCAAACCAGCCAGGACTACCCCGTGTTTTACGAGCTCTGTGGGAACCCTGTTTCCCCAGTGGCTCTGGAGAATGGCAGCTGAGAGGTCCTGAAAGTTAAGGGGAGGGAAGTTAGCCGCCGGGGTCATCGGCGCAGGCGGGCAGCCAACCTGCTGTCACTCGCTCAGGTAATGGAGCGGGTTCCCTGGCGCCTTCTACTCCGCGTGCAGCACTTGTTTGGTTTTCTCAAACGCAAACGTCCGAGGCTGAAGACAGTGATGAAAGGCAAATGGCCACTTGGCCGGCGGCTGGGCTTCCGGCGTGGAGCTGCTCTGTGATGAGAACACGCTGGTGAGGAACGTATCAGGATGGGCTCCGGCTGTGGACGCAGCGGAGGGGGGAGGGGAAGGAGACCTGAGCCCCCCTCACACCTGGGGACACCCCTCCTTAGGAAGGTGGGACTGGGGAGGGTGGGGAGGCGAGGCACTGTTTATCTTACCTTCAGATTACGTACGAGAACGTCCACTTGCCTTGGCTCCAGGCTTAGGAGAAGTCATAAAAAACTCCAAAATCGCTGTGAAATGTGGTGAAACGAAATCTGAAGCAAAGAATCTGTTTTTTGGATCAGGAAATTCTGATTATGCTTTTTTCCCACTGAAACAGGAAGCAGTGCGGAGGCAGCCCCTGTGGGGCGTGGGTGTCCTTTCTCATGGCTTCCTCGTCCTGGCAGATTGGTGATGGGGTGACCCTAGAGGAGAGGGCTATGCACCCCGAAAGTAAGCATTGGTTGGGGGCCTTACCTGCCCGTTTCCCAGACTCCTGGGCAGAGCTCGGCCCCTCTGGCCTACGGACCTGAGTGAATATTAACCTGATCAACACGGAAGCAGAGCGTGGTCAGAACACGTTATCCTCTGCAAGTTCGTGCAAAAGCAACCTCTGAAAACATTGAGATGAGCAGCTGCAGCTTTTTTGCATCAAATTCATGCCAAGATCACTTAGTCCTGGGGGTAAGCACTGCGGGCACCCACTCCCGGCCCCGCGCACACATTCCGGCTGCTCAGTCTTTCCCACGCAGCTCCCAGGCCGCCGTGCCCACAGCGCAGGCTACTCAGACTAAACCCACCAACGGCTCTGAGCCGGTGCTGGTGCCATGAGTGTGACATTGAAATGCAATGACCCAGGACTCGCGTCACGTGACTTCACTGAGTAGTTTAGTATCAAAGAACGTTGTAGGGCTGCCTGGGGTCACAGTGAAGCAGGCACTGTGGTCCATGGTGTGGGGACAGACAGACTGTCTTCGAGAGGCGGCAAGGGACAACTGAGCCAGGCGCCCAGATGTCTGTGCGGGTCTGGATGAGAGGAGGGGCGGCAGAGGCAAGAGCTGAGGACACAGAGAGCAACCCTGCGAACTGATGTGCGGAGGAGGGAGGAGCAAGGAGGCCAGATGCAGAGCGGAGGTCGGGGAGCGGCTGGCCGGCTCCGGCTCCGGCTCAGGCTCCAGCTGGGGACGTGGACCCCGAAGAGCAGGCCTGTGCTGAGCTGCCCTGGGCACCGTCCATGCAGGAGGCACCCGGGGCTGGTCACAGCCTGCTCCCGGGGCTCTCGGCTGCCCAATCTCTCAGGAGGCTGGTGTGTGCTGTCCGCAGCTGTGTCTCTTTAGGAGAAGGAGCAGTGAAATCAGACACACGCTTGGAGGTCCTGTTCCGTACGCTGGAGGAACACGCAGGCATTGCCCTAACACTGGCATGACAAGGCCCCTTGGTAAACATGCTTCTTAATCACTTGGCTAATGGATAGCTGTTGTGCGAATGGTTTTACAGCCTAAACCAAAGGAATATTCCGGTACTTCTGACCGGGAAACGCACGGCTATTGCTGTGATTTGTGGAAATGGCTTCGGCCGTGGAGCTCTTTGTGAGGTCGTGTTCTGAGTTTTTCCTGGCACGTCCTGCTTCCGGCAGCTGTGATCACAAATGCTCCATTTGACAACTCGGCCTCGGCAGCCTCAGTGCAGCTCTGTGGATTGGGGGTACTGAAAGTAACGTTTTCATTCCCGAGGACTAAAATTGTCTAATGTTAGACCTGAAAAGATCTTCATCCCATGAAAATAACAAAGTTTGTTGAGTATAACTTTTTAAAGTTAAATATTTATTGTTGAAGGTATTACGAATGCCCCCCTTTTCCCTCCGTTAACTCCCTCTAGTCCGCCCCACCCCCTCCGGCCTCCCCCTGCCCCAGGCCTTCAGAACCCTATTGTCCGTGTCCGTGTCCATGGGGTGTGCACAGATGCAGACATGGTCTTTGGTTGATCTCTTCCCACCCACCCGCCCTCCCCCGCCTTCCCTCTGAGATTCCACAGTCTGTTCCATGCTTCTAGGTCTCTGGACCTATTTTGTTTATCAGCTTATTTTGGACATAACTTTGCACAATCCCTGCTTACTGACTGATAGCTCCAATTAAGCTCCTATGTTGTCCAGAAATGCACACAGTCACATTGCACGGAACTGGATAGAACCTTTGCAAGTGCTCCGCTTGAAAAGGCCATTCCTCTCAATGGAGCCACGGTTTCCCTTCCGCTTGGCTTTCCAGTAGCTGAGAACAGAAAGCCCGGGTAACCTGAGAAAACAGGTTCGACCAGATTTCCAAAGGGATCTCAGAGCTTCAATACTGTGCCCAGGATTGCAGATGGTCAGCCTATCGAATTACTGGCCCTCCCCCGGACAGATGGCTGGGGGGCCGACAGGATCACTTTCAAGCTGTGTGTGTGTGTGTGTGTGTGTGTGTGTGTGTGTGTGTGTGTGTCTGAGGAAGGACAAAGGCCTTTTACTCTGAGAAGCAGAAACAATTGTGTGTGTTCCCTTGGCCACAGTTGTAGGAACAACCCTGAGGACTGACGCTGGAGTTGGGAGCTATGCATGAAAGGCATGCTCATCTCACCAAAACAGAGCAAAACGGTGTAGGTCCTGTTTCACCTAAACTGTCGCCAAATGTTCCTGTGAAAAGCAAAATTAAAACAGTAGCGAGCACCTGGAATAGCGGAAGGGATTCAGTTGGTAAGAAAATTTGGAATTTTATATTTATTTTTACTCTGAAAATTGGAAAATTGTATTCTTCATTAGTGAAAGATAGTTTAAAACAGGGGTGGGCAATCCCTGGCACACGTGCCAAACATGGCACGCCAGTAACTTTTGCTGGCACGTGAAACCCTCTCTTATAATCTTCCATTTACAATTTTTCTTAATACCGACTTCTTTATTTTTCAGACAAATTCAGTGTAGGTGCATCTTAGATAAATAAATAATTTTACACAACAAGTTATCTTAAAGACCATAGACATGGATTGACGAGAGAGAGGGAGAGCAATTTCTATGCCTCTGCTTTAACTCTCCCTGCCTTCCTAGATCCGACCAGTGTTTTGGTTTCATCCACATACGCTTGTGAATCTTTGTTCTCAGTGATGAATTTTGTTAAGTCTC
The DNA here is from genome assembly GCA_036010255.1 of Myotis pilosus. Taxonomy (NCBI): domain Eukaryota; kingdom Metazoa; phylum Chordata; class Mammalia; order Chiroptera; family Vespertilionidae; genus Myotis; species Myotis pilosus. The sequence continues at coordinate 2,851,028 of JASKON010000034.1, forward strand.
CCAATAGGAGTAGCCTGACGGATGAAAGTAGTAGCTCGTGCATATCTCTGAAGGTCATGAAATATAAACCTGATGTAAAATCTCTGTCATCAGTGATGCAGCAGCAAAAGTCCCACTGATAATAACAAACGGAGTCATAAAGTTTTCTGTCAGGCTATCAGTGTACATGTATACATTAAAAATAAATGTATTTTTCATCATCATATACTGTGTTTTGTTGCTCGAATGAATTTTATTATTTCTTCAAGGCTCTTCACATACGAACACCTTAAGAGATATCAAGTAGGCGTAACATGTTCTCAAAAAATTAGGGTTGGCACACAGAAGAATTTTGAGTCAGAGATTTTGCTGGTTTTGGCACACACTCACAAAAATGTTGTCCACCCCTGGTTTAGAATTTAAAATGATAATGAAATATATCTCCTTATTTACATGAATCTAAAAAGCTCCTTTTTGTAAGCTTTTGTTCTCTGTAAAAACCCACACTTCTTGCCTGGCCAGTGTGGTGCAGGGGCTGAGTGTTGACCTATGAACCTGGAGGTCATGGTTCGATTCCTGGTCAGGGCACATGCCCAGGTTGTGGGCTCGATCCCCAGTGTGGGGCTTGCAGGAGGCAGCCGATTGATGATTCTTTCTCATCGTTGATGTTTCTATCTCTCCCTTTCCCTTCCTCTCTGAAATATATACACACACCACACACACACACACACACATATATACTAATAAAAGTGTACTATGCAAATTGGTTGGGATGCTCTCACTCAACGACTGAACAGCAGGCTGTGTGGGGCAACCAGGCCGGTGGGGGTGGGGCAGTGAGGGGCAACCAGGCCAGCACGGGGGGTGGGGGGGCAGTTGGGGGCAACCAAGCTGGCAGGGAGGGCAGTTAGGGGCAATCAGGCAGGTGAGTGGTTAGGAGCCAGCAGTCCTGGATTGTGAGAGGGTATAGGCCAGGCTGAGGGGACTCCCCCGTGCATGAATTTTGTGCACCAGGCCTCTAGTATATAATATATGCCACATTTCTTCATTGAACTTGAGCTCCCCTCTGCCTGGAGAGAATGGAAGGGGAAGGGCTGGTGCAGAGCCGCACTGACCACTGGCTGCTTGCTGTGTCCGCACAGAACACCCTCATGCCTTCTGCTCCTCGAGCAGGTGACCTGCCAGAAAGAAGTTTTCTTCTTAGCATCATCCTGTCACCTGACATCGCAGTCTGCCCTCACGAGAGCAGTCAGAGGGAAGGGACTTCTTCTTCTGATGTTCCATGTGGGGAGTCAGCAGTACATTTCAAGTCTACGGCCTGGAGCAGCGCCCCAGGGACCAGGGTGTTTTGGGGAGAGAGCGAGGAGCCCTCGCCTGGAGACCGGTGTGCTGACCTGCGCCTCCTCCGTGGGCAGGGATGCTGTGGGCTGAGTGGACGCACATCTGGCACGTTCTTAAATATCAGGGTGACAGACAGCGGTCTCATTCAGCTTGTGCTTACAGCTCTTTGCCGCGCCTAATAGTAGCGAGGACTTTATCAAAGCGCCCTCCTGCTTTTTCCTCATCGTCCTCACAACGAAATGTACCGTGTCAATCATCACCAGGAACACTGAGCCATCCTTCCCTTAGTTAAAACCTTCCCTCTAGTCTTCACATTCAATTCTTTATGCTTCCATCTTTAAAAATGACTTCAGTCACTCTTTGGAGACAATCACTATATAAGTCCTCCAATACAAATGAATAAGTCAACCCAACTACAAATTGTAAAGCATTTACATCATCTGTGTATGTGTAGTCACAAAGAGCAAGAACATTTTGAGAGAGAGTTCACATACGTACTGTGTTTTGGTGGATAGAAACACTAACATGAGTGGTGCAGTAGAAATGACATTTCATGATATTCTGTGAAATCTGTAGCATATCTTCAAGCATCTTTGCATGAAAATTGAGTTATTTCTGTTAGAGGCACAAGAAGGGAAAGGATATATGAGCACATAATTAGAAAGAATGTTTTACAAAATGAATGTGTCCTAATTTATTTTTTTTAAAAAAGGTAAGATTTGAGTCAAGGTTAAATAATGAGGAATTACATAAATAAATAAATAAATAAATAAATAAATAAATAAATAAATAAATAAATAAATAAATAAAATGAGGACTTACAATTTCATATTCAAGGGAAATAAAACACGTGAGTTTAATTAAACAAGAAACCAACACACATAAAAATATTGTAGCTGAGCCCATCCAGTGTACTCAGTAGTTGAGCGTCAACCTATGATCTAGGACAGGGGTCCTTAAACTACAGCCCGCGGGCCACATGCAAATACAAATATTGTAATTGTTCCCGTTTTGTTTTTTTACTTCAAAATAAGATATGTGCAGTGTGCATAGCAATTTGTTCATAGTTTTTTTTAAAACTATAGTCAGACCCTCCAACGGTCTGAGGGACAGTGAACTGGCCCCCTGTTTAAAAAGTTTGAGGACCCCTGATCTGGGAGGTCATAGTTCGATTCCCAGTCAGGGCACATGCCTGGGTTGCGGGCTCCATCGCCTGTGCAGGAGGCAGCTGATCTATGCTTCTCTCTCATCATTGATATTTCTCTCTCTCCCTCTTCCTTCCTCTCTTAAATCAATAAAAGTATATTCAAAAAATATGATAGCTGATTTTATTATGTTAATTAGCCCCTGGCCAAAGGAACAATAAAAGCTGTCTGTGAATGTCGCTCTATGTAACTTCGACGAGATTTTGGTCTGTGTGCACCAGGCAAGACAGGGCGTTGGGCAGCAGGCGCATCGGGGTTGCGGACCTCACAGGCCTCAGCACCCAGCCGGCAAACAGGCCCACAGGTGCTAACACTCTTATTCTTGCTACTGTTGTTGTTGCCAACATGTAGTTGAAACTCGGGTGTAACTGCTCCGTCCGCAGTAAAGTAGCTTTTGCCCTGGGACCGTGCCAGCTGAGGGAGGTGTGTGATGGAGGAGTTGGGGTAGAGTCTCCCCGGTCACTCCTAGTCCCGTGCAGAGAGGCCCAGTGCTGGGAAGAGCACGTGTGCCTCGCTGAGGTCTGTCTTCCGCCAGGTTCCCGGAGAGCTCTAGGAGGAAGGCAATGTCTGGACATGGACAGGGGAGTAGTCGCTATCATCTCCACTTCTCACTTCTCTGCTGCCTTTTATGTGAACACTAGAGGCCCAGCGTGGCTCAGTGGTTAAGCGTTGATCTAGGAACCAGGTCAGGGTTCGATTCCCAGTCGGGACACATGCCCAGGTTGTGGGCTTGACCCCCAGTGTGGGGCATGCAGGAGGCAGCTGATCCATGATTCTCTCTCATCATTGATGTCTTTCTCTCCCTCTCCCTTCCTCTCTGAAATCATCAGAAATATATATTTTTAAACAGGAGTTTGCGCCCTAGCCAGTTTGGCTCAGTGGGTGGCATGTCTGCCTGTGGATTGAAGGGTCCCAGGTTTGATTCCAGTCAAGGCCACATACCTCCGTTGCAGGCTCTGGCCCTGGCTGAGGCACGTGCAGGAGGCAACCAATCAATGTGTCTCTCTCACATCAGTGCTTCTCTCTGTCTTTCCCCTCCCTTCCACTCTCTCTAAAAATCCATGGGAAAACATCCTCTGGTGAGGATTAATTAATAAAGAAAAAGGGGGCGGAGTTTGCTGTAGAGCAGCGTGCTGGGTGGCCCGGCAGCAGCCTCACACAGCTCCTGTGGGCCGGGTCTCCCGGGGGCATCCTTTTCTCTTGTGCTTGATTCAGCCTCGTGCTGTTTTGCACAACAACATGCTGTCCAGGCGTGTGGCCCGGGAGCCGTGGGCTGGACCACGCCGCCTGGTGCAGGGCTGTACCGCCGAGGCTTTCGTGATGCCCTCCATGACCTTCACACAAAACCTTTCCTAACAGCACGCTTCTCTGAACACGCCTCGTCCGTAAGCACGCGGGACCACCGAAGGCACCTTTCAGTAAAAGACAAAGACCCTCAAAGACTATTCTGGATTATCAGGATCTGGTTATAGTCTGTTTATAAGAGAGATACCTAAATCATAAAACATAATGACACCAAAAAGTCTAAAGAAAAGAGAAAATAGTGATACCAACGAAAAGGGAGCTTATGTGGTTATATTAATCATGGGAAAAATACAACTTAAGGCAGAATTTTTTAAAAAATAAAGAAGTGTAAGATTATATTATATACAGTATAACTAACATATAAACATATAATATCATATATTAATTACATAAAATAATATCTACTGTATATATTATATATTTAATTATATCTAAATATCTAAATATATAGTCTAATATATAAACTAATACATAATATATATCTACTATCATTAGATCTTAAACTTTGGTATTCAGAAAAAATTCCAATAAATCCATATATTAAATTATAGATATATATAATCTAATGTATAATAGAACATACACATATTATACATATTTTATATCATTTAATTAACATATTATATATTTTACATACTAAAATATATACATATATCATATGTAATATTTGTGTATGTTGGATATATGATTAGACCATAAACTTCTTTATTCAGAAAAAAATTCTACCTTAGGTATATTTTGCCTGATATTAATATAGCAAATATTAATATTCATTATATTATATATTAATATATTGTATATTAGGTATATATATAATATAGTGAAAAATAGACTTAATGAGAGAATATATTAAATAAAATATGACAATATTAATACTATCAATAATATAATATTAAGGTATTAATATATTACATATTAGAAATATAGCTGATAATGTATGTGTATATATACAGATAAAGTATACATATATAGAGCGTATTAAACCTCTATGAACCTAAATATCTAATATAAGAAACTAAAAAAAAGTAACAGTGTACATAAAGAAAGGAGAATGAATGAAATTATAGAATCAAGAACAGCAATTAATTAATATAGGCCAATGTCCCTTATAAGCATTAGAAGCAAAAATGCTAAATAAAATGTCAAACCAAGTCAAGCAATGTGTGTGTGTGCATAGAACTACATAAATCTGAGGTGAGACTAGTCAGCGCTGTGAGGAATGGGGCAACTGGAACTCTCACACACTGCGCTTGGATAGAATCTGGCAAAACTACTTGGTAAACTCTTAGCAAACTAATAAAATCATAACTTAAAAATATAGTTCCACCCGTAAAAGACTACAATACTTCATTTAAGAATATTCTAAAATGTTCAAACTCATCATTCGAAGACCACCCCCAATTTTCCTCCCATTTTTCTGACCTGAAATTTCTAGTTTCCAAAAACAAATATGGACTGAATGTCAATTCTCAACGGGAAAATGTCTGATGTGCTGGAGAACGCGCCCGCGGTTATAAACAAGACGTAGCCCTTGACGGGGAGGACGTCCTGGGATGACTCCTGGGACAGGCGTGGCGGCTAGAGGTGTGTGCGGAGGGCGAAGGCGAGAGCTGACGTGGAAGGAAAGGCTGGCTGTGCCCAGGGAGTGCGGACAGAGGCGCAGGGGACGCTGCAGGGAGGAGAGGCCGCAGTAAGGCCTGCGGGTGGGCGTGGACTTTCCCTGCAGATTCGCTTTAGGGGCGGGTGGAGAGAGACTTTTTTTTTAAATTCTCACCCAAGGATATTTTTCCATTAATTTTTTTAGAGAGAGTAGAGAGGAGGGAGGAGAAGAGAGAGAGAGAGAGAGATCAGTTGGTTGGCTCCCACACGCACCCTGACGGGCACCAGGAATCGAGCCTGCAACTGAGATACTTGCTCTTGACTGAGAATCAAACCCAAGAGCCTTCAGTCCACCGGCCAGTGCCCTAACCACTGAGCAGCCAGCCAGGGCTAAACTTTTAAATAGCATTAACAATTTTAAAAAAATGGTGCAGTGTTGGGGGCCAGATGTAAGCTGGCAAGGTCCTTGCCCCTGCAGGGGCTAGCAAGGCTGGGACCCTCACCCACACAGTTTTCCCAGACTCGTTTGGATGGCGATTGTCAGTAGAATGGGAGTAACATTTGTAGAATGAGAACAGCCTTTCATAGCTTGCCCAGAAGTCTGTAACTATTTACTGAGATATGCTGTACTGAGAACTTGTCCTTCTGCTGTATCTCTCCCTTAGAAATTAAGAGGAACAAAGAATACATTCCTCTTAACAGACCTCCGATTCGGTGTGTTATGTATAAATAGGATTGTAGAGCTAATAAACTCGCTTCAGTTCATCAAGAGAACTGGGGTCCTCCTGACCCGCTTTCCTGTCTTTCTTTCTTTTCTCAATTCCCACCTCCCTGCCTCAGCCCGGCTCAACCCTGTCAGGCTGGCCCTGACAGTGCAGGGATAAGGAAGTGCACGGTATGTTGGAAAGGTATGTGTAAGAGTCAAAGAAACTGAGACAGTGTGATGGAGACAGTGTAAATTTCACAACACAGATGCTGCAACAGAAGTGAGGCGGCTGCTGTCATTTCCCCAGCATATCACATTGCTTACCGTCTGTTGTTAAAGGAAATGGTGCCCATTTGCAAAAGCACATCATAGCACTGCTAACTGCTCGACTATCACAAGAAACTCCTATCATGTCTATGCAAAAGATGCCGGGCATCGCAATAAGGTCATGTTGGTGGAGGTAAAATGAAGGAACCTGAAACGACGTGCGTGTGCTCAATCGGCCGCATCACGTTGAGAAACTCGCTGTGCAAGTGTTTTTCTCTCCTGACTCCTGAGGGAGGTCGTCAATCCCACCTGCTGGCCGTTGAAGCAGGTGATTTCATAGTGAAAAGTCACTGTCCTCCTAACCCTGGATTTAATGCGGTTAAAGACATACAGAGGCCTGACATATGGCTGACAAGCTTCGTGTCTTGAATATCTTGACATTTAAATCATCAATTAGGGCTCTTTCGGTTACACGCAACAGATACCCCCGTGCTTGCTCCGGCCGGCGGCGGGAACTGGCACTAAGGGCCCTCGGGTACGTGGCGTGTCCAGGAGATTTGAACACGCAGCCTCGGGAGGACCAAATCGGGGCCTCCCGGCACCGGGGGCAGACCTGGTCTCCGTCCCCCGGCTCTCGGGGCTTTGCCTGCGTGTCCTGGGGTCCGTCCGCTCTGGGCTGCCTGGAGGGCGTAGAACAGAGAGTCTGTGAATGATCCCATGTCCCGCGTGGTTCAGGGCTCGGGCTCTGGAGAAGGGGCCATGTGCAAATGACAGAGACGAGAGAAGAAATAATAATTTGGAAATGGGGGGGCGGTGGGAGCCTGTCCCAGGAGGAAGGACTCCGCTTGTGCTCAGGCCTCTCCATCCTTCTATTCCGTTTGGGATCCACCCATAGCCCTTAGGCAGGCAATTCCAGTAACAGGCAGCCTGTCTTATCAGTGAGGATTTACATGGCTATCTGGTGGGGAAGTTGCTTCCGCTACCATTGTCTCCACTAAACAGTGGGTGCCTAGCTCTGACCTTTGCCAGGGCTCAAGGGTCACCAGCCTCCCGGGCTCCTCGTCCACACCTCTCCGCTGGAGAAGACAACGGGCGGCTTTCCACAAGGGACAGACAGGGGCCCCCTCCACACCCGGCCAGTGTCCACCGGCAAACATGGAAGATTCGTGAACATTCTCCCTCCAAGTAGATGTTCCAGAGAAGTCAAACCCTCTGCTGTGCGCCCAGGTGCCGAGAGTCTCACACTCTGGCTAATGGCACTGAGCTTGCGCCCCCTCCTCCTCCCGGCGCCAGCTGAGGGGAGAAGGGGTGCGAAGCTCCCTCGGGCTGAGCCAGGAACCTTCCTTCTGTTCCATGTGGGGAAACGTCTAACATGACGAGTGTCAGGGGCACATGGGAACGTTTGCAGGGGCTGTGCACAGCCAGTGGCTCTGAAAGGCGGAGCTGAGCATGGTACTCAGTGTCCCTTGGCCGCAGGTCTGGCTACAGAGAAGGGGCAGGAGAGGGGTGCCAGCCTCACTGCCCAGAAGAGGACGGGGAGCCCCCCCATTCGGAGGAACTGAAAGACCCCTTTGAGCTCGAAGGCAGCCTCTCTCCTTGGCTGGAGGCACAGAGGGAAAGGGACGGTCAGGAGGGAGGTGTGAGCTCCAGGCTCCCTAGGCCGGGAGGGAGGGCGGGGGAGGGCGAGGGGACAGAGCAGGAGCTGGGGACGCGGAGGACGTGGTGCAGAGTCCATCATGGGGCACACGGGGAGCAGGAGAGAGTCCAGGCGGAAGCCCCTGTTCTGTGGGGTCTGGAGCAGCCAGGAGAGAACGCTGGGCTGGGGGACGGGCCAGGAGCAGCTGATGAGAACGGGGTGGGGTATGCTGCCGCCCTGGGCATCCTCTGGCTTCAGTTCACTTCACCCTCAAGGCGACCCGCTGACACAGCGTTATCTTTCCTCGGGTCACGGTTGAAGACACTGAGATGGAGAGAAAGTAGGCAACTTGCTCAGATGAGTGGGAGTCGGGAGCTGAAGGGAGAGACGAGGCCGGGGCCCCTGTTTCCCTGTTTCCCAGTTTCCATGACAAGGACAGAGGCCCTCTGCGGCCTGGCCTGCAGACCTCGTGGCTTTACTCTGATCCTCCCCACAAACATGTCAGCAAAGAGCGGAGAGGAAAGCAGCCCCCTCCCCGTGGGCGGGAGTCTACCCTCAGGCCCCCTAAGGGGGACACCGGAGCAGGAAGCTCAGGCTCCAGGCCCTCGGAGCTGGGCACCTCGAAGGCCGCAGATTTCAGCATTTACATGGCTGGCTCTCTGGCAGCCACGGCTGCTAAGCCCCGCGGGCTTCTCTTGCAATGACGCCTGTAACTTAGAATTAGCAAGATATTTACTGTTATTTAGAGTGTGTGTGACAAATTACTCACTATAATGATGTGACTGCATTTATAGTATTTTCATGACTTGTGTATTATAATTTAAACCAAGTGTACAATGAATATAGTTAATTATAATGGACACATTTCCTCACAGCAGGACTGTGGGTGTCCACAGCACATGCGCTTTTCCTTCTCGGGTGCTTCTGTTTCCTGGCTTGTACTTTGGTTTTTGTCTCTCCCCCGCCCCCCGTTTCAGGCACCCCAGTTGGGGCGGTAACAGAACCCAAGGCCAGCACTTGCCTTGGCGGCATTTCCGGTTACGCCGATGCTGGCTGCCTCCGCTTTGGTCCCTCGGGCGCACCACTCCCAATGCAGTTTGGGGACCACTGTGTCTGCGTCCCCATCACAGCAAGGCCTGATACAGCTCGTGTCTCTCCAGGGCCTTGTCAGTCGCCTCAGGGCAGGGGTTTTGGAAACCAGACATTGTGCACCATCGCCACAATTTTTGCCAAATATGTCATCTGTACTGTTACCTGATTACAGTGGGGCCTTGACTTATGAGTGTCCCAACTAACGAGTTTTTTGAGATACCAGCTGCCTCTTGGCCGATTTTTATCATTGAGTTGATAGAGTATTTGAGTTGACGAGCTCCTTAACGAGCTCCTTAACGAGCTCTGTCTCAGAACGAATTAAACTCATAAGTCAAGGCCCCACTGTATTATTTTCCTTAAATAAATTTAGGGCTTTTATCTAAAATTGTATTTATGAAAGAACTATACAACTATTTCAGATGGGAAACCAGAATGACTTTCCTTAAACCAGTTGTGATAAGAACTGAATCACTGCCCGGCCAGCATGGCTCAGTGGGTGAGCGTTGACCTATGAACCCGGAGGTCACTGTTCGATTCCCAGTCAGGGCACATGTCGGGGTTGTGGGCTCCATCCACAGTGGGGGACGTGCAGGAGGCAGCCCATCAATGATTCTCTGTCATCACTGATGTTTCTCTTTCTCTCTCTCTTCATCTCTGAAGTCAATAGAAATCTATTTTTAAAAAAGAAAGAATTGAGTCACTGAAAGCAGAACTCTGGCTTCGTGTTCTTGCTGCCCATCACGGGAACATGGACGGAGAGAGCGGCAGTTACCAGGGCAGCGTTAGGTCCCCCCAGTGCCTACCTGAGGCTCCGACGCCCGTCGTAGGGAACCACCATCTTATGATCTAATGCTGTTACCTGACGCCACTCTGTGCCCACAGTCACCTTGCTCACAGCTCTGGGAAGCATCTCACACCAGCCCTACCTCTCTCCCTTCATCTGGCCCCAACAGAAAGCTCGCCAGCCCTAAGTTCACAGCCCTCTTCTTAATCGCTCCGTGTTTGACAATCCCCTAGTTCCTTGACTCTCACTGTGAAAGAGGGGCAGTAATATCCACATTTCAAGGTCACCCTGAGGATTATATGCAGTCGTGTTCATCACGTGTCTAGTCCTGTGCCTGGAGAGTAGCGGACACCATGAGCACCTACTTTGTGCCCAGCGTGCTCCGTGCCACCCGGGATCTAGACAAGCACACACTCAGGACGGAGAAGCGCTCTGCTTCGGGCAGCTTGATTCTCGAGAGGAAACTCACCTGGAACCACTCCACGGACCAGGAGGTCATGGCGGGCAGCACACAGCTCCAAGGGAGAGGCCTCAGGGAGGTGCCCCAAGTGCCCCAAGAGGAGGGCTGGGTCCAGGGGGCTCCCTGCCTCCTGCCTCCCTCCCCACGTGCTTGGTGCTTAATACACGTGGGAAAACAGGAAGACTGTTGAGAACACGCTTGTCAGCCGCAGGAGTAAAGGGCCACAGCAGTGCAAGGGCCACAGTTGTGGTTAAAACAGAATGGATGCGGGACCCGGTGGTAAATTGTCCGGCTCGAAGACCTGCTTCTGAAGTTAGTTCCTGCAGAACAGACGCTCTCTCTTAGGAACAGGTCACTTCATTTCCGCTTCGTGCAGATCAAAGGGGCTGGGGCTGGGTCACCGACTTTAGTCCTGGCTGTGCTGTTTCTCTTAAGTATCCAGAACTTACTTCATGATGCTTGAAGGGTTTGAGTGCAAGAAGTTTGAGAACATGTTTCCACATAATTGAAGCTCCTACGTATACTTTTGGGGGAAATTCAGTAATTTTGTTTGAGTTACCCATGTTATATTTCTACACAAATTAATATTATTAAGTAGTTTCTCAGGACCAATTTTGTTGTTGTTATTAATCTTTACCTGAGGGTATTTTTTCCATTGATTTTTAGAGAGAGTGGAAGGGAGGAAAGGAGGAAGGGAAGAAGGGAGGGAGGGAGTGAGGGAGGAAAGAAGGGACGCACACACAGAGAGAGGGGAACATCGATGTGAGGGACATCAATTGTTGTCCTCCAGAATGTGCCCCTATCTGGGCTGGGGAGCCTGCAACCCAGGTACGTTCCCTTGAACGGGAATTGAACCTGCACCTGCAACCGTTTAGTCCATGGGCCGATGCTCTAACCACTGAGCACCTGGCCAGGGCTGTGGTTACAATGTTGAAGAACCCATAAAAAGAGAACCAGTTGGAGATGGGTGCTCAGGCAGGAAGTCAGCAGAGGCAGCCACGCTGCTTGCATGGTCTGTCATACTCCTGAGCAAACACAGCTTCCCCCCCAGGGAACCAGGACGCTGAGCTCTGAGAAAAGGAACATGGGACTGAGCCGCCACCTCCATGGAGGAGTCTCCCCATCACAGACCCAGGGAACAGGAGTCACCGTTATGCTTTCAGTGCAATGACTGGGCCCCACGGAAAATGACTCCTTTGTTTTCATGACCGAAAAACACCATTTCTTTCTCCTTCCAGCTTTTTATGTAATGCTAGAGTCCTGGTGCATGAAATTCATGCACTGGGGGTGGGTGGTGGGTGGTGGTGTCCTTCAGCTCAGCCTGCACCTTCTTTAATCTGGGACCCATCAGAGGATGTCCAACTGCCAGTTTAGGCCTGATCCCAAACCAGCAGTCAGACATCCCTTTCATAATCCGGGACTGCTGGCTCTCAACTGCTCACCTGCCTGCCTGCCTGGTTGCCCCTAACCACTTCTGCCTGCCAGCCTGATCACCCCCTAACCCAGCCGTGGGCAAACTACGGCCCGCAGGCCGGATCCGGCCTGTTTGAAATGAATAAAACTAAAAAAAAAAAAAGACCGTACCCTTTTATGTAATGATGTTTACTTTGAATTTATATTAGTTCACACAAACACTCCATCCATGCTTCTGTTCTGGCCCTCCGGTCCAGTTTAAGAACCCACTGTGGCCCTCGAGTCAAAAAGTTTGCCCACCCCTGCCCTAACCACTCTCCTGCCAGCCTGGTCACCCCTAACTGCCCTCCACTGCCAGCCTGGTTGCCCCTAACTGCCCTCCCCTGCAGGCCATCTTGTGTCAGCCATCTTTGATTACATGGGGGTGGCCATCTTGTGCGAGGGTGTGATGGTCAATTTGCATATTACCCCTTTATTATATGGGGATTTTAAGTGGATGGGATTCATGTAAATTTTGCTTTCCCCTGGCAACTGACAATAGGAGGCTCTCCAAGCAACGCCACAGCAGCTGTGCTTCTGTCCGACCGAGAAGTTTAGTCCTTTGGAGCCTCATGACTTTCCCTTCCCAGGACAGCAGCTACGGTGTCCCACAGGCCAGGTAAGAGGGAAGCTGGGAGCTGGGTCTGACCCCGACACTGACCATGCACCCTGCAGAGAGGAATGAAGCCCAGTTTCACATCTCGGGGACAGTGTTCTGTCCACAGTGATATTCAGGAGGAGAGCGGGACGGGCGCTGTGTGTCGCTGCTTCGAGGCTGGCGTGCCCTGCAGGGAAGGAGACCCCAGTGGTACTGTTGTGTCGTAAATCAGTGAATGAGATACAAGACGCCTTAATGAGCCAATTCATTGGGAGTTGTTTATTGTGTGCAGCCCAGAGAGAGGTGTCTCTTCCAAATCTCTGAGCCACCCATACAGGAAGTTTTCTGTATTTATATTTTCTGAGCTTCTTTGTTTGCAGATATTACAAAGGGCTCTGTGTGAGTTATTCTTACAGACAGTTGTACCCTTGAATACATACGGAGTTTGTACTTGGCATAAGAATATGGGAATTATCTATTACATTGGATGGCTAGCTTGCAAGGTCAGACCGTTAAGTTTATCTTTTTCTATTATTTGAACTAAAAGCAAAGTCATTTTATAGAATAAGAGACTGTCTTAAAGTGACAGAGTTTACAATGACAGAGTTTACAGGACAAGGGACTATCTAACAATAGTAGAGAGTTTCAAACAGCAGTTTTTATACAAGGTGGAGGTTACTATGCTTCAGCAGAAGGGGCTCAGAGAGTGCACTCAGGGGGGCCATGTACAGAGGACATTGGAGAGCTCAGATTCTGCTGTTGATACTCAGATTTGCTCTAAACACACCATGGAGATGACCATGGAGATGCAGGCTTGGAAGGAAGGAGCAGTGCGGCCAACCCTGGCGACCAGTGGGCTGGACCCACGTGTCCGGCCAGGGCACTGCCTCAAAGGCAGTGGGAACATCCACTGACAGCTGTAATGACTCAGATGACACCCCACGCATAATAATACCAATTCAGCAACACATCGGTGCTCATCCTGGGATCCCGCTGCCTCACGTCATCTACTTCTCTCACTCCTTTTCTCTCCCTCCAAGCCCACCTGCAGACACGGGCTGCTGGGGACTTGGTCTGCATGGCTGTGTCAGCCAGAGAGCTCCCCCAAATCCAGGTAGTTCAGAGGTTCAGGTCCGTAGCACATTGGGAACCCTTCAAAGGCTGAAATTCTGTTGCATTTTGTTGGCTGGAGTAAGGTGAGATTGAGCAGAGCTGACGGAGGGAAGGTGTCAATAAAAAGAGCCCAGCAGGTAACGAGACCCTGGGATGCTCACTTTTTATGTCGCCCTGGCTAGGCAATGGCCCCCAGTGGTCTGGCCAAACACCAACCAGATTAACGTTGAGCTCAGAAGTTTACTGAAGCAGATTGCCCTTCCGGACATGGGTGGGCCTTGTCCAATCAGTCGATGGCCTTAAGAGCAAAGATTTCACAGAGAAGGAACAGAGCCTCAGAACTGCAACAGAGAACCTCTGCCGAGTCCCTCCCTGTCTGACCCGCGTGCGGAATTCAGACTCAAGGCCAGACCACCAACTCCTGCCTGAACTCCAGCCTGCCAGTGTGCCCTGCAGACGGGCACGCCGGCCTCATGGTTGTATTGAAGCATCCATCTTATATAAAAACTGCTGTTTGAAATTTTAACCCTGCATTTTGGCTTCTGTAGATGCTTGCTGGCTTAAACAATAAGGAAAATAAAACTACTCCCATTTCAGAGAGGCCGTTAAACCTTCCCCAGACGAAGTTATCAGTGCTGGCACCAGGCCAAGCCTTTGGCTGAGGTCACAAAGCTCCAGCACATAGGGGCTCTTTAAGAACTTGCAAAGGGGACCGGAAAACCCCATATTTGGGAGACAAAGAGGGTAAAAAGGTATAAACACAGGAAACTTCCTGTGTGACTTTGCCCAGAATTCTAGAGACATTTTTAAATGTAACTCCATCTCTCTAAGCGTTGCTTGGTTCTTCTCTGGTTTTCTGTAACAGTATGAGCCAATTCCCTGCCATAAAGTGCTCTTTCCCTCCCTTCCTCCCCCTCCCCTTATTTCTCCCTCTCCCATATTTAGTACAACAAGCAAAACTACGGGGCACGTGGGCAGCAGTTTAAGGTGCACCTGCACTCACTACATGGCCTTTTGGGATCCCATCTGCCTCCACATTTCCAGCATCACTTCCTGCATCCCACTACTAGTAAGTGTGCACCTGCACTTTGCTGCAGTGGGATTCTGTGTTCAGGACACCAAATCTCTAGATAAAAGTTTCTTTTTTTTTTCCTGCCAAATTCAAATTTTATCTCAAGGATAATACCCTCTGAGCTTAACCTGTAGCCATTTACCGCTCTCCTTAAAACCTGTGTGTGTGTGTGTGTGTGTGTGTGTGTGTGTGTGCGCGCACGCGCGCGGTTTGGAAAGAAGCCTAATCTTGCTCTCTATAGAGACAGAACGTGTGGACAGAGGGGGCTGGTGGGAGTGGGCCTCTGGGAGCATTGCTGGCATAAGCACTTCTGGGGGCCCATCGAGAGGGTGAGATGTGGTAGAGGCTGCTTTTTCTGTGGAATGACACCCCTGGGTCTCAGAGTCCCATCCCCTCAGGCCATGCCTAGAAGAAGGGCGGCTGGGGCTTCCGTGGGCTGAGATGGGACCTGGTGTCCAGCGTTTCCCTTCCATGCTGGGCCTGGGCCAGGTCAGCATCGGCTGGCTGCTGTTCCTCAGCCCATTGTGCGTGGGGTCCCCATGGCCGTGGGCCACAAGGGCGAACACAAGCACCTCCAAAGCACGGGAGGGTGAGCTCCTTGGTTCTGGGGATTGTATGTTCCACATCTTCAGGCACTTGGGGTGGCCATGCCCATTCTGGCCCCCCATCTCTGTGCCCAGGTGTGACTGACAGGTAAGTATCTCCCCTAGCCACCCCGACTTTCCTGCGCATGCACCTACCTTCCTGTGTGGGGCCCTCCCCCAGTGTTTGGCAGGGAACGGGCCCTTGCTGCCTGGCCTCCCTGGGCCCCTTCCTATTATTAATAGCTGGTTAATTATCACAGTATGGAAAGGAGCTGTCACTCACACTTATTCTGGGAGGCCCAAGACACCCTTTTTTAAGAAAATGAGGACGCAGACAGAAACTGACATTTAGGAGGTGCGCAGAGCTGTGTGAGAAGATGAAGGGAATTGATGGCTGCGGACACAGCGTGCGTGTTCACACAAAACCCATCTGCAAGGAGCTGACCCAGTTCCCCGGCCGGAACTGGGCCAGGCCCTCTGGGGGCAGGAGCCCGGGGGCTAAGGAGACGAAGGGACACAGCGAAGTCATCCATTGACATCGGTCTTCCCAGGGTCGGAAAACCTTTAGTGCAGGTCCATCGATGAAGCAATAAAGCCAAAATTACAGAAGGAAAAAGCAAAGCTGAGCTGCTCACTCGGGGTGTAGGGTGACCAGCAGGCTCACTGTTCACCTCACTTCCCACAGCCTCGCCCGGCTGCCGGCAGATCCTGGGGGACCCAGGGGGGCCATCTGAGAGCCTCACACTCAGAACCCCTGGGTTACATGCCTGCCCCCTCTAAGTGGCAGTGGGAGTGACAGACCAGGCCCGACTTCACAGGGAAGCTGGGACTGAGTGGTCAGGTGAGGGCAGGGTAGCTGTGAAACATCACATGAGAATGACAAGGGCAGAGAGAGAGCTTTAAATCATCACCCCTATTCAAGATGAGCCGTCACACTAAAATAAAATAAATACGGGAGAGATATGAAGACAGACAAAAAGAAACAGGTCAGGAGATGAATTAATTCTAGATAAAATGAAAAAAGTGAGCCCTTTTTCTTTTGTTGTTGTTAATCCTCATTCAAGGATATTTTTCCATTGATTTTAGAGAGTGGAAGAGAAAGGGAAGGACAGAAAGAAACATTGATGTGGGAGAAACACATCCATGGGTTGCCTCCTGTACGTGCCCCTGACCAGGGCCCGGGCCTGGGAGCAGCCTGCAACCGAGGTACGTGCCCTTGACCAGAATCAAACCCTTTGGTCTGACGCTCTATCCACTGAGCCAAACCGGCTAGGCAGGGCAAAAAGTTAGCAATCTCAAAGTTTAAAATAAACCTGTTTAAAAATGTGTCTTGGTGCGCTAGGGTTGCCATAACAAGACACCGCACGCTGGGGGCCTAAACAGCAGGCATTTACCTCTCACAGCTCTGGAGGCTCAAGTCCAAGCTCCCGGTGCCAGTCGGGTTGTTTCTGGTCAGGGCTCTCTTCTCTTCCCAGCTGGCGGATGGCTGCCTCTCACCGCGTCCGCCCCTGGCAGAGAGGGAGGAAGGGAGAGGAAGGCGGACAGCTGCAGTCTCCTCCTAAGGACACCAGCTCTGACGCATCCGCGTACCATGGGCCATGCATCACCACCTTGAAGGCCCACGGCCCATGCAATCACACATGGATTAGGACTTCAACCTATAAATCTGGGGCCACACAATTCATTCCAAAGCCGTCTGCTCCTAGCCCCCAAACTCATGTCCTTATTATAGGCAAGATGCATCTATTCTACCCCAGCAGCCCCCGAAGTGTCCATCCTGTCGGAAGCTGCTCCGGGTCTGACGTCATAGTCTCGCCCGAGTGGCATGAGTGTTATGGGAGCCACGTGTGGGCGGGACTGGAGATGTGGCTCATCCTGAGGTGACTCCTCTGCAGCCCTGAGCTGGGAAGGGACACGCTGGTATTCTCCCGGCGGTGGGCCAGGCACAGACATTTCCATCCTGAGAGGGGGAAGGAAGGAAGGAAGAAGGAAGGAAGGAAGGAAGGAAGGAAGGAAGGAAGGAAGGAAGGAAGGAAGGAAGAAAAGAAGGGTGAGCATCCCAAGCAAGTCCAACATGTTGCAAGGCCGATTGCACGGGGTCCTAAGGTTTGGGAAGAATGCTCTGGCTCAATGCCCCACATTCTGGGCCCACCCGGTGGCCGTCCTGTGTAGGGGGTCCCACCTCAAGCCTCAGTGGGAAGCTGTCTGGCGTGGGAAGCTGAGGAGCTGGCCCCGCCTTTTCACACTGAAGGGGCCTAGGAGTCAGGCTCCCTCCTCCTAAAGAGCAGCCCACGCCTCCGGCAGAGCCACGGCCCCTCCACCAGCAACAGGAGCCCAGTCACCCTGTCCTGCCCCCGCCCTCGTTCAAACCCCGCCTTTCTGCTGCGGGGACCCCACCTGTGCTCCTGGCACTGGGCCGCTGGGACTGCTCACCTGCTGGCTCCTGGGACAGGCCCTCAGCCACACCCACTGTCCCTCCAAGACCAGCTTCTAGTGTTTGTGAAATGGATAGACTGAGAACTCTCCAAATACTCAAGCTTTGGTTCCTTTTTGCTTTGTTACAAGAACTAAATGAGGTGATGCTAGAGAAAACTTAGTGTGGTACCTGCCCCCCACCCCTCGGTGGATGGTGACCATGCTTATGGGCACAGTGATGTGCACTCAGAGGCACAGGAGGTCCTGGAGGGAGGGGGCAGTGGGGCATAGGCAGGAAGCACATGGCTGAGCCGTCCCAGGCAGCTCATGCCCCTTGGCTCATCTCCTGCAGAGGGTCTAGGAGGCAGGCATCCAACTTCCACTCTTGAGGGAGAAACTGGGGCTCAGGACAGTGACTGGGGGACGAGACCTCACAGTTCAGGAGTCGGGTTTGTCTACTTCAAAGCCTGTGCAGTTTCCACACTTGTAGGGAGCGGCTCTAGGGCCAAGCCTTGGACTGCAGGGCCACAAACAAGTCCCAGCTTGGAGGGCAGAGCCCTCCTACCATAATTAAGCTTAACCTTATAGCCCTCCCTAGTTCCTTCCTGGGTAGCTAATGGGCTCTGGGAGGTGTAGCAAGTGCTGCCAAAACAAGGCAAAACTCACAAGAACCTTGTAAACATGTTGACCACTACCCTTGTTTGATCTGACTATAAAATAAAGCTTTGGCTTGCAGACTGGGTCTCTCTGTGTCCTCATCCAGGCACTAGAGATCCACCTAGCCCCAGCTGTATTCTCTTGTCTGTCTCTTCTTTAATCCTTCAAGCCCCTCCTCAGGCTCACCCTGGCCATGCTGTACGTGATTCACACACTAAATGGTGTTTCTTCTCAGGGGGAGGAAGAACACCTCCTTCAGCTATATCGCGGTTAGGTTGGCTCCGGTGCTTTAATTGTCTAGTATCTGGGGGTTTCATCAGCATCTGCATTGGGTGCCCACATGCTGCTTTCTCTTCCCCAGTGGGGGTGTGGAGCATGTGGCCACCGCTGGTGCCTGTGCCAACCCCAGACAGGAGGCCTAGCCAGCGGCCAGGGGACATGGGCACCATGACTTCCCAGAGCCAGGCCCTGGGGCCACACGCTGGGAGCAGCAGTCGGACCATGAAGTGCTCTCTGGGAATCTCCTGAGATCTAGCTGGTCACATCTCTATGACACTCTGGGCTGGAGCCCCTCCTGCATCACTGTTGCTGGGAGCACTGTCCCTCCTGACCCTGGCGCTCTGCACCTGCTTCTGCCACCTGAGACCTGGTCTTATCTCCACAGAGAGGCCAGGGGGCTGCCGGCCTCCCGGGGCTCTCTGCACTGCCCTCTGCCCTCTGCCGCCCCCACCTGAGGTCAGGTTAACCTTCGGGAGCTCTGCCCAGGTGAGGAGGGAGTAAAGTTGGCATCAGCAAATAAGGTAAAAAGTACTTGAATGCGATATTTTTCACAGTCAGATTTTTAAACACATGCAAATACTGTGTCCAGCTTGCTGTCTGCACTGAGCAGAGCTGCCCCTCAGCAGCCACGCATGCCAGCCCTGATCTGTGCGCTCACTTCCCTGGTGTGTGCTGTTCCCTCTTGTTGGTGATGCTGGTGGGGTCACCCGCACACACCGCCTGCTTCCAGAGTGCATCGGAGGCTGGCTGCCAGCCCAGATGCTGGTCTCCATGCCTCCTCGGGTCTAATGCCCATCCCGTGGCACTTCCGGGCTTCAGGGAGGGTGTGCTCAGTCTCCACAAAACTCTCATCCCCATTCCCCACATGCATGGTCTCCAGGCTCCCGTGAGCCCAGGAACAGTGGGTAACCCCGGCCTCGCCTCCCTTAGCAGTGCATTCTGGCTTAGCAACACGCCACATGCCGCGTGTCCTGATCATGGTCACGGTTACCATTCTCCTGTGGATGTGTCGTCCCCACCCCGGCAGGCTCCTGAGTCAAATTGAAAAAAGGGAAGGTGAGTGCCAGGATGCCACCAGCGCCAGCCCGACGGGCAGAGAGCTGCCGAGCATCTTACAGGGGGTCCCGGGACCACAGATGGAAACAGTCAGAAGCTGGTGTTCTAAAAGGTGGGCCATTGACAAGAGGGAACACAGCAAAGACAAAAAGCACCCGAAACCCTGACTCTGGGGAGACGCTCCTGAGCGCCCTGAGCTCCTTCCCGCCCCTGGAGGGTCTGGCATCGCGTGGGGAGAGAGCAGGCGGCTGGGGCAGCGGGGCCATGAGCTGCAGCTGCAGAAGTGGGTTTTGTCTGCTTGGTTTTCACTTTTAACTTCTAAGTGCAAAAGGAACACACACACACACACACACACACGTTTTAAAAATCAAACAATACAGAGAAATGCCAAGGAAATTCTCCAGCTGATCTCACTTCCCCACCCCGTTTCTAATCCGGCTCCGGCGTTCTAACACATCTGTTCTGTGCTCGTGTCCCCCCGGCTCCCCTCCAACACTGTTACTGCTTCCATTTCTTATTTCCCAATTCCAGTAACTTTCCCCCGAGAGGTGAGAACTTCGTCACGTGTCTTCATCCGGCTCCGCCTAGGCCAGTGATGGCGAACCTATGACTCATCGTTTTGGTTGATTTTTCTTTGTTAAATGGCATTTAAATATATAAAATAAATATCAAAAATAGAAGTCTTTGTTTTACTATGGTTGCAAATATCAAAAAATGTCTATATGTGACACGGCACCAGAGTTGAGTTAGGGTTTTTCAAAATGCTGACACACTGAGCTCAAAAGGTTGGCCATCACTGGCCTAGGCCTTCCTGTCCTGTGACTGGGCTCCTCAGTGGTTACCTGTAATTTTAAACATTGCTTAGACTCTCTGTTGTGCTACACCGTTTGGTAGGCTGTCTCCCTCACTGCTGTACAAGGTGAGAAGCCCCGTGTCTGATTCCACAGCCCACGCCACTCAACTGCCTTAGATGCAGGCTCCCGTCTTCATTGACATTTTCTGTGTTCGTGCTAGTCAGCGTTAGGCACCGTCACCATCGCCTCTCAAATGCTGTTTGTATGTTGATTCGCCGCAAACTGAAAAAGCGTTGGCATTACTCCAACAGTGAGACCACCCCTTCCTAAAGGACAAACAGCTCTATCTACCCGGAGAAAAGGGCAGCCTTCCGTCCTGGAAATGGAAAGATGAGCGGTCCAAGTGTCAAGGTCAAACGGGATTCCTTAAGTTCAACCTCGAAGACTTCCGGTGGCAGTGTTCACTCGGCGGTGACGCGGTCCCTCCCAGGAAAGTTTCTCCTCTGATTGTTCTCCTTTTAGACCAGTGGTTGGCAAACGGCGGCTCACAAGCCACATGCGGCTCTTTGGCCCCTGGAGTGTGGCTCTTCCACAAAATACCACGTGCGGGCACGCATGTACAGTGTGATTGAAACTTCGTGGCCCTTGCACAGAAGTCGGTTTTCGGTCTGGGCGAGTCTATTTTGAAGAAGTGGCCTTAGAAGAAGTGGGGGGGTGTAGGTCGGTCGGTCGGGAGATGGGAGACGCGGCACAGGCAGGCCCACGGGCGTTCGGGATTCATGCAAGAGTTGAGTGAGGCTAGCTACAAGACGAGTGTGGATGGGAGAGTTGGAAGGGGTCGACCTCAGCGAATGTACCTCCATCAGATTGAGGACATTTTTAGCAAAGGCCAGCTTTGGAGTACCCTAACTAAGTTAATAACAATGTACCTACCTATATAGTTTAAGTTTAAAAAATTTGGCTCTCAAAAAAAATTTCAATCGTTGTCCTGTTGATATTTGGCTCTGTTGACTAAGAAGTTTAGGCCCACCCATCCTTTGGCTTCTTGACTCTGAAGATGTGTTTGGCTTCTTCAGATCAATTTTTTTGTCTGTTCTCATACTTAACTGTTTCCTCCAGGAGTCAGCTGTTACATCTTTTCCACCAGGACTTCTCTCAGTTTCCTGTTGGTTTCTTCTGAATTTTGAGTTGTTTTTGTAGGTACGCACGAGCGATGGCAAAGGTGGATATCAGGGGCCTGGTTTTCCATGGGTTCATGCACTGCTGCCTAGAATGAGGAGCTGGGTGGCAGGGCCTGTGACAGACGCTAGGGGAGCTATTTCAGGTGCATGTAGGTGTTTTGTTCATCATTCTCTCCTTCCAGCATCGAGGCTCTGTAATCAGTTTCGATACTCATCCGAGTCACGGGGGAGCGTTCAAGGCTCTCCTCCAGGGTTCTGATTCCCAGATCTGGAAAACCTATGTTTATTGCTAAAAAAGCACTGTGATTCTTTAAATATATATATTTGTATAGATGTCAGAGAGGAAGGGAGAGGGAGAGAGAGATAGAAACAACAATGAGAGAAAATCATGGATTGGCTGCCTCATACATGTCCCCCACTAGGGATCGAGCCTGCAACCCGGGCATGTGCCCTGACCCAGAATCGAACCATGACCTCCTGGTTCATAGGTCCACGCTCACCCACCGAGCCACGCCGCTGGGGCATGAGTGATACTTATCTGCAACCAGGGTTGTGAGTGACTGGCCCTTAAGGATCCCTTGGGAAAGATGTGGTCTGTTTCTGAGACCATCTTCTCCTGGGAGTGAAGCAAAGGGCACAGGAGAGAAAACGCCTTGGGAAGATCAGGGCGCGTTGCTGAGTTGGGGATTGCAGTCCCCTGTACTTGCGGCAGCCAAAGCTTTGCTGTTGTGAGGACCGAGATCACTGTAATTCTTTTAACTGCACGAAAGCTCTAAACGGAGTAACTGAGAGCGGCTGCCTTCGTGTAGTTCATCGGACATTTCATTTGGGGACCATCGTTCTGCTTTTGTCTTTTGTGGTCGCTGAGCCCTTGGAGAGCAGAACTGGTTGGCATGAACTTTGAAGAGGCTGAGGAAGCCCCGCCCACTCCTGTGAGGGACAGGCGGGGACCAGCTGCAGCCCCGGAACCGTGGCTGGGCCAGGCCAGCTGTACAAATTGGGAACAGAGGCCTTGACTTTCATTTCTGTGGCTTTTATTTGCACATGCAGTTAGTTTGAGGGGAGGTTGGATAATGAGGAGTTGCTTTCATATTGTCCAAATTTGGCATATTTTTATGTTGTTGATTAAGCCTTTGTGTTCGCTTGAAACGGCCTGGTGAGCTACTCTGGACATCATAACTGGGCATCATCAGTGGTAAGGAATAGACCAGGGAGTGGGTTTTCGGTTCAGGGTGCTGCCTGGAGTCCTGTGTGACTCTTTGGGCACAAGGCCAACTGCCCACCAGCAGCTGCAGAAGGACTGTGTGGAAGGAAGTTGGGGGGCAGGGGGGCAGGATGGTGAGAGCAGGAGCCTGTGAGCATTCGGGCTGCCTGCTGGGGGCCAGCCCACCCAGGCTCACGCTGGACCGGCCCAGGTGCAATGGGCCTTCCTTCTATGCCAGCGGTGGGAAACCTTTTTTTCCGCAAAGGGCCATTTGGATAGTCATAACATCATTGAGGGCCATAAAAAATTATCCACTTAAAAGTTAGCCTGCAAATATAATAGAACACACTCACACACAAAATTAACCTGCTATATTTGGTCAAACCTTTAATTAACCCACCCTAATGCCTTGGCAGGGCCACACCAAGTGATTTCTCAGGCCTCCGATGGCCCTCATCTTCATCATTTTCCTACATTTGCATATCTCCCATACTTCTAGTGATATTTCTCTCTTTAAATATCCAATGTGTACCTTAAAAAATTTTTGCTTGTGATAACATTATCTTTCACTGAATACAGATTAAAATACATAATTACTTAATTGCATTACATAAATACACAAGTAATTAGAGAAATACATTACATAATGACTTAACCACATTATATAATTGCATAGAAATGTTTAACGCTCCATGACCACGTGCTATCTAGGTCAACTCACATGACACCACTGGGCCCCGCCCCGTTCTCTGGTCTCTCAGAGGTGCCGGGTGAGACAGTAGAGAGAAAGGTGGCCTGGTGCTGGGCTGGGCATGGGCTCTGGGGGTTTGAAATTGGGCAGATTCCCTGGCCTCCCTGAACCTCAGTGTCCATGTGTAAAACGGGGAAGATAACCTCTGGGGCTGTTGTGAGGACTGAGATCAGCATGTCAGGAACTAACTGGAGGCCTGAGCCCCTCCCTGCCACGAATCAGGCTGAAGATATTCTAGGAAGGACTGTCTCTCCCGGTAAACGTTTCCTCATCGTGGCTGTCCTCTGGGACTCATGAGGCAGCAGCCGACCTCTGAACCCTTATTTTGGATGGAGGCCTTTTTCTCCCTCCACGCCTCTCTCTCCCGGCCCTGGATTGAGGTTCTGGGCTGTTCCTTCCTCCGGGGACTCCTCACTGGGACTCAGACTGCCTCCTTCTCTCTGCCTGGCTCTCCCCAGTCCCATCACTGGCTTCCAAGAACACAGGCTGTGGCCCACCTTCCTCTTCCCACCAACCCAGCCCCACTCCCTGGGAGGCAGGCTGGACAGGTGTGAAGTACCTACAGGAGATGCCCATGGGCCCGGGAGCTCTGAGCCACCCCCACGGAGCTCTCCTGGCTGCCCTGGCTGCACACGGTGCTCCCAGACTGTGGTTTAGACGTGAAGTGGTTTGAATGCCACAACCCAGCCTTTCCAGCCACTGAGCCCACGTTTCTGTGTGGGGCAGGGGGCTGCCGCTCTGAAAGAACCTGGATGTGTCCCTCCCGGGACGGTTGTTTGAGACGGCTGAGCTTTTTCCTTGCAGGGAAATGCAGTCCGGGAGGCCCTGCTGCCTCTGAGCCCTTTCCAGCAGATAAGACTCCAAGACAATAAAGATTGTGATCTGATGGCGTTCCTTTGTGCAAGCGAGCTGGCCTAGCAAAACGGGGCAGATGCATGTGGATGAGAATGGACTTGATACAAATAAATGGACATATTATGTTTCTCCAGCATAAAAATAGATCAAATGGCAAGAGGACAGAAATAGGCAAAATGGTCACATAAACTGTCCGAGGTCAGCTGACATTCTTCTCGCCAGGCCTTTTCTAATAGTTTTGTTGCCAGGGCTACAGTGTTTTTGCCAGATTGGAGCAGGATTGTCAACTCTAATGGAGATTAAGTAGCGTTCCCAACTGGATTTTTAAAAACAAGCGTCAGCTAATACTGCTGGCTTGCGGAGCAATGTTCGTGAAGAACGGAAAGATCTTGAAAGATGTTTTTAGATCAGAGAACTAATAGAATATTTAGTTCAGTAGACAAGTTCTGTCCCATAGGTATTCCAACACAAGCTTGTATCATGGTTACATCGAACAAAGTAACTGAAATGTGATTTTGTACATTTAATAAAAAAAGAAATATAAATTGTTTACTCATTAAGCCAAAACGTTAATTCCCCAAAGAGTAACTGCGGTTACTTAATGAACAATTCTTCTGATTAGTTGGAAAACTGTGTCACAACTGCTCACAAACTCACGCGTGGTTTATTCTGAAACACACAGACAAGGTACAGGATTAAGTCTCTTACCTTTGGTCCTTCCCATGCATTGGGGAAAGTGTAAGAAGTCAGGCTCCGTAAAGGACAGTAAAGGAAAACCAATTTGTTCTGGACACACGAAAGCATGAGAATTGAGGAAATAATTCATGTGAGAGTACTTGGCAAAGAACAGATGCTGTATTTCTCCCCTGACGTTTTTATATTTTTGTAGCCGGAAATCTCAATGTTAACTTCTAATAAGAAAAGCTGATTATAGTCTTTAGCATCAAAGGAAATTCATCCTAATATGAATATTGCATTAGTGACATCTGGTGGAAAATACAGGTTTTTACAGTGTAGAGTTATATAGCTATTCTGATCTTGAGGGTATAATAAAATTAAGATACATTTTTAGAGTAAGCAACAAAATGAAGAGAAGGTAAAATAAATTTTAATGTCTAGGTGGACACCAACATTATTAAGCTAATAATTTTTGAGTCTATATTCTAAAATGTAAAGAAGGGTAATGAACCTAAGAAACTCAAATGCATTCTAATAATGTTAACTTGGCCTCCGTGTTTAAAGTGGAGGTACAGAGCCTTTATGCTGGTTTGTTTCTCCATGCACCACGTCCCCAAAAACCTCCCTTTGAGGTCTGCAGATGGGAACCACTATGGGGTGTCCTCGAATAGCCAGCAAGGTGTCAAGGAGGACATCCAATCTGAGACATGGATGGAGGCAACAGGTGATGTTTGAAATGATGAGCCTTAAATATCAGAAATCAAATGCTCTGAGCCAGGTGGGGATTGAACACTTGGGACCCAAAGAGCCAGTGTGATGGTCACAGGTCGGCAGCCACAGGCCATGGGCCAGAACAGCCCCAAGTCCGCACGTCACTGCACGAAGCCGTGCTCATCGGTTCGTGTCTGAGGCTGCTACGAGCCCACATGCCTGGCCCTTTACAGAAACAGTGCACAGCCCAGGTCTGAGATCCCGTCCTTCAGGTAGGTGTCCCTGCCCGTCTCCCCGGGAGAGCCCTTCCTGCCCCCTGAAACGGGCTCCGCCGTGAGCAGGGCCCCGCTCCGTGGACTGTGGGAAATTTCAGGGTCCGGACAGCCACCACACCTCAGTGGGAGATGAGACACGTGACTGCCCACACGATGGGAAGGACACAGGCCACAGTCCCCTGCAGACTTGCAGGGAAAAGGCTTGACCTTTCTACACAGCAAAAGCCAGCTGGTCCAGATGGGCGTGTCTCCCTGGAAACGTTCCCAGTGGCCTGACTTCTCCATCTCACTGGTGGCCTGGGCAGAGGGTCCTTCAGGGGCTGTCAGACCTGCGTGAGCTCCTCTGGAATGTTTTCATTCCTCCAGTCAGCCCCATCCAAGGCCAGGCTGAGGCATCACACTCGTGTGGAAGCTGGTCTTTAAGACTCACGCGTACCCTGAGGCCTACACCCAGTTGGCACAAGAAAGCACCTCCTGTACAGCAGCCAGCCCTGATCCGTGGGGTGATACGCTAGTTCCCAGGTCACCCGGGGACTCCTGAAACGGTAGTACCACAGCCCATGTACACGGGTTTTGCCTACACCTACACACCTGTGCGCTGTAAGGAAGCCCTTTATGGTTTCTCTGGCATTTCTGAATTGGCAGCCTCACTGCCCTTGCACTTTGGGGCAATGATGAAGTAACTAAGGGTGACCTGAACACAGGCACTCTGGTCCCTCCATAGTTGATGTGATAACTAAGATAGCTACCAGGTGACTGATGGGCTGGGAGAACTACTGTGTGGAAACACTGGACAAAGCGGTGACACATGTCCCCAGGGAGGCGGAGCTAGACAGCACAAGGTCTCATCACACTTCACACAATCTGAAACCTCAGTGCGAGATGGATTCTCTCGGGAACTGTCCATTTCATATTTCCAGATTGTGGTTGGCCGCGTAACTGAAACCATGGAACCAAACCCGACGGGGAACTACTGTACTGAGTCCACCTTAATCACTGTTTAACTGGAGTAACCCCACACCCATGTAAAGATATTTTAGGACAAATTTAAAACATGCACATGTTACTTTATCAGTCATTTAAAGCTTGATTTTATAAAACACAAAAAGACATTAAGAGTTCTGTATCAGCGGAATTGAAACAGGAGAAATAGCGACAGATTTGTAAGTGTAAATTATATACATTAAAGTCAAGTAATTGAGGGTTTTCAATATGGAAACTATACAAATGAAATAAATGGCAAAAAGACCTGCTAGGAATACTGTGACTGTGGCTGATCAGTTACTTTAGAACTAAACAAAGATTCTGATATTCGGACTTCTTTTGCTGTTCCATATTCACCTAGACTCGGAGTCAGGCTACTTGACTGAAAGTTCTGATTTAGGAAGGCATTTAGCTGAATAGCAAAAGTTTCCCATCTCCAGTTTCCACCTTCAAAGGAGGTGACATTCCAGTGCTGACGTGATCTGCTGGTTCCCTTCGAACAGTGTCAACCCCATGGAAAGTCAAACAGGCACAAACAATGGACAACACGCACAGTGCAGTGAAGTACAAGGCTACGTTTCCCCACCTCAAAAGTATCAATGAAACAAAACAAGAACTACGTTGACTTGGCCTCAGGACACACGCGTGGGGTTCCTTTTGGCCCCGGCCCCTTCAGTCATTGACCGGGATCTTGTAGGCCACCATGCTGTTCACCTTGTGGATGGTTGTCGTGAAGGAGCGCAGGCGGACCTGCTCAGAATTGGCGATGAACTGCGGCCCGGACTCTTCCCACTTCTCAGGCACAACCAAGTCTTTGTCTGTGTAGATCAGCAGGTCAAATGAACCTAAATTGGGGATAAGATCATTGAAGCACATTGTGTTCTCGAAACACCGCCCTCCCTGTCTCCATGGTGAATGACGGGCAGTGAGAGCAGTTTGGCCTGGTCTCTAAGCACCAGGTTATCGCTCGTCCTCAATGGAAACTTATTTTAGTGCAGAAAATACTGCACTCCTTTTATGTTATCTTATGAAAAATTCAAGTTTTGTTTTTATAACAAGAAAACCATTATAAACTATTTGCCGAGCATCTCATCACGTGAAATGGCGTGTGAGCTGCGGCACGCATGCTGTGCAGGAGTCGGGAGCTGTCTGGTGTGTGAAAGAGCCGCCTGGAAAGCAGGCGTCATCACAGCCGTGGTCTTAGTTATGTACACGGAACATGCAGAAAGCGAGAATGCGACAGGAATGACACCAGACTGCTGAATGCTGTCAGCCCCTCCTCAGCATTCCCACATTTCCTGGAATGCACTGCTTTTGCCTTAGAATGCCTTCTTCCCCACTCGCAGCACGTGCGGCTAGCCAAGAGGACATTAATAAAGGGGCCATTCTTAAAGCCGCAGCTTAGTCTTCTGAAGCCCGTGAGAGACACTAACTACTCACAGGAAGCCTCCAGCAGCGGCAGGAAGGTCACCGTGGCGGTGATCTGTCTGATGACCGAGCGGATCTCGTCCTGGATGGCTTTCTGAGACTTCTCCCTGGGTGCACTGTCAAGGAGACCAAGCCAATCATTCACTTTTAGTTGTTACATTATTTCAAACACTGACAGCATTATTGGAGAAATGCTTCCAAGTCAATCAAGTAAACTTCAGGAGTTCGTTTTCCTTTAAATGAGTCTCAGTACAGCCTTAGGACCTGTGCTAGGGGCACCATCTGTGGCGTTGTCTCACTTCCTCTACCCACTCAGCATACCTGCCAGGTGTTCCAGTTAGGAATCCACCACCTCTGAAAAGTAGAACGGGCAGCAGTATGGAAAACGTGCTGGGCACAATCACTCGGCACTTGTAGTGATGCCCAATGCCGACTTCCCCGCTGCCTCAAATAGTCCTCACAGGCCACACGCTTCCTGTGTAGCCCAAAGGCTGCAGAAGCAAACGTCACTTCCCTCACAGCGGAGCCGCCCCGGACAGTGCTTGACGCCAGCATCTCACGCTGGGCGCTTCCCCTCGGGCGTCTGGACACTCAAGAGCAAGACAGGAAGGACTAGAGCTGCACCAGACCTGGGAGAGCCTAGGATTATCCCTGTGGCTAAAAGTACCTTCAAACACGACCCTGAGTGGCCCACCTAGCAAACCGTGTGCAGCTCTGCACACTCCCCAGACACTAAAGTCCGGGCCTCTCCTACGGAGACTGAAGGGAGCAGGTAACGCACACTAACTGTACAAACCAGTGACATGCTCCCCTCAGCAAGTCTCTTCTCCAGGGACTGAAACAAATTAACGTATGTTAGCAGCAAAGTCTACCTTAAGGAACGAGTTCAATATAACCAGGACTCATTTCAGTACAGAAAACAAGTTTTGGAAAAAATACATGGAAGTGGAAATAACTTAATTCACACTCACCTGTCATCTCTGGCCGTTTTGTCACACTCGATGTCAAACTGCCACCTCTCCAGGACCTCCCCGTCTTCAATATTCGAGATGACCACCACCAGCTTCTGCACGGAGCACTTGTACAGCCAATCTGCGGCACAGGCAGGGGGCGCCCTGCTGGTCAGAGATGCTCCTCGGGCACCTCAGCACACCTCCCCTCCTCCCCACTCCTCCCGCTGCACACAAATGCAGCCCAGCCACAGCCTAGCCCGTTCCCTCGGCCTGTTAGTGGGGACGGCACTGGGTGCAGGGGGCAGTGACCTGGCGGCCTCCCTCTCCCGTTCCCGGTGGGGACGCAGGAAGCTGGTGCTGATCTAACCATTGCACCAACAGATGTCAAACCATCGCTGTGATGACTGCCTGGAAGGTGAGCTCCACGGTGCAATGAGTGCAAAGTGGGATAACGGGCCCCCCAGCAGCTCTCACCCGGGGAGACGAGTCTGGCTCTAAGAACCCACAGCACTAACCAGCACAAGAGCAGGAAGGAGGGACCGAGTCCTGCACTCCAAAGGGAAGACAGAGGGAGGACAGCAGGCCAATACCGCCGCGGGAGAGGAGGGAGAGCACAAATTCAAGACATGCCACCTCCAGAGCCCAGGGAGGCAGGGCTGCCTTAAAGCAGCGCGACGTAACCAGACTTGCATTTCAAACTGTCGTCTGGCTGCGACGAGGGGCAGGGACTGGAGGCAAGAAGGGACACTGCCTGGTGACACAGGCAGGAGGTGGGCAAGGCCTGCAGGGGAACTGGGAGACGGGGCAGTAGAGAGGCCAGGGTAGGTGGACTGCCTGCGAGCGTAAGCAAGAGGCGTGATCAGGGCAATGCCGGTTTCCGGCCTGTAACTGGCTGCACGGCTGATGCGGTCCCTGAGGCCAGAGGACTGGAATGGGGATGGCCCCGCTCAGCCCTGTATGTGACTCTGAAGCACCTCAGACCGGCTGCACTCCCTGGGGCCGGAGCTGGGGCGGCCTGGCCGCAGGAGTCTGAGTGGCACACAGCGGTGCACAGGGCCATCTAGCGCCTGGGGAGAAGGGGACTGAGCCCTGAAGAAATGGGGAGTATATTCAGGAATCAGCAGTGTGCTTTCTAAAGAGACAGAAAACAATTTAGTAATATTTCAGGCTGTGCGCCACCTAGATCTCTGCTGCACATTCTTTTAAATTTGTAAAAAATATTCTTAGCTTGCGGACAGTACAAAACACAGGCCATATGCTGGAACTGGCCTCCTGGCCTTGCCCACCCTGGCAGAGACCCACAGCTCTGTATCACTTTAGCTCTGAACAGGAGGAGGTTGGGTGGTAATGTGAAGATTTTGGGGTAGGTGGTAATTTTTTTGTTTAAAATTGTAAATCATCCAAACCGAAACAGAGAAGTCAGAAACACAAGTGAGAACAAAGAGGGCGGAGGCTGGTTTTGAACAGACTGAACAATTCACCTCTAAAAAGAGTAAGTCCTCAGTTTTAACAAAAACAAAGACAGATGTTACACAGCAAGGTCTAGAAACACGTGAGATGAAATGTCACGGGCGCAGCTTAGCCACGTCTCATCAAATCAAGGTGAAGACCTAGACCGCAGCTGCCACAGGCTTCCAGGCCAAACCATCTGAGTGCAGCCCTGTGACAGGCTATGGGTGATTTAGCCCTGAAGTTAACAAAAATACCATGAAATTTAAAAAATAAAGATACTTGAAACAAGCAAACAAAAATAGGATTCGTGGATTAAAGATTTTGACAAAATGATCACAGTAGCCCTTTTTGGACACCAATGGGCAGATGGGGAGAAACATCCCACAGCTCAGAACAAGGGGAAGTGAGAATCTCGAGTGGAAAGGAACATGGAAGGGAAACATGGAAATATAAAGGAAGGAAAGACAGATGGGAACCAGGACTGCTCCCACCACACAGGAACTTCTGGAAAAAAATGAAATGTTTAAACTCAGGCTGGATTCTTTGAAAAAGACAAATGGAAACAGGTGAAAAATAAGAACACTCTACTCTCTGTTCCTTTAGTTCTTTTTCTTCTTACTCCTTTGAAGCCTTAGTTCTCACACTGAATACAATTTTATTTACTTGAACTTAATAATGAGGCTTTAGACTTCATGCAAGTACAGGAACTATATCGTTAAGAATACATAGTGCTTTTTTTCCACCGATAATAAAAACCATCATAATTATGTAAAACTGGAGGCCCAGTGCATGAAATTCCCGCACGGGTAGGATCCCTACTGGCTACTGGCTGCGAGCTGGGGTGCCTTCCTTCCCCTGGCCGCCTGCAGCCACCACCACCAGCTCCGCCCTCTGGTTGAACTCTTGGCCATACTCCTGGTTGAGGGGACAACTTGTATATTAGGCTTTTATTATACAGGATTCAACTGGTTCCATTTGGCCACCCAAACTGCAAAAGTCCCGATGGAGGCCGTTTTGTTAGACCATCTACCAGATCCCTAGTGTCAACGATGCTATGTGCTTCCTCCCACCAGGAGGGTCGCTGTATTTGAGAGGGTCGCTTGTGTTACACCTTTGTGTGCACAGCTGACAAACGACCACCCAGACGCTGGAACCCGTGGGTTCTGGAAGGCCTGCGAGCCCCACCTGCTCCAGGGGTCCTACCTTTCAGCTGCTCCACCACGTTGCTCAGGTACTTCATGAGCGCGGGGTCCGTGGTGACCAGCAAGGTGAGCCCGTACTTCTGCACGCGAGTGAAGGTTTCGGACGGGTAAATGCCGCGCTGATACAAAATGCTGTTGATGCCAAATGCTGCGAGCGAAAGAGAGGTGACGTTATACGTTACCGATTTCTAACACCGTACAATCGAGCAGAGGCAGCGGCGGCTGCGGGCCCGGTTTCGCGCGTGGTGCTGGGCTGTCACTGCCTGAGCACACGTGTTTTTGCGTCTTGCTGAGAGCAGCGTGGGATAAAGTGCCACTAAACATCCTCAAAATCTGGCTTCCAAGGAAGAGAGAGAGAGACCTGCATCTCTATGGCAACAGAAGAAACATGCCAAAGGCGCAGGTTACCGCTGCCAATGTCATCCCTTTGCCATCCGCGCCCCAACGCCCACCACGTGGTTAGCAGCTGTCACCGCCGGGCGCGCCGAAAGCCCCTCCCCCGGCCCTTCCCCTCCCCTGCCCTCCCCCTCCCCCGTCCTCCCCCCACAGGTCCCGCCAGGCTCCGCTGGAAGGCAGGACCCGCCCGGCTCTAAAGGGCGCCTCCCGAAGTGCCGGCTCCCCACCGCCCGAGCCACCCGGCGGGCGCCGAGGCCTGAGCCCCGCCCGGCCGCCTCCGTCGCTGGGGAGGCGGGACGGCCCGGGCGCCCGGGACCGGGCCACACCGCCTGCGGGCCTCGGCGGCACCGGGCCGCCCACTGCACCGCCCCAGCGAGCCCACCGCCGCCTCTCCCCCGACCCCGTCCCGCAGGCGGGGGCCGCCATCCCCGCCCGCCCCGCCCGGGCCTGGCTCCCGCCCCGCCGAGGCCCGGCGTCCGCCCGCCGCCCTCCCGCTGGCCGCGCGGGCGACTCACAGAAGAACTCGGCCACGATGTCGGCGCTGCCGCGCAGGGTGATGCCCTGCTCCCGGGACAGCTGCCGCGCCATGGCCAGGCCCGCCGCCGGCGCGCGCCCCCGCACAGGCCTCCGCGCAGCCCCAGCAGCTCCCGCCACTCGGTTCAAATGTAACGACGCAGCACGCCGCCGCCTCGCGCAGGCGCACTGGGCCCGCCCCGCCCTCGCCCCGCCCGCCCGCCCGCGCGGAGTCGGCGCGTCGCGCAGGCGCAGGGGGCGCGGCCGGCAGTTCCGGGTTGTCGGCCGAGGGGAGGAGTCGCAGGCTCCTCCGGTCCCGCCCCCTGGCCCTGGGCGGGGCGAGGGAAGGGAGCCGCTCGCCAGGCGGCCGGGCCTGGCTGCGGGCGGCACCGGGGGTGGCAGGTGTTCTCCCGGGGCCCCAGCTGCGCCCTGGTGCCCCCGGTGTCGCCTGGTGGACGGGCAGGTGCGTGCGGCCGCGGCGCCACGCCTCGGGCTGCTGACCGCGGGCCGCTTTCCCGGGGTAGAGAAGCGGGCCGGGCAGGGGGACCCCAGCCTCGCGGAGAGGCCGCCGCCGCCCCTCCCCCATCCCCCAGGAGGCCACGCGGCCGCAGAGGAACTTTCCGGGGGTGATCCAGGGTCAGGGACTCCGCGCGCGCAGCTCACTGTGAAACAGGTCTACCCTGGAAGCCGCTGCGCGCGCTGTTTGCCAAGGGGTCTGAGCTGTGCTGCTGAATCCCGGGAGCTGCAGGTGGGGAGGCGTCCTGCAGGCCAGGGGTCTCCTGCAGGTTCGACCTGGGTCTCATCCCAGCCCCCCACCCCCCTCCGTGGGTGGCAGAATTCGAGATGTGGTTCTTGCACGGAGGCCCTTGCTGTTGGCCGGAGGCCAGCCTGGCGCCTTGGCCAGGTGGCAGCCCTTCTGCAGGCCTTGTCATCTGGGAGTCCCCCGCGCACCTGGTGAGGTCAGCTGCTGTCAGGTCTCCTCTTGCTGACCCTGGTCCTGGAGGGCGCCTGGTGTGCACAGGCTCTGGAGGCTCAAGGGGAGGGTTACCCGGGACCTGCTCTCTGAGTCCAGAGGCCACCAGTTTGGGGCCATCTTAGAATTCTGTCTGAAAGATGGTAGATGCCAGACTTTGATCAGTTCCAGAGTAAAATAGCATAAGGGGTGATAGGCTCAGGGACCCAGTGAAATGTTTCTGACATCCTCCAGTCTCAGCACTTCAGGGAGACTTCCTGGGTTTCATAGTAACACTAGAGGCCCGGTGCACGGATTCATGCACAAGCGAGATCCCTCGGCCTGGTCTGTAGGGACCAAAACGAGCTCTCCCACATCCCCTGAGGGGTCCTGGATTGCCAGAGGCCGCAGGCCAGGCCGAGGGACCCCACGGGCGCCCGATTGGAGTGCATGATCAGGACCATGGGAGGGCTCCAGGGCATGTCCAGCCTATCTCACCCAGTCCTGATGGGCCAGACCCCAGCAACAAGTGTCAGAGTGTCTGCTCCCTGGTGGTCAGTGTGTGTCATAGCAACAGGCAGATCAGTGGAACCAAGGGTCAGACACTTAGCATATTAGGCTTTTATTATATAGCAGTGGTTCTCAACCTTGGCTGCACATTAGAATCACCTGGGAATCTTTTTAAAATTCTGATTTCTGGGCCGCATTTTCTGGAAATTCTATTTCTTTGTTACTAATGTTGTGGCCCCACCCCATAACAAAGAAAGAGAATTTCCGGAGGATGAGGCCCAGAAATTAGGATTTTAAAAAGATTCCCAGGCGATTCTAATGTGCAGCCAAGGTTGAGAACCACTGTTATATAGGATAGTTTGTGAATGATCTGAAGATGCAAATAATTAGTGCATCTTGCAGATTCCAGAATTTAAAATCCTAGCAAAATACACGTGCTTTTTATATAGAGAGGGAGTAGGTTTTAAGTATTTCTTGCTTTATGAGACGATGAAAGAGATAAATAAAGTTTGGAAGACATGCACTTTTCGAGGAGTGCATAAATGTCCACACCTAAACAAAAAGGAAAAATGGAGGGCTCACAGACTTGGGCCTGCCTCCCACCTCCCCAGGCAGCCTCCTTACAGATACTCTGCTACCGGCATGCTCCTGTCCTCACTTTCCACCTCACCGCTTTTCATAACGTGCTGCCCTCTGCCTAGAAATTTCATTTTGTCTGCTCCAATTCCTACTTCATTTATACTCTTTTTTTTTTTTTTTAGCTTAAATGTTAGTGCATGAAAGAGTTTTTCTTTGACCCCTTCAGACTATAAGGTCCTGCTGTTCTTCCATGTTCTCAAAGCATCTCACGGTGCTATGTCAGAGCATTGCTGTCATGCTCACAGTTGCATTGTTACAATCAAATCACGCGATGACTTGCGTCATATCGTCCCTGTTTCGGTGGAGGGTCCATGATGACACGTAGTGGGTGCCCCACAAATACTTGTTGAACGAATGAGCATTTGAATGTTTGCCTAGGAAAGCTTCATGGAAGAACCCCAAACATTTCCCAGTTGGCCAGCAGGCTGGATGGATGAGTGAGGCCACTTTTAGGGAGACTTGAACACCCATCTGAGTTGATCGAACTGGGGGTACCAAGGACTTCTAGGTTCTGAGGATTGACATAAAGTGGTGTTTTTTTTTTGTTTTTTTTTTATCCAAATGTAAGTTCAGTAGCAGTTGCAGAATGAATTGTGTATAGAACAGTCTAGATGGGTGTTTTGATAAGTATATAGATTCTTGGCTTCTGTTCCCCTTTCTCCCAGTCTGGTGCAGCCAGGATGGTAGGCACTGGTCACAGGGGCCCCTGAGGCACTGGAATGTGCTGGTCTGCATTGAGATACGCTACACACATAAAACACCAGGTTTTGAAGACTTCGTATAAAAAATAAAGCATCACAGATGTGTCTTTTAAATACTTACTTATTGAGATTACATTTCCCATACATTGTAGTAAATAGAAATATATTGTTAAAATAATTTCGCTTGCTTCTGCTCTGTTTTTAAGCTGACTACCAGAACACTTACAATTACGTATGTGGCACATGTTGCATTTCTGTTCGACAGTGCCGGTCTCCTTCATGGGCACTCGGGGAAGACATTCTCACCAGCATCCCAGAGGAGTCCGAGGCAAGTCCTTCGCTCGCCCTGTGAGGAGAAGACTGACGGATATTTTAGGAAGGCAGGCCTAGGAGGCCGAGAGCCTGGACTAGATGGATGCCAGAGTTTGGGTAAGAAGGTACATCAGAGCAAGACCCCGAAACCGAAACGATAGGTGAGTTGATGACTGCTATGGGGGAAGGATACAGCGCAGGGCAGAGAAGTCCAAGGTGGCAGGCCTGCACTACAGCACATCGTTGGCCAAGGCTGTGGGATCTGAGGGAAGCTGCCCAGGCTGAGCCTGTCCTGTTTCTTATGTAGTAACGCTAGATTTTAGAACCTTTGGAGGGAGCTCCTTCCCATTAACTTTTGGGTGCTTGTTTTGATATTGGCCCCATCTTATCTACAGTGTGGACAATTAACTTTTACACAAAGGTTTGTGTGGTGTGTTTTTTAAAATTGTTTTTAGTTCTTTGACTTACTATTATGTATAACTAGAGGCCTGGTGCATGAAATTCATGCACGGGTAGGGTGCTTAGGTCTGGCTGGAGATCAGGGTAAATCGGGGCCTTCTTTCCCCCAGCTGCTGGCTGCCGGCCGGGGCCTTCTTTTGTTCTGTGCAGCCCCCTGGTGGTCACGTCATAGCGAGCAGTCAAACTCCTAGTTGGTCGAACCCCTGAGGGGACAATTTGCATATTAGCCTTTTATTATATAGGATTCTATCCATTCTTTCTAACATATATTGTTTAGGGGAACACTATTTGGACAGGAAGAAGTATAAATTAAAATAATTTTTTAAAATTTTTTATTTTTTGTTGTTAATCCTCAATCAAGCATATTTTCCAGTGATTTTTAGAGAGAGTGGAAGAGAGAGAGATAAAGAGAAACATTGATGTGAGAGAGACACATTGATTGGTTGCCTCCTGCACATACCCCAACCAGGGCTGGGGAACTCACAACCAAGGTTTGTGCCCTTGACCGGAATCGAACCCAGGACCCTTCAGTCCATGGGCCTATGCTCCATCTACTGAGCCAAACCAGCCGGGGCAAGATTTATTTTTGAGGAAAATTCAAGTGTAGTGCATAACCAAGCAGACCTTGGTTTTTTCCTCAATAACCTGTACACATAACTCATCAAGAGAACTACAATCCTATATAATAAAAGAGAAAAATGGTAATTGGCGTACGACGATACCCTTTTCATTGGCTAATCAGGGCTATATGCAAATTAACTGCCAACTCAGATGGCAGTTAACTGACAACAAAATGGCGGTTAATTTGCATATGTAGGCACAATGTAGGGAGGCGAAAGGGAAAGCAGGAAGAAGCCCCCTGCCACTGACAGTGATTGGAAACCCAGGGGGGCGCTAAGAGCCCCCAGGGCCGCCTTTGCCCTGCCCCCCAGCCATGATCGGAGAATCAGGCGCCTTTGCCGCCCTGGCCAGTGATAGCAGGAAGTAGGGGTGAGCCAGCGATGGGAGCTGGGCAGGGTCAAAGCTGGCAGTCCCGGGAGCTAGGGGTCCCTTGCCTGGGCCTAAAGCGGAGCCCACGATTGCGGGGTCGCTGCCACTCTGGGTCCCCGCTGCCTGGGCAGATCGCCTCGGCCAGAGGCGTTAGGCCTGGGCAGGGGTGGAGCCTGTAACCGCGGGGAGCTGGGGGTGCCCTGCCCAAGCCTGACACCTCTGCCGGAGGCCTCAGGCCTGGGCAAGGGACCGATCTGGTGATCAGTGATTGGATGGTGATGAGGGTCAACTCCTCTGGCCGAGGCATCAGGCCTGGGCGGGGGGCGGAGCCAGCAATCAGAGGGGGCTGGGGGTCCCCTGCCCAGGCCTGATGCTTGGGCCAGAGGCATCAGGCCTGGGTGGGGGGCGGAGCCAGGGATTGGGAGGATATGATGGTCCCCTTGCCCAGGCCTGAAGCCTGGGTCAGAGGCATCAGGCTTGGGCGGGGGGGGGAGGGGGTGGAGCAAGCGATCAGAGGGAGATGGGGGTTCCCTGCCCAGGCATGATTCCTGGGCCAGAGGTATCAGGCCTGGGCGGGGGTCAGAGCTGGTGATGGGGGGAGAGGGGGGTCCCCTGCCCAGGCCTGAATCCTGGGCCAGAGGCATCAGGCCTGGGCCAGGGGCAGAGCCAGAAATCAGAGGGGTCTGGGGGTCCCTTGCCCAGGCCTGACGCCTGGGCCAGAGGCATCAGGCCTGGGCTGGGGGCAGAACCAGTGATGGGGGGAAATGAGGGTCC
The DNA here is from genome assembly GCA_036010255.1 of Myotis pilosus. Lineage (NCBI taxonomy): Eukaryota > Metazoa > Chordata > Mammalia > Chiroptera > Vespertilionidae > Myotis > Myotis pilosus. Next base: position 2,889,342 of record JASKON010000034.1, read on the forward strand.
CCAGCCCAGGCCTGACGCCTCTGCCAGAGGCGTCAGGCCTGGGCAAGGGGCTGATCCTGCGATTGGAGATTGATGGGGGTCAATGCCTGAGGGCTCCCAGTATGTGAGAGGGGGCAGGCTGGGCTGAGGGACACTCCCCCTCACCCCCACCCAGTGCATGAATTTCGTGCACCGGGCCCCTAGTCTCTATATATAAAAGCCTAATATGCTAAGTGTCCTACCTATAGTTCAACCATTAGGTCAACTGCTTGACCAGTTGCTATGATGCACACTGACCACCAGGGGGCAGATGCTTCAACTGGTAGGTTAGCTAGCTGGACTGGGCAAGATGGGCTGGACACACCCTGGAGCCCTCTGTGGTCCCTCCCCAGCCAGCCAGCCCCCATTGGCCCTGATCAAGACTGGGCAAGATGGCCCTGATCGGCCCTGATCACCACTGATCGCTGGCTAGGCCGAGGGACCCCACCTGTGCACGAATTTGTGCTTGGGGCCTCTAGTCCATAATAAATTTCATTTGAATACATAAGCAGTTCCCAAGGCCAGATGATGGCACTATTTCCATATGAAATGAAACCTTTAGACATTCAGTCCCTGCCTGGGTGCTTCAGTTCAAAGCAAAATGAAGGGAAATGAATCTCGTGGTTTCCAAGGTATCCATATATGTGGGCTACGTCAGAGTGAGTTGTTGAATCATAATATATTACAGAACTGCCATCCTTCAGACATATGTGCGCACATGCACACACACCCATGCCCCCAAAACACGTTTATATTTGCATTTAATTTTAATATTAATTTGTTTTACATGGAAAGCATTTTAAGTACAAGAGTCATTATCCTTATATAGACTTAGGAGAGTTTTTCTTCAAATTGTCAGGTGTTATTTTATTCTTGAGGCCAACGTCTTGAAATAGAGTAGTTTATTTCAAATCTGATAAAACAAATACTTTATGATAATTTTATTAAGACATTCATCTACTAAATTTTGGAAAACAATTCTTGTGCACATAGGCATTTAATTATGTAAGATTGGGGAATTTGCTTATTTTAAAAAAGGAATGCTGTCTTAAGTCTTGAAGTTTTTTTGTTGTTTTTTTCTCATTTGATGTGGGGGTTAGAATTATAGTCAGAAATTTTCTATTTGATGACTTAAGGCTTATTTTGTAGATCTCATGAATGTTTATAGTTTCTCATGGACTTAAGAATTAAATTGCATAATGTGAATCCCCTGAAGACTCCCTTCCCCACCCACTTTTCTCCTAAGGATTCTGGGCTTGTTGCCCCATGTGTTTATAAAGGAAGCACAACAATTTTAAATCATGACATTTTATTCATAAGCAGTGGCTTAATAAAGTCAACAAATATATCTCCTCACTGGCTTAATTCATAATTTTAAAGATCCAGTTGCAGACATAGGATATTAAATGTTATTTTTAGTAAAAAAATAGTACTAAATATTATTGAGAACGTTAATATCCATAGTTCTTGTAATGAAAAGCATGGGCTGCTTCTTATCGGAAAGCATCCCCATGTTTTATTGTGACTTTATTTTGATAATTTATTATATTTCTACTAAAATAGTATGTTTAGTCACTCAGAAGTCTTTTGTAGCTCAACCACTGTTAGGTACCGAAAGGTATAATTTGCAAGATATGTGCTACTCTTTCTCATGCTTCATGCCCATAGACTAGTTAATGCAATAGGTGTGTGTGTGTGGTGGGGGAGTGATATGTGAAGAATGGGCTCTGTAGTCAGTTGGATTAGACAGCACAGTGTATTTTAAAATATAATTGAAATTTAGAACAAATAAGTACAGTTTAGAAATGGAAGCTACCAACACAGTCTGTGTGAAAATTTAAAAGCCATGGTCGCTGCTAAATTAATGAAAGAGATTTTATGTGTTAATTGATTTTATAATTATATATTAAACTTGGCCAAACAATTTATGGCTTGTTGATTCTGAATATTTTGGATGTAGAGTTGTTTTTTTTATTTCTGCTTAATATGTAAATATAGCTGACATAGTTCTGTTAAATCTATCAGTGAATTATAAAACTAATACTTTGAGTAAGTTTGAAAATATCTTTTGAAGAATTCATAGACAAAACAAAACAAGCCATAAATATGAGTCTTTCTCAAATATTTGTCAATACCACTTTATAAATATTTATAGGAAGAAAAGTTTAGTGAAAACATGAAAAATCACTTTAAATTCATTTGTTTTTTTTCTATTTAGATAAAGTTGGCCTTTTCAAGCGCTGGAACAGTGCTCTGGTAACCTGCCCTGTGTTTGCGGCTCTTTAAACGACACAGTAGTCGCGCCATGTTTCTCTGGCTGCAGGTCAGTCATGCACATTCGTTTGTTATTTGTGGTTTATTATTTGGGGTTTCCCCTTATACATTGAATCTGACAGCATCTTTAATTCTTGAATAATGCACATAACCCACTTAACACCAGCTATCAACAAAAAGGCTTACTGCATTCCAGACTTTTTTTTAAAATATACTTTATTGATGTTTTACAGAGAGGAAGGGAGAGGGACAGAGAGTTAGAAACATCGATGAGAGAGAAACATCGATCAGCTGCCTCCTGCACACCCGCTACTGGGGATGTGCCGCAACCAAGGTACATGCCCTTGACCAGAATCAAACGTGGGACCCTTCAGTCCGTAGGCCGACGCTCTATCCCCTGAGCCAAACTGGTCAGGGCTGCACTCTAGACTTTTTGGTGTAATATTGGAGATCAAGTGGATTAAAATTAAGTGGCAATTCTTTATGATTGCAAATACAGATGCTGACTTTCACACCGAAATAGATGGCAAGTCACTGTTTTAAGGTATCCTTTCAGGTGGTCCAGACTAATCTGTTATGTTTTCATGAAAAATAAAGCTTGAAATTGAGTTTTATTTAATTCTTATATCTCTAAGAATATTCTTGCGGGCCTTAGAATGAGAAACAGCAGACTGTAATATTTAGATATTTTAAATGTATTCACAGAGTTTTGTTATTCTTAAAAATAAGGTATAGTTAGGAGTTTGTAAAAGTAAAAGATTGTTAATAAAACTAGAGGCCCGTTGCACGAAGAGATTCGTGCAATAGACCTTCCCTTCCCCGGCTGCTGGCACTGGTTTTCCTCCGGCACCCAGGACCCAGGCCTTTGCTCCGGCTGGAGCCTTCAGTCTTTGCTCCGCCGCTTCGCGCCTCTGTATGCAAATTAACCGCCATCTTTGTTGGGTTAATTTGCATATTCTTCTGATTGGCTGGTGAGCATAGTGGAGGGATGGTCAATTTACATGTTTGTCTATTATTAGGTAAGACAGGCTCCTTTTTGTTTTTGAAATTTTATATTGAGTCCTATTGATTTGAGTTTCTTTAGCCTCCACTGAATGAATAAAAAATTATAATATTTAACTTCCAAGAGAGCTAAGTATACTGCTATAACACGGAGGCAGGACCTCTTAGGGACTCAGGGGGTTACAGGTTGCTGTCCCAGGTGCTGCCTGCTGGGGAAGGAGGGTGGGCCGGCAGCCATTACTTGTGCCCCTGGGCAGGGGCTGTGTGTCCTGGAGACCCGACTTCCCTGTCCCTTCCTCTTCTCCTTCTCCATGATCTGGTTGTTTCAAGTGGCGAATCCCATCAGTAACAGGAAAAGTAACGACCACCCTCCAATATAGTTTATCTCTAAATTATAAACATATCCCACAGTATTAGGTATAATGTATATATATATATACGTGTATGTATACATATACATACATAAATACAGCACGCACAGATGTTAGAAATTAAGAAAGATGAAATAAAGATTTATTTTAAAACATTCTCATATCACTAAACATGAATTATTTTTGCATTCACTAAACATATTAATGACAATATTAAGACTTATGTGGTTAATATGCTTTATTTTTTAAAAAATCTTGGTTTAATTATTTGTGAAGAGTGATTTAAAATCTGATACTTTAGCTTATTTTAAAATACTTGGGTTCTTTGTTGGTTTTTTTTTGAGTTTTTGTTTTTGTTCTTTTTGACGATGAGAACTAAAAAAAGATATATCACAAAGATAAGAAGATCCAAATAGCCCTGGCTGGTGTGGCTCAGTGGATAGAGCGTAGGCCTGAGGACTGAAGGGTCCCAGGTTTGATTCCGGTCAAGGGCACCAGTCTGGGTTGCGGGCTCTGTCCCCAGAGGGGGGCGTACAGGAGGCAACTGATCAATGATTCTCACCACTCATGTTTCAATCTCTCTCTCCCTCTTCCTTCTTCTCAGAAATCAATACAAATATCTTAAAAAAAAGATCCAAATAGAATAAGTGCACCTGTCAGACAACTTAGATGTTGGTAAATGCATGAGATTACACTACTTATTAAAGTAAAGGTTTAAGGCTAAACTGGTAGATGAGGTAGACCCAAGTAAGACGAGATTTTTAAAATACAGGAATTCTTAATACACCAAATATCAAAGCAGCACAGTGACAACTCACTTGTGCTTATCCTAACACAGAGCAGGGGTTTAGTGTCATTAGTGGGATGGCTTCTGTATAGTGAGAACCATAGCATTTTTAACAGGAAAGCAGGTTAATGCCCCAATCTGTTACTCAGCCACATTTTAGATTTAAAACTTAATTGAATTATTACATCATGCGAGGCAGTTATCATTTGATGGAATGAAATTAACCCTCAGTTTTATACAAAAGCTTCCTTCCTGGGCTCCCAGTGATTCCCAGAGATTTCCAGGTGGAAATTGTCTTCACCCTGGAGGTCTGGCAGCTACGTGTAGGCGTGGGCGGTCCCCTTGTTTGACAGGCACATTCAGGTGACACTCGGAGGGCAGACCGGCTTCCTTCCTGACCTTGTTCGCCCCTGGGACACGCCCCCTTGAATCTGACCTTGAGGTGCTTTGCCTGGCCAGGTGGTTTCCTCCAACACAGGCCGTGCCCAGTGCTCCTCGAAAGCCCCAGAAACTCCTGCAGGTCGTGAGCTCTCTCTGCAGAGTGTCCCTCCCACTTCTCTGAGGCAGACTCTGGCCGCCTTCAAGTTCCGGGACCCCAGCTCTGTCTGACACCCCTGCCCTGTGCCCATGAGACACTTCTGTAGGCTGCAAGCCAGCGGCAGAGGGCGCACCTCTGCATTTCTGTCCCTAGAAGTCACTGTCCTTCCGTGTCCAGTGCCCATAGCGGTGTTGAGTGCTGCTGTTGCCTACGTGTTGTCTGCGTTCTCCGTGGTTGGAAGAGGGAGTGGAAGCCTGGCCTCTCATGGGATCTTGCGTGGATGGGAGAGTCCCGCCGGGTGATGTCAGAGCTGAGCCCCACTGGGCCCTGCTGTGCCCTCCCCTGGATGCACTGAAGAACTTGGTCTCTGTGCTCACAGGGCAGTTGACCTGTACCTTTCTCTGTGTGATGGCCTCCCCTGGTCTGGTTTCTGCGTCACTAGTAGCTGAGCACAGGCATGGACATCAGGACGTCTCTCAGGTCACCTGTCCCATCCTGACCCTCCCTGCCCCGGCCCTGACCAGGGCGGCTCGGCCTCTCACGTGCTCGCAGCTCCCCGAGACCTTGTGAAAATCAGAGCCCGACTCGGAGGCCTGGGAGCCGGGTCTGCCTGTCTCATGACTCCCAGGGAGGCGGCTCGCTCTGGACCACACTCTGAGCACTAGACGCCCGGTCCCCGCAGGTCACCTCGTCCTTGGAGCCGTGGCCCTTCTCCTCTCTGCTCTCACCGTCCAGCGTGACCCCTCACTTCTCTGCTTCCTGACATCATCCTTATCCCCAGGCCTGCCTGGCTCCCAGGTCAACTTCTCTGTGGAGTGTTCTCCCCGACCCCTGTCCTCACCCCCAGCTGCCCGGAGCTGCTAGCTCCCTCCCTGTGTGTATGTGTGTGTGTGGGGGGGCGGGGGTGTTGAGAGCAGCCTTCAGGGCAGCCTGCACGTGGGCCTGCAGCCACATCTGGGTCGCGGGCTCCCTGTTGAGTTGGGCTCCTGGCCACAGGCTCCTGTCTTCCAGGTCGCTCGGCTCCTGCATGAGGGCACGTGGTGGTGGGGGCACTGGGGGAGCATTTCCCAAGTCAGGGACACGGAGATGCGTGGGTCGGGAAAGTGGGGAGTCACTCTGTATAGCAAATATGACACCAAGTAAATACAAATGTTCCGTTTTAGCTTAAGTCATTGACTTTCCATTTTTATGCAAAACTCTCCTATTCCTTTTAAATATTCTCCAGTGTTCCCCCAAACAATGAAACATCCCCAATACATGTCCACTAATTCTTAGCAGAGCAACATCCCTCCGGGCGCAGCCTCCGGCTTCCTCTTTGTTAATGCCAAGCTCAAATGTGTAAAATATACACATTGTGACTAACATGTCTTTTAACTCTGCTGCCAGAGGTTAAAACGTTTTTTGCCGAACCTACAACCAAGATTACTTTATCCAGCAAAGCTATCATTCAGAATAGAAGGTCAGATAAAGAGCTTCACGGATAAGAAAAAGCTAAAGGAGTTCATCACCACCAAACCAGCATTATATGAAATGCTGAAAGGTATCCTTTAAGAAGAGGAAGAAGAAAAAGGAACTCTTACCATTTGCCACAGCATGGATGGAACTGGAGAGCAGATAAATACCACATGATCTCACTCATTTGTGGAATATAATGAACAACATAAACTGATGAACAGGGACTGATCCAGAGACGGAGAGGCATTGATTGGACTGTTGGGCTTTGGAGGGAGGGTAGGGGAGGGTGGGGATAAGGGGGAATGAGCAACCAAAGGACTTACATGCAGGCATAGAGGCCTAACCAATGGACACGGACAACGGGGCGGGGGGGGGGGCGGTGAGGGCATGAGCGGGGGTGGGGGGTGGAGGGTGATGTGGGGACAGGGACACATATGTAATATCTTAATCAATAAAAAATACATTTAAAAAAAAACAAAATGTTTTTGCCTAAATATGCGGATGCCATATGTAGAATTTTACACTTGTAACCTGTATACTCTTTTTTTTAAAAAAAATATTTTTATTGATTTCAGAGAGGAAGGGAAAGAGAGAGATAGAAACACCCTTGTGTCAGAGAGAAGCATTGATTGGCTGCCTCCTGCACACCCCCTACTGGGGATGGAGCCTGCAACCAGGGCATGTGCCCTGACCAGGAATTGAACTGTGAGCTCCTGGTTCATAGGTAGATGCTCAACCACTGAGCCACGCCGGCTGGACGAAACCTATGTACTCTTATTAACAGTGCCACCCCAATAAGGTCAAAATTATCAGATCTTGGGTTAAATATATTTAAAAACCATCATTTTTTATAATGATCTGTGAAATACATTCACTACATGTAAATTTTTTAAAAAAATGTTTTTGCCTGAAGCTGGTAAGGAATGAGAAAAAGATTGGGACTATAACTGCCTTTTTAAACATTTAAATAAAGAGAATAGTAACCCTACTTATTTTATGTTTTATTATCTGTAACCAAATCCCCCCACCCCCCACCCCCGCGAATTTCTTTTTAAAAATCCTATTTGCTGTTATGCCCAGATTTCAAGATCCCCAAGAAAACCACACCAGGGAGCCAGTCCGATGCAAAAGCAGGAGGTCCTTTATTGAGCTAGCTAACTCGACCCTGCCATCCGGTCGACTCAGCGATCGGAAGCAGAGTGCCACCCGTGAGAAAATCAGGGTTTTTATAGGGGGTGGAGTGAGGGGAGGGGAGCTGACTGTGGGCCCTGCCGATTGGCCAGGCGCAAGTCGGGTCTTGTTACACATGATGTGGTCATTTCTATGGCGCGCATGTTCCTTGATTGTCATTGGTTAGTTTAAAGAAATCCCGGCTTCCGGGAAGAAGGTACTTTCCTGAGCACATGGCGACTGCCCCAACATGGAGGATCCGGGGTAAGACGGAGGGCATAGCCCTTGCCCTTTCATTCCCCCCTTGTCTTGGAACTTCCGGCTCAATCATGAGATGGACTGCATTTTTATTTCACCGTCGCTAGAGGCCCGTAGTGGGCACACAGAACTATCAACTGAACTATTTCTATACACTTAACAAATGGTCCGGTGGAAGGGAAAGACACCATTTTAGCTTTAACAACTTCTATTGAAATAGGATTTTCTTCTTAAAATTCCTCCATGGCTATCAAAAAAACAAATCACGATTCCATGATTTCGGAGGAATTACATAAGGAGAAAACCATATTGATCTATTCTAAGATTTTTTTACTTTTCTTGCTAATTTCTTTTCCTGGATTTAAAACAAAACAGTAATTATTGGCATTAAACTTTCTTTCTATGCATAATCATGCTTTAGATTTTTTTTATTCTAAACAGGCCTTTCCCAGCTTTACTACCCCTGACATGGGCATGATGACTCAGGCCTGCAAGCAGTACATAGGCTGCCAACTGTCAACTGTCTTTCAACAGAGACCAAAACCTAATGAGCATCCTTTCCTGCCCAGTTGGGCACCTGCCCTCTTGGCAGCTAGATGCCCTTTACTTTTGGGGGTCACCCCACACAGTTCCCTCCCAGGACAGCCAACACACACTCAAACCTGCAAGAGAATTAAAGGTCAATATAACATATTAATACAATGAAACATAATATTGGCATCATGGCCGCCTCAGGCAGCCAAATCTTCCACTACTAAACATGTGATTTCTGATCTTTCTATGAACTGTCCTTGTCATTTTGGAGCCATGTCCATGAAGGTGCAGGTATTATTTAAATCTATTTAATGTTACCAGCATCACGCAGGTCGAGCACGCCGTAGCTTGAGCTTGAGCGGGTTGCGTTGATCTTGATCGATGCTCCATTTGGTGATGAAGTCTTTCCGGATTGTGGAGGGGTCCGCTGACCGGACGTGAGTGTGATGGACCCAGGTCGCAACGCCGTCTACCTTGAGAGCGGTGGGGGTTGTCAGCACCACAGTGTAGGGACCCTTCCAACGTGGCTCAAGGGTTTCTCGGTGATGCCTTCTGACGTAGACCCAATCTCCTGGTCTGTGTTGATGAGGAGTTGGGGTTGGGCTGGTTTCGTAGATGGCGCGAAGGCGTGGCCAAATGTCCTCGTGCGCTCTCTGGAGCCCTCTTAAGGAAAGAGATAGTTCTTGATTTTCAAATTCAGCGAGTAAGTCAGCTTTAAGGTTAGGAATGATAGGGGGTGGCCTGCCAAACATGATTTCATGGGGAGTAAAGCCCAGGGTGTATGGGGAGTTCCTTACCCGGTAAAGGGCATATGGTAGGAGAGCCACCCAGTCCCCGCCAGTCTCCATGGTTAATTTGGTAAGGGTCTCTTTTAGAGTTCTATTCATTCTCTCTACCTGACCTGAACTCTGGGGCCTATAAGCACAATGTAATTTCCAATCTGCCCCAATAGCCCTGGTTACTACCTGTGTCACCTGTGAAATAAAGGCTGGCCCGTTGTCGGACCCTATCATAGCAGGAAAACCATACCTGGGTAAGATGTCTTCCAGCAGCTTCTTGGCCACCGTCTGAGCTGTTTCATGCTTGGTTGGGTATGCCTCTACCCAGCCAGAGAAGGTGTCTATGAACACTAAAAGATATTTATAACCATACTTCCCTGGTTTAATTTCAGTGAAGTCGACCTCCCATTGTGCTCCCGGTTTGGTTCCTCTGAGCCTGGTCCCTCTTTCATTTGATCCAACCCTTGCGTTTGTAAGTTGGCAGGTCTTGCAGGCAGACACAACCTGATCTATCTTGGTATTCTGCTGGTGAATCTTGATCCTGGCATGTTGGATTAAGTCCTTCATTTTCCGGGTTCCCAGGTGAGTGGATTGGTGCATATGTTTTAATATCGTGTCCCCGAGCCAGTCTGGCAGTATAAGTTCTCCTTCTGGTGTATGCCACCATCCCTTTATTTCCTGGGCTTTGGGGAGCTTTCTCATATGTTGCAACTCTTCCTGTGAGTACTTGGGCTGGTCTGGTAAGACTGGGTCCCCTGGGTCTGGTAGTTGTAAGGAATACAGTATACCAGATTCTAGAGGGTGCCAGAGAGCTTAGGAGAGTGTATGGGTTAGGAACAGTTGGGTGTATATCCAGGACTCTTTTATTTACTTCTCGGAGGTCCTGAACTGGCCGATAGTCATTTGTATGGGGCTTTCTGACTGGCAGGAGGGGGGTGTTCCAGGCAGATTGGCATGGAACCAGTACCCCTAGACTTCGCAGTCTCCGAATGTGAGGCTGGATTCCCTTCCGAGCCTCCTGGGACATAGGGTACTGTTTGACTCTCATCGGGCCTTCTCCCGGTTTTAGTTCTACCAGGGTTGGGGCCCTGTGAGCGGCCAGTCCTACTCCCCCCGTCTCTGCCCAGGCTGTGGGGAATTCTTGCAGCCACCTGTCCATATTGTTCTCTACTGGGGGCGCCCCCTGGTGGAGGCGATATTCATCCTCCAATCTCAGAGTCAGAACCTGGATGGGATGGCCTTTGCCATCAGTGACTTGGGGCCCCCCTTGTCTGAAAGTTATTTGGGCTCCGATCTTGGTCAGCAAGTCCCGTCCTAATAGGGGGTAGGGGCACTCCGGTATTACCATGAAGGAATGGGATACCCGGCCCGTTCCTAGATCTACTGTTCTTCGGGTAGTCCATGAATACTGGCTCATGCCAGTTGCCCCTTGCACCCAGGACTTTTTGCTGGCTAGCTTCCCCTGAGGTGTGCGGAGAACCGAATGTTGTGCTCCTGTGTCGACAAGGAAGTCAACAGGTGTCCCCTCCACTCTTAGAGTTACCCTGGGTTCGGGGAGGGGGTCCGAACCCCAACTTCCCTAATCACTCAGTCCTTCCAGTTCCAAGACCTCTACCCAGTCTGTCTTGTTCCCCTTTTTACCGGCCTTCTTTGGGCATTCTCGGACCCAATGCCCCATCTCTTTGCAGTAAGCACACTGGTTCTGTTGCAGCTTCTTTTTCCCTCCCCGGGCAGTTCCCTTACCTCTTTCTTGGCCATCAGCAAGCTGGCGAAGGCGGCGGGTCCGCTCCTCAGGGGACTCCATGGTGGTGGCTAGCAGAATCTTGGCCAGGTTTCGAGTCTGCTTGTCACTGGCAGCCACCATGGCGCGGGCTTGCCTATCCTCAGGGGACTCTCGGTTATTGAACACCTTCTCTGCTACTACCAGTAAATCCTGGAAACTCTTTTCTCCTAATCTATCTATTCTCTGCAGTTTCTTTCTAATGTCCGTGGCTGACTGATTTATAAAACTCATGATTACAGCTGCCTTATTCTCAGGGGCTTCTGGATCCATGGGGGTATAGGTACGATATGCCTCCATGATCCGTTCTAGAAAGGCAGCTGGAGACTCATCTCTTTCCTGCTGTACGTTCCCTACCTTGGTCAAATTGGTGGGCTTTCTAGCAGCCCTGCGGAGACCCCCCATTAGAGTCTGACGGTAGACCAAGAGCCTCTCCTTACCTTCCGCCGTGTTGAAATCCCATTCAGGCCTAGTTAAGGGAAAAGAGACATCTATCTGGGCCTGGTTTGTGGTTGGACTTCCGTCTACACCAGGAACCATCTTTCGGGCCTCACTGAGGATCCTTTCTCTCTCTTCCGTCGTGAACAGAACCTGTAAAAGCTGCTGACAGTCGTCCCATGTGGGCTGATGGGTGAAAAGAACAGAATCTAGCAAGTCAATAAGCCTCCCTGGTTTTTCAGAGAACTTAGGGTTCTGTGCCTTCCAGTTATAGAGGTCACTAGTTGCGAAAGGCCAATAAATTTGGGGCTGGTTGCCATCCGCATCCGGGGCTCCAGCGGCCCGTAAGGGCAGGGTCTTGATAGTGGAGTCGGGTGCTGCGACAGACAGCTCCCGCTGAGCTCTTTGCCGGGTGAGAGGTGGTCCTCCTACCGGAACCGGAACCGCGGCCATTCCCGGAACCCCGCCCCAGCCATTCCCAGAACTGCGTCAGCTTCCCGCGACGGGGTAGGATCAAATCTCTCCGGAATCCTGTGGAGATGATACGGGGGAGGAAAAATTAACTCTTCTCCAGTTCCCCCCTGCAAAACCAGGTAGGGGGGAGCTGGAGCTGACGGCAGGGTGGCTTTCTTCTTCTTCTCCGCTTCCTGCAAGGCAAGAATGGGTTCTGGCTCCAGAGGGTGTGGTGGTAGGAAGGGCTTAAGCCAAGGTGGTGGATTTTCCACGAGGTCCTGCCAAGTAACAATGTAAGAGAGTTGACCAGGATGTCCCTCTTTGGGCTGGGAGACGACGTCCCTAACCCGGTGGATGGTGGGGAGATCGAAAGTCCCCTCCGGCGGCCACCCGACATTAAAAGTCGGCCACTCCCTGGAACAAAAAGTCTGCCACCGGTCCTTCCGGACCTCCGCACTGAGGTTGCTGGCCCTTCCCTTTACCTCTTTAAAATGATTGACCATAATGCTTAAGGGAGTAGTTTGAGTCTGTCCCATAATATCCATCCAATAAATCCACAAAATAACACCGAAAAAACACAAACACAGACAACTAAGGACCCCGAAAATATAGTGTTCCAACTCCATGGAAGCGAAACCAAAACAAGCTTCCAACTCCATGGAAGCGAAACCAAAACCGATGGCTGCGTACCAACCAGCAGGAGCGACCCGCCTGTCTCAGATTAAGGGGGTTTCTACAGACCTTCCGACTCCGCGGAAGCAAAATTATACCCCTTCAGATGGAGGATCGGGGCGTCCCCCGACTCCTCCCGCCCGTGGCCTCCCAGTGCGTCCACCTTAGACCATGCGGGCGATTATGATTACAGATTTCAGAAGTGAACTCACAGAGGACAGATGGACAGATACAAAACATACAACAACACACCTACCGCGGTCAGTCAGGCCCTCCGGACTGGAGTCCCTCGATGGTGTTTGGGATCCCGGCGAGCCCCCAAAATGTTATGCCCAGATTTCAAGATCCCCAAGAAAACCACACCAGGGAGCCAGTCCGATGCAAAAGCAGGAGGTCCTTTATTGAGCTAGCTAACTCGACCCCGCCCTCCGGTCGACTCAGCGATCGGAAGCAGAGTGCCACCCGTGAGAAAATCAGGGTTTTAATAGGGGGTAGAGTGAGGGGAGGGGAGCTGACTGTGGGCCCTGCCGATTGGCCAGGCACAAGTCGGGTCTTGTTACACATGATGTGGTCATCTCTATGGCGCGCATGTTCCTTGATTGTCATTGGTTAGTTTAAAGAAATCCCGGCTTCCGGGAAGAAGGTACTTTCCTGAGCACATGGCGACTGCCCCAACATGGAGGATCCGGGGTAAGATGGAGGGCATAGCCCTCGCCCTTTCATTTGCCTAATGGAGCAACTTAGGGATCACACTGGGTGAAAAGTTTTGTAGGGGTTGTATGTGCACTTATCCCCATTTCTCAAGGGTTCTGTAGCCTTGACAGCATCTTCTTAGGGAGAAAAACCACGTGTGCCCTCTGCTCTCACACCAGGTTCCCAGGCTCCGAGTCCCTGGGAACTCCTGCGTACAGCGTGATATAAAATGTGGGCACGCGTGTAAGACGGCTGTGTCCTCCGATGAACTGTGGTTTCCATGCCAAGGCTCTGGGCTCTGCTGACTTCAGATTTCAATTTACATAACATTAGCACTTTTCTCTGGGAAGGGAGAGGGTTAGGAGACATTTCCTCCCTCTTCCCCTGCAATTAAAAAGAACCCATGGGGCACTCATTCACAGCTCTCCAGGTGAGAGGCCCTGTTTTCATGCCGTTTTTACTGTCACTGCTGACCTCCCACCACTAATTAGAGAGGGAATTGGGGGCAACAGAAACAAGGCTCCTGGCTGTACTAGATGCTGTTCTTCCCCCCGGGTAAAGGGGACAAGTATGCCAGGGCTCCCGGACCCCGAAGGCCCTGCCCGGCACGGACTGGTTTCTCATTGTTGCCGTAACATCCAGATGGGCTGAGGTTTCCCCAGAGCTCCGGTTCCGGTTCCTTTTTCCTTAACAATGGTGTCCTCCATTGACCCCCTTCTTCGGCATCTTACTAGGGAAGCAGCCAGAGGAATCAAGCCCGACCTAGGACTGTGCTCAGAGATCTCCTCAGCTGAATATTCCGTTTCGTCCCTGGCAAGTTTCACCTTCTACAAAGTAGGGGCCATCAACAAGTTGACCCACGGCCACGGCCACGTTGGAACCAGCACCTCGTTTCCTCCCGAGACCTCGCAGAATGGCCTTTCCCATCCGTACTCCCACCCAGATCCCGCTCATGCACACTTACGTGTTCTCCACGCACGTGGAGGATTTTTGTAAAAAAGACACACCTGAAAGCTGCTCTGAGCCATTATGCTATGGAATCTGAAAAGCTGCCGTTACATTGCGTGCAACTATTCAGGCCTCATGTTTTCTCAGGTCCTCCTTGCAGCTGCTCCGGCTTAGCGCTCACCTTCCCGAGGTGCACACAGCGGTGCCTTCATCACCCTGCCTGCTGGTCCTACTCCTCTGGTTCCCTCAACACTGTGTGCTTGACACAGAGTTACAGCTTCAGAGAACGAACCTCATCTCCAGAAATCAGTGGACATAAGACACTGGGGGGTAGGGGAGGCCAAGGGAATGTCAAGGGGTGGGGGGGAAAGGAGATATATGTAATACTCTTTGTAATACTTTAAGCAAAAAAACAAAATTAAAAAAAATAAAAATAAAACTATGACAGTAAAAAAAAAATAGAGAAACATGCAAATTAACCGTCCCTCCACTATGCACAAGCCACACCCACAAGCCAATCAGGAGCAAGTATGCAAATTAACCCAACTAAGATGGCGGCAGCCATGGAGCTGGAGCAAGCAGGAGGCTTGGGTTGCCCCCGCGATGGAGGAAGCCAAGCTTCCCACCTGCCCTGGACTGCCCTCGGCTCCACTCAAGGCTATAAAGCTTTAATTATAGAAGATAAATAAATCGCAGGAAAAAAAAAGGAGCGGCTGGGAGCTTAGGTTGCCGGTAGGTGTGGCCAGCCTTAAAACAGCCCTCAGCCCCTCACCTAGGCTGGCCACACCCCCATGGGGTGAGGGTCCCTGCTGAGGGGCTTGGCCAGCCTACAAATAGCCATCAGCCCCTCATCCAGGCTGACCAGGCACCCAGTGGGAACCCCCACCCTGAAGGGGGTGTGACCAGCTGCAAACAGCCATCAGCCCCTCACCCAGGCTGGCCAGGTACCCCAGCGGGACCCCCACCCGTGCACCAGGCCTCTCTCCTATACAATAAAAGGGTAATATGCAAACTGACCCTAACAGCAGAACGACTGGGAATGACTGGTCACTATGACACACACTGACCACCAGGGGGCAGATGCTCAATGCAGGAGCTGCCCCCTGGTGGTCAGTGTGCTCCCACAGGTAGAGCTCTGCTCAGGCACAAGCCAGGCTGATGGCTGCCAGCACAGTGGTGATGGTGGGAGCCTCACCTGCCTCCACAGCAGCACTAAGGATGTCCGACTGCAGCTTAGGCCTGCTTTCCGCTGGCGAGTGGACATCCCCTGAGGGCTCCCTGGCTCCCAGAAGGATGTCTGACTGCCAGCTTAAGCCCAATCTCCCAGGGAGTGGGCCTAAGCCAGCAGGTGGTCATACCCTGAGGGGTCCCAGACTGCGAGAGGGCACAGGCCGGTCTGAGGGATCCCCCCGAGTGCACAAATTTTTGTGTACTGGGCCTCTTGTATTGTGCATATTTAGTTAAGTATTTCCATGCATGGAGCAAGTACAAGTAAACCCACTAGACCCATGGTTGGCAAACTGTGGCTTGCGAGCCACATGTGGCTCTTTGGCCCCTTGAGTGTGGCTCTTCTACAAAATACCACGTGCGGGCGCGCACGTACAGTGCGATTGAAACTTCATGGCCCATGTGCAGAAGTCGGTTTTTGGCCTAGGCGAGTCTATTTTGAAGAAGTACTGTTGATATTTGGCTCTGTTGACTAATGAGTTTACCGACCACTGTGCTAGACATTCTAATCCACATCTAAACATATGTTCTTGTCTATCTTTCCCATTACCATGTTTTCTCTTGATATATTCTTATCTTTCTAAAGTCAGTGTTCATCATTCAGGCTTTCCTCTTTATATTGTTTTACACATTTGAAGATTTCCCAAGAACTATATAGTTATTAACTGTTGTATAAAATGCAACTGATTTTTTTCAATTTCAGTTATGTTCACTTTATTAAAAGCATCGTGTTTTATATAGTGTTGGAGCTGGGGAGGGGTTCATTAAATATTATTCTGCTGAGCTTCATCCATATTGGGCTTGTTACCACAGTTAGTTTTTTTACCACTTTATGATACTCCATTATGTGATTACCCCATAGTTTGTGTTCTCATTATGAACACTTGGAGTGTTTCCCATTTGTTTTCCGTTTGTGAACAAAATTGCTATGAACATTGTTGCACATGGCTTCTATTGTACACAGACAAGAGTTTCCTGTATAATTTTAATTATATATTTTAGGAGTAGAAATATTTCCTTATAATATATGCAGTGTTCAGCCTTAGGAGGTAATGCTAAACTATCTTGAATATATTTGCATCCGAATAAGAGATTCTGTTTGGCCATATATACTCTAACATTTCATATTGTCACATAGTTTTTATTAATTGAATAATGTAAAAGGGCATCTCAGTATGATACTGATTTAAATTTCCCTGATTTCTAATAATTTTGTTTCTTATATTTCTTCTTCAGCAAAATTCCTATTCATATACTTCGCCTTTTTTTGTTTAAGTAGTTTTCTTTTTCTTACCAATTTGTACCTATTTTTAAAACATGCTTGACACTATTCCTTTTGGTTGTGAAAATTGTAAATATATTCCCCCATTTATAATTTGTCCTTTTCCCCCTTTTTTTTTTTCTGGGGGAAAAAAGGTAGTAAACTAATAAAGAATGCAAATACCATCTTTATCAATCATTTCCATTTTATTTCAAGGATTAATGTTAACCCGGTGAGACTTTGAAAAGCATCTTGTTTATACTGTGCTTTACCCATCTTGCATTACCATTTCTGTTCACTCCAATTTTACTTTTACTTTCTAGTAGAAACATTAAGACAGCGTCATAGGCATGATCAAATGTCTTTAGTGGCATCCAATGGGGCAAGTTCCAGCCTCTCCAATAATGGGTTATTCCGATTAGAAGGTTTCTAACCAACATTATATATCAATCCATATGTCCTTAATATTCAGGTAAGTCTATTGCTACTATGTGGAAACTGAATAGAGGGCGTAACAAACTAAAGTGAAATGAATCACAAAACTGTCTAGAATATTATCAGAGCACTAATAGCCCATATTGTCAAACCTCTTTACCTGCTTGTCTTCCTCATCAAAATAAACTCCTTGAAAGTAGAGGTTGCATCATTTCAAGAGCATCAGCAATTTCTAGTGAGTGCCTGGCACTCTGCAGAGATCTTTTCAATAAATTAATTAATTAGTTAATGCAATTATCTTATCATATGTGATGTTATATATATCTTTAAATGTAAGAAATTGGTTTGAAAGTTATAAAAACAGTAATTTTGAAGGAGTAACAAAATACGATGCTTCCTCAAAGTGAAATTGAAAGCAATGTTTCTGGTGAGAGAGTATGCATTTCTATGCAATGTAAATACAGTGTTCGCACAAATATTTGAGGATGTAATATGCTACTATTTGTGAAGAGTAGCTTTGAGAATCATTTCTTCCTTCAGATTCTTTAGCAGAGCTCTCCTTAATTAACCTGGTTATTGTTCCCGTTCCATTTCAGAAGTGCGTTCTCTGTCTCTCAAACACAGGAGTTACCACAATGCCCTGAATAGTTCCCAGCTTGGCCACTTGGCTTTGGCAACACTGTCTCCTACAAGAAGTGAGGATTTAGGTAGAGATAATTCAGCCCAACAGCAGAAGAGTGGATGGTCACATACATGTACACACTGACGAGGAGGAGGGAGGAATGGGATGGATTGGTTCAAAGGCACCAAGGAGCCTCAGATGAAATGATTGGACGGTAGAGCCAAAAAATGATGAAAGTAAATAGCACCTCCAACTTCACAAGAACAATATAATAGTTAATGACAATGGAAGCTACAAAACCCAGGCAATATCAGGTCTTTGGATCATTTGTTTCTCTGCAAGGGGATCATTTGTTCCTCTAGCTTTAAAATGTTTTGTATAGTACTAGAGGCCTGATGAATGAAATTCATGCAAGAGTAGGCCTTCCTTCCCCCGGCTTCCCTCTGGCACCTGGAACCTGGGCTTCCCTCCAGCCATTAGCAGGCACCTGGAATTCGAGCTTCCCTGGCAGCCCCAGCTTCGTCCGGAAGGTTGTCTGGAAGGGCTTCTAGTCTAATTAGCATATTATGCTTTTATTATTATATTTTATATAGTATTACTATTTTACCCTATTAATTCTTATGTCCTCCTTAATGAAATCTAATAATGGATTTAATGAGGGTGTCTATCTTAGCCATATCATTAGTCGTAAAAGATGATCCAAAAGTTTTTCTTAGATTATATATAGGGATGACTACAGCAATTAAGTTATTATAGAAATCTCAAGAATCATGTGGAAAGACAAAATATTGTAACCATACACCAGATGACCAGGGTTTACACTCATTGCTCACTCCTTCTTTATTTATTAAGCACATCACTAAATTCTCTAGGATTATAAACTCTACATTTATAATTTAGGTCAAGAAACTTTGAAGGAAAAGACAAATGGGAAGCAAAAAGCACAAAATAAAAATAATAATTCAGGTGATAGTTATTCACACATGAAGGTAAAAATCCCTTCTCAAAGAAACCTAGTGCCAAGATCAAACTGAAGAGACACTTGAAAGAGTCCAGTGTTAAGTTATAGATAAATAACATTGAGAAAAGTAGAAGAGCCTGGAAGTAACAAAATTCTTTGAAAACGTAATTTTTTAATGACATCTTTGTTTTGTAGTTTCTTTTATTTTTATTGAGATTACTAGAGTTATATTGGTTTAAAAATATGTTTTAAGGATACAATTCTATAATACATCATCTCTATTGTGTACACCACCGCAAGTGCAGTCTCTTTCCACCACTGTTTATAATAGTGTGTTGGTGATAGTACTGGAAAATACTGCCCATGATTACATGGGGTAAGACCCAGAGGCAGGGCCTACTGGGCATAAGGAAGACTGAGACGGCTAAGTCACAGCCAAATTCTAATGTAACTGCTAAGTAAATACATATTGCTCTTAAGGGATGAGGCTTATTCTGTGGTGGGGGGGATGTAGAATGGACTCTATAGAGTTCAAACCCTGTTTAGAGCCCAACCGTTTCCAGAAGATTCAGATGGGGACCTAGAACAGAGCCTGGAAAATGAAACCTTCTAGCTTGACAAGAACAGGATTTATGACAAGGGCCAGAGGGTCCCGCTTTCCCCGAGACTCTGGGGACATGATAAGGACAAGCATAGC
Source organism: Myotis pilosus (assembly GCA_036010255.1). Taxonomy (NCBI): domain Eukaryota; kingdom Metazoa; phylum Chordata; class Mammalia; order Chiroptera; family Vespertilionidae; genus Myotis; species Myotis pilosus. The sequence goes on from JASKON010000034.1 coordinate 2,908,715, forward strand.
CAAAGAGAAAATGGCTTGTTGTAAAAATGCATGAGACTACTCCCCATAGTGGGGGATACTCGATAAATGTTAGAGTTGTATGGAATTTTCAAATCCACACATACTAGTATACACCAATACATACCTCACATATAACTCATGTTTATACAGTAGTTAAATAGAACTGCCAATAGCATACACTACATAAAAATACCACTTTCTGTGAGACAGGCATGGTTCTAAGCCTACTTTTCTCAGGTATTGCTTAGCCTCACCACTGGGGAGAATTAGTAATGTGGTTATCCCAGACATATAAAATCATTTCCTTTGTTTCATTCAAGTCACCTATCCTCTCGTTTTGATATGAAGTAAACAATAAAAAATTCAAGTTCATGGTAGTGTTTCCACTGGACATAAGGATCGCTCTGGCCAGTGGGTGTGGCAGCCTTGTAGTTCTGTGAATACTGGTTGGGTGGCTGGGGTGCACTGATGTCATGCACAGGTCATAGAACACCACTGAAACCATGGTGACGACGTGCATCATAACTGTCCTGGTCGTGTCCTAAACACTGGTCAGAATAGTGATTTGGTGAGAGGAGAGGTCTCTCAAGTGTCTTATTATTGATAGTAATTTGTTTATATTGATTGTATTTGTTAATTTTATTCTTTGTCATCAACAACCGAAGTTTGGGGGGGAAAGGTATCTGATTTGAGTGACTCTTTAAAGAGTTCAACCATGAAGCGTAATGAGAAACAGAAACATCTGGAAGGCAGGCATTTCATCAAAACTGCAAGGATATCAAGAGGTATGTGTTATGCACATTCTCGGGGCATAGGGTGACCAGGTGCTGTTTTCTAAAGAAAGAGAGAGAGAGAGAGAGAGAGAGAGAGAATTCCTAGTTTTGATGGTGGAGGGAGAGAGGAGAGAGTGAGGAAAGAAGAAGGAGGATGGGAGAGGAGAGAGGAAAGGGAGTGAGTTGTGGGTGGGAGAGAGAAGAGAGAGAATGAAGAGAAGAGGAGAAAGAAGATAAACCAGGGGAAGAGGGAGAGGGTGGTGGGAGGGAGGGAGGGAGAGAGAGACCTTGAGAGACTGAGATGGATGTGTGCCTGCTGATCTTTTTAGGGCCCAGGGAGTCTGAGAGTAAACTTAGATGTCCAGGGCCTTGTCACTGTGGGTTAGGACATGTGCTACCTGCAGCATGTCACTCTGGGTTGCTCTGTTAGCGACATAGTGGTTCATTAGTATAATATTTCTCAGGAAATGTATTTCCCTGTATTTGATTTCTGCCTAAGGGCATTCTTAAAGTAAATGTTGTTGTTACTAGTTTTTTAAGTATATTCTCCTATTAATAAAGAAGAAAGTCTGGCTTCTAGAGGTGAGCAATAAATTGGGTGTGGGGGAGAAGGACTTTGAACACTGAAACTTATTGTGCAAGAATGAGTGTTTAATGTCAGATAGAATTTATTTACTCAGGGGTAAAAATAAATTGTTATGTTTTAGATTATGAAGATGTAAATGAGGGCCTACTATGTGAAGTGTAAGAAAAAATGGATTTTACACACACACACACACACACACACACACACACACACACACACAACAAAACAAAAAACCCATTAACAATGATGGTTAAATTAAGGAGAAAGTTTGGCTCTTTCTGAAAACTGGAAAACTGGAATACTTTGGTTACTATGGAGATTTAAAGTAAACAAGCAACCAGTATATGGAAGAACTGTTGGTCATGGGTGGGAGGGAGACAGATTGGAGCCAACCCCAAAGTTCTAATGGTTGCTCACATTCCTCAAGGGAACTGGTATTTCCAACTTGTTTGGGATTTCTGCGACTTCCAGGGGACCTTTGGCAACATCATATTTTAACTTTATTTTTATCATTGGTACTATTACTACAAGTGTTATCATTGCCCAACCGCCTTAAGTCTTGCTCACCTCCCCCGCACCCACTCCCCCTTTCCTGTAGCCATCACAACACTGTTGTCTGTGTCTATCAATTATGCATATGTGCTCTTTAGCTAATCCCTTTACCTTCTCTCATCCCATCTCCTCTGTCCTCCTCTGTGAGAGGGGTCAGTCTATTCTGTGTCCATGCCTCTGTTTCTGTTTTGTGAGATTGGTATCCCTGCTTTTGGATTTTAGGTAAACAGAAGTGCAAAATACATACTTTGTGTCTGGTTCCTTTCTCTCTTCGTTATATTTGTGATATTCATTCATGTAGCATTTAACTTTAGCTTTTTCATTCTTGGCATCTGTATGGCATTGCATGAATATAATTTCTCCATTGATTATACTTTTCTGAGCAGTTTGGTTGCTTTGTGTGTGAACTACATGAAAAGGCGATGTTCTGGGCATTCTATTACAAGTATTTTTCAGTATGGACACATTTCTACTTGGTGAATGCTGAAGAGCTAGACTGCTGGGCCTAAGGTGCCATATTCTATCTTAACCCCTTGAGAACTCAATCTTTCATGCTTTTAACTTCTAAGGCAATTACATGTTACTGGCCTCCTAATTTACACACTCTTTTTTGTAGTCTTTGCATCTTTTTTAAAGCAAAGGTATTCTTTCTCTTATACACCTTCATTTTTACATCTTCACATTCTTTAATTATGCCCTCACACATTTTGCAACTTCATTAGTCTGAAAGAGAATATTCTCAGTAATAAAATTCCCTATCTAAACTGCATGATATGAAAAACACACAAATCCTTCATTATAGGAAATTCAATCCACACACATAAATATGTGCTGAACTACCGCACAAAGAGCACATATACCCTTCTCAGTCACACATAGTCCAGCCCATATTCAGATTTGCAAACACCAAATCAATCACACATTAAACCTTACTCTAGTTTTAACCAACACATTATAAACTTAAACACCACGCACATTACCTTCACTATAGCATTTTGCTACAAATATGAATAATATACATAGCACACATTCATGAGACAGGATACTAATGAGCATTGAGCTTGGCTAACATTGAAACTGGGACAGTGACATAATAATATAATTTTTTTAAAAATAATTCATCTTTTTGTATCTCTGTCTGTATATCAATATCACTATAGGTAGCAAAATAAATATATGGATACATGAAGGATGCTTCATGAGACTCACACCACATCCTTCCAAATTGTACACTTTTTCATGAGGAAATTAGGCTGATATCCAACTTTTGTTCCTGCACACTGTCTTTCACACAAGACATTAAGTTGTTGATAATCTATGTAGATCTTCAGAAATATCACATGCAGAAATACCCAATACCACTGACATCCACAAACATACCATTTAATAAGTGCTTACTTAGAGTTTGGAGTAAATGGAATTTTAAGTGTGATAGTCACCTTCATTTCTGTGAGAGCAAGTGTCATTTGAAGTGAGGATGCCTGACATGTAATATCCACTCAACATGTAGTTTTTGAATGGACATGGACCTCGGAAAATGCCTCACATCAATGTTCTGAACTAACACAGTGACAAAAAGCCCAGATACCCTCCTCTGTCGCACAAAGCTCATTCCACATTTACAGTTGCAAACACCAAATCAATAACACATTCTACCTCAACCCAGTTTTAACCAATGCACTAGAAATGTAAGCACTAAGTACATTACATTCCCCATGGCATTTTGCTATAAATATGAATAATACTATAGTACACACATTCAAGAGACATGAAGATAATCTTAAAACGTGAGTTAAGCAGCAGTGAGCTTGCTAAGATTGAAACAGGGACAGTGACAAAATAGTGTATAATTTCTTCAAAAATAAAAATTTATCCTTTTACAGCTCTGTCTGTATATATATATCAGTATAACGAGCAATGTAAATATATTGATATTCATTAAGAACTTCATAAAAGTCACACCATATATCTGCTAAATGCACAATTTTTCATGAGGAATTTGAGTTGATATCCACATTTTAATCTCCGCATACTGTCTTTCAGGCATGATTCGAAGTTGTTGATAATCTGTATAGATAGATCTCCAGAAATATCACATGCAAGAGACCCAATCCAACTGACATCCACCAAGCACACCATTTAATAAGAGTTTACTAGTAGTTTGGAATAAATATAATTTTAAATGGGAAAGTCACCTTAATTTCTGTGAGAGCAAGTGTCAAGTGAAAGGATGATGCCTGACCTGTAATGTCCACTGAACATGCAGTTTCTGAATTGACAAATTCCCCGGAAAAGGCCTCCTCTCAGTGTTCTTTTTATTCCATTGCCCAGGACCCTGCAATACCCAAGACAAGGCACCTCTACCCAAGTCACCATTGGAGGCCCCAGCCTCTGGTCAAGCAGCAGGGAAACAGTCTGCCTTCTGTAAACTTTCCACCTATGTTTTCTCACCATCTAGGCCGTGTAGGGAGATACACGTGCACGGAAAAACACGTCTTGATGAGGATGGTAAGGAATAAACAAAGGAGGGATCTGAACTTGATCAAGAGATGTAGCTCAGTTGCTCAGCCTACTCTCTACTTCATTTTCGTCTCAAAAGCAGAAAAGGGCTTCAGGAAAGAGGGACTAGGACTGAGGCTCCTGCAGAGTGACAAGTAGGCAGTGTGCCTTCAAGGACAGGGCAAGATCGCCCAGCACAAATTTCCAACATAGCGGCAGGTGAAACTGCGGCAATAGACAGTGCTGATGTGTGTGTATGACATTTTACTCAAACCTTACTCTCTGAGAAGCACAAACTGAGATCCTCACATACTCACTTACACGTCTGTCATCATCCATCCCAAGTAAGGCTCTGTATGTCCTCCTTTTCCCTTGTACTCTCATATACACAGGCTTTCCCTCTTCATCTCTCCCATTCTCCATTCCCATTATGGAGATACATGCTTACCTTCACTTCATCACATAATCATCATCAGATTCACTAATTCCATAATATGCACACACTAATCCCATAAATAAGCCACATCCTCTCACACAGAAAACCTCTTTAGGTCAAAGTCTAATAAACTTATATGCCCTGAAGAAAATTTACTTTCATCTGTTTCCTTTCTCATCTATATGGCACTTCAGCTACAGGCAGGCCTTCAGATCTTCACTGAACTGAACACTCTGAGACCTCATACACCCTTCCCCTAATACTCTCAGTCTCACTGTCTTACAGTAAGAACAAGTACCAGTCCTGCGCCATTCCCATGTGCTGTCATACCACATTGCAAACATGCACACACTCATCCCCATCCTCTTTACCAACATGGAAAACACTCACCAGAAATATTCTAATACATACATACAATTCCACAAACACTTGCACACAAAACCACATCCTCATTCCCACATCGTTATACCATGTACACACCTCAAAGTATCCCACACACAGAATTCTGAAATACAATATGTATATGAACTTTCACTCCAAATTCTAGTGTGGGTCATGGACATCTTAACCCCTATAGACTTCACACACATGTTCTAGCTTGCTTATGTTAAAAATTTTCTTTCCCAGTATTCCATCAACCACATCAAAAAGCGTCCTGTACTGGAGCCTCTGAGATGCCAGCCTTCCAGCCAGTCAGGAAACAGAAGAGCACAGAGCGGCACATTCAAGGTTTGTATGGCGAAGCCTGAAATGTTGTTTCCATTGTAGTAATGTCCTCTCATGGTCAGAACTACCTTCAAAGGAAGCTAACAAAGATAACATAGTTTTATGTCCAGGTTGAAAGAAGACAGCAATCTCGATTCCATTTTCAAAGAAGCCACTTTGAACAAGCCCAGTCACCCAGGACATATATTAGCACAATAACTACTCCGTGCATTTAATATTATCATAGGATTCACATAACACTACCCATCCAAGGCTGTGTGTGCTCAATGAATGGGGTAGACTCTTTGTTTAATGGACAGGTAAATACACAATTTACAAGAATGGGCTGCATATCTATTATTTTTATTTAATTTCTTAGGAAAGCTGAATTCAGGAGATGCTTTGCAGCACAGGCACAAGGCAGTGGCCCCAACTCAACGCCAGCAAGCATGGAAGGCCTCTTTTTCAGAGACTTTTCCCTCCATCTCTTCTAAAGACAAGCAAAATGATGCTGGTAAGGAGGGACTATTGAGTAGGTTGCAAAGGGAGGTGGGATCTAGACAGAACCCATGGTTGAGCTGAGTGTTTCTGCCCATTAACTGACAACAAGCTGCCCAGTGCAAACAGATACTCCAATGATTCTGCATCTTCTTAGTACAGTGATGGCGAACCTATGACACGCGTGTCAGAGGTGACAAGCGAACTCATTTTTTGGTTGGTTTCTCTTTGTTAAATGGCATTTAAATATATAAAATAAATATCAAAAATATAAATCTTTGTTTTACTATGGTGGCAAATATCAAAAAATTTCTATATGTGACACGACACCTGAGTTAAGTTAGGGTTTTTCAAAATGCTGACAGGCCCAGCTCCAAAGGTTCGCCATCACTGTCTTAGTAGGTTCAGTAGTGGAAGCAGGGAAAACACTGAAAACAGCTGGAGGGAGCCCAAGGAGATCAGTGGAGAACAGTGTTCTATTTGAGGAAATAATGGGAGAGGGCCTAAGGGGATGAGAGTTTTATCAGAGAAACATGGAAGAATATGTTCCTATGAGCTGGCCAAGCACATGTCATATTACCAGCATCCTGTGAAGCACTAATAACTTAACATAGGCCCAGCGTGGTGGGATCCTCACGAACTGAACTTGAGGTAGAGTGCAGAGATACCCAGGCAAAGAAACCATCACATCCATATATTTACATAGCCAGTGTTTCCCATTCATAGTCATCTCATATAAGACCCCTTTGCTGTCACTGTCCCCATCATTCATTTCCCTACAACATTCCACATGCATCTAAATTCTCCATGCTGGATTTTTGTCCATGTCATGCAAACCGTTATAATTTCTCTGGCTCCTGAAATGCTAGATTAGTATCCTTGTTTTTAAATTTTATGGAAATACAAGGGCACACTATATACTTTTTGTCTAGCTCCTTTCACTAATCAATATATTTGTGGAATTTATCCATGTTGTGTATGACATTAATTTTGTTCATTTTTGGTACATGTATATCATTGCATGAATATGATATTTTCATTGACTATCATTGTCTGGTCATTGTGGTTGCTTCCAGTCTAAGCTGCTTGAAAAGTGATATTGTGGGTAATATTTTGCATGTATTTTCACTATGGATACATTTCTGCTCGGTGAGTGCTTAAGAGTTAGATTGCTAGGTCCTAGTTCCCATATTCTATATTAATCCCTTCAGAACTCAATCTTTCATTGTGCCGTGCCAGCACAGCCAATGGTGATCCTGAGTGGAGGGGATGAAAGGATTAAGAAAAGACAGACAAGAGAATGAAAGCTGAGTCTTGGTGGGACGCTGCTCCCTGATGAGGAGACAGCGCCGGCGCCCACAAGCCGAGTCTTTATTTTATAGCAGATGCCACGAGGCAAACTAGGGTTGTGATCAAGTTGTTAACAGCATTCTCAACCCTACTCAACTGTGTGCACCTGAACTTTATCACAAGGCACGTGGGGCCACGTGTTCGGACCACAGGTTCAAGCTTCCAGCTATAGCTGTTGGCTATATTTGTGCTGGGAAGGCTCTGCCCTCCAGCTGGGACTTGCACGTGGCCACGAGAGGCCTGTGCCCTCTCATTAGTCCGAGGCTTGAACCTGTCCAAACACTGTAGCTGTGTCCCATATATCATACTTTTAATTTCTAATGTTACACATCCTCCTCTGAACTCTGTCATTTCTTTTCAAAGCATAGGTATTATTTCTTTTATATAACTTCATTTCCACATCCCCTTTTGTTATTCCCTCACATTTTGCCAATACACTAACTGCTCTAGTCTCAGAGTATATTCTCAGTAATAAAATGCCTTATCTAAACAACATAATATATAAAGCACATAAATACATCATTATTGATAATGCATTCTACATACATAAATGTGTGCTGAACTAACACCAGACAGAAAGCACACATAACCTTAACCTTTGCAGTCACACAAAGTTCATCCCATATTCACATTAGCAAATACCAAATCAACCTCACATTAAACCTTAACCCAGTTTTATCCAACACATTATGCATTTAAACACCAAGCACATTACATTCAAATAACATTTTGATACCCAATCCTACTAATATTCACAAAACACACCATTTAGTAAGTTTACTTACAGTTTGGAATTAATGGAATTTGAAATGGAAAACTCATATTACTTTCTATGAGAAGAGGTGTCATGTGTAGCAATGATGCCTCACATGTCATGTCCACTCAACATGTACATTTTTTTAAAATATATTTTATTGATTTTTTACAGAGAGGAAGAAAGAGAGATAGAGAGTTAGAAACATCGATGAGAGAGAAACATCGATGAGAGAGAAACATCGATGAGGCATCGATCAGCTGCCTCTTGCACACTCCTTACTGGGGATATGCCCGCAACCAAGGTACATGCCCTTGACTGGAATCGAACCTGGGACCCTTCAGTCCCCAGGCCGACGCTCTATCCACTGAGCCAAACTGGTTTCGGCAACATGTACATTTTGAATTGACACAGACCTCAGGAAATGCCTCATCTCAATGTCCTATTTTATTCCATTGCCCAGGACACTGCATCAGCCAAGACAATGTGCCTCAGCCCGAGTCACCCGTGGAAGCCCCAGCCTGCAGTCAGGCTGCAGGAGAAAAGACTACCTTCTCACAACATCCTATCGGTGTCTCCACCCCATCCAGGCGTACCCATCTTGATGAGGATGGTAAGGAATAAACAAAGGTGGGATCTGAGCTTGGTCATGATCTGTAGCTCAATTCCTCAGCCTGCTCTCTATTAGTTCACTTTCTGCTCAAAGGCAGGAAAGGTCTTTAGGGCAGAAGGACTAGGACTAAGGCTTCTGCAGAGGGACAGGTAGAGAGTGCGCCTTGCAGAACTGGGCAAAGTCCTGCAGCACAAATCCCCAACATACAGCACTGGGACAGCTGTGCCTGAGGTAGAGCACAGTGCTGACATGGGTATGAGAGTTTACTCAGAGCCTTCCCTTTAGATGAGCACAAAATCAGATCCTCACACACTCACACATCTGTCCTCCTCCATACCAGGTAAGGCTCTGTATGTCCTCCTTTCCCCTTGTTCTCCCATATACACAGGCTTTCTCTCTTCATCTCTCTTTCCCATTCTCTAGCAGCATTATGGAGATACACTCTTACCTTCACTTCATCACATAATCATTATCAGATTCACTAATTCCATAATATGCACACACTAATCGCATAAATAATCCATATCCCCTCACACAGAAAACCTCTTTAGGTCAAAGTCTAATAAACTTATATGCCCTGAAGAAAATTTACTTTCATCTGTTTCCTTTCTCATCTATATGGCACTTCAGCTACAGGCAGGCCTTCAGATCTTCACTGAACTGAACATTCTGAGATCTCATACACCCTTCCCCTAATACTCTCAGTCTCACTGTCTTACAGTAAGAACAAGTACCAGTCCTGCGCCATTCCCATGTGCTGTCATACCACATTGCAAACATGCACACACTCATCCCCATCCTCTTTACCAACATGGAAAACACTCACCAGAAATATTCTAATACATACATACAATTCCACAAACACTTGCACACAAAACCACATCCTCATTCCCACATCGTTATACCATGTACACACCTCAAAGTATCCCACACACAGAATTCTGAAATACAATATGTATATGAACTTTCACTCCTAATTCTCGTGTGGGTCATGGACATCTTAACCCCTATAGACTTCACACACATGTTCTAGCTTGCTTATGTTAAAAATTTTCTTTCCCAGTATTCCATCAACCACATCTAAAAGCGTCCTGTCCTGGAGCCTCTGAGATGCCAGCCTTCCAGCCAGTCAGGAAACAGAAGAGCACAGAGCGGCACATTCAAGGTTTGTATGGCGAAGCCTGAAATGGCACATGTCGTTTCCATTGTAGTAATGTCCTCTCGTGGTCAGAACTACCTTCAAGGGAAGCTAACGAAGATAACATAGTTTTATGTCCAGGTTGAAAGAAGACAGCAATCTCGGTTCCATTTTCAAAGAAGCCACTTTGAACAAGCCCAGTCACCCAGGACATATATTAGCACAATAACTACTCCGTGCATTTAATATTATCATAGGATTCACATAACACTACCCACCTAAGGCTGTGTGTGCTCAATGAATGGGGTACACTCTTTGTTTAATGGACAGGTAAATACACAAATTACAGGAATGGGCTGCATATCTATTTTTTTTATTTAATTTCTCAGCAAAGCTGAATTCAGGAGATGCTTTGCAGCGCAGGCACAAGGCAGTGGCCCCAACTCAACGACAGCGAGCATGGAAGGCCTCTTTTTCAGAGAGTTTTCCCTCCATCTCTTCTAAAGACAGGCAAAATGATGCTGGTAAGGAGGGACTATTGAGTAGGTTGCAAAGGGAGGTGGGATCTAGACAGAACCCATGGTTGAGCTGAGTGTTTCTGCCCATTAACCGACAACAAGCTGCCCAGTGCAAACAGATACTCCAATGATTCTGCATCTTCTTAGCAGGATCTGCAGCAGAAGCAATGGAAAACCCAGAAAACAGCTGGAGGGAGCCCAAGGAGATCAGTGGAGAACAGTGTTCTATTTGAGGAAATAATGGGAGAGGGCCTAAGGGGATGAGAGTTTTATCAGAGAAACATGGAAGCATATGTTCCTATGAGCTGGCCAAGCACATGTCATATTACCAGGATCCTGTAAAGCACTAATAACTTAACATAGGCCCAGCGTGGTGGGATCCTCACGAACTGAACTTGAGGTAGAGTGCAGAGATTCCCAGGCAAAGACACCATCACATCCATATATGTACATAGCCAGTGTTTCCCTAGTCATCTCATATAAGACCCTTTGCTGTCACTGTCCCCATCATTCATTTCCCTACAACATTCCACATGCATCTAAATTCTCCATGCTGGATTTTTGTCCATGCCATGCAAACCGTTATAATTTCTCTGGCTCCTAAGACGCTAGATTGGTATCCTTGTTTTTAAATTTTATGGAAATACAAGGGCACAGTATATACTTTGTGTCTAGCTCCTTTCACTAATCAATATATTTGTGGAATTTATCCATGTTGTGTATGACATTAATTTTGTTCCTTTTTGGTACATGTATATCATTGCATGAATATGATATTTTCATTGACTATAATTATCTGGTCATTATGGCTGCTTCCAGTCTGAGCTGCTTGAAAAGTGATGTTGTGGGTAATATATTGCATGTATTTTTCACTATGGATACATTTCTGCTCAGTGAGTGCTTACGAGTTAGATTGCTAGGCCTTAGTTCCCATATTCTATCTTAATCTCTTCAGAACTCAATCTTTCATACTTTTAATTTCTAATGTTATACATCCTCCTCTGAACTCTCTGCCATTTTTTTCAAATCACAGATATTTTTTATTTTATTTAACTTCATTTCCACATCCCCTTTAATTATTCCCTCACATATTGCAAATACACTAACTGCTCTAGTCTCAGAGTATATTCTCAGTAATAACATGCCTTATCTAAACGATCCTATCTAATAATAGACAAACATGGTAATTGACCATACCTACGCTACACTTCACATTGGCTAATCAGCAGGATATGTAAATTAACTGCCAACAAATATGGCGGCCGGCAGCCACACAGCTGAAGCAAGCAGGAGGTTTCCTTGCTCCAGTGATGGAGGAAGCCAAGGTTCCCCGCCTGCTGTGGCCCAGCTCTGAGCTCCGGAAGCAACAATGTTTCAATTATAGAAGCTAAACAAACCCCAGATACCTGCTTTCAGACAGCCGGGGCATCAGAGCTTAGAGCGCCAGTGATGGCAACAGAGTTTCAATTACAGAAGGTAAACAAACCCAGATATCTGCTTTCAGCTAGCCAGGGCCTCAGAGCTGGAGCCGGCTCTCAGTTACAGTGATAGCCATAGAAGGTAAATAAATCCCAGAATTAAAAAAAAAAGAGGCTGGGAGCTTCAGTCGCCCGCCAGCCTGAAAACGGCCCTCAGCCCCTCATCCAGGCTGGCCAGGCACCCCAGTGGGACCCCCACCCTGATCTGGATCACCCTTCAGGGCAAACCAGCCAGCCCCCACCCGTGCACCAGGCCTCTATCCTATATAATAAAAGGGTAATATGCAAACTGATCCTAACAGCAGACTGGGAATGACTGGTCACTATGACACACACAACCAGGGGGCAGACGCTCAATGCAGGAGCTGCCCTCTGGTGGTCAGGGCGCTCTCACACAGGGAAGCTCTGTTCAGCCACAAGCCAGGCTGATGGCTGCCAGCACAGCGATGGTGGTGGGAGCCTCTCCCATCCCCTCAGCAGCGCTAAGGATGTCTGACTGCAACTTAGGTCTGCTCCCCACTGGCAAATGGACATCCCCCAAGGGCTGTTGGGCTGCCAGAGGAATGTCTGATTGCCATCTTAGGCCCAATCCCCCGGGGAGCGGGCCTAAGCCAGCAAGTGGTCACCCCCAAGGGGTCCCAGACTGCGAGAGGGCACAGGCCGGGCTGAGGGACCCCCTACCCCCGAGTGCACAAATTTTTGTGCACCAGGCCTCTAGTATAATATATAAAGCACATAAATACATCATTATTGAGAATGCATTCTACATACATAAATGTGTACTGAACTAACACCAGACAGAAAGCACACATAACCTGTTATGCACTTCATGTGTTTTATGTTTTAACCTGGCTTCATTCTAATTTCAAGGATGAAAAAACAATGGAGGCCTAGGGGGCTTAGGTAACTTACTCCAAATCACACAGCGAGGAAGGTGGGCAAGGTGACCATTGGTGGTCTGACTTTAGTGTCAACAAGTGTAATCATGGGTTATGCTGAAGAAAGATAGGTGATACCAGCATGGCATAAACTAGGCTAAAAGTGGGAGACTAGCTGCCTAATGACTCAAGAGTTATGAATGGAAGCAAGTGTTAGATGTTAAAAAAAAAAAATCACTACACACTGGAGGATGTCGGAATATCCAGGAAGCTGTTGTCTGGGTTACAAGAAGACTATTATGAACATGGGATAATGATAACTTGAAAAACAAAATGGGTTACAAAATTAAAGTAGCATACCAAAGTAATTAACATATATTCATTTAGTCTTACTCATGGAAATAATGCTGGAATTCAAGTTTAGAATGTAATAAAGTACCGATATTTAGTTACCTTATGTATTTGAACAGTGGAATCACATTGATGTGTGTGTTTTTATCCTCACCTGAGAATATGTTTATTGATTTATTAGAGAGAGAGTGGAAGGGCGAGAAAGAAACATAAATGTGAGAGAGAAACATTGATTGGTTGCCTCCTATATACATCCCGACTGGTGATAGAACCCCCAACCTAGGTGTGTGCCCTGACCAGGAATCAAACCTTTTGGTCTATGGGATGCTGCTCCAACTGAACCACCTGTCCAGGGAAGTTCTCTATTGTTCTTTATACTTTTTCACTTGCAGGTTTTCTACCATGAAAATGTATTATTTTAATAAGCAAAACATAGTTTTGTTAACATAAAAAAACCATTGAAACCTCTAAAGCATTTTTGTGAGTTTATTTGAGCCAAACTGTTAACATATGCTGGGAAGCAGAACCTCAATGAATTGAGATAGTGCTCCGGAGAATGGCGGGGTTACATCCGTATTTATACATTGCAATCAAAGGAGGGACATAGGTGAGTTACATGAAATTCATTGGTGACAGATTAAGGAATTTGGGGTATCTGTCCTGGCGCCCAGCACATTTGATTATGCCCCAGGGGCTCCAGATAAAGGGAAGTCACAAGTTACCCAGACATTTCAAGTGTATGTTATCATAGATGCAAAAAAGACAGACAGGCTCAGTAAAGGTATAGGTTGATCTTGTCAGTGAAGATACTGGCCTAGGACGTAACTGCCCACCATCACTGCTTTAGTTAAAGTTTAATTTCAGACCATCCTTTGTGGTGACTTTAAGTCTCTGAGTCTGCAAGACTGCCATGCAGGCCTCCCCTGAGCTGGTCAGGTCAGCATGTGGTCGCTTTCATCCACACATCCCCCTTTTGGTCATAAATTAATCCAAAGGATGCATTGATGACCAACCTTTGGGTTGGATAATGGAGTCCCACGGTGCTAGGAAGGCTCATTCCTAGGATGTCTCAGTGTCAACATGTCTTGCTGAACAGGTGGACCACTGGGGATGGGGAAAGACCATAACCTTAGATGGCATTTAAGGTCGAATTATTATTATTTAAAAAAGGGCAGAGAAATGGGAGGCAGTCAGGTCCTATATGTCCTTGTTAAAAAGTATTCTGGATCATTTCTAATTTTTGAGCCATCATGATCCGAGTCTTTTTGCCGTTTGTCAAGTTTTGTTTTTCTGCATCTAGTATAACATTTACATGTCAGGAACAAAAGTAACAATACCAAACCAACATTGATTAGGAACAGAAAATGTCTAATACTAGATGAGGAAAAGTCTGAGGGTAACAAGCATCCCAGCCAACCGAAAAACCCTTTACATGTATCATCATAAATTTTTATTAAGCTAATTATATGTTTTCCTCCTTAATTCACGGGCACTTGTACTTTATGCTATGTTTGGCCAGATGAATTAAGACTCTCTACTATTTCATTATCTAGAAGTTCTAATTTTTCTTTTGGCCAGTTACTTTCCATAGAAATGACTTCATGGAGAGGATTAAGTTCAATTTCCCAATACATTGGCTTTTCAGTATCAATATTATCATAGGTTTTATGAACCTCAGGCAAAGTTATTCTGCCTATAATTTCAGTATTACACCATATTCCAGTATTATTTAGTGTAAACTTGGTGATATTACAGTAAAAATCACTTATTATAACAGAAGAGTTTTTTAACCCTTCCCAGCAAAAACGTCCCTTTCCCATAAACCATATATTGTTATTCGTTGGGGTAGATACAATAGGCCAGGACTGGGTGAATTCAGTGTTCCATGTGGATTGGGGGCATAACCATTCACCTTTCTGATTTTCACAATCAGACAGTGAGATGGGTTTCCATTGATTATTATTTTTAAATATGGCCCATCTACTTCCCATTGGAAGTATCCTTTTTTTTTTATTGCTTACAGTATTACAAAGGGTATTATATATGTGTCCCTTTTTCCCCCCCGCCCTTGACAATCCCCTGGCCTCCCCTACCCCCCAGTGTCTTATGTCCATTGGTTATGCCTATATGCATGCATACAAGTCCTTTGGTTGATCTCTTACCCCCCTCCCTCCTGCCCCCCAACCCTCCCCGGCCTTCCCGCTGCAGTTTGACAATCTGTTTGAGGCAGCTCTGCCTCTGTATCTATTATTGTTCAAAAGTTTATAATGGTCTCTATTATCCATGAATGAGTGAGATCATGTGGTATTCTAATATTATTGAGGATGGTCCCTATGCCAGCCAGTTGAACTACTGGGAATTTAAGCTTAGGATCTAACCGAGGCACCTGGGCTTTTAAGACACAATGTCATAGATCGCATTTCCCATCCAAAATTTTCCAAATTCCTGGGAACCATATGAGTCCCATAAGTGTCTGGCCTGGGCTTAGGGTACAGGCACGTTCCCATTGTTGGGTTTGTGCATGAGTTTTTACAGTCTGTCGTGTCTGTTCTCCATGCTGCTTCAAAACCCTTTACAACTAGGCAAATGCCTCAGCACACAACATAGGGGAATTTTCTGGGAGCTAGGTCTGCCTCAGGCGGCTCTGGCCATAGCGGCTGGGTGGTTTGGATGGCCTTGCCAGCTCCTTCTGGCCTGCTCCTGCCCTGCCTGCCTCTTCACTCCTGCTACTAAACCTTACTCTGTCCCTTCTTACACACGCAGAACCGGACCCAAGGTAGCAAGGTTTGAACAATTTTAAAATTCCTTAACATACATTCTAAGACAGTGGAGTTTGAGGAGCTATTACTCGTGTTGCAGGGAGGGACCGGGTTGCCTCCTCCTTAAAAAATACCTGAATGAAAGAACTAATCAAAAGAAGGCTTATTTTCTAACTTCATTTGTCCTTGGGTGTGGACAGCAAATGACACTAATCAGATTGACATAAACGATTTAACCTTTGTTTAGGGAGGCAAATGCAAATCATTCACTCCCAAGTGTCCTTGGTTTAGGGAAGATGGGATTTCTGCTCAGTTTCCCTATTCTACTTGTCCCAGCTTACTGGCCTATCATGCATTCATCTTTCTTTTAACATTTCTCTTTTCCTTCTCATCACATACAAAACCTTCACAAATTTCACACTTTCAAATTAGCCTTCAAACCTTCTTTCTATGTCCTTCAAAAATGCATAACCATGCCTCAGACCTTCCATTAAGTATTTCTCTTTACCTTCCTCCATCACACCTAATCCATACTTTCCAGTTAGTTAGAACTCTTAGCCTTAATTTTTAGGTGACATGTAAATAATTAACATTCCTCAGATTAGCAATACATTCATATTTTTTAAGAGACACAAACAGAAATTTCACTAGCTAAACAATTTTAAGTAACAAAGACTCATATTTAAACAATAAAGACAGATAACATTCCTCATTAAAAACTTTGAATCACCACTGCAAGCAATATCAGTTTGTGAGCATACAGGCCTTGTGGACGTCATCTTGGGATAGCTGTCTGCCTCGTGGTCAGCGACTTCTCGTCCTTGAAAGGCCTCAGCTGTTTCTCGTCCTTGAAAAGTCTTTGATCTCCACTGCAGATGGAGATGGGTGTCAGAGATGGGAGTAGATGTCCATTCACAGTCAGGTGCCCTTTTTAAATGAGAAATGTGAATCCAGAGCTAACTCCTTTAAGTTTAGCTGCACATGGGTTAGTTAGTAATACCTGGTAAGGTCCTCTCCAACGAGGTTGGAGAGAGTCTTTTATTTGGTGTCTTTTCCAATACACCAAATCTCCTGGTTGTAAACCATGATCTTTGAAATCTTTGTCTCCTGGGAGCACACTGTGAAATGAATCTGTTACCAATTTGTTAGTTCCTACAATGCAGAATGTCTGCTCTTTACTTTTCCTTATATTTGGGAAACAAAAGATTTAAAGGTCAACAACATTTTAAACAGTCATAAGAATAATTATCCTCAATTCATTTAGTCCCATAGTTATTTTTGTTTATCCTGATTATTTGCCAGTAGGTTTTGAATTCAATTATTCCTTGAAGTTCTATAAGTCTTCATTCAGTTCAAAAATATGACCTGCTTACAAGCCTGAAATTTAGATTAAGTAAGAGTCCTTTTCATGGAATTTTCTAAACATATACCTACAAATGCATCAGAATAAACCTGTCCACAAATGACAAAATTTAAAAGTGGCATGGTTATAGATTTGATAAAAAAAACTTTGCTTTTCTATAAAATATAACATTACAAGATAACAATTTTTTTGGTAAGTAATAATCCCTGTAAGATGACATAGAGAATATAAAATTTGTATACCTTTAGGCCGGGGTGGGCAAAGTTTTTGACTCGAGGTCCACAATGGGTTCTTAAACTGGACCGGAGGGCCGGAACAAAAGCATGGATGGAGTGTTTGTGTGAACTAATATAAATTCAAAGTAAACATCATTACATAAAAGGGTACGGTCTTTTTTTTTTCTTTTTTTTTAGTTTTATTCATTTCAAATGGGCCGGATCTGGCCCATGGGCCATAGTTTGCCCACGGCTGCTTTAGACTCAATTATAATTTCAGCACATAAAGAATAAATAATATGTAGGATTTTAAAATGAGGCACATGGCTTATTGCAAGCAGTGTATTCAGCATTGAAAATAATTCATAAACTCCCAATCTGTGAAAAGCAAATACCAGAGCATCACTGGCAGACGCCCAGAAGGGGATCCTGATTCTTGGCTGCCCAGTCCCTGACGGGACACGTTACTCTACCTGAGAGTTTCCTGTTTGAACTTGGCTCTGAATCTCTGCAAGTTCTTTCTGATGCAGATGCCTTAACAACCCAGTGACCCTCCCTTGCTCCTGACTGGAGCTCAGGTGCATGCTCTTTCCTGATTGGCTAGTTCAAAGGGAGGGGTTGACCTTTGCTGTTTCAAGATGGCGGCTCCCAGGGGAGCTGTAAGCCATGTGGCCATCATGGTGGCTGTCAAGTCACACAGCCCAAAGTGGTGGCTGTCTACACTGTTTTTTGCAATTAAATTTAAACTGTTTTTTTGTATTAAGAATTTCAGTTGAGATCACAGAGTTAATCCTCTTTTTTAATCAGACCAATAAGCAACATATTTTGAATTCCTAATAATTTCAGAGAAAGCAAAAATTATTTTCTCAAAAATAAATTTCTACACTTTAGGCATCTAGCTACCACAACTACACAATTTCTCCCAATTCAATCCGAACCTTAAACTTTTAGCTGGCAAGTCAACTTTTAGCATTTTTCAATCAGTAACATTTTTAAGAATAAACTTCAAAAATACAAGACATAATTAACCAACAGATTCAATTCTATCCTCTAGATTTCGTACGAGGCACGGTCAGATCAATATTTCAGGATTATGTCACTTCAAAATACCTAAGTTTTTTATCACTTGATTCAGTAAACTCCAAGGTCCCAAGTTACCAGTGGCTCTGGAAAACCACGCTTGAGGCTGGTAAAACAGGCTTGGCCCAGCCCTTGACTTTAAAACGACCATTTTTTTTTTCTGGGGAAAGTCAAGAAGCAAACTTGTAGCTACATAATTTCTTGCCGGTTGCTTGCCTGCAGGGGAAATTTCAAAATTGGCCAAGAGATTGCAGCTGGGGGTGGGGGGTGGGGAGGACTGTTTTCAGCTATCCAAAAGTTTGGTCTAACCTGGTCCATTCAGATGGAAATTGACCACATTCTTTTTTTAAGAATTTGCTAGAAGCAGAAGCAACTAGTCCCTTCCTCCATTAGAAAGGCCTCAGCTAGCTTTTTTAATTAACCAAGGGTCAGTTTTTTTTACCGGGCTACTTAAGATTTTTATAATTAATATATTTCAGTAATTCTTGAGATTCAAATCCAATTATTATTTTAAGGCATTTACTTTGGCAAATTTTTTGTAACAGATACAATTTTACTGAATTTTCTTTTGGAGGCTTGTTGCTAGAAGAAGCCTGCATTTCTTCCCTGGGTCAAATTCGCCATTTTTCTTAGGAAATAATCAGTCTTGGGTTTTATTTTGTACATTTGTAAAGAGACTCCACCTCAAAAGTCTATCTAAATGTCCAAAAACAGGACAGTTGTGCACATTAGTTTTAAGCCAGCTTTTCTCTTTACACGTGCACAGAAATCCCAGACTCACTTTTGCATTTTGTAAAACTTTTCAATTACAAGACGACTTTAAATTAGAATACTTGGGGAGGAGGCATCCATATTGGATCGCCATGTGCTCCCTTCTTCCCTTCCCCACATCCTGCTTTGGGGGAAGTTTCAGCAATGACTCAAATGGCGTATTTTTCCATGACTCAAAGTCATGCTTAATAGAAAGACATTTTAAATGTTTTCCTATTTCGCTTTCCAAAGTTATAGCTAGCACCCAAGGTTATCTTAGAGCCAAAATTTGGTTATCATAAGATGTAATTTTTAAATAAAGCTAGTCTTTTTGCGGGGGAGCCAATAGCTCTGCCCTCTCCTGCTACCTTTGAATCTCTCCGCACCAGAGGCGGGTTCAGCAGTAGGGTTTCATTTCTTATTACAGATTTTAGGTTCCAAATACAAATTAAGATTTTAATTTGGACAAGAAACCACATTGAGGTGACCATGGCACTCTTTTTTCAGCCTAATTTAAAAGACAACTAGGCTTCTCCAAAGTGGAACTCGCCTCCTCTTTAAACAAATTTAAACAACAACAAAGAAAAAAACCACAACAACAAAGAGACACAAAAACATCAACACTTTTATACAGGCGCACAGAACACTTAAAGTTTACACCAGAGAATGTCCAGCATTAGAAACCACCAAAGCAGTGTCTTTTGTCCCTGGTTCGGGAACTTCCCCTCTCTAGAATTTCAGTATATTCCCAATGCACTAGACAAAAAACAAATAAACAAAAAAATGGGCTACGGGAAAAACAGGGTGTAGACATTAATTAACTTCAGAATAGTTCTGAGACAGTCTCTAAAATTTTATTAATTTCCATCTTATTAGAAGAAAATTTTTTCTATGCTTTTCTCTAGAAGCTTATAATTTCCAAATCAAGATATGCTTCCCATGTACTCATTCAGTTTAATTTCAGAGCCGGCATTTTCTAATTTCTGCATGCAAAATATTAACATAGGTACCCCAAACAAACTGCACTTAAGCCATTTCTCAGTTAATATTTTCTAGTTAAATCTTCCCATTTCTGTAAAGTACCTGCAAGTAAAGGCTTCCTATCAGGAGTA
This sequence comes from Myotis pilosus, assembly GCA_036010255.1. NCBI lineage: Eukaryota > Metazoa > Chordata > Mammalia > Chiroptera > Vespertilionidae > Myotis > Myotis pilosus. The sequence goes on from JASKON010000034.1 coordinate 2,929,123, forward strand.
TTAAATGAGGGTTGGGGTCTCAGGAATTTCTGGCCTTGGAGGCACAATTTCCCATGTTAATTTTTTATTTTGGATGTCTGTGGTCTGAGCAAACTTTCTAGGCATGCTATGCAGTGGGTCAAATGTGGCCTCAGTTTCTCTCCTGGCTGTTTAAAACCACAGGAAAGGTTGAGGGCCTGGGCAGACCAAGCATTAAGGTGGCCCCTTAGATAAGCCATTTAGTTAATTACAGTTGCGTCGGGACTTCCCTATGGGGCTCCAGCATTTCTGAAACCTCCACAAAAATTCTTAGTCACCTAAGAACATCCCAGAGTTGAACTATTCTAAAAACAAATGTTGCCCTTTTATCTTTGGAGCTGAATGAGTTCAGCTCATTTATAGGTGAAGTTTATTTTTGCTCAGACTCTCAGTAATTTCAATTGAAAAGCCAAAATCAAAACCAGCCACCCATTTTTTTCCTCCAGTACTGCCTTAGCCTGGGTTCTGTGAACCCTTAACCTGGGGTCCTAATCAACCCTGGTTCCACCTTGAGGATTTTACAACAGCTCAAATAAAGTCCAACCTTCGACCAAAGGAAGGGAAGGTCCTGGATCCAAGAGAAAACTCACCCACGTTCACCCAATGGGAGAACCGGCGGGCTCCATGGGTCCTTTGCTGGATCCTAGCACAGAGTCAAAGTCCAAGGGATGGTCCTGGGTGAGCTTCTTTGGAATCCTGCCGCGACTACGCCAATTAATGTTAACGTAAAAAAAACCATTGAAACCTGTAAAGAATTTTTGTGAGTTTATTTGAGCCAAACTGTCGACATATGCCGGGAAGCAGAACCTCAACGAACTGAGATAGTGCTCCGGAGAATGGCGAGTTACATCTGTATTTATACATTTGCAATCAAAGAGGGACATAGATGAGTTACATGAAATTCATTGGTGATAGATTAAGGAATTTGTGGCATCTGTCCTGGTGCCCAGCACATTTGGTTGTGCCCCAGGGGCTCCAGATGAAGGGAAGTCACAAGTTACCCAGACATTTCAAGGGTATGTTATCAGAGATGCAAAAAAGACAGATAGGCTTGGTTAAGGTATAGGATGGCCTTGTCAGTGAAGATACTGGCCTAGGACGTAACTGCCCACCATCACTGCTTTAGTTAAAGTTTAATTTCAGACCATCCTTTGTGGTTACTTTAGGTCTCTGAGTCTGCAAGACCGCCCTGCAGGCCTCCCCTGACTCAGGCTTTGAAGAGTGTCTCTCATGGCAACTGCTTCTGAGAACTTGATATTTTCTCTGAGGGAAACTGCTCATTAAGCAGTTTTCAATAATCTGGTAAAGAAATACAGAAAAGTTATTATACAAGATGATATCTGTCCCAGGGCACACACACCACAGAGGCCAGAGCCACTCTTAAAACCTATTTTCACTTGACTGCTGCTCCTATGGACTAAAGATGTATTAACATAGCTAATTTTTAAAACTACTTAATGAAGGTCATTCTTGTTCCCTTGAAACTGGCTCATTTTTTTTTACTTTGGAGATTCTGTAAAGCCTGGTGACTTTACATTCTTTTGATACTTGAATATGGTTTGGTTTTGCTAAATCAAAGGATAGAGTCTGCTTGTAATGACTAAGGGGTCTTCTGACACCTCAACTGCTCACTGGTCACTGAGATCAACTGAAAATGTATATTTGTTAATTATAGATCATAGAAAAGGTTTACAATGTAAAGAAGATGTAAGGAAGAGTTCAAGCATGGTAGTAAAATCACAATAAAGTATAAATGTCTAATATCTATTTCTCTGTCTTGCTCACACTATCTATCTAATTTTAAGCAATTGGAATTGATGGTAATTTCATGAAGCTTCAGGTTCCTAAAATTTAATATAATAATAGAGGAACATGGAAGTAGCCAGGACAAACAATCTACAAGCAGCAGAGAGGCACAGGAGGGCGGGGCAGTGAGCCAAGAGTGGGGAGAGCTACAGGAGGGTGGAGCAGCGAGCTACAAGCTGCTGAGAGCTACCTGCAGCGGTGGGCAGGGTGGGCAGCTGAGGCAGGTGGCAGTGAGCTACTCGCGCATGGATTCGTGCACAGGGCTACTAGTGAAGATACAAATGGACGGGGATTGGGGGGCAATCAAACCTTAGAGATTTGGTTTGGGGTAGAGTATTCTTGCCTCCTTGAATGCCTACATTGCCTATTAAAGTTCTGCCTCAGTTTAACCCTAGACAAATAAATTTGTCTGGCTTAATTAAAAGGCTGTGAAGGTATGATATATATGGGTTACAATCCCCTCCTTTCTCCTCTAGCTGGATACTTGAAGGCACAGTATTTAATCTCCCAAAGGCAGTTTCTTTACCTGTAAAATGAAGGTGATGTCAGCCAACAGCCTACCCTATGCCAAGTACTGGTCTATGTATATGCCTCACTTATCTTTTTACATTTAATATGGATTCACTCCCATTTAATGGATGGAAAATATTAGTTTGTGGTGGGGGTTGAGAGAAGGCTTATAAAGAGGCATAGGATTTAATATTTCATAGGCAATAAATATTTGTTGAACCCTCCATTTTCCTTTTATAAGAATAATGCATAACAAAAGAATTAAACCATAAATGAATGACAATTTCTTAAGCAACAATTTATTTTCTGCAACAAAATATTTTCCTTCTTTCCCTGGTGAATTTGTAGCCTGCATTTCAGGTTCACATGTTACCTACCACATGAGTTTCCTATATGCACTCTAAGAACACAGATTTTTTTCCCTTCTTCAAATTTCTATACTCAGAATGTATGCCTCTTGGTCTGGTTTCAAATATCATTCAACTAGAATTTTGGTCTACTTTTGTCAACTTTGGAGTCCATGACTTGCAGATTAATTTTGTAATTGACTTGATGAAGAGCCAAGGAAAAATATTTAACCTCTGTGTCCTAGTTTTCTCACCTGCAAAACTTAATTGAAGACTATTATAAGAAAGAAAAATTTTAAAAATATGTAAAAACACCAAATACATATATGCATACAATGGATCACCCCAAAGTGCTAATTTTTATCTTGAATTGTCCCAAAGAACATCAATATTTTTGAAGCACAGGTCATTGCTCACTTTCTGTTTTTAATCTATCACATGATCATTGTCCTGAATTGCTCTTGTCGTATTGAACCACCTGCAGTTCCCTACATATTCCGTTCTTTCTAAGATATGCAGTTTGAAGTTTCTGACCTGGCTGACTCCTATTCATCCTTGGACCACCTGCTCAGTCATCACTTCCAGCTGGAAACCCCTTGGGCTCCTGGAGATGGGGCCTCCCTGCACTTCCCAGCCCGCGTGCTCCTATCACTGCCCTTATTAGGCCCCGCTGCCTATGGACACAGGTTTCTCTTCTGGCGACCAAGAACCTCTTGAGAAGGGATCTATTTGACCTTTTATCATTGCAGGATAGTTTAAGCCATAAAATGTGAGTGCTCAGTGGGTATTTGTTGATTGAATGAGTGAAGGAATGGCTAAGGACAAAGACTCGCAGGAACTGAGTACTGCCACTGGGCGAAGCCTCATGCTGGACACTGGGGATGTCTGTTTGTCAATGAGCTTGCTCGCATTAAATTGCCTAACGCACTGTTGGCAATTTTGGTGACTTTTTTCTACTTCAGTCTCTGCCATGTCTCCAGTGCTTAGACACAGGCAAGGACAGTGAACAGTGGCTTACTGGTCAGTCATCAAAATAGCTTTGGAAATTTAGTGAGAGGAGGAAGCTTGCCTGTTTTGGTCACTGGCTTATGTAACTTACAAATATTATAATGGTTCAAATATTGCTTACTATGCATTCAGTAGCTGATCTATAAAACATATAGCACTTTGAAATATTGATCTCTTCAGTGCCTGCAAGTAAGAGATATTAGTGTAGCCTGGATTCCATTTATAACTATGGGATTAGAAGCAGAGAGGTGGAAAATTGGAATAGGCCAAAATTCATGCGAACTGGAAAGTACTGCTGGCAGTGGTGCTAAGGAAGGGGAATAACAAATAAGGGAAGCGTTATTTTAAAAGCTGACTCAGCCATCAACTGGGCAAGAAGCAGAAAATGAGCGGGCTTCTCAGCACTCAGCTTCGTATGCCTCATGGCTGGTTTTTTACACTCACATTCAGCACAGCAATTGGAAAAGGCAACACCAAATGATATGGAACCAGAAAAGGTGGTATACCTATGGACTCCTGTCACTTCTGTCAAGTCAGTAAATGGGAAGATAAGTTTTCTTTTCAATGTGTGGTCAAAAATATTGAAAAAAATAACGAGCACTTTTCTAATATTTTGAATTATACTCAAGCTGTCTTTTAAGTTTCTTTCAATGTCACTTGCACTATAAAGTTTCTTTAATCCCTTACTGTCATGTCTACCTACAGATCTGATTTTTCTCTTTTTTTTTATCCTTAAACTTCAAAAGATTCTGTGATGGTTTTCTGGAGACATGACTTCATGTGTTTATCTGCTGTCCCTGCTTTGGGTGGGAACAAGGTTTATTTAACCATGTGCACCCAGAGAGAGAGCCTTTGGCAGCTTATCTGGCACATGGGAGGCATTCCATCTTACATCTTGACAGAACCTGGACGAATATATCTAGAAGGATTTAGAAATATTTGTTCATATTTTATTCCCTGGTCCCTTAAAATTTTTCTGTCCAAGGATGTATTATCATTCTCAGATGGCACTGATCCTTCTTGACTGTAAGAAAGAAGTTATATTCCAATATCTTTAAGAAAGAGGAGTTATACTAGATAAAAGAGGATAGAAAACCAAGTAAAATATATTGCGATCCCCCCTCTCTCTCTCTCTCTCTCTCTCTCTCTCTCTCTCTCTCTCTCTCTCTCTCTATATATATATATATATATATATATATATATATTCAGTAATTTTTGTTTCTTTGGTTCTTCCTTCTCTAGTAGACTCTTATAGTTACGGTCTACCATGTTTTTGAAATCAACTCTCACAGTACCATCTAGAAGATTCTATAGAAAGATTTTTACACTAAGTGGGAGAGATGGTAACATTCAGTAACTATTTTATTTACTCTCCTACATTTCTCAGTCACCTTTCTTAGAGGGGGCTGTGTGGCTATTTCTGAGGTCAATGAGCTATTGGGAGCTGATATGTCTCCTGTCTAGGCTGAGGCTGTAGTGAGTACGTGTGCAATTTGCCAGTATTTCTCTCTACCTGCTACAGCAACTGAGAAGGAAATACAAAACCTCTCCGTGAGTAAGCAGACCACCAAGAACTAACTGAAAGTCCCCATGTTTTCTCCGCATGTCAAGGTAGTGAGCAGCTTTGCGGGACCTCACAGGCTGGTGCCAGCTCGGCGCCCAGCGGCTGGGTGTCACCACTGTCACCCATGGGGCTGTGCCCGGCAATTCCTCCAAATCCCTGATCCCTACAGCTGTTCCTATCTTATATAATAAAAGCCTAGGTGGCATCGTTTGATGTCGTCACAAGATGGCTGCCACAAGATGGTTATCACAGGATAGCCGGCAGGGGAGGGCACTTGGGGGTGACCAGGCCTGCAGAGGAGGGCAGGATGGCAGGGGAGGGCAGTTGGGTGCAATCGGGCCAACAGGGGAGGAAAGTTGGGTGTGACCAGGCCTGCAGGGAGGGCAGTTAGGAGTGACCAGGCCTCTAGTAGAGGGTAGGTACGGGCGATCAGGCTGGCAAGGGAGGGCAGTTGGAGGTGATCAGGCTGGCAGGGGAGCAGTTAGGCATCAACCAGGCCGGCAGGGGAGTGGTTAGGGGGCTATCAGGCTGGCAGGCAGAAGCAGTTAGGGGCAATCAGGCAGGCAGGCAAGCGGTTAGGAGTCAGCAGTCCCATATTGTGAGAGGGATCCCAGATTGGAGAGGGTGTAGGCTGGGCTGAGGGACACTCTCCACCCTGTGCATGAATTTTGTGCACCAGGCCTCTAGTTGGAGATAAAGGTGCACATTAGTGTAGTCTAATGGCTAGTGTTTTGTAGTTATTATAGTCTTCTTTTTCCCAGGGATCCTTTTCGGGTGGCATTTCTTTCCCAGTTTACAAAGAGCAGCCCCTGGAAGCCCACACCATGTGCTGTCTTCTCTCCCCCAATCTCCCTGCCTTAGCAATCCAGTTGCACTTGTGTGACTTCCCAGTGGCGCCTGGATCAGAGTTGAACCTTTAAAAACATTTTATGTGCAAATTCTATAGAACTTTTCTCTAGTTCTGTTTTCTACTTTGTAGGATTTTTGTAAAACAAACAAATATCCAAGCTGCTCTGAGCCATTATGCTATGGAATCTGAAAAGCTGCCATCTCAGTGCATGTGACTATTCAGGCCTCATGTTTTCTCAGGTCTGCCTTGTAGCCGATGTGCTTCGGTTTAGCGCTTACCTTCCCAAGGTACACACAGCGGTGCTTTCATCCCCCAGCCCACTGATCTGACTCCTCCGTTTCCCTCAACCCTGCGTGCTTGACACGGAGTTACAGCCTCAGAGAACGAACCTCATCTCCAGAAATCAGTCTATAAATTTGAAATAAGACAATATTTTCTCCAAAAAGAAATAAAGAAAAAAGGAAGAAAGGAAAGAAGGAAGGAAGGGGGAGAGAGAGAGAGAGAGAGAGAGAGAGAGAGAGAGAGAGAGAGAGAGAAAGGAAGGAAGGAAGGAAGGAAGGAAGGAAGGAAGGAAGGAAGGAAGGAAGGAAGGAAGGAAGAAAGAGAAAGAAAGGCCTCTATCTAAGAGTTACTTATAAGCTCAGAGAAGCAAGGGAGTTTTTTAAAGCTTAGAAATGTGGAAAAGGGTGAGTTGAGTTCTAGGTTAAGTTCAAACACGTCAGGGTCTTGCTGTTGCTGATAGAGATGCCAGGGCTGGTGCCTTTGTAAAGCTTGTTAACACCTTGTCAGACTCCAGATTTGCAGGAGTGGCTGAGTGGTGAAGACACTGTGGAAGCCCACATGAAACTAGAGCACTGGACCAAAGTCCTCCACTGGACTTTGGAATCTCGGGGAAGGTCATGCTTCGCCTCTGACATCCACGTGTTGTCTTCACATTTGAACTTCTCTGGAAAAGGGTTGTGTCTTGTGGCAGCCTTGAGGCCATTGTCATTGCCTGTCCATGTGCGTGAAAATGTGCAGAATGAGCATCAGCCACTTGAAACACATTCCAGGGCAGTTTAGCATCCCCACACCCTGACCACAGATGGTAGAGTGGTGCGGGAAAGATGTTTGGGAAGGTTGGGCTTGGAATGTCAGCATTAGGACCACCTTAGTCAACACGTTGCTTATCTCTCTATATAAAGGGCTAATATGCTAAGTGTCTGTCTGTTCGATTGGCAGATATGATGTGCACTGACCACCAGGGGGCAGATGCTCAACACACAGGCATGGAAACATGGAACAGACTGATGAATCTCAGAGGGAAGAGGGGAAGAGGGAGGGTGGGAAGAGATTACGAAAGATCTTATATGCATACTAGAGGCCTGGCACACGGGTTCATGCACCCCTGGGGGTCCCTTGGCCTGCCCTGTGGGGATAGGGCTGAATCCTTGCACCAGGCCTCCAACATCCCCCAGGGGGTCCTGGATTGCGAGAGGGTGCCGGCCAGGCTGAGGAACCCCATCAGTGCACGAATGCATGCACTGAGCCTCAAGTATTTTTATATTTATGCAGACCTGAGAGTGACAAGATGAACAACTGAGCCTCAGTAAGCATTCAGAAGCCCTGATGATGAGAACGACTGAGTCCCAGGTCCCAGGAGTTCTTGGAGTGCAGCTTAGAAGCAGTGTTTTCCCTTTCTCTGCGACACCTAAAGTAATCGCATGTTATAATCATGGCGAGGGTGGTTCCGAGGTGGACACAGGCCTTGGGGTTGTGGGATGTTTGAACTGCTCATCGGAAAGACTTTTTGCTGTTGTACATTTTCTGAAGGAGCGACATGAATCACATCATATCAAAGGAGCGCTAAAGCAGGGGTCAGAGGCTGCAGAATAAAATGTAAAAGATGTAAGATTTCCTCTCATCCCATAGATAACACCCTTTCTGAGGACCACTTCCAGTATGTTCCCCGAGAGCAGCTCTGAAGCCCCTCGGGCCGAGGCCAACGGCTGTCTTGTTTGTGGCCGAGGGTCCTTGGAGCCCTGAGGTTTGCTTGGAAGAGGACTCTGCATCTGCGGGCGTACAGTTAGGATTGCAATATTGACGGGCCCTTCCTGAGGGTCACAGACATCGGAAGGCTTCCAGCACTCCATATTTCCCGAGTTTGCCGTTCCTGGACTCCATGGTTATTATTTTAAACCTCTCTGATCCCCCGTTCTGAAGAGGAAACTGAAATCATCTCTCAGTCACTTCACTGTCTGTGCTTAATCTGTGATTTAATATTTCCAAACCAATACGGTGACACCTCATTTCCCCAGGATTGCCCAAGAAAGGTTTTTCCCATGTCAGTAAATTTCCCACGCAAGCGAGGCATGGACACATCCATGCAGAACCTCATTATTTGTACTGTTTATGTTGGAAACATTTCTACATCCATCTCTCTGTTATTAAAGGGGCACCCTGAAAGTCAGGCTCTGGGGTTGTGTAATTCCCGGGGGGAGCTGCAGATTTGTTGGTGGGTCGCTAGTTCATGGCGGGATAAGAAGGAGCAGTTTGTGTGAGTGGACCACACTCAAAGCTGATCTAACTAGGGCTGAGTGCTTGATCCTTTTGCAAATGTTTCCATTTAAAATTTTTTCCCCAGATCTATGGAGGTAGAATCAGCATGTGGCATTGTATAAGCTTAATGTGGAAAATGTGTTGTCCTATATTGCAAAATGATTACTGCCTTAGTATTAGCTCCCGCTCCATCCTGTTGCATAGCTATCATCTCTTTTTTTGTGGTGAGCACCTTGAAGGCCTACTCTCAGCATCTTTAAAGGACACAGTACAGTATTATTAGCTGTTACAGGCCCAGTGCACGGATTCGTGCACCGGTGGGGTCCCTCAGCCTGGCCTGTGCCCTCTCTCAATCTGGGACCCCTCATCCCACTCATCCCAGCCCTGCTGCATCTGCTGCCTGCTGCCATCGCTGCTCCATAGTGCGCTCCCGCAGAGGAGGAAGAGGCTTGCGCCTCTGCAGCTGTGCTCGCCAGCTGTGAGCCTGGTGTCTGGTGCCCGTCAGTCAGCTGAGTGGTGCTCCTGCTGTGGTAGCGCACTGACCACCAGGGGGCAGCTCCTGCATTGAGCGCCTGCCCCCTGGTGGTCAGTGCGCATCACAGCAACCAGTCGACCAGTTGTTCAGTAGCTTAGGCTTTTATATATATAGATGGTCACCATGCTGTGCCTTCGAGCCCCAGAACTTGCTAATGTAAAGCTGGAAATTTGTCCGCTTTGACCAACATCTCCTCCTTTCCCCTCACCCCCGCTTCTGGTAGCCTCCACTCTCAATCTGTCTTATTGTGTCTTCACCCCTGTACTCATTTGTTTGCCACAGATTTAACTGAGATACCACTATGTGCTGATGTGCCAGGGGCTGTAGATGTGGCGGCACACCAAACAGGTGTGGTGTTAGCCTTTATCCAGCTTTCAAATAGCCTTCTTTGCCATTTTGGGTTGAAACTCATGTATTTTCATTGTATGTTCAGTTTTTGGAACTTGAAGGTCATTTCGCTGGGGGAAAAGGAATCCTAGTGTCTGTTAGCAAATTGCTCTCTTCCTCTAGCACCGGGTCCTTCCTGTCCAACCTTTTCTTTCCTCGTGGCCTCAACTATGATGGGAAAGTCCTTTATATTGTCCTCAGTCTGTGTCACAAGCCTCAGCTCACTGCAAACCCTCCGGTGGACAGATCTGGACACACTGTGCATGCAGCCAGGCGTGTTTTTTAACTCTACAGTGTGTTTTTCCACTTAATTATGTATTTTCTGAGAACATGACATTTAATGTCTGTTTAATGGTCCATCTTGTGTAACCATCTCCTATTTTGGGTTATTTAGTTTCAGTCCAACTGTTCTTTTGGCCGGTTCTGCAATTTTAAATAATGCCTCTGTGAACATCCTGGTACATAACCCTTGCCTGCATTTCTGATTAGTTCCTTATGCTGTCCCTCAGCCCCACACACTGTCCATTTCTTGTGCCCTGGGACTAAGTAGACAGCTGTTTTCCCAATCTATGTCCAGGGAATGTATCCGTCACTCGATGGCCTTCAGAACTATTTTTGGTGATGGACTAGATGGAGTGTTGGCCTTGAGATCTTCCACAGGCCCCTCCACATTACAGCCACCAGGACACCTGTGAGGACAGGAGGGGAAGGGGAGGGCCGACACACCTTGCAGGGCAATGATGATGGGGAAGGTACAGTCTAGGACCCTGACCTCAGGCTGTGCCTTTGTGCACGTCTGAGTTCGGGAATACCTGAGTGTGCGAATGCCTGAGGGTGTGCATGTCTGAGTGTGCAAATGCCTGAGTGTGCAAATACCTGAGTGTGTGAATGAGTTGCACGTCTGAGTGTGTGGCTACCTGCGTGTGCCAGTGCCTGAGTGTGTGAATGCCTGAGTGTGCACATCTGAGTGTGGGAATACCTGAGTGTGTGAATGCCTGAGTGTGCAAATGCCTGAGTATGTGAATGCCTGAGTGTGTGCAAGTCTGAGTGTGCAAATGCCTGAGTGTGTGAATGTATGAGGGTGAGAATGCCTGAGTGTGTGAATGCCTAAGTGTATGAATGTCTGAGGGTGCATGTCTGAATGTGGGAATGCCTGAGTGTGCAAATGCCTGAGGGTGTGAATGCCTGAGAGAATGAATGTCGGAGGATGTCTACGTGTCTGAGGGTTTGCATGGGGGTGGGGAGGATGAATTGTACTCCCCCTTCATCCACATGTTGAAGCCCTAACCTGCACTGCAATGGTGCCAGCATTTCAGGTTGAGATGAGGTCTTGAGGGTGGGGCCCTGATGATGGGATTAGTGCCCTTGTAAGAGGAGACACCAGAGAGCTTGCTGTCCCCTCTCTGCTGTGTGAGGACAGGGGAAGGCAGCCATCTGCAGCCATAAAGGGAACTCTTGCTGGTGCCCAATTGGCCCACACCTTGATGGTGGACTTCCCCGCCTCCGAACCTGTGAGAAATCAGTTTGGGTTAAGTCACCGTCTGTGGTGCTTTGTTACGCAGTTGGAGCTGACTGATACACTGTTGAACGCAGCCAGTTTATGATCCCCTGTGAGTTGGGAAAACAGCAGGCAAGCAAGTGAGCTAATACCCTTGAGTATTAGCTTAAAAACCTGATACCCCTATCCCCAGGCCTTAGCCAACTGCGGTAAAATACTTGGTCTCATTATATTAGTGTTTCTTTAGTCTTGGAACCTCTTTCTCCTTTCTTATCCCCTTTCTTTATGTGTATTCTGCAGACAAGTACTATTCCAACATCAGTCTTTTGTTATGAATTTTAACCGATGGGTCCATCAGAGGGAATTGACTGACGATCATCCCCAGTCCCTGACATGGGCACCACCTTCGATCCTTGACTGGAAAAATCTGAACATGGGAATACCCTTTCCGCTCCTCTTTGTGGCTGGCTCTCCTGTTCAGTTATGATATGGCAGCTTTTCATTTCTGTGATATTTTTAGAATTTAATATTTCAGCTTTGTTTGCTTATTAAATCAAGGAGTAGAAAGTGACTTACACTCTCACATTCTCAGTGGGTTGTGAAGAGGAATTACATATGTAGGGCCATGTAGCTGGCATGTGGCATGGGTTTCCAGGTCCATGATGACTGGCCCATGAAAGCTGGTTCTGCAGAAGGCTGCCACCCTAACGCATGCTGGGAAGGTGGGTCATGTGGCTGCAATGGCTGCTGCCCTAAGGTATGCGGGGAGAGTGGGTCATGTGGCTGTGATGGCTGCTGCCCTAAGGCATGCTGGGAGGGTGGGTCTCATGTGGCTGCAATGGCTGCTGCCCTAAGGCAGTGATGGTGAACCTTTTGAGCTCGGCGTGTCAGCATTTTGAAAAACCCTAACTTAACTCTGGTGCCGTGTCACATATAGATATTTTTTGATATTTGCAACCATAGTAAAACAAAGACTTATATTTCTGATATTTATTTTATATATTTAAATGCCATTTAACAAAGAAAAATCAACCAGAAAAATGAGTTCGCGTGTCACCTCTGACACGTGTGTCATAGGTTTGCCATCACTGCCACGAGGGTGGGTCTCCTGCCTGGAGTGCTGTTGGGTGTGAGCTGTGGGCTGCTGGGCTGTGACCTCCCTGGAAGTATCTGAGGACTCGGAGGGGTGGCACTGCTCTCAGGAAGACAAAGGTTTTATTACTTTTCTCAGATACGAGGTCGCCCAGAGACATGGAAACAGCAGTAAACATGGTGCCTGTGGTGCCACCTGCCAGGCAGGGAAACAGACATGGCCAAGGGCCTCTCGGGAGTGGTGCTGGGGTCCGGTCCGTAGCAGCGTGGTTGAAGGTTGCAGCCTGGACCACAGCTGGCCTCCTGCTTCCCCTGCTCCTAGTCCACGCCTGACCACAGGACACTGCCCTTCTCCATCACTAACTGTTTTCCTTTAAAACTTTTCATAGCCGTGTTTCACTTGTATTTTGCACCGTCAACATGCTTTAAATTACAGAAGCAATATATGCCCCTGGAGACAAATGTAAAAGAGATGAAAGTGCCTAGAGCGAGCCATGTGGTGAGGAGTGAGAGCGCTCGGCCCCTCTGGCGGCTCCTGGAGCAGCCACATCAGGTTGCCTGGGCGCCTCGGGCCTTGGGGCAGAGGGTCTCTGTGACTGCACAGAAAGCCAGCGCATCGGACCGAAATGCTGCCCGTGCAGAGACGGTGATGCTGTGCCCAAGGAGAGGGGAGAGTCTCCCTGTGCCAAGTGCCCACACCTGGTTTCACTGTCTCTAAGCTCGAGCCTCTATCAGGAAATGTGGCGAGTTTCAGAGACTGAAGGGTTGAGAGAAGTTTCTGGATGCTGACCCTCCTCACCCGCGGTGGCCGGACGGAGATGTGGCGATGTGGTCCCTTCGCACTCAGTCAGGAGAGGGGCCTTGGGAAGACCCGCCCGGTGGTGGTGTCTGCAGGGCGTGGGGGGTGGGGAGTGTGCCCACACCTGAGAAATCCGGGGGCGAGGGGTCAGGCTGGTAAATTGGATAAAGGTGTCCTAAGTGACTGGGAGTTACTAAACCAAGGCTTTCTCTCAAGGTGGAACAAAAAGTAACAATTCCACAAAGAACGATGAGTAACATCACATTCATTGCTTAGAAATTAAATGCAGGAAGTTCACTTTATGTTTGATTTTAAATTTTGAAAACTCTGTGTATCTTACCTTGTGACTGTTTCTCGGAGGTAGAAGTCTTACCAGGAAACAGACATGTGTGCTTGTGGAACTTTCCTAGAAAAGGAGTTTCCAATCTGAAAATGTCACATTTCTACTCGAGGCGAGGTGGAAGAAAAAGGGACGCACAGAAGTAGCTCTGGCACCTTGTGGATATAACGCCCTTTGGTCATGTGATTGTTCATGGCACTCGCATGTGCAAGCCCGAGAGCCAGGTGGTGGAGCACACAGCCCCCTGGCTCTGGGTCTGTGTGACCATTCACGTTCGCAGTCTTTGATGCTCCCTCTCCCACTTATTTGACATCACATTCTGGCACCTTCTATGTGGGACCCGAGTGAGCACTTTCACAATACATGCTCTGTGCTGGGCGGAGGGGGAGATGGGTTGGAGGCGGCCCCAGCTTGCCTTCCTTGTTATAACCCACTGCACACATCCATCATGTGTGAGGTCACCGGGAATGATCATGCGTGAGGTCATTGGGAGTGACATCACTCTCACCACCTCCCGGACTGCGGAACCTAAGGAAATACAATGACCCCTGTTTCTCATTTCTTCCTCTTACATAATCATGTCCCAAGTGGAGCAGGACACACACACACATGCACACACATGTGCACAGGCTCATACACGTGCAAACATACAGTGAAACCTGAAATCCGCAGCTGCAGTGGCTTTCTGAGGACATATTTGGCCGTGGGTGGTCATATGTGCTAATGGTTCCGGAAATCCCGGGGCATTTGGGCACCATCAGGAAGAGGCCGCCTGTGGGCAGAGGGCCCTGGGGGGAAGGCAGCGCGTGGCTTTGTGCCTCGTCCTCCTGCAGGAGACGTGGAGGGAGCTCTGCCCCCCTGGGAGGGAGGACTGTGTAACGAGGGCCCCACTCCCATCAGGTGTTCAGTCCCACAGCCACACCGAAAAGAAGCTAATATGGTCCCAGCCCGCATGGAGCTGACATTCTAGTTGGAGGGACAGTCAGTCATCAGCCAGTTACAGAGATAGTTTTAAATTTTTAACTCCGTTTAGTGCTATGAAGAGGAAGGACATGTTTCTAGAAAAGTCTACATCGGAGGTCCTCAGGTGACCCAGGTCAGAGCGCCTCCCTGTGGCCTCGCTCTCTGAGAGAAGTGGGGACAGCAGCAGGAGGAAGTGGCAGGGAGAGGAGACGTCCCAGGAAGAGGGACCCGGGTGCCATGTCCTTGAGCCAGAACAGAGCAGCCCAGCAGGAAGCAGGACGAGAGCCCTGCTCCTTCCCAAAGGCCTGCGTGCCTTTTCTACCCGGATGTGGTCATGAAGGAGAAGAAAGGAGGGGTTTGCTGGCAGCAGCCTGGGCAGGAGACAGCTCTGTGCTGAGTCCTGGGTCTGAGTCCTAATCAGACTCATCAGTGCAGTCCTCTCCAGCCCCAGTGCCTCGAGTGTGCCCAGCGGGTTCCTGCGAATCTGTGGCCAGGGAAGCTGTGTGCTCTCCATCCCTCCATCCTCAGATGGAACATCTGTGTGCTGACCTTGCCTTTCTCTCACCATTTTACTTCGGGTGCACGGGGGAGGGTGACACATCTACTTATACACACATGTCCAGACCAAGGGGAGCCCTTGGGATTGGATGTAGGGTCACGAACTCGCAGGCTGACGTGGTGATGGTTTGGGGTGTCTTCCTAGCAGATGGGAGTGGATTTTGACTGTAGATGTGTAGAAAGGGGGTGTGTATGGCTGAGGTGGATTGTCCTCACCGTGTCTCATCCTCTTCCACGTAAGAGGGTCGTGCGTCCTACCATTGAGTGTGACCTCCTGCTCTTGCGGGAGGAGCAGCCACGCCTCCCATGTTCTTTGGCCTTGGCCATGTGGCTTACCTTGTCCGTGGAATATGATGCAAGCCACCTGTGAACAGAGCCCAATGAGATTCTGCTGCCCCTTCCCTGTGAGGACCATCCCACAGGACGGCTGCATTACCTGTGTGCAGGAGGGAAGACACAGACAGGACCCTCAGCCACTGATGCATAATGTGAGTGAGAAGTAAATGTGTGTTTAGAAACCACTGAGTTTTTTTGGACTATTTATTTTGCAGCAACACTGACTAATGCAGCACTTACAAATATTAATGTATTTTTCCGTATTGATTTGTTTAGCCTCATGAATTGGCTCTTGATTTAGGTTTCTATAGGCTTTCATTGCTGTCTTATAAAAGTTTGCATATACTCTTATATTTATGTTTTTATGAACATGAAGTTTAATTTGTACCAGGTCAATGAGAATATCGATGAATTTTCATTTACTTCAAAGTCCTACAAGTGTTCGTGTTTTTGACATCACACTGTTGTGTATTTCATGACTATATGTTAGAAGATATTTGTGGAAGAAAATTATTTTTTTTCTGATTGTTACGTAGGAGGAAAAAGACCACTTAATCATATTAATAAATAAGGTTTATCATGGGCTCACTATGTCCATCATGGTGCTATAATACTACACATTTATTGTCTTATTGAACACTAAAAGATTCTTCATGACAAAAAGTTCTATTATTATTTCCCTGATAAATATCAGAGACATGGGTAATTTTTGCAAGATCACACAACTGGACAGGTGGGCGCAGTTGGGATTTGAACCCAGAACCCAGGCCCTTTACCCATGCTGCTTCGTTATTTTGTTTGACCAGCAGCGGTACACAGTGCCTCCAGGTCCGGAGTTTTTGGTAAGCTGAATACTTCTGAGACTGTAATTAAAAGCAATTTTAGCTTCAGGTTCAAGAGAAACTTCTGTCCCTTTTTGACTACCTGGAAGAACTTGAATCAGGATCCTGGCCCATAATAAGGATTATTAGCGAGAACTCCTTTGGACCTGTCCATAGGGCAGGGGTAACTTCTATGTACTAAACCTCTGCTCTTCTTATCGTCCTGCAGTGACCCTTGGGGACCCCCAAGGTGCCTGAGCGCATCCCTAGCTCAGGATGTCTTGTACACCCAACCCCCTTTTCTACCTCGGAACCTCCCGTGTGTGAGGGTCTCTGACGCTCGTGTATGTGGGGTCCCCTACACATGAGATTAAGTCTGATTTGCTTTTGTCAGCCTGCCTCCTGTGATCTGACTATTCCCCAGCCAAGAGAAACAGAGGCGGGAGAGGGACACTTCCCTTCCCCACAGAGTCGTCAGTGTCTTTGATATACTGATGTGAATTATAACTTTACAAAAGGAGTATAAAAATGCTTTATTTCTCTGACTTATTTAACTAGGCCTGGGTCATAGGTCAAAATTTGGAAAACATTTCGTCTAAGGAAGGATTAAACTCATCCAGAAAAACCTAGGGGTAAGTCAACCCATCACATTAAAAGGAGGGGATTCCGTGCATATAAAAAACATCCTATTAATTGAAAGCAAAGTTTGTAGATGAATGACTTAATAGTGAAGCAAACAATAGAGCTAATAATAATGTAACTGTAGTAGGACAGTCATGGTGTGGGGGACTTTAGGGTTAAAAATACCTTTGTATGTTTCATATGCTCACTTACACTTATAAATCAGATGTAAATATTTTAAGACCATTCAGCCATATTTAATTTAAATCATGATTATTGTATTTTAAAAGGCAGTTGGGTTTAAAAGGCATCTGTTGGGTTCCCTTCTTCCCTGTACAAAGACAGGTGGGATAATTCAAGGATGGTTCAATGGAAAGAACTGGCTCCTAGGGATGAAACACAGCCTTCAACACTCTGACCTTTAACATCGGCCAAAGCACTGAGGCTGTCTCTGGCCAGAGGCTGTGCTGCACCCTTGGGAACAGTATTCTGTGTGAAGGCTGTTCTTATTCACCAGAGACCCGGTGCACGAATTCATGCGTGGGTGGAGTCCCTCTGGGTAGCCTGCAGGGATCAGGCTGAAACCCACAGTCCAGCGCTGCCTGCAGCTCCTACCGGCCACTCCCACTCATCCGGCCCCACTGTGCCTGCCACGGGTTCGAATCTAATCAGTCTTGATTGGGAGAGGCTCAGACGGCTGCAGCAGCGCTCACCAGCCATGAGCCCTGCGTCTGGCATCCTCCCAAGGGGAGTGGTCTGCAGGATTGGGCTGAAACTGGCTCTCTGACATCCCCTGAGGGGTCCCAGATTGTGAGAGGACGCAGGCCAGGCTAAGGGACCACCCTGGTGGTCAGTGCATATCATAGTGACTGGTTGACCAGTCGACTGTCTGCCCCTTGGTGGTCAGTGCACATCATAGCAAGTGGTTTGGCATCCTTAGCATATCATTAGCATAACACTTTGATTGGTTGTTTGGTTGTTCTGCTGTTCAATCTATTTGCATATTACCCTTTTATTATACAGGATTGCTTGTGCAGCGAAGGTATTTTCCTTTTCCTTTTCACCGCCATACTAGATGCATTCAAGTTATGTAAGATTCCTAAACATCTCTCTCCGAGGTCACGCCCTGTTGTTTTCATCAGAAAACTTCCGGTGGTCTTCCACTCAGGGTTGGGGGAAGTTCTCAGAACGTCATCTTCACAGTTGGGTTCCCTTCTTCCCTGCACCTCCCAGCCTTTTGCTCACAGGCAGCGGCCTCTCCGTGGCCTCGAGGAGCATCACTCTCTTAGACCATCAAAGACAAGGGGGTCCAGGTGGGCCTCACATGTAAAAGGGATCCCCAATGAGTGGAGCGGGGTTATATGCCAGAGTAACGGCCAGAGACAACAGCCAGGGAAAGGCAGACACCCGGGGTCTGATCTAGGGAGATGGATAGGAGTCGGGTGTCGGGCCTGGGAGGCTGGGGGGCCGGGGAAGGAGGACGAGATCTTCGGGGCTCAGACGCCTTGCAGGGGTCACAAGGGCATCTGTTTCCTGTACAGTGTTCACCTCTTGACTCTCTAATTGAGTTTGTAGTTTTCTTGATAATTTTTAAAAACTGGATTAATATATTTTAAAAAATTCTTTAGGGAAAACCTTTGAACTAAAGGCTTTGCTGGTATTCACTGTGGCAGCAGAGCGCACAGTTCAGGAGCAGTGACTCCAGCGTGAAGTCACCTGATTTTCATTCAATTGACCCGGGGAAGTCACTGACCCGCAGGTTCCCGGTTTTTTTTACCAGTAAATGGGGCGGGGGGGGGGTGGTGGTGCTGAAGCGGGGGAGGGGAGAGATACTCCTGATAGTTGACTGACGGGTTGTTATGAAGATTTTCTAAGTTAGTACAGAGGGGCCTTGACATATGAGTGTCCCGACTAACGAGTTTTTCAAGATACGAGCCGTCTCTCAGCTGATTTTTTGCTTTGAGTTATGAGCTAAAATTGAGGTTACGAGCGCAGCGAACGTCACAGCGAACGCCACAACATCAGCCCAGCATCATGTGTCTCACTCGTTCACTTTTTGATTTGACATATGAGTAATTTGAGTTACAAGCTCCGTCACGGAATGAATTAAACTCATAAGTCAAGGCCCCACTGTATTTGCAAAGCACTAAAACAGTGCCTGGCCCATGAGAAGTGCTGAGTGTTTGCATGATTGACATTGTGCTTTCACTGAGTGCCTACTGTGTCTGCGGCAGCGTGCCAAACGCTTTCTCCCATTTAACCCTCGGCACAATCTTGTGAAGTAGACATTCCAATGCAGTGCATTTAATAGAAGAAATTAAGTCAGAGTAATGAAGCTATTTGCCCCATCTGCATGGTAAGCAGTGAAGATGAGATTTGAAGGTGGATGGGAATGTTTTTATTCAGTTAAATTTGTATTCACGCAGAGTACACAGAGTACACAGGCTACTCTCTCTCTCTCTCTCTCTCTCTCTCTCTCTCTCTCTCCATATATATACATATATATATATATATATATATACATATATATATATATATATATATATATATATATATACATATATATATATAATTGATTTCAGAGAGGAAGGGAGACAGAGAGATAGAAACATCAATGATGAGAGAGAATCATTGATTGACTGCCTCCTGCACGCCCCCTACTGGGGATCAAGCTGCAACCCAGGCATGTGCCCTGACTAGGAATCAAACCGGGACCTTTCAGTCCGCAGGCCAATACTCTATCCACTGAGCCGAACTGGCTTGAGCACACAGGCTGGTCTTTGCACAATCCCTGTAGAACTGGGTGCACAACATTTACGCTCGGAGAACCTGTGCCCGCACATCGTGGACTCTCAGTGCCTGCCTGTTGTGTCCTCTCACCCAATTCCAAGCCCCTGGCTCCTTCCACTGCCCCACACTACCTGCCACCTCCCACTAAAAGGGGAAAGGAACCTTCTGGAAGTTCTGTGAGTATTAACTGGAGAGAAGAATGCAGCTCATCCCTACAGTGGAACCTCTCCCCTGCCACCAAGCCAAGACAATCAGAACACTAAATTAACAACATACTTGAAAAGATACAAAATCCGGATTCTCCCCACTGCACTGGGCTGTTAACTTGGAAAACCGTGGAGGCCTGTGGCTACTGCTGAGGGTCCTAGATAAGGAGGTCAAAGGTTATCAGGAGCCCAGGAGACATCCCAGGGGGAGCTTGGCCTGGTTTTAACGCTACAGATGGCTGGTGGGCAAGCCTCCATGGACACTGGAGAGCGCTCTACACGGAGGCCATCGATGTTAGAAATCTTACCAGCAGGTCAGGGGGCTTTGAGAAAATAAAACTATGTTAAATTACCATTTATGGAAAACATCCGATTTCATGCAAACATGAAATGAGGAATTCAGTACAAAGGGCCTTTTCTGAACATCACTCTAAAAGTTATCCATGCCAGTGTGTCAACCAGTCTTCCTCATGAAATTTGGAAATGCCTTGTGAGTTAAGGATTTGTTTTCTTCTAAAGTATTCTGTTAATTATTTATCCTGAAGCATTGTGTTAGCTCTCCAAGGCTAGGCCTGACTCGCAGAGGTAGCTAGCTGACATCACAGACGCATGTCCACACAGGCGCGCTGGCTCTCGGACCCGAGCGCCTTTTCTCCATCCGTGCCTCCCACTGCAGGTGGACAGATGTGCTTCTCCTTTTAATCTGACAAGTCGGTCAGATTTGTGGTTAAACTTCCTGACTAACATCTATTAGACAGAAGTTCACTACTTACTCCCCACTTCTACCTTTTCCCTTAGAATAGATTATCTATCTATCTATCTATCTATCTATCTATCCATCCATCCACCCACCTGTCTGTCTGCCCATCGTCTGTCCATCCATCCATCCATCCATCCATCCATCCATCCATCCATCCAAAGATTTGCCTTTAGTCTAGAGCACCATTCCTAATGCCGCGACCCTTTAAGAGTTCCTCATGTTGTAGTGGCCCCCAACCATAAAATTATTTTCATTGCTACTTCATAACTGTGATTTTGCTACTGTTATGAATCATCATGTAAATATCTGATATGCAGGATGTATTTTCATTGTTATAAATTGAACATAGTTAAAGCATAGTGATTAATCACAAATACAATATGTAATTATATATGTGTTTTCCGATTGTCTTAGGTGACCTCTGTGAAAGGGTTGTTCGACCCCCAAAGAGGTCTCGACCCACAGGTTGAGAACCACTGGTCTAGAGGCTCATAAATGATTTCCAAAGTGGCCACTAGTGTCTCCTGGCTCCCTGCCCACCCCCCTTTTTGTAATATTAAAAGGGCTTTTCTTCCTAATACACAGGGAGAAAAAGAAAAGTAAGTTTTGTTTTCTAGCTTCTAAGTTACCTCACTGAGAAGTGTCTTTGGGATCTGCATTTTATTTTATGTGTTCAGTTTCTTGACTGGATGTGTTTATTCTAGCTTCAGGATGGGCGATATTACTCTGGGGGCGAAACTTTCATTCTTTGACCTGCGACTCTGTTTTCATCGGCCTTTATTTTAAACCGAAATCCCTCGTGTAACATCTCTTCGTCCCTCACAGTCATTCTTGGCACTGTTTCCAGGCTCTGTGGGTGCAGGGGCATCCCTGGGCTGGGTGCAGGGGCACCTCCCTTCGCTCCTGGAAGGTGTGCTGGGCCCGTGTCCTCCAGTGAGGAGTGTCGTGCTCACACTCAGCTCGCGCACTGCCTGACGCTTCCCCACCCTCCAACCCGGGACGTGGTGGAGACGAAGGTGCACCTGCCCAGGGGTCCAGGTGTGGCCGAGGTCATCTCTGGTTCACTTTGCTGGACCTGGCGCCCAAGGGTGTTACCAAGGGAGGTGCACGGCTCCTGTGGAGGAATCACCGGGAAAGGCTGGGAACTGATGGGGGCGCGGTGCCTTCTACGGTTTTGATCCCACGAAGGTGACGCTGTGTCCACAGCGGGTACATTCAGACCCTCCACCCCTCAGCCATCAGGTTAACGCTCCCGCTTCCCTTTTGATCTGAGAACCCGGGGGGTGGCTCAGTGGTCCTCTCGGAGCCTGGGCACCTGCCCTCTTGAGCATCGGGGCATCTGAAGCCCCTCTTCCTCCAGAGGAAAGCCGTGGGGCTTGGAGAGCCTTTCGAACCGGCTGTGTCTTTTCATGCATCTTCACACGTGGACGGTGCTTTCTCGGTCTGAACAAGGCGCGGAGCCTGCCCGCTGTCCACCGATGACGTGAGGTCCACGCTATGCTAATACCCTCAGTGGCACAGAGCCACGTGCCGCCCGCCGGGCACCTGCAGGGAACAGGTGCATCCCGGTGGTGGTGTGTGATGCGGGATGGGCCGCCCTGCCCTGCGGCCACATCACTGCTCAGGTCCACAGTTTCTCTCCCTGTTTTGCAAGCAGGTGCCCGTCAGGGACTCGGTTGCCAGCGACCCCAGTTTGCTCACCATTGCAAGTGGCTATGTGCATGTGGGGGAGGGGGCGGGGGTGTGTGTGTTACAGCTCTGCCATCAAGCTGATGGACAGTTGATCTGCGTATTGAACCGAGCAGGGGCCAGCTTACCCTCCCCTGCTGCCTGGACTCAGAGAACCCAATGGCGTCGCTCTCAGGACCTGGGGTGGCCGCAGAGTCACTCCCTTTTTCCAGTGTGACCAACGACGGCAGCCGCAGGACGGTCCTGTAAGGGACCCCCTTTCTACTGTAGTCATTTCGGGAAAGAACAGCTTCAAAGGCGTTTCTCAACAGGCCTTGGTGTGTTTCACCCGCTCAGCCCTCCACTCGCCGCAGGCGTGTGTGCTGGCTGTTTGTGTCCACGCTGGGCCTTTGTTTATGTCTGTGTCTCCAATGTCCCCCCCTCCTCATCACCGCCCAGAACGCAAGTCTGGGACGGCCTCTCAGAGGGAATTGTCTTTAACATACCTGAGTCCATTTGAGGAACATAAACCGCAAAACTTGATGAAATCACCAGCTTTATTTGACTTTGTTTATTTTTAATAAATGCTTTGCGGTTTTTGTCTGGATGAAATGCGGGCTGCATACTGTAGCTTTTGGTAGTCCCACCAACAGATTGCAAACTTCTACAATGTGCACCATTTTGGAATTATCTCCCTTGGTTAAACTTGTCAAATCACACACAAAATCAATAACATATCAATCAGCATGAACCGCACGTACTTTTGCACGTCCGTTTGTGCGTGCAGGTAGACTTGGGGACTAAGGGATCCCGGTGTAAACCTGCAGTTTTTATAAAGAACTCGTGTTGCTGTCAGCTTGAGGGCTCCCCAGACTCTGGAATAACATGTGTGAGTAGAGAGAATACACAGAGGACCTTCAGAAAACCCAGGTCATGGTGGGCGTCCGAGTGGTTACAGCCTGTCAGCATCATCATACCCATCCATCACTGAATAGTATTTTATACTCACCCCTAGAGGCCCGGTGCACGAAATTCATGCATGGGGGTGGGTAGGAGTGTCCCTCAACCTGGCCTGCACCCTCTCCAATCTGGGACCCCTCAGGGGATGAAACCAGCAGTCGGACATCCCTCTCACAATCCGGGATCTCTGGCTCCTAACTACTCGCCTGCCTGCCTGCCTGATGGTCCACAACTGCCCTCCCTTGCTGGGGCCTGATTGCCCCCAACTACTCTCCCCTGCAGGCCTGATCACCCACAACTGCCTTCCCCTGCCACGACCTGCCTCCTCTGCACCGTGCAGAGCCACGGGACCCCCAGGCCTCACTGCGTGGACCGGCCACCGGGCTCGCCTCTGCTGTGCGTGTGGCCATCTTGTGGCAGCCATCTTGTGAGGACATCGCACGAGGGCGTTGTGCAAGGGTGTGATGTCACCTAGGCTTTTATTATATAGGCTGTGCCTTCATGTACAACATGGTCCTTGTAAACACATGAAATACGAAAAAGAAAACACACCCAGGAGTGTCTATTTTCTGGTGAGAGAGGCAGCAGGGGCAGAGCATGGCCATAACTCCCTCCAGAGCCGCGACTGCCTGCACTTCATGGTGCTGCCTCCACCAGACCGCTCTCCGGCGGGAATCACGGCTCCTAGCAGCCAGGCCTCCGGGACAGGCGGCGCTGGCGTGCTGTTGACGGTATGTCCCAATATGTAACTCCCCTCATGGGTCAATAACTGGCTTTATAATTAAACCCATTATTAGACTGACCCCTTAGTCCATGTCTTCCAGGGGAGACTAGTACATTATGACAGAAAGTGAGTTACATTGTTCATACAATAATTGTTTTATATTCAAACCATTTAAACCAACTTCTTAGCCTTTTCCTCTTTCCGTGTCTCCTTTAATGTTTCATAGGACACCCATTCTCACAGTCATTTCCATTCCACTCAGTGAGCTGCCCTTTGTTTGTCTTCTCCTCCCCTTCAGGGTCTGCATCCCCAGGTCACTTTGCACACTTCTTTCAAGCTCCACTGGGTAGCACAGCTTTGACGGACCGTCTCCAGCGGCAGCAGCACACCTCGTCCCGGGCGCCGACTCGGGTGCGCCCCCAGGTGAGGCCCCAGCGCTGCACGGTGTTCCGTTGTGTTGCACAGGTACCACGTGCCCCTGCGGGACTATCTTTATGGCATCTTACAGGCCTCCGTCTCATTAATATCTGTGCCTTTGCTTTGTTATCGGTAAAATCATCGGGAAGAAGTTACTGCACGGAAAGGAGACACCACGAGAAGAGCGTTAGCCGGTCTGGGTCCGGGGTCCAGCTCCAGCTCGAAGGAGCAATCTGATTGGAGTAAGAGGTCAACCTCTCAGTCAGTTCCCTCAGTTGCAAAAGCGGGGAGAACTGATATTTTCTGTTTCTCTTTCAGGAAATATATCATCACACCAGTTTGCTATCTAGAGGGACAGATGGAATTGTCCCTCTATCGCAGCATTTTAACTTCATCGTAATTATTTCTTTTGCCCTGTCCCCCCACGAGATGGCTCGCCTGTGGCAGGTGGGCCACGTGTTCTCTTCCTCCCGTGTTCCCGGAATACTCAGTGCTCGCTGTGCTTCAAACTGTATTTGTGACAGCAAATATCCCAAATGACTTCTCATCGTACCCCCTGGTTTGCCCCACTGAGACACAGGGCTGACACCCTTTTCTGGGCGCATTGGGAGAAGAAAGAATGTCTTGACAAAGGTTCAATTTTAAGGAACTGGGCTGTCCTTGACTCGACTTTTCGCGCGTGAAACCGCTGTCACGGGCGTTACTTTTGCTTTTGTCCAGCAGGTGGCAGTGCTGCCTTAAATAAAACCCTGTCTGTGGGGGTGGGACAGAAGCTCCTGCACACTTTTCTAAGGAAGCAGATGTCACAGGAATCCAAGAGAACATCACACAGTAATTTGGACCCACCCAGTTACATGCAAAATGAAATAGTTTAAGGAGTGTCCAGCTCTTTAAAAAGTCTCTCCGGGTGTTCCGTTTGCAATGCCCCACAGTTACTCCGGGGGCGCGGAGACTGGGCAGAAACACAAACACAGGGATTATGTTGGCAACAAGGTCCCTCCACGGCCAGCGTGTGTTAGGAGATACTGTTGGGCTGTAAGTCCTGCAAGATTCGGAAAAGCAGTCGCCACGAGGAGTACAGATCTTTCCCGTTCTCCCTTCCCTGACCTCCCCCTGCCTCCGGACACTTCGGTAGCTCGCTCACCGCCTGCAACAGAGAGAGACACGCCGCGGTGCCGCTGAAACATGGAGAAGAAAAGCGAGGACGGGCCAATACTCCCCGAGTTTAACTTGAGAAAATTGATGTTGTTCACAATTTTTTTTTTTTTTTTGGCGTTGAAAGCCCGATTCGTAATCATAACATCCCCCTTCCTGAATATCATGTTTCTTTTCCCAAAGGAGCAACCAACATTTTTCTTTTCTTTTAGAATCTGAAATGAGCAAATGTTTACGCACAGTTTCTTGAAGTGTCCTTTGTTTTCCTTTGATCTTTAAAATCCCTTTACTGCCTTGTTCTGTTACGTGACACTAGGCTATCTTAGACGTTAATAACTTTGTAATTTCTCAGCTGCTGGAAATGAACAACTCATATAAAAGAAAATAGGATTTCCTAATATAGTATGAGTAGTGTGATAATATTGCACTCGCATAAATAACTATTCTCACTTTATTCAATTAGATCAAATTGATGATTTGCCCTTAAGCCCATCTTTAAGGTGGTTCCCTTACCTAAGAGATTTAAGAAACACCAAGAAGCCCTCTAGAGAGGTTTGGTAACCCCATCATGCTTTTGATGGAATAAAGTAATTACTAAGGACTCACATCTAAAAAGCAGAGGAGTGGAAAGGACAGGAATGTGTAGGTATTTAAACTCTCTGACTTAGTAATGTATTCACAGAAAGGACTGGAATGTTCTGTTCTCATCATTCCCTAACACTCCCAAGCGCCCACTTCTCCTCGCCACGTCCACTCCTGTGTCCTGTGTGGTCCTGAGTCAGGGAGGGGTTGAGGAGGGAGAGAGAGCCAGGAACGGGGAGCAGCAGGAGCCCCCCCCAAACTCCCCCATGGAGAACTGCGTCCATGGGGCCCCCGTGTGAACATGCAGCAACAGGCCAGGTTTCTCCACTCACCCCGGGTCCTCGGAGGAAGAACCGGCTGGTGCGGGAGTGCTTCTCTCTGTCGGATGGTAGGTACCTGTCAGACGCATCCGTCTGTACGTGCTTTGTATTTGCCTTGGGAATCTTAGGTTTTCTGTTCGTGTCTTTCCAGCTCTGACTTGTCATGAAAATAGAGAGATGATCATGTGTCCATTGCTTTTAAGATTTAGGAGGGGCTAGTAGAAGAGAAGGATTCTCCGAGTCTGTGTGTCCAAGGTGGAGTGTGAAGGCCAGAATCGGTGCCTGTACCCACCAGCAGGTACCTGAAAGGGGCGCTGGAAAGCTCACTGGGGATGTGGGCAGAGCTCACACAAAGGTGGGCGAAGCAGGGTTCAGGTGGCTGGGATGCCTGTTCAAACCATTTGTAAAGTTTATTTACATTGTTTCTAGGAGTGTGTACTTTTTTAACATTTTAAAAAAAATAATGTGTTTTTTTTTATTTTTTAGAGAGAGAGGAAAGGGAGAGGGCTAGAGAGATAGAAACATCAAAGAGAGAGAAACATCATCCATCGGCTGCCTCCTGCACTCCTCCTACTGGGAATCGAACCCGCGATCTGGACTTGTGCCCTGACCAGGAGTCTAACCAGTGGCTTCTTGGTTCAGGGGTCAAGGCTCAACTGCTGAGCCACACTGGCTGGGAGGAGTGAATTCTTTATTAACTTCTCCAACTGGGGGTGGGGTAGCCCCCGTTCCAACTCCGCCTTGGATGTCTTACAAATTATTTCTCCTCTCCCCACCATCAAGGAAAGAAGCATGTATGGCGGTCATGAGTTTGCAAACCATGTGAACTGAAATTACTTTTATTTTTAAAAAGCAAGTAAATGATTTCAACACAAAAACCTACTGTAAAACAATAATTTAAAAAAGCCGCAGCGTGCGGGGTGCGAGGCGTGCTCACTTACAGGAAAAGCTTGGGCAGGAGAGGAAGCCGGGCCCATTCACAGCCTCTTTGCTGAGATGCGAGTCCCAGGAGCCGGCGTTTCATCGCCTGCCCGGGTCGCTGCCTGCGAACCGGAGCAAACAGAGCTGCTCACGGGTGAAACGCATATTTATGGCCTGAATAAGGGCCCAGATTCACAGACTGTGTGACAGCGCTGGGCCCGGGACAGGGCGAGGGGGCGGAGGGGCTGATCTGCATGTCAATGCGAGGCCCTTTGGGAATAGCAGCCTCCAGACAATGCTGATGTCTGGGTCGGGGAGAAAACCCATAAAGTGTGGCCCCACCTCTCAATGGCCGGGCCCTTGTTTTGTGCTGTGAAAACTGTGAAACAGGGTCAGCGAGTCCATTCTCCGATGTTTCATTATGTTTTCAATGAAGCGATTGAGGCCGCGCGGAACCCGGAACCCAGACAGACAGACATCACAGGCCACTGTGGGAAGGCGGCCCCTTTCGTCGCTGCCGAGTCCCGGGTCCTGGGTCCTGGGTCCGAGCGGGCGCTGGGCCCTGAAGCCCAGAGGGAACCCAACCCATCAGCACAGCACCCAGAACCCTCTGCGTGAGGAGAGGGCTCTTCCAGCTGCTGAGAAGCGGGTCACAGGTGTTTGCACACCGGGCGGCGGGGACCTTAGAAGGTGACGGCACCCTCTATCTGCCCGACTTGGGGCCTCAGTCTCCCTGGGACGGAGGCCCGAGCCCGCTCAGCGCTGCTGGGGTTCCTTTTGGAGACAGTGGCTTCCGATTTCTCTGTCTCACCCCCTTGGCCTCCCGGCGAGAGCGCTGGCAGGACACTGCCTCCAAGGCTGGAGTGTGGGGGGCCAGGCGCTGGCACAGCCCTGGGGTCAGGGATAAAGGCCATGGTGTCTCTCTGCCTCAGCTGGTTTGGAAACAGAGGGCCTGGTGGTGACTTCAGGCTCCGTCCCGGCTCCTCGTCTGCCTGGTGACGCACCTTCCGCACCCCACACAGTCTATGTTCTAAAAAGCTTTTCAAACCCGGGCCGCTTTAGCTGCCGCACACGTGGTTTCGCTTTTGATTCTGAATTTGCTTTTTCTGTGTGACCGGTCGTGTTCCCCAGGGGACTCCTCTGTTGCTCTCTGGGGATGACTGAGCCCTGGGAGACCCGCTGAGAGGGGTGGGTGCTGGGTGAGTCGCTTCAGTCACTTCGTTCAGAGCCCCAGACAGCCCACTTCACCTCCTGTCACCTGTCCTATCTCCTGTCCTATCAATAGTCCTCCTATCACCTGTCCTCCTATCCCCTGTCCTCCTATCATCTGTCCAATCACCTGTTCTCCTGTCACCTGTCTTATCTCCTGTCCTATCAATAGTCCTCCTATCACCTGTCCTATCACCTATTCTATCTCCTGTCTTATCACCTGACCTCCTATCACCTTTCCTCCTATCACTTGACCTCCTATCACCTGTCCTCCTATCACCTGTCTTATCACCTGTACTATCACCTGTCCTCCTATCACCTGTCGTCCTATCCCCTATCCTCCTATCATCTGTCCTATCACCTGTTCTCCTGTCACCTGTCCTATCTCCTGTCTTATCACCTGACCTCCTATCACCTGTTCTCCTATCACCTGTCCTATCACCTCTCCTTCTATCTCTTGTCCTATCACCTGTCCTCCAATCACCTGTCCTTCTATCTCCTGTCCTATCACCTGTCCTCCTATCACCTGTCCTTCTATCTCCTGTCCTAACACCTGTCCTTCTATCTCCTGTCCTATCATCACCTGTCCTCTTATAACCTGTCCTATCACCTGTCCTCCTATCACCTGTCCTGCTACTTCTCAGCTGCAGGAGGACAACTAAAACCCACCTGATAGAAGCAGCCACTCCCTCTCCAGTCACACCTACCTGGCGCTGAGGAAAAGTCGCTGCCCAGGTGGAGAAACCAGCGGCTTCACTCGCCTTGACTTTTGGGGAAAACTTGCTCTTGGGCCCTTCTCTGTTCCCTACGTCCTTTCTGGCACCTTCTACCTCCTCCCCGGCGTCCGTACACCTGCTCCTTTCCTTCTAAACCCCTGTCTTTCCTTTAGGTCTTCACCGACTCTGGCTATGTGGGCAACTTCAAAAATGGTCGTCTGACCCAAATCCCACTTCAGTAGCTGAGCCTTCTCTCTGGTATTCCCAGGGCTTGTTTACTTCTCACAAACGAAACATTCATCTAACACTCAGCCCTGGAGACTGCGTTCTCATGCTGGTGTTGCTTTCCTGTGTCCCAAGTTCTCCCACTTGCCTTCAGAAGAATGAGTGCCGAGCTGAGGAGTTCCTTCTACGGAACAGAATGTGGCAGAAGCGGTGGTGGGATGTGAGGCTGGGTCAGGGAAGGCTTTGGTGCCTCGTCCCCCCCCTCCCCCAACACACACACACACACACACACACACACACACACACACACACACACTTCCTCAGAGTCACGCAGCCTGGAGAGCCTTGCCCCCTATGGGGAGGACAGTGTCACAGCCAGCGCAACGTGTAGCCCATGGGGGCCACGGAGGCTTTAGGTGGCAGCCCCAGACACTGAGGGCAACCTCCTGGGGGACCACAGGTGAATAGTTCCTGCGAGCCAGCTTACAGACAGTCTGTGATCACAAATGCTGTTAGATCATGTTTGGGTGGTTGGCTATGTAGAGTTTGGGGTGGTTGAATAAGCAGAGTTTGGGGTGGTTGGCTATGCAGCGTTTGGGGTGGTTGCCTGTGTAGGATTTGGGGTGGTTGGCAATGTAGGGTTTGGGGGGGTTGGCTATACAGGGTTTGGGGTAGTTGACTATGCAGCGAGAAATATATGTCTTCCATCACTCCCCAACATTCACATATTTTCTGTGCCTGAAGATTTCTGAGTCCCAGGGCTCTGACTTTGAAATGATTGGTATCCATTCCTTCTTTGATGTGACGGCCATGTTACCTCCCACTCAGCCCCAAGAGTTCCCCTGGGTGGTCAAAACCTGCCCGTGACCTGCCTCCCTCACTCCCTGCATCGTGTCCGCAGCGCACCTGGGCCGTTTTCTCTGTCATAGCACCCCAGGAGCTGGGAAGCACCTCCCACCTAGCAGGTGGTCGTGGTGAGCACACCTGGGGGGTGCACGGCTCCACTGTGGGGGTGCATGGCTCCCGTGGTGACCACACCTGGGGGGGTGCATGGCCCCACTGGTCACCAGGCAGCCCTGCGTGATGGATTCCCATCTTTTCTCTCGGAGTAAGTGACCGCCCTTGAGGAAGGAGCCCTGACTTTCTGTTCCCAGCAGCGAGCACAGTCTGGCTTCAGGTGGGTCCTCACCAGGAGGCACGGCCCGCGTCCCCCTCCTCTCGGGTGGCCTGACTGTGGTGTCCTTTCTGAGGGTGTGAGCAGGGGTGTCGCCCAGGAGCCGGTGACAACGTCAGGGCCACACAGGGGTCCGGAACCAGGTGGCACATTCACCTCGGCTGGTCCCTTGCCTTTGTCTTGCCTTTCCAGATAGAATGTACTGGGCCTGGCTCCTCTCCTCCTTGGGGGTACACAGCCCTGCCTGGCCCGCAGCGGGCAGAGAGCCTGGGGTGGGGGGGCACCGGGGATGAGCTGGAGGGCTCTCCGCTGTGAAAGCAGCACTTGATACTCATGCAGAATGCATTCGCGTTGCTTTCACTCGGTCCTCATCTCTTCTAAGATGTGCAATTACTTGTTCCGGAGGCGCTGTAGCCGCAGGGTTCCGCGGTTCCCATTTCTCCTCAGCACGTGGAGATGC